>CM060846.1:247136761-248543011 GCA_030762175.1 Metallyticus violacea | reverse complement strand
TTGAACCAAAATATCTACTGGACTGTTATAGTGCCGAAGTCGTTGGAAGCGCTTCTTGTGTTTGGCAAACGTGTTGCCCTATGCTTCTGAATTAATGGTACAATCTCTTGGCATCACATCGATCAGAATCACACCTTCACAGTCACAAAACACAGTGATCACGATCTTACCGGCAGAAGCAGTCGCTTTGCATTTTTTCTTCTGTGGAAAGCGAGGATAACGCCATTCCATCGATTGTCCTTTCGTTTCGGGCTGAAAATGGTGAACCCAGGTTTCATCACCTGTCATCACAATTCGGGACAAGAAAGCTCGAACATTACAACAATTCAAAAGAAATGGTTTTTTTTTTTTCTGTGAGATTTGTGTTCCACTCTAAGACAGCGCGGAATCCATCTTGCACACATTTTGGAATAATTAAGAGCGCGGATAATTGCATCCACATTTCCTTTGCCGGTTGACAGCTTCAGCGCCAACTGCCGAGTCGTAATGCGCCAGTCCTCGCGAATGAGAACATCAGCCGCTGCAATATGTCAGGTGTGACACCCGGGATGGTCTCTCCGCCCATAGCAAATCTTGCAGCTCCATCGAACCGCCGAAATTTTGCGCGCGCACCCAGGAAACTTCAAATAATTCATACCTAATGTTTCACATTCGCACACTGTTGTCGGTTGGGGAAAAAAGGGGGGGGGGCAATACTTTCTGGGCGACCCTCGTATTTAGTATGAACAAGCAGAATAATGAGTACCGTATCCTTATTTACTTCGTTCTTCCAGATAAATTTACCAAAAATGAATGTTTGAATTGTGCAAAGAACGAAATTTTGAAGATAGAAATGCACATTGCCTGAACTGTATTGGAAAAACTATACCCAAATAACCTAATGTCATTGGGTGCAAAAAGGCGTTAAATGAATAACAAGAATTTTCACGGTAATTTTCAACAGAAATATTTCGTTTTTATTTCGTGAGAATTTTAAAGGGAGAGCATTTTTCCTTTGATTTTCCAAAATTCAATATTTCTTGACTTGAATAGAGTTTAACGCCCGTTTTTACTACTGAGACACAACAGGCAGTGGACACTGATGATACACGAGATGAAATGATAAATTGGGAAGGGATTTTTATTAAGGAAGTGTTCCAGGCCTAAGTTTAGGGTACCTCCATAGCATTTGCCATTTATGAGGACTGAGGAAAACCTGGAAAAATCCTCAGTCAGAGAGGACGATCCTGGTGGGAATCGAACCCCAGACCTCCCGCTAACGGGTCCGCGCCTTAACGACCTTGGCCACTCGTGGGGATTAAAATCCAAAAGCAAGAGTAAGAGAATATAATGTGATGTAAAGTAAAACGCGCTTCCTTAATTCATATATTAAGAAATGTGAGAGCAGTTTAATTACTTTTGAATACTTTTTAGAGTAGGATTTAGATTAGTAATTTCAAAACTTATTATTAAAATGTTTACATTTTACATGTTAGGGGATATAAAAAAACAAGAATATCATTTTAATGTTTTATTATAAATATTACACACATTTAATGATTCATATTTGATTTCAGATAAAGCTGTAGCCGATTTTTCAGAAATAAACACCTGCAGCAAAAAAGACTACATATATGTGGATCTATTAACATGAATTGCAATATACTGGAAAAGAGCCCTAGAAGACAGGTCTACATATAGAGCAAGTAAACAGTGCCTTAGGATTTTCCATCACCATTAGATTGAGGTGCAAGTACAAATAATTATTATAACTTTAATATAACTGAATTATGTGCAAAACAAAAGTAGCAGGTGTAAAATTTTTTATATCCCACTCTGAACATATTTCCATGTTATTCAGGTATGAAGTAAATATGAACAAGCTTAATATCTGCATTACTTTAAAAACAAAGAGGTATGCCAGAAGCTACACCTATAATGTTGGCAATACTCTGATTAAATGGACTTGCTGTGGTAAATCTTCTTGACAAAATCATATCATCTGACCCTAATTGTTTTCATAACACACTAAGAGGTATTAAGCACATTTGTTTCCTGACTGCATTATATTTTGCATTTAGTAATATCCTGCTCTTTATCATATGCATGTTTAATTGAACTTGGAAATCCAAGTTCTGCCAATTTTACCTTGTTACTGTAGCCTTAAATAACACTATTACCAAACATTATTTCACTTTGTTCATGAAGATTGTTAAATATTTGTTTGCAGCAGATATTTATAGGCCCCATATATTCTTCAGAGATACAGACAAAAAGAAACTTTTAAGAGCATCCTCTCTTTCTTCTTCCTCTCCAATTTCTGTACTGTTGTCATTACCTTAATCATTTTTGATTCCCTGCTTAACAATTTTGTACATGTCTGTGCAGAATCAGCTGTTTAATATGTATAAATTTCATTGTCATCATTTACATACTCTGCAGCATCCATGTAAGCTTTCTGGTGATTGTACGGGTAATATAGTTTCTATTTTTCTGCTTCATGTATCTTCCTAACTTTAAAAAGTAGGGATAAAATTAAAATTTCACATTATTTCTTTTTTACACTCCATTTCTTTTCCTTTATTTCAATGGCTTTCACCTTATCACTTAATAATGGATAACATTTTTATATGACATTGTTGATCACAAAAATCATGTCTATTTGCTTGCTCAGTCATTCACTATAAGACACTGTTGTTATAATGTATCTATTCTCATTGAAAGGTTTATTTTGCCAAATCAATAGGGCAATAAAACTATTGACCAAAAACACAAAACACCATCACATCCATTGCTAAGTGACCCACAAATTATATTTGTTTCAAAATATACTTCAGTAAATTTATTCAAGGACATTGTTTTCTGTATAAATAGTTGTAGACTGTTTCTCTTTCTGTGTTAAACTATTTGTATATAATTAAGAAAAAAATAACATAAAAAAGTTATGATTTTATAGTACATACAACATTTTCCAAAACATACAAAATTCCTGGATATTCAGGTTTAGAAATGGGCAGGTTTCACTTTCAATTAATATAGTTGGTGAATACAAGTTATGCATTTTCAAACAGTTGGTCCATTGTTAATCTTGACTTTTTTTTTTTGAGTTCTTACATTAACCATCCTGCTATCAGTAATATTGGGTAGATCTGAGATGTGTGGTATGGTTCTCTGTCCTTGTCCCAGACACTTGTGATGATACTAGGGGTGGAGATCATCTTCATGTGGTGCCCCCTTAATTTTAAGTGAGCAATCTACACCATAGACAATGGCCCTCAAACATTTAACTTTTCTAGATTGGGCTAGTGAGTCAATTTAGCATGTTCCACTTACCAGTGAACTGCTAAGAGCATATTTCACAGGCAGTAGCTCACATCATCAGCTGCAGTAGCCCATTAAATACACTCTGAGTAGTTCTACAGTATGTGGAATATAAAGGTACAAACATCAACTCACCAGCCTAATCTAGAAATATATATAATTTCAGCATAATGTTGGTTTTTAATTTCATTTAATCCTTATTTAATATATTTAGATCAGGAAAGTCTGTAAGCATGCAGAAAAGCACCAAACTTACATTAAATTTTAAGTGCATATTGAGGTTTGAAGTGGTCTTGATAATTTAAAGCTCTGAAAATATTTTATTACTGGGTGTGTAGCACATGCGATGTATGTGGAAATGTAATTTGTAATCTGTACATATCCTTAGTATGAAAAATATTTGAAAAACAAATGTTGCTATAATGAAGTTAAACAGTTATAAATTTCATTATCAATTTATTGAAAGTGTAAAACTTAAGTTATATGATGTTTATTTTTTTCTCGGACATTAAAACAAAAAGGTTAATGTCTTACTATGAACGGAGCTGTCGACAAGAAAAAAAGAGCCTACTTTCTAATCTTAACTATATATAGTTGTAGAAGAATTATTTTGCTAGATGGCTACTATAAAAGTTCTGATATATGACAGTTAATAGATAGGGCATAAAGTAACTTACCACATGAAAACTACAAATCTGCATATCACAGTTAAGATGTATATAATAGGTCAGTTCCATTATTTCTAAATCTTTTAAACATGCTATAAATGTTATTTGAGAAGAGGAGAGTTATGAGCTCATTGTTAATAACTCAGCATTAGCCTTTTGAAGTTGTAAGGGTGTGTAACATCAGGAGGTGCTGGAGGGAGAGCATTTTCATGCAAAGCAATTAAATATGGATAAATTGAGTGGAAGTTGCCAGGTATTTCAATCAGGGATTAATTCACCAAGTGTTTACTCCTTCCTGCAATAGCATTTAAACTTTATTCTTGAAGGGTGGTATGCAAATTTTCTGAGGGCAACAATGCAACACTCCAATTGGAATGGGGCAGAGTAATGCCATAAATATTTAACAAAGGAAATACCACATTCTGAACGTTGTACCAGAGCTCAAACTGGATTCATAAACTAAGTGCCAGCTATCTATTTGGATCTAGCAAGATGAACAGACTCTGCTAAAGGTGAAGACTACAAGGAATGTAGGGCGCCATTTTTTTCAACAAGTACTGATACAGTCACTATTTTTTCAGGAAAAGTAGATGACTATTACCATATATGGTGTATACCTAAGGTGCTCTCAAAAAACTGGAAGAGAAGACATAGAGTAGGTTGACCTCAAGATAATGCTGCTCTTCATTTCAATAAATGAACAAATTCAGCATTTCTGAAAAAAATTTTATTGACCCTGTGCATTTAAGATTCACTCACTTCAGTAATATTTAATAGTGCATTTGCTGATTGAACTTCCAGAGCTTATCACCATTTTAACACTAATTTTTTTTATGTATGATATGCTATGAAGTGTAACATCATGAATGAACAACACAATAACCATAGTTCTTAAAGGATGCTCACAACCCAGTAGCTGACTTAGTAGCTGGAAGCCTAATGCAATAATACTACTACAAAACCACCTTATATATATATATATGTATTTATAAATATTTTTAGATTTTGGTGTGGCTTTAAAAGAAGATAATATTCTGTATTACAAGACTGAATAAGTTGTGATTTAACAACATGCAGAAGGTAATATTCATATTCCCATATAGATGTTTACTTCCATTTTTAACAATTACTTAACTTTTGCATGATATAATCTGTTAAAATATGCAATGTTTTGCATTAATATAGAACCCAGTGTATAACTTTAACTGAAATTATTTTATTTATTTTTTTTTCTTTTCAGTAATGCAATCAGTTTTCAGAATTTTTGCAATAATGCCTGAATTAACAGTTTATAGTCCAGCAATGTGGTAGAGCATGAATGGACTTTATATATGACATATATGAAAATATCAAAATAATACATCGTTCCCAATATATGTGCATATATGCTGAAATACCCATCCACCTTTGGCTAACACTTTCAAAATCCATTGCCAATAGCTGTAGTGTAATATATTGAAGTGAATGGAATGAATGGTGCAAATTAAAATACTTATCTTTTGACTTTTAAGGAAACTGGCCTAGGCATGATTAATAATGCATCCTCTGCTTTTGCAGTTTATTTCTGAGTAATAAGCTACTGGCTGTGTCCAATTTTGTACAAGCATTGGAATTTAATGCAACCTAACATCCTTGCTATCTCCTTTATTGCTAAGTTATTTATAGCATTAGTGCATATCCCATTGAATCAGCAGAAGGATTAAGTGTGAATTTTACTTAACTGCTGAAGATTTATTCTAAAAAATTCCAGTATATCAGGTAGATTTCTGCATCTGTGTACCTGCCTGGTACAATCATATAAATGTTTTGCAATAGTTATCCTTCAGCAGCCTGAACATCTGATTTACCAGCAAAGAGCACATAGTAAATAAAGTAGAATTATGCTATTTTACAGCTTATCTATTCAGAACACTTTCTTAGCTGAACATAACAAGGGTTGAGATGCAGGTAATATGCAGTTTTCAAGTGCTTTACCCTGTGAGTAAGCTTAAAGATCCTATCTTATAAGCAGCAGAGTTATTAACTGACACTTGATTAATGCTTACATTTCATAAACCTCTTGAGAATTTGGAAGAGTGATTGGATTTACAGAATCATTACACAGAGCAGGCTATGATTGAATACATAATATATAGTTAAGTTTAAGATTTAATATCATTATTTATATTACTGTTGTTCCAGGGCAGTTTTGCAATTTGTTTAATATTATTTGCTTATATGTAATCAATAACATGCTTAATAAATTGAATGATGCAAATGAGCCTGAGGTTCCTCTCTACCTCCTTGCAATTGTGATTTTACTTTTGAGCTCATGAGCACCAATGACCTCATCATATGTGCCATTGTGATGACTTTGGTTTGTCAAAAATGACATCTTGTATACTTAATAAGAAATCACTTTGTACATTTTAAAAAAAAGAGGCTTCAGCAAGTGTCCTGGCAATACAAACATGGCCATAGACAAAATTAGGTCTTTATAATGCCAATACTGTTTAGAGGATATGTTATTTTTATATGCTACAACCGTCTATATAACACTTTATGTTTTATATAGGTACCTATGTAGTCTTTAAATACAATGCATAGTAGTGCATCATCATTGAGATTTTTATTTACTTGCAATTGTGCATTCTTCATTGTATAGGAACACTGTTTATATTTTAGGGCATATACAGACTGTGTACCAAAAATAACATTATATTTTACTTCATATATGCTTCCCAATTAGCTATCTGCTTAGAATAGAGCTAAAAGCATGAATTACTGCCAGATTTTAAAATTGAACTTTCTGGCGCAACGTCATAAAATGGATGGCCAGCATAAAAATCTTTAATCACTCTGTGGGTTTTTGATAGGCTTATCTCCCTATTTATATAATGTTTTTTACTTGTAGTTTCTTTCTTTCTCGGACGAAACTAAGTCATTGTTAAGTTTTCACCGAAATCAGACATACAGAAACGCCGACAGTCTGAAGAGTCAAATTCAAGAAACAAAAATTTCATCTGTAACAACAGCTCAGAACATGCTAGCCAGGTTTTACTTCCTGTATTTGACTCTTCGCGCTGTCGACGATTCTGTAGTTGGTTGTCAGGAGTTCGGTGAAAGCTTAACAATGACTTAGTTTCTACGAGAAAGAAAGAAAATTACAGGAAAAAGGGAAGGAATAAAGCATAAATAAACAAATAAAACTAGTAAAAACCGGTGTAGAAGATATAGGTGCATTACCGACCGCCCGTGGCTTCATTATCGATTCGTCGGCAATCGCCGGGGTTTTTGATAGGCTTATCTCCCTATTTATATAATGTTTTTTACTTGTAGTTTCTTTCTTTCTCGGACGAAACTAAGTCATTGTTAAGTTTTCACCGAAATCAGACATACAGAAACGCCGACAGTCTGAAGAGTCAAATTCAAGAAACAAAAATTTCATCTGTAACAACAGCTCAGAACATGCTAGCCAGGTTTTACTTCCTGTATTTGACTCTTCGCGCTGTCGACGATTCTGTAGTTGGTTGTCAGGAGTTCGGTGAAAGCTTAACAATGACTTAGTTTCTACGAGAAAGAAAGAAAATTACAGGAAAAAGGGAAGGAATAAAGCATAAATAAACAAATAAAACTAGTAAAAACCGGTGTAGAAGATATAGGTGCATTACCGACCGCCCGTGGCTTCATTATCGATTCGTCGGCAATCGCCGGGCTCGCTGATAAATAAGGTACAAAATTGCTGACCGATGGGATCACACATTTTTAGCATTCAGTTTCCTATCTGTAGGTTAATCCGTGCCCTGGATATACGACTTGACATAAAATGACATTTTTATGGTAAAGAACGCAAGAACTTGAATGTACCTGCATATTCACACCCAAATTTAAACGACCAATCAGAATTTTCAACCGATTTAGTCCAATTATGGCAAGTGTAAATATTCACTTAAGTAATGAAGAAAGCCACAATTCTAAAATATTTATTGAATAATGCACGAATAGAAAATATTCTTGCGAATAAAAAATAACAATGCAGTATTGGCCAAATTGCTATGACCGAATACTAAAATACATAAAAGATGATATAGAAGATAAAAGTTGAGTATCTCTTGATATTATGGTAAGGTATATGCCAAATGTCAGGGCTCACTATGGGTTGTGGAGTGCCAAGAAGGAAATATGGTAAATGTAGTAGTTGAGATGTTGTAACCAAAATGATCCTGGCAAAAGTTTTACACTCTTATGAACAGTTATAAATATGCGAATCACGAAGCTACACCTGCTCGCTTTGAAAATGTCACATCTGCTTTATGAGCTGTTGTCATTGAGAGGTGAAAACATGCTTCTTTATATTACCGATGCGACGCCTTATGGTGAAAGCAGGGAAGAAGATTAAAGTTCTGTGCTGATTCACTTCACATGCCATGCCTGGAGTTGCGAAGGAGATTCAATTATCGCAAAAATTGTTTTTTAAATTTTTTCTCACAAGCAAATAAATTATTTTTATTAAAATAGAACTTTTCGGTCTTCAATTTTGCATCTATTACACAGTGTACATTTTTCACAAAAAAAAATCTGTGATGATCAGAGATTTCACTTATCAGTCACTCAAAATGCATGTAACTGTTCACTACAATACAGTCATCAACAGATGCTGCGAACACACTTAAAATTCATAACATTTTAATACCTCTGTTTTTATTAACGTATTTGAACAATCTATACTATATAATATATTCATTCAAATGTTAAGTATAGGTATGGATATTGTTTATTCATAAGAACTTACTTATTTTACGGAAGACACAGATTTTATTATAACTGGAGTGTATCGACAGTACTTGTAAATCATACGGTGTTTCCTTCCTCCCACAATTCCTATTCGCACAGTCTATAGCCTATGGGCGATAAGCCCTTGTCTCAATACACCGGAGTCTAGTATCAAAAAGTAATATAATTGATTTCAGGTCACCATCAAGTGAAAAGGATTGCTTAGGAGAGTGAAAAAATTAAAGCTAATGATCAGCAGTGGTACTCATGCGACATCGTTAATTTTAATGACAATAAGCTTGGAAATAGTGAGAAGAAATAGTCTCTATAAAAATATTGGCACTTTCAGAAACCTATATTTACTCATCATCAGGCAAAAGAATATTGCCATTTCAAGAAATGGTTTGATTTAATTAAATTTGTTAAACTACTTGAAGAAAGATGAAAAAGAGCATTTTGCATGTTTAGTGGTGAATCAACAAATATAGTGTTGGAAAAAAAAAAAAAAAAAAGCCACCAAGAGATGGGAAAGTTGTGTTCCAAAGAATATAGTGACTGGAAAGAAACGAAAGAATCATTCAATAAGCACTAGCAACGTTCTCAATGGAGCCAACATTATAACTAAAACTGAGGTAACACCTCATATTCAATTGATTCAAGCAGGAACGTATTTCAAATGTTGTAAAACGGAAATAACTTAATGGCAGTTTTTGGGATTATGCTCTTTTGCAGGAGGCAAAGCTAAAATGGATTATAGGGATTGCGGAAGAGTTGGGGAAGACACAAGAGGGAAATAAAAGACATTTTAAGGCACGAACGAAGTATGGTGATATCCTCCAAAAGTCGCTATCTAATGGTAAAAGGTAGCAAATTATATAAATATTAAAAGTTATTAAAATTAACAATAGCCTTATTTATGACGGACTAACAGCAAAGGAAAATTCGTCGTTGTAATTGTCTGTGCTTCTTGACCAAACGATTGGCATTACTAGCGCCAGCAAATGTCGCCTTGTATTCGTTTTAGATTCCCTAATAACGCATGTGGAGGAACCGTTTCTGCAGTTTGTGGCTAGGTCATAAAGGTATTGAAGGTTCAGGTTACAGTTGTAGTTATTAATGAACTTTAGGCCCTTGGAAAATTTTGGAACATGTTTTGCGGCCAAGAATACGATGGAATGACAACACTAACCAACTAACGGCGTGCAGGCCAGTGGCGACTCTAAGCTTAAAACATACGCGTAGCTCTTTTCACACAATATATGATATACAACTTACCCATTTTGACGTATTCTGCGTCTTCTCGAGCTGTTTTAATTGCAACGCGCAGTTGAAATGTGCAGCAGAATCTAAATGTTTATGCAATGGTCGGTTGATATTCAATGTATCACAAAAACCATGAGAATTCCACATTGTATTTTTATTCCGAGAAATAGCCAAAGCCAACAAAACAGTTTCTGAAATTAACAGCTGCTGCTCAACCACTCTAATCGTTTATACAGAGAACTGTAATACACTATGTTCTATGTTATTTTGTGAGTTCGTTGCAAATCACTAATGTGTTTTAAAAATTACGTTATTGGCAATGCTTCGATTCCACACAACTCAAAGCAGCTACCTTTAATAAACGCCTTGCAACCACTCTATACAAACTGATTTCACACTGAAGTGACCAAAAGTGATGTTAAGAGAACAAAGATCATTCCAATGCCCAATGGGAGGGATGGTTTGCAAGGTTTGCAAAAGGATTTAAGTGTCAACGAACCACTGAATAGCTTCTACAACGGTACTTCTCCTCCCCCCTAAAATTCAGGGTGATAAGTTTAACGTAACCTCGAAGTAGATAGTATAACAACACGCATACAGCCCACGCATTATTTAGTTGTCATGGCAACGATATATAAATAAGCAACTGAACCAGAGAGCAGAAAAGAGCCGCATCGGCCTAACACCTACACTTGGATAAGCAACTTTATTTCTTGAAAGAAAAGAAACCTTCTATTCGCTAATGACCCCTTCCCTTGACAGAAGAATGTTTCATCTTTCTCTGTTTCTGTCGCGATAACTTCTTCAGGACTAACGACTTTCGCGCTCCACATAGTGATTGCAAAAAAAAAAAAAAAGAAAAGAAAAAGAAAAGAAAGAAAGAAAGAAAAAGGAAGAAAGAAAGAAGAGAAAAAGAAGAGAAAAACCAAACGAACAAAACAAAAAAAAAACATGTTCCTGTATGAATATTTGAAAATAAAAAAGGATAAATAGAAACCCAAATTAAGTTCAAACATATTTAGTTAGAAAACAGGCGAAGTGGCGCTTCACTAGTTTCTCCAGAAGAAGCGCTTCTGGTGCAAGACTGTTCAGTGTAAGTAACCATAAACGAATTGTAGCCATTATGCCGCACATTCCTCAAACTTAGCTGTATGTAACTGTTGTGATATTCTCTGAATTAAGAATTGTTTGGGTAAGTTTGAATATTATTTCACTTTTTCATACATTAAAAATACAGTCTTGCAATGTTTAGAAAAGACAGAAATTGATCCTAGCCTTTAAAAATTAAAATGACTTGAATTCACTAGGTGTTTTGGAGCATAAGATTCAGTATAGGATTTCTTCAGTTTTATTATAGTATTATTTCAAATTGTAGACAGAATTCCTAAATGGCCAGATAAATATTCTGATAATAGCTGTAAATTGAGCAGACAAAAATTCAAACTCTTTTTACTGTTGTGGATATAATAAATAAAATATTTCCCCAAAATAGCACTTTATATTATCTGCTGCAACAAATAAATGCTGATGTGAAAAAGGCTTATGATTCTGTGGGATATACAACGCTGGAAATAAGTATCAGGGAAATGCTAACTCAAAATGCACACATGTTTTTAAGTGTCAAAATAAAGGTTGAAAATTATTATTTTTTTTTTCCTGAATAAATTAAGAACTGCTAACAAACATTGTTAGCAAGGTATGCCTATTTTGACTGAAATTAAAAAATTGCTGCAGCACATTTGAAAAAACATTTCAATAACATTTGAACAAGTTCAAATTTTTTGTTTTATTATATAATCACAACCTAATTGTGACAATTAAACTAAAATTATGTTGAAGTTTTGGTACAGAGCCATTGCTAGGCTGAAGAAGTTATACATTAAAGGTTCTGAGACTTTGGAAAGAAAATATGTTACCTAATATTAAAACATTACTGCACAATGTTAGTTACTAGTATTAGCCATATTATTGTTGAAAATGGGAGGAATTTTTTCATATTGCATAGACTACATAGTTGTTTAAGAAATTCTGCCTATTTAACTAGCTAAATGTCTTAAGCCTCTTCCACTTAAACCAAAAAATTTTCTTTGCCAGCTGATTCCATTTTAGAAAAAATATGCATAAAAAATTAATATTAGCTAGGAATAATTAGTGGTTTTCTGGTAGGTATGATAGAGATAGTATTATTTAATTTGACTAAATAACAATGGCAGTAATATAGCTGCAATAAGGTAGGCTTCTACTGATTTTGTAGTTTAAATTATTTAGTATGCATTTTAGCTAGCATAGCATGTGCTTAATTTTTTTTTTTTTGAGTAGTGCTTAACGCCCGTTGCATATGCTTAATGATCCTTACCATATTATACTGGACTCGTATATTAGTTGTAGGTGGCTCTTTCTTCTGGCAATGAAGTTAAGTAAAAGCTGGAAAGCACATGTGAGAAATTTTAGGAAAAAGTATCATTTAATTTCTTTCATGCAATATTGACTCTTGATTAGTTTCGGAACATCATCTCCCAAATTTCCCATAAAAATCCCTGCTAGTAAGAAAAGAATGCGGAAAAATTTATTCTGTACACAATATTCCAAAGTATGCAAAATTCTTAGCTGCACCTTTGGGAAAATTACATGACAAATTTGTCACATATATTGTTAATTATATGAGTGCAAAAATGAAACACTTTAGAAACATAAAATTTAAACAGATGGAAAAATCGGCAGTGGCACATCATTATTGGAGCCAAAATCATGAAATAAACCCAGAGATAAAACTTTTAAAAGAAATAAATAACCCATTTGAATTAGCTGCCTGGGAGAATATATTCATCTTAAAATATCATAAAATCACTATGAATTTTGACCTTCCACCATGGGATCACCATTCTAGATTCATTTCAGATCCACCAGAGGTCACCACAGCTCACACAACAACTTGCAAGGGACCAACACGTACATCAGAAACCACTGAATCAATGGCTGAGGATGGGAATGCTGGTTCCAGAGACATTATTCCAACTTAGGAAAATATAGTAAGTGAAGTGTGTAAATAAGTTACCCATAGTGTATCATTTGAAATATGATGACTTCACCATAAATAGCTTTGAAAACTATACATATAAGTTATATAATATCATACTAAACACATGAAATTTCTATGGTTTTTATTATTCATCTGATTAATTGTATGTTTGTGAATATCATAAGATATATATGAAGCTGTGTTCAGCATAATATGATATACTATAAAGCTGTGTTACATTTAATATTATAAATTTTGCATAAGAGAAATCAGAGAATGGCAAGCGTATTACAGAGAACTTTAATTACCCATAATAATACATAAGCTAGATAATATTTTGTGTCTCACTGCTTAAAACTGACTCTTTATTAGAAATGCTTTATGGTCTATAGTTTTTGTGTGCACTGTAGAATTTAAATGAATTAAATAAACCACAGTATTGAGTTTTTGGAGGAACATAATTTTAAAAATAAATTGTATAAAAAATGCTCTTAATATTTAACGTCCTTCAGTTCAAAGCATCTAATGCCAAATGTGTTCAGTTGCCATTATTAAAACATAAAATAAAAGCACAAAATTATTGAGGTGAAGTTTTCTTAGCACAATAATGGACAAATTTATTCCTCCAAACAATCTTTTGCTGAAGATGGATTATTATATTAGGATCTACCTACTTTTATGCAGAATTTTATAATTTTACAATCCCTTCACTGTACTATGTGTAATAATTATTTTTTTTTTATTTTTTCAGTATGAATGAACAGTAACAATATTTTATCATGCATTTGGCATTCATCTGCCATAATATATTTAATTCTTTCACATCATTAATTTTGTGTACTAAAGAATTTACTTTGGGAGCAATTGATGATACTGATAAGAATTAGGCTCTGTATCATTTGTTGGACTTCTCACTGGGTAGAAAATTGGCATAAAATTAAATAAGTGAAATATATTAATAAGCCATATGCAATCTCATAGATATTTTTTATACCACTTTATCTGAAATATGTGGCCTTAATTAATTACAGCTCAGAATTAGGTGTAATGAACATTGAACGATGCAGTAACAACTTGAATAGCAATTCAAAATTTGTAAGGAATAACAAAAATATTTTTTAACTGGAGAAAGTAGTAATAGCATTAGATATAATTTAAATGCTACTATCAGCAAATTTCTACAAATAAAAAAAGTACCAAGATAAATGGAGTACCATATGATGACTGATTATTGCTGGACAATAAGGAGAGATATTTAATGTGCAAAATGTAGAAGAAAACCATGTTCAATTTTATATAAATATTAGATTTTGTTTATCTATAAATTAATGTTATGTAAGTGCTAAATTCTGACACATTTAAAACAATGGTCAAATAAAATCCTGTATGATGGGGAAAATTTGAAAGTATATTCTAATTTAGCATAAAATATCTTTAAGTTCACCACATGCAATTCTTGTGACAAATAAAATACTTGATTTTGTAGACTGATGTAATCAAAGGATTATAAATACTAAATTCCAGCTAAAATAACATTATAAAAATAGGTATACATTATGCTTCCTTTGCTACATCAATTAAATATATTGATTTTAAGAGATTAAAAAATTAAAGTATAAATTTTCTTATCTATTATTTTCATAGAATTTTCTGACTAACAAAAGTTAAAATACTCAAAAATATAGCAATTGATATACACTTAGTTGAATGATTTTATTAGAGCTGAATGTTCCAAAATAGACTTGCTTCACTTCAAGCACATATAATATTATACAGCTCAATTTTTAAACAAAAAATATATGCAGAATTAAGTTCTGCAGTATATTATTCAGCTGTATGGATTTTAATTTAAAGGTATTAAATCTTATATGTACTTCAGATCAGTTTAATATATAGAGACCAAGCTCACATTCCTGGACTGATTATATTCAACAGTTATAAAATATATGTGCTTAAGCAATAGAAATATGTATAGAGGATCTCATTTCCTTTCTCATGTTCCAGATTTGAAGGATAACTATGACTTGTATTAACTTTGTTCTTTAATTGTATCATTAATTTGGAATTACAGGAGAAATCCAAGACATATATAGGAATGAAACAAGTGTACAAATTTTTTTATATGGTGGCAGTAATTGATTAGGCCAATTATAGGATGTGTCTTTTATGAAAAAAATATATTAATATGAACACTGTTTCACCATAATTCATAAAATTTATATTTTCATTAATATTACAGGACACCGAAAGTAATTTATAAATAGAAAAGTAATAATATGGATACTAGACAAAAAATATTACCACTGAATACCACTACCAATAATTATAATTTTATTGATGTTGCTGAAATGAGATCACAGCATATCAAGATGAAATAAGAATGAAGTAGAAATTTGTCTCTGACAAAAAATGAAGAGGGAGAGAAACAAACTGGGCAGGGAAGCACAAACTTTTAATGACCAATTGCAGAAACTCTTATTAGAACTGAAAATCTAGAGAAAATACTGTTTTTGATAATAATATTTAATACCATAAATAACTACTTCATTTTAATAAGTACCAATTTTGTTAGGAAATGAAGAACTTTTTGATTTAGATTTCACGTCCATATTAGGAAATTTTGATTGTCAATTTATAGTGTATTTTCATTAGTATTGCCTTATATATCAATTCTTGAGAATGGAGTACAAAGGGAATTATTCAATTAAGATGAACCAACAAGGGATTTCTGTTAAGAATATTTGGCAAATAAAATATTTAATAAACTGAATTAATAAATTAAAAACATATACTTTAGCTATAACAATAAAGGATATTAATATTAAGTAACATAATACTTTACTCATTTATTTAATTTTACAACATGTTTCAGAAGTTGTCGCCTCCATCCTCAGCTGGAAATAGACTAATTTAATATGATATGTGGATTCATCTGGTTGTTTCAATATGATGTAATGCAAGTTGTCCAGAAGTGGTATATTAATTACATAAAGAATAATAGCTTGAATCTAAGTCTCCACTAGCATGCAGTCATAAACAGCTTAATTAATATATTGGTCATCATCTCACTAAACTAAGATAGAATATGAAACAGAATAAAAATATACCATTAGTACTGCTTTTAGCCATGATTTTGAGCTAGTAGATATGAAGGTCAAACATTATAAAAATATTTAAAAAAATATCAATGACATACTACTCTCTTCAGGATGAAAGGGCCGCCTGTGGTGCCTCAGTAGTAAAAACGGGCGTTAAACACTACTCAAAAAAAAAAAAAAAAGGATGAAAGGGGAACAACTTTTTTTTTTAATGAACATTCCATCCATGGGCAAAAAATAAATTTGTGTGTATTTTTAAAAAATATAATATTAGGTTAGCACAACTGAATAAATACAACATTAGAAACATGCTAAATAGTGCAACCAAGGATGTAATTCTATCTGGAAAAAAGTCTGGAGTTTATCAAATGAATTGTTTTTATTGTGACTTAAAAATACATTAACAAATCAAAAAGGAATTTGGAAACCAGGATAAACAAATACTTCAGAAATGTTAGATACAAACATGTGGAGAAATCGGTAATTGTGGCACATTTTTGGACAGAAAACCACAACCTCATAAGAGAAACTTAAATGTTAAAGTCTACTTATAATCCCATGGAGTTAGCAATATATAAGAATATCCTTTATCCAAAAAATAAACATCAGATGATGAATTATGACATTCCACCACTGGACAACTTGCATTGCATCATATTGGAACCACCAGGGGTCTCCACATATCACATCAATATTATCCTAGTTACTAACTGAGGTTCGGAGCAAAAGCTGCTGAAACATGTTTTGAAATTAAATAAATCATTGAAGTATAATATTACCCAATACTGATGTCCTTACTGTCATATTTGTTCTCCTTCACTCTTACTAACTTCTAATGTTTCCAATATATAGTAGTATTATTTAATTTACTTATAAGAAAATGTTATACAGTAGATTGAGTATTCTTTTGGAAAATGTCCTTCATGTTAGTTTAAAGGAATAATTATGAACCATTTGCAAGAATATGTATGTGCAATAATTCCAGTTCAACTATATTGCACTTACAGTCTACTGCAATTTATTGAAATGGATCAAACTGTAATTGAATTGGTAAACATTCAGTTCTTGATCTGTAAGGTAAATAATCAATGTCATATGAATATATAGCAATAATTTTTTATTATATTAATGTTATTTAGATTTTCATATTAGTACAATATGAAAATCTCAAAATTGTGGTAGATTCTTACAAACTTTAATGGAGACAAATAAAATTGTATTGACTCCAACTATACACATGTGCATTTATAGTCTAAAGTCATGCTTTCAAATATCCTTTTTAATCTTTGAAGCAAGTGCATGCATACTTTATAAATGAATGTATTAGGTACACATGCACACACACTCACGCATATGCATACATACTAACTCATTGATGTCCATATACCAACTTTCCTGTGGACAAGCATGCATAAAAATAAATTAACTTTCTCTCTATCAACATTTTTTCATTCTTTTTCCCTACTCTTAAAAAAGAAGTATGTATTTTAATTTCTTTACCTTGCTATAAATAAAAGGTATAATTTTCAGTTTAAATAATATCCTCTTAAATTTTTTCATATGTATGATTGAATCATCAGTGTAGGCTTTTAAGGGTTGTTAATTTTTGTTTTTACTTTGTATATTTTTATTTTAATTTTATATCACTAAATTATGATTTAATGCATTCAATAAATTCAAAAATATTCCATAAATAATGATATTATTTTATTCTTTTTAATTGCCCTGTTTTAGTTGTTAAATATTGCATAAAGAGTGGCTCAGAAGTTATATTTCACATATAAATTTAAACATTAGAATTAGAATATGTTCTTGATATACTTCTATATCTCATTAATTACATCCAAAACTGTGAAACATTTTAAGTTTGAGATACCTGAAAGTTTTGGTACTAAAGGGAGGGTGAGCTACTCATCATTAGTAATGATGAAGGACTTACAAATTAAAGAGTAAAAATCTCATATGCATATGTCAACATAAAATATATAGCCACCATTAAAATGAAAACTCAGTATAAGTTAGGATAGTGCGTGGATTCTCATTTACACACTCTAATGTAATAAAAATATTGCAGAACAAAACAAAGCTACTAAAAGATACAAACTCTAAGGAGAGAAATGGTCTTGAGAAAATTTCAGTTCCATACCTCTGTACAACTTCACATTTGGCATGGCTACAAGAAAATAATCATTCATGACTTCTTCTGATACAAATATGAAACAATAATATTAATTAAGCAACAAATATCTCTTCACCTTTCTTCAGGCATGCACAGCTATTCAGCTATTATTTAATGCTTATATATATGTACTACACTATTATTTGCAAAACTACATATACAGGTCATTTTAAACCAAAAATACCAGGATTATGTTAGCATACATACATAACATACATGTGTGTGATACATGTTTAGATGTAGTGTGCTTTTATGAAAGCGAGTTAAGTATGAGAGTGAGTGAGAGAGGAAATGAGTGAGTAATGAAATGAATGAGTGTATAGGTGAGTGAGTGAATAAGTTTGTAATTGTACGTGTGTGTATGAACTCTCACAAACTACATATATGGCCCATATCAATCTTGAGACCAAGGAAGAGTGCATAAAGATACACTATTTCATAAAAGTAACACTTATTTAATTCTTGTGACATTTATTTTAACTATGCTCTGGAAGAAAATTGTGAGAGGTTTCTCTAACAGTACGACTAAAAATGTTCACATCATATATTATGAGCATTACAGTTCAATTCAATTATTGTTAAAAAACATAATGCACAACAGGAAATCTACAACTCTGACAATATAGACTTTATCTATTGACTGCAACAAGCTTAGCACATTACTTACCTTGAAAGCTCAGTTCTTCTGCACTTGATATGCATTGTTGTTGCAGTTCCATTACTTATCAAAGCAATATAATTGACCAGCACACAGTTTCTAATTTTGACCAGATATCTTTTTCAGTACTTTTGCTACAACCTAGTTAATATGAAATACTGTGATCTCAGTAATGTCATTCCTTTCTTCAATAGGAATAATTTCACTTAAAGGTAAATACAGGGAGAAAGACTATGTGGAAAAGAAAGCCATATGCTTCAGTTATACCAAAAATATTCAGGTAAAAAGGAAGTAAAAGGCAATATACTAAGAATAGATAAGTTCTGAGGAAGAAGAAACAAATAGAAAAAAGAACATAGGGATGTAGTACCAAAATGTAATAAATAAAATAAACAAAATGCATGAAAAGAATCAAGATAAAATATTTTTCCTTTCACGTTATCACCCCCTTTGTAAATTACACATACTTTGCTTGATGCAAATTTTACATTTTTTATTTTCCATCTACAACATTTTTTTATTTATTGTTAAAAATTTTAACTATGTTAGAAAAAAGTGTTCTTTGTATTTCTTTCAGTTTTATATGAAGTTTTATAAAATGTAGAGGTTAAATATGAATCAACTTTAGCTATGATCAACTATAACAATACAAATTAAAAATGAAATAAAATAGTATTTCCATGTTTTCTGTTTTATAAATTCACATTATGGCAGTTCAAAACAAACATTAGTATTTTCAGCTCCATACTCTACTACAAAAAACTGAAAAGTATTAATATGAAGTAATAGTGTCATGAAATAGGAAATTATACATCATGTACTTTCAATAAAGCATTAGAGAGGATTTTTTATTTTACATTCAGTAATGATGAGCACTAATAATGGAGTTTACTGCCTTAGCTTATGTGTTAAGGATCTACTTTCAACTAATGAGCCTAAAATCTGTTCTCAGTTTGGACTATTGTCAGAGAGACAATTTTTTTAATTGATCTTTTTCTCAATGTGAAACAGCAAATATGGAATAACTTTTCATGCTTACAAACTTTAAAAAGCCTGTATCCATTTAGTATATAGCTATTGAGGGAGAGGAAATCAGTCATGCAAGCCTTGATTATACCTGTGCTAATTAATATTCTCATCACCTATTCAGGGTGGTTTTCTACTATAGAAGCAATACTAGCTTTAATTTTTTACTGCCATTAAATGTATCTTGAACTTCCAAAGAAGCTATATCATAATGCGGTTTATTACTAATGTTTCACTCAAAATGTTATGAATTTCTTCTGGGTGCTATCAACAATATCTTGGGTGAAATGCTGGGGACCAACCACAGATGTGGCATTCTCCAGAAGTTCAAAATGCTCATGATACAGGCTGCAGAAACCTGTGTACCCATAGTTTACCGTGGTTTGTTAAATGTCATTAATCAATATTTAGAGTTATATAACTTCTAAACAACTATAAAATAATAATGAAGCATGTATCTATATGTAATTTGACTAAAATTCTTAAGTGAATTTTAATGCCTCTTCAAACAGTGAATGTTAAACACATTAGGTGAGAAACTCTTATGATAATTAACTTTATACATTTGAGACATTTTCAATGGTGTCCTACTTATTACTTTATTATTATCATAACAAAGCCTCACCTTCACGAACATTTTGAGTCACAGTAAAAGTTTTGCCTGTGTCAAGAGGAACAGTCCAGTTGACTGGTTCTGGTGAACGCATAAGTATCTGTTCAGGAGACTTGACCCGTGTTGGCTCTGGTGGTGACTTAACCAAGGTTGCTTCAGGTTCATCCTTATTGGACATAAGCTGTTCTTCAGCTGCATCAGTTTCTTCTTCATCTATGGATTTCCCACTTCCACCTGAAATATAGCAGTTTCAGATGCTCCTAACCATCTAATCACAGAGATAACACAATATATTTAAAAGCTGTAAAATATTATATATATTCAAATACTTTTGTATAGGATGTAGCAGTTGTTACAGAGAAGCATATTCCTGCTTATCTGCTACTCACTGACATGAATAGTTATGATTCAATATCATTAAAATTTAACATAAATATAACCCAATTAATGCCATGTTAGCTACTCCCACTTACAGAATCATCAACTTTTTCACAACACTACATCCAACTCTGCGGTTCATTCATTGTTAATTCCCATTCTCTTATTAATTTATTATTTTATTTTGTTTGTTTAAAGTTGTCATTAAAGAAGAAATCATTAAGCAGCATAGCACATTGACAGCAGCTGGATAAATGGCTTATTATTCAAACTATTGAGAGAAAAGGAATTCATAAAAACATGCCATAAAAACTGAATGGCTAGAGGTTTGAGTTATCCTATATTAAATAGGCTTGAAGTAGTGTAGCACTATTTTTTTAATAAGAGCATAGTTTTATTGTTTTAAATTTCTGCATTCTTTAGCAAATTTTGACTTAAACTTCAAAATATTAAATCCTTCTTTATACTCATGGCCACTGATGAATGTTCTCTCATCAACAAAATAAACACAGAGCACTTGAGCATGATATGGGAAACAATTACACTATGGGGGGCAGCTAGCCTACAGACATAAATGCTCATTTCTGTTCAGAAGAGCAAGAAATTTTTTTAAATTATACAGGATCTTTTACTTTACTTTCTCATTGAATTATAGGATATTATATTATGGAATAATTATATTGCTGGCCTAGCATATCAAAAGGTATATTAAGTTATGAAAATACTTGATTGTGCAGTGCATATTAAATAGTCAATCATAAGCTCTGTATTACAATTGTTTAGGGAAGTTGTTGGGACAATGAGCATCCAGAGAGATATTATGATTCAAAATTGGGACTTAGTCACCAGGAAATTATTATGCAGTGCTGAGACTACAAGTCAATTTCATTCACACAGGAAAGTGAGAACAGGACAATTTTCTTTTACATGAATTTCTTCTCTTCCTCTTTTTGTTTACAAGTGCAAGGAAGTAAACATAAATTTTTCTTATATTTTTTATGTATTTCATTACAGGGATTTGAAAATTTCAAAACTCATTATAGTTTATAACAGGCCAGTGTGACTTAGGAATTAAATAATATTTACTTAAATGTAAATTGGAACTTGCACAGTGAAGCCAATCATATTAATTGATATCATTCTATGATTCAGTTGAACTACACACTCTTACATACATTTATGAAAAGTAAGTGAAGCTTTACGAGTGTGTAGTTCAACTGAATCATACAATGATATCAATTAATTAAATAATATGTTAAAACAAAACAAGGGGACAAAGAAAAATAGGCAGTCAAATGAAATAAAATAGCCATTTGGGACAAAAACAATTATATAAACATAGTTTAAATTTTTTTAAAAGGAGAAGACTACAAATCAATCAAAAAGAATCCTCTTAATTATTGAAATAAATATTTATCCAAAGTACTGAAGGAAGTTAAAATATTATTCACAACAGAAAATCAGAAAGTCACATAAAGTAATCCATTTCTATCAATACTTATGCACTTCCTAAAACCGATTAAATTTATAACAACATAAGACCAAAAATTAGCAATATCAATTCACCCACAAACAAAATAGGAAAACTTTTTATAAAAATTTCAATTCTTTTAAAATATTTCAAAGCTTGGGCATAAAATGTTCATTTCATTTAGTTGTAAAACTTCAAAATATCAGAATTGCAACATGAGACATAATAGTGTCTTTTGATGTAAAAGCTGTATTCTTCAGCATCCTAATAGAAAATCTTATGCAAAAATTAAGGAAATGCTTAACCTCCTAAAGTTTACAAATGGAAGAAATGGAAAACTTACTAAACTTATCAACAGATGCATTCAACAAAATTTCTTCAGTTTTAACCACAAATCTTACTAAATTTCTAATCTAGCAATGGGAAATCCCTTCACTGTTTCTAGCATTTATTCATGAGTTCCTTTAAATTACACATCACCAAAGCCTTCCCATTAATTTTCAATACATGGTATGGGTATGTGAATGACATATTTGCAACAATACCCAAAAAATGTTCAATAGATGCTCTGAAACTCCTTTATTTACAACATAAATTTATAGAGTTTACCATGGGAGAGGATAAAAAAAGGTGATTTTCATTAGTGGATATGAAAATTATAAGAAATTTGCAAAGACTGAACTTTAGAATCTGTAGAAAAGAGATAATTACAGAAAACTACATTAAAAATAACAGTCATTAGCTCATCCCACATAAGTATACTGTCTTCTACAGCTTGGCACCCAATTAACAGCCCGCTCACAGGAACAGAGTACAAAACAGAATATAAATATATCATTAGTACAGCAATAATCAACGGTTTCAACGAAACAGAAGAAGAAATGTTATTAATTCATTTAAAAGACAAAAATATAATTGAGGCTTCCACACTTAAGAATACCAAGGAAAGATAAAAATCAAAAGTTTCACATATTATCCATCTTACAAACAATATATCATCCATCATCCAACAAATTCAACAGGGTATTCAAAGAACATGGCATAAAGTTAGCCCAAAAGAACAACTATGATATGTATCAAAAACCAGCTAGGTTCCACAGTAAAAGACACCTTACTAACAGAACAGAAATCAGGAATATACGAAATAATATGTGCAGATTGTAGTCAAAGGTACACAGGAAAAACGAAGAGAAATTCAGAAATCCTGAAAAGGAACGCTTTAGGAATATTCGTTTTACATAACTTGATAAATTAGCAGCGTCAGCTCATTTTTAGACCCAAAACTACGAAATTAAACCAGAGGCTAAGTTGCTGAAAGAACACAATGTAATTGAGCTATCTACTTAGGAAAAACATTTCATCCTGAAAAATAGAAAAATTTAATGAATTTTGATGTTCTACCCACGGATGAATCAGCAGATACCGCCACCAAAGCACCTTGGGATTCAGTCACTACATCCAGTTGTTGGCCAACAGCTGATGATAAGAGCAATTGCTCCCGGAAACATGCCTTAATATTGTATAAGTGGAGTTAGTGTGAACATATTAATACATTATAAAGGCGTTAAGTGTTAAAGAACAGAACCAATAAAGTTAGCCACACAAGACAATATTTTGAATAGCTAGGTATCAAAAATAACTTTATAATTTTGTGACTAGTTTCACTGTTTTGGATTAAAAGATATCACAGATATCATGCTCATTGTGTGCCTAATTTCATTGTTACTGGTTCTTTAACAAATAACATATTGTCTATGGCCCCTATATGCTATATTCATAGTTTTTTTCAATGTAATCCATTTTTAAATAAGGAATTATGTACACATATAAGTTGCTTTATAGAGTACATTTGATCCATAAATTGTGGCAAGTCATATGAACATTTAGATACCATTATAAAACTTAAAAATTATATAAAGAATTTGATCTTGACACCTCCGGCTGTTTGAAACGATGGAACGAAGATAACGGCATTATGCTTACATGCGACTATTCGGAAATTGTATGTTGCAACTTCAAAACACATTTACACACCTATTTCTAGCGTGTCATGCGCAATGAAAACAAAGGATTGCTTCATTAATTTGATATTATAGTTTCTAAAGAAAGTGCAGACTTGACGATATCCCTGTCCTTGATTGTACATAAAGAAATTGTAGAGGTAATACCTCCACAAACACACTGCTACATACCACATAAAGGCGATGTTGACCTGACGTTCCTCACGAACATAACAAAACTTGTTACACCCTACAGCGAGTACACCTATACCTAGTATTTTAAACTGTGATTCAGAAATAACTAATTGCAAAATAATATCGCCCTTGTTTGCCAGCTCTTTCAAGCAATACGGGACATTATATTAATGTTAAAGTGAAGAGCATGTTTGTGGCTTATTATACGTAGTATTTATGACGAACAATTAATTGCCACATCTCTCATTATTATACGACCGCCACGGGTGGCCGAGGTCGTTAAGGCTCGGACTCGTGGACGGGAGGTCTGGGGTTCGAATTCCGCCAAGATCATCCTCCCCAACTTAGTTTTTTCCAGGTTTTTCCCAGTCCTTATAAATGGCAAATGATGGAGAGGTACCCTAAACTTAGGCCTGGAACGTTTCCTTCCTTAAAAAAAAAAAAAAAAAAAAAATCCGTTCCCAATACATCATGTCATTTCATGTATCATCGGTGTCCACCACCTGTGGTGCCTCAGTAGTAAAAACGGGCGTTAAACACTACTCAAAAAAATCTCTCATTATGGGACATTCAGGTCATCATTACATCAACTGATGTTAAACCCTGATTTTCCCCAAAGGCAAGCATTTTGTCAAAGGTTGCTACAAAATAGTGAAGCGGGCCACCATTTTTTAAATAAGTTTTGCTCCAAATGAAGCTACAATGATCATTACTGGAATGAAGGTAAAATCCCGAAATTTCTGTTGAGAGACCGTACCAACATCGTTCTGGTATAAATCTTTGGAGAAGCATGATCTCCGATTTGCTTATTGGGCCATATATATTACTTAGAGATCTGGATGGGCCGAAGTATCTACTTTCTACCGAAATACTGAAATCTGTTCTTTTAGGTATAAGGCAGAACATGATGTATCGACATGATGGCGTCTCTGCACACTTAATTCTGTAATTTCCTGAACATGTAGATGTGACTTTTCCAAACATATGGACCGATCGTGGTGGTTCTATCCCTTTGTGACCTCGATCTCCAGATCTTACACTATTTGGTTTCTTTTCGTGGGGACACTTGAAATCATTGGTGTATGAAGCTCCCGTGACAACAGAAGAGAAGCTGGTAGCTGAAAAGCCTTGCTGTATAGGAGGAAGTGAGCGCAAATCCAGCAGCTGTGTGTGGAAGATGTTTTTGTTTGTAAACAGGAGATCGATAGTTTGAACATTTGCTTTAAGTTATTGTTAAGTTACTACAATTTATTATAAATATCAATAGGAAAATGCTATTCATTAGACAAAATGTGGTCATTTGGGCTTATTGAAAGGAAATAAAATTAAACTTTGATGTAAACCACATAAGTTAATTATTAATTTGGTTTAACTTAATTTACAATGACTTGTTAATACTGCTAATAGTATGCTTGCCTTCGTTGTCTTTCTCCTCCCGTCTTTAAGAAGATTACTACTTTCTTATAGGTACATTAGTGCCACACATCCCCAAGCTCACTTGCTGTCATTAATAATTCATTCCATTTATTGTCCGATGCGATGGAAGATGTTGGAGGACGTCAGATACGCAATACACATATAACACATATATAGTTATACAAATAACTAAATACTACTTTGGTCACAATTAGTTAAAACAAAAATAAGCCCCAAATGATAATGCACAGCTGCGTAACATGCTGGAGTGTTTAGGAAAATTGAAACATACCTGCATCAACCATTTACTTTAGAGAATGAGTATTCATCTTCGTTCTTTAATTGCCTAATCCATGGTGACGATACCATGTTTTACTAATGTACCTGTTTTGCCGCTGCAAATTATATATCTATATTGGATATGATACGTGCAACAACGTTATATCTTCCTTGGGTGTCATTTAGAGACAAAATGTATATATCATGTATTTCACACCAATGTATAAAACTATGGGACACAATTGGTTTAGATCCATTTAACCACATTTTAAATTTGGCACATTTTCTTGATAAACTACATACTATTGAAATACGAGGTCTGACTCATAAATGGTTTAAATCATAATCAGGTGACAGAGATCTTGTGCAAAAAATAAATGAAAATATATGCTTTATTGTCCAAGAGGAACGTTTGCTATGGTATCCACAGTTATATTTTTGGATGAATAATATATTAATTTACTTAAAAGATTTATAAAAAGCCATTAGAAGAGCTAAGTCATTTTCTTTTTAAATGACGCTAGTATATTCATGACAACCTTTGTATCAGTAAAAATAAATTAAATATAAATGACACAATAAATACCATAGTAGAATGATTTGAAGCCAATAGATTAATTATTGACTTAAAGAAACATTTAACTTTAAGCTTTCAGCATGAGCAAAACGAACTTTATAATTCCAACAATACAAATGCATGTCAATACTATTAATTATGTTAATAAGGCAAACTTTCTAGGATTATGGTTAAATGATAAATTAAAGTGGGCAGCACATGCAGAGGCAATAGCAAAGATACTGAGTAAAAAGTGTGTGGTCTTATGTATTGTAAACAAAATGTTACCAGTCTTATGTATTGTAAACAAAATGTTACCAACGGAATCTGTACATATGTTACATTTTGCTTATTTTCAATCTGTCTTGTAATATGGTATTATTTTTTATGAAAATTCATCACATATCAGTCTAGTATTTAAATTATAAATAAGGCAATTCCAATAATAATGCAAGGCAGTAATGAACAAGTTGAGAGGAACTTTTTAAAATAATTTAAAATAATATTCCTACTTTTCATTTACGTTTATGAAACCCTAATTTTCATAAAGACAAATATAAATGTATATACAATCAATGGACAAGTACATTTACATAACACCAATAAAAAACCAATCTTATTTTGAAGATACTAATATTTTTAATCTATGTTTCAGATATTTGAGTAATGAAGAGGATGAATAATATTAATAGGAAATTTATATTTGTTATACATTTATCAACATTATATATATTTAAATTTTAAATATGGATTTAGCTATAATTATGGATAATTGAATGATATTATCGATATTTTGAATGCAATAGAGTTATTGTAATTCTCAAGATAAATTAAACTTTTATTTGATTCCCATAAGATAACTTTAATGATGTTTGCATCTATTCATGGGAGGATATTTTACTGCACTGAAGGTTTCTTTATTTAATCAGACTTCTACATTGTGAGTAAATGCTATTGATGGTGAGAAAAAAAAAGCAGCCCTAGAAAGTTAAGCATATTTATACAAATACAGATTTAATTTGTGAAAAACTGAGTAATTTTAGCTTTTATAAACTATCGATATTAATTTCTATCTATCCTGAATAGGGCATCAAGTCTGAGTAACCAGGAGCAGCTCGAGTCGCTCGGGGTCTCTACGCCCCGTACCAAAAAATTGGGTCCCTGAGGGGATGAATTTGGGCTAGTGCCACAATTTCCATTATGAACGTGACTCCCAGCACTGGGTCATCGCGTAGGGGAGAGCGTATCCCCTGGTAAAGGCCAGGCCCGGGGAGGGGCCATTGCATGCGCTGTTCACTTCCTGTAGGCGATTGGTTCCCTTTGTCTATACCCAGGAAGGTGCGACCCTGAGGTTACTTTGTGCAAGCCAGGGCAAGTAACCTAAGCCGGGGTGGCGCCCAGGAAGCAGCCTGCCATCGGAGACAGATGCAATGGTGGAGGATGAAATCGTTTTTTCAAGACAATCTTCATCCAATTACCAAGAGGAAGAGAGTGGACATTAAAGAGGTTACTGAGATTTCATTCCCTCGTTTCCTAGTAATTAGTCGATATGAGGAAGGCCAGTCTATTACCCGTGTAAACCCTTTTATTGTCCAAAAGATTTTGACAGCATATCTGGCCCTTTGAAATCATGCACGCGTCAACGCAATAGTGCTTTATTAGTTCTCAACTATAGTATTTTTCAAACCCACACCCTTCTTAAAGCCATTTTTCTACACGGATACCCGATTCGAGTCGAAGCGCGTCGCACCCTCAATTCTTCCCGAGGAGTAATTACTACCTGTGTGCTCGACGGATGTCATATACGTAAATTGAGGGATATTTAGCAGAACAAAATGAAACCTCAGTTTATTGTGTGCGGGCGAAGAGGGATGGCGAGGTACAGCCAACACAAAATTTATTCCTCACCTTTAACAGGGTTGAGATGTCGCAGAAGATTCGGGCAGGATACGAAGTTATAACGGTCCTCCCGTATGTTCCTAGTCCTCTGCGATGCTTCCCGTGTCAACGTTTCGGCCACACCCGGTTATCCTGCAAGAGCTCTAAAACGGTGTGTGCTACATGTGAACTAGAGAGCCACGAGGGAACATGTCCAGCAGCTCCCCTTTGTGTGAACTGCCGTGGTGCTCACCCGGCCACGTCCCGTGACTGCCTTCGATTTTGGAGGCGCGTTGCATACAGGAAATTCGGGTTAAGGAGAAACTTTCTTTCTCCCCGAAGTCCGCAAACGCCATCAGTCCTGTCAACCTGCAGTACCCATATCCGGTACTTTAGCTCCATTGCTGTCACCGCGATATCAAGGCGTGACTGTAGCACGCAAATATTTGATCTGGTGTTCTCCAAAGCTTCTAAAGCTTCTACTGTGCCTGCCTCTGCAAAGCGCTCTACTGTCAATGCCAAACTTGTTGTCTTTGCCGCTAGTTCCATCAAATTTAAGACAGCTTACACTAAGACTGACTTTTTAAAATCGTCCACTACTGAGGGGAAGACTAAGCAGAAGAATCAAAGTCCCTCACCTTCTTGGAGGCCGAGCTCCCACGATGGCTCTGGGAGCAAGCCCGCTAGGCGGTCCCCCTCACCGCCTCTCTCCGCCTGAAACCGATTCCAGGTGTTGAAATTGACTGATTCTTCTCAGCGGGAGACCCCTCCCTCCGTGGATGTTATGTAGTACGCGCTTAAAGAAAGGAGGGTTGATTCGTCCTGGTCCAACCAAAAAGTAAGGTGGCGTTTTTTTAAATTTATTTTACCTAATTTTAACAATGGCTATCTTTTCGTGCAATGTACGTGTGCTCCGCAGCCGGAGACCAGACCTGGAGTTGCTTTTACAATCGACTGATACTGCACTTTTATGCCTCCAGGAGACTAACCTTCGACCTCAGAATACGTTCAATATTCGCGGTTACTCTCCGGTGAGATCCGACCTTCCTCCCGAAGATGGCTCCCGCGCATGGCGGAGTTTTAATATTAATCAGAGACGTCGTGTATAGTTCTCCCCTGTGTCTCAAATCTACTCTACAGTCTGTAGCGGCTATTGTTTGCTTTTATGGCCTTAGTTTCACAGTCTGTAACATTTACTTACCTCCATCTGTTCCTGTCTCCGTGGTTAATCTGGATCATCTTCTGTCCCAGCTGCCAACCCCTATACTGCTTTTGGGGGACTTCAATGCGCACCATCCCTCTTGAGGTTCCTCAGTAGAGTGTGTGAGGGGTAGCTTGGTGGCCGATTTTTAGATCGCCACAATCCTACTTTATTGAATATAGGCGAGCCCACTTTTCTTTGAGACAGTAAACACAATTTTTCACATTTGGACCTATATTTCTATTCCCACTCACTTTCAGTTCACTTTACCTGACACGTTCTCTCTGATTTGTACTCTAGCGACCATTTCCCGGGTCACATTTGTATCTTGTCTTCACACGTACATTCTCAGCGTGCGCCAAAGTGGCTTTCACACAAAGCAAATTGGAATCTCTTCCGTTCTCTGGTCGTATTTTCAGGGTGTGCTTTTCCATCAATTGATGCCACGATCGAACACCTAAACGCGGTCCTTGTTGAAGCCGCAATTCAGGCTATCCCCCGGTCGTCTTTCCAAACCTAAACGGTTTCCGGTTCCTTGGTGGACCGAGGAATGCCGGGACGTATTGCGTGCACGCCGATGTGCCTTGCGAGTCTTTCGTCGCCACCCTACGTTGGAGAACATGATCCGTTACAAACAACTGCGCGTGAAATGCCGTCGAGTTATTAAGGATAGCAAGAAGGCGCGCTGAATTGCTTTCGCCTCATCTTTTAACCGTTTAACGCCTTCATCTGTTTGGAACAAACTACGCCGGATTGCAGGCAAACCTGGTTTAATGTCTATACTCGGTCTCAAAGTATCACATCGTGTACTTACTACCCCTACGGATATAGCAAATACCTTAGGTCGCTCTTTCGCAGAGATCTCGAGCTCCGCCAATTGCCCTCCTGCGTTTCGCACCATTAAATATCAAGTTGAGTCAAAAGGATTCTGCTTTGCCTCTAACAACCAGGAGTGTTACAATGTTCCGTTTTCACCTAGGGAATTAGAACATGCACTATCTACATCTTGGCATTGCGCTCCAGGGCCAGATAGTATCCATGTTACTATGCTGCAGCATTTATCGGCCAAAGGCAAGACTTTTTTACCCCACTCTTTAATTGTAATTGGTGTGATGGCAGGTTTCCATGCGCTTGGCGGGTGGCCAACGTCGTTCCTATTCCTAAGCCTGGAACGAACCCTTGCGTCTGCAAGGTGATAGAACGCATGATTAATGGACGGCTCATGTGGTGGTTAGAATCGAGGCACCTATTGACGAACATCCAGTTCGGTTTTCGTCGTCATCGCTCTTCAATCGACCATCTTGTGACTCGTTCCACCCATATTGTGGACGGATTTGTGAGAAAGAGCCAAACTGTTGCTGTCTTTTTTTTATTTGGAGAGAGCTTACGATATCTGTTGGCGGGGCAGTATCCATCGTACGCTTCATGAATGGCGTATATGTGGTCAGATATCTGTTTTTATTCGGTAGTTTATGAAAGACCGGGTTTTTTAATGTTCGCGTGGGATCAGTTTTATCTTCTCGTTTTACTCAAGAGAACGGTGTACCTCAGGGCTCGGTACTTAGTTGCACACTGTTTGCCATCGCCATTAATTCCATTGCTGAGTGTTTGCCGCCAGGAATCCAATCGTCGTTGTTCGCTGACGATTTTGCCATCTTTCTTTCCTCACGGAGAATTTGTCTTTTGTTACGCCGCCTCCAATGCTGTCTCGACCGCCTTTACGTTTGGAGTGTAAACCACGGTTTCCGATTCTTCGCAGAGAAGACCGTCTGGATGAATTTCTGTCGCCATAAAGTGTATCCTTCACCATCTCCCCATCTTGGTCCAGACGCTCTTGCTTTCGCAGACGGAGTTAGATTCCTTGGCTTAATCTTCGATAGGAAATTATGCTGGTCATCGCATATAGCACAACTCAGAGGCAAGTATGAACGTTCTCTTTGTCTTTTACATATTTTAAGTGACACATCCTGGGGAGCTGACCGAACGGTTCTATTACGTTTTTACCGATCCTTAATCCGGTCCAAACTTGATTATGGCTGTGTAGTTTATGGCTCTGCGCGACCTCCCGTTCTTCGTCACCTGAACCCTATTCATCACCGTGGTATCCGTGCCGCCACTGGAGCATTCCCAACAAGTCCTGTGTTAAGTTTATATGCGGAGTCTGGAGAACCTCTTTTGTTTCATTGTAGGGATCTTTTACTTACAGCTTATGGTTGTCGATGAGCTGCGCAAACACATCATCCCACGAATAAACAAGATAACAAGCTTCGACAATGTAAATCAGCCCCTTTTAATTGGTCATCTTTTCGCGCAGTTCGTCGTGAGGAAGGAATTTTAACACGTTTACGAATTGGGCATTGCCGTTTCAGTCGTCGTCATCTTTTTAACGGGGATGCAGCTCCAGTATGTCCAAATTGTGATCACCCCTATACAGTGAGTCACATTTTAATTGAGTGCCATCATCTAGCGACTTTTAGACTTTCGCTAGGTATGCCGTACTATATAGAGGACTTACTTCCAGATGATGTGGTTGCCGTTGAGCGAGTGCTCCGTTTTATCCGTGTTTGCGGTTTTTGGATTAAGGTGTGAGGTTATATAATTTTATTCATGACGGCTTTTTTAGACTATTCTAGGATTGTTGTGTTTTCAGCTGTTGCCGAAGCGTTTTAGTACCAGTCTTTATTTGCTGTGGTGCATATTGCCCTTGTTATTTGTTTTGGGGTTTTATTGTTACCATTTTAGACCATTATAATATGTTATGTTTTTCAGCCCTTGCTGATGCGTTTTACTACCGGTCTTTATTTGTTGTTGATCAAAAATACCATTGTTGTTTGTTTTGGGGTTTTATTGTTATAATTTTAGACCATTAAATGTCTATTAAGTTTTCCACTTTTCCGGCTGTGTTTTAGTACCAGTCTTTTGTTTATTGACCATTTTACCCTTGTTATTTGTTTTTGGGGTTTTTATTGTTCCTATTTTAACCCATTGTAAGACTGTAGTGTTCTCAGCTCTAGCAGCCTTGTTTTAGTACCAGTCTTGTCTGTTTTTGATCATTTCACCCTTGTTATTTGTTTAGGTGCTTTTATTGTTATTACCCTATGAATTTAATGCCCTTTTCTACATTGGATTTGAGTGGAGATATTTTATTTTTGGATCAGTTTTTAGTGTGTTTAGGCGCTAATGACCTAAGCAGTTTTGCGCCCTTTAAACAATAATCATCATCCCAAATTCATGCTTGAATTTGAAGGATAACAAGAAAAATGAATTAAAATTAAAATTCTTTTGTACTATGTGAATTTGTTAAGTCTATTTTAGTTAAAATCAGGTACCTACAAACGTATATGTTAAGGTAATTAAAAAAATTATATTTACCTAAATTAATTTATTGCCAAGCACATGTTTATATTTATGCTATAATATTTTCACATATAATGTATAATTGTTAAATGATATTTACCTAGTATAATGTTGTAATTTTACTTGTTCAAAATATGCCTGAAATGTGATATGAAATGCCTCTATAAGGAGCTCATGCTCAAAGGGACTGTATGTTAATAAATAAATTTAAGAAATTAAAAAATATGCTTGAAAAATATTCACAATATAAAGCAAGAAAACTTATCTGGAAGAGATGCCAAATGAGTCATGCTTAAAGCAGAGAAATAGACAAAGGTCAAGAAGAAATTACATTACCATGGAACTTTGAAACTATAATTGAAGGTAGATAAAATATTTATTGCAATTAAAATTAACAGATATTCTCCCATAGAATATAAAGATCAGCAAGGGATACATTCAGCATAATAAATTATTTGGGTCCAAAATTTGAAGATTGCTGACAAAGAACATACATAAAACCTTGGTAATTTGGAACATCCCTATATGCAACTGAGCTTAATGTTAATTTGAAACAAAATGAAAATTATGATATTGTGAAGCCCAGGATGTATTTAGAAACTTTACACAGCCTGCTGAGAAGCAATATTTTTTTTCAATTTGATGTGGCATGAATAACAATAAAAACAATATGGATTAGACTAAGATGCAGAAATAATTTATTAATAGAATAAACATATACCAGATCCACATTATATGCAAATATTTCAGGTATGAAGAGAGAAGTTAAAGTATTCAGCACAAACAGGGGAAAAACTGAAGAGGGACAACAATGTATAAACAATCAACTTAGATTTAGAAAGGATACAAGACATAGTCTACATATAAGATACTAAGGCAGAGAAAAAATAACAATAATATTAGAAGAAACAGAGAAATAATAAAGGAAACAATAACAAAATTAAAGGACCTAATTATATTAATAAAAAAAAAGTCAAGAAGAAAATCTAGGTAACGGAGATCAGTGAACACCAGCATGGTTTACTTTACTACAGCAGCAGGAAATGGTTTGGAAGGAACCTTGAACAGTAGAGAGTGAGGCAGGTGCTTGTCCACAAGTAAGGGGGCCACTGCAGCTCATGAAGATTCTATAAGTATCATGAAGAGCAAGGAAGCTTCAATAAATGTTAATTTTAGATTTTTTATAAACAAAAATAATAAAGATATTTCAAAAGTAAACCGAAAATTAACATATTTATCTGGAATGGATAGGAATTATCAAATACAGTTAATATGGCTAGAGATTACATGTCTGATCTGAGTTTCAGTATTTTGTATCTCATTGAATATTGGTTAGAACCCAAAAAATCAATTTCTATGGTATTAATAGCTATGTATTAACTTTTGTTATTGTAGACCTGAAAGAATACACAGGGGATATGCAATAGGTGCTAAGAATAGCATCTTTCATACAATCCATAACTGTTTAAATATAGATGGCACCATTGTTAGAATGCCAATCTCACATCAAAAGTGCCCAGGTTTAAACCTTACAGTCATAAGGGGGATTTGTGGCAGAAGCAATGCCTGGGCAGGTTTCCTTTGGGCACTCCAGTTTCTCTGACAACTTATTCTGCATTGCTTTATCATTATCTGATCTCCATTTTCACCTTCATCATCTAGCATAATGTAGTTTTCAAATTCTTGGTCAGGCTTGGAACAAGACTATGCTACACCCTCTGCAAGTGTGCATGAAACTACAGTGCCAAAAAGACAAGTGATTTGGTGTAAGGTTCACTCACTCATGCAGTATGTTTTAATTCTATAATTAATTTAAAGTTTTTCAAGGCATCTGCTACTTAACAAATTTTAACATAAAAGTAGATGCAGTGTATAGACCAAATGTCATAGATAAGGTTTCAAAACTATGTTAATGTAAAAACTTTTTTTAGACCATCATGGTCAGCATTGCTAATACTGAAATGGATCATTATCAAGTTATTTTGCCATGGTTGAGTGTTTAAATTAATTTATAAACCACAGTCTTTGCTGATGCTATGATGAAGGCAGAGGTATAGAACCATTAGAGGTGGAAAACAGGGTAGGAATGTTGGGAGAACTGTGGTATTGTTTGCTGACCAAGTAATACAGTTAACTATTACTAAAAATTGCATAGAAATTATTGCAGTTAACAACTTTTTCTTCTTTGTTGTGTTTTTTTGAAATGCTGAAATAAGTATGCCAGGGACTGTAATATTGTTAATACAATAGTTTTAGATTATTGGGCTGTTTCATTGAAAAATATGAGAAGGACAATCTGAAAAGTAACAGGAAAATTCATAGAGGAGAACAATTATGAGCCGAATATTTCATACTTTAGATACAAACTTTCCAATGTTTCAGAAAGTTAATGAAATGAAAATGTGCATTTCTTAATCAGCAAACATGATGCCATTGTTGTCAATGCTTTTCCTTTTAAGCTGTTAATAAAAACAAACTTTGCTTAAAGCTACAAAAGGTAGAAGTAATGAGATAAACCAATTAAAGTGAATGTGTAAAATGATATGATATGATTACTATATCAGTGCTATATCATTATTAGAACAAGTGAAATTAAAAATTTGTACAACAAGCATAGGAGATGCATAAGAAGCATACAAAACTAATAAAAGAAACTTTTTGATTGTGGAGTTGTTTTATTTACAAATGAACTTTAATATATCAGATCATTAACGTCCCATTCAATTCAGATCAGAAACGGTCGGTAAAGTTTGCCCAAAGGCCTCTTCTTTCAGGCTTGAGGTTCTTTTAGTGCGCTAAATCTACGACTTATGCACCACAGCTTTAGCCATACTTAGGATTTTTACTTCCGAAAAAATCCATCGGCCATGGCCGGGATTGGACCCGCGATCTTAGGTGTAGAAGGAAATTATGGTTACCACTAGACCACCAGGACCGACGGAAAAAAAAAAAAAAGACTGAAAAAATATTAAATGATGAAAGAGAAACTAAGTTTGCAAATAGCTCAAGGCCAAGTGGAATATTTTGAGAAAGGAAAAGTGACTTTTTAACAAGGGCAGAAACAATGTCACCACCAACTAGAGTTTAATACTTTTTTCTGGGTAAAATAAATGAAATCTGGAACAAAGCATCATCTGGTGCAACTTAACATAATTATAAATTCTACACTTATTATACTTTTAATTGTGCAATTAAACTCCACTTAGTAACTATTGTTTATGTAAGACACGTGGTTTTAAACACGAAAGGTAAAAAACTTTAGAATATCCATAATTTGAACTTTATGATATATGGATTTGCTTCGGCTTAGTAAGCTGTTTCAATTATAAATGTATGCATTTATTTCTAATATATTAAAAATTGCTCATATTTACTTGGAGTAAATGAGTAATTAATGATTGAATTAAATCAAGCTATACATTTGGCACTAGTATTCTATGCTAAACATCGCTATAAATGAATAAATAATTAATTTTTCAATATAAAGGTATTAATTGTAAAAATATATTAACAACGGTAGTAACGAATGTATTCATTTCTTTCTAAAATACTACAAATTGCTCATATTTAGCTGGAGTAAATGACCAACGAAGCATTGAATTAAATCACATTATACAGTTGGCGTTAGTTTTCTATGCTAAATATCTCTGTAAATGGATATAAAATTAATTATTCAATATAATAAATATTTTTGTAAAAGTATACCAACAATAGTAGTAGCAATTATTTGTGTTCTGTGAGCAGTGTAGTTGTAGCATATATAGTGAAATGAATATGTTTCACACATAGCTCTGAAAATAAAAATTACTGAAGTGTTATGTAAGTTATGTGTTTACTTGGCAATTCACTGACTTGAAAAGAATTGAATCAAAATTTTCTATTGACTTTAAACTTGCTAATGTAATGCCTGTTTAAAAGAAAGGAAAGTTCAGTTCATGGTAGTTACTGACCAATTGCAATTATTTCAACAGATCCTAAGGCTTCCAACATTCTAAATTGTCTGCTTGTTTCTTACTTTGAAACAAATTTTTCAATAGCTCAAAATTATTTTTCTGGGCTAGGAACAGTAAAATCGGCCACTTCATTCTTTAGCAAGAGTATATGAATTAACACTAGACTATAAAACTAGTCGAAAGCTTTCATGATTTGCTTATTCTGAAAGTAGAATTTTATGGTTTTGATGAGGAGTTAATGTTACTCATTGCTTTAATTATGTACTTACGTAGCTGAATATGAAATATGAACTGTGTGAAGATGTGACTAACTGTTTGCCTGCCAAGCATGGAATGTCCCAATGTTTGATCTTTGGTCCTATTCTTTTCATTATCTATAAAAGTGAATTACCTTACAACACTGTTGATAGTTGTATCCTTGCTTATGATATCAGTATTTGTTATAGCTAAACATTTTCTGAATTCGTGAACTTCATCACAGAAAACACTATTGAATCTGTCAGAGACTGGTAAAATGCTATCTTTACTCCTTAAATGTTGATGAAATAGAACACCTAGAAATGCGTAATGGTTTGGGTTGCCATAAACGCTCAGTTTTGGAGACACGTCCTCATTTTGTCAGAAAAATGACCGTCTGCAAACAATTATGAAAAGTGTTTTTATTCGCTTGTTTTTTCCCCTGAAGTTTGTTGATTGAAAACAAAATTGTCACTTTCGAGATTGAAGTTGCGCAAGTTGCCTTCTTTCATGTGAGCGGTAGAGGGTGGTAGTAAGTGTAATCCCTGCTCATACAGTCATATAGCCTTTTTAATGTTAAACCCACAATACAATCTAGGGGGCAGTGACCTTAAGCTTTTCATTGAACTTGCAATACTGTGTATTAACTCTTCTTCTGGGAGTTCCATCCAGTTTCGCGAGCGGAAAGTACTATGACATGTGATCGCAACCATGCATCATGTGTGTTGTTTTTAAAATATAATCCAAACCCCTGTAAGCTAAACATTGTCTCACTGAAATTACCCATTTTCACATTTTGCAAATCAGTTAAAAAGTAAATATATATCATCATTAAATAATATGTAAAACTTTTAAATTGCAGAGATTTAACGTATGCTAAGAACAGATACTTGTAGATTGTAATATTTTCTTGTTTTATTTTTTCAGATATGTATTGAAATGTACAAAATTAGATAGATTTCCGTCTTTTTGCCTTGGTCGAAGGGAATGGAAAGCAGAAAGTATGTATTCTTATGTTTCAATGGCTAACCAAGGTGTTTGAGATTTAGACTTTGACATCTAGTCAGAGAAATATTCTAGATGTGTGAAGGGAGGAAATTCCTCAGAGGAAAGGACAAATTATATTACCAAAATGAATACTAAATATTCACTATTAAATCAATTTTGAATCGAACACAGGGAAACACTCATTAATAATCCCTTTTGAGTCGAAATATTTAGAACACCTTTTATGGCTTTACTTACATGAGATTTACTCAGGACATATTTCCTGGAACAATTGTCCGCGACCTCAGCTATTAAACGACTGTTGGATCATTTTTAGAAGTTGGACAGGTAGGTATCTGGGTTGACTTGGGTTGTCTTGTGATAAAGTTATACAGCTATTTACTCAGGTTTATCACAAGACCACCAGATTCAACACAGATATCTACCTACACAAATTCTATGAACGATCATAGAGTCGTTTAACAGTTGATGATGAGAGAAATTGTTGCACGAAACATGTCCTGAGTAAATCTCATGTAAATGAAACCATAAAGAGTGTTCTAAATACTTCGACTCAGAAGAGATTATTAATACAGAAGTTATGATTGGTATGCAGTACTGGCTCCTCATCTTTGGAAATGGTAATGGAGAATATGCTGCTCATAGACATAACAAAAAATGTAAGTAATCAATGTTATTAAATTGTTTCCTATTATGGTTCATTATTTGATCAGGAAAACGATGGTCTCCATGTAATCATTTTGCAGTTTGAAAGCAAACTAATGAAAAGCGGAAGAAATAGGAGTGAAGTGTTACACAAATTAGATCTACAGAATTATTGTGTAGCTTTTGGAAGAAACAATGTTTGGAGGTGTCAGCAGGAGGGATGAATGTAATGCTTACTCATATTTGAACAGTTTGATTAAGCCATCATTAATTAGTGTAGAGTGTCCTGTCCATATTCTTAATTGCTACATTCAGCACGTGTCACATTTTCTGGACTATGATTTACAGACATTTGAAAGTTCACCACGATTTCTAAATCTACGCTGTTTGTGTCAACACTTTGAAGGAATCTCTAACTTCATCGATGTGGAAATACCAGCTGCTACTTTATCATAGTAAAACTCACTGACTCTCTTTGTTCCTAACAGTTCTGAGACCTATACAAACGTTTCTTGCTGTACGATCATTCTTATTGTGAAACAACAAAACTCCCGTTGCTCTGGAGTTTTTTCAAAGAAAAGTGAAATAGAAATGAGTAATAGCTTATTGATTGACGTGCAAAGGTTTCTCTTATCAGTTCATGGCATTTTAGAGAGAAACAAAACTTTCATCCGATTGAAAATGATAGACATTACGAAGCAATTGGAAAATGATGGTCATGAAGATGAAATTACAAATTTTTATTGCAATGTTGAAACGCATTATGAAGGATATTTTAAGTGCCTCAAAATGTGGTTTCAACCAGAGAATGAATTTTTATATTTTAAAAGGCTGGATTTTGAAAACATGTCATAGCAAAATATGGAAGAGACGTTTGGTTTTCAAATGATGAAGGTGTGCACATCTGCAAATAAGGACGCAACTATTTTGTATAAAATTTGGAAGAAGTTTGTATTCGCCCACAAAAATCAAGTGCTGTGGTAGAAAACATTGTTGGACTATGGACACTGAGAAATACACAAGTGAGGAACAATATTTAGAAACAGTGAACATAGACACCTTTCTTCTTGTTCCAGCTCACAATGCTTCTGTTGAAACACATTTTCTTTAATTAAAGCTCAGTGTACTAATGAGAGGAACACACTAAGTGTTGATTCAATGAGATCAATTATACTATTAAAATTTAATTTCAAACTTTACACATGCAACCAATTTAACTCACCTTTGCTAAAAAAAAGAATCCTGGAAAAAAAAAATGAAATCGTCAGAAAAACACGTTTGGCACACAAACGTGTAAAAGTGTGTAGTTATGAATGAAATGTCAATTTTGTTTTGAAACAATATTTATCGGTGGCCTCTGTGGCTATGTTAATCTTATATTTATATATCCTATGTATTTTTTGAAATATTTATTTTCATTTAATAACGTAATTAATTGTGAAAATGTTGAGGGTATATTTCAATGTGTTTTGTTAAAATAAGAATTTGTAATACATGTTCATAGTGTACGATTCTAGTAGTTAGCAGAGGAGATCTTCTCTGGTGAAGCAATATATTGTGGAATTGAAAGTGTAAGGGGGAAGCCAAGTCCAAATGTATTTTTAATGACATTCCTGCGGCTGGGAAAGCTACGATCCGTACACTGGTCGCATCAGGAGGCCGAAATGATGCGCGTTCTAGAATACTTGATTGTAAAAGAGCCAATAAATATCTCGCATTTAAAATTTTCTAAGTGTCGCGGTGAGCGTTAGCTTACTTTTGTGAACCCCGCAGGCTTGGGGGAGCCCATGTGGGTCACAAGTTAATTAGAAGTTTATAACGGGCCAATTCGCCCGGTTCAGGATGGTTATCGGGACGTTACTGAGTAGAGCGCATGGAAGTTATTGCGTAGAGAGTATGTAGGAGGTTACTGTGAAGTTATTGCGTAGAGGTACACGTCCAGGATCATACTAGAGTTACTACGTACAGAGCGTGCAGGCAATTGTTGTGAAGTTACTACGTAAAGAGCACGTCAAATTATTGTGAAGTTACTGTATAAGAGAGTACGTGTTAAGTTGAGAATTGTTTCTAAATAACTGAGTAAGAGCTATTTGTATACGGGTGCTTTATAATCATGAGGAGTAAGGTATCTCACTGCCACGAAGGCGTAATATTTGTTTACGAAAGTGCAAACCGCGTGACGTGTTCTCACGAGGCTATTTGTCGACGGCTCGCTTAAGGAAAATATCAATACCCTGTTGTGGGTCGTGGGTAGTATACACGCGGTATTTAAGGAGTTTGTTTATCTAAACCCGAAAGATCCTGGCCCCCTAAAGAGATGGTAAACTTACCATCGCGAGAAGCAACATAGTATTTAGGTCTATGTCGGTTACATAATCAAATCTGGTTTTCGACAAAAAACAATTATAATATAGAGAGTAATATGACACATTACTCCGAGTTTTTATCATAAATTAACAGTACCGTTATATAAAGTCGTAAATAAACAGCAGAAGTGCCCTGAGATGTTGACTGTTAATGAAGCTTGGACAATAGATGAGTTACTACGCTACACCGACCGCCGCTAGCGCGCTACCCATGTTCGATATCGGATTCCCGAAGAAGCAGACACAAAAGTGCTCCAAATTATGGTGCTCAAGTGTAAGGCTTCGAGGCTGCTGAAGAGGATAATGTGTGGTTTTTGATGCTGCTGAAGGAGGGCGATGGGAGAAGTTCCGACGGTGTTGAAGGAGGACAACGCATTAGGATCCTGATGACGCTATCGTGAGAGGACAGAGATCACCCCAAAGAGATACAACTTTCCAGGAACTTCTGCAGAAGAAGAAACCTGCAGGATGGCAACATATGTGACATGGATAGCTAGGAACACCAAGACGGCAGTACTAAATTATTGGAGAAGAAAGGTCAGGCAAATTTGCATTGTATAATTACCAGAATTATATATATTTATGTAATTATGTAGTATTTAAGGGGTCTGTAAATTCATTTGCGTGTTCATGCTTTTAATAATCAATAAAATTTACAAAATGGTTGATAGAAAGGAAAGCGAAAATATAATTAATGATGTTAGAAATAGATAACGTAGAAAATGAAGGGGTTGTTGAGCAGGTGGTAAATGGTAGTCAGGGAAGTAAGCACGAAGGAAAGATTGGTCCTTATGATGAATCCACTCATGCAGCAGTTTAGCGAAAACAAAAAGAATTATACAGTAATCTTAGCAGAAACCAAAAAGGAATAGAAAGTAATCTCAATGGAAACCAAAACGAATTAGAAAGTAACCTCATCAGGTAATTAAAACGTAAAAAAATAAACTTAATAAGAACCAATGGAGCTAGAAAGTAAACTTCCTGAAATTCAGACAAAGATAGAGAGAAAACTCGAGGAGAATACTAGAGTCTTAGAGGAGATAAAAAGCAAATTAGAATAATTCAGGAGGTATTAAGCAAAATGTAGAAAATATTAGGGAGGAAATAGATAAAAGTATAAATGATTATGTGCAATTACAAAATAAGTTTACAGCTGACATGCAAGCAAGGCATGTTGCATTAAAAAGACAAAATGACGTTTTTGAAACACAGGCAAATGAGTTAAGGACTGTACAAAATACAATTAAAGGGGATAGGTTGTTAAAGGCGGAAGTAATTATGACTGTGAAATTAGGGATGCAATCAATGGTTCCGTTAATGCGGAATGGGAAGGAAAATCTTGAAATTAATGGAAACAATCACCTTAAATGAAACTAATTGCAACAATGGTATAGATATAAGGAATAATGTAAGTACATTTACTGGAAATGCAGGTGATGGCATTAATGAGGCGAAGTTTCATTATTAGCTGAAGCCTTTTAGAGCAGGGCTAAGCAGGATTAACGTAGAGAGACCATCTTGACGCGCACGACTCATCATTTGATAAATGAGCTTATACCGGCTAACTTCTTTCGCGAGGATGGGGATAATCCAAGAAAATGCATACAGGAGCTCGGAGACTACTTTAGGGTCAAAACTGTACTGTATTAGATGAGAATTATTTTTGTTCCAAAATTCTTCAAAGGACAAGCGTTAAACTCATACCTGTAAAATTTTTTTGATTGATTCCACTGCGGTATGTTTACGCAATTGTTCTTAGCGAGATACTGGAAATCCTCTTATCAAAATGTAATTAACTAGACTTATATATTTATCGAATGAGAAATATAATGCCCTGAGGTACTTGAGCATGATAGATTATTTTCTCATGATCGGAAGGAAAAGCAAGCTTCTTGAGTCACCAGTTTCAAATATGGAGTTTATTGCTTTAATTTCTATTTCCTAGAACAAATCCGGAATCATTTATAGTTGCAAAATGAAAACAATTTCGCTAAAAGTATAAATTTATTATTGGAATTTGATATTCAGCGACACGTAAATAATGGCTATCCCGAAAACGAACCAAACTACACGTATCAATATAACAATGAAAGAGCGCAACAAAATCATCCGGATTATTTATGGGTGAAGGCACAAGCAAACCCGAAACACAGGGTACCACAACAGACCATAACAACAGAAATCCGCGCATAAATTACACGAATGCTGGTTTTATAGGCAGAGGAAGAGGACACAGTACATTTTATCGGAGAACACAGCAGAGAAGAGATAGAAAATATGAGCATAGTTTTTTTTTTAATGGCATTTAACGCGCGTTCTTACTTCTGAGGTATCACAGGCGGTTCATAGACCGTGTAAAAGCAAAAATAGAGAGTAGCAATCACCAATACATCAAAATAGCAGGAATAAAAATGCTAGAAACTCCGCGGACAGACCCCCACATTGGTATGATGAAGTGGGGAAACAGAAACTGCGGAAATCAAAACAATGTACCACAAAATGTAAGTACGAACGATCGGCCACAGAAACGTTTCATCCCTCCGAGACCTGAATAAAGGTCAGGAATACCAATAATGAAAAGCACATACTTACGAGGGCCAATAAACCAAATTAGCAAAAACACCTTTCTAAATCCGAATGATGAGATTGAGAATGGCGAAACCACGAATCACCCTTCAAAAACAATTATATTGGCGGAGAGGAATCTTTAGATACAGGATTCAGCATTAGCGTATGCAGCGAGATTTTTTCTTTCCAACAGATTGTTGGTTCGAAAGGTTAAAATAAAGTGCTTACCAGTGTGTAAGGGGGGGCATTTTGTGCTGTAACTGTGGGAAAATAGCGAGAGAGGGAAATAATGTTGCAAGTAAATATAAATGGTGAAAATTTTGAAATATTGCTCCTGGTAATACACGCTCACTAAGTTGACTTAATTTTGAGGTGTGACGCATTTTAAGCATGGAAGGCCATAGTACACTTTGAAAATAAAAATGTTATCTTCAATGACATGAAAAAATACCAATATACCATTTCATGAAGATAAAATAAAAAGGAATTAACAATATTAGAACAGAAACGTGATTTGGAAGGAGATGTTTTCTTCATAGAGCATATCAACGTAGGGCTAGCAAAAATGATATCCCAAATAAATTATAATGATTACAGGGACATATAAATGAAGTACATTTATGTAGCAATTCTTTGCATGTATACGAAGTTTATGGAGGATGCGTGGGCTTCGAAAGGGAGGACAGACGCTACGAGAAATAATATTACGCTAATGGTAAATAGTATAAGAGCAGAAAATGATGAGAACACCCTGAAAAAAATGTATACGGGAAGGCGCAGATAGCATACGGGCTAAGCGAGAAGCAACGTAAAAAGTAGTTAACTGTGTTTATTAGAAATTTAGACGCCTTCTTGGAGAAGTCCAGATTATGTATGGCATAAACATACCATTTTGAGAAATCATAAATTAAGCTCTACACTCACAAGCCTAGTCCTATTCCGATGTGGATTAGAGGTCAGGTAGATGATGTAATTAACCCTATGATGAGCAATGCAATCATCGAAATAATCAACTCTCAATATGTAAACACTTTATGCTGGGTGACAAAGAAAAATGGAAAACTGTGCATGACGATTGATGCACCAATATTAAATGCACATGCCATATATGATAACTTTCGGGCTAAAGGCGTCCATAATGTTCTGACCTAACTAACAAAGGGAAATAATTTTTCCAGTTTATATTTGACATCTTTTTGGCAGATCCTGCTGGATGAAAAATTGAGAAAATGCACTGCATTCATACTTACCTGTTCACACGATGTGCATTTGGATTATCTACCAGTGGCATTGCGGACGCTTATAAAATATTTGAAGATGCAACGAAAGATTTTGCGGGACAATAGGTTGACAATTTTTTAATATTTGATGACAACCTTGGCCAACACCTCCGGCATATCGAATATATATACTAGTAAAACTGCGAACAAGCGGGATGACGTTGAGGCTAGAAAAATCAATTTTCTTTAAGAGAGAAACCGAATTCCTATAATACTTATATTCATTGAAGGAATCAAGTAAAATCCATGTAGGGTGGACAGTATTACCAAATTAAAGCATTCGAGAATAGTTACGAAGGTTTCTCGGAATTGTTCATTACCAGTCTAGATTCTTGATGAATTACGCCGTGGAAGCTGCTCCATTTTGGGAATTGCTGAAGAATGGGGTAAAATGGATGTGGACAGAGTTTGAGCAGGTAGTATTCGAGAGGATGAAGTCACTTTTTCAACACGCCATTTTGCTATAACGGTCGAAAGACGATCTTTTTATTATTTATACCGATGTATCTAACAAAGGATGTGGAGTCGTGTTGATGTAGAAATATGAAGACATCATTGAACATGTGCCTTTCACAGTCTCGCGGGTGTATTTCCATATGGAAGCCAACCTGGGCGTAACCGAACAGGAAATAGCATCAACATACTTCGCTCTGAAAAATATTCTTTCTCACGGATCATGTGAGCCTATCATTCATAAGCAGTTTTTAATTTATTAGCTCAGAAATTTAAGGTATACATACGAAATAATGTGTCACATTTCCAATGAACATGTCTCGGAGAATCAGTATACTTTTAGTGATATACTGCCATTACTAAATCATTTCCCCAACATTCCGGAAACCATTGCCAACCCTAATCACAAAATTGTCATGATAAAATTAAAATATGGGGAAGAAAATACTTTAAAGTTGGATTTTAAAAACTTAAGCAATTTACAAAGAAATGACGAATAAGTAAAATGTTAGCAGCTTCCCAAGATTTAAATGACCAGAGGAACAGAACTTTAGTCAAAAACAAAGACATGGCTGAGAAGTACAGAAATGGAAACAGGTAATCCCCAAAGTGATGGAGAAAAAGCTAATTGCATATTTTATAATCCCTAGGGGTGCCCAGGAGCTGAGAATGGTATTTAAATATTCCCAAAAATGTTTATTTTAAGCACTGGCCCAGAAAAGTAATAAACTTTGTTGCTATCTGTGATTTGTGTCAGAATGCTAAGTTAATTAATGTAAAATATGACATTGAGCCACAGGTCAAACGCCTTAATTACCATTGACACTCAGAGGAATGCCCAGAGGACAATTTGGTTATAGATATGTTCTTGTGCATGATGTTTTAGTAAATTTGTGAAAATTGCTTACATTGGTCACAAGCAAAGTCTGCACGAAGAAAATTACTGAAGTTTATAGAGGATTATATGCCGAATGACAGAAAGATGGAGCCAAATTTATCCGTCTCCAAAAGTAATTGTTTCAGACAGAGCATAAAAAAACTAAATATCAAACTTTATCAATGCTTGAATTATTTCCCTCGGGGAAATCTCAATGTGAGGGCAATTAGAGATATTTCTTTATACTATGCACAAAAGGCATATAGGTAAAACATAGTGGCGACATAGAGAGCATTATTAACAACTCAATAAACCCGTCAATCAAGATGACACCTGTTCAACTATTGCTAAAACAGAAGTCTGCGCCACTCATTGTCAGATTACCGAATTCCATACCACACAACGTAAATCAACAAAGAGAGCTAGAGTTATGTAAAAAAAGCGCCTGAAAGGATTATAAAAAGGATAGAAAGAAGAAAAGACAAACAGGCATCAATTTAAATGGAACCTAGAAATGAATATCTTAATACTTGTAAGATACAAGAAGTTAACCAATGTACTGAGAGGGTTATATTACAGAATAAAATTCTTCGGAAGGGAAGTAAAGCCGTGGGTCCCTTGTTGTACATTTACGGAGCGAAAAAGAACCTCAAGCCTGAAAGAGAGGCCTCTGAGCAAAATTAGTCGGCCGTTTCACACCTTGAGTTGAATGGGACGCTGATGACCTGGGATGTTAAAGAGCGTTCATAAATAAATCAATAAAAAAAAAACAGAATAAAATTGGTTTTCAAGGGCCCGTAAAAATAATTGGCAAATTCGGGTATCAAACTTTGGAATTATTAAATGTAAAAATTAATAAAATATTGGGAAGATAACACAGACGATTGTTGAAACGATGCAAAAATTCTGAAGTAGTATGAGGTTTGTTCAATCTTGTAGTAAAATTTATCTCTCTCTCTCTTAAGATATATATTTTATGCAGTATTCCTTTTTTGGAACAATGAATATTTTATGCAAATAAAGACTAGCATCTTCAAAATTAGAGAGTAATCCACGGTAATAAATATGTTATCAAATGGGAATTAAGGGATTGCTGTATATAACTACTACAGTAAATAATCATGTAAGTTTCAATGAAAGTGAAAGTGAATGGGACGAACAGCCTAAAACTTGGACAGTGACCTATAGTGCTTAATGTACAGAAAGAGATGGCGGAGTGACAAGGTCAGTTAATGGAGGTGGGGAAACCTACAGGGAATACATTCAAGTGCAAGTAAAGTGATGTATGCAAACAGGTTCACACAAAAACATTCTTGCTAAGGTGTGTAAAGAAGAAGCTATATTCATGTGTATACGGACCGAAATTATTAATAGCACATAATAAACACGATTAAAAATGGCCTACTTATATATTGCTTATATTTCATGGTTAACTATATTTAACTTATATGATTTTCATTTTTCTTGTAAACATGATTGTGTAATTTCTAGAAAGACATTTTGTGAAGTTTATTTCAAAGTTGAATGAATGTCTCAAAATGGGGTTGTGTCAATCGGTACTTATTGGCGGCCTATATGATTATGATAATGTGAATATATTATTTACATTTCCCATATTTTATAATAATATTTATTTTCATTTAATATTGCATTTAATTATGTCCATATTAAGGGTATATTACAAGATATTTCACGTAGTTAGCAGGGGAGTGTTTTCTAGTTTACGCAATATCTTATGGAAGTGAGAGCGTAACGGGAAAGCCAAACCCAAAAGTATTTTAATGACTCTCTGCAGCTGAGGAAGCTACGACCTGTGCGTTTGTCGCGCCAAGACACCGAATTTTCGCGCCGTTCCGCCGCATTCGATGTAAAAAAAAAAAAAAAAAAAAAAAAAAAAAAAAAAATTTCAAAATTCAAAGTGTCGCGGTAAGCGTTAGCTTACATTTGCGAACTCCTTAGGGTTGGGATGCCCAAATGTACTACAAGCTAGCCAGTTGTGTATAAACAGGCAATCAACCCGGTCCAGGATGGTTATGAAGAAGTTACTGAATAGAGAGCATGAAAGATGCCGTACACTATTTACATAGATAGTATGTAGTAGGTTACTGTGATGTTACTGAGTAGAGAATGCACGACGGTATTTTACTTTGAAGTTACTGCGTAAAGATACACAAAAACCATACCGTCGAAAACCATACTAAATTTATTGCAAGCGGTTATTGTGAAGTTACTACGTAAAAAGCACGACGATAATTATTCTGAATTTACTGTATGAGAGAGTATGTGTTTAGCTGGGAATTGTTTCTCAGTAATTGAGCAAGAGCTATTTGTATACGGGAGTAGTAGATACCCTGGATTGCGCAATCTGGTTACAGATAATCCTGCCAACAGTTGGCGCTAGTATCGCTTTTAATCCACAGCTTCAGATGGTGTGTGACCAGTTGGAGGGGATTGCTGGGATCTGATGAAGAGAATAGCATTATATCAGTTGCTTACTTAAGTGCCTATTTTATTTATTTTTGAATACATACATATAATTTAAAATATATACTTTGGAATGTTGTGAAGTAATTGTTACAGCCGTTTAAGGTTATATGTGGCCAAATTGTGAACTAAGGTAGTGCTGGTAACAAAACTGTGAAATAAAATGAATTAAAAATGCTGCTGGGGGAAGCGGTTGGTGGCAAAATGCGAAATAAATTTGTATTTAATAATACTGATTACAAAATTGTGGAGAAAATGAATAATCACTGATGATGAAAGTATAAAGTAGCATTTACAAATAATATTACGACATACATCAAACGAGCTGAAGTGAAGGTAGATCGACCATGGCTGGTTATCATCTACTGAGCAAAATGAATGTATGTAACCAATAAAGAATAGTAGGGTAAGCCACGTGGTTAATGGAGACAATCTCAGGTTTTTACACGCAGATGTTGCTCAAGGTCACACGACGTCACCATTAGGAGGGAGAAAAACCTCTTGGTATTGCACGTTTGGTTCAAACTAAGTTCGTAAATTCGCCAAGGGGTTGGGAGGAAAACCTTTTGGAACCTGTGCCCTACAGAAAACAAGCTCAAGGGCATACAACGTTACCAAGCAAGTTGAAAGTTGCAGAGTATTAGCACGATATCTGGTAGCATGAAGTGTGGCAGGTGTGAACAAGATTGAACCTTCAGAGGAGTGTTACTGTTGAAAATAGAGTGCATTGCATAATTATGCAGTGGCAAAAATAGAAAGTAAATATAAACGATTGAAAAGTACTGAATACAAACAATTTCAACAACATTTGATAAATAACATACACCAATTTCAGTTAAAAAATGAAAAAATCAACACAAAATGTTTAACTTTGCAAAAATAATTTATGTTGGGCAAAAAGAAATTACGTTGTGCAAAAGGATGTTATGTTGCAATTAAAACTATTTTCGCGCTATGATTTAGTATGATAAAGAAAGATGTGTATTAGAAACAAAAACAGATTACAATTTTTAACTTTGTAAAATATGATATGTTGTGCAAAAAGATGTGTTGCAAACAAAAAATATTTTCTCTCCAAATATACCATTAAAACGAAAAGCAACATTTTAAACAAAACACCTTTACAATGTTTAAATTATGCAAAAAAAAGAAGTTATGTTGCCCAAAAAGGTATTATGTTACATTTAAAATGAATTTACAAATCATTTTTAATGGTGTTTATCGCTCATTTTTACTACTGTGGCTCCACAGGCGGTGAACACTGATGATACATGAAATGAAACGACAAATTAGGAAAGGATTTTTTGGAAGAAGGAAACGTTCCAGGCCTAAGATTAGAGTACCTCCCCGGCATTTTCCAGTTATGAGAACTGAGGAAAACCTACAAAAAACCTTAGCCAGGGAGGACGGTCCTGGCGGGATTCGAATCCCAGACCTCCCTCTCACGAGCCCGTGTTTTAAAGACCTCAGCCACCTGTGGCGGCTTTTATTTACACATAATGATTTACTATTGTAAATATAAACGAATATTAGAAGCAAAAATATGTCTAAATTTGCAAAAATATGATATGTTGTGTTACAAAGATGTTTGCAATTGCAATTGCAATTAAAATATTTTCATTGGATGTTTACTATTAGAGAAAACGAATATTGGAAACAAAAATATTAATTTTGAAATAGAAAAAAATATTTGCAATATTTAACTTTCCCAAAAAATAAGTTATATTGTGCACAATGATGTTATGTTGCAAAAAAGTTCACTTCTTGATTCACTATTATAAATAAAAATGAATATTAGAACGAAACGTTAACTTTGAAAAATATTTACAATATTTAACATTGCAGAAAGTTATGTTGCGCAAAATAGGTATTATGTTACCAGGAACGGTGTTTTCTGGGCTTGTGAGCCGTGGTCTACTAGGAAGGAGTCTAGCAGACTACGGCCAACAATCCCGGAAAAACACTGTTTTTAGTGACGACACTGGCCGAGAAAGCATAAGAAGTTAGATGGCATGTTGCAATTAAAAGATATTTTGACTTCATGATTCACTGTTATTAACAAAAATTAATATTGGAATCAAAATATTACATTGAAAACTATTTTCATTATTTAACTTTCAAAAAAAAACTAATGTTTTGTAAAAAGGAGAAGAAGCAGAAGAAGAAGAAGAAGAAGAAGAAGAAGAAGAAGAAGAAGTGATGTTGCAATCAAAAATATTTTCACTCGATGATCTAGTTGTTAAAAACAGAAATGAATATCGGAAACAAGAATTACTTACATTATTTAACTTTGCAAAAAAGAAATTGGGAAATGCAAAAAATATGATATATAGGAATCAAAAATATATTCACATTATGATTTACTTTTATAAATCAAAAGTCTGCCGTTTACACCGTTAATGGCCCCATGTCTATATCGGAATCTAGTTTTCCCTGAACCGTGTTCCACTCTCGCCTGAGGTATGAGTCATGCATCGGAATGTCCCCTTTACTCGCTAATCACCATTTGGAATATCCTTTCATCCGCTGTGCTAACGACTGGTTACACTGTATGTATCAGAATAACCATTCCTAATTTTCTGATGTGATACAGAACATTAAATTAAATATTTTTTAAATAAATTAATGTGCAAAAATGGTTTGTGTTCCAGTTATAGTGGTGTGAAGGAAAAAAAATTAATCTCAACTTGGAAAGTTAGGTTATTTGCTTTCTATGACTATACGGTAAATGTTTATTTATATAATACCGATATTAAGAAAATTATATTGATAAACTACTTGGACTGTTCAAAATTGCAATCACCATTGTTGACGTACAAAGAATAGCGCTGTATAATTGAAAGACAAATCCTTCAAAATATCTGTTGTTGGTTATCAACATCGTTAAAATCAAGAACAATTCTAGCAACTAATTTTTGTGCTTTGACTATTGATATTTCATAAACAACTGATTTAATAAGACCCCCTGAACAAAAATCAACTAAAGTAATATCTGGGGAACGTGCCGGCCAAGCAAGTGAACTCTCTCTCCTATCCAAAATTTTGGAAAATGTACATTTAAATAATTTCTACAATTTAAACCGAAATATGAGGAAGGAGCGTCGTATTTAAAACATCATGTTTGTCCAAATATTAACAGGAGCCTCTTCATAAAGCTCTGCAAGCATTATAGAAGAGAAATACTATAAACGTATTCATTCAACGATACAAGCATAACATATGACTCCACTAATTATTATCAACAAATCTAACCCAAATATTTACAGAAAACTTTCATTGATTGTGGAGATTCTCCACAGCTCTAAGATTAGAGTTATTCCAAATGTTTACGTTGTATGTATTAAAAAAGCATGTTTTGAAACACTTGTCTCATCTGTTCTAATAAAATTCGGCTCGTTAACAGTATATAAATACAATTCGGAAATTGTTGTATGCTAGGATAAGCATCTGGGATTAATGCTTGTACTTTTTAATATGAAATGGAAGCTTTTAATACTCACTTAGGACTCTCAATACGGATATGTGACTAGTATTCATCGAATGGGCAATAGCTTGAGTGCTAGTTCCTGGATTATTTTCAAACTTCTGCAAAACTTCATCTCGAATGTATAATGTTCTCACAATTTGATTCGGTTCTGAAATTATTTTCTTTGCCTGAAACTGGCCACTATCTGGAAGATATTGATACAGTCTTGAAAATGTTGTATGGCAAAGGATATAGCGCCGAGGATGTTGCACTTGGTAGATTCGCTTTGCCAAATTAGCATTGCCGTAAGCGGAAAAAATATGCTTAATATGTGTATGCATATTTAATACTTGTATACCGATGCCTTGTAATACCATAAAATCAAATAAGGCCAATTAGCATTGCCGTAAGCTGCAAAAATATGCCCAATGCATATTTGAAAATTCAGTATTTGTATACGGATGCATTTAAATATCGTGAAATTAAATAAAAAATATCATAGAAGATATTTTTGACATATATCAACAAACGAACTTCAGTTGTTTATTATTTCGATGGTAACAATAATATTTCAAATATAAATGCAGCTTTAAAGTGAGTAATAAGCTCTGTCTTTTACATTGACATCGAAGAATTCCGTGACACTATTTTAATAGGAAAATATGCTTATTTTCATGTCCACTAAAACATCAGAAAACGAGGAATAGTGATTCTGGTATTTCCACTGAACAGCATTCTACTCACATACATTAGAGTAATTCCTTTTAGAGTTCTGCAAATTGTATGAGTCAAGCGTCGTAATGGGTTTTCCCTTTTCACTCTAATGGTTTTTAGAGTGCTGGTTAATACCGATTTGTAATTTCCCCTTTCACCCCGCTCTCTTGTGTCTAGGTCGAATCTGATATTTTCCTGGAACAGCATTTCACTCAAATAGATTTGAAAGAAATGTTTTTTAAAGTGCTTTAACCTCTATGGGTTAAGTGTCATGTTCCATTTATTATGTTTTCCGCTTCACACGCTAATGCCTTATACAATGCCCCTCTCCTTCATACCGCTAATAGTTTCAGATACCAAACTGGAGAGCGGGGCGAAAGCATGTCGGAACCTGTGCTCTAGAGAAAACCAAGCTCTTGACGTCAAAGGTCTTCCGGTATAAAAGCAGATAGGGCGAATTCGCTTTATCAGCGCATCTCGTGCCTTTGAAGTGCTTCCTTTCAATTGCAAACACCATTTATTTTCGGCGTTGATTCTTTAACGAGCTATCACAGCATTATGTCCAATTACGATACCAACATGTCTTCCATTGACACCGAAGGGAGCAGCATCGTTGACGAGATAAAGGTAAGTGCTTCCAGCTTCGAGCCGAGTATCGAAGTTACCGATCATAGATAGAGGACGGTAAAAACTGTTTCTAGTTACTTTTAAATGTACATCATGGTGATTTCGATTCCCGAAGATGAAGATACGACCCATTGGATTTCTAAAGTATCTACAGAATTTCTAGATTTGCAAATGAAACTTTCTTAAACAATGAACTTGGTTTTACAGAAGTAACTTTTCATGATACCAAGCATACTGTCAGGCCCTTCGTAGGTCCAACCAAGGAATCGCGAGGTCATATTAAAATCCTTGGAAAATATAATGCAGAGTAATAAGGACTTTTTATTCGGTGGGTCACTTAAAAGTTCGTGTATTTGGACAAAGGAGGTATTGGGTTCGTACTACAAACATTGCAACGACTGAAATACAAACAAGAGGTTTGTCGAAATAAAGAATAAAAACAAACTTTGTTTTCCTAGAGTCATCGGAGTGTGTAAAGCCAACTTTGACGGGGATGTAAATTTAACACCATCAGACGCTCTGAATGTCTACGAAAACAAAGGACTATAGCGCTTTGCGAGGGTATAAGCGAATCTAATGGTATGTTTACTCTCGACGACGTGAGATAATTTGAGATGGCGCTAAAGTTCTACTACTGCTTTTGGTGACCACAGTAAAAAAAAAAAAATGTGCTCTTCAAACCCACCCCCCCAAAAAAAAACAAAATTACAAATATATTGATCTAATATTCATGCTGGGCAGTTTAGCACAATTTTGAGCTTACACAACATTTTCAAGTGTAAACGGTACAGTCCACATTGTAATTTTCCCTCAAAATAAAAAAGTGCACCGGCCCGATCTAATTTGCATCAAATGTAATCAGCTGTGCCCACAGTAATTTGATAGCGAAGTGAAATGCGACGCGTGTCATCGCGATTTCAATGACATAACCTGAACCTGTATTAATAATCATTTACTTAAGGGAACATATTACCCAACATCCATATCTATGTGCGATGTGGTAAAGGCCTACCATTTATGCAATAAACTTATGAATATGAAGCTTAGAAAAACTCCAAAAAATGCAGGGAAATATATTGTACCATTGGAAGATTCACGTGAATGCTAACTACAATTGTTACATTTAACCGTGCAATTTGGAAAGTTTGCGTAAGAACTTTATATTCATATTCATATATATAGAGTGTACGCAGAACACACCTTATATTGGTAAAGTGGACGTGTATGAGCATGTGTCGAACTAGTGCGTACTGTATCCAGACTGCAGCTCCAGAAGATGGCTTGTTGCACGCAGTGTGGTTGATAGAATGGGTGTTTGATAAGGACACTGTGAAAATGTTTGAAAAAGTTGTTTGATCTCACCATACAACCCGGGTTTGAATCCTGTGACATTATTGCACACAATTTAATATCCTATGACGGTCAATTCATGTTAAGATAAGTTGGGCAGTCTAAATTGGGCATCAGAGTTCATCTTGGATAATATTTACAGAATGAAGTGTGGCAGCATGATGTTTCTACACTCCTGTTGGTCAGGTATTGTTTATCGTCCACTGATGATGCCAACCGCTGTAGTTAATGAAAACTACGATAACATATTAAACCATAGACAATGGCAAAACTACCCTAAGATTTTAACTGTTTTAATTTCTACACTCACTCAGTTTCATTCTTATGGCACTGTCACCTTTAGCAAAGACCTTTCAACTCCAATGCAAAATAATTTCCACATTTATTCATCATTAATGAAAATGAAAATAATGTTGGTCCTGTACCGGATCAGAAGAAATATTACCTTCCGGATGGCATCAGTGTAGCTGCCCGCAAAGACCTTAGAAAAGTGGCATAGGGAGAAAAAATCCGCTAATTAAGTCCTTTTATTAAAAATGGAAGCATATTGCAAAATGGATGTATTTTTCTTGAGTCGAGCAGGTTCAAAATTTAGGAAGGAATTCATAGATGAGAACAGTAATAACTCGTTTAGAGAATTTATTATCATTGCCCACGTATGCATGAATGTGTACTGGAAGCGGCTCATGCCCCGAAACAAAATTCTATTAATTCCAGGTGGGTACCGCTTAGCTTATAAGTAATCTAGAGTAATATGCATCTGGCTGTCTTCGTTGGAGCAGCAACAATATAACATCATACAACAAGTTTCAGGTGTGTAGAGAAATTAAAATTACTGGCCATAAAGTAGACCGGTACTAAGCCGACAATGTTTTCATTTCTTTCATGGGTGTTTATACTATGGCTGCACAGGATTTTGCCCTAATAGACATTCAGTAGTATGCAGCATAGGTCATGAAACCATGACCTCGAGGTATGAGGACACCGAAAATTCACAAAAATTACGAGAAATTTTGGCTACCACGTGACCGAAATGTGGGAAAGTGAGTTAAATGCCATGATTAAGGCTGATGGGGAACTGGCAGAATTTGTAAAAATTTTCCTTACCCCGAAACTCTCAATTCCAGAGATACTATCCATTGCGGTCTATAAATTGTACGAAAACATCTTGCGAGGCGACTTGGTAGATGAAAATGTTTTATTACGACGTGTGCAGTTTGTAGCCGTTTGTGAATAAAACCAAAGCTTACCCCGTGGGTAATCCTAATGAAAAGGGTCTTTGTCAGGACTGCGTTAATCAGTTCGTGAAAATTAAAACCGGAGCCTGCGGTTGGCCCAACGACTGCGACACTGTTGCCAAGAAATACAAATATGTCTAACGATTTTGGAAAAGAAAGGGGTTGCAATGGATAAAGACTTCATTAAACCCAATCCGGCATATGCATGTTGGCAAAACTGACGTTAAACTCCTTTTATGGAAAATATGGCCAAAGAGACATGTCCACATATGAGCTTGTTAAAGATCATTCTAAGCGCATAGAACTTCTTAATGATTCAGGTGCGGAGGTACAGTCTTACCTGCCTGCTATAGAGGAGATAATGTACGAGTAATGGGGATTATGTGAACAGAATCCTAAATTAAACTCCGCCACTAACGCGGTTATAGCGGCTTGCCCAACAGCACATGCAAGAATCGAACTATATTCTTATCTTAGAAAAATGGGTGGAACGCATGTGTTATTTGGACACTAATTCTGTTATTGTCACATACATGCCGGGAAAGTGATGGCTTCCACGCGGGCCGTTTCTGGGCTTTATGACAGATAAAATAGAGAAATGCGGTAAGAATGCTTATATTTGCAGGTTTGGATCCACTGGCCGAAAAAGATATTCAACAAAATTTAAGTGTGGTGAAAAGACCCGCTCTGTCTGTAAAACTAAAGGCATCAGCCTTTATTCTGGTAATATGAAAATCATGAGTGCCGGCGTCATTAGGGACTCCATATTGATGGACAACGCAATGTTGGTGGTATGGAATAGTACCCAGATTTCTAGAAAAATTTTGGGTACTGCAGTTACAGAGCCTTTGGTGATCAACAAATGTGCACTAGCGTAAAACTCTGATTCATATCTGTATGGGTATATAAAAGGTGTTTTAAGTGACACTTCAACAGTCGTTTTGGGGTATCTACGTCACAATGTCTAGAAAGCATTACTTGAAGCAATTTAATCTCCCGTGCACCGTGTTAATTGCTGGTCCTTTGCGTTATGAACAATCATAACTTGTGAAATTTTCAATTAATAATGCAGGCAAAATGTTTGACAAACCCTTTAGAAAAGTGTTGTGAGATCATCCTGCAGTACAATCTCCGGAAACAAGTCCGTGCTTCATAATCCACGCAGGCACATCAGATTTGCAGATTCTTAGCGAGGGGGACTTGGTTATTTTAGAGGATGTAATGCACGAAGCTGATGATCAAAAGGTGTCAAAGTAGTTGCCAGAAACTCGCATCACAAACGAGTTGGAATTATTCACATAGTACAAAACGTGTTTCCAAAAGAAAAAAAAAAGGAAACTCTATCTTTAAACGCTAACTATTTTTTTTTATATCGATAGGTTATGTCAACAGATGGAACAAAAGAACTCCATGTTTCTGTTAGAGGCATTTGAGAAGACTACAGAAAATCCACATTTCTATCTAGTGCTGGATTTTCCTCAATAAACACCAAATCAATACAGGTATCGAAAGGCGTACTCTTGGGAGACATTCTTTCTTATTTTGTACCAAATTGGTAGTATACTACGAGCATCGAACTGATGTTCTCCAGATTGACGTAGCTTTTGTTGACAGCGTTCTCAAAGGGTTTAAAGTGCCTGGCTTACAATATACAAATTCCCCCCTCCCCGCCGAGAGTTTAAATAAACGAACAATAAACACACTACTATAATTTTTGTAGAGACCCAACTGCAAGCGGGATTATAATTCCGAAATCTTTCAAAATAGACCTAATACTCAACACTAGAGGTGATGGTCGCAATAAGCAACTTTTGGTTAAGTGGAGAGATTATCCAAACAAGTATAATTCGTGGTTTTTGGATTCAACTATTGTTCGTTGTCATTAAACAAATTAGTTTTCTCTCACACTGGTGAGTAATGCATCTATGTATCATTTCACCGACAATACCATTTCTATATTTTCAAACATCTTGCCCGAGAAAATAGTGTTGCATGGAGAGTGGGTATACTGTAAAATTCTATAACGTTACAAAACACGATAATAAAATCATTGGAACGATGTATAATATGGCTACTCCGATGACACATTCCAAATTTAATTTGCTTCTTCGTTATATTATGCACAATTTCAAAGATTTCGTACACTCCCTCAATTCTATCATACGTAAGCATCTGCAAGTTGAAGATCTTTTTCTTTGTAACAAGAGCAGAACTACCGTCTGTATTAACGCTAAAGTCGCGCAGTCCACTCATACACCCGACATACAATTTTGAGATTATGTAGACAATGTTCCGCCCTCTAAAAAGCAGAGAAGCTTATGGAAATAGACATTATGAATGCGTAAGCCTGGATCTAGTAATCCTCCTAAACCGCCAACAAGCATATTAAGTATGCATCATCCTCTGTTGACACTCCTACCAAAATGGCGAATGAAAATAGGCATATTGTACACATTTTGGTTTTGTTCTCACCTCTGGCCAAAATGATGGGATTCGAACTCTACACCTACTTTGTAGATCAGGAAATTGGTAAATATCTTGAAGATCAGTACATGGGCTTCCCTTACGAAATGATCATTTGCAGTCTGATAGTGCAAAAAGTGGTGGGCAACACATTTGTGCAAGTCATTGGAAGCGTCTCTTGTATAGTATGAAAAACTCAACAACATCTACATAACGTTTAGTCCAAAACATGCATTATGCAATTGCATACTGTCACCCGATATTACTTAAATCTAGCTGGAGGAGCATTAGAATATAGAAAATTTCCATTTTACAGGGGCAACCGTTATTAGAAAGGTAGCGGTTGGTTCTCTGTCCTTGGCGGGTTTTTCAAAACGGTGTTGCCAATTTTTAAGAGCGAGGTAAAAGTTGTAGGCAAAGAGATATTGAAAGAGACAAGGACGTCAATGTGCTTGCTGATGAGGCTGGTTCAGGAATTGTACCGAAGGAAGTGCTAAAGACTAAACTGCAGGATGTTGGGTCTACTATGCAGAGGAAAACGTTCATAAAGATAGATTATATGAAAGGCTCAGGAAACAAGAATCTATTTAAATTCCCGAAAGAAAAACAGAGCAAACAGTCCTAATCTAGACGAAGAAGACGAAGGGTGCAAGACTTTTTCATAATGGTTAATAAAGATTCCGATGTAGCGTTACTGCACGTGAGTTCTGAACTAGGCAACTTTAAAGATTTTCCGGTTCAAATGAACGTGAAAAAGTGTCGTTGCATTTCTCTAAATCTCTAAAATATCCTTATGAAAATGCTCTTATCACCTTTCATTACTCTGGCAATTCAGACGATTACGTTGGCATGACTGGCATTGTACTAGAGCTGTGATCCCGATCCCGAAGGAAATGCCTTGAAATATGACGATCAGATTTCCTTTCTGAACAATGCTCTAAGCTTGTTATTTCAACAGCTACAAGTATCGTTCAACAATGCCGTCGTTTCAATGCACCAGCCAGGCGAGTCTTATAGAAAGTACTTTGAAACGTTGCTAAATTATTCGAAAGAGGCAATTAACAGCAGACTACAGTCCTCTCTCTGGAAAAAAACACAGAACAGAAATTATGCAATCGTATTCATCCAATCAAGGATTTATGTGGCGTGACGGCATTACCAAAGAAAACAATGCAGTGCAGATGATGGGAAGTCATTTCCATAGCACTCTGAAATCAGGAAAATCTGTTCTTTAACAATGCGAGTATCACAAATACTCTCCCTATCTTCGCTCAATTTTCATCTCTCTTCGGAGGAAAAGGACTGTAAAGGCTGCACAGAAATTCAGTCCGCTAAGACTGTTTTTGAAAACCGCGAACCTTTCTCCATCATCAAGCTTGCACACCAGAAAGTAATGCCAAGTACCATTTTAAAGATGTCGGATTTCATGCCCTGGACATTCCAAAGGGAGTTAATACCACGACTTTCAAAGACCTTTTCTTAGAGCAAATTACCAGAAGGATGGTTTTGGCCATGGGTATCAACCAGGCATACAGCGGTATCATTAGCAAAAATCTTCACTATTTGCTTCACTTTAAAAGCAATTCCTTTCAAATGTAGTAAATGGACAGCGTTTTTCCTCACAATCCCTACAGCCTGATTTTTATGATGGCCATTTTCTGCAATGTTATAAAACTTTTCAAAATGGACTTGTGTTTTCACTTCAGGGATGGGGGGCATTCCATTTCCAGGACCAATACCCTTACGGCTATCCCTTTATGGTATTTGATCCAACAACCGATATGAGTACAAACGAGTCTTAGATTTTGGGACGTCACGGCTAAGTTTATAAGTATAGGTTTAAAAAAAAACAAACGAACTCAAGGACCTATTATTCTGTTGGTGCTGGCAGAGATTTATCGAATTATAGGAATTGATGCCAATAGAACAATTTTGATATCATGAATACATTATAAATACACATTTCTCTCCCTAAGTGTGTCTACGCGTTCACACTTTTTAGGAGTGTACGCTTGTGATCAATTGTCTTCGGTAAACTTACATAATACACAGCTTCCCATAGTAGTCATCACCAACACCGATCCTAGCACGAAACCAGGTAAATGTTGGATCTGCATCTTTGTTGCAAAGTATGGTCAGAGAATATTTAGATATCTGTGGAATTGGTCTCTTTCGCCTCATATTCTAAACTTTCTCAATCAGTACTGCGGCACAAATTGGACTCATAACACTAGCACATTGCAAGGCGAGGACAATATTTCCTTTCTCATCGCTGCAGCAACTTGTGTAAACAGTAATTCCTTTCAAAATTCAGCATTAGCGATTTTAAGCATTATGATGTCGTCATTCAAAAAGCTACAAAGATAGATCTCTTGACAAGTGCTCTCAAACTACACATGACAGCTATAAACCGTTAAAGGTTAGTATTGACTCGAATTATATAATTTTTTAATTGATGAATACCACAGTAACATTTATGGTGTTAATTCTAGTATTTTCCCTTGTTCGATTGTGACAGCATAGAAACGACGCTTCTTTATGCACAGCTCTGTCAGTTGCTTTCAGAGAGATTAGCAGATAAGTCATCATCATCATCATCATCATATTTGCGAGCGTGTTCTGCTTGGCATAGAGTGCCATAAACTGATCATTTTTGTTTACAGTATCATGGAACGCAAAATGCCGATATGGATGGACAAAGCAGCACAGCAAAAGGGAGTGGCAGTACAGCAACAGGACGACGCAATCCGGCAACAGGACGACGCAGCGCAACAACAGGTCGATGAAGCACAGCAACGGCGCGAGGCGGAGTAGCCTGAAGCCGTAAATCTGCCGGGAACTCTATCGGATATGTTCTTGTTGAATTGCAATAAGACCAAGTACGTATGTGTAGTGTTTCAGCCTATGCCACCGTACATGATTGTAGAGACGATTGGTAAATGCGCTCAGCACTACGCGGTAATCCTAGGTTCAGTAAGGTGGCAGAAATTTGTTGAGGTAAAACCTGTCATTCACAACATGGATCGCCATTTAAAAGAATACCAGCTAAGAAACAGGCAATCTATACCTTTTAAGCATGTATTTAAACATTATCTTCAAAATGGAGGGAAACTGTATATCTCTAAACCTGGAGGAATGGAGGACACTAGACAGCCTACAGCGAATGGTCACTTATATCCTCTGTCACAAGGAGAAATTTGATTTATTTATGGACGCTCTTTAACATCGCAAGGAGAAAGAAAAGACGGAAGTAAAAAAACAAACAATGGCATATCGCAAGTACTTGCTTCACACCACTCTTCCAGGGAGTCATTTGGGAAAATGAATTACACTCAATACACCAGGTACATTCGTTGTGACATCTTTAGAGTGTTCCTTGAAATTGAGTATTTTCTAAAGCCGCAATTCATCAAAAAGATGTTTCAGCAACTTTTTAAAGTTCGCCCTGGTGACATCACTTGTTTGGTTTTTCCTAGGATACAGGTTCCGACAGGTTTACGATGTCCAACAACATGGCGCCAGACATCCTGTTCACACTCTACAAGTTTCAAATTTCTTAAGGACGTCACGAACTTGGTTTTCCCCTTCCCTTGGTGATGTCACGAGGTTGGGTTTCCTTAGCGTGCAGGTTCCGACAGATTCTTTCATGCTCGATATCTGACGCCAGAGTAGCTGTTAATAATCTAAAAGTTCCCTTGCCTTGTAGACATCAAGAGCTTGTTTTCCACCAAAGTGCAGGTTTCAATAGATTTCCCCCTCACCTGGTGAAGTCCTAGAGGGCCACACCTGCCAGATTATTTACCACTTTTTGAGGAGGGCTTGTTCATAGCACGCAACTGTTGTGTGCTCACTGAACATGGATATTGTGCTCAAGTTTATGCAAAACGGACAGCACCTCATTATGATGGAACCCAAAGAACGTCATCTACTATCAATAGAGGGGAACACCTCTTTACAAGTCATTCACCTGCAGATGTGGAAATTATGTGAAGGGAACTCACACCGTAAGTAAAACGTGTTTACGCGCTTTATCGTCGCTGCAACCAGCATTATAAGCTCACCTACCTAACCACTCACAATGACGGACCGTCTCTTCTTGCTCCTACACCCAAGATCGCGGGTTCGAACCCGGCCAGGACCGATGGATTTTTTCGGGAGTAAAAATCCTAAGTATGGCTTCCTTCGGAAGGGAAGTAAAGCCATGGGTCCCATGTCGTACATTTACGGCACGAAAAAGAACCTCAAACCTGAAAGAGAGACCTCTGAGGCCTTTTCCCGCCCTGAGTTGAATGGGAAGCTGATGACCAGAGATGTTAAAGAGCGTCGATAAATAAATCAATCAATCGCCTCTTCTTGCAAGGTACTGTCGAATGCACATCATCACGGCAGTTTGTGAAACTAGCCGAGCAGGCAACATGATCTGCGACGCTCTACGTCAACTAGTTGAAGTGTTCCACCCTTCGATGTTGTTATCGTGTCTACGCTTAAGCAGAAAGTGTCGTATGTCGTGGTCGGACCATCTCCACAAAGAAAGATCGCAGAATGCTTGTCCGACTCCAGAACGAGAAAGAAGTATTTCTACCCACAAGATTCAACAACCTTCCTGCAGATCTCGTCAGCCAACTCAATTCCTTTGCCTTTTACATCATGTAGCGCAGTCGAGGAGGTTTTCAGAAACGGCTACCGGAGGAATGTTGTAAAATTTACACGCACGTAAAACATGGCGTGTCAAACCAACCCCGTGACATTGGCAACAATGTCATTGTCAGATTCGTATTTGACAATCAAAACTACACACAAATGGGGACATTAATGTGCTCTCCAATAAAATCCCCTTCTTTGGGGAGGACAAAATAATCATCGCTAAACTCGCAGTCAACAATGCCGACGTCGTGAAAGTCAGATGCTTCCCTTCAAAAATACTTCCCTATGGAGTAGACGCTCGATGTACCAATAATGAAGGTCTTGTATGCCCTAGATTACAAGATCACTTCGGTAGGGTGCTTCTCCACCTCTTCCTTAAGCAATCACGTCGTCCCGTCCTGCATTTCATTTGTCTAGGAACACCTCAAAAACAACGTTTGCCACGTACTGCTCACCTGCGTCACTACACCCTTCAAGGATCTAACCTATAGCTTCTACGAAATCATCGACAACGAAGATAGTGACAGTGGCGATTGTGTAAAGTTTACCAAAATGACCTATACGACATATTTTAAAACTATGGGGTCAAAGTTTTCATATTTTTTGTGCGCAAGCAATTGTTTACTTGTGCAAAACAGTGTATGTATCCTACAGATTTTAGCACTGTGTTAAAATAATCGTGAATAAACTTGTGTATGTACCCAACGTTTAGTTCGTAGTTGAACCACAAAACGCTTCCCCCATCATCATTTTCTTTAATCCAGTTTGGTTCGTAGTTAAGTCACCGCCACCACCACCACCACCACCACCACCACCACCTTCTCCTTTTAACACCTTTTAACACCACCTTAGCTTGTCGGTACTGGTGGCGTATTGTTAATCATACTTGCCTTCTAAATGCAAGATCGCGGATTCAAAGCCGACCAGGATCGATGGTTTTTTTGGGCACAAGAATCATAAGTATTGTTTCCATCGGAAGGGAAGTAAAGCCATAGATCCCCTTGTCGTACATTTATAGCACGATAAAGTAGCTCAAGAAGAGGCATCTGAGCAAAATTTGTCAGTCGTTTCACGCCCTGAATTGATGACCTGAGTTGTTAAAGAGCGCCCATAAATAAATCAAATCAGCAACAACCACCTTAGCTCACAGTGTTGCTACATATAACCTTAACCGGCCAGCATTTTTACTTTATATCATTTTGTGTGAAGTATATTTTTTGTATTTATATGTATGTATTCAACAAATAAATAAAAATTGTCCCCTGATTAAGCAACTGGTTTAACAATTTTTCTACAATGAGATAACACCCACCCCCTTTCAAACTGATCACACACCACCTAGAGAGGAGAACTAAAAGGGACACTGGCGTCCTCTGGTGGCAATATTAACGTTGGCCGATTACTTAATACGTGGTGTCTACTATTTACTGGTACGCGATAATCATGTAAAGTAAGGTAGCTCATTGCCACGCTGGTGCTATATTTGTTTCTTAGAGTACAAATCACGTAACGCGTTCTCACGAGGCAATTTTTCAATGGCTAGCTCACTGCCACGGGTGGCGCGGATTTCGTGAGAGGGAGGTCTGGAGTTCGAATCCCACCATGACCAGGACCGTCCTCCCTAACTGGGGATTACCCAGGTTTTCTCAGTCCTCACAGATGGCAAAAACCGGGAGATACCGTAAACGTAGGTCTGGAATGTTTCCTTCTTAATGTTTCCTTTTGCAATTAACCATTTCATTTATCATGAGTGTCTACCGCCTATGTGCTTCAGTGGTAAAAACTTGGGTTAAACACTACTCCAAAACATAGCGACTCTAGCTGTGGTAATTACAACAAATTAAGTGGTGCAAAATATGTGAACTTTCTTGGATTTTCAATTGACAATGTCTGGATTTGGGATAATATATTCGAAATGCTGATTATAAAATATGTAAAATATTTATCTTTTGAAAAGATTAAGATCACGTGTAAATTTGAAAGGAACAAACGTTGTGGACCTTTCTCAGATTCACAGCTATGTTTCATATGGAACTTCATTACGGGGACATCAGATGTCTGCAGACAAGCTGTTCATATTTATGAATAAAGGAATCCGCTTAATTTGTGGAGGTCCTTATAGCCACTTCAAACCAAATTTTATTCGATCAATATGAAGAGCTCTGCGAGTTCCATGGATATAGCACTTAGGTTAGGTTTAAATTTGGTTTGTTTGGATTTAACTTTAACGGAAAACAGACAATTTTTATTGCATTTATCTTTTTTTGTTTGTTTGTTTAAGGACGCTCTTTAACACCACAGGTCATCAACGTTCCATTCTATTCAGAACGTGAAAAAACATTTATCAGAAATGTTTTAATGGTCTTCTACTATCTGTAAGATAACTGTCTTTCAACTCGTTGAAGCACTAGGATTAGGAATATTCTTAGGAATATCTGTATATAAAACAAACTAAACTTAACCATGTAAGTAAGAAAAGCGACATTCTCAGTCAGAGGTAAATCTTTTTCAGCATGGTTATGTTTCTAGCTGTATGCAATGTGCTACTGCATTAATCTCATATTATGCCCACGAATAACGTTTAACTTTTTGCCTCATATTGTATTTAACCACAGATTTCAGTGTAGTCCTATATGTCGATCAATTATGTGCATGCGATAACTTATTTTATGTCACATTTTAATACTAAATTTACATATCGGCTACCATGTATCTCAATGAGGTGATTGTAAGGCATTATTATATACATCGTTATTATGCAATTGAGCTGGTGACTCAGGGTTAGCGCTCCAGACTCGCATTCGGGAGGTTCCAGGCTTAATTTCTTTGCGGCCGTTCATTCTAACCTCTTTTTTTCCCGTGGTTTCCCCATATTTTTTAGGCAACATTGATCTTTACTTACCATGAATTTTCTGTTCTCCCATTTCATTCCGTTGGTTCTGTTGCAAAGTCGAACATTCCAGGGTGAAGGTAGGCTGGCGTTGTTTTATATTTTAATTATTTGGTTTATATACAGACGCTCTTTAACATCTCAGGTGATCACCATTTCAATCAATTCAGAGTATGAAACCATTGATAAATTGTGCTCAGATGCCTTTTCTTTCTGACTTCAGGATCTCTTACGTGCCATAATCAACGACACGGGTTCCATGGTTTACTTAACTTCCATTACAAAGGAAGCCATACATTTTTACACCCGAAAAAATCAGTAGACCCTGGCCGGAGTTAAATCCGAGATCTTGGGTCCACGTACGGTTATCACTAGGGCGCGGTGTGATGGTTTGATTTCGGCATGGAAGCGGACCTTCTGATGGGCTCAAACTCCTTGGAAAGGACTGCACATGCGACGGAGTGTTCTATTTGGATATGTTAGGGACGCCATCTACGTCTGCGCAATCTTCACCAGTGGATCCTGGCCGTCCGGTGTCTCCCTCAGCTCATCACTTCCTCCCAGAAATGCCTCATTGGGGGGAGGGGGGTAGACACAAATGGCCTACCGTGAGCAAGGTTGAAGTATCGAAGTATCCTACTTCTTCCCAGTCAGCCCAGTAAAGTTATTATGTAACCATAGACAATATTTTGTAACTGTTTAATATTTTAAAATTTGGGCTTAAATGCACTTTACTGAGCTTTGTCTCCCTAGAAGTAGCCCCCCTTATAATGGCGTTTGAGCTTCTAAAAGCAGTCACGATAGACTTTTTTCGTGATTGCGCGAAGTTCTGTCTGCAAATTCTATTTTATGAATTGAACCTTCTTTCTATCTTCATGTGGATTTCAGCTTTGGAAATAAATAAATGACGGCAATGTCAGATCATCCGAGGCATGGTCACTTAATACATTAGTCAATAGAGAGATAGAGGTTAGGAAAAAACAGTCATCTATCTTTTTGCACCAAATTCGCAAATGGCAATGATAAATGAGCCGGTACATTATCTGCTGCAGGATCCATGAATTTTCTCCTCACGGTCCAGGCCGGTTCCTTCGCACGTTTTCTGGGAGACGTCTGGATATCTCGTTAATACCAGCAATTCACAGTTTGAATCGCCAACAGAAATGCGTTATGAATAAATGCCTGAATGACGAAGAAAATTGTGACCATTACTTTGACATTTGACCTATCTGAGAAGCAATTTTGGGTCTTATTGAAGAAATGCCAACTGATTGTTATGACTGCACTTTCGTTTCAACATCGTAGCCATAGATCCATGTTTCATCGCCAGTGATTGCGCTTTTCATAAAACTTACATCCTCATTAAAGCGATCCAACAGCTCGTGACAGATCACGGCACGGTCATCTTTCTGTTCTCGTGTGTAACACAATAAGTCAGGCATCGATATTTATGGATGATCTAATTCATTTTTGCCTCACAGTGTCGTCTGTCGACGTGGATGGGCGTCCGAAACAGTCGTACGTACTCCCAACCACTTTTAAATTGCATATACCACTCATAATAATATTGAGTACGGTTTAAACCATTATTTATCGTCTCATGAGTCCAGGTAAAGATTCATAAAGTTTCACAAAAAATTTAATGTTAATGCTCTGCTCATGATAACCCGCTATTTTAATAATCGCAGAACAATTACAACAATGTTGCAAAGAAAGTTATTTAGAGCTTGATTGAAATAAGGTAACACTGCGCGTCAAGAGAGAGGCATGCTATCAAGGACAACCGTTTTTGCTACGATAATTCTTTGGTGCAGGATTTTTAAATTTCGGCTGTTTATTTTTTTTTAATAAACTCTTATATAGAGTCGCCCGACAAAACTCTCACTACGATCTAGGCTAGCTGCACATGTCCAGACTGATGTATGTTGAGCTACCAGTAAATATTAGTTTATCACACTTTGTATTTAATAAAATATTTTACGTAAATTACGTTTTAAAGGCTCCTAATGGACATAGAACTTCTAGGGGAAAAATAATTACTTTCACTATATTTATGTGATTATAATCAAGTCTTTCTGCAATTTGCAACCATCTGCAATCTCTATATTTAATTTTTGGTACATATCATGCATTTGTATTGTCTTTGTCAAACCCCATCAATTTCTTTAAGCGCATCGACTGCAGGTAATACAATTTTCTAAACCATGTTGAAACGAAACGGTCTTGGTATTTTGAAAAATAATCAATATAAATTTACAGCTTTTCTGTTACTCCTATATCAGTAGCTTTATCTATTATTAGCCTATATTCTTAAAATCCGAAGTCATCCTCACCTAGTTCACTATGCAAATAAAGAAATAACTTTCTCATATGGGACTACATTAATATATCTTAACTTCATCTGTTTGTACTGCTAATTTCCTTTTGCTACACGTTAACTTCCATCTGTATACATAAATATGTTATTGCGTTTCTTTTTAGCCTCCTTCAGTTTATTCTACTTTTTCGTTTGCTCTTTGCCTCTGATTTCTATTCTTTACTGTTCATAGTCAATTCTTGAAATTAGTCTTTCCCAAAATACTTTGTAAGTTGGGCAATTCTTTTTCCCTGGGTGTTTCTTCTTCCTTTTCATGCACAGCATATACAGCGGGTGCCAAAAAATGTATACACGCTTCAAGCAAAGAAAAAACTGTGTTCACATAACAAAACTGAACAAAAAATGATGAGTACTAATCATCTTAGAGTTTTAAAATTACAACAGTTGCAACAATTGCTCAAAATGCCCACCATCGGCGTCGATACACTTTTGAGTACGTTGAACTTATGACTGAGCAACGTTTGCGAAAGTGTCCTCAGCGATTACAGCACATGCCGTTTTAATTTCCTCCCGAAGTGCTGCCAGTGTGGCTGGTTTTCTATGGTATACAGCATCCTTAAGGGTTCCCCACAGGTAGAAGTCCAACGGAGTTAAATCCGGAGAACAGTTCTGCTTTGTACACACTCTCGATTGCCTTTGCACTTCAACAATATTTTGGAATTTTCAATACCACTACAAAATTACTTTCCGCTATTCAAACGACAATCTTGGCTACATTTTGTTGTACTAACGCTAGCAAATGTAATGTGAGTCACGTCTGTTTACAGAACACCATACGATAACCTTGGCTTCATTTGTTTATGATTGATTTACGATAATCTTGTTTTAATTTGTTCATTGTTGATTTACCTGTCACGTAGCAACGCTATCATAATGTATGGAGTCACATCTGTTTACAGAGCATCATACTAAACACTACTGTTGTTTTTTCGGTTCAACTTTAAAACATATTAAATATATATCTACTGTGAAAGTGGATATACATTTTGGCACCCTCGGTACGTGTGTGTGGTGTGTGTGTGTGTGTTCTTTCTTCTCATATTCAATTTTTGTGTGGTCTTCATCACCACAGTGTGCACAGTAGTGGATATTTCCTTTTGGCCGAATTTGGCCATGTGGTCTAAATCGTGAAATTTTAGGGCATCTGGCTACCACTAGGTAGTAGTCTATTACAGTTACTGATTGAAATCCTCTAAATATTCTTCCCGTTTTCATTACCGAGAATTTTATTTTTGCTCATACCTTAACAACATGGTGAGCTCTGGCTTTATCTCTGGATCCCGTTTTAAATCTAATTTTTACATTTTCTTCAAGTTCTTCTTTTACTCTCTCTACTTCAAGGTTTTTATTGTAGATTTGCTCTTTTAATTCATCTTCTTTCGTTCTAACTAAAACATCATCTATTATTACGAAGGGATTTCTCTTCCTTGGTAATTACATTTTTAATTCTTTTATCTTTCAAATGCTTCTTATTGATTATTTTAACCACATCTTCTTCTGTTTCTGCTTTCACTATTAAATTTTTCTGTGTTGATCTCATGAATATAATTTTGATTTTTCTTCTCCTCTGGTTTCAGTTTTTTGGTGAAAGTATTTTGTACGTGCTTAATGCTTGTTCCTTTGGATGATCAGATAAACAGGGTATGTTTTTTGTCTGGAACTGTGTTTTGAAAATTTTCTTCTTTTTCTGTTAGGTTTGTTTGGCTGCCATCTGTGCTTAGGACATTACTGGCGCTTGAAATTTTTCTTTCATTTCGTCTATCGTTTCGTGCTCTGTTTGGAGTTTCAAATTTTGCCTTTTCAAAATACGCGTTCGAGAGTTTTACTATCAATTCTAACATTTTTTTTATTTTTATTTTTAGACGTCACTTTCTTGATTGCAATGTAAGTATTTATTTCAGTCATAATTGTGTGAAAATTTTCTCCTTCGTTTTCTTGTGTTGTTCCAGTAGCTATTTTGGTAGTTGGTTTCAGTCTTTCCGAGTGAGGCGACACACCCGCTCTTTCAGGTGAGGGCATTAATGATTCTCTCTGTTTACATTCAATTTCTTAACCATTTATCCCTAACATTTATGATGCTCGTTTCAGTTTCCCTTCGTCTTAATATGGCGCAATGTGCAATGGAAACTTATCTGACCTACTAATAAATTAACGACCATGCCTCGGCTGATGTGACGTTGTCAAGATGGCATGCTGCGTGATCTTTGCCATAAGATGACAATTATTGTATAATATTATCTTTGTTATAGTAACTAACATGCAATAGGATAAATATTGATTCGTATTTTAATATATGCTTACATTAATTTAGCCAACAGCGGTCACTTGCAAAATAAATAAGATCAGAATCACATCTGCTCAACTTACAGCCAAGTGCAAAGCGTCATGTTATAAATATTTATATACACGTGCTTACATAAGATAAATACAACTCTATTTAATATCTACTACTACTATTATTCTTTTAATCACTTCTAATCCCTTTTATGAGATGTGAACATATATGATCAGTTATAAACTGTTCAGACAAATCTCAAGAGAGAAACCATTTATTCAGGTCTACAATTTTAATCTGTCATACCTCTCTTAGTGATAGGTAAATTCTTTAGACTCAGCCGAACACTTAGAAAACTTTTTCACAAACCAGCTCTGGGTTGAGTTTGGCCATGAATGTAGTTGTTGACACTAGATAAGAACTCAAAGTTCTGAGAGAACATACGCCACAGAAATATGTTAAGTCCTTTTTGAAAGAGCAACGAAGATTATGAATAGCTGTATATCTTTAATGTTAGTTTCACGACTTGTCATAATTCAAAGGAACAGATCAAATTACCTTCTGAAGAGCACTACAGAGAGAGAGAGAGGGAGAAAGAGAGGGAGAGGGGGTGGGGAGGGGAGGGGGAAAGGGAGGGACGGAGGGAGAAAGAGGGACAGAACTTATATACCGCATTAGATAGTTTTATAGCAAAGTTAAAGTTTGCAGAGCATAAAAAACCCTTTTCTGGATTTTTTTTTTTTTTTTTTTTTTTTTTTTGCTCTTTTCCAATTTCAACTAATGAAGCACTTTTAAAAGGTGTTTAAGACCGTAGTTGACTTCAATATTATAGATATGGAAGGGCTAAATATGATGGTGCAGAGCTATACTTAAAGAGAAGGAAATATATCAAACAAAACCCAATGCTTTCATGAGGCACGATTGCACAATATTTATGGAACAAAAATTTATATTGAAACATTAGGAAACTGGTACATATTTTGTATTTTGCAGCTCTTTCTGTGCCGTTTACCAAACCGAATATATATATATTTACCTTAGAAAGAACAAAGACAAACTTGCGCAATAAAAAGTCAGTTTAAGTTTAATGTAAACTTTTTAAAGATGCATTTAGTTTTTATAACCATTATTAAATAAACTAATTTTACTGCAGGTTAACAAATAAATTTGATGATATAATAGAAAGATTTTTGTTTTAGTTACTGGCCATCTGAGCGCTTGTCCCAGTACGCAGCCGCCCTCTGCCTGTTTGTAAGTCGAATAATTTGACAATGTATCAGTACATGGAGATATTGAACCTTCGAGGGGAAAAGAAACTAAGATTTGTTTTATGTGAAAGGATGTAACACTAGCCTCAGGTAATTAATTTATCAATTTGTGATAAACTGCATTTACTAGCCTCATTGCTACAGACAATTTCTACTGAATGCTACCTGCATTTTAATCTTAAATATTTAAACAATCTGCAATTAAAGTTTAGCAGATACATCTCCAGATATCTCAGTGGAGCTAACCTTCTCCAAGGAGAAAAAATATCTTCACCCTAAAATCAGATAGTATTCCACATGAAGTTATTATATAGCAGATGACACACTGCATGTATTTGGTTACAAATGTAAGCTTGTGGGATGGTTGTCTAACGGCACTGCAGTAATGACAAACCACTTAAAATGAAAGTGCTTCAAGTCGACTTTGTTCATTGTTTGGAATACGGAATATGTCTAGTTTCCGTTCAAAACACGAAGGAATTGTTTAGCAAATGGTGTCAATACTTTCGCTTTCTCGATTCCTAGGCCGAGAGATGCATTTTTCCAAAAGCAAGTCGTATTGGCAGTCAGCTGCGCACTCCTGAGGGTTATTGTAAATGAGCAAACAAAGTGATTACTTATTTTAAGCACGAGTAAATGCCGGTGCTGTGTTTACTTATCAAGTTTAAGGGGTTTTAAAGAAACATAATAATGCTGACTTTTCTCTCCCTTTGCTTGTATTCTAAAGTATTTTCAAGTTGATAGGCATTTAGCCCGATTTGGTGAAAAATTAATATTATACATTTGCTTTTGCACATACATGTGTGCGCGTGCTTAAAATACGAATAAGCACATTAAATCGCGAAATAATTATGTATAGATATTCTTTAAAAATATGATGAACCTTTTAAAAGTACATCCTCATTTAATTGAGCACAACATAAGAAAAGAATGACAATTTCATAGCTTATATAAACTTCTGAGTTATAAAATTATATGTTATTGCAAATTAATGGCTCCTAGGAGTCTCACATTTCTAAATTTTGCTAATTTTTTTTTTTCAGCTTCTAGAGTACACTAAAAGTTTTTCCCAATAAACTGTTGGATAATTTAAAATACGGTTATTCAAATCATTTCCATGGAATTAAATGTTTAATAATAATAATTGTTGTATTTCAAGTTTAGATATTAATATTCATATGACAACGCCAAAACGTTGGGAAAATATATTTCTCTCAAATAAAAACCTTATTTCAGACTTCTTTCTTTGATTTTTGCAATGACACTTATTAGTTTTTCTGCAGAAAAAAGATTCTCAAGCTTAAAGAATATTAAAATAGGTCATAAAACAGCTGAATTATGCCATTTGCTTCATTTGCCATTCACAAGAATCTCCTATGAAAATTAATGGAAGTATAATATTTTTACAACTACATATATATATATATATATATATATATATATATATATATATTCGCTAGGGCGAACAATAAATCTTATTTTATATACAAACAGTGAAACTAGGCTTTTAATTTAAAAAAGTAGCAGTAACACATTGTAGTGACTATTGTTAATTTTAATACAAATCATCACAAGAGTGGACTACACTCCCTGTTAAGGTGGCGAATATTCTGTTTGACAACTCCAAAGCCAACAATTGACGCTGTTCAAAATGTACAGAAAACATTCTGCATTCTTAACACTAGGCTTGACAGAGAGAATTGAAAATCTTTGGGTACGTACACAATAGGAAATACAGAATGGTCAAATCCAAAGACAGCGCCGCCAACCAATGAATTTTTCCAAACCTGCAAAACATCCAATCCGAACTGCAGTCGCCTTTTTTTTTTTCCTTCATATTTTTGGTTTATTTACGGACGCTCTTTAACATCCCATGTCATCAGCGTCCCATTCAAATCAGGCGCGAAACTGTCCACAAATTTTGCGCAGAGGCCAATTTTTTTCAAGCTTGAGATTCTTTATTGTGCCGTAAATGTACGACACGGGATCCACAGCTTTACTTCCCTTCCGAAGGAAGCCATGCTCAATATTTTTACGCCCGAAAAAATCCATCGATTTTGATTGGAATCAAACCCGCGATCTTGGGTTTAGAAGGCAAGTATGGTTACCACTACACCACCAGGACCGACAAACACCAGTCGCAACAGAGCCATAATTACATATGCAGCATGGACCGTTGCCCATTTGCAACCGTAGCTTTGTGGTAGGTTTAGATTTGCCTCTGGAAGAAGTAATTCAACATAGCTTGATGTTCTCAAATATTTGTCAAACTAATATAGAGCCACACGACACATTAATAGTGTAGTTGTTTTTAAATAGCTGAACGGATATTCTATTTTTGCTATCGTTCAGTGACAGCAGCTCAAGCAGAGCCACTGTACCAAGGCACTACAGTGATTATAAATCACTGTAATAGAGAAAAAATGATTCATATGTAGCTATACAACTACAATATTTATTACGCATGTAAATTTGTATGTCTACATAACGGAGGTTTCTGCAAGTACTCTATAGGAAAGTGTGGCATATATACATATATATATACACACACATACATATGCCACTGTAACCTGGTAAGGACTTATATATATATATGGGCTACATTTTATATATACAACGTTTTTTCTCTGTTACAGTGATCTATAAATTTCTTGTATATCGCTGTAGTGCCTTGGTACAGTGGCTCTGTTTGAGTTACTGCCACTAAACTATTGTAAAAATAGAATGTTCTTTCAGATATTTAAACATCGTTAAGATGAGCTATATATATTAAGAAAGTCCTTACCATTTAACAGTATTTATTGATTTTTTTTATTGGTTTATTTATGGACGCTCTTTAACATCTCAAGTCATCAGCGTCCCATTCAACTCAGGGCGTGAAACGGCCGACAAATTTTGCTCAGAAGCCTCTCTTTCAGGCTTGAGATTCTTTTTCGTGCCGTAAATGTACGACACGAGACCCACGGCTTTACTTCCCTTCCGAAGGAAGTCATACTTACGATTTTTACGCCCGAAAAAATCCATCGGTCCTGGCCGGGTTCGAACCCGCGATCTTGGGTTTAGGAGGTATGGTATGGTAATCACTACACCACCAGGACCGACGTATTTATTGATGAAATGATGAATTCTGAAGTAAAAATTAGTTCCAAAAATATAATAGTGTTATTTATTGCTCATTAGCATTTAGCTAGGTTTCCTTTCATACATGCATGGAAATAAGACCTTGTTGCTATATATTTTCCAGAAGTATTTGATTTCCACTTAGCTCACCCAAATTTTTTCCGCATCAGAATCGCAATATGTAATCTGTTACCCGTTTCTTTTGAGGATAAATATTTGTAAGAATAGCTACCAATTTCCGTAAATAAATGTCAGCATAACTGTTACTAAGAAATGTTTCGTCATTTTCCAAATATAAAAAAGCTTTAAGCACTACGACGCGTCATAGGGTAAAAATTGTTATTTTCACACCCACGATTAGTAAAAACAACAGCTCACAATGTACAATGGGGAGGGGGCGAAAAAAAACAGCACATAAACAATCTATTGCTATAGGTATGAACTACATCAAAGTCTGCAGGGGATAGCATCCGAGCAAATGGAAAAGAACTGAAAGCCGGTAGTATTTTTTGAGAAAATATTATCTCGGAATAGTGCGTTCGGAGGACATGAAGGTTGTGATCCCTTCATTGGTTATTGCTTTTCACATCATTACGTTAAATGAGGTAGCAGTTCTATAAGAAATATTTTGGGCGGGCTCAAACTTAAAGTTATTTCTATGTTCATTTTCGTACAGATTCGAAAGTAGCATATTATTCAAAATGTTATCAATGTGTTTACGCTAGCTGATATATTAAGTAGAATGGTTCAAATTATTTCCAAACTACTGCCTAATTTTTAGATAATATAAAAAATTAATTTGAATATGCTCCATTATAAACATATAAATGATTATGAAATGCATTTGTTATTCACATGCTCAAATTATGTGGTGAATTGAAGTCGGCATGTTTTCTTGTGGCTAACTCTTAAATGATGACATCTGGATCACACTTGTAGTATTAGTTTTCCTCTTTGTCAATTGAAATCGCTGATAGGGTGTTCTCAGGTATGTTTCCATTGTTGTCGCGGCAATAATCTTAGAAAAAACTTACACACTTTTCAATAAATGTTTCAACTCCTTGAAATATTGTTTCAGATTTTTAATTTGTTGAGAAAACTTGGAGTGTATTGCCACAATCTTTGTGCAAAGTTTTAAACAAGAGAGCATTGAATATTTTATACGAGCAATGATTCCTTCATGTATTTTGTTTATTTCTTTTTTGAATGGTGTTAAACGCCCGTTTTTACTACCGAGACACCACAGGCGGTATTTCATCATTTAGATTATATAATTTAGCAAAGTTGTAAAATATTTTTGAATTTCTGCATGTTTGAGGAAGGATAAGCAGCAGAAACGGCTGTGTACCCTGGGAAAATCTCCTATATTTTCTGCAGAATATTGTCCATCATTACGAAAAATGGCCCTCATTCGAGTTTCACTTTTATCGACCTCTGAACGAACTGCTACTAATAAACTATGTTACAAAACAGTACATTTCAAATAGGTGTCCATAATATATCCTTTCAAGAATTGGAGCACCGTTCATATTCAGGTTGTAATTTCCGGATTTATTTGACATTTTCAGTGCTTCAGTGTGCAATTTGCCAAATTTCACTTCCTTTTCTAACTCTCTTGTTGATATTTTTGATACAATTTTGGTACATTTGCCATATTCTATTCTTGAATACTGCAGATGTAACAAAACATTATTCAATTTGGTCAATACCTTATCAAGACACACTAAAATACAATAAATAAATAAATAAATAAATATTAAGTTTAGGAAACTGATTAAGAAAATGTATCGCTTCCGCAGTTTCTCTATTTTTTGTTTTTTTAAGTGCGTTTTTCACACAAGGTAAACGAATGTTGGAAGTCTATATCATTATTATTCGACACCATCTAATGCCATTATGGCATATGTTTAACATAATCAGTCTCTGGAGATTTCATGAAAATTTCATGTTGACTGAAATGCATAAATAACTCCCAAATGTCCCACAACTTCATCTATAAACATACACAAGCACCAGATTTAGTCTTCTTCTTCTTCTTCTTCTTCTTCTTCTTCTTCTTCTTTGATTGATTTATTTAAGGACGCTCTTTAACATCTCAGGTCATCAGCGTCCCATTCTATTCAGGGCGTGAAACGGCCGACAAATTTTGCTCAGAGGCCTCTCTTTCAGGCTTGAGGTTCTTTTTCGTGCCGTAAATGTACGACACGGGATCCACGGCTTTACTTCCCTTCCGAAGGAAGCCATACTTACGATTTTTACACCTGAAAAAATCCATCGCTCCTGGCCGGGTTCGAACCCGCGATCTTAGGTATAGGAGGCAAGTATGGTAACCACCACACCACCAGGACCAACCCTAGATTTAGTCTATGAGTATAACAGTTAATATAGAAAATGAGTTTTCTGACACCCCCTAAGTACTGTGTACCATTGAGGGTTTCCAACATAACAGATGCCCCATCTTAGGATTGCTTGACACAAAACTTAATATCAAATCCAACTGAACCTACGAAAATATTTGCTTTAGAGGCTAAAGGTATGCAGTTCTTATAAGTTTTAAGAAAGTAAACAAGTCGCTTCAACATAAATGACACTGAATATTTTGCTGTACTTACTGGTGTCATTAAGAATATCACTAGGAACAGCTTTAGCAGCAACCTGTAATACATCATTATGTATTTCCCCAGAGCAATATTTTACATTTTTGAGCAAGCTTTCAAGTTTAGATTTAAGTTTTTCATTTTCAAGGCAGAAAATACGAATCGCTTTCCTAAATTCCATAAATTATTAAGCTCCTCTGAACCAATGATAAACGTTGAATAGATTTTACGATTACTCCTATATTCATTATGCTCTCTCAAAGCTATAATTTATTTCGTCCATCACATAAGTGATTATAAAACTTCTCAGTTTTTCTATTGCATTAGCCAGGTATTTATTTATTTTATTGTAACAGAACCATTACTTTTAGGTACCAACTAACCATTTTATCTTGATATTGGTACCTTAGGAGAACTTGATGTTCATGTTAAATTGTCATAGTAGCTATGTTTCTAGAGCTGTAACCAATGCTAGTCATCACTTCATCCTATCTATTCGTCAGAATCGTAGAAGAGAAAACAGTGTCCGTTCTAAATGAATATTATATCATATCCAAGTGCATTTATCAAGCTAGTTAATTTGTAGGCCCCTGCTTTTACCGGCCTTTTCTTTTTCTTGAATAACACATTTTTGTTATGTGGGCCCATTTTCAAAACGTGTACATAAATCAAGCGGAATTATACTTTTAAGCTTTTTTAAATCATGCTCACAACAGTAAGAAGGAAGTTCACTTTTCTCTGCTCTTGCTATTTTGTTGCTAGAAACACTACTAGCATTAGATTGACGTAGAGTTTGTAATTTGTTCTTAGGTGGATGCTTAGTTAAAATTTTATAATGATTTGCAAAATTCACTTGTGTAACGAATAGTTTGACAGTGACATGGCCACAGGGTAATAATACGGAATTTATACACTGCGGCACATTGCCACTTTCACTAAAGTCTGGCGGGTTGCCATGATCGCAGAGTTGTCCTGCTCAAATTCAGCGCCTTCACGCGAGCTTACGTGTATAAAATTTCGTAATCATTTTCAACTTTTCCCATCAGATAAACAGAAAAGGATAAGCGAAAGAGTTCATACACAGATTCCAGAAATTGTGGGCTGAGATTTGCAACAGTAGGAAACATGTTAGATTTAAAATTTTAAAAAAAAAAAAAAAAAAAAAAAAAAAAAAAAAAAAAAAAAAACTTTAATAAGACGATTTTGAAACGCGTTTACTCTCTGCTTGCTCACACTTATCTTATCTCAAACTGAAATATGAAAATAAGGCAATCCAATGTTCCACAGTCATATTAATAACTTTATCTAGCAAATTCCAGCGAGTTTCCCTTAATTTGAGTAACTTATGAACCCTTTAAATTCATTAAATTTAGAAAAAATTTCCGAACCTCTTGCGTTCTTTATTTCACCCTAGAGTTACCTCTTACCATGATTGAGGCATTATCAGCTGCAAAGTTTAACATTACTTTACGGGAATATTTAGTTCCTCTAAAAGATATAGTAATAAACAATCCTGCACTGGTGACCCCTGACATTAAAAAATGAATCCTCTACTTTGTATCTTTCATTATCATAGCAATGAACTACAAACGCTGACGTTTTCTGCAATGAAATATGTGTAGATTCATAAACGACCAATGAATAGTAATTATTTTGAAGTTTTGGGGTAATTTCATGCAATACATTAATAATCATGCAGCTTTTATATATCCACATTTACCATGTTTCACTACTTCGCTCATCGCGGGTTCGAACCCGGCCAGGATCAATGGGTTTTTTCGGGCGTAAAAAATCCTAAGTATGGCCTCCTTCGGAAGTGAAGTAGAGCCGTGGGTCCTGTGTCGTACATTTACGGCACGAAAAAACCTCAAGCCTGAAAGAAGAGGCCTCTGAGCAAAATTTGTGGCCGTTTCACGTCCTGAATTGAACGCTGATGACCTGAGATGTTAAAAAGAGCGTCCTTAAATAAACAATTTAATTCAAAACTACTTCGCTGACAGAAGTTACGTTTTTAAATAATGATGTATACTACTCTTCTTGACTTTACACCCTGAATAGAAACGCATGAAATCTGGGAAGGTGGCTGCAGTCCCGAGCGATGGCGCAGAGAGCCGAACTTGTTTCATTCCACGATTGTTTCCACTTCAAACGGAGAACGTGGCTGTGACTGCTGGTTGCAGTCCCGAGCGATAGCGGAGAGAGCTAACCCATTATTTCACTCCACGCTCTTGTGTAATTCAGTTCCATTGTATACGCATATTCCATTTAATGCTGGAATCAACACACGTGCAAGAGTATCTGTGAGTGCATATATGACATTCACTGTTGATTAATTTGCATTTACAGTGCAATCATTATCTTGCTAAAATGTATTTCGGCCGCTGTCGATATGGACGAGATTTTCCAACCACCATCTTCCTTAATAATGCTGTTCTTACTCATTTCCAAGCTTACTGTGTGCGTACGACGTCTGTCTTTCATTTCAGAGCTTAGTTTCATTTAGTAAGCCTGCCTTCAACAAAGACGAAGCATTTACTTTTTCGGGGAGTGCTACAGAAACATGCTTTCCTAGATGTTTATTGTACTCAAATTCATTGCCACATTTCAGGCATATGGACTGTTTGGTATTGCTCTCATTACACAAATGTTACAATGAATTCAAAGAAAATGCAGTGAAACTCAGGGAAATCAGGCTCTTAAACGGAGAGGCCACATGAAAACCAAAATATAAAAAACGCTATCCGCACCAATATTTGATTTTCCTCAAAAATTTTGGTATATATCATTTAAATAAATAAAAAAAGTTTCTGAAAATTAGGGAACTTGGACTATTAGAAGTAAACGTATACTTGTAAACCGAAATTTAAAAAGTGTTTCAGTTTAATTTTCTGCACATTGTTTTAAAATAAATTGAGAAATTAATTCAGCATATAAACTATATTTATAACGTTGCATATGCTTTAATTTAACAAAAGTATCGTAGGGAAGCTAGCAGCTGTGAAATATTAATCTCAATGTGTTTGAGATTATCTGTATATACAACAGCGTTCTCATTAACCTTTTGAAAAAAACGTTCGCGTCATATATTTTGATACAATAATATTTAAATTCAATTTCAAAGATATTAATGAGTTGATAATAGACACTGAAGATGTTTCTGTTCTCAATGGAAAGGAGGAAATACTAGCTCAAGTGAGCAAACAGAATTTTTTTTTTTTTGAATAGTGTTTAACGCCAATTTTTACTACTGAGGCACCACAGGCGATGGACACTCATGATACATGAAATGAAATGATATATTGGAAAAGGATATTTTTTAAGGAAGGAAGCGTTCCAGGCCTAAGTTTAGGGTACCTCCCCGGCATTTGCCAGTTATGAAGACTGTGGAAAACCTGGAAAAAACCCGTCAGGGAGGACGGTCCTGGTGGGATTCGAATTCCAGACCTCCTGCTCACGAATTCGCGCCTTAACGACTCCGGCCACCCGTGGCGGTCAAATAGAAGTGAATACCACCGTATTTTCTTTGATTTCAGTCGCTCAGGACTGTAGCCAGCAGCCAGGTGACTTAATGTGACTTTGTGAAGTGCATAAGTACAGCTCTCTCCATGCACTGCAGCCAGCAGCAATGTGCAAAGTTCGGCTCTCTCCGCTGTCACTCGGGACTGCAGTCAGAAGCCAAGCGCCAGGCTCTGTGCACGGGCTAACGTCAAGTTACTACTTCTGGGTGGCTCTGGCGGTAACTCGCATTCGAGTTCAATACTATTTGTGTGGAGTGTACTACAATACTACACCAAACCTGAATATGAGTTTGTCTTTCCACTAATCAACTTTTGTTATATACACATTCCCTAGCTAATATTAACATAAAAATGAATTTATTGATAGTAATTTAGACTTTAAATTGTTTCCACTGTTTTATTACTGCCTTCATTAATGAAATATGACAGCATAACGCACCAAATGAGAAAGATAATGTAACACACTTCTCAAATTAGCGCCTGACTGCTGACTTCATCTCTAACGCAACAAATATATAAAAGCTGAAATAAACTGGCTTGAATTACCTGTTTCGCGAGAAACATGACCAAAAATTTTGCAGAAAAGCATAAGAATACAATTCAGTAAATTTATTATTTTTTCCTTAGTTAAGAAACAATAATGTTACTAACATGGGACTCAAAACTATGATTTTTATCAGCAGTAAAAAAATGAACAAATAAACCAACATATAAATATATATTTACCTGATCGATTTTATTAGTTAACGGACTTGGCCTTGCAGTCAATTAATTTTTATATATAATGATTAATAGGAATTACCTAATGCAGGTCTAAAGCAAAATTAATTTGCAGCAAATTATATCATGGTTGTTTAGATGAAGTCGGCTCGTCTGCCGGCAAAGTCTAGTTCATTCCATTCCTCCATTATCATTATTGTGCCATCGAAAGTCATTTTATTATGCCCCCTTGTTTCTTTTTATTTTGAATTATAATATGACGTCTAGTCATATGTGCTAGTTATGTATACATTGTTTAATTATCAATGTGTACAGGTCCTTTCTGCCTAGTTAATGCTGTTAAATTTTTCTACTGCTCCGTTGTTTCAAGTTTTAAAATATCAAATTTTTCATTGGGCTGGGTCAACCCGGCCACCCACTGATACCTCCACTGGCCAAAAGTATATACGATCTCAAAAATTCTCAGTTTCCACGTAATCGCAGCAATAGATAAAGCGGTTTTGTGGCGTTAAGGACACGAGCTTATATGGTTGGTCATAAATTGTCATGTTATTTATATACATATATACCAGGTAAGTCAACCGCCTTTGCAGTTTTGTGCAACCGCAATTTATACTCTTATTTTTTTTTCAATAGTGTTTAAAGCCCATTTTTACAACTGAGGCACCATAGGCAGTATATTCCAACATGAAAACAAAGATCCTTATGGAATATTCGCAAATTTTTAACATGGATATCTTTGGTTGCACACTTAGCGAAATGGCAAATACTATGGTATATATTATAGTATCGTCATTTAAAGCACCCGTAATTAGATAGCTGACGCAAACGAAGCGTTTGCATAACTGAAAATGTACACTGTGCCAAGTAAATATTACATATATTCATTTGGCTGTCAAGCTCTCATGCTCCTAAATTGCTCCGTTGGAACGAGTTTGTGGTTGATAGAAAATCCGTCTGCAGTAAAGGTGGTTAGAGCCACCTGTGTTGTGCACTTCTTTTGATTCACTATACTGTTCATAAATAATCTTAGTTTAAACTAATATTATGTTTATCATAATTAATATATTTTTAATTTGCAATTATTATTCTTTTAACATGTATTTAGTATTTTATTACTGTTTAGAGTTTTAGTCCTGGTAAACTACAAGTAGGTAAGTGTTTAAGTGAGACATAGCTACATTTAATAAAAATGAAATAAAAGATTATACGCATTTGATTAAAACGACAAAGTAATTACTTATCACATTTTAGCATGGAGATTGTAATATAGAGTTGCACTTTTGGTTCCTTGATCCAGTACAAATAAATGTATTTCGTTATTAATATCATCTCATGTTGGTATGTTATTGCAGCTCTAAAATAAACCTTTTGTTACATGTTTGAAATAACGCTATAACACTATCCGAACACGACTTTTCTAGTGCTCGAACTAATGACCTTTTCGGTTAATGCACACCTGAGCACGCTGTTGCATGGAAATTCTGACTCGTTGTAACACAGCAAGTGTAATGAATTTACAGACTACCGCAATATGTTGGCGAAGGCTCTGTGGATATTCTGCACAAACTTGCTCCTTTAAATAATCCAGGGGAAGAAGTCAAGAGGCATTGAATAAGATGATCTGACATGACTGGTTCATGTCTTTCTATCCAATGATTTTATATGATTGCACTTAGAATACTGTCTCTCTTACACAGTGGCTAATATCAACACTCCAATAATGCATATTGTGGCGATTTACTATCCCATTTTAGTGCAAGCTCGATTCATCAGAAAATAGGAACCTGGATACGGATTCTGTATCATTTGCCATTTGGCCCAGCATCCATTCACAGATCACTCGAGCTTCGAAATCTCTAACTGTAGTTCTTGATGAAGGTGCGAATGATATGGATGAAACTTATTAGCGTGTAGTTTTCTCACCACAGAAGACTGGCTAATGTTGACCTCTTGTGCAGCTGATCCTGTACTAGTGTGCGGATTATTCAGGATGGCATTCAAACAGCTCCCGCATTAACACTGGATGCCGAAGATGCGTCTCTAACAGGAGCATCCTTATAAGTGAAGCTGTTGTATGCAGACGTCTTTCAACATTCCGGAAAAGTTGGTTGTCGTCCCATTTCCTTGGGAATGTGACCGCACTAGAGATCTTAGAATACACTTACAGAGACAAATACAAGACAGACAGATATATCATATACTAAGAGACAAAAAGACCTGGACGAATATTAATACTGTGGCTGATTCCTTTTCGAGCTTTGCTTTGAAAAGCTTTAGAAGGCAGCCACCTCCCGGATGTGACTAAAGAGGATGGAGTTCGCTGTTGCGCCGGATACCCAACGTCTTTTGGATTACCAAGAGTTCTCTCTTGAAGACCTGAAGAGGTGAGGTCTCCAGGATTTCCCGTGGACACACTCCGCTCTACCGGATTGGAATTAGTTTTAAAATCTAATAGTATTTATTGCTTTGTTATTATCATTATTAATAATCAAATTAATGATTTACTAACATAAGGTTTAAGAGTAGTATTAACCTATCAGGAAATTAGCAATAGTAGTAAATTAAAAGTAATAGTAGGATGCATAATCGTAGTAATTGTAGTAATGTATTAGAAGCAGATTGTAGTTTATTTTCAGTAAGAATAAAAAATGTAATCCTATAAATCATTATTGTAGAAAATTGTAGTTGTAGCAAAGTAGTGAGGCACAATCGTATGTGTAATTTTCTGTTGTAGTTTTTAGATATAAAATAAAAAATTGTAAAAGATTGTATAACAAAAAATAATGAAGTATATAAGGCCCAGTTTAAAGTTTAAGGTACTGGCCCAATAAAAGATATAGAAGCCGTGGCTTTGTCGATGGACGAAGTCACGGCTATTTTTTTTTTCCCCCAGAAAAAAGATTAACTCCCTGAAGCACATGACTACTTATTGCCATCTATTACGCTAAATACCTATACAAAGCTAGAATTATAGTAAATATATCTCTATGTGTCAAATCAAAATGGCTCTAAAGGTCCTGTCATATTTAGAAGTGGAGGTTAATCATTGTTCCATGGATGCCAATTTAACTCATCTTTCTTCCGTGATTTCATATTTAGAAGTAAGTAGTGCGAAAATGTGATTCGTTAAATGCTTTTAGGTTAGCATTAACCAAATATACACCAATAACTGGTAGTTTGGCGAAATTGTTAAAGTAAAGCCCAGAACGTAATTTAAAAATATTCAGGATTTGAATAAACATGTACATCAAGAAATTTTGGAGGGGCTCCGTGTTATAATATCAAGCAAAACAATGACAGCAAAGCAGATGGTAGTATTTGTATATGTTCCTTTTTCGTCATGCGAGTTTGGATGATTTCTATAAGGACATCCTAAAAATGAAGAGAAGCAGAATGACTGCAAAATCTAACACACCTCATGGTGATCAACTTCAATAGAAAAAATAAACCCTAACTCGACTTATATTGGTCTAGAATTAAAAAAAAAAAACTTTATGGTAGAACATATAAAATATCCAAGGTTAATTTTAGCTGTATACTTTGTTCCATATATTACAGTTTTAAGGGACACTGGGAGTGAGATTTTGTCTAAAATCGTCAAAAAATAAAACACCCTTTTTTGCTGAAATGGTTCCTTGAACCATTGGGCGTCCACAGAGAATCAGCATTTGCATTTATTCCTCCCTTCCGGCTCTATAGCCATTCAAAGAGCTGCGCATGTCCTTTTTCAGACTGCCACACCCCCTCAATAAAGAAGTTTGGAATAAGATACCAACTGTACAGGCTGATGGAGGCACAAGGACTCTCCAGTGTCTAAAGGAAGTGGCTGCTTGTTGTTTCTGCTGATGCAGAAACAACAAGCAGGATGATTGCTACAGCTTTCCTCAAGCTAAAGAAAAATACTACTGGTGTGCCGAAATACAATTTGGATTAATCCGTCAAAGGGTTTTCAACTTTCAGAGCAACTACCCCTGAATCATTATTGATATTTCCTTGTACATTCAAATTTTCAAGGAAATAAGAGCGGCAGAGAAATACTTTCTAGTTGGAAAATAGGGATCACACTGGATTCGTGCGCACATAAATGTGCCATAATACCAAATATTGCTGTACTCTTCCTGAATAAAATACGTGCTCTCTGAAGAGAGTTTTTGAAGCTTTGGAATATTAATACTATTCGAACAGGGAGTACAGTGCCACGAAAAAGAGAGAGAATCGATATTTTAAATGAAGTACAAAATAATAAATAATCGAGAAACGGTCAAATAATAAAATTCCACAATTGTAGAGCAAAATGACAGGCCATCAGCTTTTAATAGCGTCTTAAGCTCATGAAACAATGTTTATAATTTATCTGAGCTAGATATATTAAGTCAATTTTTCTACCCGGAATGGCTGCTTTATTAAACAATGCAAGTAAGGTTAAGAACAATTTATTTTTGGCTTGCAAAACTCAATCTTCAACTTAAACTACTTGCACTGTTATAAATTGTTTATATTAGTCACTTTATATTTTGTCTGCGGAATGGGGCGTTTACTTCTAACCTTAAGCACATTATTAATGATTTTATTAAGCTTAGAAAGTATTGTTTGATTCTGAACATTGAAACCGGGATACTATATAGAGTTCGGGTTTGGCGTCCTTTAGGGAGTATATCTTGTTTCAATAGCTTCTCGAAGGGATGAACCTCTCTGAAGTGGTAAATAAGATGAAAACCCCAAAATAACCTCCTATGAAAATAGGTGATGAAAGGGAAATAAACTCGTTTTTCTAAGAAGTTGAATTTCCAAATTGGAGTTCTTCCCTTTAATTGCTTTAGAATCTACTTAGAAATGAAAACGTGGGGCTTAATACACCGAATAGTGACATGTACGATCTTAATCTTTATAGGTTAATGTCGAGTGAGGTGATAGGGTTAACTGAGGAGCTATTGTGCGTTACGAAAGTGGAATTGAAGTTGCAAATCTGGGTGCAATTTTTCGGTCTTTGTGCTGCCGCAGTAATCACAGAACTTCACCAGTGTAACGAAGTTCAGGAAAATGAGCTTTTATACTGAATATCGTATCCCAGTGTAAGTAAAGGAAAGTTGTTTTTGCTTATGAAACTTCTGAATGCTTCATGATTTCGACAACTGAAAAGGACTTGGGTAATTTCATGTAAAGCAGAAACGACAGAACGAATATCCTCTTCTGTGCTATCTATCCACAAGAACTACATATAAAAGCACAATTCGTGTGTATTCAAAACGTATATTCTGATGTGAATGCATAGGCCTTTCAATATACAGCTGAACTTTAATAATTTCAAGCCCCGCATTTTTAGAAAGAATTTTGTGTACGGGATGCTAAAACGCATGGCTACCTTGGGCACACAAATACCAAGAAATATAGAGAATTGGAAAAGTACCGTGGTTTTGAATAGTCCTGGCGAGCGAACTTGAGTCGATCTGTGCGAGATAACTCTAGGAAATTTATGGTGGCGGTAACTTCTCAGCTATAAACATGTAACAAGATAGCAAATAAGACAGATGAGAGTGGAACTACAGCTGTGCAACAAATCGCCTGTACAATATATTCAGTACTGAAGTAAGAGAGATGATATGAACGCAAAAACAGAAATTTGAACTCTGAGTAGAAACCATTGTGCATCATTTGCTCATTCTCCAGGACCATTCCAAACAAATTTGCCTGGATCAAAATTTCCACAATGTCCTGAAAGATGAATGTTCTGTTGTATGAGTCCTTCCAAAATAGCTTGCTTTAATTTTGTTTCAATCACTTCAGTAGAAGTAGAGCGTTCTTTTCCCATGATGAAAAAGGTTTTCTCTGACAAGTGACTGACTAGCCGCTACTCAGCGGAGATGCTTGTAGCAGGCAGCCAATTTCGCTTACCATAATAGCCTGCTATTTTCGCATCCCTTCTTCCCGTCTGGCGCCGCGTGTCAGCCACCGGCCAGTTGTACTGAAGAGGCCCTACCATTTCGGCGAGGCACTCTTCACCTTCTTCTCCTGAAACCGTCATCTGGACATCATAGCCAGAACAGCGACAAAGGGGCAGGAAAAAGAATCTTTAAGAGATCTATTTTGGACTTTCTGAGCCGCCCCTCCCCCAAACCTACCGACTCTGACGAGATAACACAAAACGGGGCTTACAAGATCACAGCGAGCAGGGGCTTGGGCTCCGATCCGAATCTGGAGCTAACTAGTTTCTCTAGAGGCGCGTTCTCCCCTGGAGACGTCTGGCCCTCTGCGAGGAGACAGATAGCACCCGGGACAACAAACACTCCCCTTAGTAGCAGCAAACAGGTAAGCCTGACTATGGACGCTTTCCCCGCTCTACTTTCTACTTCTCCTGCCCCGGTCCCCGCTCCTGTCTTTCCCATTGCTCAGGCATAGGCAAAGAAGTTAGTAAAGGTAAGCTTCAAGCGAACAAGGCTTGATCGGTCCTCGAATCGAGGACCCGAGAGTGAGGTAATGGCACGTTGCCTCCACCCATCCCTCTACACCAGTTTCCCCTTCTACCCCGCTCCTGACACCATTGCCAGAAAGCCAATCAGAGGCCTCCGGGTCTGAGGAGTTCGAATTGGTCCGCTTCAAGCGGCAAAAGATGGAAAGTAGGACACCGCCTTCCTGGAGTACTACGGAGCCGCAGTATCCTGTCTCTTCCCGTACCATGCCTCCTACCTCTGCTCCTGCTCCGTAGAAAATGCCAGCCAATCTTGCCGACCAGTTTCAGAGCCAGGTCAAGATCATGAGGCGCTAGTTAAAAGCACCGTTTTGTCATCACGCCTGACACGCAGGGTAAAGCTAAACACTTGCACCCCTGAGGACCATGAGGCCGCAAAGCCAGTATTCAGGGAAAATGGAATATTGTTTTATTCCTTATTCCCTGAAAAAACCGAACATCGCCCGGCAAGTAATCTTTGGTCTGGACTCTGGGACAAGCCCGGAAGACGTTCGGGAGGCTCTAAGGGCCGAGCACGGGATAATGGTGCTTTATGTGTCTCAGCTGAGTAAGACTGTCCTCAGTGAGGTGGGTGAACTTCCAGAGATCCCATGCCAACATTCTTGGTAATGATGGACCAAGAACCGGGCCAGATACCAGTCACAGACCTGGTGAAGTATTTATTCCATATCAAAGTGAATATCGAACCATTTATGGGCAAGGAGGAACAGCGGGAACAGAAAACACCTTCAGCTCCTGTCCGACCGTGGGTGTCATTTATGTAACACTTAGAGCAGAGCAGACGCTTGATGAGGCTCTGCCCCAAGCAGGTTAAGAAAATTTGGAGCATCTGGTACGACAGCCAGAACCAAACACAGGTTCCACGGCATATGTCAGAACATAGAACTACTACAATTCCCGAACCCATTCCATGACTAGTAAGGGAAAAAAGAAGAAAAGCAAGTCTGGGAAGCAGAGCCACCAGCATACGCAACAGACCATGGCCAACCAAGCAGCCAATAGGAAACCACCTACACCAACACTGGCGGAACCAGTGTCCTCGCTTCAACTACAGCCACGGCTGACCTAACCCATGATTCCGAAACAACGATCCCCGGGCTCTTCATGTCCAACCCGAACATAGTGGAGTTCCAGGAACTATCAACTGGTTCACCAACATTATCAGCAAATCCATCCCCCCCCCCCGCGGCATTGCAGAAGCTCCAGATCGTGCTGAGGACGCTTGGACACCTGCTCTCTGGCACTCTTAGCCTGTAATATCCCCACGGCTGGTCCCAAGACTATTACGAGCTGCTCTCCGGAATGCAAACGGAGTCGCGGAGCAGCGGCCCGGCATTCCGGTGTTTGTAGAGTAGCGTGGAATTGATATTCTGGTGGTCTGAGATATCCAACTGCATGCCGGTGTTAATTTAAACCCGTCAAGTTACGTCGCCCATCGGACCGATCAAGTTGGCCGATGTGGAGGCGGTACTATTATATTCATCAAGCGACATCTCGTCCATATTCCCGTTTCCGTCCCGCTCCTACGGCACGTCGAAGCAACAGCAATAAGGCTCTCCCTTGGTGGCCAGGAGGTCGTGCTGGTTGCAGCATAGATCCCCCAGATTGCCAGTTCTAAGAAGCTATCTATAGAACACTACTTAACTTTCATCCTGCAATCTGCATCGCGGGAGATCTCAACGCGAAGCACCCAACGTGGCACAGCCGCACTATAAACCGCGAAGGCCGACTACTCTCTCGACTCATAAGCAGACACCCTGTCCTACTCGCGCACGGCTCGAGAAGTCCAACGAACCATCCTCTCTACTACAGGGGGATGTCATCGACATCTTGACTACCAAATTTTTCATTTCCATCTGGACCTCATGGTGGTCAACGTCTTGGATTCCGATCACAACCCGGTCGTGGTGGATATCAACGTTACTCTCTCAGCTCTGGTAATACCAGACTGGATAGAAGAGATCGACTGGGATGCAGCAGTCATTCGTCTGATCCAGTGCGTATAACCAGCACACACCTACCGATAACGTACGAGAACTCACACTCTCACACCATCCCCCAATCCCTTAGGCAACTAATCAGCGCCAAAATTGCCTTACGGAAGCTGTGGCAGAGACTCCACCAACTCAGGATAGGAGAAATCCACCGACGGCTCAAAACCCTGGTGAGATTCTGCCTGATCTTCTTGACGCAATTTGTGATTGTGTGTCATTTTTAGAATGTAAATAATTTTAGCCGTAGAAAGGATATTTAAAATTTGTTATTTTGCGCTTACTACGGAACTTAACTAAACAATATAATGTTTAAATTTTGTGTTAGATAAACAAGTATTGTGTTGCATTTAGTTGAAGCCCTGTATATAACAAACATGTTTTCTGTTAATGAAATACTGCACAATTGTTTCCTGCACTCTATAACATAAGAGGTTTGGTGAAACCTCCGCATTTTTGGTTAAAGGTTCACTTTTCGGAAAACTAACCAATAGGCTCTGAACATTGGAGATCAATATTTAATTGCGCTCTTCCATTCATGCATTGACTGTCTAGCAGATTGAGCAATAGTTTCTTTTACTGCATAAGCATTATTGGAATAATCTTCTCTAAAGTCACTTTAATCATAAACATAAAGCAGATGAGGATCACATTTCGTATGGAAAGCATCTTTAGGGGCCACAATGAAATTTGCTCTTTCTTGACCATATTCTGTTGTTCTACACCAAAATGCCGACCAACACAATGAAAAATAATTAAATTGGCGGTGCAATGCTTAAAAAGATGACGCAATTTCGATGATGTGATAAGGTTTATATTTCATGCTATTGCTTGCTTGGCATAAAATATAGGCGATTTAACAAAAAAAAAACGAGTAAATGTCTTTGGTGATATTTTGATAATATCTGTCAAGTTTATTCCATATATGTAAATGTAGATTTTGTTTTGATTATATTTTGAGGAAACATGAAGTATTAATATAAATTATTTGTGGTTACTGGTTGTATTTTAATTATTTACTCATTCTGAAAAAATGTTGTTAACAATTTCAGTTGACTATAAATACAATTTTTAACACGAAATTTTAAAGAAAAACTATAACCGGTTCATGTCCCTATTAACATTGAAATTCATCGTCGAACACAGTTCAAGATGGTTAATGCCTTATGTGGTAGTTAGCCAAAGTTTAACAATTGAGATGAGCGTTTTTTCAAAATTTTCTGAAGTTATCTTATCGGCTTCATATTTACATTACAGTATCTCAGTGGCCATCGACATGGTGGAAGTAAAGTGTAGAGTTAAGTACTTGTGTTAAAGAATATGAACAGAAATATTGCAATACTAATGAAAATATTGGTTCGTTAAAGTTTGTGAATCCAAAGGTGTGGTAATGAATTTGATTTATTCTTAAGTTTTATTTACGGACATTCTCTAACGCCATCAGTGTACCATTCTGTTTAGAGCGTGAAACGGCCGATAAAATTTGCTTAGGGGCCCCTTCTTTCAGGTTTCGGGTTCTTTTACGTGCCGTAAATCTACGACATAGGACAGATGGCTTTACTTCCCTTCCGACGGAAGTCATAATTAGGATTTTTGAGCTACAAAAAAATCAGTCTACCCTGGCCGGGATTGAGCCCGCGATCCTCGGTCTAGGAGGCATATATGGTTACCTCTAGACCACCAGAACCGACGAATTTTATGTGAACGAATTCTGCAACACAACAAGAACAATAGATATATAAATTGACAATCAGCTGAACAAAGCAAACAACGGCTTTTGTTTGATGCACCTGCAAATTAGCCAACGTCAAATTGCCCTAACTTCTCAGAAGAAGGCTGTAAGATAATGGTATTCGCAAATATTTCTTTCACTTAATAATTGACATTAGCATTACCATTGGCATTTAAAGACTTTTGTGGAGAGGTACACGACCCACCAGGTTCCAAATAGTCAAATCAACATTCAGGAAAATAATTTACCTTTGTGTTATAAAAATATGCCAAAAGAATTAGATTTAGTGCATTCTTTGGTGAGGTTCTTGGCCAAAACGGTGAATCTATTAATCGGTGAAATTTAGCCTAATGTGAGGAACTCCAGTGATTTCAGCAGCACTAACCAAGATGTGCAATTGAAGCATCTTAATCAGTTTTAATATCACATCACTATTTACAAACGTTCAGGTGAATGAATCCATAGACATTGTTTTACCGAAACTTCAGGTCGAACACCTTCCTGCATAATGGGATGAAATGAACAACTTCTGAATGAAAACTAAGTTTTTTTCACTAACACAAACACAAACAGAAAATGGTACGATGAACTAGCTAATCATTGTCGCCAGCTGTGGCCAACTTATTCATGAAGGAACTTGAAAAGTACCCTATCCCTCCCTTTGCATGTATAAGGTATATGGATAACACTTTCGATGTGTGGCCCCATGAGAATGAAAACCTAACCCAATTTTTTGAACTTCCAAAAGCCTCTCATCCTTACATAAAATGTATCATGGAAGTAGAAGAACATGTAAAACTACTATGTTTTGAACGCGCTGGCCAATAGCAGACTGGGAAACTGGGTTTATAGAAAAGCTGCAAACACCATTCGATACTTACACGCCTACTAGCACCAACATCTAACTATAGAAAGGGTACCTACGACCCTTGCCATTAGAGTTATAAAAGTCTGCGATAAGAAAAACCTACCAGTAAAGTAAAGAACATTGTGACGCGCCCCAGGCCAATGGGTATAATAACACCATCAATGTCGGGGCACTCAAAGCAGTGGAAAGAGATCCGATACACCACTCCCAGTAGGAAGGTAAGAGAAAGACACCAATTCTAAAATATCTAAGGAATGACAAACAGAATGCAAAAATTAATTAATTAATTAAAAAGAATCCCCCAGGAGTAGAAGGGAACCAAAATGTGTTGGTGCGCATTAAAGATCCTTTACTCCACGCACCAGGCTTGTAGGAGATACCGTGTAGTTGTGGACATGTTTAGGTTGGAGAGACGAACAGTACCATAGAATAAAGTCTGAAAAACGCATACGCCACGGAAAGTGTAATAGCATTGACTGACAAGTCCCAAGTCAGTCCCCTGACACGGTACTGAAATCAAAAGCTGCATCTTGAATGAAGCAACAAGATTTGTAACCAGGTAGAGCAGAGCGCGATCGAGGAAATCAACAGAGGCCTTGAAAATGTTTGACGACTGCAAAATCTTAATGGAATTGGCCAAAAGAAAACCATACAAGAGAAATTCCTTCAAGTTTACCCCTATATAACCAGACAAACCACAGCATTTCGCCAGGCATCTCACGCCCAAGCAGGATCTTCTCTTGGGCAGCCAGCACCTGCAGAGAGCGGACCATCGTGGCCAGTCAGCAGCCGCGGGTATTCGCGCAGCTATTTGTCGACAGTGGGCTCTGGCCCCGTTCTAGCCGGCCCAGCAGCTATTCAGTGGAGGTACGTGCAGCAAGCAGTGGACCTCGTTTCCCCTGCAAGCCTGCTGACTTCGCACCCCCCTCTTCCCGCCCTTCGCCGCGTTTCAGCCACCGGCCAACCGGACTGAAGAGGCCCTACCATTTTGGCGAAACACTCCTCGCCCTCTTCTGCTGCTGCCTTCGTCAGGGACATCATCGCCAGGACCAACGACAAAGGGTAGCAAACATAAACTTTAAGAAATCTATTTCGGACTTTCGGGGCTGCCCCTTCCCTGAACCGGTGACTGTGACGGAACAACTCGCAACCGAACTCCGGCTTGGACCTGGGGTTAACTAGTATCCCCAAAGGCGCTTCTATCTCTGGAGACTTCCGACCCTATGCGAGAAGCCGAATGGCACTCGGGACCACCGACACTCCCACCAATACCAGCACTTAAGTAAGCCTGGCGATGGACGACTACCCAGCTTTACCCTCTACTTCTTCCACCCTGGTCCCCGTCCTGTCCTTCTCATTGCTCAGTATCAGTACTCAGGCAAAGGAAGAGAAGTTAGAAAGGGCAAGCACCAAGCGAGCACACTCAGATCGGTCACCAAACCAAGGAGCCGAGAGTGAGACGGAAGCACCAGGTGCCCCCGCCTTCCCTCAGCACCAGTTCCCCCTTCCAACTCGCACCTGACCCCTCTCGCGGAGACCCAAACAGAGGTCTGGGACTCTGAGGGAATCGAATTGGTCCGCTCGAAACAGCAAAATAAGGCGATTAGTACTCCGCCTTCCGCTTTGTGGTACCGCAGCAATTTTCCTCTTCCCGTGCCGTACCTTCTACCTCTGCTACTGCACCGTACAAAAGCCAGCAATCATATCGCCAACCAATTTCTGAATCATGAATTGGGGGCTCTGGGAGCCAAGATGTCAGCCCCGTCCTTGCAACAAGCCTGCCACTAAGGCTAAAGTACTACACCTATACCCCCGAAGACCACGAGGCCGTGAAGTCGGTATTGAGGCAGAATGGAATATTATTTTATTCCTCCTCCCTGAAAAAGTGAACGGCGCCCCAGGAGTGATCATGCGCCTGGACTCTGAGACAAGCCGGAAAGAAGTGCGGGAGGCTCTAAGGCTCTAAGGATCCTCCGTCTCTCAATTGAGGGGAAACTGTCCTCAGTGAGGCCGCTGAGACCTCCAGAACTCCCATGCTGGTATTCCTGGTAATAATGGACAAAGAATCGGGGTAGATACGACAATTGACCTGGTTAGGAATATATTCTACACCAAAGTGAAAATCGAGCCATATATGGACAAGGAGGGACCATCCAAGTACTTTATGTGCCTGGGATTCGACCATTCCTGTTTCGCACGTGAGCGGAGGAATGCATGTATATGCTATGCGGGTCCCCACTTGGTCAAAGACTGCACAGTCTCGAGAGACAACTGAAGGTGCGCCAACGGTGGGCAGGCCCACATTGGCATCAACAGAGGCTAAGCGATGCATTTAAAGATAATGGAAAATATGAGAGTTGAAACCAATACCCAATCCCAGCAGCGGGAACAGAAGCGCCTACTTTCAGTGCCTGTTGCGACTTCCGACTTGCTATGGCAGGCTGGCTTAGTAACCATTTTTACGTTCCTACCCACGTGTGGGCTTAACCGCGGGTTGGATGAGGGGTGTAGGGTGATTGTACGATCGAGGTATATGGGTTTTGGTAATAGTGCTAGTCACTTCTCCTGACAAAATGAGTGGATCCAGTGTCCAAACATTTTTGCTAGTATAGGCCTGTCCTAAAAGCCTTTGTTGGTTTTTAGCATGCCTAAAATGCTGCTGAGTTATTGTAATTTTTTTAAATAACTACAATTGTCGAAATTACTTGGCAATTTCTGTTGTAAGGCTTTAATCTATTGTCATCCAAGATACCCGCAGGCCAGGCGTGGCATTTTGAATTTAGACTTTGACCTGTTCTGGCAACGGTAGTTACCCAAGGAACGGATGAGAGCACTATCATGGTATGAAAATGTTCGGTAAAATTTCTTTGCTAGGTGCTTAATTTCATCCTCTGTATATGGAAAGAAGGAGGTTTCGTGCAGTAGTCTGGTCGAGAAGCATCGGTATACAGAATAAATAGCGCGAAGCCCTTTATTCTGTGCCCTTTGAATGAGTGACAGCCAGCTGTCGGCTGCCATACCCCAGATCTCGCAAGCGTACAACATGAGGGGATGATCAGAGCTTTGAAGAGGTTAAGTTTTAAGTGCATGGGCATCGCTTTCGAACTGAATACAGGCTCAGTTGATCAATAAGTCTCTGGGTCCTATGGGCAGTTCCAGCGATGTGTTCCTTACAAGTTAACCCCTTATCAAGCTGAACTCCCAAATAAGTAAGGGAATTCTTCCACTGTATACTTTGCCTGTTGAAGGTGAGTGTAGGGCAGTTTGCGGGAATGCGGCATTTAGTGAATATGACGGCGTGACATTTTGTCAAATTGATCGACATTCTCCAACACCTGCTCCACCTTTCGATTACGTGTAACAGTTTTGGATGGGGATTACGGCTCTGCCTATTTGTCTAATTGCTTTGTATACCAGGACGTCGTCTGAATATTCTGCTATGTTGACGTCTGGTGTGTGGGGGAAGTCTGCCACGTATATGTTGAATAGGATTGGTGAGAGTACAGAGCCTTCTGGGACTCCGCCGCGTATCTGTCTTAGTGTAGAACTGTTGCCCGCCACCATAACAGTGAACGTTCGGTGTTTGATGTGTGAGTGTAGTAGCTGTATGTAGGGGTGTGGAAGCCCAAAGGAGATTAGTTTGTGTAGGAGCTCGGCGTACCAGATGGTGGAGAAGGCCTTTTCTACGTCCAGAGACACCCTGGGGGTGAATACCTTGCCCCGAAGACCCACAGCTGCAGCCTCCACCACCCTGAGCAACTGCTGTGTAGTAGTGTGCCCAGGACGGAAGCCAAATTGGTGTGGGGGTATGGCTTGAATGTTACCCAGCAGGAGTGGCAAACGGACCAGTAAAAGTCTTTCGAGGACTTTCGACAGGGTGGGGAGGAGGCTTATGGAGCGGTAACTTGAAGGGTGAACTGGGTCTGTGTCCGGCTTCAAAATGCATATCACGAGAGCCTCTCTCCAATCCCGTGGGAAGTGGACCAAGTTGATGCACATGTTGAAAACTTTGGTAACAAGAAGCACAACATTGAAAGGAAGGTTGCGGAGCATGAGGGGTGTCAACTCGTATGGGCCAGCAGCTTTTTTGAGATGGAGGCATAATAGTGCGCCCTGGACTTCGGTGGGATGAAAGATGGGAATGCTATAGTCCGTGTAGTATGGCGGTCGTCGGAAGTACCGACGAACTTGGATTCAAAAGCTATCATCCTGGGGGATACTCTCTAGGCCTAAAGAGCTGTTCCAAGTAATCAGCAAGAGCATTTGCTTTGGTTTGTGGTTCGTAGGCCAGGCCTATAGTACCATGGATAGGATGGGAAGTCTTTACTCGTTGTCCACTGAGGTTTTTGGCGATCCTCCACTCTTCGCCATTAGCAAGGCTGTGTCTATACATGGTGTCCTCCCAGGCGAGCCTTCTATGGAAACGGAAACGGACTTCGAGGTTCATGCGCCTCCAGAGCCCTCGATGATGCGGCGTGCGATGATGTTGAAATAGTCTGCGGGCTGCCCATGGTCGGCAAATAAGGAGCTCTAGGTTTAGTGGGATGACGTCTGTGTGGGGAGGTGTGGATCGTGAGATTGTAAAACCCTCCTGTAACCCCGTGGGAGAAGGATGGCACAACAGTCTCTAGGGTGGGGGTTTCTGATATTTTAGGGTTTGCGGGAATGATAGTGTTGAGGCAATTCTTAACGCTTTTCCAATCGATTTCGCGGATTAGACCTGCGACATCGTAGCTAGCAACCCTTGTGTAGATTTCTGCCAACACGGGGTTATGGTCGGAAAGTAGTGCGTTGATGGATGTGACGATAAAATGTTGTGGGAAGTGTTTTATGATCGCAAAGTCGATGACAGATGACTGTCCTCTACTAAGCGGATGGTGCGTGGGTTACCAGGGACCCTGTACTCGTGGTTGTGGGTGCTGATATACTAAGCGATTGATTGCATTGCCTCTAGTATTTGCTCGTTATGTACAATGCCAACGTGCATGTTTGTCATTGTAATCACCGGCAAGAATGACACTAGGATGTAGGGCAAGAATGGATTGGTAATTGACTTCCACGAATGCTCTCGAAGGAGAATGGTATTCAGATATTAGCTGAACCTCCGTGCTTCCGAGTTCTTAGAATGCAGCCGTGGCCTCGAAGGTCTGAAATGATGGAATGGCCGGGGGACTACGTTCCTCCTGAGCAGTATCGCTGTGCCTCCTCCCGGGGCACCACGATCTCTTCTCAGGCAGTTGTAGCCCTGAAGACGGAAGTGGTTGTACTGATGGAGATGCGTCTAGTACGTACAGGGAAGCAAAGTGCTGGAGTTCGTCCCTACGTTCCACAAGGCTGTTCGCATTCCAAAATGCGAAATGGAATGAGGTACGAGAACTAATTCCGCTTCCCATATCGGTCTGTTTGGCTTCCGTTGAAGAGTAGGGCGATGGTCTCGAAGGCTATGAGCATTTTACTCCAGGAGCCGTCTTCATCCCAGTCGGTGCGGCCCGCCGAGAAGGCCTCCGCCTTTGGGGCTTTCGAGAGGAGTCTGATATGGGTTGGTTTGTTCGAGCTGCAGCGGGTGTAGGTCCCTGTTATATGATGACTCCGGTATGAGGACACCTATCTGAGGGCTGCTTTTGCACCATTGTTGCGTATGATTGCTGCTACTGGGTGGTTGCAATAGGGGCTGTTGCCTGTGCTGTTGTAAGATTAGCTGCGGTAGGTGCACTGGTGCTGTTATTAACTGGAGCAGATGGTGCGTCTCTGCCAGATGCGCGTCCAACTTGGTGCTCCCTTCTGGAATTGGTTATTATCCTCTGCCTCACTAGGCATCGGCTGTAGCAGGCAATGTGCTCTCCTTTGAGTTTGCGCAGGTAGGAGTCTCCGTGGGAGTTCTCGAGTAGACATCACGGGGATGAGGGCCACCGCACCTGAGACAGCGAGGGTTCCTTGAGCAGAACTTGCTCGCATGGTTAAATCCCAGGCAGCTGTGGCACTGAGCGGGGCCGCCAGGGCGTTGGTAAGTCTTAATTTTTACTCTGAGGTGGCAGATGGATTGAAACTTGTCTACCTTTAACCAAGGGTCATCTGCTCGCGCCAAAATAATAAAAAAGAGGGGGATGGGGATTCTCTGTGGAGGTTGTCCCTCCGGAGCGGCTTTTGACATTTGTCTCACTACCTTGGGTGTCATGCCCTGGAGTTGGAGGCCTGCTTCGGTGTCTCCCACCGGAGTATCAACGGGAAGCTCTCTGATGATGCGCCTTATATCCTTTGCTTTATCTAAGGCAAAGGGAAGTTTTGTATTCCCCTCTTTTTAAGAGAGGTCAGCAGTTTCTGGTAGTCCTCTGCACATTGCGCTTGCAATCTGTAAGTATTTCCCTTGCGGATCACTCTGCATTCCCCCACGAGTGGTCATAACTTCCTTGAGGAAGCCCGTGAGTCCCTGGAAGGAGTTCACAACAATCGGAGGGATGTGCCTCCTGTGTTTCTGTTCGGGTTTGAACCCGGTGTGGATGTTGGTGAGGTTGGCTGTGTAGCAGCGCTGGAGCCTGAATTCTGTGGCTGAGGGCGAGAGCGTCAAGCCTCTTACCAGATACTACTCGAAATTCAGGTTCCTCGGCGTCTGAAGCTAAGATTGAAGAGCTGCAGGGGTTTTCTCTGAGTGAGAGGAAAAATCGATCAGCGAAACTCCACCGTTAGCAGTGGAGTCTGAGTCCATTTGTTTTGGTCTATTGGTGTTTTGCTCTCCTCCGTGTCCATGTTTGTACTTTTGGAAAAGGACTTTCCACCTACTTTACGTGGTCTGGATATCCTTTTCTTTCGCGAGAGGTTAGAGGCTGGTCTTGTCTCCTTCTCTACGGAAGTTAGTGTTACGGGGCTTACTTGGGCCTTCGAAGCACTCATTTTATCTCAGTTGGTGATAGCACTGGTAATTATATTGGGTGGAAAGGCACGCTAGTAGGAACTGGCAAGGTGTGCAGTGCACTGCAACCGTACAAAGTTGGTTACCAACCTTTTGTATTGGGGATGTGGCTGCGCGGTGAAGAAGTGAACAATAAATGATGAAAATACGTAGTTGAACAAACACAAATTCGCTGAATATCAACGCAACCGGTTGCTCCTGTTGTTACTACGCAGTAATATTTGTATCAACCAATCACAACAAGTAAATTGGACACACCCACCTTGGAGAGCTCGATGACCGCACCGAACCGTCAGTGCCTGTCCGACCGGGGGTGTCATTTATGTAGCCCTCAATCAACAGAAGCGGGCGCTTGATGCGGCTCTGCCCCAAGCACGTCATGAAAATTTGGATCAGCCACAACAGCCAAAAGCAAAGACGGCACAGGCCCTAGAGCATGTCCCAGAACAGCATATCACTCCAAACCCCAAACACAGCTCCATAGTAATGCAGGGGAAACAGAAGAATTGAAAGCCTGGAGAAAGAAGAGCCACCAACAAATTCATCAGGCCAAGCCTAAACAGGCAGCCAATAGAAGCCACCTACACAAACACTGGCAGAATCGGTGACCACTCCGATGATGACCACCCCGCTACGGCTGACTTAACTACTGTCACCCCCGCTCCAGCCACGGCCTTGGCCGACCTAACCTCAGAATCCCAGAAACTGTTCCCCGGGATCCTCTTGTCCAACTCGGACATTGTGAAGTACCAGGATCTCTACATTTGGTTCACCAACTTAATCAGCAAGTCCCTTTCCCTGCTGCGGCACTGCAAGAAGGTCATGTTCAAACCCACTGCTTCACCGATGCATGCTTAAGACGCTTGGGCAGCTGTTTCCCGGCACTATTAGCCCGTGATGGCCCCAAGGCTTGTCCGAAGACCATTACGAGCTACATTCGGAAATGCAAACGGAGTCGCGGAGCAGTGGCCCGACCTTCTGCAGTTTGTATAGGACCATAGGGTTATTATTCTGATAGTCTGCGAGAACCACTTGCATGATAGTGTTAATTTTAACCTGCCAAGTTACGTCGCCCTTCGGACCGATCATGTCGGCCAACGGAGCAGAGATACTGCAATATTCATCAAACAAAACCTTGCCCATATTCCCGTTCCCGTCCCATCTTTGCAGCATATCAAAGCAACCGCAATAAGGCTTTCCTTGGGTGGCCAGAACGTCGTGCTGGTTGTGGTATACGATTCCCCAGATTGCCAGTCCTGCGAAGCTGACTATAGAACATTCTAAACCTTCATCCTGCCATCTGCATCGCGGGAGATCTCAACACGAGCACCCAGCATGGCACAGTCGCACTGCAAACTGCAGAGGCTGGGTACTCTCACGCCTCATAAGCGGAGACCCGGTCCTACTCGAGCACGGTCCGAGAAATCCAATGAACCATTCCCCACCCGCCTGGGGAATGTAATCGACATACTGATCACAAAAAACATTAATTTACATCTGGACCTAATGGTGGTCAACGCTTGGACTCCGATCGCAACCCGGTCGTCGTGGACGCCAAACTTGCTCTCTGAGCTCTGGTAATATCAGACTGGATAGAAGAGAGCGACTGGGATGCAGCAATCCTTCGCCTGAACCAGTGGTAGAACAGTCTTCTCGTATGGATTCAATCGAGTAGCTCGGGGAGGCATCAAAGAACTTCTACACGGTTCTCCTTGCGGTCCGTGCCCACACGTACCGCATACCGTACGGGCACTCATTAATTGTAAACACCATGTAATTTTCCGCTTGCAAGGCCGGGCCCTATATACCGGCTTCAGGTTCACCATCTGTAAATAAAAACCTATAAACACCCTCACACCATCCTCCAACCCCTCAGGCAACTAATCATTGGCAAAATGCCGTACGAAAGCTATGACAGACATTCCGCCACCCCAGGATAGGAGAAATACACAGACTGTTCAAATCCCTGATGACACGCCTCCTAAGGACACACAGAACTGAAGCCCGGGAATAAATGCGTCGGCACGCTGATCTCCAGGACAGGAAACCGTGGAGGATCGTCCGAGGCCTTTGGAGAGACAAGCCCACCATGAGCACTCCCTGCACTGTCGATTTCTTGGACATTTTGTGCTCGAGGCCTAAGAAAAGGTAGAGACCTTTACGGACTACCTGTAGTCTCAATTCTAGCCCCAAGAAGAGCCATAGCACGATGATCACACTGATCACGTAGAAGAAACCGTCTCAGTCTTCCTAGAATATGGGCGGTTCCACATCCCGATCGCCACACCTAAACAGGTGGCCACCCAGATCCAAAACCTTAAATCCCTCAAAGCCCTTACGCACGACCGCATAACAGCGGAAATGCTCCAGTATCCTCCTAAAAGGGCCGTGATCCATTTGACGCGGATTTACATTGCATGCCTACACCTATGTCACTTCCCATCATTGTAGAAGGAGGCACGGGCGGTGTGCATTTTAAAGCTCGGCAAGTTTATCCCCCCAGCACCGCTCTATAAGCCTTCTCCCTACAGTTTCCAATATCTTCGAAAGATTTCTTCTCAACCGGCTTCTTCCTAACTTTGAGGAGGGGCAACTCCTACCCAACAAGCAGTTTGCATTCAATCATGGATATTCCACGTCTCAGCAACCACTGCGATTGGCCGAAAAGTTCTCATTGGCTCCCAATAGAGCAGTGCTTCTGAACGTGGAAAAAGCCTTCTCGACCACCTGGCATGATGGTCTCATCTACAGGCTCCTTGAACATGACATTACCTACATTTCCCTGGTAGCCAGGTTTCTCAGAGAACGCAGCTGCCATGTAAAAGTGGACTGTAAGCTCTCTGCAGTCACTGGCGCGGGAGAGCCGGAGGGCAGCGTGCTGTCTCCGACGCTCTTTGCTGTTTACATGGCCGACTTCCCAATCTAACAACAAACCACCACTGTCAATTCACAGACGACCTGCTAATCCGTGCAAAATAATAGCCTAAATTATGCAATAAACCCTATTAATAACCAACTGCTAGAGGTGGAGATCTGGAACGAGAAATGGCAGGTGGCCATTAATACGGAGAAGAGCTCTGCTATTCTCCTAAGGGCAGACGTCTTTGGCGCCTGCGGGACCTCGTGTTGTATCGCCGGCTAATCCCCTGGGTTCGCAGCGCGAGATACCTTGTGGTAGCGCTGGACCGCTGGCTGATCTTTAGGGAGCATGTGCTCATTAAAGTCCAGAAAGGCTATGGAGCTCTCCGAGAGTTGTATCCACTCGTGAGCTCTCATTCCATAAACCTGACCTAAAAGCTGCGCGTGTACCTGCCACAATACTGGCGATGGTTTTTTACGGCTGTGAGATTTGGGGAACCGCGGCTCCGTCCACTGTCCGCAAACGCAGATCCTGCAGAACTGTGCACTAAGGATTACGTACGGTACCGACCGCCGCTTCCCAGACCAAATCCTGCACACCCATTCCAATGGTCCATATATCATAGACGTCATAAGGGAGAGAGCGCGGACGCTCCATGGATATAATGCAGAACCACCAAAATTAGCTTGCCAGATCATTAGGGGACAACGACCATAAGGCCCCTAGAAGATGCAGATCTTACTGGCTTCCCAAGGACGTCATAGGACTCCCTAGATGAAACTTCTGAACCATCAGGTTAGGCAACCCCTGACTGGGCACTCGCCTAGGCCGGATATAACCGCCTGCCATACATTGACTCACTCTGAAAGCTAATTTCTGACCCTTGGTTGACCAACTTGTCTTTCAAACTCTCTCCAGTTAACCAGTCAACGGCAAACCGTGTTGCAAACACCGGCTTACCACCGGAGTTAGGTAGCATCGGGCATGGTCAGTACTTGGATGGATGACCGTCTGGGAACACCATGTGCCGTTAGCACCAACCTGTCACAAGCCCTATTTTTTTTTTAATTTCCTATGCCCATTGAGCAGGAAAAGCCGCGAGCATCTAGGTACTGCTGACAATTGACACACACCTGGGAAAAGTCCCAGGTGACCTGTACTGGCTTATGGCTTGTGGCGCAGATCTGCCCTGAGGAAATAATATAACAAAGTGTCAACTCTACTGCCTAGGCAATAATAAGTAACCATTTAAAATCACCTTACGATAGAATACATTCTTAAGTATGTGTAATAGGATATATCTAGCTTGAGAATGGATAATGTACTTTTTTATTTTAAAATAAATATTTTGTTATTATTGAGCTTCATTTTAAACTACAAAGAAAACAAATAAGATATTTTGTTGATCTACAGTTAAAGGGCATGTACCCTAGAATTACACTGTGAAACACATCCAACATAATATATTATTATTATATATAGCAAATTTCTTCTCTTTGACACTCTCAAGCAAGACTTGAAGTTTTATTCACTAAAGTTTTCAACAAGCTCTTCAGCAACTTCATAAAGTCATTCAATAGGAAAATGTATCCATTTCTAGCATTTGAAATATTGTTTATACTTTACAGAGGAAGATTTCTTGTTTCTAAATTCATTACCCATGCTGTGACATATATGATTTATAAAATTGGAAAATTATACACGATTGGGTAATAATTGATTTGAAGAAATTGATTAGGATTCTCAAAATATTTTATGTGAAAAACTGATAACAATAAGAATTGATGTGCAAATAATCAGTTGGATTCAAATTCATGTAGATGAATTAACCCAAAATGTTAAAGTTGGCAATTATTTACAGGCAATGTTTGAACTATCAATGGGGTTCATACTTAGCCATTTGTTGTCTCTCTCTCTCTCTCTCTCTCTCTCTCTCTCTCACAACCAGTTTAATATAATGTTACACAAATTGAGTAATATAAAATCAAGTGTGAGGTTAATTTAGATAATTACATTATACATAAGAATGTTAAAAAACTTTCAACAAAATAAACTGCAAAAATATTTTAAAGGAATAGTATATGGGCCAAGGCCTATCAAATTAAAATGAAGTTTAATGAAAGTATATATACAATATTTTTGAAAAAAAAAAAAAGAAAATTGAGGAAAATGAAATCATTAAAAAATTGTTGAAATTGCACTTCTTAGGAGAAACTACTTATTTAAATTAAGCTTCTAGTTCTATTTCATGTTTAAATTATTTGTGATTTATTTTTGTTTGATATTACACGGAAATTTGCATTATTGCAGCTCCATATTGTATTAGGTAATCTGCCTATTTATTGTTAGAGATGCCAAAATGTGAGGGTATTCATTGCGTAATCATTTACTTGTCCTGGTTGGATATATTCGATGAGATTTTGAAACAAATTGTAGAGATAATGTTTTAATGAATAAAGAGAATAGTCTTCATTTTAAAATGTATCAAAAGAAATATTAGATAAAAGAGTATCCCCGGCACTCTGCTGGAAGGCCAGGGGGAAGATGGTATAAGCAACTACCTCCCATTTTTAATCTTTAACTTAAAAAAAAGTAAATAGGATACATTTGCAAACAGTTCTACAATACAATTTGTATTTAGTTCAACATTTTATTGTATTGTACCATATTTACAAGTATTTATCCAGTTTGGTCCATTGATTAAAATATTTGCATATTTATTGTAATTGTAACAATTAATTTGTAAAGTGTAGCACACACATTGATATTATATATCATAGTGAACACAAGCCTATACAGGTAGTTAATAACCTATTGTTCATTAATATGGGGCGCTTCATTGTCTTTGGACCCATTAAAACACTCAAAACAATGAACATCATTTAATGAAATTTGTTTAGGATATATTTTAAAGTACGATAAGTGTGGTTGTGAAAGAACATGAAATGGTAACAATTCTAGACCAGCGGTTCCCAAACTGGGGGGCGGGACCCGTAGGGGGGGTTCACCGGATTCTATCTCGGGGGTCGCGGTGGATATGAGGAAAATATCTTTATTTAAGAACTTATCCATGTTCACGTCCATTCTTATTAAGAATTTATAACTAACTGTTGTATTATGGTTATTTTTAGCAGTTATATAGCAGCGCAACAATGGCTATTGTGGTTGAATAGATGTCACATTGCTGGAGCGTGCTGCCGAACCTGCAGCTTAATTATTATCAAGCAGTGAAGTGAATGGAGGAGTCGCCAATAATTTCATATTCGAAAAGGTGGTCCTATATACAAGAAGTTTGCACGACAGTTCTAGATCGTGTATCGCTCATACCGGTGAAGGCCGATTGCGTGTTCGCTGTCCACGGCAGTAGTGCGACGTGCCCGATTGCGTTTCTATTGCTGGGTTGCCAACAGCAATCGCGCCTTTGTATTGCGAGGAATACAGTACAGTATGAGCTATTACACAGTGGAACAACCCATGTTTGTTGCCCACACGTACTGGAAAACTGCGTCGATATGAGAGTGCCAAACACTGTTTAGTGCAGCGAAGTTCCCCTTTTTCAGTTTTTGGTGAACCATAAGAATTGTTGCATGACCATGAGGGAAATTGTCAAAAACTACCAAAAGTAAAAGAGTAGGTGGTGAAAAACAAACTGTAGAACTTCCCGCAAAACTCTCAGGTGGTGAAGGAGGGTTCCACAAACTTGTGTCCACGTTTGTGCTAATAAAGTAAGCAAAGCTGCTTAGATGTTATGCCAGAATTGAAACCTACTGGTGAATAAAAGAGAGAGTTACTCTTACTGTCATCGGTTCCGGCATTTTTTAGGTTCACATAAGGGAATAATGAACTACACTCAGCTCTCCAACTAATTGTAGTTCCACCTAGATCAGTACATATATTTCCAGAACAATTATAAAGAGTATCCTCACACCGTGAATGAAACGCCTCTTCATGATGATAAAATTCGGGTGTGATTTGCATTTTCATAGTGCTGCATTGTTGGCTTCATCATCTTCCTGAAATGGCGGATACCTCACTCTACAATGGACAATTTCCCTGAGTTTGTGAATCAGTTGTGCAAGGAATACTGTACTGACGGATTTAGCAGACTGGTGCCACCTGCCACACCTCGAATGTCAGCAGTACTGCAGTTGTTTTGTTCTTGGATGATTATATGCTATTTCTAAAAAATTTTGGCAACTGATGTCTCCTGACCTTATCCCATTAAATTTCTTTTTACTGTGCATAGTGAATTGGGAGGTACATTGCAATAAGCCGTGATTCTCCTTGGAATTTGGAGGTAAATTGGGGCTGTAATTCCCATTGTGTAGGTGAACATCTTCCTTAACTTGGAGAAACATGTCACGGAATGCCTTAATGCTAATCACAGCTATTTACAATGCTTACCATGCAATAATGCTTTTTATACACCAGATGTTTCTGTTTAATTGCACTAAATTAATTTCATTAGCTTGAAAAAGCTATAAGGCAAAGTCAGATGCAGAGTAAAACACTCCATATTATTATTATTATTATTATTATTATTATTATTATTATTATTATTATTATTATTATTATTACATTTTTACTATAAATCCGATTATGTGGCATTTAGACATCATTGTGCCATTTTAAAGAAGTAGCTTTTTTTCCCTTAAAATATTTATGTTTCTATATTGTACTGTACACTTGCATAATTTTTCTACCACTAATGCTTCAATGAGCATTATCTTATTTGTCAAATCATAAACAGCATGCTTGAAAAGTTGTTCCAAAACTCGCCCAGCTTACAATATATTTATTTTGATGAGCTAACTGAATAGTGTTTTACAGAATAAAAGCTTTAAAATTCAAATACATGAAACATCTCAATGTTACTAAGAACCCCCAAATAAAGGTATAAGGATTTGTGCACCTATTATCCTTTGGTTTATCCTGCCCCATTCAATGTTGACACTCCTGTAATCTGGAAGCTTGTAAAATTGCATGTTTTCTCTTATAAATTGCAGATATTATCTATTAGTAAAATATATGCATGATATAATTCCTTGTGCTAAGCCATTTCAGATTATAACTCAGCATTGTTCAACAATCATTTAAGATGTTTAATTCTATTATCATAGTATAATACTCAAAGAACACATTTAAGTACTTATTTCTATACCAAGTGGCAAATGCAAAAATAAAATGTTACAAATACATGTATATTAAATAGGAAAATTACAGAAAAATGTACATATGAAGTATTAAAATTATTCATAAATAGGTTTTAGTATCTAAGCAAACTATAATTTAGATTAAGTTTCTTAAACTTTATCACTGAACAGTACTAAATTACAAATAGAGTTAAATACTCCAAAAATAGCTTTTTATTTAGAGTTGCATGTAGAAGATATTTGGTTGTAAGTGGCATTATAATAAGTGAAAAGCACAAACAACATAAAGCAAAATGTGAAAGGGATAAGAAAGCAACTGAAAAAGCAGAAAGAATGAATGAAATAGAGGAGCAAGGATAAGTGAATAAATAACTCAAATAAATAAATAAATAAATAAATAAATAGCAAATAAACATGCAGGTAATAGTTGCACAAATCAGATACGGAGTGTACAGCATAAAATTCTTCAAAATGCATAATTAATCAATTGAAAATGTTACACAAAAAAAAAAAAAAAAAAATAGTGCATTCAAAATTACACCTACTGGTTTTACATTATGCCTAAATCATTAACTTTCAGAGGTTAATATGCCAATGTTAAACAAATTAATGTTCATGTGTATTTTCTTAAATCTTCTGAGAAGCATTGCCTATTTTTTCATGTAAGTCAAATGGTGGTTACTTAACTAACTAAACCATATAAAAAAAAATAAGCATTTGTTATCTCTTTCTGCCAAACAATTAAATTAAATGTAACATTCAGTTACATCACTGAAATATATCTATTTATTTAAATAATTCATATATAATTTATTGATATACTCTGCATTTATAGCTCTATAGCTATGTAATCAAGTATAACAGAAATATCAGAATAGAGATATCATAAAAACCAGATTTAATCATTGTTACCAGATGATTTGGCTATGAGACATAATCTGCATATTTATAAGCCATAACCAATGCTATAAATTCCAGGTAACAGCGATAAAATCTCATAATTATGATATTTACATTTAATATTTATGTCATACTTTATTACATAGCTATAGAGCTATAAATAAAGTGTATGTTATGAAATTATATATGAATTCTTGAAATATATAAGAAGATTGCTTAATTTATTGAAGAATATTTCTTATTATGTGCAAAAATATATAATTTGTAAGACATTAATTGATCCTAAGAATTTATAATATTAAAATATGGTAAAATATTACCTTATTAAGGATAAATCAGAGAGTAATTACATCATTTATGGAAATATTACCTTCATCTACCATCAATATTGCTGTATCAAATAGCATGTTTTAAATTTATATTTTTGCTTATATTATTATATGTTATTAATTCATTTTTCATTTATGAAGTATTATTACTGCAAAATCCACTGATGATAAAAAAATTTCCATATTAAATTTTATAAATAAATTCAGAGCACATTAAATAGAAATCATTTCAAAATAATTATTTATGTATACTGCCATAAGCATACAGGTTTTTCCTTCATAATTATAATCATTTTTCTGTTCTGTATGTTATTATGACCTAAGAAATAAAATATAATTTAAATTTTTCTTTTATACAGAGTGGCCTGTATTTTGGCAGAAGTTATGACTTCCTTGAATAGTGCCATATTATTATTTACTTTTATCCATCTCATTTTTATCATAATTAGGTTATGGATGCACGTAAGAATATAAAGATCCCAATTTTTGGTTGTTTTATTGGCAATATCATGACTTTGATACTCTAAACATTTTATCAAAAGCTGTTGTACCTACTAAAATTTTTAGTAAAGTGAATCTTTACAAATTTCAAAATTATTTTGTGCATAAAATAATGTGGATTTGCCAGAATAATCATGTGAATTATTCTGACAATAAAAACTCAATAAACAGAAGTTAACTGTTAACTGAAACAGTGTAATAAAGGATTCAAGCTGAGTATCTACTTTTTCTCAATGAGGTAATATAGTACTTCCCATTTTTCAAATTTGAAAATAAAATTAAATCATATCATAGAATCTCATTGCTTGCACTTTGCATCCATTCTTTCCAGAATTAATGTAAGTTCTCCCTTGAACACCAAAGAAAAAAGCACTGCTACACAATGCCATATCATTGAATCAAAGAGAATTGTTGAAGTGCACAGTGCAAAATTTACTTCATGAACAAATTACATGAAAATTAAGTATGGAAATGTAGGTGAAAAATGTTTATAACTTTAAATAAGAATAACATGCAACATGGAAATCAGGACAAAATTGGTTGTACAGGACTACTAGAGTAAGCAAAATTAACATTCATTTTTATTTTTATTTTGTTTGTTTCGTACTGATATCATTGATTTTGTATATTTTATGATCAAAGGATTGGTTATAAGTTCACATTTTGTCATAACACATTTTTCTAAACAAATGTTGAGAATGTTAATAAAGTTCTGTTATTCCTGTATCTATAACTAATTTTTTATATTCTAGTTTACTGTTATTGTGTTTGACTTTTGGTATGGTCTGAAACACAAATTTTTCATTCTCTTGGTTAGTGTGGATTCCCAGTATCCATATATGTTTGTTTATGTGTATAGTTTTCTGATTTATGGGAAAGTGTAAAAACTATACCTCATGCCTATGATGGTGAATTGATATGGAATTTCATTTCTTTAACATTTGTGCTTATGTGAAGAGAGCTTTAGCAAAATTTTTCTAGAACATATGTTAATGTGTTTATGTGTATAGTTTTCTGATTTATGGGAAAGTGTAAAAACTATACCTCATGCCTATGATGGTGAATTGATATGGAATTTCATTTCTTTAACATTTGTGCTTATGTGAAGAGAGCTTTAGCAAAATTTTTCTAGAACATATGTTAATGTGTTTATGTGTATAGTTTTCTGATTTATGGGAAAGTGTAAAAACTATACCTCATGCCTATGATGGTGAATTGATATGGAATTTCATTTCTTTAACATTTGTGCTTATGTGAAGAGAGCTTTAGCAAAATTTTTCTAGAACATATGTTAATGTGTTTATGTGTGTAGTTTTCTGATTTATGGGAAAGTGTAAAAACTACACCTCATGCCTATAATGATAAATTGATATGGAATTTCATTACTTTAACATTTTCCTTTGTGAAGAGGGCTTTTGCAAAATTGTTCTAGAACATACCTACCTACAAGTTCTATCTGCAGTAATTTTTATAGAAAATTACAAAAAAATAAACAAATATAATAAGGTACCAATAAACTTGTCTTTGAGCACATTATTTTTTAAGGTGTACAAAATAATCCAGTAATTAATAAAATACAAAATTGTATTGTTTTGCTGAAATAATTCTTTATGTATATTTTTTCTCTTCTCCAATATAAATTTGAATGCTTGCTTTCCTTTTTAATTTTTATCTGTAACTATATTACTTATTATTATATTCTGGAAAAGTTTATTAAAACGCTTATCAGCAGATAAAGAAGCTATAGGGTTTTGTTTTAAGAAACTCAAAATCTTATACAATCTTATCTATGAGTTGTGCCAAAATATTCAACATTATTGGTTACAGATTATGGTAACATTAATCATTATAATTTTTGGATAGACAGAATCATTCACAAATGCTGTTGTAGATCCTCACTTTCACAGATTTTTAAAATTATTCAATGTACTATATAATTTTAGTAATTCTAGCTATGATTTTTTTTTTTTTTCCATTTTCAGAAAATTATTTTCCTGTAATGTCTATATAATTTTCTTTTTCAGTGCTTAATATAGTAAAAAAAATGTTTTCATCACTTTAATACGTTTCTTCCTCCATTAGTTTAGTACCTCCGGAAGCCTATTTACATACTTTGCCAAATTTAATTACCTGAACATTTTCTAGATGAAAAATTTTGTTGAAAAGTAACTTTTATTTACTTATTCAAGTAAAATTTCTTTAAAAGGGGTTGTCAGATGCTTATAATATCATTATTTGTGCTAATATAATTTAATCATTTAGTGTATTTAATATTGTAATGCTTCTTAGCTGTTCAATATTAATTAATTTTTAATAAAGCAAAATTGTACTTACAAAGCTGTGTACAATGGAGTAGTAATATATCCTACATTAATGTGTTCAAGTTATTAACATTAACTCCACTTACTTTTTAAAACTTAGGACTAGTTTTAGAAAGTAAGTGGAGTTAGTGTTAACAACTTGAACGCATTAATGTAGGATACTTTTTAACATATAATTAAAAGAAAAAGAACTTTATAGTTCTGAAAAGCTTCAACATTTGAAACCTATGTATAGTTCATATTAAAGGATTTTGTACATATATATGCGTGGAGCATTATTTATATGTTTTAGTCATTTGTTTTTTAGCTGTCCCTCTATTTCAAATGCAATCTAAAATCGATATATTGATAAGATAAACATTCACTACAGGTATGCTAGAGAGCTCTACACTATTTGCACTTTTTAGGTAAATACTAATTAAACTAAGATACAAAGAGGAAACACTAAGCAAACACCATTAAATAGATCACATTATTTAAGCATAGCACACAAAACAAAGCACTGGAGCATAGCATGGTATTGCATGGCATGGCATACAGCATAGCACATTATTATTTGGATCAAGTTTGGATTGGTACAGAGGCTAAGGGCTGGACAGCCTACTGGTGGCTACTTACTAGTATCTTTTCTTTCTGCAACTTTGGTCCTGTCGGCTCTGATCTTAGCTCCCTGCACCCCATTCATCGATTTGGCAGGCAATGATTTAGGTTTCGTGGTGGGAACAGAGCTACTTTTCGGACGGGAGGGACCTGTGGTAGACAAGGATGCTAGAAAAAGGTGAGAAGCAAGTTGAAAAAATTAGCTTCTGTCATCTAAAACTGGCTTTCCCAACTAGCACACATAACACATATTCATCAATATAACCAATATTATCAAGTAACTGGGTCATTGAATGTTTTATTTATAATTTTGGAGTATAAACTCAACATAAGCAATATTTATATGAACATGAGGACTCTTGGAAGGTTATTAATAAAAAATTAATTTTAATATTTTTGTTTATTGCTGAGAGTTGAAACATTCTAATATATACTGTCTAATGTTTATTTTAGGTTAATTTGTAAACTCTGGTAAAAGATTGGGAGAATGTGTTCTTTTAATTGTGACAAACATCATTTCATAGTATATAGCATATGAAAATTACTGATCTTAAGCTTAAGACATTAAATTAAGTACAAATAGGCTACTAAATTGAGTGTTTATAAGAAAAAATATTTTATAAATATTTCACAGAAAATTCAGTTATTTTTTTTCATTCGAACAGCTCTTGTAGAAAAATCAGGAAAAAAAATCATTCATACCAGCAACATATAAATAATGTGATATAATTACTAAATCTATTATGAATGGAAATATAAATATAAAATATAATTAAAAATGAAGCTCCTAGTTTCTATGTATAATGCATTCATTTATTTCTTTAGTAGCTACTTTGGCTAAGAATAAATATATTTTGGGCTACAAAGCAGCATAATGAGTAGAAGCTGTATATGCTGCTTCTTAAAGTTCCAATTCAAACCAGAAATTGAATTATTTATGAATGCTTAAGCACTAAGCTAGCCCCCTGAAACCTAATTTCAGGCATAGTAAAGCAGAGTATCTCATTGTTTTAACGTTTATATAGTATAAGGTGTGTAAAACTAATAAGCTATTGCATGCATTAATAAATTTGCATTAATCTGTTAAAACTCTAAAGAAACCATAATCTAAAACTTGACGACACCACAAAGGTACGTTTGTTCTCCTAATAAGTAATGGGCTGTATGTTAAAATTCCACCAATCACAGTAATAAACCGCACAGGAATGGAATTTCAAATCATGTTTGCAACACATTATTATATAATTTATAATAATGTGTTGTAGATGAACAAATTTTATAATTTTAAATGGATATTTTTATTTGTTTCCTTCAAGATGACTAACACAAATTATTATTGTATATTGTTGATTGTACTAAGAGACATACAAGTAATTTTAAAATTGTTTAAGGACAGCTTCAAAATACTCAAAAGATTAGCTTTCATTTTAGAAATTAAATTTTAATTTATACCTGAAGTTGTTCTTAAGTTTACCAAATGATAATAAAATGAACTTTTTACAAATTATTAACATTTCAATATAAGTGGAAGTATATAAATTAAAACTCCCATCTTTAAAGATTAAACTACAAGCTGAGATTTAAATTTCATGCAGATTTATTATTGAGGTTGTAAAGTTACGTTTCAGTTTTTCCTAATTTACTTTTCTATTTCTCTCCTTGTTTGAGTGTTTATATTTTCATTATGTTCAATAATTTTATTTTGGTTAAGAATGCACATTTATCAGTCATTTAATAATAAATAAATATTGGGATCCACATTCATATAAGAAACCTTGTGCAAACATATTTACTTTCTGTATATAGGAAATTAAATTAGTCCTTCATATATTATTTTATTATTGAAACAATGTAATTTAGTTTTACTTAGTAATTATGCAATTAAATATTATAAGTACTTTAAGGAAAACACTGTTCATGAACTATAAATTTATTGTTCTTGAGGTCTAATCTCCCATTGCAATATAAGCTGATGAGATAGTCTCTAATGTTCATAAAATATAATTACTATTGATTTATTTTCTATTTGGATATGGAAATTCTTATTTTATAGCTCAGGATTCTATTTGTGTACAAAAATGATTTGCATGTGTCATAGGAAACTTGTTTTTAATTATATTATTTTTCATTAAGAGTACTTTTGGGGGGAGGCATATGGAACATTGAAAACCAAAATGTACAAAAATATACTTCTTGTTGTATGAGCAAAGTGATATACTTAATTCTTAAAATGAACTTTAATTTTTAAGCATATGTTTTAACCATAGCTTATTTCCTTATTTTCAACTTTTTCAAAGCAAAATTTTTATACTCTGTGGTCTTAAGTTTCATAAATAAACCTTGATCACTGAATATTTTTACATAATGTGCTAACAGATGAAATTTGAAATGGTATTTATGAACTTTCAAATATGCATGTATATATAATATTGTGGCACTTGGACGCTGATTTATTTGAACTGCACACTTCTACCTTTTTGTTTGTTTTCATGATTTTATTTTATATACATATATGCTTCCTTTTAGCTAATTTAGATTAATTTTTTTAAACTTATTTCATTAGGATTTCCTTAGTTGTATCTTAGATTATTTAAGCACTGTAACTTTAATTTATAATGAATTAGTTATTGACAAATTGGCATTTAATACTTAAAATAACCAAGCAGTTATACTAACACTATTTTTCTAATATAATAATTCATTTGACTTAACTTAGCTGTAGCAAGTGGCCCATGGCAATGTATTACTAGATTCTAATTATTAATTGCAATGCCAGATTTCATTTTTTGTTTAGTGGCAAACTGAAAGTAAACATGTTTTAGCATTTGCTATATATAGGCCTCAGCCTATCATAGAAAATGAAATGCAGAGAATTTTTTATAATATTCCCAATAAACAATCATATCTGGAAGTTGCTTCAGGAATAGATATATGATAGACAGTATAATAACCCAGATGAAGATTACCATCCAACTATTGGCTTAGGGAGTAATGGTTTGGATAATAATAGAGATTTACCTGCAACTGCAAATGAAAATCAAAAGATTCAAGATAAATTATAATGATGATGATCATCATTGTTATACTGTTATTACAATCGGACATAAAACACTAAAAATATAAGGAATTACCTGTTCTCTCTATATATTAATTTTCTTAAAAATTTACACACTACCCTGGCAATTTATCAACCAAAAAGTTAAAAACGATCTGTGCAGCACAGTGCATTCAGATATCTCATTACAAAATAATGGAAAATGACTTATGGATAAAAATATCTTCTGGAGCAACAGAGAGTTTGTAGTCAATGTCATGGACCAGATGGCCAGTGCATATTTTTCACAATATCCTTGACTTAGCTGCCAAAAATTTATAGAATATTTTCAATGGAATAACAGAAATTTGATTACACTGCAAAAAAATGCATTCTGAAACTCACAGAGTTACACACAAAGTATATGAAACTAGAAATTAATGAAAGATGTTAGAGGAAGATGAAGAAGAACAAGAACAAAATTTGCAGTAACTCAAAAAAATGTACTCTGAGACAGTAGTGATGAATGAGTTAATGTCAAAACAAGACATATTGCAATAAATGCAGAAAACATGTTATGCAGAATGATGCAAAAGAAACAATAAAAAGAGTAATTAGTACTAAAGGTAATTAGAACATTAGAATCGTATTATTATATTTCATTACTGTATTGTATGTTTTTTGTTAGTGTTTTCTAAAGATAAGGAAAAGTGAAATAGTTCATTACAAATATACTGCAATCTGATATTAAAGGTTTTCTGTAGGCACATTGTTGAGTTTTTTTGCAATTAGTTTTATATAATCATTATTAAATATATTATAAAGTGATATATTATTTCACTTATTGTAGAGTTAGTAATAACTGCACTAAATATATGATTTGGAGGTCCTTAATGACCCATTGGTAGTTCTAAGTGTATAACAGGTCCAGGTGGTTCTAGTGTTAAGGATATTAAAAAGCATAAATCGTAACTTTTTATAAAGGAAAGAACCTATTTTTAACAGTAAGTGTTCATAGTTAGGTAATATTTCCTTTTTTTATTATATATTCCACTAAATGTAGATTAACTGCCTATTAGATAACTTATGACATAGTCTTTCATGGCCAAAGTTTGTCATGGTTTGTCTTTTACTATGTCTACTGTATAAGACCTACATGTCAAATATAGATTTTTTACAAATATTTTAACATGAGAGTTACAGTTATATTTTCTAATAACTTAAGCATATTCCTACAGCATAAAATACAGTCTTGGAGCATGATTTTTGCTAGTTGAAATATGTAAATATTTTTGTATAGCTGTAGTCTATATTATACTCTTGTTCAAAATTGGTTCACTCAGACCCAACAAATTATGAATAGTATGAAAATGTTAAATATAAATGGTCAAAAAATTGCTTTGTAATAATAATTCTCTGCAAAATAATACCATGCCTAAGACAGACATGTGGAAATTTAAGAAGCTAACTTAATAAATTATTAGTGAGTTTGAGACTGACAAATCTTTATAGATGAGGCAAAATTATTATACAAAGAAAAAAGTATTCCTTATATCACAGTATATTGCAACAGCTGAACAAGTTCAAGCTATGGCAAGACTGCCTAATCAGAACAAAATATGTGCCCAAACAATAACTTAAAGTATAGGCATTTTCATTGGGTTTTAATATAGCATTCACAGTGGTGGAAATCCTTTTAACGAAATTATAAAACAAATATTTGAAACAATTTTACAGAAATACACAAAAAATCCATTTTGGTCATTACACTTAGAAAAAATATACATAACTGCTATGAGCAGAACATGAAAAACATTTGAATTAAGTTGGAAAAAGAAAAATATGTATCATAATTAATGGAATATGGTGTTTAGCTTGTGAGTACATGCTATATGTAATTATCAAAATCATGGATGGTAAAATCATCATGAGGCATGGTATAAATTATTGTGTGTATCTGTGAAGGAATTTTAAAAAAGGAACATAGAAATTACTGATTTATATACTTCAGTCCTAAATGTGCTCTGACTAGAAGGAACACAGTAAAATGATATCTTGATGGCCCACCATATTGGAAAAAATCTAGATCTGTAAATCTCCTCTTATCAAGAAAGCAGGTACCATACACCCTTTTGGGACAGGTATAATTATGTTGCAGAAAAGTTTCCTGAATACTCCTTTCAAGAATAAGGAAAAAGTAGTGTTGGGGCAAATCCATGTAGTTTAAGATTAGGTAAAGAATAACTAATGGTACAGATATGTGATGAACAAAGATTACCAACCCAAATGGTAGAGATGAGTGATGAGTAAAACTTGCCAACCGAAACTAACGTTTTACGGCATTCATTTTTACAGCAAAAAGTATCTTTTCCTTTTTTTTTCATACTTTTTTCTAATTCAGAATGCATTTTCAAAACTTTTTAAATATTTCACATGTTTTTTCTCGTAGACAAGCACAATTAAAAATAACCATATAAGAAATATGGATGAAAAAATTCCCACCTTTTATTGCTCATAATGCTGGTGTTAAACATTTCACGTCAGTTGTCAACACTGCTTCTGCCACGTTTGAAACACTGTGATTCATTTTTAAAAATGCAGAGATAAGCATATTTAAGATATACAATTGATATTTGATAACAGTAGATAATGCCAGTTAATTATTTCTTGTGAGATACATAAACTGTATTTCTCATTAATTGCATGTATACGTTTTCCTGCATTTTCTTATAGGAAATACAGGTGCTGTCAAGTGACCCGCCGTATTCACAGGCCAAACTATAAAGGAGTTTGCCTGCATCTACTGTGTACATATTGCTCCAGAACGACTCCTACTCCTACTCATACTCTTTCCTTTGTGTGTAAGAATATTTACAAAGAGTTTTCAATGACTTGTTTGCCATTTCACATTAATGTACAGTTAATCACATTTAATTTATGTTCAATAAAGCAGATTCTTATAGTATTTTTATATTTAAATTTATATCATTAGGATTTTTAAATGAATAAATATCACATAAAATGCATTATTTCTCTTTCCGTACAAGAAAATAAAACAGAGAATGGTATAATTTAAGGGGCCACTATTTGAACCCCAGACGTTCACCACTGAGCGCACAGTGCAACACGGGTCAGAACACTCCGAGAGGCACATAGCAGCTAAATCGGCCGAAATCGATACAACGCAGGTGACAGTGTTTACACGATAATTGTAAGTATAACTTCCCATGCACAGGACAAGAAGAAGACAAGAAGACTCACTCGGTATATATATATATATATAGTGTATGCATAGACAACTGGGTTCCAAAAATGACGACTAATATTAATTTTCCAAAATAACTCATGGGAAATATTCAACTTTTAAACAACAGTAAAATGGAAATGAAGTTAAGTGCACAATGCATGGCAGGTTTATAAAAATATGAAATAATAAGTAATAAAGTTATAAAGAAAAATATGGAACTTTTGTTTGAATAGATAACGCTAATCATATTATTAAATATTTTGTGGAAATCACAAGTTTTATACGAAGAACGATCATGAGTAAAAGCTACTGTGCCATTTCAAAGAGTCTTATAAATAGATCAAGAATCAAGAGAATGTATATCAGCATTAATTACAGTTTGTTTTTAGATTCTGAAACGGTTAATTTACTAGTTGCACCAGAATCAAGACAAAATGTAGTAAATAATGTGCTTGTACCTCATTCTGTTACTGATTAATGAAGCTTTGCATGAAAATGCACCATAAATATTTCAATAACATAACAAATGCTGCAACAGTGGCTTCATAAGACAATTTTCTATTATTATGCAGCATTTTGATGGGAAAAATAACTGCATGTAGATGAAAATTGTTAATTAGATACTTATATAGTGAAAATGTTGACAATATACACATGGATTTTGGGCGATAATACTTTCTCAGAAATTTATCCGTAATGTAAGCCGAAAGGAGCACTAAATGATCGACAGAAGAGCGGTGTTGGCGAAAACCGCATTGAACATTCATAAAAAATTGCTTAGATTCGAGACACCTATCAAGTCGCCCATTAACCCTGCGATCCGTCAATTTGCATATAAAACTAGTAAGGGAAATTGGGTGCTGGCTGCAATAAAGGTTATTTACAGGTTTAGGGACGGGAATGACGAGGCCACACTCCAGATGCATAGAAAAGTGTTGTCTCTCCAGATATGGTTGATGATCTGGAGTAGAAAAGACTGGGTATATGCATAAATCTGTTGTAAATTACCTATGTGCATACAATTTGATCTCAATGAGCAATGTGGCGAAGAAGAGAGGGCACGCTCCAGCTCGCGAGAAGTAAATGCAGCCAGCGTAACAACTCCCACTTGAAGGAGCGAAATGAGACGTCCCTAGACTGTTAGCTGTGCATTAAAAGCTCAAAATGCCGGAGGGTAATTATGGAGCTTAATATATGTCCAAATGTTCTTCCTAGAGTTTCAGTAATATCAATGGGGAAACAAAAAACGTGGTCCTAACTTCGGCCGGGTATGGATGAATGTCTAGGCTTGCAGATCATGCGACGAACTTATCCCACACAACAATTGAAGGCATACAGTGGTTGAAGGAAGGTATGGGAGCACTTCAATATGCCTTGAGCACTGCTGTTTATAGTATCATATTCTTCAGAGAGGGGTGACAAACAAATACACTTGGAGCGCCTCTGCAAGCACACACTGCATTCCGGCATTCATCGGTTCACCAGGGAACCAGGAATATCTAAAGTAGGAAGGTTACCGGGGGATAAGTTGTTCATCGGTGGAAAAATAACGCACGTGAGGTAGTATGAAATCCTAAATGAGAGCACTGTAAGTGTGAAGAAAATACTTGAGGAGAGACCATTTTGGTTTGCGCTGTAGAGGTTCGTGGGGAGGCAATCCATGTAATTTGCACAGAAAGTGGTCTCTGGAGTAGCTATCAGAGATGGTGTTCCCAAGTAAGCTATACAGAAAGAGAAGCAAACGTAGAAATACAGAGAGAAGCAGCTATGGAGTCTGACCAGAATTCAGGAGAGACAAATTGCGGCGGTCCAAAAGTCTGTAGCTTGGTGTCTCTCGCGCACTCCCATATAGAATCTCAAATTAAAACATGAATTAAAAATTGAGGGTGTTCCAAGTTCACCTTTGAGATCACACAAATTGGAGGCAGGTATACCGTACAGATAAGAGCATTAATAGACAGGAAAATAAGCAGTATCTACAGCTGACTGTAACAAAAACCGTAAGGATGCAAGGGCGGAGAAGAGCGTATAATTCATTTGGAACCAAAAGCATAACTCCACCATGTGCAGGAATGCCATAATCCACCAAAAGCTTGAAGGGCACCGTGGAGTAACAACGGAGGAAAAATGAGTTCTGAACTCGAAGCTAAGCCTCCTATAGACAAACCTTTAGGGGGTCCAGGCTTCTTTATCAATAGCTCCGATCCAAGACTACGGGCGGGAATTGATCCTTTGTTATTTTTTTCTAATAATAATTTGAATTCATTATGAAGTTTGTTAGGAGTACTTTGATTTTTTTAGTTATTGAATTTGATTCTTTTAGATCAATTTAATATTCGTCTACTACATTTAAGAATCAAACTATAATCCTAAAACATTAAAAATTCTTGTGCGCCGAGTGGGTTTACGCCTTAAACGATCATGGAATATATACTTTCGAGCAAGAGAGGAAATCTGGGACTATTTACTATTTTCCGAGAGTCAATCATCATTTAAGTCGTCTTGAAGTTTATAGACGCAGCTTTGAAAACGAAGATTTAGCCTTAGCTGTAGTGAATTTTACAGTAATGCTTGTTTATTGAAAGTAACAGCAATATAACAAATTTGCATATCATTATACTTTGATGCCACTGCGGCTACCGAGCTGCAGGTAGAGGTCTTCAGGAACAAATATTGATGGGCTTGGTAGCGCGTCCGAGCTTCAGTAAAAAAAGCCTCTCCTTTACCCGGAGTTCCTGGATAGATATTTCCTCAAAGTATCAGGGACAGTCGCGGGAAACTTGAACAGCAATTTCGTTGGTATAGGATGCCCTGCTAATATATTTCAAAGTGCCTACATCTTAGTACTGTCAGTCTGCTGGCTAACGTAAAGAATGGTATGCTATTTTTTTTTTGGTTTACTTCATATTTGTAGATTGACTGACTGACTATCAACAGCTTTGGAACTCAAAGTGAAACACTGTGGTTAAGCGTGTTTTCTGCTTTGGAAAAGCTAATTCTTACCGTGAAGTCGTATTATTTATCACAGTTATCTAAATCTGTGCCAAATATAAATTATTTTTTAAAGGATAATTTTACACAAATGTACCTTTTGTTCTTTCCTTCTATAACACAATTTTCCACATTAAAATCTCAGCTGTTGAAAAGAAAATTATTTCTACAATGAAAGTTTGTAATATGATTATGTCACTTATTGTTTTCCTACATGATAAACTGAAATTTTTGTTCTTGCCACTAGAAGTTAAGTAGTTGTCCCCCTTTTAAAAATTAATTTAAAAATTAAATCAATTGATTAATTAATGAATTATTTTCTATGTAACTTGCATTGAATATTCAAATACATGACCAATTCCTATGGAAGAGTGTAGTTTTTTTCTTTGGTTGAAGCTTAGAATTTTAAAAAACCAAATTTTATGGCTATAGCCATTTAATGATTAAAAGCTTGTCTAATAGTTCTGAAAGGTACAAGATATGCCATTAAAATGAATATTACTGGGAAATTAGTTTCCACTTAGATCAACAACTGTGTAAACTGCTCAATTCCAACAGCCCAGTTAGGAATGAAACTTACTCAGAACTACTCAAAATATTTCAATAAAATTTACTATCCCAAGTCACAGTTAGAGAGTTGAAAGGGAATTTCCCTAATATCAGCTCAATGAACAAACTCGATCTTTGCTAAATGTATTATTTCAGGAATATGTCGCGTGAAAACATGTTTAAGATGCAATATTCCTCTTAACTGCTAGTGAAGCTACTGACTAAAGTAAACTATTTTTTCATTTTAAATATTTTGCTCTTAGCAGTTTTAAAAATACCTTATATTTTCGATAATGTCCTATTTTAAACTGAACTTCAAGAATTTTCTAATGGCAATTCTACCCGGACCTGTAACAAATTAAAAATGTAGGCAAGATTTGCAAACAAGAAAATAGATCTCCTTGTATGAACATACACTAATTTATCTTACAGGCAAGGGTGGCCGAGGTCACATAGGCACAGCCTCTCGAACGGAAGGTATATGGTTCTATTCATGCCAGATTCGTTCTCCCTGATTGAATTTTTTTCAGATTTTCCTCAGTCCTGAACAATGGCAAATGCTAGAGAGGTGCCCTACACTTAGACCTGGAACGTTTCCTTCCTTAAAAAATAACCTTTTTTAATGTAATTTAATTTCACGTATCGCTACTGTCCACTGCCTGTAATGGCTTAGCAATTAAAACGAGCGTTAAATATTATTAAAAGAAATTGCCTGTGATGCCTTAGTACTAAAAACGGGGATAAATCACTATTAAAATTTAGTTTATCTTAGTGGTCATATGTTTTTTTTTTCGTATTACAAAAGTAATACAACTTCAAAATGATAACATTTAGTGCAGATAAAGAAACTCAGAACAGATTAGTGTAATAAATAAATGTTAATAATAAAATTGGATTATTTTCACTTGCTAATACCCATAATTTATAGCTGGTTTTCTCTTATACCACAGCATAATACTGAAAATAGACAATCGTGTATTTCATTATTTTAATTTTAATAACATGGCATACATTTTGCCACGATTCCGATTGAATTATCACCTTTAGAAATAATTTTAGTAGCACTTTGTTGCAATTTAACACCTTACTTTATTGTCTATTTTATTATATCAAATACAGAGGGTGCCAAAAATTGTATACACACTTCAAGCAAAGAAAAATCTGTGTTAACATAACAAAACTGGATTCTCACAAACAGAAAATAATAAGCACTAATCATCTTAGACTTTTTCATTACATCAGTTGCTCAAAATGCCCACCATCGGCGTCGATACACTTCTGAGTAAGTTGAACTTCTGACTGAGCAACGTTTGCGAAAGTGTCCTCAGCAACTGCAGCACATGCCGTTTTAATTTCTTCCCGAAGTGCTGACAGTATAGTTAGTTTTCTACGGCATACAACATCCTTAAGAGTTCCCCATAGGTAGAAGTCCAACGGAGTTAAATCCGGAGAACACAGTGGAAACTCAATCGAATCTCTTCGTCCTATCCAGTGCCTTGAATAGTGTCAAGGATAGTGCCTTGGATCCAGTGCGCGGGACTTTTTGCTAAGCAAGGTCTCCCAGATCTGCCCTTGTGTACATTGCATACAGTACCATGAGTCTCAAATTTGTCACGAATGCGTGCAATTGTTACTCGCGTTGGCGGTCCTGTTCTGTATACACGTCTCCATTGTCTTTGAACTTCAACAACATTCTCGGTTTTCCAATACCACTTCAAAATTGCTTTCCGCTGTTCAAACGATAAGATTGGTTCTACTTTGTTGTAGCAACGCTAGCATAACGTAATGTAAGTTACATATCTTTACAGAACATCATACGATAATCTTGGCTTCATTTGTTCATTGTTGATTTACGATAATCTTCGGCTTCATTTGTTCATTGTTGATTTACCTGTCACGTAGCAACACTATCGTAATGTATATAAGTCACATCTGTTTACAGAACATCATACTATACATTACTGTTGTTTTTGGGCCCAATTTTGAAATATATTAAGTAGATATCTACTGTGAAAGTGTGTATCCATTTTTGGCAATCCTTGGCATGTGTATAATTTTCCCACTATTATGTAGTTATAAAATTCAAAATTTCAAAGTTAAAAATGATCCCCAATAAATTAATCCTTGTAACAAAGGATAGCTTCTCCAGCACAAAGCATTTGAATAATATGCATAAATTGATCCACTTGTCAATTAGAAGTTGCATACACGTTTCAAATAGTTTAAGTGTACTTGTATTGATGCTTGAAATGCTGCTAATGAACTGTAGAATTTCCACAAAAACAAAGAATTTATCAATTATTTTGGAAGTAGGATGGCTAGTTCTCTGCTCCCTACTGGAAATTTGGCGTTTGAGTAGAGCCTACCTATTCAGATACTATTTAACAGTATAGCTAAGAACTTGTTATGATAGGATAAAATCTCATGTGGTATTAAAATTTAATTTTAGAAATTTGACAAGCAAGTGCTGTAAGCACGTACTGTCAACTGCCATGCAGTGCTCAAAGATGAAAGAAACGTATGAATGCCTACATCCAGAATGTAAAATTAAAACAGATGTAAACTATCGTGATCGCGAGCATCGAGGAAAGCCGCAGTAAGCACTGCCCTTCCTGCAGGTGCTGCTGCGGCTATGGTCATTCAGGTGACGCCTGCAGCAACTCTCCACGGTGCCACTACTGCGGTTTGGAGTGTCTGACCCCGGGATGCACAAAGCATAACGTAATACAACGGCGCCGCTACTGTGCCTCCTGCGCGGGAGCAGGCCACTATACAGAACAAGTCACCTGCCCACAGCCTAAACGGACAAACACTTGCAACGACAATAAAGAACTTCCAAAACAGCCAACGCCACTGCCAACCGTCGGCAACACTCACATTATCAACCGACTACAAAAACTAGAAGTGGCCGCTGCAAGTCTCGCAATCGACCTTACCAAGAATATCGACCGTCTCACCGGCTAGTCACCAAGCTCCACGAGGCTGCCTCAACCCGCCTCAGTGACTAGAGAAAGCAGATACTGGATCCCAAACTACAGACATCAGTACTGCAATCACCAATAGCTTTGAAATACTTCAAGAACTGGTAACTTCACTTTATGATACCATCTAAGCTCGCCTTGGCGCGCTCGAAGAAGCATTTACAGAAACCAAGCTACCCAGCATGACACAAAACGCAATGTAATCAAACAACTAGTAACCAACTTTTTCATGTACCATTCAAAACTCGGAGCACTAGAATACAACATATAACAGATGTACTTCAGCAAACTCAAACGAAATGGATGATTAAAAAATTGATCATTTGAATTTCCTATCTATCACCACTACTAATTCCCATGGGGCGAGCTAGGCCCAGGTCAAGCTTGTCTACCGCTTCACCTTTCCTCACCTACTGTTGCATGGCAGTCTTACCTATCAACCTTGAATGCGAGGGTGCAATCATGCGGTACCCCACCAAATAACTTTCTATGCTCCCAACTGATCCCATCTATCTTTCCCACTTCACCTTACTCCTTTTCTTGTTATATCCTTATATCCTTTATCCTTTGTTTCCCCAATTAAAAAGTCCTGTATAATTCGTATGTTAAATGATCTAAGTCCTAGAACGCTCACTACTCGCTCGTTTCGTCTCCACGTTTATATATGGAATGGTATATAATTTTACTTCGTAGGGGAACGTGATGCGGTAATATTCTAATTTGCTTATGTTAATGTCACAATGAGTAACGTTCCGATGCTTGCTAAAAATCTTCAAATATGTTTCCTTACTGTACCTAGATATCTTACTATTGGTAGCACAGTACGAGTTTTGCAAGGAATGAATAACTTATTATTTTATTGTTTTAAACACCGCAACGATAGACATTAACTACTGTAATAGGTAGGTCTTTGGAAAGATAATATATTTTCAGATTGCAGTTACTCATTTGCATACACTTTAGCAATGGAATAGTGCGAATACACATGCTTCTTAAATACATCTAAAACGTCAGAGGTTTATGATTACACCAAAGATATCAATTAAATGTATGTTAATAGGCAAAAAATCTAAACATTTTAGCAGATGCTTAATTTTATGGGTACATGTACTGAGAGAAGTTAAAAATGTTTAAATGAATTAATATAGTAACAATATTTTGATATAGATTCCATTAGGTAACTCTACAATTCGGTACACAGTACACACCAGTATAACTTTTACACGTTAATATTATGACTATAGAAGACGTTTATTAATCATATTTTCAACAATGCATATTTACCAGATTATGCAGTTACAATTACTTGAATATTTCAAGGATTTATTTACAGGGAACCTACTCCATCATAAATTGATATTTTATAACTGGAAAGCTATATATAGTCTTGGAAAATTTAAACCAGGTGAAAATGATTTTTAGAAGAAAAAATGTAGTCACCAGCTAACAGAATCAAAAAGCAATATGTGTTAAACATTAGAACATATGTGAAATACAGCAGTATTCGAATTGATAAAACTAATAACTCAAAATATTTTGAAAATTTAAATTTTGTTTCGTAGACTGTTATTTGCAAATGATGGACAGAAGGTTGGTAGCTAAATTGTGCTATTAAAATATGCGTGCTAAACTGACTACTGCTGACTTAACATTTAATGCATGCAGTGTACAGCAGATGCAGGTGCAAAGAGGGATTCAAGGGACTGTAAGCCCCTGTAATACCACGAGGCACATTTAAAACCTTCCACTTGCAGCTAGGAAGGTTGCCGGCACAACCTCCGCCAACGCGGCATCTGGCGCCACGAAATCACAATACTTTGCCTTTTCAAATATTGGGTGCCACAAATAAAATAAACTACGTCTGTACTCCATCTGCATACAGAAGATGCTGGGAATATTGCCCGTTTTGTTGGACACACAATCTATATGTGTGTTTAAGAAGCTACTATTTACACTCGTCTCTTCTTCTGCACTAATTAACCTGATTTCTGGACTATACATTCAGTATCTTCTGTATGGAGAGTGAGTATAGAACCCATGTGTTTTATTTGCAGTCATCATGTTTTATAAAAAGTGTTACGTCCACGTGAGTTGGCGGCCCGAAAGGCATGGGGTGGCGCGGGATGTCACAGCGGTGAGCGGCGAACTTATAAATGGAAGATTTTAAATGTGGTGTACTGTGTTTCTAACTGAAACGTCACAAACTATTTTATTGAGTTTTTGGAACAATAAAGCGGGTATTCCTCCGTCCTCCGCACTTCATAATATATTACTATTATTCTATACGTTGTTAAAATCACAAAACTTTCTTTGCAGTTAAGGGAGGAGTTAAGAACGGTTGGATGGTAGTACACCCTAGGACTCAATAGTACGGTTCAACAGTTAAACATAATGCTTGGCCTGATGAACAACAGAGAACTGGATGCCTCTACAGCAGTTCTAAAACTGTAATAAAAGACGAAACATAAGTTCCGAAAATTTCTTTACAATTCGTCAAGAAGTGTTGTGGTAAATGAAAAATAAAGTTAGTTGATGATACTACAATTGAAGGAAAGAGTATTAACAACGTGACAGTGGAACTGAAATCAATTATGTGTGGACGCGGTGAAGGTAGTCATAATTACTAGCTAAATAGCTCATGTTTTATTGAATATCATTTGCATAGCACGTGAAAAAGTATATGCAGATGCGATAAAATAACTAAGTTCTAACACATCGTTGTTTTCAGGGAAATATTACACGTCTCCAAAAACATTAGAATCAGGGGCAGTCAGACAACTTCGGCTATTTTGTTTTCTTATAGCAAAAAAGTTGAAGGTGTACACTGTCGCGTGTGCTAAAGAGGGAAGAAGAAGCGAAGTAGCCTAAAAGAATTCAGTTCCAGACCTCTGCAGAAATTGAAACAAGTCTATGAAATGTTCAGGATGCACTAATTGTGATTATCATAAAATATCGTTCTCTTAAAAATATGATCAATTTAAGCGAGTGTGATGAAGAAAGGTGGGAATGGTCCAGGTTCAACTTAATATGAGGTGATGCGATCAATGCCCGAAAGGAGATAAAAATTGTCCAACAGAAAGAACGGTTATTTTGTGCGGCCGACTAAATATTCCGTTAAGTGGACAGATGGGTTATGATGCGAAAGTGTTGTGATTGACAACCGAAATTCAAGAAATTTAGAGAATTAATTTACCATCGAGTAGACGCGGTTAATGATTTTCAGCAGCCATATTAAATATTCGCCAATGAAATCTTCTCTAACAAACAACCCAACCCAAAACCACGTTATAAACTGTTGCGGTACCATTATTGAAAATAAAACTCTTTTATTTAATTAGTTAAATATCGCAACCGACGACCAAAGCGATATTATTATTACCTACTTGTGCGATTCGGAAAGTGTTGTTTACATGAAAATTTTCTGAGATTTTTTGTTATTGCACGATTTAAGTGGCATAGTATTTTCGAGTGTTATTTTATACGTGAACTGCAGGGCTTGAGGTTAGACCTTTCACATTACGAAAACAAGGTTACAACAGCGGTGCTAATATATCGGATAGTTGACAATTTCCATATATTTTATACAGGCAAAAGTGAAATTTTATAATTTGGTACTGTACATGAACTTCTCATAAAAGTGCATTATTAGGTAAGAAATGAATTTAATTATAAAATATAACATCTGGCTGGCATGCTTTCTGAATTCTTATCTGCAGGAAGATAACAGATAATTTTAAATAGAATTAGATTAAAGTTTTTAGTAAAGGGCAACAAGACGATACAGTCGAGAGCGGAAATAATGTCCTTCATGTTTAGGCCCTTGGCGATCGATCTCTTCACTGCTGTCACTATGAGCTTACTGAATCCTGTGCTGTTATGGAACGTCGCAAATAGCTTTTCAAGCGCCACATGCAGGAGCAAGTTCTCTCGCATCCACAACTCAATGCTGCAATCTTGAGGTTAATGACAAGTCTGTGTAGTTACTAGAACACAATCATATAGTCATCTACATCAATGTCAATTTGAGAACACTATCAACTTTACTTTTCTTCTTCTACTCTTATACCTCGGAATGGTTTTCTTGAAAGGACGTGCTTCAGTTGCACACTTTCGCTATCACAGTTGTAGTATTTGGCAAAGGGTCTTAAAATGTTGACGCCAAGAAAGTTAGTTGATTTTGGATCTAATAAACTCGCACCATAAGTTAGGGCAATTGTTTGTAGATCGTCACTATAACTCTGTTTTTATAAGAATCACGATTGTAAGAAACGCCGTTCATAATATTGTTGAAGTAAATGAAGGACATCATTCTCGTTAGGTATACGTTCTGAGTCATATATTCAGACAGGTGCGATTGCTATCAGTACAGACACTTCATGACTCTGCAGTGCAATTTGCATTGCGATAGATTGTGAATATTGCTACATTTTCTAGAACTTTTCAGGTTTAGACTTCAGTTATGGTAAAGAACCCATCAGGTCTTTGTAATGTCGGACTCTTTACTTAGGAGATGGTTATAAACATTTCTTATCAAAGTGAACAAATGAAGGAAAATACGTAGATTCACAATGAATTGCTGACCAAGAATGCAGTTTAACAGCCCCTGCATTTCAGATGACTGTCTGAGTTTCTTGTTACTGGCAATACAACTCTAAAGTTTCAACAATTGCTGACAAAGTTCAATGAATAGCCCAATAGGATGCCACTTTAGTAGTCCATCTCGTTTCACTCGGAGCTTTAAGATCAATGTCATGAACGTTGTCTTTACCATTATTCGTGTGTTTATGTTTCTCCAAAAATATTTGGTGTAGGTTAGAACTTGACATAAGTACATACATACTCTATAAAATACTGAAGAATCTGTCAGGTACGTTAACAAGAATAACATTCAATCTTTGGTTCCAGCAATAGGTATTATAATCTGCGCAACAAAACTTGAACCCCATACACGCTACCTCGCATGGCATTCGCGACATCATAGTGCACTTTATACATTTCTCTTTCTTTATGGTACAGGAATTGAGATATTCTATCATATATTACAACAGATATTTTGAATTGAAATTTTCAACCTTATGAAACCCCAAAACTTTTCATTGATGGTACTTTTCAGATAATATTTAATTACAACAAAACATTATTCAGTTTTTCTCAAATCCTTCAATCCATTAAACATAAAGGCTTAGAAATTGGTAATGGAAAATTGTAATGCTGATTCATTCCATGGTCATTCTGACAATGATGCCAAGTATTTCAATTTGTATGGTGTAAGGCATGTACTTGGCTCTTGTATTTACCTTTTGCAACCGCCAAATCACTGCATCAGTTCCAAAAAATGTCCGTTGTTGTCATTGAATTCGGATTTATAATGTACTCGTAGAGTTATAACTTTTATAGCATCAACAACGCAGTAAATTTTCTTTTGCTATTTTAGCGTGAGCAGCTGAAATCCCTTCAGCAACAGTGGACTAACTTTCCTTCTCTTTCATTAGTTTAAAATCGTTCCAATTAAGAGAAAACTCTTGCGTCGATCGCCATTTTCGTTTTTCCTAGAGTCATTGCAAGCATTTTTAATCACCTTTGATAAAAATAGAACGAATAGCATTAGAATGTCTTGGAAAGTTAGAAAGGGATAACAAAATGTAACATCCTATAAGTTACTATTCTGCAGTCAATCATGAACTTCATACCCAGGCTGCTTGGAAAATTCTCTAATCTCTGCCAAAATCAGTAAGAAGATACCCGCATGGTACAGGTTAACGAGATCCGCTATCAGACGATCACGCATACCACACATAGCACCGTAAATATTTACTTCGCTTACACAGCATTCATTGTCATACTGTTTTTCTTCAGGTACATCTGTTTGGATCTCTATCGGGTCACTCTTTTCAGATTGCACTAAATTATCTTTGACATATGCATTATGCCAACCTTTTATTGTTGTTGTTATGTTGTTTTATGCCAGCATCAACAGTGTAGCTTGCTCCAACGAAATTATATGCAACATTTCTTCTTTCATTTATGGTAGATATGATTAATATTCCCTAATATACGTATAACGTTCCATGAGCAGCAAAAATATTTTTATTCTAACGGTACAGCTAAACAATGCCTAACTCAAACACAAATTATTTTCAGCAATACGCCAAGAATGCTTGAGATAACTGAACATAACTCTGGTCGTAGTTTAATCGGATTTATTTTAATTTTTGGAGCAGCAGTTGGTAACTGCCCGGCTGAATGGTGTAATGTAGCTGTGGTTACGACCACATCGAATCAGCCTGAATTCAGTAGCGGCATCAGTTCAATGTTACCTCTATCTTCAAGAAGACAGTCGAATGTATGTTGCATTATTGTAACTAGTTACGTCAAAGACGAATAATCACATTTTTATCTTTGAATCAACGTGTTGTAGCACAGGTTAAGAGAATTAAAACGCAGATATTTGAATAATAACAATAATGGAGGGGAAACTAGGGAAAGCATTACCCATTGTCGCTTCCACAGTATTTCAAATATTACACATAACAGGGTGAATATTTAAGTTTAATACATATTCACGTTGTCTTTTGATTTGAGTAATGCCTCATTTCTGATCATTTATATTTTAATAAAATCAAAAGTCATTAATAAAATTTAGTCACTGCCTTTAACATAATCAAAAACTCGTTTCTTGCCCCTTGAGCGTCACCAGTTTGCATAGTCTCCCAGCTCAACTTAGTTCATGAAGCTGTTGCAGTTGCAGCTTAATGATATGATTTAGACAAATATTTTTGCACTATTAATTTCCATTACATGAAAGTGTAACCTTTTTCAAAAGGATAGTTCGCTTCCTCACGAGGTTAGATGGACCACGTTCCAGACCTCTCTAACCTAAAAAGTTTCCTATGTGGGTACTGGAAATCAAACCCGGGTCCTTCCCAGTCAGCAGTCCGGATCGCTAACCACTGGCCTAAGAAGGCGGTCAACCATTACTTTCATTTTAAATCATTTCTCTTGATTGGTAACATTCATTTGAATATGAAATTGTGGTTATTTTTTTATTTTTAATTGTGTTTTACGCCCATTTTTATTACTGAGGCACCACAGGCGGTGACGTGGCATCTTGTGAATATGAAACATAACTGACATTTAACGTGATTTTTTTTTTTTTCAAAATTTCACAACGCCATACTCAATTATCGACGATTGAACGTTACATTTTACCCGAAGTTTTGAGTATGAGAAAGCTTTCCGCTCGATGGGTGCCGGGTTTGTTATCAATGGACAAAAGCGCATCCTAATGAACATTTCTCCACAGTATTTAAACGCGATTTCAGCAAGTTTCTCCGACGTTTCCTAACAGTAGATGAAACCTGGATTCATGACCACACGCCAGAGACAAAGGAGCAGTCCAAACAATGGGTCGCAACAAGTGAAGGTGCAATAAGAGATAAAAAGTGGTTCCATCTGCAGGGAAAGTCATAGCTAAGGTTTTCTAAGATTCTCATTGTGTGGTGCTGATATAATATCTTCAGAGGGCAAAGTCAGCACCTGGGAGTATTATGCTTCACTACTGGACCGACTACAGGATACTATTCAGGCTAAACGCCCACAACTTCCGAAAAAGAAAATTCTCTTTTGTCACGATAATGCGCCTTCACACACGTCAGGAATTGTTGCTGCAAAACTGAATGACGTTCGCTTCCAAGTGCTTAATCATCCGCCACGTTGGCCGGATTTAGCTACTAGTGATTGCTTATTGTTCCAGAATCTGAAGAAATACCTGGGTGGACGAAGATTGACATCAAATGACGAGGCTGAAGCCGAGACAGACGCTTTTTTTCATAGTAAAGCAAATCTTATTTTACTGAGCATATTAAAATGTTGGAAAGTCGCAGGACTAAATGTATTCATTTACAAGGTGACTATGACGGGAAAAAAAAGACAATAAAAAAATAATTTCTCTTAATTTCTGTGTTTTCTTGGCCAGGCCGAGAACTTTTACAATGGCCCTCGTACAAGCAACCAGATCGCTTTTCTGATCTGTCAAGAAAATAACACTATCTGTAGAAACACACACCGGTTCCATAGCAATTAATAAAATTATCAATAATTTTAAAAAGTCCTCTCCCTTTTGTGTTCTACTATTGTTTACACCTTAGAAGTTCATCAGCAATAAAACATTTCTTAGTGTCAAAATTCCAAAAACATATTTTAAAAATCGGCTTCGTCAGACGCATCCACTGATTCAACGATTTCAATCGCAAATCTTTTGTACATTTTAATGTTTTCTATTTGTTCAACGGCATCTTTTGCCAAGCTATGAATTCTACGCTCTACGCTTGCGTCAGAATTCGGAATTGTTTTTATTAATTTTGTGGAAGTTTTGTCAAACATTTTTTCTGCCATAACCAAAGCGTCGGGAACAATAAGAAATTCATCTGCGGTATTTTGCAAGTAAAAATGATAACTTATACTGTGACTCCAGTGCCTTTGTTGATTGTGCAATATGTAAATAACGTTTAAACTTTTACCTAAATTTTCCGCTTTACGCCTGAAAAATTCAGCTGGCTCATATTTATACTCGCCATAACTGGTCACTAAGTTTCTGTGAAGTAGGAATGGTGTCATAGTTATTCGAAAGAGTTTGGTTTTAAATAAAGCAGAAAGGAAGAAGTGAATCATGTATATTCGATACAACTTCATATTAAATGTAAGATTCATCGTACTATGCATTTCACATTTTTATGAATTTTCGACCTGCTCGTAGTTGGTTCAACACAATTTTCACTGATGTCCTGTGAAGGAACACACACTTTTGCATGTATTATTTTCCTTACATTACAATATTTCACCCATTTTGCGCTGCCCTTTTATTTATGTTGTAAGAACAGTTAAAAATGTTGCAAGCATAAAGAATGAGACGAGGACTTTAAAGTAAAGATGGCGATCCTGAACAAAACAGTCACCACATACCAGTGAAAAGATGTTAAGTCAGTTCGTATCGCACATATGCAAACGCTGTTTTGGTATTTGGCGTTTTACACACAATTCAAATATTAGTATTCGTAATTATAGGAACTGGATAGTATAAGGAGCGCAGTTTTGAGTAACGAAAGCATGTTTCCTGAAAATAAAAGCAATACAATTTCGCACTGACACAAATTCTTTTCATTACCTGTGTTTATTCACGAAACATACATGTTTATTTGAAATTTTTCGTACCTCTTAAAAAGTATTTCTAAATCCCTGGGGGTACGCGTACCCCATGTTGAATACCTCTATGTGGTAGCATCTGATTAAAGATGAACGTGGGGGTTCTGTTGACCATGTGGAAGAATGTGGTGTTATAGTGCTATAGCTCGGTCTGATTGATGGCCACTGATCTGTGAAGATATACCGTGCTTTTGATGGTTGTCTGTAGATTATCTGCGTTTGCTGTGGATATGGTGATGTGGCCTGTATAGACCTCTTATAGACGGTGTGCATGTGATATGATGTGGTAGCTGTAATTGGTGACCTGTTGCTGTAGTTTGAAGGTGAGCACTCGCAGTTCACTTAAGTCAGTGGCGAGAGTTTCCAGCCTGTGTAGCTTGGTGATTAGTTGAAATATTACTGCTTGAAATTTTCTTTGGAGTTGTTAATGCGATGTTGAGCTGTAGTGTGCTGTTATTAGAGGAATAATCGGGTGGCAATTGCTAGGTTCACATGGGTGCTGCAATGTCGACACGATGGAGCATATACGCTGCGGCTTACTTCTATTTCGTGCTTCTTTTCGGCGATGTACATGCCTCTCATACTTGTAGTCAAGAGATGATTCAAACTGGGACAGAGTGTCTTGCGCATAGTTCCGGCTAGATGCTATAGGGGCCGGATCATTCGGAGAATCCACAGATCTGTGGTGTGCCGTGATGAACTGATGAATTCTGTTGGTTCGGTGAAGCAGCGATGGAGTTGTGCAGCACTGAATTTGACAAGAAACTGTGTTAGTGGGATGGTGAACGGTTCGGCTTTATGTAATGTAGCTGATGCAGTGGATATTTGAGATGACAGTGTCCGGCGAGTGATTCTTCCTCCTGTTAGCTGCGCTGGTGTTTTGTTTCTTTGTCTGAGTCATCTCTGGGATGCGTGTACATACATAGGGTTAAGAACGAAAAAGACATAATTATATACGTGATCGGACCATCAGAAAAACATGCACTGTTTACACATGCTGCTCTGAAATGATTGCACATTACATTCACTTTATACCAACAGTAGATGATTTGTAGCTATCTTAGAGAATGTTTAAGTTTCGTTATACGGAGGTATTCCGCTCGATAACCGATTGAACCGCCTTCCCTGACCAAAGCTTTCTCTTCGGGCAACGGTTGGCAACGCTGAGCCAAACTGTAAGTTTGTTACCTGCATCGCTTCATTTTAAGTGACGGAGAGCAGCCCAAAGTCGTAACCAAATAAATTGATACCGCACTGATATTCTTCGCTACTGTGCTTTGCGGGTACAGTATATCTAGGATTTGGTCTGGCGCGCCCACCTTTACTATATTTATATTTCGTCAGACAAACTATAAATATTTGCGCATGCTCAAAATAGGAATGAGAAGCGCTTCCCCTCCCCAACTCTCTTGTATGTACCGCTCATCACAGGAGGGGATACGCTACTGTTTCTACCCTGTCTGTCTTCACTTGCAGGACAGCGATGTAGTCGAACCATACTGTTTGTTTTAATTAGATAACCGCATATATATCATGTTCAGGGTTCCAAGGTCATATACAGACTAAAAAGAGCTGACTCGGGAGTCAATTACAAAGCCATTAACCATGTATTGATACAAAAGACAAAATGTCTTTTTCAATTAATAATAGAAGATTTGATTATATAATTAGTGGCGCCTAAGACAGTAAAATATTTAGCCTGGTTTGAAACTTAAAAAAAAAAAAAAAAAAAAAACCTCTAAAGGAAAATCCTAAGTCAAAACACGTATTTACGCCCTTTGTGACAATAAAAATAACAATACAGTTAAATATGAGTTATATCGTTGTTTGAAATTTTAAAACAACAATAATAAGTGGTGACTTCCCTTTCTACAACTTCATCGAGGGGAAAAGGTTTATCTAAAGGACAATGCGTAAGAGGGCCCAGCAAATGAAAGTGACCTGGAACATGGTCGGAGCTATACGGAGAATGCTGGAGGAATTCCCACTTGTAGCTACGCAGCGTCTCATGTCTTGTTGGTAGTAGGCGTTGCCATGCAAGAGCAACAGGCCTTTGGTGAGGAGTTCTGGTCGCTTTCGTTGAATCTGTATTATGGTTTGTTCTTGAGATTGGAACAGTATACCTTCGTGATCCCAGAAGACTGAGAGCAACGCTTTCACTTCAAACTTTTTGCGCAGGTAATGCAAAATGTTTCAACTGTATTGATGCACCTTTGTCTTGGCCTCGTAATAGTGAACCCCGAACTCAATTCGGGCTAGCATATCGCGTTGTTCATCGCGTTAGCGATTGAGGTGCTGTAATGCCAGACCCATTCTTTGCATTTTGTTTTGTGAGCTCAGCATGTGCGGCAATCGTCGTGCACAGACTTTGTGAAAACCTAACCTGTCATGCATTGTGAAGCCATGCCGAGTGAAAAACCAATACTGTCGGCGATAATGTATCTACAACTGCCCTTCTATCTACTGGCATTAAATTTTCTACTCGTTGCAAATTCCCCTTTGTGGCAATCTCCTTTGTTCGACAGACACAATGTTCGTCTTCGAAAAGTATCCGCCCATCAAAGAACATGTGCATTCAACTGTAAACAGCTTAACGTGATTGGCACATCTCACTGCAGATCGGAAGCATTTCTTTATGAATGCACTTTGATTTCATACTTTTACCACAAAATGGGCAAAACGGAGATATGCTTGAGAGTTGTACACTCATTTTGAAGCGCTGGCATTTTGCTCTGCTTACTGTCGATTGTCTTATTTTGGATGTCACCAACTGCCACCGGACTAATGTTGCCATCTAGTGATAAACCTCATTCAAACACGTAGTAACCCCACATAAATGTTTAACAATTGAATGAATACCCTCGCACTATGGCTTAGAGCTCATGGTCTGTTTTGAACTGAAATATTCTCTATTATTGGATCTGGATTCATTCCATATTAATAAATGAATGAACGAAGAAACGAATTATTATTATTAATAATACCAACGCAGTTACTAAGGTAAGAATATACCTAGGTAGTAGGTACTTTATAGGCTAACATACACATACACACATATATAAGTTTAACCTCCATTAACCGGGCAAGTCATATGGGACGATGAATGAATGTTGAAGCGAATGCACAAATGAGCTCGGGGATCTAAAGCACTGATATTTGTTCTAAGAACTAAGAATGAATCAAATAAAAACCTGAGGATTCGAATCCCACCGTGTAAGAGGCAAGATACCCCGCCCGCTCGACGTCTCATGGTGGTTGCTCCTTCTTAAAGTACTCAATGTCTAGTTCGTGTATTGTTATTTGCTTAGTATCGCAATAGGAGTGATCGCCACGGGTGACAAAGGTCATTAAGGCACGGACTCGTGAGTGGGAGGTCTGGGGTTCGAATCCCGCCAGGACCGTCCTCCCTGACTGAGGTTTTTTCCAGGTTTTCCTCAGTCCTCATAAATGGCAAATGCCGCGGAGGTACCTTAAGCTTAGGCCTGGAACGTTTCTTTCCTTTAAAAAAAAATTCCTTTTCCAATTTATCATTTCATTTCATGTATCACCAGCGTCACCGCCTGTGGCGCCTATGTAGTAAAAACGGGCGTTAAACACCATTAAAAAAAACAATAGGAGCAAACGCGTGTCTTTATCATTTTCATACAAGGCTAAACATTTATACTGTATTAAAATAACTTTATGAGGTCTATTATTATTATTATTATTATTATTATTATTATTATTATTTGAATGAATTACGATCCCTTTTGATTTAGTATTAATAAAGGGTTACATAGAGTCGTAATTTATTCCCGAGTCAGCGGCACAGTCTATATTTTATCTTTGCACCCAGAATATTTTCGCTCTCTCCGTTTACCTGATGTAAAGGACAGAGCAGTATCTCTTACTGTAGGATTGGTACAAAGGGTTAGGGAGAGAGCAATTCTCCCTCCTGTTTTGAGCATGCGTAAAGAGACTGGAATTTTTATAATGTATATCTATAAATGCATGATTTATAGGGACAATCTCACCACGACTGTAAAAATTACTGATCTAAATCTCGCTGAAATAAAAATGATGACGGACCAAATCAAACAGCTACTTAATCCAATTGCGTCGCCAGCAGAAGAATGGGCCGTGGCGCGTGGCCGCACAGTAACAATAACTAGAGCCACTGGCCCACAATCTCTTTGAGGAACACACCTACAACAGCATCTGTAGGAACACTTACAGCACTCACCAAAAGCCAGCGTACGAAAATGGATGAATAAATATATCTATTCCAACTACTCCCTAATATGCGCTTTAATTCCCTAGGGACCGATGGCCATACTCGGCTCCAGGCACCTGGCTTATCTCATCGCTGTCAGATATCATCTGGCAGCTTCATTTATGCCACTTAACTGAGAGGGTGCTTGTGCGGTACCTCACAAAGGCACACCAACTCCTTTTCCTTTAAGAATTTAGTTTAATAAAAAAAAAAAAACAATTAAAAGGGCTAAAGTATTCCAGTTTAATATTAATATATAAGCAGACAAGCATTTAGATTTTAGGACCAAACAAGCAAGTTATATTCTTATTAAAAAACTACAACTTTTCACTAAAAGCATCATCTTATTATAATTACGGCTCTCTCTGAGACTTCAAAGTTCCGTAAGGACAATAGGCTGTAGTGGCTTCGATATTTCAACTTCCACGTTTAAACCTACGTAGCGAATGAATGTACTCTTAAATTTTACATTACTCAAATGATTGTAAAGATTCTTTAAATGTTAAATCTTAAGTACCTCACATGCAGTATTTCGATCACTAAACTAAGTAGCAAACTACTTCAATCCACCAAAAATGCAATTTTTCCTACCAGCATGTCTATTTTCACCCTCAATGTCTCTATAGCTACCACAATAACTTAAATCATCTGATTTATTCTGTTCGAAATTCTAAATTGATATAAAACTTGCCTTAATTTTGATATGAGTCTTCGGAGAGGGGTTGAAATATAGCATAAAGGAACTGACCAATTAATTTTAATTCGTATAAAATAATTAGAAACTGCTTATTATCTATTTCTGGAAAATCTACTTATTCAGTTTCAGCTGTAAAATATCACTGAATCAGCATAAATACTTTAGTTAAATTGAATTACTGTACCACATGGCAATGTTTCTAACAGTCACTATTTTGTGCATTAAATAAAAAAAAAATATATATCTTGTAGAAAGCTTAATAAGCAAAATTAAACATATTGTTTTTCGGTGAATTTTGCGCATACCAGTTCAATCATTTATATGGTGGTCGGCGCGGCGGCGGATAACGACCCACTATTAAAAAGTAAAAAAATAAAAAACAATAAAAGCTTTTTTATGTAGAGCACTTGTCATTTTTTTTTATTTTGATAAATTTACGTACTACTTCTTATTATGATTAAAGTGCTACTTTTTTTATTTTACCTGAAACACATTTAGGACTGCGAAAGTATTCTGCTAACCGCTGATTCATTTATTCTGAATCTAACATATAAATAAAATAAATGTGAGCCAACGTTACAGGTATAACTGTTTGGGAAACAACTGGATAATATGGAAAAGGTTGGAGGAGAGCTGTAGAAATAACAGAAAAAAATTAATATAATTTAAGGAAACAAAAGAATGCCTTAAGAGATATCCTAAGTGAAGAAATACTTCTGTAAATAAGGATAGTATGAAAGAAAGATGTGACATGCTACTGGTGAACTCATTAATGCAAATTATAAATATCTCGTTCTTGTAAGCATGTAAGCCTTGTTCTTATTACAGTTGAAATCTAGGAGCTTATTGAAATCGAATTTCAATAGATTACTAAAATTTGAAAGAAACTTTAATTAAAAATCTTATAACTGAACAGCATAAAATACTGTTTAAAATATTATGGTTCATTGAATCTAAGCTAGTAACACAAGAGCCACTATAGCGCCACTTGATGAAATGGTAATGAAACGCGAATTTAGAGAAAAGTACTACCTAATGTTATCAAGGCTCTTAATATAAGGATTCTTTAGGCAAAAACATAATTACAACCAGAAGATCATATGGTAACGGGAGCTTGAAATAACGAAGAATGATACTAAACTTTTATGAATTTAAGACACTATAAATAGAATGCTCTTTGGGTTAATCTCATTAATGGAAATTTTCTTGGCAAATCCCGTGCAGATTAGCTCATGGAGCACATTTAAGAGCAGTAATTCGGGTGAGAGTTAAACGTTGAATATTTTTATAATATTACTGTATAAATGATGAATAATAAATACTTTGTATACTGTGCACAAAAAATGCCGTCCAATAACAACAGTATGGAAAAGAAAACATTATATCGGTTAATTTAAGTATACAACTTCCCATGAGCCAAAACAAGATATTTTAACAAATCTTTCGGGTCAAATGGGACACCCTGTCAAAATCAAAGAATCGGCGAAGGAGGCCTAGTTTTGATTTATAAGTGTGCTCCCTTTATGTTACACGCTGTATTATACACACGACAATGGACAACTTCCACCACCCATCGCAAGGCATCGTCTCGCTTGACACACACCCTGGGCTGCTCCACGCAACTGCTCTTCTGTAAGAGTAGTATGGCCGCAAGCAGATATGAGATAAGGTCTTCCTTGTCCTCCGGGACCGCTCTGTACACCAGCTCCTGAAGGTTACCCTATAGGTAGATGTCCAAGGAATTCAGGTCTGGTGACCTAACGCTCCTACTGATCTACGTAAATATTATATATTCAAAACCTGGTGGTCCTCTTAAGAGCAGTGGTGTGGGGCACCGTTTTATTGGAACCCCGTATTTCACAAAGAATATATTCTAGGACGATGGGGGTTTTCCCCTAAGAAATAAGGCATAGCTTTTGTCATCGAGATGTCCAGGTAGGAAGTATGGGCCTATGATATCGTTCAGGAGTTCTACTTACACATTGAGCTTGACGATCCCTAGCTGTTGTGGGAGTTAAATACGCCGTCCCTAATAAATATGACCTCATCGGACCACAATATCCATGTAAGAAGGTTCTCTTCTCTGCCGTGCGCCTCTAACAGCCAACTACAATATGTTTGCGGTGCACCTTCAATAAAATGAGTAAGCGTGTATCTGTAAGGGTACAGATCGTCTTCCTGCAAAGTATTATGGACGAAACTGATTAACATCAAGAGTGCGCGCAATCCGGGGCGTTCCGGAACTATCCTTCAACTGAGACGTGCCGAAGAGCCTCTGGACGACAATGATCTTACATTGTGGGATTGTGACCACACCCACGTCCTTTAGTCGTTCAAGCACATGGAGACTCGGATGACGGTGCAAGGATATCTTACTACAAGGAGAGCTTTGGCCACGTAGAGGCAATTGGTGCTGTCAACCAGGTTAAGATGCACGTCATAGTACTGTGCTAAATTCTACGACCTCATCACATTGCTACCAAGAACCATCACAAACGCTTAAAAAAATTTACTGCTACCAGCTGGGTGAGGTAACCCTGGCATTTACTTATGCGTCTTCATTAGTAAATGGCAGATTTGCTTTATTTTTGCCGGTTCCTATAATGTGGAGCATGGATCATCAATGCGCGTTGTCGTTATGTCATGTACATCATAATTGCTGTCAACAGCATAACTGTGATTTAAGACTTCGTAGAGGCTATTTTCAATTCATAGTTATGCCGCAGACTTCGGCTAAAACTTAAGTACATTACTTGACGGATGAAAATTGCAAGTTAGAGCGTTGTTCTTACCCATATTTAAATTGCACTTCTCCCCTTTAACGACCTATGATTATTGGATAACATTTTACGCACTCTGTAGATAAAAAGTATGCAGAACTTTATGGCAACTTTAATATATTTTGTTCGTGTTTGTAGAATTTGGTTTTCCTGTATGTCACCTTTCATATTTACCGGTATTCAACATTATATATATATATATATATATATATATATTCCTTAGGGCAGTGATTCTCAACCTTTCGGGCACGACTCTCTTTTAGCTGGCCTTGAAAATATCTTCATCTTAACCTTCTGCTTTCGTACCTCTGTGAGGTATAAGCATAGGTAATAACATCAATAATAAATATTCAATATATTAATAAAATTATTATTATTATCATTACCATTATTATTATTGTCATTACTTTTACTTTTAAAATGTATAAAAACAAACAAAGCAAAACAAAAAAGAGTTCTATCTGACGCTTAAGAAGAATCAAAGAATTTTTTTTTTTTAAATAAATCATGACTCAAATCTCAAGTTTAGGATTTTTGCAATACATAGAAATCGGCCACAGTTTATTGTATAATACCTGCAGGAAGCCATGAAAATGGTGGTCTTATATATGTAGATATAGATAAAAAGATATAGATAAAAAAGATTCTACATTTAAAAGTAAACCCACTGAAGTTTTAAATTGTAAAGTCTCTGCACTTCAGAACCAAAAGTTAAGCATTGTTAACATTAGTAATATTGGTGAAAAGTCGGTTTAAACATCTTAACAGGTTTCTTTAAGAATAAACATAGAAGGAAGTCACACATTACTGTAGAGACTTGTTCTATTTGATTGATACAGTTGCAACTATGTTTGATGTTCTGTACTGAGTTGCAAAAATTTGAAAACAATTTCTTTGTAAAATGATACAATATATAAGCAATGCATATTTTTACAATTGCTGAAAATGTAACCACCAAAGCAAAAATTTCAAAATAATAATTTTATTTTAACTCAGCTTAAGGAGACTTCTAATGTATCTAATTATGCTCAGTTATTTTACCCATCAGAAATGAATCAGGTTAGTCAATAGAAGACAGTTTGTTTTGCAAATCATTTCATCAATCACAAAATTTCAGATTACTTTCTGAATAGATATGCTATTTATTGTAGCTACAAACCAATGGGAAAGTGCATAGCTTTTGCAGTGATGGTTCAAAGGCATGAACTGGATCATCTTTTGAGCCACTTACCAAATGGTTTTGCTGTTTCTTACATCACCAAGCACTTCTATCTAAAAAAAAATCCCAAATAACTTCTCCAGATCCTTCATATGCAATAAGTGTTGTGAACTTATTACAACTTTCTCTTTACAAAGTCAATTATTTGCCTGCTCTGTAAAATAAAATCTTTGCTTTGTACAAAAAAATTATATGTATTTAAGTAGCAATGGAAAGATGATAATTTTACAGACAGACAACCCCGAATATCTGAATTCTTCATCTAGTAAAAATGGCTGTTCCAACTAACATATTAAACTAATAACTTTAATTACCTGAAGCAAAAATATAACAACATGCAAAGATTTAACAAAAAAATGAAATAAATGTTTTTCAGAGAAAACTTAGGTGTTTGGGCATCAATGTTTGAAAATGGAAATTATAAAACGTTTTCATTGACACAAATTTTCTGATTTTCTTCCCTCTACTGCAAATAACTCTCATGATACCAACTCACTATTAAATTCAATATCTTACCACTTGAAATCACTTTATAATTTGAAAGTGATTATTGATCATGAAGCAAAGATAAGTTTGAAATCTATACTTCATTCCTGTACAATAGGCGAGTTGAGTTCTGATCTCCACAAGCATCTAATCAGGTTATCTGCTTACAAAATTTTGCAATTAAGCAATAAAAATTTAGATCAGCTCTGGTAACATAGGACAGATATATCCCGGATTTTATTTCAATAGGTATGCAAGTTCTCATCGCCTTATAAATCTCTTATGTTTGCATAATATGGTTTTATGCAGTAGTAAACAATAAATAAAGGTCAAGAAAATCTTAAATATAATTTTATTGTATGTGGGAAAAAATTGCATCTGGCATACTAAACAATTCAAAAACTGATTTTTTTCATTATAAAATTGTATTTCTTAATTCCAAATATTTTTTAAGCTCATTAATGGCAGAATTGATTTATGTGTTACACTGTATAACTGTTTTAAAAGCAACAAAAGTTTCATATTTAGTATGTATAATATATTAAAATCAAATTTTTTCTTATATTTTTTTTTTAATATTACAAATGAAAAAACCTATTAAAACCCCAAAAGCATGAGACCCACTGGTTGAGAAGCATTGCATGAAAGGAAGCATAAAATATATTAACATATTTTGAAGCACTAAATGTTTTAACTATCTGAAAAATGACTTCATTTTTATTTGAGTACTTAAGTATATTTACATCTGCAGAAGATGGAACTGCAAAGGGATTTCTTGCACAATTTTCAAGATCTTAGGGAGTGATATTATCTAAATGCAATTTCCCAAATTTGCTATAGTAAAATAAAAATAAAGACTTTATATACCTATATCTTTATACCATTTAAGGACTCACTTGTTTAAAACTTCTCATAAGTATAGTGACTGTAATGTTGAAGTTGAGCATGGATTAGAAAGTGAGGAAACAGAAACAGAAAAATAATATATGGTGAGAAGCAGATTGGTAGTCAGGCAGAGACAATAGACATACGTGTTCCAGAGTGGGGATGGGTTCGCTGCCAGGGCTGAGGCTGATTCTGTGTTCTAGCAGAACCTGGAAGTGAGGACTTCCCGCTAGCCGGGCTGTAAGCTGAAAACATCACATGATAGTTTCCTACCACCTCTCTGTTTTGTGCAAAATAGTTCTTTGAGAAACAAAAATTGGTATCTGCATTATATATTTTGCTGGATATTAGACAAATCTATTGAAATTATTTCTTGTAGTTAATTATTTTTTATTTGTTACTCAAATATAATGGAATATAATAGAAATTTAAGATGTATCTGTGAAAAATATTAGATATAATAGGGCGTAACAGAATATGTAAAGATCAATGAATATTGCAATATTTTCAACTATAATTAGCAATAATCCTAACTGAAACATTTAGAACCAAGATTTATAATTTTAGATGTTTATTTTGCAAATATGTAAATTAAAATAATATATTTTAGAATCAAGATAATTTAACTATTTTATAACATGTTCTTCAGATTATTTTGGTGCATGACAGACTAGCAATAGATGTTTGTACAGAAATAATGAGATGAGAATTCTAATATTTAATCTTTCAAATGGTTATTGCACTAAAATGTCGCAGAAATAAATACCAGTAAGCAAATATTAGTTATAATGGCAAAGCTATACTCTAAGTTTATCATATTAAAAATTTAAACTAATATTACTGCATGTATATATGAAAGCTATATAATTTAAAATACTATAATAGAATAAAATTGAGTTTCATATAGGTCAATTTTAGTGCAATTCATTAGGTAAGAGGTGGAAATAACAATAAAATTTAAGATATGCTCTTTAAAAATAGACACACACACACACACACACACATGTAGAGCACACATGAACCACATAATGTGAAATTGTGCCTTTTGGAAAAGTAAAAGGACGATGAAGATGAAAACTGTACAAACAATTGCTCCATATATGATACATTACATATATGAATTTTCATTGATCATTTAGAAGAAAAATTGAGAATTCTTTATAATTGGTCCTTTTAGCACACACATCTGTCTGCCCAATCACCACGAACACAACTTTACATAAAAGTGTTCTTTTTATAAGAAACAGCAGTATACGAGGTGGTATCCACAATATTCCGGATTGGTGCTACCATCTTGACAGAAGCTGCAGTACAATTTTGTACCGCTAGGTGGCAACACTACCACATCTGACGAGTGAGTGTTTAAAGTTTCATGCATCCGGGTAGATGTGTTGAGATTCTACAGTTCTTTTCATGATACTCTGTGTGTAGTATGTGGCGATTTCAAGATGGATCTAAGATTAGAACAGAGAGTGTTTATCAAATTCTGTGCAAATTTCGGGAAAAATGCTACGGAGACTCTCACAATGATTCAACAAGTACTTGGGGGGGGGGCAAAGCATGAGCCGTACACGTGTGTTTCAGCGGCATGCTCGGTTCAGGGCCGGCCGTATAGCTATTGAAGACGATGCTCACACCGGTAGGTCCATCAGCTGCACAACGCCTGACATTGTTGCCAAAGTTCAAAACCTCGTTCGTGAGGATCGACGTCGAACCATTGAAGACCTTGCTCATGAAGTGAGAATTGGTTATGCGACATGCCAACGAATTTTTACTGATGAATTGGGCATGCATCGTGTCGCCGCAAAATTTATGCCAAGCATCCTGATTGCTGATCAGAAGGCGCAGCGTGTTGAAGTTTGCACGAAACTTCGTCAGGCCGTATCCGATGGCCCAACCTTCTTGTACAGGGTCATCAACGGTGACGAGAGATGGATGTACGGTTATGACCCTGAGACAAAACAGCAATCCTCCAAGTGGAAGAGCCCAAATTCACCAAGACTAAAAACGCGAGCCAAGTGAAGAGCAAAGTTAAGAGCATGCTCCTCGTTTTCTTTGATGCGAAGGGGATTGTGCACAAAGAATTCGTCCCACTAAATCAAACAGTGAATTCCACGTACCACTGTGACGTTTTGCGACTACCCCGTGAAAATGTGCGGAGACGACGGCCCGAACTTTGGCGACAAGGGAAATGGCTGTTGCATCACTATAATGTGCCCTGTTGTTGACCAGGAGCTTTTCGACGAAAAGCAACATGGTGGTTGGTTCCCATCCACCGTACTCACCTGATTTGGCACCCTTCCATCTATTCCCAAACTGAAAATCAAGTTGAAAGGACGTTGGTTGGACACAATTGAGAGGATTCAAGAAGACACGCTATCTGTGCTAAACAACCTCAAAGAATATGACTTCCAAGATGCACTTGGAAAATGGCAGAATCGCTGGGACCGGTGTATACGAGTGGAAGGGAATTACTTCGAGGGGGAGGGCGGTCATTAGTCTCAAAGTAAATTTTTGATCAGATTGCAGCACCAGTCCCGAATATTCTGGATACCATCTTGCATTTTCATATACAAAAGGAGTTTATTATTCTCCTAACAAATATATGTAATATTATTTTTCTGCAGTAACAATTTTGGCAAATATGTTTGTGTCAGTTATCAATTTATTTTTCTGCAGCAATAATATTGACCAATATGTTTATGCCTGTTATCAATGTATCTTGCTGTTTTGGTATGTTGATCCAGAGTGTGTTTTCAAATTATTATCATCTCAAATGAGGGAACTGTAAATTCACCATTTCAATTCTGCTAGCTATATGTTGATTTCAGTTTTTGATACATACAATGATAAATGCAGTCTATCTGATAGATTGTACCTGTCCTTTGAAATCCAGGATTGCTATATCAAATCTAGTGTCACAATAAGGTTTTGAGCAATCAGTTTTGGAACAATATTTAGTCAGTTTTATTTAATTTTTCAGCCACCTGAAACACATGTTAAGCTACTCCACCAATTATGGGTTCCAGGTTCAACTTTAAGTTTCTAGATAGCGGTGAAAGGTAGATTACAGTTTAGATAGCTTCACTGCAGGAAATGGTGGGTCTGCTCCAGAGCAGAAGATGATACCTTCTGCAAGGTTTGTGTTTTATTTCTCTCTTCTTGTGGAGTACAACAAAGCAGCACCAGCCTAACAGAAATTTCTTGAATGAAAAGTTTTCAAAATGGAGGAAGGCTGTTGAGGGAAAACCTACAAATTCTGATAATTCACACTATTATTAAAATGTCCAATATCACAAAATCTGCATGTGCAAGTTGGCAAATTTTTAGATGTTTCAGAAAGAAGGCTATTGCAGAGGCTAAGGCCTATTTTTTCAGAAAAGCAACAACTAGAAGCAAAAATAAAGTATAGTGCCAACAATTGAGACCATTATTTTATGTGACTTACAGCTCTTGCCTTTCAAGGTCATTGTGATTCTAGATCCCTGGATTAGGATAAGGTTGTTGTAGAAAATAAAGGAAAATTTCCAGTCTTACTGTGTTGCAGGCAAATGATGGAATTCAGAGTCTCATTCTTCATTTAATGAACAACCCTCCGTTATGGGGACATCTTAAGAGCCTCGTGCACGCATCATCAGTTGACACCGATGAGCAGTTACTAGTAAGGGTCTTGGCTGCTTGTGATGAGGTTCATAACACTTCAGATAATTATATTTATGTGGGGGTACAAGAATCATTACTTCGCAGGTGCACTCTTTTCAGGGATGTTGCAGGCCGTTATATCAAACAATATCTCTGGTGATTTCTGTTTTACTTTTTGCACTTAAAATACCATATTTTCCTTATTTTGTTTTCACGCAGGGGTGAAAAGCTAGAAAGCAGTTTACTTAGTTTTGCTTAGGTATATGGTTTCACTCAGATAACTTTGTTTCTTTACGGTGGAAAAATCTGTTTATTTTTCTTTTAAGTACTTACCATGTCTACCACCATTGGCCTGAGTGAATTAAACGTCTTATGCGTTTTGAAATATACCTGCACGTACAATATTACACGTACACCAGAGATTAAGGATGATAAAACTTGGGTAATTACTACCTTGCAAGTTTTGAGCTACTTTGTTACAGCCTGACCGTTAAGCACATTATAATTTATTTTCCGTAGCTCTTAAGAGTGAACAAATGATTCTGACCAACAAAATAAATAAAATGGTAACTACAAAACGAAAAAAATTAATTAGAAAATGTAGTTATGGAGGTTTCAACCTCCTCTTCTATCACCGATATTTTACGTCGATAAAACTAATATGCCTTTAACCACAGCGCTATTCAGGGACAGTGACTTAAGCAAGTGGGGCACCTCTTTTCTCCACCTCCTTTTGGAGGTTTAATTAGTGGAGGCTTTATGCTATTGCATGGAATTTAGAAACCACAGACCCTAAGTTCCTTATCTCCAAATGATTATCTAGGACGCCACTCCCCCGCAATTCTTATAATTTATGTGGTTGAATTCTGAGACAGCCAGTGTATAGTTTCAGATATTTTCGAAAATGTTTGAGTACTGTATCATTATCGAAACACTCAGTTAACTAATTTATAGGAATTCCTAGATGTCCTTTTTGGCCACTCATGATCACTTTTTACCATTTGTATTATATTGGTGTTATATTCAACCACTTTACTACAGGGGAGGAGGGAATGAAGTCTCTAAGGTGAAGGTTTAAGGTTCTGAAAAATTATTGCAAAAAAATATGAGCATGAACCATTCTTTTCAACAGCATTCCCTTCGCTTGAGATTCACAATTGATAATATGAGGAATTTCATTTTTGGTTAAAAAATACAGATCAGAGATTAAGGATGATAAAAACTGCCTATTTTAAATAATTATTTGCAAGCTCATTACTTATTATTGCATGAATTGAACTACAGTATTTCAAAGAAAATATTTCTCAAAATTTCTAGGTTATCCATTGCTTTTCCACAAACTGTAGTAAGCACTATGATGAATTTGCCACTTCTATAAGATATTTTTCTAATTTTTTAAAATTTTGTGTTGTACTTACAAAGCTCATCATCTCTAGTGCTGTCATATTGAAACCAGTGGGAAATTTGTCCCAACCCATTTTGTGCTTTACATTTATCTTTGAATTTTCTCCAATGTATATGTTCACATTTATCTATATCAGTATCAAATGACTGATGATTACAATCAATCAAAATACATTTTTATTTTCAGTAACAATGTATTATAATTTTTTCCTTGAAACATATTACTAGATATAAGGCATATTTCACAAACTTAGTGTTTTCAATAAACACTCCATTGTTTTAAAGCAGGATAATATATAATATTTTCATACTTACCTTTGTATAAATTGTGTCTTACAGAAAATCCCAAAGCACAATTTTGCATTTCCTTGAGCCTGATGTTTAACTTACTTCTTTTGCTTTGGTTTCTTTCAACTATTATAGAAAGCAGATTTTACTAACATATTTCTAGGATGTTTGACGTTTAAAAAGGATATCAACTTTGTTGGTTGTCCTGTTAAATCTAGTAATGAAATTTCTAAATGGATTTGCATAACATAAAATAAAGCTAGAAATTATTGTAATATGACTGGGATATATTATTTTTAACCAGGGACCTTGGTGGTCATCAGGAGAGGGCAGAAATCTTATGTGGTATTATTTATAAATTAAACAATTCCCCTTATTTGTTTATTATTTAGGACATTTTTTAAGAGTGAAGTTATTTTATATTATGATATTTGGTTTTAATTTATAACATTGGCAATAAACTAACCTTTTCGATCTTTGGACATGTTTTGAATAAATACTCAGCTAGTTTTCCCACTGATTTTTCCTCATCTTCTCTACCTCTTAAGGTATGGTTGATGAACTTCCCAATGAAGTCATCTTCTGGCAATTACTTAAAAAATCATTACCTGTTCATTTATTTCATATATAGAAATATTTTCTCAAATTATAGTTCTATATGATTTCTTACTGTAATAATAAATGATAATTTTGCTTTTGTATAATTTCATAGTATTTCACCCAATAGTGCATAGCTACTGCAGATTTTTCCGTCTCTTTTTAATTTGTTTCTAAAATGTCCTTGTTTAAATTTATTTTTGGTTGATACTTGGTTGCATTCTTTGCAGTTTACTTCAAGTGGGCCTAATATATTATTTGTTTCAATTTATCATTTTGAAAATCTCTTGAAAATAGTTTACTTAATCTGAATTTGTTTTCAGGAGTCAGTATAAATTTGAGGTCCTTGAATATATTTCTGAATGTATTGTCTGCTAAAGGGTGGTATGTCAACTTTGAAATACTAATTTTTCTTTCTCTTTTTTCAATGTGTTTATATTTTCATTAGCTCTCTACAGACCTTTGATACTTATAAAAGGTGGATGAATAGGAAGAAGCTTTCCAGAACGGGTAATCACACTTTGAATGAATGAATCACACCAGCATTATTCATATATTTAAGAGTCCAAACAACTTTCTACAAGATAATGTGGCAAGCCATCCCCTGCTGCTAATCAAATGTCCAGAATGGAAGTCTGGTTGTAAAAATTTCAGAACTGTGCTCTGCTGAATTTCAATCAACTTCACCAAGTATATGAAGCTGGAAAAGACAATATGCAACCACAGGGTCAAGGAACTCTATCTTATGTTCCACTATTGTATCTATGGATATCTTAGGATAATCTTGTAGAAAAAGGGGGGAACCCAGGAACAAATGAACATTAAAAAGAAATTAAAACCTTGATCAGTATTTATTCTTCCATCTAAGATTGTCAAGTTAAATCAAATTACCAAAAACAAAATAGGTATAATCAGTTTTGACCTGATATTAGATATGTGGATATTAGATCCATCCTTCCATCAATCCATCCATCCATCCATCCATCCACCCAGTCACTCCCCATTTATCAATCTATCAATATTCTATATACAATTTATAAGGGTAAAGATATTGAGAGAAGTCTCAATAAGTAGAGGAGTGGCACTGTGGTCCAACCTAGGAAAACTTTTGTTAAAAGAATTCTAGGAGAAAGAAACCAAAAATGGAATGATCAACATCTACCCCAATATAAGTTTTGTTTCCATAGGAGTAGAAGGACATTTGATAATGTTTTGATAATAAAGGCAGTAATGAATAAATATCTAGCTAGGAAATAAAGAATAATTTATATGGTTTGTGTGGATTTAGAAAAATGTTACAAATTATTAAGAAAGACATAAATTAAGATACAGATGAATTACTGTAAGAAATTTACTTACTCAGGACCGGAAAAAATTCCCAATATTTTAAAATATCTCCCACTGAGGGCTGCTTGCATACATATACAATTATACGCAAACACTGGTACTTTTCTAGCAAATGATAGAAGCAAAAATCCTGCTCTTTCCAAAACAAAGAAATTAGCAATCCATTCCCAAAAAGTTACAAGCCAATTAGCCTTTTAAACACCGCGAGTAAGGTACCACAAAAATATTCTAAAAAGCATAAATTCACGTTCAATTAAAACAAAAAAATCATCCTGAATAACCCGGTTTCAAAGCACTACTTCAACCATTCTTCAGTTATTGAGAATGACAGAGATAATAACACGTGCTTTAATACGAATACGTCAGCTGGTATTAAAGAGCCTTTGATAAAGTTGGCATGCAGGTCTATTCAAGGAATTTATTACACATAATTTTTCAGACTCACTCATTGCTTTAGCTAAGATTACTTAACAAATCGCATGTCCAGAATGTTGGTAACACCCTTTCCTTCAGCGAACCCATCAACGCAGGAGTCCCTCCGGGAAGCCTACTACCCTACCCTATTCAATATCTGCATCAATGATGTGCCTGAATTAGTTAGTGCTGACAAATTCATATATGCAGATGATACAGCAATTTAGACACAATCAACAGCCACGCGCATAATGCATCTAAGGCTCCAAAAGTCTTCTTAAATACTCTCCAACCATGGTTTGAGAAGTGGAGAATTAAATTGACCCTTAACTTATGATATATCTATATTGGGACATAATTTGTAAGGTGAGGTCTATCAGACCGCTTTTGATTTTTTTCCCCTCAGATTTACAAGAATTTCAGATATGACATTCTGATTATACAGCATAATACTTATGGACTAATAGTAACTAGTAAAATTGTATATGTGGACAAAGCTCTGTACATGTACGCTTTATGGTAAATTGTTTTAATTCAACTGGAATGATTAAGAAAATAACAGACATTCATTTCAACTGTGATACTAATTGGATTAATAACAATATTAAATGATTGATTGCATATTTAGAGATGAAAGGGTGCAATTGAATCATCAAAAAAGATATGTCATTTTCACATTTTTACAATAGTGCAAGTATTTGTTGCTCATCATGCGCAAATGCATGCTTTGGAAAGAAAACAAAAAAAAAAAACGTGTGTTTATTTTTCACAACAATCATTCTGGTATAAAGAAAACACAACCATGTACTTATTATTATATGTAGAAAACACTCAAAGAAGTTTACCATAATTTTGTTGGCCAAAGGACATATTTTTGGAACCAGGAAAACTGCGTAAACTTCGCAACTCTTTTGCACGATGTTCGCAAAGTTTTTTTGTGCATTCCAAGACACACTGGATTTTTACACAGAAAATGGTTGTCTTCCTCTTCTTATGAGGTTCGCACAAGGAATAGGTTTTTCACTTTTCAAATTTTTCTTCCACTGTTTGGGCACCGATCTCTTCTGATACTCCCAGGACTCCTTGAATACACGCTCCGAGTTCACGATTTGTTTTCGTGTCATTCAGTCTTCTTTCTAGTTAAGGTTTGACGAGGTCTTTGGCCAGGTTTTTCATGTAATCAAGTCTGTTTATTCGTGGATTATCTTTGTAGGAGCTACATACTATATATGAACTGACAACACTAATGTTTAGAATCCTTTAAAATATTGCCATTGGTCATCGTCGAGCACATCGATCCCTGCAATATTTGGGACATTTCTCATCCAGAGAGCCCACTCCTCCCTTAATGGGGTTATAAAATTCAATCGCCTCCAGTTTCAGAGTGGTGGTGTCATCAACAGATACTTTATGAAGCATAGATGATAATGCAATCACTGCTTTGTTCCTTTTAGGCACATACGAGACTATAGTCTTTTATACCCGGCTATTGAAGAACAATGTTTTCTTTTTTAATCCTGCTTCTTGTTATAAAAATTTTACAATACCCTTTGAACCGGTTTCTTCCGTAATAAACCTTACCATGAACATTGCTTACTGCTACATCCTCGCTATTATCCTCAGAAATTTCAGAATCTCAATTATCATCGCATATCTCCATGCAGAAGTCTTGCTCACAACCGTCAACATCATGTGCATCGTTTAGCCACGATAGCAATACAGACTGGAAGTCTGGGTCGCTTGGACGAACGCTTTGGAGCATGGGCTTACCTCCGCTCGACATAACATAACTTGTGAGGTGCGTTACACAGACCGCACGTGCAAATAATAAGTACTACACTTCTCACTCGCTAATAGCTGGAGATAAACTGAAACTTCAACAATGTTCAAGAACATTAGTGCGTAAGGTAGACAGAAGTGGGGGGGGGGACAAACGCAAAAACAAGGCGCCAACATAAAAGTTTAGAATTATCGATTGGTATGAGAGACCGTACATCACAAATTAAGGGTTAAACACTATAATGTGCGAAGTAATAATTTTCATTCAATGATTGAATCATCGCCTTGGGATGCATGCGCTCCTAGTACTAACATTTAACGGTGAACCAATGCAATTGAAGGCTAAAGTAATCTATTTAAGTGCAGCAGTGGACTAGGGTCTTATAAGGAAGGGCCACATTCATAAAATCAAAGCCAAGGATAATACTCAGTTGAACAAATTGTACCCAATTATTAATGTGAATAGGAGCCTCAAATAAATAATACTGGGAGCTGCAGAGATGACATTCGACTAGTCAGAGGAATGTGCTGACAACGCTAATATTAATGTTATGCTTTCGTTAACGCAATGAGAATGGACAAAATCTTAAATATTTAAGTAGATGATACACGTGCAGTGCGTAATATTTTACTTGACAGATAAAGCCCTCTCTTCCCGCATACGTCGCTAGCCATCTCTCCAACTCACTTCACACTCTACAAAATACTGATCCAACAAATTGTAACATATGCAGTCCCATTATGGGGATGTACTACTAATACATATCTTCATAGGCTACGAAAGATGCAGTTTCGCACACTTTGAATAATATCTAAGTTCACTCTGGTAGCTCCAGCATACCTTCTGCTCGAGAAATTCAAAGTTAGTACAAGTGAACAAATTGTCAAACATCTCAGCTATAATCTGTACAAAAATAGAAACAGAAATCATAGCCAACTTTTTTAAAAAAACTACCAATGATAAACACCCGCGACCATTGTCAATATTTGACCAGTCAATTGGTCTGGAAGTACCAGAACTTATATCCAGGAATAGCTGGCACAAATAGTAAACTTCCCCTAGCCATATCTACCTTGTTGAATTCAAAGACACACAAACCACCAGACAATACATATTGCATATACTTCATCGTCGATCCTGGTGGTGTAATGGTAACCACATCTGCCTCCTAAAACCAAGGTCGCTAGTTTGATCCCGGCGAATTTTTTCGGGCGTAGAAATCCTAAGTGTGGTTTCCTTCAAGGGAATTAAAGCCATGGGTCCCGTATCGAACATTTACGGCACGATAAAGAACCCGAAACCTGAAAAAATAGCAAAATTTGTCGGCCTTTTCATGCCCTTATTTGAATGGGACACTGATGACCTGAGATGTTAAAGAGCGTCCATAAATAAACCAAATCAAAATACATACTTGATCCTGCTCAGCCCTCAATGTAGTTGTGGTGCGGGTGGCTCCGGGGGAAGAGGGCCCCCCACAGAAATGTATAAGGTAGGTGCCAATGGGCTATAAAGGCCATGCTGTTGCATACATCAGACACTGCTCTATTAATGGATATTCTTAAAGCACACTTGAATTAGCATCCTATCAGAGTTAATAATGTAATAGCAAATTGATTGTACTTAATGATATAAATAACATGTAAATAGCTATGTAATATTGCAGCAAAAGAATCTATAACCTTAGTAACTTGTACAAAAATGTATTAATACACTCTATTTATGTACACATATACTAATGATTTGGCCCCTTCAATTACAAAGGACCGACCAAACCCATCAGGGTATGATGGACTCAATATCTCGTTGAATGGTGGCAATAGACCAAACAATTAATTCACAGACTCCACCTGCAAACTTACAGCTTGAGATCACTAACGGTAACTTCACACACCAATAACAGAAGGCGCATGCCACTCACTTCCAACGTTCACTTAATTTCCTTCAAGCATGGGCATTTATGTTAACCTCCAACATATCAAGGAGACATTCTGGACTAGGTTCAAGTGTGTCTCCAGGAAACCTGCAAGTCTATCGCTCTTGCATACTGCATGCGGGGTCTTCATCGTTCTCCACTAAATTCCGGGGTGCAATAGAGGTATCTGAATACATTTTCCTGTCAAACCCTGCACTTTATTAGCACTACTAGCACGGGGGTGTAAACTTTTCTTGGATGGTCGCCAGAGAGAAGGGACAAAGTGGCGCCCGTTCTAGTCCCCACTTAGGGGGGAATCAAAGAAAATTAAAGAGGCGCTGCTTATAAGTAGTTATATGCCCTGGCGGCAGTTCATGCACACTAGAGGTCCTATCGCGCTGTCACAGGCTGCCGCTGTGCTTGCTACCACAGCGCAAGCAGCGCAATTCGCGCGTGCAATTAATACTCATGCCAGGCCTTCTCCCAGCGCATTCTGAACCATAAAATTTTCGTATCCTCGTCTAATTACCATTGCTAATCCGGTGCAGTGGCGTCCACCAGTGTGTATTCTGGCAGCGGAATTTTTTCTACCGAGTAGCCTTCTTGCCCGGACACGGTCTTAATATTTGGTGCACGGCATTCATCCTATCACCTTTCTTCATTAGTGCCATTACCACTTCTTCAGGGGTAGTTTCGACGTCTAGTCCCCCTCATGGCCCGGCGGTGTTTTTTCTGCTTCTCCACCTTGTAGATGTGATAACAGATTTTTTTAAATCAGAAAGTCTGTGATAGCTTGCTTGTGCTCCATAGAAAAGTTCTGTAGGTGCAAGTGCGTGCAATCTTGTACCGACACTGCACTATTTTTTATGATAGCGGCCAGTTCTGTCATACTGCCCAAGTAATTTGGGAAGACAGGTGGCATTTTGGTCACGTGGTGCACCTTGATGCTGGGGCTACAGGTTAAGGAAGAACATACACTTGGCTAAAGGAGGGGTTTCTGATTCCACGTGCCCTCTTTTCTAATGGAAAACGATAGTGAAGCCATCGTTTCCCTGCTCAGAGAGGCCTACTGGCTGGGAGGTACATCATCATTGATCGGGCGGCTGTTCGAGCCGCCGGCCTGCTTTTGGGCAGCAAGTTTCTTGTTCATTTTAGAATTAATTGTGTTAATCATATATTCACCACCGTGGGTGAGAGCCACTGGACTCTCTTTCGGGGGAGGCGCCTTTTTTGTTGAATGAGCCGAGGGTGCCGCGAAGTCAATAAACCTACTCTGAAAGGGATGTTGGGGGAAGTATTGAAACGAGGGCAAGTTCTTTGTCGAGTCTTACAAGAAGAGACAGGTCTCAGCGGCGCTCTCGCTTTGGCGAATTGAAAAGTCACCCCCCCCCCTGGAGACCAGGGGAACGGGTCTGTGGCGGGTGAGGGCACCCACGGGCTTGGTGCAAGCCCTTGGTTCTTATCGCACTCCTGTATGACCTACTTGATTCAGTCAGAAGGTCAGTTTATCATAAATTAGTCCATATGCACACTTACCCTATTTTTGGTTCTGTGACAGAGTCTATGTTTGAGGCTTCCTCAGCCCCACCGTTGTGACAGTGTTGTTGCGGCAATAATGAAATTTTGGGATTGGCCCAGCTGCCTGAATCAAGTGATGTCGCTGGGCGCTGGCTGGAGCAGCACTATCAGCTGTCAGAGAGCCGCTGTGACTGGAAGAGTTGCTCAAGATGCACCTTAGCAGCCTCTGATTGCTCTGCTGTTCTCTGCCACCTGAGCCTCTCTCCCAGATATGTGTGACTTGTCACAATCGCGACTGTCTCTAATGGAGAGGGCAGCGAGGCGGAAAAGTGTGCTAGACGGAGGCGAATCAGAATCGCCACTCCTTCCTTATTCTGTCTTTCCTGTGACAGGGAACGGGAATATTCGCTCTGGGAGATGTATTTTTATAGACTAGAGTCTCGTCGAATTGGGGATAGCCGGAGAAGAGGAAATGGGTTCGGACTTCATTGGAGCACCGCAACCTTGAGCAGGATGGCAGTTACTGTGGACTATCACCTGTACTTCCCGCAGGATAGGAAGGGAGCGTTCAACGATCTTGGCTAGCCATACCATTAGATTGACTTACTCCGTTAGAACATATACGAATACAATGTCCGTTAGTGTTTTGGGGGACTCGTAGATAGCACGCCGAGTCTCTGCTGGCCTCTGAGTGGCCGTGGTCGCAGCAGCGTATGAAGAGATAATCTTAAGCCGCTGAACATCTCTAAGAATAGCGATGCGCGCTCCACTGAGTTCGGGGACTCGGGATGTCACAGGAGATTTGGAGCCAAGCAAGCTGCTGCGTCCCGCGCTGACGTGCCACTTGTGATTTCAGCCTCGGATTCAGTGGGGGGTCCTTCGCCAAGGGAGAGATGTGAATTGGAGTTGCTTGGCGGCTAGCCTGTTGGCCGGTTGTTCCTTGGTACGTGTCGGTGATGTTGGCCGACTGTTTTGCTGATCCTGTTGATTCTTCTTGGGCGTGGCCAGGTCTGAAGGAAAAGGTTCCCACTGTTGCATAGCCTGGAGCTGGCTCCGGACCTTCTGAATATGTTCCTGCTACAACATGATTTCTTTGTAGCAGTGGTACTTCTGTAGTGGGCTGTGATTAGTCTGAGGCGCTCCTGTATGTTGCGACGTGCTCCTGCTTGCAGTGCAAATACAAGGGTGGTCCCGCTGCTTTGTAAAGTTGGTAGCCAGATGGATGCATCCACACCTTACGCATGTAAGCGACCTGTACAGATGGTATACTAGTGTGTTTATACCCCGTGAATCTAAAACACTGGGTAGGGCCAGTTCTAGGGTGACCGCCACGCATTGAATGCGTGTCCAGAGGAGGGCAAGAAAGTCGTCCAGCTGTTGGCGCTGACACGGGTGGCGGCTTCCACCACGAAGTAAAGTAGCATAGACACGTTATGGGCTAACTTTCCTTCATCGCAAAGCACCGTCTTAAAATCTGGTGAACTTGCTCTTCACCTTGATGCCCTAGTCCTTCAGTGCCATGGTAAGATCTTCTGGTGTGATCTTCAGTTCGCGGGGTTATGACTACGCAAGTTTCGGCAATGTTCCTTAGCCATTTACATTTGTGAGTGAAGTGCACAATGCCGTTACATTTTTGAGAGAAGCCATGACTTTGTGATTCTCTTGGCTGTACGTCTGAAGCCGTGCTTCTCGGTGCTCCTCATCGCTTCCACACTGTTAGCTGTGAGGGTGGAAATATCCCGTATCACGGTCATGTACCCAGTAACAGGTCCGCGAAAATTGGAGGACTTTATTATTTTTGTGCAGCCTCTCGCTGTGACTCCTAAGGAGGGATTGGTTGGGGAGAGGAGCCTGACACTCACCTACGTTTTTGGTGAGACGCCACGGCGAAGCCGTCGGCGTTACATCTTGGCTCGAGAGCACGAATCTCCCCCCTGGAAACGTTCTGCGACTTCGGTTGTACAGCTGCCTGATCTGCCGGCCTGCTGTTGCATATCATTTTCCATTTCGAGTTGATTGTTCGCTCCAAACGCAGAAGGCTCCCCTACTGATAGAGGAGCGGAGTTCAGTCACTGGGTAGTGAAAGCTGCGATATCTGCTGGATTTGACTGAGGGGCGGAATAAGAGGGAGGGGAGAAAGAAGGTGCAGCCAATTCTGACAAATAGATTTGAGCAGCGCCGAGCGTTCCGCACTGTGGAATTGCTACCGGAGCAACCTTCCAATTGTGGGCGAGGGATCCCTTAGCAGTTATACCACTCTTATATGACTCAGTCGATAGTGTAAGTTGTGTAAATACCTCAAATTACTATCCTTGAGTACTGTGTACTATATTTTGTGCCAGCTTGGTACGGAGTACCCTATCGGCAAGTTGGTTTACTGGTTGTTCATCAGTCAGCGGTACTATGGTGTGGGTAGGGGAGGCAGTTGGCCCCGAAGATGAAAAATCCTGCAACGGTTGAAGTAGTATCCGCAGAGGGAAGAAGTCGGAGCGGAAGCTGGAGAAAAAATGGTACATCTGCTCTTTTAGCTGATTTACTTACTTTGTAGCCACGTTCCACAATTGGTGACTGTATTTGCTTTATAGGATAGAAGGTATGGTTAGCTGGCCCGAATCTATTTTATACACTTCACATCTGTAAAAGTTTCATTGTAAGGAACATTATATCTTTATAACCATTGCATAATTTCCACCTTTCGGCATCGCATCCTGGGAGCTTTATTTAGCTGCAATGAACGATAGGATACGTTTAAAATAATGCTCCAGTTATTTTCTAATAAGAGTTACTAAACCAGTCTTCAATTAACTGACTCGTCATCACCTATTGTCAGTCCCCTGTCTTATTAGATGTAAATATCAATATGGAATTCGTAACGAATCCTTCATAATTACCAGCATACGGAAAAATTAGCCTTCCTTTTTTCCCAAAAGATATCTTTATTATTTACAACAGTGAATAACCGGTCCTGATTTCTTTCTTTGAATGGTGTGCATTTATCCATGTCTCGTCTAGCCACACAATGTGTTCTGGGCTCTTATCGTATATTTCCAGCGAGAACCTGAATCTAAAAGCAACCACGCCACTTTATTCAAGGAACACCTTCCTTTTGCTATGCCATATTTTTTACCTTTAAAACAATGCATTTCAAAGATATAAACAACCATTTACAGCATCAAACCAACCATCTCTTTTAAGAAAAGAGATTCCTTTGTTTCAAACTAACTAAAGATGTCACGTCAAATTGCATCCTTTTGGAAATCCTCTAGAGTAAATTTCTGCGTTTTTCACGGTCTTGATTTTCTTGGGGTTCTCAATATTGTAGTAGATCAATTGAACTCTGGAGCATTTTACTTTAGTGATTCATTTAACCGTTGCCACGGAAATGGAAAGCGTCGGAATTCGCCAGAATTTGAATTTTATTTAATTTTTTCTCCCTGGGCTGTTACAATGTGCAGCCTTTAAGGTAAAATTTTACATATATTGTACATTTGTGTGTTTGTTTTGTGGTAAACTTTTGCTTTGTAGAAACCCATACATCGGCAAAAAACTTGCCCAAGAGAATGGCTTCTTTCGAAATTGCATTGGCTGAAAAGTGGTATTGGGATAAGGTTTGCTTTTGCCTTGCTTATTGTGTTGTACTGCGGGGGGGGGGGGGGGTAGTTTGTTTGGGTAGGTTAGAAAGTATGAATTCTCTTGTGCTTGCGATGCTGGGGTTCTTTTCGGCCAATTTGTTGTATTTTAGGGTTATGGTGATTATTTATTATCATCCCTGTGTTTGTGTGCGCCTTTGAAGAGTCTATAGGAAGGTTGGCATTTTTAATTCTTTGTGGATAGTTATGTTGGTGGTAAGGTTTGGGACCCGTAGAATTTTCCTTAGATGTTTTACCTTGACTGTAGGAGGTCGGTCTTGGTTGTATTAGCCCATGCAGCGCAGGCGTATAATATGAACTGTTGAACGAAGCCTTTGAAAAGGATGATTTCCGTTTTGGTCTGTATTTACTTGCTGCTTAGCAGTGCTGAGCTCACATAGGTACGTTGTTTTGCATTTTTATGGTGTTTTTAATATGGTTGTTCCACGTTAGATTCTGGTCTAGCGTAGCTCCCAAATATTTGATGGTAGGTAGGCACTACATTTTCTGTCCATGTAGTATTTTTTTCTATTTTGTGATTTTTTCTTGTTTTCGTGAAATATATGAGCTGACTTTTCTCAGCGTTTATTTCTATTTTCCAATTAGCAGCCTAGTTCAGGAATCTATCCAGGTATCTCTGTAACTCCAGCTGATTGTATTTGTGATTTGAGTTGTGGTTATAGACTGCTGTGTCGTCAACGTACAGTAGCGTCTTTCATTTGTGGTCAGAAGGTATGTCGCGAGTGTACAGGTGTACAGATTTGGGGCTAGAACTGCTCCATGCGGCACTCCAGCTGTTATGCGGAAAGTTTAGGATTTTTCGTGTGCCACTTGGACGTGAAAGCAGCGTGTCAGCAGGTAACTGACCAGTATGCGTAAAGCTGTTAATTGGTGATATATTTTGTATAATAGACCATTGTGCCAGCACCTGTTGAAGGCTGCTTCCACGTCCAAGAAGAGAGTCAGTGTGCTGCTGTCATTATAGAACTCTGTGCTGATATCGTCGGTGAGTTTTAGTATTTGCAGTTCTGTGGAGTGGAGTTGTCAAACCCAAACTATTGATTTTGTAGCGCTGTGGATTCGGTATGTTTTACTTTAATTGCTGGTTGAGAATCTTCTCCAGTGTCTTCCTCACGACTGGAAGGAGGCTGATCGGTCTGTAGTGCTGTTTTTTTTTTTTTTTCTCTCTTTGCCTAATTTTGGAATAATGAACATTTTTGCTTCCTTCCAGTCTTGGGGAAAATAGTGAAATTGGAGGTAGAAGTTTAGCATTTGTGTTGGGTGGACTAAGGCTTTTAGCGGAAAGTTTTTCAGATATTCGTTTCGGATGCCATCCAATCCTGGGGCTTTGTTGTTTTTAGTGATTTCAGTTCAGTTCAGTTTTTCTTTATTCAATGCTGGGGTACCTTAGCCTACATTGGACGGCTTTAAGGTACAATACATTTCCATTTGTGTACAATTTTTTGTGTTTGTTTTGGCATATATACATTTTAGGGTTTTTTGGGTAAATACATACAAGAGATGGGCAGGGCCCACACTTAGTGATTTAATGTAAACTTTGTCCAGCTCTTTTGAAAGCAGATTTAAGGACACCTCCATTTACTCTTTCCCGTTAAAAATGTTCACTCACAAGTTGTATACAAGTACTCGGGTTTAAGTATTTAAAGTTACATATTAGCTTTTTTTACTATCATTTGCAGCAGCCATCATATACAACTACGCACACAAGGATTTAAACAAATGTCGATCGCTACTCTAGCACTATAAATGAAAAGCTATATAAATATTGTGGCATTGGCATTGGATGATGATGGTTAACAATAATGGCATACGCACGCAAACATGTTGTTCACATATTGCTGTTTAGCTGGTGGAAGAGAATAGATAGGAGATTGTGGAAATGCTGAGATAGAAGTGTAATGACGGGGCAAAAGGAGATTTGGCATAGACAAGACACGGTTTGTGAGAGAAAAGAGAAAGTAAGTTAGTGAGAAGTTGGAGTCGAGAGAATGCTGTGAGAGCGTGCAGTGGCAATTTATCACATCCGTCCCCGGGGCCAGAGAGAAAGACAAGTTTGGCATCATGTATAAAAGGTAATCTAGACAAGAGTTTTCTTTAAATAATAAATTCTGGAAAGTTGTTATACATAATAAGATGTTTTAATTATAGCAAGCTACGCTCCCATTGTATTAATCCTGTAATCTGGTAAGCTGTGTTTTTGAGGAATGTTAGAATTTTATTTGCAATAGGGCGATGCGGACAGGGCTCAAACCCTGGCCCGCCACACATGGTGGAGACTCTCGAGTCTCGAAGAGAGATCCGTCACAATATATTTAAAATGAAGAAACAACACTAGATAATTTCAACCGCAATGTAGGCTCCCAAAAAGGGCTGTCTTCTTTAATGTATAAGCCGGCTACAGTAACCAGTGTCATAGAAACTGTTTACAAAATTCAGCTAAAAGATTGGAGTCACATGTGTGCTGTTTCACTACACAGCATCTATTGATGCCTATACTCTAGTGATATCAAACACATTTCAGAAAGGACTAAATCACTTGAAACGAATTCATCCCATTTTGTAATGTCGTTGAAATTAAGTTTGTATGGAAAAGTTCATGTTCGAATAGAAATTGATTAATTGTATAGGCTCTCAATTACACGGCACAGCAAGCTAGTGAGAAGAAACAGGCATATATTACACATAACTATGAACTGCTTAAAATTATGCATGAGAATGAAGCCATTCTACGTGGACACAAATAAAGACAAGAGTCTTCAAAAAGGTACCTTCAAAGATTTGGTAAATTAAATTGCTAAACTATGTAGCAGCTTGCGTTAGCATTTAGACGAATCCAATGTAAATAAATAAACGTCAACCACCATACAAAATGAGCTATTAGACTTCATGTACTATGTTTGCAGAGATGATCTCCATAGAATGTAAATAAAGCAATGTTTGTGTCTGTGCAAGCGATTGAAACCACAGAAGTTTCCAATAAGTGACAGATATTTCTTTTTTTCAGGGTTCAAAAGTCGTGAAACACTTTCATGGTCTCAGGCAGCTAATTGAAATATATTTCTCAGGAATATCCAATTGCATTTTACAAGAATTATGAATGAATGAATGGTGTTTAACGCCCGTTTTTGCTACAGAGGCACCACAGGCGATGGACACTGATGATACATGAGATGAAATGATATATTGGGAAAGGATTTTATGGAAGGAATCGTTCCAGGCCTAAGTTTAGGGTACCTCCCCGGCATTTGCCATTTATGAGGACTGAGGAAAACCTGGAAAAAACCTCAGTCAGGAAGGACGGTCCTGGCGGTATTCGAACCCAGACCTCCCGCTCACGAGTCCGAGACTTAACGACCTCGGCCACCCGTGGCGGTTTTAGAAGAATTAGAGTGATGTAAACTTAAAAATAATAATTTCTCAAACTGATGGTGGATCTCCATCCCGTGGAGTAAGGCAAGGAGTACAGAAACTTGTTAGAGGTGTTTAACCATGTGTTTATTTTATTCACTGCCATGCTCACCAACTGAATCTTATAACGCTAACAAGTATATTCTACTATCAGTTCCGGTCAGATATTTTCACCTATTTGCTATACTTTTCTTTCTCTTTTTCCTCTATATTTATTAGCAAGAGAACACATTTAATTCAAGAGGTATCTCAGTGACGTTTACTGTGAACACAACAAAAAAGATTGCATTTTCAGGGTAGGATATTGTTATCCGATTTTCAATGCCAGAAATCCCTAATACAGTATTTTGAAATTATTCAAGAGGAAGAAAATGGGCTATGCGTCAATAAGGGAAGCACCTGGGCTTTTCTTGAAAATTAATTCATTTTCTTCTTGGAATATTTTAACAAAATATTGCTCTTGATCAAAATATTTTACATTTTGCAGAAGAAATTTACAACAAAGATATTTGTGGAGCATCATCTTTTTAAATTTTTTTACATGAGTAATGTTAGGAATGAATTGACCAACTAAACGGTAAAATTATTTTACGGCATGTAGCACTTCAAAGAAGAGGACATGTGTAAACAATACAGCTTAATCTATTGAATGCTGTAATATAATTATTCAACAAGCGGAAGAAAGATCAGGTGCCAGTAAACATTTGGAATGCTTCAATTCAGCTAAATTGTATGTGCTGATTTCAAGGCGGGAATTCCTGACGAGGTGTGCAACAAATATGACTAACATTATTTGTTCATAGAAGGAGTAAATCTACAGAATGAACAGCGTATTTTATTGAAGAGTTTAAGTACACAAATTCTGTAAATGTGTTCTATTCTTTCCTCAGTGAAAACAATTTAGAAAATAACTTCTCAGAAACAACGAAACTGTGAAACGTTGCTCTGCAACTGCGGTGGCAACAACTGAATGTGCAAGGTTTTTCAGCACACCGAATCATGTTAAAACATGCTTACAAAATACAATGGAACAAGATAGACGCAATACTCTGTGAATGTTAATAATAGAGAAAGAGTAATATGTAATATTAAACGATAAACTTACTAAAAATAGCTGAGCAGAAGGTCAGGAGAGTAGAGTCATTGTTTAAATAAATGTATCGTTTAAGAAGGTTTGATCCAATATACTTTTTTGCATAAATGGTAATCTAGATGAATAAGACCATATTAAATTTTCTAGCTCCAGCAAAAATTGGGGCTAGAAAATGCCAATGTAGTAGGAGCAGTGATCTATCAGTTTTCAGCTTATGTACACACTGAAAAAATCAGAATATTCGCTATTTTAAATACATTTTGCACATAATTTATTTATTAGTGCATATTCATGACATGGAATAATTGGACAATTTTTATCAGCAGGCCTAAAAATCATTAACCGAAATTATATAAGCATCTTGGCTGTATTTGGAATAATAAAAAATAGAGGAGAACGTGGCATTCGTACCAACTTTGCTTTGTTTATAAAGCCTAGACCTGAGCTAAGTGTGCAATGATTAGCTTTACATTACCAAAGTGCGCTGTACTTTTTTTGGTGGTCTACCTACGATGCTGGAAGCAAACTTTCGCCAAACAGCAAAGTTCATTATCTTATCGTTAATTCTTAATAACTGTTAGCCAGAACGGGGCCTTTAGACACAAAAGAAGTTATTTACATTACAATAAAATAAGTGTAAATAACACGTAAACAATGAAAAATACGTAAAAACCTCCAACAACTTTTAGTCTTTGTACAGTTCACTATTTGACATTCAAAAACTGGTGCCTATTGATGTAAAATTCTAGTTACTGCTAGCATATGGTGATGATTTGGAAATACTGTATCATCTAAGAACTTCATACGTAGTGTTGTGTGTGAACTGTGATGCAAGAAACAGTAATGAGAAGCGACCGTTGATGCATCATGCTGTAAACAGTAGTTCAGTCACCAAGTTGTGATCATATTGTACTGACTCAGATACTGATTCAAGCATTTCCTCCTCTTCATAATCAAGAAATACAAATCCATATTTTCGAAACAATCCAGAACCTTCTTAACAATGATTTTTTCCCCCTAGAAGTTTGCACAATCAAGTAGAAATTTAAAGTGTCGGAGAACAGAACAGTTCAGAATTTTCTTTCTGCGAACTGGGTATTTTAAATACAAACTGCCTTAACCAAATAGGCTCAGTAACCAAGCAGATCCTAACAACTATTAATGTCATTTTTTTCTTTCATGACAAAATTTCTAATAATGAATGGAAGTTGCAGGCGAATTCTCAATTTATAGGCAGAGCTTAATTTTGTTTATGTGAAAGTTGAAAATCAAAATTGTGCTAAATGTTGCATTTGCGAAGTGATTCTTAAAAACCCAACAAAAGAACACCTTAAAGATTATAGAACAATCTGCAATAGAAGAAGACCCAATAAGCATGTTCTACATCAAACTGTCAGTCGAAGATAGTGTGGAGATGAACGAATCCTTGGAACAGGTGGGCCTAGAAAACAGCACTTGCAGTTCAACGCTCTGCGGATTCCATTGCTAGGCACCCTGCAAAACCTCTTTAGCTCTTCATATGGATATATAATAAATAGTTACTTCGACAAGAGCAGTGCTTCAGAGGGAAAAATAAACAAACCAAACAAAAATTAAATGAAATTAAGGACCTGCTAGAGAAATTGCCCCCATCCTACCACCCGCCTGAACTAAAAAAAAATTTCAAACACACTGCTTGATGATGTTTACGAAGAAGAATCTCAGCATACACATGTTGATCTTGACTCAGTTTTACTCATAGATGAATGGAAAAATGAATAAATGGAAAAATGAATACATTAATAAAAAGAATTATGTCACAATGGTACACAGTGTTAATGCAAATCCTGGAAAACCAAGAAGTATGTTTCTGCAGGCCTTCAATCTGTCAGGTGTGACAGGCAGAAAATAAATTACGTGATATGGTAAAGGAAGCTTCTGAAATAGCAAAAACACGGTATAACACAAACACCTACTATGCTATGTCCAATAATGCGAATATAATGCTAAAATTGAGCAAGAGTAATAAATTATGGCATTGTGTTTGAAACTTACACACTGCAATTCCATTGGCTAAAGACTTACTACCAACAGATATCTCAACAAAATAAAACCAAATACTGAAATCGTCCAAAAATTCAGATCATCAGCACCAACTTTTATCCAATGGCGATTCTAGAGATATTCTTGCCGTGAGCGCCCGCTGGTGCTCTCAAAGAGATGCCTGTATCTCATTGAAAAATAACATCACAGTAATGAGTAAAGCGTCAGCTAATGATGAATTCAATAAAAAAGGCCATCATCTATAAAGTCACACTTATTTAAAGAAATATTTTCACGAGTAAATTACACAATTGCAATCTTAGATGCTTTCAACCAGCTCATCAATACTGGTCAGAAATCAGCATCAGCAGAATTATGGATGGTTCTAGAGTTACCTGATGGTCATGATGATAAGCCACATCTTCTTGAGAAACGGAAAAAACAGTAGCAAATGTACTTCACCCACATTACCAGGGACAGGATCTCAAGGAAGAACTTCATGACCAAGTGGAATAATTTACATTGGAAACATTGAATGCAAAACGTCTTGTCAGCTTTCAACAGTATCAAGGGAAAAAAACAAAAAAAAACAAAAAACAGGAATATTTGGTGAGTTTTTGGCAGGGCTGTTACATCCCCACAAACGTTCTGGTTCTTTGCTAAGGGGCACCATTCGAAACTAGAAGATTTGTTAATAAATTGCTGATCATTCTAGCTTCCTTTACAAACTGAAGAGGGTATTTTACAACGTCTTTTGTTCATAATGCTAACAGAAATCTTCTTTCATTTGAAAATTCGAAGAAGCTAATACATGTTTATTATCCATTTAAAATGATAGATCAGGTGTATGAAGATTATCGACTAGATAACGTGAATGTGTAGCACTCTGTTAATTTTTTTTTTTTAATTTACAACTATAGAATGCTGAAGTTCGGGTAACATTTATATAAAGAATCAGTTTTAAAACCCAATAGGAACCAAATTCTTATGTGAACGTTTTGTGATAAGATAAATATTCTTTGCCATTAGAACCTTTCAGAAAACAACAGTAATTTGTTGTAAAGAATAAAGTGATTATGTGAACTTATTTTAAACTCATAAGTAAAAAAGGCATTTTTACAGTATAACAGTTTATAGTAAATATTACTAGTTCTACTGTCCTATTTATTATTATTATTATTATTATTATTATTATTATTATTATTATTATTGTTGTTGTTGTTGTTGTTGTTGTTGTTATTAACTCATTTAATGTAATAATGTTCCAAATTTTATGTAGTAAATGACTAATCATCAAAGAGTTGGGAAGCACGGCTGAATATGTCAAAATATTAATAAATTTAAAAAGATTTAAGTATTTGATGTTTAGATTGTCGAAATGAATAAATGTTAGTTTTTTCACTTTGTGTAGAAAGCAGCTTTCTACATTATGTATTTTATACGTAAATTACGCGTAAAAGGACAGACGATCTGAAAAGCTGGCCCCTTGCTTTTTGGAAGGATGTTTACGCTTTCTCGTAGGCTTCTTTGTAGTTCGCTCTAAATCTCACCAGATTTACACGATCCTTTTGATTTACAGCTCCCGTGCTGGCCGGGACTGGAAGGGAGCCTTCTTTTTGTGGGAATTATACAGATACTCCTTTCATCTCTTGATAATTTCTGGTTTCTCCTTGACAATTTCAACAATAAATGTTGAAGTAGGTATGCTTGAATTTCACACCATTCCTTGTGTAGTTGACACTCTTGAAGTTAGGCGTACCTATATTCTTGTCACAAAGGTATGAATAACTCTTTATGGAAAAAGTAATTTCCACATAATTTAGACACTTTTCTGTGTTAACTGGATCACGTAAAATTCTGAATGAAGAAATGTTCTTAACATGCCCGCCACAGAAACTAAAACTTTCCAAGAGTCTGATTGCTGGATCCAGAAAATGGCATATAAAATAATGCAAGAATGAGCTGATTTCATCAGCTCCTTTTCGACTTATGCTCTCTGAGTACAGAAATCTCTCTCCCGTTGCAAGAATGTAAAATGAAAAGAAAATACAGATAATTGTTTATTATAATAAATGTATTTTTCATTAGAACAAGAACGTTTTTACTGTAGTCAACAGTAAATGCAACTTTAGACCCTATCTTCCGGCATTTCTTTTTTATTTCTTTATCCTGTCATAAAATAATGCTGCTTTTTAATGTGTAATTTAAGGGCCGTTTCAAATGTTAGAAGATCAGATTGAGCGACCTTTTTTCAGATTATATCGAAATTAATTGTTTCCCCAAATAGTGTTTGTTGGCATTATGCTAATTACACGAACTAATCACTTCTTTCAAAACTTATATTGAAGTCTGAAATGAAGATTGCGCGATAAATTTCGTACGAAATTCAATATTTGGAAGCTGTCTTTGAACATTTTCAGCTCTTTTTTACTTTTGATTTTTTACATTTAAAGACTCTGGAAAGTTTATTCGTAAGCCTCCACGGCCGGTGTCTCTATAGAAGTCAAACTTTGATGACAAAGGATGAGCAAAACGTTGGAATGCCCATACCCATCAACCATGAGGCGGCCATCGCCGGAAGCCCAATTCTAACTATCCAGAATTTTTTTTTCTTTTTCCGTTTCCTTTAAACTATAGTGTCTATTTCTTCCTTTCAATTAATTAATATTTTAAGGAATCATCTCGCGTGTTTCATTCTTTAATGCCTGAAGATGATTTTGGTGTTTATATGGTGCATTTCTTTGGTCGTAATGGCCTTCAATTCCTACCTTCTTCAGAGGAAGATCTAATTTTCCCGTTTTAATATCGTGTAGTGTTATAGGTGCCGACTTACAGATACACAATTCCTGAGTATTTGTAACATTTTATTATGTGAACACCAAAGAAATAATACTTATCAGGAAAATGGGCATCCTCTCTCTTTTCTGGGACGTCGACGTTGACAGAAATTACTGAATTACCCTCTAAGATACAGATTTATTTCACCTTGAATTTTGAACTGGTTCATAGTCTCTCTGGTTTTTGAAAGTCTCTCTGGTTCATGTCTCTCTTACATTCTCGCTTACAGTATAAAAACCTTAATTTTTTTACACTTATGTGACTCTCCTTTTTCAGGAGCTTGCAGCTTTAAACGCTATGTAGCATTATTAATGCGCTCAAATCGTTTCCTCTCCCTTTTTAGCTTCTTCAAAGCCCTTTCTTCATAAACAGAAAAATTACTTTTCTGTACTTCCATCTCCATATTTTACATTAAACACACTGTCAGGGACATTATTTCACCCATGTAGTTAATCACAACAATGATTACAAACAAATACAAGAAAGTCACCGATACACGTAGGAAACTGTAAAATATTTTTTTTCTTTCATTTTCATCTATGTACTTATCAGTTGATTCTCCAGTTTTATAGGACCTATCAGATTTGTCTCCAATATGGCATTTAAAATATTCAAATATCTCTGTTAAACAATACTACCTGAGCAACTAATTGATATGAAAAAACTAAAAAACAGAACATTTTGAATTAAACATGTATTTCCCTCATATTCTTCATTTGAAATGTAATGTTGTGTTGCATGTAAAGAAGGATTTAAGCTTAATAGTTCAGGAAAAGTCATTCTGACATTCTTAGTGTATAGTTTCACAAATAAAACCAAGATCCAAGGATTGTACCTAGACTGAAACATTCGATTGAAACAAGAAGGAGAAAATGACTACAAAGAAAGCAAAAATGTTTGAAACTAAAGGGGATATTTCCCTGTATCAGAATAGCAATGCTTTTTTTTAGGCATCCTTAAAGTAAATAAACAAACTGGATTAAAGTGGTAGCCTCTGTGTAAGCAAAGAAGGGTTGTTTCATCTTCTAAGGTGATAACTTTTTAAGTATCTTTGCGGAGGAATTTTTTGGATAATACTTTATATAAATAAATAAACATCACATCATGATGCACATAGAATGTAATGAAGAGTTTTAAATTACTGCTGTAAAATCTCAAATGCTTTCATTGAACTTCAGCAATATAATGAGCATATAACTAAACTGACTACAGAGGTTTTCATGGTATCATGGCATTGCTAATTATTGCTGCATTCTGGTATGAATTCTGCCTTAGATTCAGAAGTAAAATGAGACATGAGAAATGGGAACTCAACATAGATCTAATTTCAGACTAAAACTAGATTTTGAAACCATGGACTTACATGTTGGCTAGTTATAAGATATGAAAAGTTTACTTATATAATATATGAGAATAATTTAACTTCTTATTTGCCTGGGATACCTGATTACCATGTGCATTTAGAAATATAATAAATGTGTGCTTTTAAACTCTTTATTAGCTCTTAGGAATGCACATTAACCAACAAAGCTAGTGATAATCCACTGAATTGTTATATTTATTTTTCTAAATATAGTTTAGACAAAATTTTGTATATCATTAAATTAATAAACATCATTCCTCATATCTCTGAGCTTTATTTACTAAACCACTAAAAGAGAATTGCAACTATATTTATTTTGTGCATGTGCTATCAACTACCAATATTTTTTTCAATGTTATGAACTGTACTTTCCTATTAGCATATACATACTATTAGTATTTGTATATTGAATGAACTTTATTAATTTTATTTTAATAAAATTATTTAAAAAATAGGGATGAAGTGATAAATAGAAAACAATATCCAAACTATCTTCTCTGGTCTTAATTCTTTATTTTACTTCCACATAATATATTGAAACATTTTAGTATTCAATTTCATGAAAAGTGAAAGTTTGCATTATGTAGTTAACAGTAATGTTCCATTTGAAAAATATCTTGTTTTAAGTCATTGTGCTAAAGAATTCAAAAAGCTTAACTCCTGGTTCTCATTTCTAACAGTTTCAATATACTTTTAAGCTTTAAAGTGTTCTGGTAGCTAACAAGTAACAATTTTGGGTTTGAACAAACAAAACCACAGCAAAACTCAGTTATAGGCTATGTGCACAGACTTTCATGAGCAACTTTTGGAGCCATAGTCTAGTGATCATAAAATGTTTATCTTGACTATAGCCTCAAAGTTCAGAAATATATTATTTTAATATTCAGTTATAGACTATTTACTTATCTCTGAATCAAAAAGTGATATTCAAGTTTCTGTATAAGCCATAGTTGCTCACTACAGAGCTTTATTTAGTCACCCTTCCCTTACCTTCTGCTGCATCAGTCAAGACTGAGATAACCTTGTTTGCTTTACATAGTAAGAGGATAAAATGTATGACAAATAGTAATCAGTGCAGTAAACGGTATTGGAATTAGCAATAGGTGCATCATGCAAATGGAATTGGTCTGGAAGATGATGTTTATTTATTTTATAGAAATGTCTCAGTACTTCAATCTTTAGACATTAGTACCCCAGATCATTCATAATGAAATGACAGAAGTCAACAGTCCTATGTAAATAATTATTTTTGAGCAAATTCACTCTTTAAGTATTAAAGCAGTACTTGTCTTCAAGGAGCTCTATTAGTTAACTACAGCAAATTACAGAAAAATAAATATCACCATAAATTCAAAGCTAAGTAAATCACACCTAATCAGAATTTTGGAGTAGCTTTGATTATTTGAATCCAAGAGTGCTTCTTGTAAGTATTCTGTAAATCGAAACATTATTTCCATGAAAAAAGCAGCTAAAATAAAATAAAATTATTGCTAAATTTTCAAAGATGCATTTTCTATAATTTTCAAATTTTAGTTTAGATCAATAAACTGAAACAGTTGTCTGTATAAGTAGTATCTCATGCACATACATCAGAATTTTAAGACATTGAATAAAATTCATTGTGTAATACTTTTATCATTTCTAGAGAGAAAAAAAAATCTTCTTTAAAAGCAGCAATTTTTGTTTTAAATGTACATTACTTCTCATAAGTTATAATTATAGACATTATGTAATTAGCATAAAAAAGCCACTTATTACGATATTGATTAGTTTGTTAATAGTAATTGACTTGAGAGATTTTAGTATCTGACATCCTTTTTAAGGACATTTATTCTCTGTCAGCAAAAGCAGTAACAGTAGAATGAGCTAAAATAATGATTTGAAATTTGCATATATGAAGAACTATTATATTGCAATATTGCACACATGCATACATATGCACGAGCATACACTTACATATATTGAGGTAGATTGCAAATGTTGCTTTAAATCTTCTAAAACTTTCTGTCAATTCCACTTATAGCCAATCTTCATTTGAACACCATTTATTGTACAAAAATAGTGTGCAACAAAAGATAAATGTCAGTATATAAAATGCACATAAATGTTTCATAATATATTTTACAGATGAAAATAAAACAGTAATGTTTCTTTTCTTTAATATTGATTTTTGTTCATTTTTACAGTTCAAATTCAAATCTCCATTTCCAAAACAATACTAAATTTAAAACAGGGAAACAAAAGTACATTGTTCACCTTTCTCTTGCTAGAAGAAGAGGGAAGTGTCATATGATCAAATATGTTCTAAAACCTATCAAAGTAATAATTTGGAATGCTAGAATATTCAGAAAAAGCTCATATTTAAAAAGGTAAGTTATTCTTAATGAAAGAAAATTTATTCTTCCTAATGTGGATACACAATATCCACTTTCCTGGTGACTTTCTTTTCTTGTGCATAGTAAAAAGCTGAAAGACAAAGCTGTTGGAAAATATTTTTATCTTGCATGCAAAAATAATATAGTCTCAATTGCTCCATTATTGATATGGCTAGCACCATATCAAAAATATATGTGGTATTACAGTATATCCATATATTTTACTTAATGTTACTGACAAAGCAGAAAGGCTGGGTGCTAAGAGGAAACTTCAAATTGTTGCTATTGGCTATGCCCAAAATTTACTTTTCACGGGCTTTAATTTTATGCTTACAGAGGAGTGGTAAACTGAGGGTTGAATCTGTTGTCAACTTGTCAATCTGAGGAATTCCATTGGTTCTCATTAGAAAAGAAAAATAGTTGTAATATGTTAATAAGAATGTGCTAATTTTGAAAGAACAATTTATTTAAGGGAAAGAAAATGCAAACTAAGAAAATAATTGTTTACTACTGTAATAATGTGCTTTTTTAACACATAGATTTATAGAACAGCACCTCAGATGATTCAATGTAAATAGAATTTTAGAATACCAAGCATAAGAATAAAGCCTACCAGTCTGTAACAGCAGAGAGCTATAAGTAATGCCTGTTAGTATACACCATCCTCTTATTTACCTCACAAAACTATATCTATTCCTTGATTATAATATACCAGGATGAAGAAATTATATCACATATTATGTATTAATTGTTTAACTTACTGGGGCGGGGGCGACGTTCAGTCTGTGTTGGACCATTTTGCTGTCCTTTATACTGATGTGTAGCAGCCACACTGGGTGTTGATGCTTTTGCTTGACGTTTAGGAGAACGATTTTCAGTACTGAGGCCTGGGCCAACTGATTGTGAACGTGCTGAAAAATAGGATTTATTTTACTGAGTAATTGATAGCAAAATGTTCAATGAAATGTTAATAAACCTCTCTATTAGTCACATTGCTTGGGAAATACAATTTGATAACTAACTGTGATGGAAATTTCAGGATAAACTTTGATTGTCAGGATGATATAACATTCCATAATTATAAAGGGCAGGTATATTTTCATGAAAATGAATGTTTTTGCATTACTTATGTTGCCAAATGGGATATATTTTCCAAATTAGTACAGCAAGCACTATTTTATCCAGTATTTGCTCACACAAACATCAATGCTGCATTTTCCCAATTGCTACAATGTTTCAAAATATATATTTAGTGATTTTTCAATAATAGCACAAAATATTTTAAAGTACAAATATTATGAACTCCTATAAAATGTTGCATAAAAATTCTAAATATGCTGCATTAAATGTATCATAAAAATCTATTTGAACCACATATATTTAATTCATCCAAAAATAAAAACCTGTAATATAAGAAAAATAAATTTTAAAATTTAATGTTCGTTAGTGGTAGTGGTAGTGGCATTGCTAGTGGTAGTAGTAGGAATTCGAATTTTTATTTCTCTTCTCACACACATCAACATACAAAATATTTGTAACAAAATAAGTGCAAAATACCCAATTAGGATTAAAATGTAACAAATAGAATTAGTGCCTTCTGCAGTTCCAGAAAGCACAAACTCCAATATCAAAATTCCAATTTGATTGGCTCCACCCCCAGTACTTGGTGGTGATGGTGGCGGTGGCCGCAATGGTGGGAGTGGTGGTAGTAAAATAGTTATAATTTTTACTAGTTCTTTAATATCCCATATCAACTGCAAATGCAAGATGAAGAATAGAGTAAAGGAGATAATGACAATGAAAGAGAGCATGAAGGCCATTATTGTGTGTCATTCTTGTAAGTGATCCTGTTAAACCTGATACCTCTCTGTTCTAGTGCATGTCAGAAAGCTTTGTTATCTGACCTTTGTTCAGTAACAGTATCAATATAGGAGTAGAAGCATCAACAGAACTAGTATTAGTGGTGGTAATAGTAGTAGTAGCAGTAGTGGTTGTGGTAGCAGCAATAGGAGGAGTTTAATAATAGGATTATTAGTAATAATTGTTCTGGCAGTGGTAGCAGTAATAATATCAGCAGCATTAGTAGTCATAGCAGCAGCAGTATAGTAGCATTATAAATATAATTTTGGTGCTGATGATGGTAAAATTAGTAGTAAATGTAGTACCAATAGCAGTAATATTAGTAGCAATAGCAGCATCAGCATAATTATGGTGATGGTGATAGTTGTAGTAGCAAAAGTAGTAAAATTATTAGCAGTACCCATAACAGTAATCTTAATGGCAGTAGCAGCAGAAGAAAAGCAAAAATATGGTTAAAACATGTCCTTTTAAAATATAATGGTCTTTTAACAGTCAGGATCCGTAGTAGCAGAAGTTGCAGAAGTAGAAATAGCATTAAGAGTAAGAGATAATAGAGGCACCAGTAGTATTATTGATGGAAATAGGGTGGATATATATGTTGGTTCTGGTTAGAAGTCATTGTAGTGGCAGTAATGGTGGTGGTGGTGGTGGTTAAACAAAGCATTTTATATACTTATTTTTTCCCATAAGAAACCCTGTGCTATATATATTTTCTGCCTTCATTTTATACTGATTTAGTGATTTTACTTCACTCGGTTATTTGTCTTTAAGGAATTTGTTTTCCTAAAATGTAAACATGATTTAATATTGTAATTATTTAATATGACATTGAGATATTCAGTTTGACAATAATCTGACTTGCTGTTTGCAGCTGAAACTGCTAATATTCTGCTTAACCCATCAAAGCACTCTACTTAATAAGGAAAACAGCTATTTGATGTCATATGCATACATTCTTTGATGAATAAGGATTTCTTTGAGCCCTAGCTTCATATATCACTATGAAATCCTGGGTTGAAATTTTGTGTTCTTGTAGTTAAGTAGTCATTTGTGAATTTTTAATTTAGTTTGTCACACTGAGAGAATTTATGCATCTTCTATATGTGAGATCTGAGAATTTGGAAATATTGTAAAAGCATCAGAATTTTTTGTTTTAAATTTTGGTACATTATTATTATGGGTAGTATTTAATGATGTTTGAGATTTCATTCTGCTATATTAAATATTCTGTGAAATTTAATATCAAATATGTGCTTCTATTGTTTCCATTCCTTTTTCTATTATTCTGTGAAAATACTTAAGCTTTTTATATATTTGCAAGCTCCTAGTTTGTCAAACAAATACTGGTGAAATAAATGTCTATTTTCTAAATATGGATGTAAATTTCAGAAATACCATCAAAAAGTAGTGTTAAAACCTCAAGCTGTTTTTACAACTGCTTTTAGAATGCAACTTTTGCTTTGATGCAATACATAGGAGGCATTCAATAAATGTCTAGTACATTATTATATATGTATTCTTTATGTCAATTGGCAAGTGCTGCAAACAAAAGTAGGATTTGTGGTGTGAAGTTCGGTTGGGACTGGTTAGATTTGGCACATTGCTCTTGGAACTGCTGAATACTTGAGAAGAGTTGGTTGGGCTAGAAATAAATGTCAAGGAATCTCCAGGAATGTGGAGTGGCTGTTCATATATTAGTTTAGCTTGAAGATTTGAAGATATCATGCTGCAAAGTTGCTCATATTTTCATGAGGGCTAGAAGCAATACTTCAGTTCATTATACAGTGGAATGGCATTTTCTGGCTAATTTTAAGGTGTGGTAGGAGTTACCTACCGACCTGTTTGTCTGTGGATGTTAGACGGCCATATAAGCTGGTGTGAGGATGTGGAGAAACTGAGACTTGAATTGCCTCCACTGGTCAGTGCTATTGTGCATAAGGCACCAAAAACTCATTGTGCAATCAGCATTTCAGCAATCGTTTTCGCCATTATGTTGCCAATAGTATATGCCTCTGGCCATGGTAAAGTAGTCCACTGCAGTGAAGGGGTAATGCTACTACTTGTAATCTGGCAACAATTTGATGATATCAATCTGGACATGGGGAAACTGAGGGTTTGGTAAAATAAACGGCCAAGTAGACATATTGTGTTTTGGGACACTTTGGCCTGCTGCAAGACAAGCAGGAATGTGCACATTTAAGGTAGTCTTTCTTAATGGATGGTTACTCATAGCACTTGGTGAGCTTTAGGAAAGAATTGGCTTCTAGATGAGAAACATTGTGCAAGATAAGTAAGCCTAAAGGCGCAAGAGAGCAGAAACCTCGTGATGTGGGCAGCTCGTAGTTTGATCGCAATAAATCCCGACAGTAGTTGCTGGAGTAGCCACTGCTTGTAGATGAAAGCTGGTGATCACAACAGAATGGTTGAGAGCTTTTCGTCTTGCTCATGGGTACGAGCTAAGGCAATTACTTTTAGGGAAACAGTGATTGCCTTAATCCTATACAAGACATGTGCAACCAGGTTGTCTTGTGCGGTAACCTAGCGGAGGTCAGTTGTAAATGAACAATGTAGTCAAAGTGATTGAACTAATGAGAACGTTGATCTCTCTTCTACTGGAAGGCATAGATGGATAGTTTTTGGTCAGTAAACACTAAAGTGTTTTGCTTCTAGTTTATGATGGAAATACTTGATTACTTCATACACATTGTTCGCGCTACCCGATTCCTGGGCATTGCCCCTTCACCCAAGTTTTGATTTGCTCAGTACCTTATTGTATTTTAAATCGACCACCCTATTCCTTAAGAGTCACAGTTACGAATCGGCAGCAACCAATCTCCCCGATTCCTTGAAGGATGGAAGCAGAAACGTTGCTTACAGCCGCAGATCATCCGGTTCACCTCACAGTGATGCACTGGTGAGACAGTTGTATTTAGTGCTGATCACCCCAAATCTGTAGGTGGGTAGCACGATCGTTTTTAGTTTGCTCACCACCTTAAAATCGCCGATTGGCTAACAAAATGTTAGTCCTGAATATTGCACGTATTTTGCGCCACATATAACACAAAGTCCAATCCACTCCGTGCAACTCAACGAAGGGAGAGCTGGAATATTCGACCTTGTGCACTTCTATTAACGACAGAAGTACTATTGGATGCTTGGCGTCCGTAGACCTCACATCTGAGCATCTGAATCAGAGCATACATTTTCAGTTTCTAATTCTTTGTTTCATCGATGCTGTAACCACCTCCACGTATCCGTTCTCCCAATTGATCAATATTAGTGGCGAATCTTCTAGCTGTGGTGATGTAACGAGCTTACCCTGGACTTACTACAAGCGAGGTTCTTGCTTCAGTACGAGAAGTAGCGATTTCAAAGAGTTTAAATATCTTTCGGCCAGCAATTCAAAACATGTAGGATCGTTGCTCCCTCCACACGCCTCACCCACTGACCAAAGCGTTGAAGTCAGGTTTCTTTTTGGTAATTTTATTTAATTTAATTTTGGGGGTTTCTTTTATTATACAGTTTGTAGTTTTAAGGCTTTCATGTACCGCCTGTGGTGCCTCAATAGTATAAACGGGCGTCAAGCCCTATTAAAAAAAAGGCTTTCATGTGTTTAAATGGTAGGCAAGCACTTGGTGAAACTAAGCAGGAAAGCTCAGTGTTCATTCAAATGTTTTATAATGTACCATAACGAAGTACTTATCCACGCTGTTGTATTATCGTTGTATTTCAAGTGACTTGGCATAAGGCTATTTAAGTTGTAAAAATAGTTCTAAATGCACTCTTGATGAGCATTGTATGCGCGTTTATCTCTTATGTTCTAATGAATATATTTTTGCATCACTCTTCTGCCGTAAATTGAAACTACTATTTTCCGACTAAATTTAGGGTGCCTTCTTTACATTCTTTCCAAACCTGAATAATTGCGCTGGCATTAGCGTGGAGCTGCCTTAGAAGATTTTACATCTATATCAAGGAAGGAAAGGTATATGGCGCAAGAAAAGTATGTAGACGATCCTAATTCCAGGTAATGGGTGGAAATCTTTGAGTTTCCAACTAAAGAGAAGAGCTACAAGGTAATATATTGAGATAATTCTTCATACTATATTCAATTTTTAATGATCCATCTATACAAAGTGAGTCAAAAAGAGTGAAAACTTCGCACAACTACCATGACTACCATTGTAAAGAAAACCTCTGGAGGTGTCGTTCGTAATGTGCGTTGGTGATGTGTCAAAACTGTTCTGCCGGGAGTGCTAAGACTGTAGGCTAGCGATCAAGGCATGTTTGAATTTGCGAGGATGGTTCCGCTACACTTGCACATTTATCTTTCCTCAAGCGTTATGGTGGTATTCACCATGACGAAAGAACATTTACGGATGATATAAAATGTTAACAGAGACAGAATCTGTGTGAAAACAGAACACCAGGAGGCCGCGTATAAGCCATGAAACTGTCAACATAATTCAGGAAATGTTCATAAGAAGGCCACATAGTCAACACACTTTGCTAGTCATGAGCTGCAGTTACGTCAGAAAACTGCTTGGCATGTTGTTTGTAAGCGATTGATGTGCAAATGCTATAGATTACAGTTGTTTCATCCCTTTTGAGAAAATGACAACATCTTATGCTACCAGTTGTCATCAAATGCAGGCGGCCATGATGTGTGACGTTTGCAGATCGACTTGTTTTCTCGAATGAAGTCATATTTCATGTTAACATAAAATAAATTGTCATAATCTGGGAATATGGGGCACAGAGCGCCCATATATCTCGGTTGAGCATGTGAAAGATTCACCGAAGATGAATGTGATTTATACTAGTTCACAACGAAGGATCTATGGCAAGTTTTTCTTCATGGAAGGTACCGATATAAGGATAACGTACCTTGACATGCTGTAGCAGTGGCCCATCCACAGGCTGATGATGGCTCTAGAGACTACAAGTTTCAACAAGATGGGGCTGCACCTCATTATCACAAAGAGGTGCGACATTATCTCAATGAAAACCTGCCTATTTGTTAGGTCGGCCGTGTGACCCCCGCCAACTTTCCATCTTACATATGGACACCAAAATTCCCCGATCTTTGTGTAGAGGTACATAAAAGACTTTGTGCATCAGCTACCTCTTCCCAAGGATATGCAAAATTATGAAAAGGCATTGTTACTCTTTTTCAAACTATGCTATCTTGTGTATGGGAAGAACTTGATTGTAGTTTGTACGCATGCTGCGTGACACGTGATTTGGTTCCCATATTGAAGAATTGAAGTGCCTATAAAACTTCTAGAGTTCCACCTTCTATCATAAATATATACTCCGCAATAGCTATGCTAAAGTGTTTCATTCTTTTGGACTTACCCTGCATATATTCTACACCATGTATCAGTTAGTGCTGTCAATCTAAATACTACAGGTAGGTATTCTTCTTCTTGAAAACCATTGTATCGATTTATTTTCACACTGATATCTATATATTCTAAAGGGGCAGTTATTATAATGGCAGGTTTAGCGCTAATTTTTAATTTTTTTTTATCTAAATCTTCCTTCTGAATATAATTTTTCAAAGGGTGTTGTGTTTTTAATCGTTGTAAGCTGTCAAAAATATGAAATTATTTATTTCTATGCTAATACTTTTAATTTCTGTCCTATTATTGCCATTTAAATGTCTAGCTCTGGTTTAATTGGTAGGTTACTAGTTATGGTCTGCATTTCATAAATAGATTGTGGTTTTAGGGCTTTTGTTATTATTTATAAAGATAAAAATTGCAGTGTATCCAAGTTAGTTTTAAGTTGGTTGTTAATTACGGATATTATCTCACTTCTACGTACCATTTAATGTTGAAATTGTTTGCTTCCAATACCAAATTTTGTGTCATCCCCAATTGTTATACACACTGTTTTAGAAATTCATATTTAAATCCCACTTTTATATTAATTTTGTTTATTCAAAGGTTTTCTTTACACATTATAAAAATGTCCATGATCCTGGGCGAATACGAAGTAGTTATTAACAAAATATAAACTAAATACCGCTTATCTCCAACAGTTAACCCTCCCCCCCCCCATGTTCATAGTCTTTCTTCTAATTTGAAAAAGGCATTTATATTTTAAATAAAACCAGTGATAAACAACGTCCTTGGCAAGCCCGTTTGTAAGTAGGAACCCTTCAGAATACTTTTTATTATTCTTAATTCTGCATATACAATTTATGTATGATGTTATTTACATATTTTATTATAGCTTTTATTTTTGTATCTATTCGTGTTAATTCCAACATTTACTCAAATTGTTAACCATTATATTATTGCAGGCTCTCTCCAAGGGTACAGGTGTAAATAAAGATTATTCTGGACTTCAAATTTTCCCAAGATATAAATAAAAATGTGTGTGCTAATAACTAAATATTAATAATGAAAATGAATGTTATAAAAAAAAGTTTCTATAAGAGATCATCGCTAGCAGAGAAAAAAATTAAAGTATTTATAGATTAACATGTACAGTGTTTTCCTCTAAATCAAACATTACTCAAGATTATTAAAAACTAAGCTTTTCAAATCGGTTATCCAGCATGATTAACAGTTGTCGATGCCTGACTCACTCATGCCGCTAACAGTTGTCTTAGAGTTAAGGATATGTCTTTAATTATCTAACATCAAGCATTTACACCTTCCATCCTACATCTTGCCCATTAACATACGTACATACCGCCATGGGTGGCCGAGGCCGGTAAGTCGCCGACTCGTGAGCGGGAGGTCTGGGGTTGGAATCCCGCCAGGGCCGTCCTCCCTGACTGAGGTTTTTCCAGGTTTTTCTCAGTTCTCATAACTGGCAAATTCCGGGGAGGTACCCTAAACTTAAGCCTGGAACGTTTCCTTCCTTAAAAAAAATCCTTTCCCAATATATCGTTTCATTTCATGTATCATCAGTGTTCACCGCCTGTAATGCCTCTGTAGCAAAAACAACATTAAAAAATTAACATACGTAAAGTTTACTTACAGTAATCAATATTGATATGTTAATATAGAACTCTTAAGGTTCATCCCTTCCTAGTTTGTATCGACTGCATGACATCATCACATGAATGCGAGAGTTCTTTGATAAGTTTGGTATAAAGGCAAGTTAAACATATGGAGAAATACAGTAGTTGTATGTGTTTCTTTATCTACACAGATCTCCTTCGAGGCCATACATCTGCTTCAGTGATTCTCCTATTTTTTTCAGCTCGTCTAGAAAAAAATTAAACTCAGCAAAATGGTCATTGACAACACGGATGACATTCTCACGTAACGAAACGTTTCAAGGAGTCAAAAATTTCCCTTCAGAAGGCTTGTCCAAACGCTACTTGCGTGTTACATCTGACTGAAATTTTGTCATGCAACGCTACAAAAATAATGCTCCACAATAATTATACCATTTAAGGCATTTTATTTTCATTTTATGCAAATTTACAAAACTTTCAACTGACAATATCAAACGTCATTCTCTATTATCTGGGAAGTCTTGAACGACAGCGGCTATCAGAGATGTCTGTAATTTGCAACTACCTCTCGTGTATCTGAAGTTCTTGTTCTGCCGTTTATATTACGATCAACTTTTAATATTTAGTGCCTATGCATAAAGTCAAAACTTCTAATTATCCCTAACAGCCATTTCTTGACGTATGCTAACTGTAGGGACACAAAGTTCTAGAATTAAGCTTACATCCAAGAAATGTTAGTAAAAATAATATTATATATTTATATGACCTTAAGATTGGGAACAAATTGCAGGATATTAATTATACATACAGAAATATTATCTGTAAGTAAAGATAATATTATATATTTATAAGTCTTAAAGTTTGGGAACAAGTTACAGGATATTACTTATACATACAGAACATTATCTATCCTACTTTCTTGAAGTTCAAACTATTCCTAATTTATCCTCTACACCAACTGTAATGCACTTGCAGCATTTGTGTAGTTTGACGGTGATAACACAACGGAAATAACATTAATATATTTACCGGATCGGGGACTGCTTTTTGGGCTAGACTTTTGTGGACTTCTTGGATGATCTTCTTCCTTTTGGCGAGGGATGACAGGCTCAAGTTTTTCTCTAGTTGGAGATGGTAACAAAGCGCCATCCACTGAAAATAAAAAGTATTAATAAAGTGAAACACATACTGACTAATACTTGATATAAGCCGGCTCACATGCCTACAGTTATATTAATAATAGAATTAACGATTTTGACACCTCATATAGGTAAGTACCTGCATAGTGGAGTACGGGGAAATTGTAGTCAATGAGTAATTACGGCCACTGGAATATTCAATTGTGTCCTAATAAACGAGCCCACTTTGCTCTGGCATCTAGCGAATAACAGGTTTATTACATTGGAATACTCTAAGAAGATATTAGGGATTGGCGCTATGGGATTTCTGTTCTATTAAGTTTATGTTATTTTTTCTATTATGTGGTTTATAAATATTTGAATACCAAGTAGGGGATGAGATAATGAAAACTGCCATAACAAGGTTGACGGAACATCCACGTTCATTTACGCCGGTAACGGATGGTCCCTATTCCCGAAGTTAAGGAAACGCTGTGTCATTCATTGTACTGGAATGGCTAGAACAACGAAGCGACTTTGTGTGTGTGTGTGTGTGTGTGTGTGTGTGTGTGTGTGTGTGTGTGTGTGTGTGTGTGTGTGTGTGTGTGTGTGTGTGTGTGTGTGTGTGTGTGTGTGTGTGTGTGTGTGTGTGTGTGTGTGTGTGTGTGTGTGTGTGTGTGTGTGTGTGTGTGTGTGTGTGTGTGTGTGTGTGTGTGTGTGTGTGTGTGTGTGTGTGTGTGTGTGTGTGTGTGTGTGTGTGTGTGTGTGTGTGTGTGTGTGTGTGTGTGTGTGTGTGTGTGTGTGTGTGTGTGTGTGTGTGTGTGTGTGTGTGTGTGTGTGTGTGTGTGTGTGTGTGTGTGTGTGTGTGTGTGTGTGTGTGTGTGTGTGTGTGTGTGTGTGTGTGTGTGTGTGTGTGTGTGTGTGTGTGTGTGTGTGTGTGTGTGTGTGTGTGTGTGTGTGTGTGTGTGTGTGTGTGTGTGTGTGTGTGTGTGTGTGTGTGTGTGTGTGTGTGTGTGTGTGTGTGTGTGTGTGTGTGTGTGTGTGTGTGTGTGTGTGTGTGTGTGTGTGTGTGTGTGTGTGTGTGTGTGTGTGTGTGTGTGTGTGTGTGTGTGTGTGTGTGTGTGTGTGTGTGTGTGTGTGTGTGTGTGTGTGTGTGTGTGTGTGTGTGTGTGTGTGTGTGTGTGTGTGTGTGTGTGTGTGTGTGTGTGTGTGTGTGTGTGTGTGTGTGTGTGTGTGTGTGTGTGTGTGTGTGTGTGTGTGTGTGTGTGTGTGTGTGTGTGTGTGTGTGTGTGTGTGTGTGTGTGTGTGTGTGTGTGTGTGTGTGTGTGTGTGTGTGTGTGTGTGTGTGTGTGTGTGTGTGTGTGTGTGTGTGTGTGTGTGTGTGTGTGTGTGTGTGTGTGTGTGTGTGTGTGTGTGTGTGTGTGTGTGTGTGTGTGTGTGTGTGTGTGTGTGTGTGTGTGTGTGTGTGTGTGTGTGTGTGTGTGTGTGTGTGTGTGTGTGTGTGTGTGTGTGTGTGTGTGTGTGTGTGTGTGTGTGTGTGTGTGTGTGTGTGTGTGTGTGTGTGTGTGTGTGTGTGTGTGTGTGTGTGTGTGTGTGTGTGTGTGTGTGTGTGTGTGTGTGTGTGTGTGTGTGTGTGTGTGTGTGTGTGTGTGTGTGTGTGTGTGTGTGTGTGTGTGTGTGTGTGTGTGTGTGTGTGTGTGTGTAAGGCTAAGAATTGCAAAATTTATGTGAAGTCATACAAGTAACAATCACCTTTTTTATTTTCGATAATAATGAAAGGCACATCACTTTAAAAACATATATATTCTGACTTAAAAAGCTTTTCTGATGCTCTCCCTGCCTCCTTATACTTCATATCGTTTGCAACTATTAGATACTTGTCCCGTTGACTAACTGCTTTAATATGCAGTGAATAGGGAGTGAGACTTGAATATGAAAGGTAAAACAACAAACTTATCACATCACATAGCATTGCTGAAAAATAACAAAAATTGCAAAAAGTGTTTTACATAAATCAGAATTCATCAGATAAATTCAAAAATATTTCTTCTTACTTGATACTAGCAATGAAGTTAGACTTCTGATCTTTCAGCTTATGCAATCTTCAACCAATAAACCAGCAATATAGTCTTTTGTTAGATGAATATTTTCAAATTTAAGGAAAATATAGGTATATTCGGAAACGAATGAATGCAAACATCATTAAGCTTTGTTGAAGAAGACACCATCACGAAATAGTTATAAAGGGAAAGAAAAACAAAGTTGTTTGCATTACTATAAGGTGTACTTTGATTTTTATATATATTTTCTAAAATTGATATATTAGCAGTAAGTTATACAAATAATATATTACACAAAAAGGCGGATTTTCTTTGTGTCAATCACATGAACGTCAACCCATTTCCAAGGAACTATTTCACACTAATGCTAAGACCCATGGTAGTCATGGAATAATTAATACGAGAGGCTAACATCACAATTATTAACATAAAATAACTGAAATGCTTTATGTGACCGACATATCCTCCTTCTTCCCTAATTTGTACATTCATTGACATAAAAATTCTTATCTAAAATGACTCAGCCTAAATGATTTTAGTTTGCTATGCACAACGTTTATATGCAAAAGTTCCATATTATGTAGCCACAGGCTCTAATAGCATTTGATGTAACTAAGGAGGCTCCCCTAGTTCAGATTATGTTTTATCTGACTACACACATCATTTTCTTCCTTATAATATCCTTCCTTTTTTGCTAATATCACAACTTCAACCTATCTCTTAGCTATCTAGCTTACTTCCGCATCCTGTATTTAATATACTTTTATACTGCTTTCAACTTTCACATTTACTAATTAAAATTATGATAGAGGGATATATACGATCTGCATTCAACAAACTGTTTTCCTCTTTTCCCCTAGAGTATCTAATACAGTAGCAGTGCTATTATTCTCATTTAATTTGTACATAAACTGTTGATCTTGAATTAATGTGAATAAGAACGGCTGGTATATAAAATTTATTTATTTCCATTTCATTTATCCGTTTTATTTCATTTTTCTTGGTTTATCTATCGTGTCTCTTTTTCCCTTTTTTATTTTTCTTCGCATTTTTCCTTTTATTTTCCTCTCTGTTAATTTAATATAATTCTGGTTGTGTGAAGCAAACTTGTTATCCTATCTATCTGCAGAAAAAACATACCATTAAATTGTAAGTTTCAGAGCGAGAATCAAAGCGCATGTGCCATTAATAAACATTAAATTAGAGTAAAAAGTGAAAGTTACAACCAATAATATATTCTTCTGAAAAATATAAAAGAAAACCCTTTCTTGACTAGCCAATATTTTATTTATATTGCAATATATTCTGCAAATTTTAAGGCCTAACATGTACTCAACATTTTAAAGCACACTATGCAGAGATTTGAGGAAGAAAGTTCGTGTTTGTTTGTGAAACATATAAAAGATATTATGGTGAAATTATCTATAATTTAGTGATAAAGGTCAGATTGGTCGTGAAATTACAAGTACATCAATTATAGTAATATAACGGGCAATTTTAACTTTATGTATACCCCACTTTAAAATAGATTCACCTTTAAAGAGATTTGTTGTTAGAAAAAAATATAAAGTTAGCTAATGCAAGCCAAATAAAATACTTTATAACATTTTCTGTGATTATTTAACTGAAAGTATTAATATGCTGATTTACAAAAGAACCATCATAATGCATCCAATACACGTCTTCCAATTATGTACTTAATAGAGCAAGCTGTATTGTCCTGGTATGATAGTTATTAATCATAACCTTTACCCCTTCATTTGACACAAAGTGATATTCAAGTTTTTCGCTTTCAGGAACAAAATAACAATTCTAGATGCGTAGTTATATTATTATGAACTGGACATTGTCATGCTTAAGACGCATAACTAAGGTTTTGATAAAATGTTAGGCTTCTGAACAAGCTCCAGAAGACCATTGCATTTTTCATTGCTCTTACCTTAGGATAATTCCAACGCTGTATCTTAGAATTACGTCACTGACATCTTTCTAAACGATGCTTGACTTGGACTTCAAATTTATACCGCTGTTTAAGTTTACTATTAAGCTCCTCATTTCAGGGAGCATTAAAGAAAACTGATCACTTACGATATTTCTAGCTGATACATGACTGCAACAAATCTGCAATATTTACCTAGTGGTCATTTCTGTAACCGAAGTCAAGTGAACGTTCACAATTGGACATTGTTGCCAATGAATATTCTCTTATTATTATAATATCAGGTAATTTAATGAATTATATATTTTGTCTATAAATTTGTTTTCTGATTTTAATTTTATGTTTCTTGCTGTTTGAAACATTTATCCTTACTATGTATACAAGCTTGTACATGTGTAAAAATAGCAGCTAGTGTATGATACACAAAATTTTAATAAAATGTGAAAAAGAGTGAAAACAGAAAATATATAATACATAATAACACAATTGACACTATGGACAAGAAAAATAAGCACACCATAGATGATTTCAGACATTATACGTACATCTTTTCCTAATCTCTATAAATATATTGGAATTATCCTTTTCAGTACCATAATAAGCTATTGGCGATTAAAACTTAAAGAACTCTACAGTTTTGAAAACACACTTTTCCTAAAGAAAGAAAAAAGCGACTGTATGGTTCAAAGGAAAGTAGGATTTTGAGTAAGACTGAAATACGACATATCTCATTTTGTATTTTGCATTCTTAAGCATTGCTGAGTCCATAACATGGTTTTTAAAACGTTTATCTATGACGTTTATGAAGTTGTTCTTAAAGCCTCATGTTTTATTTCTTATAATGTTATTCTTATAAAAAGTTTAAATATTACCGGTGTTCAAATGTTCTCAAACTATGCAAAAATAATTCATATTATCGTCTCTAAAGACATTAACCATTGACTTATACACTATCATTGGAAGCAGCGTAGATTAAGTTTACGACAAACCACAGGATAAAAATATAAAAGATTATTAGTCATAAGAGATAAAACATTGTTTGCCTATGATAGTTATTAAACACAAGAAAAGTTTAAATTTGCTGACTTCTTCTGTTCAACATTTGATATTGCTCATTACATGCTTAAGTTCCCCTTTAGAAAATGGAGGCGTACTTTTCAGGAATGTTATTTTTCAGTTCTTCCAGAGTACATGGTTATTGTTGTACATATCACCTTAACTTTACCCAGAGATCAAAGCCACAACAGGTTATGTTAGGGGATCGAGAGGCCTACGCTCTGATACCTAATTCAATCCCGAAACAATGTGAAAAGTACGTTCATAGAATAGATAGCTCAACGTGCCTTTGAGGATCCTGTTGAAAAAAAAAATACAGAAGTACGCGACCGACCCACCCACTCATAAATGAAGGGGAGGTATAAGTTTATGCATGCATATCCTAAGTAAGTTACCATTTGTTCAAGTAAAAGAGGGTCTATTATCCTCTTGCCACTCATTGCAGAGGAAGGGGTAAAGGTCTAGGCATCATAATTTCTGTTTATTAGATGCGAAGTGTCTTTTGAAAGTGTCATAGTAGTCCTTGTTCAGGTATATAATATATTCCTGCGCCGAACAATTATTTATATGTAATATATCACTATATGTAAGAACAAACGTGCTACGCCACACATGTCCTAATAGTTTTACTGGCAGCAAGAATCAATACATTTATTATTGAAAGTCAGGACAAGGAACCGCACCTATTAATGGGGCACAGAATTTATCATATTTTCGTAGTAAATGGAAACAACGTCAGTGTTTTTATACCTTTAATTGGTGTTTCCTGTTATTCGTTAAAAGACTATGAAAGACCAACAGACCTCAGAAATACCTGCTGAAACTATGAAAAGGCTGGCAGCAGTTTGTCAAAAAGAACATTACGCTGCACAAAGAGAACAGGCGTTTTAACACTAGGAAGATTCACGCGAATTTTAACCAAAGAACTAAGAACAGAATTAATACACCACTACAAATTGCTAAGTGGCAAATTCTTTGGGCTGACGATATAATCAATACGCAGTCTTGTATTTAAATATGTTTAATTGATCATGTCGTCCTCTCAACAGAAAACTCCATAAATATATACATTAGGAGAATGAATTTTAACAAGGAACAATGTACCTATAACGACTTCAAAGATGACTGGTATCTCTCGAACAATGAGTTTCATAAAGCGTAATCTGATAGTTTTAGAATATGACCAAAAGGAAAGAGAAACACAAATTTCTTTCTATCCGCTACAATTGTTGCAATAACACCTACATGCACGTAATTATTATTACAACAATGTTCAACAAAGCACCAAAAGCCAATGGAAAACCTGCCGTGGTTTTTTGTTACTTTTTAAGATAGGGAGATCACATGGAAACTGTATTATTTTGCACAAAGGCAGTAAGAAATAATTGTTCCCTGAATAATAATTTTTCCAGCAAAGATGGTAAAAGAAGACTTATCCGAGTTCGGTAATGTTTATGTCCGATTATGCGTTGCTTTATAATTTCCAGAACGATGTTTAATCAAGCAAGGAGAAGTGTTTTGAAGAATTTCAAAAATAATACTTCACACATAACACTGGAGCGTTGTTGTAATTAAATGCAATTTATTTACTGTGTTATTCACCACACAACAATCACTAACTGCAACTACCTGCAAGGCATTCCAAGTTTCCAAAAGTTGAGATAATGCACAACTTCGTCAAAATTTGGCGAGCAAGACTGTTTTGTTTCATAGGTGATTATAACCATGCTTGCACATCTACTATTACAATACTGAAGCATCAGCATCTGCGCTGTGCCGTACTACTCAAATTCTGAACCGTTAATCTCACCGCCTGTTAACAAAGACAGAACATAAAAGGCAAAAACTGATAAAATAAAAGAAGTCCGTTTTAAGATTTCGTGCTTATAAAACTGATTTTGAAACAGGAAGAAAGAATCCAGTTGCTATAATTAAAAAAATAAAAATAAAGATAAGCCATAAACCAGACTCTTTCAAATGTATTACTTTCCTGGATGCGAAATAGTTTGAAAATCTTCCCCAGAAGACGGAATAAAACGTGACGTGTGTGAAGATAAGACATTGTGGGGGAGGACAATTAGGCTGTTACTTGCCAGCACATCGCTTTTAGCCGTTGAACAGTTTCATGTAGAAGTTGAAGTGTGCAATTCATAGCAAATTCACATTTCTATTTGCTTCAATCTTCATTTGCATTTTTATTGGGACTAATGTTCAGTTTTCAGTAAAATTCCATATTTATTAATTTTACATAATTATAAAGTCAATGCTATGCCACTTCAATTTAATTTCATTGTGGGAATTCTGGGATCATATGAGGTTTTTAAAACAATTCCAAACAATTTTAATAATACGACTTTAGCTCCATATATTCAGGACTTGTTCAATCATTTTTCACGCTTCAAGTTTTAAGATTAGTGAGCACTGATTTGCCAGCATATTTTTCACGTTGCATGCATCTGTAAATACATAGCAATTACATGCTGAGAAATGATCATTATGAAAAAATTCCGAGTCTTATCCACTTTTAATCTGATCCTATTTTTTTCATTAACAAGGGTCCCCTCACGTAGATGATTGCATTTTTCAAGTTCATTATCTGATTTTTCGTTTTTGCAAAACCATGCACGTAAAATCGCACATCATTCAAAACAGGATAAGAAATCTCTAATTAATGAATGTTGCGCTACTTAACTTTCGTGTCTTTGAAGCTCTTGCACAGAGCTATATGAAATACATTTCAAGTGAAATGCCACCAAGCGAATTTTACAGGAATTTTTCAACCGATACCCGATGCTGTGCAAAGTTTTTCGGCAAACACATTATGCTGTCTTCAGTGTTTCTTATCTATCATACTTCTGGTCGTTGAAAAAAAATGTTAAAAGATGGACTGATGAGTGAATAAGAACGTTAACACGGGTATAGCCTGTTATTTTATTGATAGACAGTCGGGTGGCTTTGTTGAGCAGCGTGACTTGTTACAGATAAAAAAATGAAGTTCAGATTGCTGTTTTCTCACTACCTGAACACTACGGTACGTACTTCATTAGACGAACATTTCTTGCCATGTTTAAAGTTCATGCATTAGCTAAAGTGGCCAAATAAAAGGAGCATTATACAAATAAGCTTAGCCACAGATGAATTTACTTTTAAGTATTTTTAGTAAATGGTCATTATTAACAAACATTTCTTTGGCGGGGTATCTGCATTGCAATTTGCGCTCTTTTTTATTGTGTTCTGGACACGAGAGGAACACAACTCAGCTTCAATTTTAGCTACCCGTTCCCTCAGGAAAATGTCTATCAATATAGTGAACGTTCTACATCTCTCCTGAAATCGTCTTGTAACTTTCGGGTAGAATAAATCACGTCATAATCAATGCGCATTAATATGCACTGTTCAATTGCATTTCGGTTGAAGAAATACACCAAAGTTAGAGTACTTACACATGAGCTCATAGTGAGGATAAACACGCACATAAACTCGGGCTATAAAAAGTGGAGTTGCCAGTTTTGTAGGAAATATAAATCTATTTTCCGGGATAACAAATAAAAAGATATCACTAATATACTTAAAATTCTTTCACCTAGAGAGCAGTATTGCCAAAAAATAAGTGCTGTGATACCACAGATTTCGTGATGTAACATATTTGAAATTGGTGGTAGACTTTTAATTCAACTTTTAATGTGATAAAACCCATATTTATTTCATTGATAGTTAATTGTATACTACGTTCTTGCAGTAGCTTTGAAGTTAGCGCTGTATATGAAATGAATTAAGAAAATAGATGATGAGTAAGTTTATGCATAGTACATAATCAGTAGGCTGTCGTTCTGACATTGGCCCTACAGTACGCCTGAATTTATCACTAGAAGGAATATGAATGAATTAAGTTTATTAATCAATAATATCTCTACATAAATATTTAACAATTACCTTTATCAATTAGCTAACCAGCGAATTTTGGTCTTGGCTCATCAGTGAGCATTTCCTATATAGTATACATCTACAAACTAAAAATGTCCTTATTTCTGAGATACCTATTTTCCTTTATATTAATCAAAAACATGTTAACAAACGATGAAAAAATATATTTAACATTTTAGCATTACCAAAACCAAGACTGTCCCACACCTTAACCACCTGGACTTTCACGTAAAAACTATCCCGCACTCGCGGTGCAGTATTTTGAACTCCTTCGGCTGAGAGCGGCGCTTCTCACTTTTTCTCCTACAAGCGGAATATTTTTAACTGAAAGTTCTGTGTGTGTGATAAAACACCTTAATTAGTCAACATTTTCACAACTGTGTGTGACCTCAACCTCTTTCTTTAAACTTCTCATCCATTTATCCCTTATTTTTCCTAAATAATTCCCCACTCTTGTTTATTTTCTATGACCTCATTTCTGCAACATTAAACCTTTTTTTTTTTTTTTTGGTTTTTCCCATTTTTTAATCCCAGATAATATTCCTCTATCTTTTTAACATTTCACATTCTATTAGACAATGAAAAGTACTATCCACTTTCCCGAACATAACACATCCTTCTTTAAAAATGACCTTAATCTATGTAGAAATGATGCAAGACCCATTCTTAAAAGTTGAACACGTTTGGAGGAATACTTTCACCTAGTGGCAATATACCCCCCATTCCATTTCTTCTAAAAATTTCCCCGGTTCCACAAATGTAATCTCTCTTCCCAATCAATCCTTGTCCACCCTTTTACATTCCCCAAATTTGTACTCCATCTTTGACCCAACCACTGTCTCATATATTCATTCGAGGTATTTTATTGTCAATGTGGTAACTTTAAGTATACAAACTTATTCTGGCAGCTTTCATAGCTAATTTACCTTTAAATTGTGCACATTTAAACTGTACCTCCAAGCTTCAATAACTAAAAATATTACCTCCAAATAATCGAATTATTTTACTACCTTAATTTGGCCTCCTCCATTTATAAACCTTTTTTCATCTTTCCTTAATTTCTATTATTTTTAAGTGCTATTATCTTTGATTTTTACTATTTATCCTTAGACCCCATTCTGTACAAAATCTAGTAATTTCATCAATTTCATCTTGTAATCCTATCACGGTTACTGCTCCTATTATGAGATCATCAGCGAAAAGCAATCCTGGTACTTCCTTCATTCCATCAATTGGACAGTGCCTATAATTTTTCATGTTCCTATCTAAGATATCATCTATAAACAAATTCAATTATATTGTGCCTAATGTTAATCCTTGCCTCATAATCAAGTTTTGCCTCAATCAACTGTGGGTATCACTAGATACGATAGAATAGTAAGAGACGGGGGAGTTTTTTTCTTGCAGCTTGACTTATGGGCCTTTTGTACCTAAGTCCCCAAAAGATGCACCTCCGGGAGAAAGGACAGGATGAGATATGCACCAGGTGGCCAAATTCCGGAGCCTCGATGAACGGACGTAGGCAGAATTGCTAATGTTTCCTCAGATGGTAAGTCTGTAATGCCGGTAGGGCCACGACAGCCACGATTGTAACGGCATTGTTCACCCAACGGCGGCATGAAGGAGCACCTAACAGAAACCTGCCAGATATCTCCATGGTCATGTCACATGGCACCAGCCCGCCTCGCCTGACACCAGTACTATGAAATGAAATGCTGCAGTAGAAGTTTCGTCGAAAGGAAATATCCATCACAGCTATCTGGGGAAACCACGGAAAAGCAATAATTGTTTTGCTTAGATTATAATTATAAGATTAGTTAAACATTAAAATGATACATACACAAGAACTTCAACCATCACCTGGGTCAAAAATGCGCCATAATAAACACTCTCATTGAAAAATCTGTGAAAAACAATAATTGGCACGCATAAACTGTAAAATACAATTAAATGGATACTACTCGGCAAAAGAAGTGAAGAGAGATGATCTTCCATCTCTTAGTCATGATTAACTGAAGAAGAAGGAGGAGGAGGAGGAGGAGGAGGAGGAGGAGGAGGAGGAGGAGCAGAAGGGCACCACCTTTCTGCCTTGTATAACAAATATCATGGACCACAACAAGAAGCTTCCCTAACGCCATAGCATCAACATCAACTACAAGTCCACAAAGCTAATCCATAATATGTAACACTTATCCACGGCCCACTCTATTCAGCAGGAGTTAGCGGAATCCTATGCTCCCGTGTACATTGACATGCTTGACACCTAGGCCAACCAGAGAAGTCTGCAGTTGTGCAGCATGCTCTGTTAATTAAGCAAATATGCTAAAAGGTTTTGAAACCCGGAATTTCCCGAATGAGAAATGTAAGTCTCAAGGTTACCACTGTAGGTCCTGGTGGTGTAGTGGTTACCATACTTGCCTCCTAAAGCCAAGATCGCGGGTTCGAACCCGGCCAGGATCGATGGATTTTTTCGGGTGTAAAAATCCTAAGTATGGCATCCTTCGGAAAGGCAGTAAAGCTGTGGGTCCCGTGTCGTACATTTACGGCACGAAAAAGAACCTCAAGCCTGAAAGAGAGGCCTCTGAGCAAAACTGTATTGTTGCCGAATTTCGTGTTATAGCCCTACAAAATTAGTGAGGCGTACTATCGTCAAAATTACCATTCTCCGGAGCATGGAACAGAAACTTTTGAAAAATGCAAAATTTCATTCTTAAAAGTTGCAATTTTTGTATAACCTAATTCTGGGCACCAAGATCTTTGCCATATGGGGAATTTTGATACTTCGGGTGTATGCTGTGAAAATTCAGAATCTAAATCATCTCAGTAAAGAATAAATACCGTAATCGCCCCTCTAGATTTTCCCATATAGGTATATTTACATGTGCTTAGGTATGTATGTATGTATGTATATATATATATATATATATATACCTTTATATTAATCCATATAAATCATACAGTGCACAGATTTATATGAAACGGATCAGAAATCTATTTAAATTATCATAAAATTTAAAATTATATAAAGATATTAATAAAATATAATATATATTTTAATAACCTGTTGCAATTTTCTAAATGAACTTGTATTAAAAAAGAATAAAATAACTTCAATAACATTAACAAAGGTAATCAAAAGTTATAATAAGAGAAATCTGACGATGTAATACAAACACTATCCCTTTTACTTAAAACTCATTTAATGTATAAAAGCAGTGATCAAATATGTCACTACTGCACTTGTAACTAAAGGTAAATGTTCAATGGTTTAAACTAAAATATTAATTTGTTGTGAATTTCAGTTGTATTATTTTGGTATGTTTTAATGTTGGTTCTCATTATATGAGTATCTGTTTTCTATTTTATTACCAGAATATTGAATAAATGTTTTTCAAATCATTCACAAACAGATTAAGCTTAATGGTACTCCAAAATTTTCCTCCTGTATGTTTGGCTGATGACTATGAATGTTCCCTCTTTCCATATAGTATGTGACCTCTACCAGTACTGGCTCCCATGTATATGATTTTATCAACTTTAGACTATGTCTCATTTTGCCTAATTTTCTCCATTTTTTCATATAAAACATTATGGTTTAAAGTACAAAAATTTTTGAGAGATCAAAACATATTCCTGTGAAATTTTTTTTGTGCCTAATACATTCCATAAAATGCAGTAAAGAAGCTTCAGCAGCTTGTGTTGCCTCAGTAGTGAAAATGGGAGTTAAACACTATTTAAATTAAAAACAGAAAGCTTCAGTGCATTTATTTTTCCTAAAACACATCATGTGTTTGATAATATTCAATTTTTTTAATGAAAGTTGAAATACTTTTATAAAAAATGGCTCCACAATTTTTTAAAAATCTAACCATAATGCAATTGGTTTATAGTTGAGGCCGGTTCTCTGTTGCAGTCATTTAAGTTTTACTATTTATTTTTTTGTTTAAGATTGTATTCTAAAGGAAGCTATTACCTGTTTTCCTTATTATAGAGTCCAGGCTATCATCTAAATCCACAGAGAACTTTGGCTTTAGTTTGTAAATTATTGTTAATACCTGATTTTGATCTGTGGGTTGTATGAATATGGATGATTGTACACTGTCTGTCATAATTTACTTTCCAGATTAGTTTTTTTGTATGATTCAGATGGTTTGCAATGCTAGTGAAGTAGATGTTAAATGTTTCTGCAACAAAAATTTGATTTACTATAGTTAATGGATTTAAATATGTTCTTTTCAAAGGTAGCTTGAAGTAATTCTTTGTGAATTCTATAGGGATTTTGTTTTGTTATAAGCTGGCTGAATATCATTTGAGAGTGTCTCCACTTACCTAATGATTTTATTTAGGATAGCATATTTCTTGAAGTATTATATAATCTCTGATGATTTTACCTGAGATTTTGTAATATCACTTGATGTTATGATATGATATGATACTTATATTCATTTTGTTATCCAGTAGTATGTATTTTATGAATTTAATATTTAAAAATATTAAAAAAGCTATACAATTTTACCAGGGTACAACTGTAGATTTCTTGCCAGCATATGCAAACAGTTGCAAACTATCTTCATCAAATATTCATGCAATCTTAGTAATATTAGCATATGTAAATATTTTCTTCATCAATAAAGTTAGTAGTTGTACTGAAGAAAATATAATGAAAAATATAAAGATGCATGTTAAAAGTGTGTGAACATGTAGAGCAGGACTTGCATCCAGGAAATGTGCTATTTCTCAATTTTTGTGTGGTTTCAGACTTTATAACTACCCTGTAGAACAATTACAGTTTTCTAAATTCATGCTCATAACAATGATATTATTTATTTTGATGTTATTAATTGTAATACAAGTTATAATTCAGCAATAGTTAATATTACTTTCATACATATGGGTTATGTACTTTAAAACCTGTTCCAAATAATTATATATTTACAGTTGTTTTCTTTTGTATCCCTATACACTATTGATTTTATTTTCTTTTTCATGCTCTATATTATAGGTTTAATTAGCTGCATTATTTTATAAGTTAGCCTTATTTCAAATTCGAATAACTCTGTTATGTATATTTATATTATGATTTATATTTTATGGCTATATTTAATTGTATTTCTTTATGGGATTCAACAGCGTAAATGGGCATAAAATGATATTGAGCTATATTTTATCAGGGCACATATTTATTTAAAATTTGTTGACTGGAAGAAAAACTTTTATATACTAAAATCTGACAGTGAAAAAGACATATTCTATTTGCAGTTCCCACCCTACATTTTCAAGAAAAAGAACATTTTGCATATTTATATTTCTTCAAATTGATTATTCTTATAATAGTTTTCTGATAGTGAAATTTTTTCTAACTGTGCAACCCTAGTTGATGAAGTATTCAAATGTGCACACACCTGATATTTTTTCTCAGATCATTTAATTAAAAGGAACAATTTAAATAAAATTCAATTGAGTTTTTAGGAAATGCATAGGTAAAAAGTATAAGATATAAAATAATGAAAGAAATTACGGGAACTTTAAATGTACTAGAAATATTTAGTAAATGAAAATGAAACACCTAACCAACTATGAAAAGTAAGTCCCATCATTTCTTGCTCTCTTCTAAGTGCTTATATGTGAAATTAAATTGTAATAAACTTAAAAATAATGTCGGATTTATAGCTCATGTTACAGAAATTTCAACATGAATTGCTTATATTTCTATTTTTAATACACACTATCCTTGTCAAAATATTATCCACTTTCAGATATAGATCACTAGTCCTAACTTTGAAAATTTATAACTTATTTTTCTTCTTGTGATTCATTTCCTATAGAGGTTGCACCTCCCCTAGGAGTATTGTGTTTTTAAAAATTAAAATTGCTATATCATTTTAAACCATCAGTCAGTTTTATTTATGTTTTACAAATACCCAGTATTGACAAGTGTACATGACTAATTCCTTAACTGCCATTCCACAAATATATATATCTAAACCTTATAAACAAATAATATCCTGCTGCACACAAAAAATTTAACTTTCCCTAACTCATATCCTAACTGTAATATGAACTGAAAATATATATTTATTTTCAGAATGTAATTCCTAGTGGCTTCTGTTTAGAGATATAACATAGAAAATTTATATACTATGTAAACCATAATAACTAAAGTTAGCTGGAAAGTATTGTCATTAGATTAGAATATATAATTAGAACATTTGACAGAAACTTAAAAATAAATATTTGCTTTAAAACATATATCTTACAATTTCCTATTTCTGTAAACATTTTAATATAGTAACACTTTTTGTTGCAGATTTAATTCTATGAATATCATCCTAATAGCTCTTGCATTCAAAATGGTTGTTTGGTTTTGTAATAAGTCATTTTAATAAAATTAATTGTCAACTTCAGAGCAGCCAAGGAAACAAAAGGATACATGATCTTTTGTACTTCCTGTAATTACATAGTTACTGATTTTCTAATGTACTGAAACTTTAAAACAAAAGAAATAATTTAAAGTAATGGAAAATGAATACTATGTGAAGAAATCATACCTGCTCCAGTGGTGCGTTCTAAGTGATGACGAATTAGGTATTCTTTCCTGGAACGAGGTAGTTCTTTTTTTATTTCTTCTGGTTTTTCAACCTGAAATTGAAGGTTTGGTAACCACATTTAATAAAAATATTTAGACATTATTAAGTTCTTGTTGTGTATATAAATGAAGGAATCATCAATATAGTGCCTATTTCAAAATGCTAAGTAAATTAAAATACTTTGAGGATCTTGATATTTTTCAGCATGAAATGCCAAGACATAAGGGACTGTGAACTACAGAGTTTCAAGGTATAATTTTAGTTTTACTCTACAAAAAATCAGAGAAATACAAATATTTTAAATTCCTTTGTTAATGTAGAGAAGACTATGGTTCAAATTTTAATGTAAGAATATAAATATACAAAAATTAAAAGTGGCTAGACACTGTGTCACTGAGGTATAAAATGCTGGTTCTATTAAATGTGATAATGGGATATATTGAATGTTAATGCTGAAAGTATATTGAAAGTATTGATATGTATGACAGAAAGAAATAAAGTTAATTTATTTGTGTGTGTGTGTATGTGTTTGTATGTTTGTTAGATAGAGGAAGCAAGAGATATGGGAAGGAAAAACCCAATTTACTTTATATTATACTTAATGGAAACGTTAAAAGCAACATTTCATTATTAAAGCAAACTAGCATTACTGCAGCTGCAACATGCATGCATTGTTGTCTAAGATGAAATACATGCAGTGCTTATAAATATAATACAAGGCGTTCAGGAAACATTTACTATAATGCTCATAGGAAGAGGAAAGCAGCTATCATTGTGTACATTTTAGAAACAAAGCATTGTAGTGTAAAATGTGATATATTTTTTACAGTGAAACACAATGTAGAGTGACAGCCTGAGCATAGGTAGCTCTGCCCCCAAAAGAATGCACAAATCAGCAACAATGTAGATATATCTAACAAATAATCTATAAAGTATACACCTGTTACAGTTATATCCAGTAATATGATTGAGCACCACAAAGGAGAAAAGTTTGAGTGAGCCACAAGAAAATACCACCAGAATTTATATTTTATTTTTAAAAGTGCATTCTAGTCTTCAAAACCAAATGAAAAGTATATACATGAGATTTTAAAAGCATATTTATAAATGTATGTGTGTTTCAGAATATATTTAGTTCTAACATAAAACTTCATTGATTTTGTTCACTGTGTTTCCAATGTTTATTCCTCATGAACATAGACTTGCAATGAAATTTACAAATACCTGTTAATTAAATTTATTATTTTAATTGAGTATAAGTTAAATTTGTAAGTGAAGAAATCTGCTGAATTGAAATTCTGGTAGAAAACTGGAATGCATATTGTACTAAGATAATATGAAATGCATTTATGTGGCACAACATATCATTCAAATTTGTTAAAACTAATTTTATACAAAGTAACTTAGCATTTATGATTATTATACTAAAAGGTATGATTTATTAAATGAAATAAAAGTTTTATTAAAAAAGAGTGATGACGTCTATTATTCTATATGCAGTAGGAACTTTCTCCTAAAACATTACTGTTTCAGCCTAATATTTAATTGTAAGTTCATCTAAAAGAATGTGATATATTCCAATATTAAATATACCCCATTAACCAAAGAGGACGACTGTTGACAGTTTCATGATAACATATATTAACTATATCATTTCTTACCTTTTTCTTATCCATATCAATCATTCTATCAGTCATAATTGCTGTTCTTCCTGCAGACCGACTTAATAATGGTTTTGTAGGTGAGCTTTTTTTGTTATTTTCCTTTTCCTTTTCTTCTTTGGTGATAGACCTAGAACACAAAGAAAGAAATAACATTTTTTTAGCATATATAGTATTTCCATATTTGGAAGGAACTGAACAAATTCAGTTATAATTTCATTTTCTATACATGCTCTCATTTAACAGCCATTTTCTTCATTCAGTGCTATTGAGAATCGTGTCACTCATCAAGCAAATAAAACATGTATAACTTTCAAGCAAAACAATTTCATAATTAATAATTGTGAACATCAGTGTATAGTAAGTAAATGCAGAGAACTATGATTTGGCATCTGACACATAAGATAAAACCTTGGCACCATAGGCCCTTGCAATTCCTTAATTCTTCTGCCTAAACATATTTCGGAAATCTTATACTAGTCTGTAAGCCGGAACAGAAAAATTACAATTTGTATTTTTGTTTTCTATAACAGAAAAAAGTCATGTACTGATACATTGACCATGTGGAATGCATTAGATAATTTATTATAGTGATGCAAATGGCCTAAGTTTTTTATGTATTATGATATTCTTGATAGATTTTGCAACTGGTTCCAGCAAATGTTCTAATGTGGAGTTAACTATCTACCTTTACTTTGATTCTAGGAAGCGCAGGTCATTCTTATCCCCTTTCCATATGATATCAGCAAGTACCACGAGTGATCGTCCAGCGTCGAGTGAACTCTTAAAGGGAATAAAAAAACGTGCTGTGACTGTATTCTACTGTGTTCCATTTAGATGCTTCCTGTTGTGTATTAAAACTGTTTTAACACATGTGGATTGCAAAATGTAAAGAAAGTATTATTATTATTATTATTATTATTATTGCATAGTTAGTTTATGTTTTAATAGCCGAAAGCTCTGGAGCTTCAGTCCCGAGCGACAGCGGAGAGAGCGGAGCTCCGCAGTCCCGAACGGAAGATAAGGAATGCTTGTAAGAGCGTAAATGTTGTATGTATACTTTATTTTGTTAAACCTAAAGTAGCCTATGCGTTGCCCCCTTAGCTTTCTGGATGCAATATATTGTTCCTTATTGCAAAACTGAGTTATTCACTTTTTACCACGCGTTGTCTTATTGGAATTCGCAATTATTAATTCATACACACACACACACTAATCTCGGGTAAATCCTAGAAACCAATGGGCTCATACGCCCTGATGACCTAAGCTCGCCTTCGTTTCTTAAATATAAAATGATAGGGGATTATGTGCTACTAAGTAGGCGGGTAAATGGTTGCAAATATCATTTGATTCCAGTAGAAAAATTCGTAAATATTAATTTATACAGGATTGGGTGCGTGGTACTATGTTAACTAATAATTCATTGTAATGGTAGCAAATCTCCTTTAACTCCAAAATAAAAATAAAAGCTTCAGGACGTGAGAATTAGAACGCACTACCTTTACACTTATAGCATGACGCTCTAACCATCTGAGCTAGCAAACCGTTGCGTTAAAATACATTATTATGTACCCACATCTGTGAAAGTAACACTACCCTCGGCTTTTCCCGCTTCCGCTCGGAAGTGGCTTGGGACTGGAGGGTAAAGCTCAACACCAGCATCCCTGAAGACCATGGGGACGTAAAGTCGGTACTCATGAAAAATGGAATATTGTTTTACCTTCTCCCTGAAAAAAACCAACGTAGCCCGGTGAATCATCAGGGTCCTGGACTCTGAGAGGAGCTCGGAAGACATGCGTGAGATTCTAAGGGCCGGGAACGGAATCGTGGCGTTCACCATGTCTCAACTGAAACAGCTGACGCTATATTTGGTAATAGCGTAGAAATAACCTGGTCAAATACCGGTTATTGACACCTGGTAAACAAATTATTCTACACCAGAGTGAAGACAGAACCTACTTGGGCAGAGGAACCAGCCCAGTGCTTTAAGTGCCTGGGCTTACACCACACCAGTTTCACATATGAGCGGAGGCTTACATGACTCCGTTATGCGAGCCCCCACGTGGTCCGAGAGGGCACAGTCTCGAGAGACTATTGCAAGTGCGCCAACTGTGGAGAGACACACATTGGCGCCTACAGTAGCTGTCCGGTGCGCCAAAAATTATTGAAAACATGAGAGTCAGAACTCAAGCCCAGCAGCCCGAACAAAGACAACTACCTTCAGCGCCTGTCCGACTAGGGGTGTCATCTATGGGAGCCCATAATAGACAGGAACAAACGCTCGAGGCGCCTAAGCCTTAACTTGGCCATAAAAATTCGACACAGCAGCAGCAGCCAGACCTCAACACGGCACAGGCCCCAGAATCTGTTTCAGAACAGTTAACTCCTGCAATTTTCGAACACAGCCCCATAACAATGAAGGAGAAAAAGAATAAAGTATGGTAAAAAGAGCCACCAGAAAACACAGACCGTCCCAATCAGGCGCCATTAGGAATTTACCTACAACACTGGCTGAACCAGTGACCATTTCAATGACGACTACCACTTCTGCTCCACCCACGGCTGACCTAACACGTCATCCCGCTGTTGCCACGACCTCAGTCGACCCAAACTCTGTATTCCAGAAACCAATCCCACGGCTCTCCACATACAACTTGGACATAATAGAGTTCCAGAATTTTGCTACTTGGTTAACAAACCAGATCAGTACGGCCATCCCCCTCCTGCGGCACTGCAAGTAGGTTATAACTAGCCCCTCTGTCTTACCAATGCAGAAGCTCCGGATCTTGCTCAAGGCGGCTGATCTGTACCCCGGCAACCACAGTCCGTAATGGCCTAACGGCAAGTCTGAAGACAATTGTGAGCTAAATTATGGAATGCAAATGGAGTCGCGGAGCAGCGGCTAGGTCTACTGGAGTTTGTAGAGCACCATGAAATTAATATTAGGATAGTATGCAAAACCTACCTGTACGCCGGGTTAATTTCAACCTGTCAAGTTACTTCGCGCTTGAGCTACTTAGTGAGTCAAAGCGGGGAAAGTAAGCGCCTCCCCTCGACTCCCCGACGACCATCCGACTCCTACGCGCTCTAAGGCATTCCGTGCCCTAGCCAGTGGCCAAGCAACAGGCTTCTGGGCACTTGACTTGGCGGCCCGCCGCACTCAAGCCCACCGGCAATTGCGGCCTCATTCGCCTCGCACTTCTGAGCAACTGCGTCGGACATTGCTGGAACCATCCGACCCATAGCATCTCTTAAGTCTAGCTACTGTAGAGTTACAAGGCCGTGCCAATACTCCTCGGACTGGTACCTAAGTACCTCAGGATAGATAAACTGTAGCTCGGGCTTTTGAGCGCCCTTCAAGCTGTCTTTTCTTCCCCTACATCTATCTATTGCGCTTTTCTATTTATACTGTACGTCCGCCTCTCATTAGGTTAGTTTCTAGTCTTTTCTCTACTCTCATCTCTTAATTATAGGTTTTACTTTGATTTTCACCTGGTAGGCTCTCATTGACAAACGTGGGCAAGCGAAAGGGAATTATTATGTCCCCGTCCACCTTGTCCGCCCAGTCACGTAGAGTGATATAGAGAAAGATGTACATCGGAGCCAGCGGTGACTATCTTTTCACCATCCCTCTTCCTACTTCCCGATCTCCTTCCCCTCCCTCTACCCCGCTTCACTAAAATGTCGGCATTGCTAAAACTCCTCACACCCCCTCCCTTCCCTAAGCCAATCCAACTCCTGAATTCTCCCGTCTCTCCAGCCAGGTCTCGCTCATCTCCTCCTCCTCTCTCTCCCCTCCTCCCCCTGACTGAACTCCATCCACGGAACCCACCACCCTATTTCCTCCACTCCACCCTCCCCCTTTCAACACCTGTCCCCAACCCTCATGTCATCAACACCCCCAGCTTTATGTTCCCCGCTATCCCTTTCCACCTGTAACCTCAATTCCCGCCCTTGCCCACCTCCCTCAACCGGAACCCAAAGTCCTGGCCCCTCCCTACCTCGTTCCACTCCTGCCTCCCATATACCCTCTGCTCCCCGGACCTGTTCCTCCGACCCTGTTCTCCACCTCCTTCCCCCAGTCCCATGTTCCCAAACCGATTTCCTCTCTCTCCCGCCCTACCCTTGCCTCCTGCCCCCTCTCATCCTTCCATCAACCGTCCTCCTCCATTCCCCAACCTGCTTGCTGCTCCCTCCCGGTCCCCAGCCCGCCTTTCCCACCCTCCTGCCTCTTGCTCCTTGAGATCCCATGTTCGCCGAGGCCACCTCTTCCAGGTACCTACTCCCGGTGTACATTAGTAAAACTCATCCAAGCACCATTTTTGTATTATTAAATAAGTTTGACGAACTTGCTGCCCATACCAAGCTACATTTAAGCCGCTGCACAACCAAATGCGAATACCAAGTGAGGTTACAAACAGATTAGGACTACTCACGTCTTGTGCAGTTTCTCACGGGTAAAGGTGTGAGCTTTCATATCACAGCCCGTAAAGTCAGGTGTTGCTAGGCTCTGATCAAGAGGCTCTACGCTGTTTCCGCTCAGAAAGAGATACCCTAAGAATTGGAATCCACAGTAAAGCGTAGTGCTCGGCGCGTGTAAGCTGCGACGGTTTAATAGAGCAAAACCCCCCTGCCAATATACATGACCAATATTGCAGGCCCCGATGTCCTAGAGGCGCTAAAATATATCATCTGTGTGTACCATTTCATGGTGCAAGTGGAGAATTACTTATCGATCATCTTTCTGCTCCAATGCAATCATTGTCATTCATTACGACATTCCGCGCAGCAGTTCAGAGCACGGCGAATGGTGTTCTCAAAATACACCGGGGTGCACCTCTCCACAAGCTGAACACTGAGAGGCGCCCTACGCAAATGCACGTTTTACGGCGCCACAGTCTACGGATCAAGGTATCGGACGTATCCAGAGTACCAGCGTCAGTTGGCGCTGCTGCGAGGGCCCCCTCCCCTAGGCTGCATAAAGAATCCCCCGGTACTGACAGGGAAACTCGTACTAATTCCCCGCAAAATCCTGCGGTAGCTTTCTCAGCTCCAACCGGACAAGGAAGACAGCATTTCCATCCCTCAAAACCATGCTCTAGACAGGCCCCAAAACTTAGCATCGAAGACCCACCTGCCAAATGGCCTTCGCAGCGGGGCCACCCTAAGCCGAAGCCAGCGGGACAACTAGTACCCAGCACTCTGCAGGCGGTAGTCGGGTTAACGACTTCTGCCGTGGATTGGGGAAGTCAAGTGCTTTCGGACGGTTCAGGACGAAGCCCAAGCGGCAGGTCACTTAATTCGCGGATACCCTAAACAAGTGTTTGGGAAACGCTGATAAAAAAACTCTTTGCCCTACTTGTAAAGCCAACGAACGGAAAGTTTCTACTGGCAGTCTTTGTGTCGTTCGCGCAGCTGGCAAGCCTCGAAATAATTTATCATAATTCTCGCATTAATTTCAGGATCCGCAAACACAGATCTGAGTTGCTTGACTTTTTTCTAATTACAACATACACATTGCACTACTCAGTGAAACCATCTCGCACCTCCCGACCGATTCAACATTCCTGGATACATAGTTTGCCGAACTGACCGGAATAGGCTCTGTGGAGACACTGCCATCGCAATCAGACGAGACATTCCACACGCTCAAACCCCATTAACAGACTAATCCGCATCGAGGCAACCGGCATTTTCACTCAGGATAATAACACAAAAGTGGCAGTGATAGCAGTATACAACCCACCCGTCGATCTCATACTAACGGACATTGACAAACCCGTATAACTTAACAACCGATTTCTCCTGGCCGGTGACCTCAAAGCAAACCACCAAATCTGGAACTGCCCAGTAACCAACGTGGCCGGGCAATGCCTCCTGGCACACGAAAGACCCCAAAGATCATCTAATATATGTCCCCGATGATCCCACACATGTAACCATATGTGCCGGAAATTAACTAGACATCCTTGACATAGCCCTATGCCGTAGCCTGTTCATCTATAGGTCTGCAACAATCTCTCCTCGGACTACCTACCTTTGTTCTAACAATTGGATAGTTCACCTCAACTCATTCGATAACTCCCACGACATAACCATAACAAAACCTCCCAAACTTCGAGTTAGAGACGATCACACACAGCAACTCGAACAGACCATCAAATTCGCTACGGCCAGCTCAGTTACTGTACAATTCCCATAAACTAAGCTAATCAACCTACCCCCTCATAATAAAATTCTCACAGTCGAACGAAATCAAATCCGGAGAAAATGGTAAAGAACAAGACACCCAGCAGCTCTGGGAAGACTTCAGGAACTAAACGTCCTAAGGCAACGTATAGCTTTTGCCATCTCCAAACAATGGAGTGATACTGGATACGGGACCCAGAGCACAGATCCGTTTGGCACATAGTCAAGAGCCTGACCAGAGACAAACATGACATACCGCCATTGCTCCATAACCTCCTATACACAGACTTCAACAAAGCCGAGACGCTAGCTGACTCATTACAAGTCATGCTAACCCCTAACATCTCGCCCGCATCCCCACAATACCTAACAAAAACCAATGATGGTGCACGAAAGCGTGCAGCCCAACATGCGTAACCAGATTTTCCGCATTTACCCCTCGGAGATAAATGGCTCATTGACCATCTGCCAAATCGAAAGGCCGCCAGACCAGACAAAATCCCCAATGCTGCTCTTAAGGGATTTCCAACCAGCGCCTTCAATACCGTCTACAAGATATTCAACTACCGCATGGTCAATGGGGTTTGTCTCCACTAGCTGGAACACCGCCAAAGTACTTCACTTTCCCTAAAAGAACAAAGCACGTAAAAATCCAGAAAACTACAGACCAATCAGTCCACTCAACTCAATGAGCAAAACTTTAGAAAAAAATCATAACTTAAACGTCTCAATCACCACTCTCATATTCACAATATACTGATCCAACAGCAGTTTGGCTTCAGAGCAGCACACTTCACTACTCTACAGTTACCGCGCGCTATAGAGCATATCACGCACGATTTCGACGCTCGGAAATGAACAGTGGCCGCGTTACTCGATATCAAACGTGCCTTTAATCGCGTCTGGCACAAAGGACTACTCCGAAAACTTACACACTATAAGTACCCGGAATCACTTATGAAACTTTTGGTTAACTACCTTAATGTTCGCAAGTTCTATTTTACAGTAAATCTCGGAGCATCCATCTGCCGCCCCATACTTGCTAGGGTCCCACAAGGAAGCCTATTAAATCCCACACTTTTAAACCTATACATTAACGATATACCTACAACTACCCGTACCACACAGTAACTTTACGCTGACGGCACAACTATAATGGCAAATTCTGGGAAATGTTCTCTATCACATCTCCAGGACGTCCTTTCCAACCTAGAACCGTGGCTTACTAAATGGAGAATTAAAGTTAATGCGCACAAATGTCAGACTACAGTGTTCACAAAGCGAATTCTGCGCGGATTCTCCGCTCACCAACTACAGCTCTTACAACTTTTCGTCAAAAACATACCTTGGACCAACCAGGTCACATACCTAGGCCTATCAATACACCAGGGACTCATCTGGAATGCACACAACCGAAATCAGATAAAAGATTACACCTATCTTGGCAGACTATGCCCACTAATTAGTTACAACTCATTTAAATTCAACATGAGTCTCACTCTGTACAAAACACTTATAGCCCCAATACTCCCATGTGCCGACTAATTAATTACAACTCATTGAAATTGAACATGAGTCTCACTCTGTAAAAAACACTTATAGCCCCAATACTCCCATATGCCGCCCCAGTGTGGGAATATGCAGCACCCTCGCATATCGAAAGGATCCATTTCTTGAAAAGAAAAACGAAATCCTCCAAATAATAGGCAAAGTCCCAAGAGTAGCTCTGGCCAAGTTATTCCACAATGAACTCAAAATAGAGAAGAAATCATCAAAAAGCTCACATTTGACATCAAGTCATATCCAATCACAACCCATTAATTTAGAACCTCGGCTCATACCAGACAGCAGAGACGTCCACAACAGATCCCTATCACTTTTGAACAGAACCTGCATCATGATGACACAGAGCAAGAAGTAGAAACATATCTGAACTGCCTCCTCCACCCGAACTCTCCGATCATTCCAGCCAACAGGTAACACAAATACATTCAAAACTGCTCTCTGTTACAAAAAGCACTTTACCAATACTGGATTACTCTTCAGTCACAGAACCAGAAGACGACAACCATTTAGTGCGAATTCCACTCCCCCCCCCCCCCCAATGACCGCATACAAGGCAAGATAAACTAACGACATCTCCCGCCGCATGATGATTGTTGTTTAAGGGGCGCACAACAGCTAAGGTCATTAGCGCCCAAACATACTAAAAACTGCGTCAGAACTAAAATATAAATAGTTAACACAAATAAAGTCTGAGCAGCACGTTGTGCAACAAAATAAAAGCCCATAACAAATAACAAGTGGGTGTAATGGTCAACAAAGGACTGGTATTAAAATAGCCGCAATCGTGAAAACAACAGTCCTATAATGGTCTAAAAAGGATCAATAAAACCCTATAACCATCAACACTAGAACATATAAAGACTGGTAGTAAAACACATCAGCAAAAGCTGAAAATAAACCAGTATTGTAAAAGTCTAACCTGGTAACAATAAAACCCCAAAACAATAACAAGGGCTATATATAACAGCTCAATTAAAGACTGGTACTAAAAACGATGCATCAAATGCTGAAACAACCACAGTCTTAAAAGCCTCTAAAAATGCCGTCATGGATAAAAAGAGAACACCTCACACCTTGCTCCAAAAACCACAGACGCGGATAAAACGGAGCACTCGCTCAACAGCAACCACATCATCTGCAAGTAATTCCTCAATAGAGGAGGGCAAACCTAGGCTATGTCTAAAAGCTGCCAGATGATGGCATTCAATTAAAATGTGACGCACTGTAAAGGGGTGGTCACAGTGGGGGCAAGCTGGAGCAGGTTGACCATTAAAAAGGTAAGAGTGACTAAAACGGCAATGCCCAATTCTAAGACGAGCTAAAATTACTTCTTCGCGACGAACAGCGCGAGAAGAAGTTGACCAGTTAAAAGGGGATGATTTACACTCCCGAGGCTTATTGGCGAGTATTAAATCCCACTCATCGCGCCAGCGCGAGAGAATGCCACTACGTAATAAATGGTTAAAATCGCCAAAATAAAAACGTTGCTCGTGCTCAGCAGGATCTAAAAGAGCGGATTTAGCTGCGACATCTGCGGCCTCATTACCTTTGAGTCCCACATGCCCAGGTACCCATAATAGTGTAACCCTGACGCCAACGTCCAAAAGAGTTAACACTATATCCTGGACCTTCTGCACAAGGGGGTGGTGGTTGTACAGATTTCTAAAACTTAATATTGCACTCAAAGAGTCAGAACAAATAACAGTGTTCCCAAGCCCGTGAACAGAAATAAATAAAATCGCCCGATAAATAGCATAAAGCTCCGCTATAAAAATAGATGTCGCAACGTTAAGACCAAACGTAAAACATGCTCCATTAAAAACAAAAGCACATCCTACCCCTGTGTCAGATTTCGAGCCGTCTGTGTATATAAAATTCCAGCCGTTAAAAGAGGATTTGATCTCGCTAAAAGAACAACGAATAACATGTGCTGCGGTCGAAGATTTCGGACAGGACGTAAGCCGAAGATGAACGGGGGCCTCTGCTAAAATCCAGGGAGGAGAAGAATTCTTCCCGGCAAAGAAAAAAGCAGGTAACTCAAAGCCCAACATCCGTAAAATCTCCCTAAAACGAAAGCCAGCAGGCTTAGGGGTAAAAGACCGAACAGCATAAAAACGATCAAAAGACACATTAAAAAACGGCCCATTCGTGGGATGACGAGGTTGCGCAGCTAAGCGACAACCGTACGCGGCCAGTAAAACATCCCTACGATAAAACAACGGAGGTTCTCCAGACTCCGCACATAAACTCAGCACAGGACTGGTGGGGAATGCCCCAATGGCGACACGGATACCCCGGTGATGAATCGGGTTATGCCGACGAAGGACAGAAGGTCGCGCTGATCCGTAAACCACACAGCCATAATCCAGTTTCGATCGGATAAGTGAGCGATAAAAACGTAAAAGAACAGTCCGGTCAGCTCCCCAAGATGTGCCAATTAAAACACGTAAAATACAAAGAGAACGTTCACACTTGCCTCTGAGTTGCGCTATATGCGATGACCAGCATAATTTCCTGTCAAACACCAAGCCAAGGAACCTAACTTCGTCTGCGAAAGAGAGTGCGTCTGGGCCAAGATGGAGCGTAGGTGGAGGATACTCCTTGTGGCGCCAGAAGTTCATGCAGACGGTCTTCTCTGCGGAGAAACGGAACCCGTGAGATACACTCCAAGCGTGAAGGCGGTCGAGACAGCATTGGAGGCGGCGTTCCAAGAGACAGGTTCTCCGAGAGGAAAGATAGATGGCAAAATCGTCCACAAATAACGACGATTGTATTCCTGGCGGTAAACACTCGGTGATAGAGTTAATCGCAATGGCAAACAGTGTGCAACTAAGTACCGAGCCCTGAGGTACGCCGTTCTCTTGAATAAAATTAGACGATAAAACTGATCCCACGCGAACATTAAAAACCCGGCCTTTCATAAATTCAAGAATAAAAACAGACATACGCCCACGTATGTTCCAATCCTGAAGCGTTCGGAGGATACCGCCTCTCCAGCAAGTATCATACGCTTTCTCCAGATCAAAAAATACAGCAACCGTTTGGCACTTCCGAATAAAACCGTCCATTATGTGGGTCGAAAGAGATACGAGATGGTCGACAGAGGAGCGGTGACGACGAAAACTGCACTGAGCGTTCGTCAATAGATGTCTCGACTCTAAACACCACATAAGCCGCCCGTTAATCATGCGTTCCAACACCTTGCAGACGCAGCTGGTGAGGGAAATCGGACGGTAACTGGAAGGAAGATGGGGGTCCTTTCCAGGCTTAGGTATAGGAATGACGGTGGCCAATCGCCAAGCGTTGGGAAATGTGCCATGACACCAAATAAAATTAAAAGTTCGTAATAAAAAAGCTTTGCCTTCCGCTGATAAATGCTGCAACATAGCAACATGGATGCCATCCGGCCCCGGTGCGCAATGTCGAGAGGTGGAAAGGGCATGCCCCAGTTCCCTGGCGGTAAAAGGAACGTTGTAGCTCTCCTGATGGTCGGAGGCAAATGAGAAACCTTTCCTCTCAACCTGCTCCTTTAATGCGCGAAAAGTAGCCGGGTAATTGGCGGAGCTCGAAACATCAGCGAGGGTTCGCCCTAAAACATTGGCGATGTCAGTCGGAGTAGTGAGCACTCGATTTAAAATCCTAAGACCGGGTATAGGTGTAAACCTTGGTTTGCCGGCAACGCGGCGTAGCCGTTCCCAAACTACGGATGAAGGCGTTGTGCGGTTAAAAGAAGAGGTAAAAGAAAACCAAGAAGCCTTTTTGCTATCCTTAATGACTCGTCGACATTTGGCGCGAAGTTGTTTGTAGCAAATCATATTTGCAGAAGTAGGGTGGCGACGAAAAACTCGGAGAGCACCTCGGCGTGCACGCAACGCATCCCGGCATTCATCGGTCCACCAGGGAACCGGTAAGCGTCTGGGGTGACAAGACGACCGGGGAATAGCCTTATCTGCGGCTGTTATGATGACCGTACGGAGGTGCTCGATGGCGATGTCTATAGATGGAAATTCACACCCTGAAAATCCGGCCAAAGATCGGTAGAGAGGCCAATTCGCCTTTTCAATGAGCCATTTTGGTGCGCGCTGTGAATGTGCGTTCAAAGAGAGTACATGGATCTGACACGGAAAGTGGTCACTGGAATATAAATCGGAGATGACGTTCCAGGTGAAATGTACAGCAAGTGAGGCAGAACACAGAGATAAGTCCAAGTGTGAAAAACTGTGAGTGCTGTCTGAAAGAAATGTAGGTTGACCAGTATTGAGCAGTACTAGATGGTGACGATCCAGAAAGTCGGCTATAATGCTACCCCTTGCACACTCCGTGGCGGAACCCCATAGAGGATGGTGCGCATTGAAATCCCCCAAAAGAAGTACAGGGGGTGGTAGCTGAGAAAACAGATGATCCAGATCAGCTGTAGTCCCGCCGCATGATACATTCTGATCACACATGCATACCATTAGCTTGACTTGCTTAAGTATAACTAGCTCATATATTAATCTTCTACATTAGAATACCAATACTCTAACACAATAAACAACTAATATTTAGAAGTGCACATTTATCTACTAACCTCCGGCCGGTACTCAGGAAGCGTCATGGGAGCCGCCCGGGAATCTACTTTGACGCGCTCGCATGTATTGCATGCCAGCATGTATACTAACTTTTACTAACCGATTGCTCAAGCGGAACCCAATTGACATCTGCAGGAACGGACCCCATAACTAGCTGCCCATGGATGTTAGTATTAACTGCATGGGAAGCGATGCAGTCTCCGAGGATGATCGCCACCAGGGGCGATTGGTGCGGGGACACCCCTATAAAAACTAGCACGATCCCACTGCCACTTAGACAGCTAATGTGCACCAAAAATGCCTTACGGAAACTATGGTAGAGATTCTGCCACAACAGGATAGGAGAAACCCCCCACCTGTTCAAAATCCTAGTGAGACGTCTCCTAAGGGCACGCTGAACTGAAGCCTGGAAAAACACATTTCGGCGCGCTGACCTCCAGGAGAGGAAAGGGTGGCGGATCATCCAAGGCCTTCGGAGAGAAAAGGTCCACCATGAACAACCCCTGCATAGCCAATTTCTTGGACACTTGGTGTTTGAGGTCCAAGAAAAATGCAGAAGTCTTCGCGGACTATCTGCAGTCTCAATTCCAACCCCGAGAAGAGCCCCAGGACGACGACCACAAACCTTGTTGAGGGAATCCTCTCAGTCTTCCTAGAAGATGGGAGATTTCAGCAGGAGAACTTTCACATCGCCATACCTAAAGAGATGGCCACTAAAATCCAAAGCCTTAAAAGCCGTAAATACCCTGGACACGACCATGTAACAGTGGAAATGCTCCAGTACCTTTTCAAAAGGACCATGATCCATTTAACACGGATTTACAATGCATACCTGCACCTGCCCCACTTACCATCATTGTGGAAAGACACACTGGTTGTGTGCATTTTGAAGCCCAGGAAGGACCCGGTTAATCCCTCCAGCTATCGTTCTATAAGCCTTCTCCCTACAGTGTCCAAAGTCTTTGAAAGACTTCTCACCCGGCTACTTCCTCGCCTTGAGGAGGAGCAACTCCTACCCAACCAGTAGTTTGGATTTCATACTGAACATTCCACGTCTCAGCAAATGCTAGTGGCTGAAAAAGTCTGGCTGGGTTTCCAATCGAAAGTCAACTCGGTAGCAGTGTTGCTAAATGTGGAAAAAGTCTTCTCGACCACCTGATGGTCTCATTTACAAGCTCCTTGAGTATGATATTCCTGCCCCATACATTTTCCTAATTCCTCAGAGACCGCAGCTTTAGGGTGAAGATATACGGAAAGCTTTCTGCAATCCGGCCCATTGGCGCGGAAGAGCCGGAGGGTAGCATGTTCTCCTCGACGCCCTTTGTAGCTTATATGGAAACTTTTCAATACATCCACGAACCACTACCAATTAATACGCAGATGACCTGCACAAAATAAAAACCAAAATTATGCAATAAGCCCAATTCAGTACCAACTCTAAGAGGTGGTGACCTGGAGGGAGAAATGGCTCATGCAATTAGACCGCAGAAGAGCTCTGCTATTCTTCTGGCTAGGAGCAGACGTCCTCGGCGCCTGTGGGATCTCGTATTGCATCGCTGGCGGATCCCCTGGGTCCGTAGTGTGATGTACCTTGGGTTAACGCTGGACCGCTTGCTGATCTTTAGGGGGCATGTGTTCGCTAAAGTCCAGAAAGGCTATGGAGCTCTCCGAGAGTTTTATCCAATCCTGAGTGCTCGTTCCATGAACCTTAACCAAAAACTGCGCGTTTACTGTGTCATAATACCGGCGATGGTTCTGTACGACTGAAATTTGGGGAGCCGCGCATACGATCACGACCCGCGAAATTCACATCCTGCAAAACCATGCGCTAAGGATTATTTGCGGCACCGACCGCCGCTTCGCAGGCCACATCCTAAGTTTCGTGATCATAGACATCATACGGGAAAGAGCCCGGATGCTCCATGATATAATCCCGAAACACTCAAATGCACTGGTCAAATAACTAGGGGACTACGACCATAGGGCCTCTAGAAGATGCAGATCTTACAGGATTCCCAAGGACGAGATGAGACCCTTTGGATGAAAATTTTCTGAAACCACCTGGTTAGGCAATATCGGGCCGGGCAACAGTCCAACGCGCATATGACCATCTGACACACTTTGGCCGAACAGAAAACTAGATTCTGAGCCTTGGGTTGATCAATTCCTCATTGAAACTCTCTCCAGTTAACTAGGCAACGGCAAACCATGCTGAAGACACCGACTGATCACCAAAGATAAGCAGCGCTGAGTGTAGTTAGTACTTGGATGGGTGACCGTCTAGGAAGACCACGTGCCGTTGGCACCATTCTCTGTCACAAAGAAAGTAAAATTCGCGAGAGCTAGGTACTGCTGACTATTTTCCACACATCTGGAAGAAGTCCCAGGTGACCTGGACTGGGCACCGGCGTCCTGATTGGCTCCCCGGGGATATCCTGGATCATTAGAAAAATAAATGTGTAAGTCAGTTTCTCCTGCCTAGGCCTATAAAATGTTGAGCAAGCCCCCAATTTTCTTTGAAAAGTTAACGGTCATGCCATGCTGAATATCAGTTGATCATCGAAGTAAAGCAGCATTGAAAATAGTCAATACTTGCAAGGATGGTCCAGTCATTGAAGCATCGCTAGAATCCTCGACTATTTTTAGATGAAAAGTACGCAACACAACAAAAAAAGGCATTAAATCCTACGAATATCTAACAATCTCATGGTAAAGCCGCAGATGCGGTTAGGAAATGCAACCTCCAACATCCGTCCGAAAGAACGCTTTGTGACTATTCTAGCGTGCGGTGCTTGAGTCACCTTTTTAGTGACAGTTTAGGCGCGTAGCTGGCGTTTATTAGTGCATACAGGCTGTTCTTTCTTTTTTCTCTTACTTGCTTCGTCTCTCTATAAGTCTTAAGTATTTTAAGATTCCCTTAACGATATGCTTCTACTCAATGGGCATTCTTCCCCTCTTTCTATCCGCTCTCTCTCTTTCTTTTTCCTTATATTTTATCCTTGGAAAATGACGCAAAAGCGCGAGTCAAAGACCCCAGCGGGATTAAAGGCTGTAAGCCAACGTCAGGCACCTATTCATAAACCTTCAGCTCCTCTCATTTCCACTTTCTCTTCCTTCTCTACCACCGCTGACTCCTCTCTGCAATGCTGGTACCGCTGCTGCTCTCTGCACCCTTCCTCCCCGTCCCTTCTCATTCTGCCCCTCAAACATCTAGCACACTGTCCGTTGTAGTACCCTTGAAGGGTAAGCGATTTCAACTCTGGACAATAATGGGCAACCCCTAATCATGTATGAAACGCTGAAGTTAATGAAACCTACTTTTATTGATTAAGCGCACTTGGCAGATCTTGGCAAGCACCTGGCAAATTTTTATCGCGCTCTTGCAGATACAGATGCATCAGTGTTGGTGAAATTTCTCAAAGAGAGGAAAATCAACAACCACATCACCAGCATTGAAGCGCCTAGGAGCCTCAAGTTGTTGATCAGACAAGTTTTTCTGGACAACGCGGGTCCAGATGCGCCGATGCAATTCATGGTCCACTGGGTTTAGCAGTACCCCTTGTCGCAGTTTCAGGAAATGTTGTTGACACACTGAACACAACCTCTTCGCTTATGTTTGCTAGGCATCATTGGGTATGTGACCATTAACAGCGCTTTTGAGAATTCCTTAAATTGACTAAAAGAACTTGACAGATACGTTCCTTGTCAAATGGGACGATTTCTAGGCAGTAGTGAACGAGTAGGGAGTATTAATAGAATGTTGGCAAGTCGCCAAACACCACTGCTTATTAGTACGCTGTAGTATAACATTTAAAACATTGCTATTTTTAATGGTGTTTAAAGGCTGTTTAATTGCTGAGGTATCACGGGCGGACACTCATTATACATGGGATAAAATGATACCTTTGGAAAGGATTACATTATTTCAGGGAAGAAAACATTCCCGACCTAGTCTATTTCTATGTTCCCGGCATTTTCTATTTATGAGGACTGAGAAATACCTGGGAATACCTCAGTCTGCGGAAAATCAAACCTGTATGTATGTTTCTAACACAATAAATACCTTGTTTACTCCAACGCTACTAGTAGCTCTTCGTTTCGCTATCATCACAATCATTTACGTCCATAAGTACGTAACTTTAGTAATCTTCGTCATCTGAGTTTTGTAAATTTATATTAATAGGTTTTAAACTTTTCTCGCGTTCTATTTCTTTCATTAAGGAGTCATCTTGTAGTTTTTCAATAAGTTGTACTTTCTGTGACAGCTTGTCAATTTCTTCTTGATTAAGTATTTCTTCGTTGTTCAATTTAATAGTTATCCCCCACTAAATTGAAACCTTTCCTTCCCACTCAAAAATATCCCAGTTTATAATTTCATCTCAGGCATTCTCAATGTCCACTGCTTATGATATCACAGTAATAAAAACGGCCGTTAAACACCATTCAAAAAGTTATATGCCAGAAAACTTATCCCTTAGAGGCGACTTTCAAGTATTTATGGCCTAGCATTCACAGTTTTGCATTAAAAAAAATGAAGGCCTGTGACCGTTTCCTTCAACATAGTTCTTGCAATACAGCTGAGCGCCATATCCACTTATTATTTATAGTTTAAATTTTGTGTAGGGTAACTGCTTAATGTAGCTCTTGTTTGTGTTTCGTTTACGATCACTTCCAGACACCTTCATCATATTGACGAGAAAAATAAAGTACGGTTAATGAAAGTAATAATAGGCTCTGACTCACATTGAAATTAATTCATAACTCTTTGATATATTTTATACAGTTTCCTGAAAGGCGTTCCACCTACGACCAATTGGCACAATTATTCATATTTAAAATTGAAACTACTTGGGCTAAAAATGTGAGGTTTGGATGAGAGTGTTATGAAGTCTGCTATCTACCTGCCTGATTGCTTTACTAACACGAAACTGTAATATTTTGATCTAGCGTAAATTATATTTACAAGAGAGGATTTATTCCGCGGGAAGCAGGAGCTGGTGGGAGTAGATTATGACATTGTTAACACGACTCTGAATGGTCGATACGCTTGAGAGCTTCAAGACCAAACATCATTCATTTGGCAAGATGCAGAAGCTCATGAACTACAAGCAGCGGCCGCCTTAGGAAAATAAAATAAGTATCAATTTAACGAAATTAAAGAATAAGAAACAAAAAGTGAATAAATTTATAAAATTAGAAATTTCTTTCATAAGGTAAATTTGCCCAATTTAATTTTGCGCTTCCTCTAGCAGACGACACATGGTCATTCATTCAGCTACCACTAGCACAAAAATTATTGTAGTGCAAGCAGGGGCGTCCAGCCTACTAAGCACACTCTATAGAGTGCCTTGTTTTAATGGCCCTGCCTGGAACCGAATGTCAAAGTGATTTTTTAGGAATACACTGTCGAGTAGCTTCGCGCTCAATTTTGACTCTTCAAATCCTGGAATCCGCTCGAAGCCTCTCGAAACTTAGCCTTATATAAATAGAGCTTGGCGTCTATTTGGAGTCACTTCATAGTGAATTTTAATAGCGATAACGTTGTGATTTCTTGTCAATTCTTCCGCGAATTTTCTGATCGTTTGAATGCTTTGTGACTATTTAGTTGTGGTACACTACTATTTTCATAGTTGTGTTACAATTACATTATTAAGCGTTCCATTATTTAATGTTTCGAGTGCTTTTATTGGTTTTCAAGTAGATAAATATTTGAAACTTGTAACCATTTCACAATATTTTTTGTTTAAAATGGATCTTTTTGTTAAATAATCAGCCCTTTTTCACTTAAAACAATCTTTTTTTGCTTAAAAATTAATGTTTCTTGATTAAAATAATTTTTAAAAGTTGACAATATAAAATAAATAAATAACTAACTTTGAAATCATACATTTTTATTGAAAATATTTTAATTATTATTTTATGGTTTATTCATTAACTATTTTTGAACAATTTAAGCGAGCTAGTAGCTAATCTTTAAACTTTTTCATATAGTTAAGTTTTCATTATTTGAGTTAAAATTTCATTAATATTACATCTAATGTTTATATATTTTAATAGTATTACTTTTTTAAAATAAAAACTCATTTTTAAACGAAAAAGATGTCATTTTAAAATTGAAAAGGATAATTCCTTTACTTTTTAAATCAAATGGCTCATTTTTAATGAAAAAACCTGTATTTGCTTAAATTTTGTGCTGAACTATGTATGTTAAAGTCGGTTATTCTCATGTACTTCGGCGATTTACATTTAGACCTGGACTGTTGACTTTAAACAGGTACTTTGAAGAAAAAAACATATTATACTTGAAAAGCAGCTCAATGACAACAACAACAACAACAACAATAATAATAATAATAATAATAATAATAATAACAACAACAATAACCAAGCATCCACGCCACCTAATTCAATTGCTACAGAAATATTGGGGCAATAGGGGAAAGACTTTCCAATCAGAAATGAAAATACAAAGAATGTTACTTGAATTTGGGATTTACAGATACAAATTACGGTCCATCTATCTGTGTAAATTCCTGAAATGTGTTGACCAACAGTTCCATGCTCCTTGCTAAACTGCGCCGTCATTTCGAAGGAAAACATCCCGAGTTGAAAAATAAACATTTTCATTTTTTTTCGAAAGAAAGTGTAGCCAAATTTTGGCTTTACAGAAAACTATAACAACCAATAATAAAAAATACTGAAAGCTTCCTTCCTAATAAGTTACCATTTAACTCCAGCTGGAAAAGCTCATACCATTGCAGAGACCCTTATTAAACCTCGCCCAATTGTTATGTGTTTGTTCGATGAAAAATCTGTTAAATTCCTCTCTAACATTCTTTTATGAAATAACACCGTCGCTAGACGAACCAGCGATATGGCTGCTAACGTGAAAGAGACACTTATCACTCATATCAGGTGTACCAAATTCGCACTACAAATAATAAATCGACTAATGTCGCCAGGTTGGGGGGTTTCAATGGTAATGTTTGTAATGCTTACTTACAAAGCTATCAGAAGGAGTTTCTTTGCAGATCATTACCAACCAACACACCAGGGGATTTAATCGTTGGGAAGAAATCATCAATACAAATACAATTGGAAAAATGTGCAGATATATACACTAATGGATAACAATGCTGGAGTCATTCCCAAAATTAAAAATACAGCTAAGAACTATAGCAGCAGTCATTATGATCTTCATATTCTCGCTCTAGCCTCGAGAAAAATGATTTCTCAGTTTATGATAGGGTTGAATGATGCCATAAAATAATAAACAATATAAAAGAGTGGCCTCTTAAAAGCAGGAACTTCAATTTAATATGTGTAGATATTTCCAACCACTCTCAGTTCCTTCTGCTGTAGTCGGTCCTGGTGGTGTAGTGGTAACCATACCTGCCTCGCAAACCCATTATCGCGGGTTCAATCCAAGTCACAATCGATGGATTTTTCGGGCATAAAATCCTAAGTATGGTTTCCTTTGTAAATTTATGGCACGAAAAAGAACCTCAAGTCTGAATAAAAATGCCGTTTTACACTCTGAATTGAATGGGACGTTGATGACCTGAGTTGTTACAGAGCCTCCGTAATTAAATCAAATAAAAAATCCTCCTGCTGCACACTGAAGTAAGATGGTTGTGTAGAGGAAATGGGTTAATGCGTTTAATAAAACTGCGTACAGTTAGCTGCATTTTCATCGATCATAGCGCTCTAATGGTGACATTGATTGTAAATTATGTAGATTGGTTGTGCAAACTGGCGTATTTCGCCTACATTGTTAGCAAAATGAACGTAGTGATGTATAATTGCAAGGAAAAACTGTCAAACATTTTTATGCAAATGCCAAAGCTTTCTTTTAACAGAGCTAATCTATAGGAAGCTTATAGGAAAACCGCCGCTGCACTTCTAAATTACTTGCTATTCGAACGTATTCATCCCTCAGTCACTTTGGCGCTCCCTTACGACTCAACCAGCTAGTTCACTGCAGCCAAGGAGAGGGGAAATTTGCCCGTGCCCTAAATATGCTAATTGACGTTGCCTACTTTAGAACGTGGTTTTAAAATATATTTGAATCTTCCGCTTTCCACACATTAAATTCCATTTAAGTTTATATGAAGAGAAAATGGCAGTTCATGTTGTAAATTATTATTGTGAAGCTTTGAATTTTTGCACCCTATAGGTAATGTGTCTAGCAAGCGTTTTATAATAGCTCTGTAGTTTTGTACGTAGAGATGACTTACTATTTCCTCCCATCTGCTTTATTAATGCTTAGCTTCTAGAAAAGTATTTGTTTCCTTTCTCACAATTCTGTTCCTTTTCTTCTTTCGCAATTGTGCCTTTCTCTGTTTCCGACAGCAAATCTTCACTTAATGTTGTAACATTTTCACGTGTGGTACTATAGATTTAATATATTTCAGTGCCTACCGTTCTAAGATAGGTACATTTTATCCTGTATGAATCATCGGTAGGCAAAGAACATAGATGCCCGAACCAATGAGTTTTTTTAATAATGTTTTACGCCCGTTTTTACTACAGAGACACCACGTGCGATGTGCACTGATGATACTTGACATGAAATGGTAAACTGGAAAAGGATATTTTTAAAGGAAGGAAACGTTCCAGGCCTAAGTTAGGGTACCTCCCCGGCATTTGTCAGTTATGAGGACTGAGGAAAACCTGGAAAAAACCTCAGTCACGAAGGACGGTCCTGGATGGAATCGAACTCCAGATCTTCCGCACACGAGTTCGCGCCTTAACGACCTCGGCCACCCGTGGCGGCCCGAACCAGTGAGCCTAGGCCTATTGAGACCTCCCTGGAAAAGTTGAGTTTCCCAATTACTCAATGTCTATTTTTAAGTATTTATTTACATATTTCAAATAGTTTGAAATCCCCCATGCTGTTAATATCTAATATGCATGGGGGTGTTTATTAGTGAGATTAATGCATGGAAGTATGGAATTAGTAATGATTTCGGTCGGGTCAAGCATGAGGACCCAGGCTAGTACGGATTAGTTAGCCTTGCATGCAATACAATACATGCCAGTGAGTCAATACTAAGGGCCCAGGAATTAGGCATGACATATGGTTCCGAGTGCTGCTAAGCTACTGAGGTAGGCGCGCTAGAATGAGTGCATGTTAATGTTATAGTGTTACTTAGCTAATTTAATTAATGGTAGCTATACATGCATTAAGTGGATGATATAAGATGGTGGGACAAGATGGAGGGACGAACTGGCCTTTATATTAGCAGGGCATTTTCTTCAATCTGCAGGGCAGAGTCTATTAAACCCTTATAGTGTCTTGATGTGTGAATGGGGAGCTCTGTAGCAGAAATTGTAATTTACAGTCTTGCACTAATAATAATAAGTTTGTTAGGCCCTTTTTTGAATGGTGTTTAACGCCCGTGTTTACTACAGAGGCAGCACAGGCGATGGACACTGATGATACATAAGATGAAATGATATATTCAGAAAAAAATTTTGTAAGGAAGGAAACATACCAGGCCTAATTTTAGGTTACCTCCCCGGCATTTGCCATTTATGAGGACTGAGAGAAACCTGGGAAAAGCCTCATTAAGGGAGGGCGGTCCTGGCGGGATTCGAAGCACAGACCTCCCGTTCACGAGTCCGCACTTTAACGACCTCGGCCACCCGTAGCGGTTTGTTAGGCCCTGAAAGGGACGTGCCCTATAGGGGACTAGTCTAGCAAGCTACTCGACGATTTCGGCGGCAGCTTGTCGCTGTGTCGTGTGCGATCAAATATGGCGAGCGGGCGCCTATGAACTCAGTATTATACGTTTCTAGCACTTTGATGAGTGGGTTGTGGAGCTTGGACAAGTGCAAATATAAATTAAATGCAAGTTTTCTAAAAAAAAAATTGTTCGATGGTGTGTACCTTTAGCTCATCATGTAGTGCGGCTGAAGGTGCAAGTCTAGTAACTTGGGTCATTACACGAAGGCATTGTTTTGAAAATACTATAATTATTTTCATATGCATTGTGGGCAGCACATTCCCATAATGGGCAGGCGTTTGATTTGTTTTATTTACGGACGCTCTTTAACGCTCTTTAGGTCATCAGCATCCCATTCAATTCAGGGCGTCAAACGGCCGACAAATTTTACCACTATGATGTATGATTACCACTAGACCACCAGGACCAACCTGGGCAAGCGTAAGTAAGTTATGATTACATTAGGGTCTTGTAGAGAGTTAGTCCCGTGTTAATATGAAGTGAGTTGCTGAAGTTTATTAAGGCATGAAGTTTTTGTAGTATGGTGTTAATATGTGGGGCCCAGGTAAGACCTTGATCCATTGTTAGAGCATTCTTTGTCCAGTTTATATGCTTTCCGAAGGGCTGCATTGGGGGAAGTGCTGACAAGGCTGCACGATGCAGTTTTATTTTTGTAAAGACTATTGTTTGACATTTGCTAGTGTTAACTACAATGCGCCAGTTCGTGAGCCATGGTTACAGACATACAAGAGAATTCTAAAATCGTTTATGAATAAAGTGGACATTTTCTGACTGTGCCATATTGGCGGTTTCATCGGCATAAAGCATCAGAGAGGTTGCCGCATGTTTTGGTAAATCGTTAATATAGATATTAAAGAATGGGGACCTCAGAACGCTCCTTGAGGAAGCAGGTCATATGTTTATAATGGGGAAGGGGAACCTTGATTAATTGGATTTCGTTTCGAAGTTTCACCGAAAGATAGCAGCTAAGAACTTAGAGGGGAATGGATTTGTTTTATTGCAATGGCCTCACCTTTGCAAATCATGGGTAGATTCTTGTCGGTATATCCCTAAGAAAAAAAGTATTTTGTGGATTCTGGTGCCAGGCCGTCTGAATCCTAGAAATCCTGATTATTATATACAGCCTTAAGAATCGAAAGAAGTTTTTGAGTGTATAATAATTTTATTAATAAAACGCCGACCGTGGAAGCCTAGACTAGTCATAACAATTTAATTACCTTCCACAGAAATATTTGGAAATGCTAAATGAATGTTCTGAACAATAGCTATAACGCGTGTGTCTTATATTTAGATTTGAAATAAGAACTTAATTTACATTTCTATCAATGTAAGACCAACCCATACACTTTCTGTCCAGAATGCATTCAACGCTGATAAAACGTAAGTCAAACAATGCTGTAAGCTTTACTCCATTTATAATCAGAAGAAATCCACTTACATGTCATTAATGTCATCGTTCTCCTTATCTACCATTTGATACACTTGTGGAAAGAGTTGTAAGCCATCAGCACTCATCTCTGTTGGTGTCTCGGATTACCGCCCAATGGCACGGATAATGGAGAAATTTGTGTCATAATGATTTTTCTGAAATGGTTCTTTCACTCTGGAGTAGAGTTCACATTCACATGGACTCACATGTGAGTATGGCGGATGTTCCAGTATCTCCCATTGCTGGTGTACTTCTGAAAGGCTATCACTACTTAGGTGTGCTTCCCCGGCGTTGGGTCGTTCTATCTGGAAATATGTTAGGGAAGCTATCTGCGTCCCGCAGTCACCACCCGTAGACTCTAGCCGTCAAATCTCCTCACCTCGTTTCTTCCTCTTGAAGATGTCTCCATTGAAATGCAGGCACAAAGGACCAACCGTGAGCAAGACTCAAGCACTGAAAGTATCCTCCTCAACAACAGATCATCCATTCATCCACATTCATCCCAATGCCAGCATTGTCATTAAGGATGGTAGAATTCGTTGCCAACCGGCAAGTGCCATCGCTTTCTCTTTAATGCTGGACGATGATCTTGCAAAAAATAGCAGTATTAGCATCTACCGCTGCTTTGACGGTACAGCATGGTGCACTATTACTCCTTGAATGCCATACACCACAAGAGACATCACCTTCACACCACGTTTTGTAGAGCACACACTTCCTTTGAAAGAGTGAGGCAGAGTGTTTCCAGAAACGGGCGTTAAACACTATTAAAAAGTGCTTCAATTAATTTTACACCGCTTCAAGCGTTGTTTGCAAGAGCGAGTTCAAACTTCACCCATAGTAAGGAATCGTCATCTTCCCGCTAGTACAGGATCCATGCAACTCCATCTCGGTGGTCCCATGTGGTACTAAAGACGCTGCAATTTTGGAAACAAAAACATGCTTTGCTGAATACTAAGCACTGTTTTATGTTACACACTACGTTTGTGACTAATTCAAGCGCAGGCTATCGGAGATCAACATGTCGTCGTGAAGCATAATACTTAATTGTGCTTGTCAAATGGAGGCATACTGAATGGGGCCTGTCCTGAACAACATCTCTGCTTTCACTAAAAACTTTCACCCATGCGCCACTGTACGACATGACACATTGCATCACAACATACTTCATAACTGTCCTGGGCACCATGAGCTCGTGCAGAATTTTTCTCAGATTTTGTAACATGTTACGGCACTTGCATTATCCTACACTTTAAGACACCGTAATATATTATTTGAATAACACCTAAACACTAGCTGTAATAACTGAATAGGAAATGGATTATTAGCTAATTCCGAAGGAATGTACATTGCTGCTGTACCCATGAAAACATTTTTGAATTTTTTTCAAATTTCTATGATTCTACTTACCATGCACCAAAAATGACAATGAATATATATACACACACATACATACATACATACATACATACATATGTGTGTGTGTGTGTGTCTTTAACATCCTGGCGGTCACAATTTTTGTTTTTTCTCAATGAAACTCGGTATGTAATGATCAATAAATAAACGATTTAGTTAACAAGAAAAAGTCAACCATTGGGGGTGGGGATTAACTTAAGCGTAATTTTTAACTTTTCTCTAGCGGCCACAATTTTTTTTATTTTCTCAACGAATCTCCGTCTATATACACAGTATGGATATATATATGCCATTGAAATAAAATAAGAAAAGTATTGTCTGAAAATTATTGAAATTAGACTATCTTATATATAAAATAAGAAAAAAAATGCTGAAAATCAGGGAGATCGTGGCATTAAGAGTGAAGGTAATTCTGAAAATCGAATTTATGTAATCGCCGAAAACGTCGTTGAAGGAGGCCCGGGGTAATGTGGCATACGAAGAGGGATGTCATTGCTAGCAGATATCTGCGTCCTGAGACTAAAGTACCGACCGGCAGAGGAAAAAGACAAATTCCAGGGAATGCTGGAGCGATACGGAATGATGTACAAATCATAAGCGGTAGTGTATGTACCTTGGTAATGTAAAGTCAATGCAGGAGGAGAGAACAAAACGGATTAATTAACTATGTAGTTTAATGTTAATTGCATTCCGTTTTAGCTGTCATATAGCCAAGTGCAACTGAAAACGTTACGCTAACAATATAACAAGTAAGTAAATAAAATATAATGATAAGGAAAAGCGTATACTTTTAAAGCCGAAGTTGTGTTTTTATTAAATACATGTGTATATTTCAGTTAGTGTTACATCTTTTTAACTACATTCTCTGCTCTAGTGCTCTGTACTAACCTTCACAATTTCAACTTGCTGAGGAATTCGCTTAGATTGCGCAGCTCCTGTGTGACCGACCTTTAAGAGATTATTTTTTTCTTCAAATAATAAGCCTAGTCTTCATGTTCACTCTCGCCAATATCTTCCTTCCCTTCTTCCTCACTACTAACAATTTGTACTTCATAAGTAATTGTTTCTGGATATTTACGTTGTAACGAAACTGACACTGTTAAGGTGCAACTAAATAATTGAACACTTTTTCTATAGGAAACAACGGAAAAACATGCTGTTGTATTTAGTTTAAAAACCAATGTTCTCAATACTTAAATTTAAAATGATAAAATTACACGACTATAATTGTCTGTTTAACATCTTTTAATCAAAATAGTACTTATATTTTGGAGCAAGGAGGGTTATTTTGTTCACAGAGACATTTTATAATATAAATAGGGCAACCATATAAATTTAAATACTTCATTTTCTTATTGATTCCCAAATTTGTGATTTTTGCAAAGCAATAAAGGAATGTGAACCTAAAAACATTATTATTGGCCATTATAAGAAAACATTAACACAAAATGGCTCCCTTTGGTCCCTGGAGAGTTGACTGTGTCTAACTTCCTGTGTTTTCATCACGCTATGTGTGGTTACACTCCCTGCAGGGATCATGAGTATAGAGAGCATCCATGCTTAAAGTTTAAACTTAAAGGCAATGAGCAACACAGCCTATCACCTGATATTTTGTTCAGGGTTCCCTGACGATGTCGAATGGGGGATATATTGGATCCGCCACAGATTGCCGAGCGATATTTGTCGCATTTTGTTTGTAGTTGCATGATTTATACCTTAAAGCTCATTTATTGCACAGCTGAAAAATTTAACCTCTGCGTTATTTATGGTAAACTGAGCGCAGCTTATTTGTACATAAGAACGTTATGTTAGCTTTTGGAAACGAATGAACATTAGTACTATTTACAAACATTAAAATTATGAATGCCCATGTTCTTTAATATGTTGTGTACTCTAAATAACATAGGAATTCAGTTTCCTGCTGAAATTTTCTAATAGGTGGTCTTAAGATCATGATGATGATGATGATGATGATGGAGATAATGATGATAATAATAATAATAATAATAATAACAATAATGATATAATTTACTTTCGTGTAAGCGTTTGGAGCCTTTAAATATGAATAAATTTGTTTTATATGGTGGCATTTTAGATTATGTTTTACATTATTTTAAGGTGTTTAAGATAACCTAAAATGTACCAGTCAGAATTTCCTGGTAAGAGTCAAAATTCTATAGTACATGCTTTTTTCATTATACATTTTATATTTTATGTGAAATACATTTTTTTTTTTTGTTACAGTTTAATTTGCTCCATAGCAACGAAGGTCTATAGAGACGATGAATGAATGGTTAATGAAATAAGTGCGTAAATGAGCCCGGAATCTACAATGTTTTAAATTACCTGGCATTCACCTTTCCATGGGAAGGGAAAACTCCGGAAAACCCCTTAAGAAACTTGCCATATGGGATTCAAACCCAAGACCTCCGGATTTATAGGCAGACACGCTGAGCACAAGAACACGGATGCGAATAATGCTCGTGATAAACCCAGAGAAGACAAGTTTCCTTTGAATAAATGTTTTGAACAATAGCTGTAACAGACCAAAACTTATTTTCTTGAGATATTTTAAATAAAACAAGATTGGAATGTATGAAATAAGAATTGCACATTGTTAGAAAAAGAAATTGGTAATATATAATGAAATCGGAAGAATCATTTTTGGTCAAAGTATTAGCTACTGATAATAGTTAACTTGCTTTTCAAATTGCTAAAAACATCTTAAAATGAAATTTTAATGGAAAAGATTAAATAAAGTATGTAAGGTTTACAAATTAATAATCAAATCATGAAAACAAATCTGTTCTTGAGCCTGAGCTAGCCTGAATGCATATTATCATTACGAGTGAAGGAATATTATTAGGGAAATTAATGGATTAATTTTTAATTGCTATTATAGTAGATAAAAGTAGGACTGTCATTTTGAGGATATTCAATATAGAGAAATGTAGGGTATAAGCATCAAGTATCAAAGTATTAATAATAAAAGAACTACTTCGTAATATTTTCAGTGTTATTCAAGGAGATCTTGCATAAACAGTGCTACTACTTATACCTCATATAGTAATTAAATGTGAGAGTGTGTGTTCTCCTAAAAGCAATTTTGATAACAGAAATTCAAATGTATATCAGAATAGTAACTATATTACTACAGCACTAAACTCTGAATATTCATAAGTTGCTGGCAGTAGAGATATAACAGGTGGGTTTAAGGAAAGTGAGTGTATAACTGTGACATGCATTTTAAATAAGTAGTGTCTGTAAAGTTATTTTGGAGTAATGTTCTTTTCCATCAAAAAGCAAGCCACACTCCTATATAAGGTAATGAACCTTTAACAATTAATTCGCCTTGACGTGGGTGTGCACTGTGCGGAAAACGGGTCATGTGTACCTCCGGCAGCTTGAAATAATGCGCGGGTCAACGACAAGGCAGCAACCGTTCCACAAATCAGGCGGAACTAGGGGCGCTTGCCAAGGGAACTCCCACCCGAACTCAACACCTGCTTGAGCCGGCGCTTGCCCCCCCCCCCTGCTGAGGCCAGAACTGAGTACACATACAAAGCTGGTCCAACCAGCGAGAGACACACAGATATAACCAATTCGACGAGGCCAACACCGCCATGAGGAACTACTGGGAGGATATGCTCTGGCATATGCAGAAAGAGAAGCTCCTGCATGCCTTCATGCATATCCTTACTAAGGCCCACGAAAGTCCCATGATTTATATAAGCCGATATGTTCTACCTCCTAAGACCATCTATGGCCAGACAACAAGGACCCAGGCTAATGACATTGAATGCCTGTGGAATACGAAGACGCAAACCAGAACTTATTGACTGCTTAGCTAGATACAACATACACATCGCACTGATCATAGAAACCCATCTCGCCTCCGCACACAAGTACTGGGTACTTAGTAGACCGTTCTGACCGAAACGCCAGAGGAGGCGACACCGCGGTAACAGTCAAACGCGATATTGCACATCATAGGGCACATATACTCCAACTAACTCATATGGAAGCAACAGACATAAACTTAACACGGGTACTTATCTCAAATATTTACAGTCCCTCGGGAGATATCAACACTGCCGACCTCGATATCATCTTCACTTAAAAAAAAAAAAAAAAAAAAAAATCCTTTACACCTTTACCTATACCTTTACCTTTACAATAAACATCAAATTTGGAATTGCATTACCAATAATAAAGCATGAGTCAAATTACTTAGACATGAAAATAGCAGTAATTATTTACTGTATGCTCCCGCAGAACTCGCATATGTTCCTTTTTGGTGCCAACCGAAACGCAGACATCTTAGACATCGCCATTAGCAGGCTTTTAGGCAACCGCGTACACCTGCAAGTACTAAACGAGCTTTCTTCAGACTATCTACTTGTGCTCATGCTCCTGGACGTTTCTTTAACAAGTCTACTTCCCTTGCCGAGACATAACTACAACAAAGCGAACTGGGTACAATTTACCGAAACAATAGACGCACATGTTCAAAACCAAATACCTAAAAACGATGCCTACTTAGACATAGCAATGGAAAATTTAGAACTCATTATCAAATGTGCCACCGCCAAAGAAATACCCGTTCATATACCGAGAAGTAAGAAGATTCACCTACCGAAAGATATTAAGACCTTAGCTGCCGAGCATAACAGAGCCACATTCCAATGGCAGGACACTAAGACATCCAGTTGCCTATGTAACAACTTAACTCTCCAACGTACGGCCACAGTAATAGCTAATCAATAGAAACAAACTCTTGAAAACCTAGACGCGGAGCATCATTTTGTCTGGCGTGACAAATACAAAATTCCCCCACCCTACACCACGCCCAACACATTGCAACTACAAACGACGAAATGGTTGAAGTTCTCGCAGATGCACTGTAAGCCTGTCTAACTCCAAATAACAGTCAACAATTTACAGATGAAACCTAAATGATTGTAATAATTTATACACCTTCTCAATCCACAGCCGAATACGGCGAACTTGCCCTTCTGAAATTCAATGACTCATCGATCACCTCCAACGAAAGAAGGCCCCGGGGCCAGACAAAATTCCAAATGTTACCTTCCAGCACATATCTGCCAGTTCTCTTCAAGTATTTTCCAAAATATTCAATCACTGCCTGCAAAATGGAACTTTCCCTTCAAAATGGAAACAAGCTAACGTCATTCACTTCCCTATGAAAAACAAAGACAACACTAATCCGAACAACTGTCCGCACATCAGTCTAATCAATACATTAGGTAAACTACTGGAAAAAGTCATTTAAGAGTTAACCATCACATCACAAAATACAATATTTTAGTTCAAGAACAATTCGGATTCCACACCAAATATTCTACAACACTCCAACTTATACGCACCGTGGAACACATCACAAACAAATGCAATATACGAAAATTTACGGGAGCCATATTTCTTGATATAGAACGTGTCTTGAACAGAGTATGGCATCAAGGTCTCCTCCACAAGTTAATCCACTACAAATGTCCCGACACATTCACCAAATTAATAGTCAACTTCCTGAAAGGCCGCCAATTCAAATCCAAATCCTAAATCAAATGCCTAATTAGGCAAACTATATCCATTAATGGATCTGGACAGTTCTCTTAAGATTGGGCTTGACCCTTTACAAAACGCTAATCTGTCCGATAATTACCTATGCAGCACCGGTCTGGGGCTACGCAGCCTCAACACACATCAAGAATCTACAAAAACTTCAAAATAAAGTCATCCGCATAATAGCTAAAGTCCCCCGTGTAGCGCCGGCAAACACTCTCCATTAAGAGCTACGAATACACACAATTGAGGAATTCATTAAAAATCTTTCGTTCGATGTATATCAAAAGACAGTCCTGGACCACAATAAACTGTTTAAAAAATTAGGAAAGTATGAAACCACTATCAACAATAGACCACTCCCACTATTTGATTGTACTATATACCCTGATCATACTCTAGAAGACGTACAGGAATTCCTAAACAGACTACTCCCTCCAGCACACACACCTGCTGACTCACATGAAGAAGATTAGACACACAAGATTCAGTTTTCTTATCTGTTCTAGACAGTCACTCATAGGAAACCAGACGCCACAACTCCACTCCAGCGATGCTGGATCCCCCGGCATGTTTATACAAACTAACACATTCGGTAACATTCACTACTAGTATACGTAGTATTTCCCCCTCCAAGTTTCTTTTAAACCCTGGCCGGAGTTAAAGGGAACTTGGGTCGCGTCATGGGTGCCGCCCGGGAATCACCATTTGACGCGCTTGCATGTATCGCATGTACTAACCGATTACTAACCGGGGTACTTAAGTGGACCCTGATTAACTGCATGAACGGACCGCGTTAACAAGCTCCTCTTGCATGTAAGCACTAACTGCATGGGGAGGCGATGTAACCTCTGTGGATTCGCCGCCACTACAAAAATAATAAAATAAAATAGAAAAAAAAAAACGCCAAGAGTTGAGGACACTTAAACAAAGGTTCTGGGAAATAAACAAGAAGTCATATATCTGAAATTATTTTGTCTACCACTTTCACAACATTAAGGGTGGAACAACATTAATAACAATTAAACATTATCTGTGGTCTATTATCAGAGGAAAGAGCAGAACCAAAAGTACATTGAACTGACAACTGCAGCAATATTTTCTGCCCTATTTGTATTGAATGATTCTATGATTAAATGGAAGAAAAAATTACATTTAGTGCAATCACCAAATTAATAAGACAACTACCCTTTACATGCAAAAGAGAAGAGCATTTTCAGCACTCCTAGTGGTCTAGCCAAACTTCACCCAGATATGACCATATATAAAGAGAAATGATAAAATGTATTTTACTTAAATATTGTACTTACGAAGCTGTTGACAATGGAGTGGTAATATAACGTAAACTTAGGTATTCATTTTTTACACTAAAGTGCACTTACTTAATAAAAGTAAGACACGTTTCGGAAAATCTCTCCCATCTTCAGTTGCTCACTGAACCACCGTTACTCGAAACGATAACTGGACAACCGGATGTTCCTGTGGTGGCCTCTGTTGGTTGAAGTAGGAAGTTACTGAGTTCATCCATAGAAGTTCCTTAACCAACCAACAGAGGCCACCACAGGAACATCCGGTTGTCCAGCCATCGTTTCGAGTAACGGCGGTTCAGTGAGCAACTGAAGATGGGAGAGATTCTCCCGAAATGCGTCTTACTTTTGTGTAAGTGAATGGAGTTTAGTGTAAAAAATGGAATACCTAAGCTTAGGTTATATTTTACTAAATTTTTACTTCTTGAAGTAATTTTTATGAAGTTAAAATAATTCCCAATATTTATTCTTATTCAAGAGTACACCTGTAAAGCAATATACCCTGCTAGAATGGAATAATTACCAAATGGAGAACAATTCATTCTTAAATTTCCTAAATAAACTGAACTGTATTTTTTGTGCATTCTGCTATACAGATAAACTTTACATGCTATCATTTTTAAAGTGTATAATATATTTTCTATGCAAATTGCTACTGATTCCTTTCTCAAGACTACAAACTAAATATAAATTAGAGTTAACTGTTTACTAATACAATGGTTTCCATTAGTTCAGCATGACCTCTTGAGTGCAACAGTAGTGACTTGTGACAGCATAAACCCAGGGTATGCAACATCACTACAGCTAGAGCTAAATATAGATTGTAACCTTCTAGAATCTTAATAAGTAGAATTAACATCATATGAGAGGCTAAATGTACATAACAGAAAGAAAGAAAGAAAGAAAGAAAGAAAGAAAGAAAGAAAGAAAGAAAGAAAGAGTGACAGAGAAAGAGAGTTTAATATTAATATCATAATGTTGCACCTAAGGAAATTTACTCCTCTGATTTTCATGGTAACAAAATTATTGGTGACCCTTTGATTAAAGTCTAGAATCTGCAGGATTAGGTCTGTCTCTTAGAAAAAGCATTTTATATCTTTATATCTTTGACCTAAATTAATCTTGGGGTTGGTCTCCCAGTTTTTAGTTATAATTTCTCTTCTAAAGTCGCAAAGAAAAAGGCGTAAAATGTGTAGATATTCTTTAATACAAGCAAAAGAAACCACTTTGATTCTATGTTAACCCACCATTAAGCAATAACTTACTACTGAAAAGTGACTGATTATTACTACATTGGAGCATTGCCATTCCAAGCATAATGTTGTTTGAAATAACTGCTTACTTCAAATATGATATTGTATGATATTGGAACAATTTTTCAGTTGTCCTATTTTTACTACAAAACACTATGTTTATAATTATCTAATAATATTTCAAAATTATTTATTTAATTTTGCAATGCAGCAACAGACACAAAAAACTTCCTGGAAATGCACGTAATGAAAGATGACCTTTCAGGTGCCAGATGGTGCATATACATAATGACTTATGAGCAAAGAGTTCCCCCTACCAATATCTCTCTTACCTTCCCCAATTAACGTACTATACAAATTAACTAGACATTGGCAGGCACTGCAACTGCAAGCTAAGATCCTTACAGATAATAGCAGCAAATATAAATATCAGTAGCAAGATAGAAGTTTCCTGTGGACTTCCTTTTTACAAATAAAAGTGGATTAAGTAGTGCTTATACAAAGTGAATATTAAAATTTTGGGGAATGCACAAATCAGCAACCTCTTACAGAAGGAAGCTAAAAAGCAGATGCGGAGAGTATGGTGGAATATAAGAGAAGTTTAATTTTTATACCATTAAAATATGGAAACAATTTAAGCATAAAGTTCATTAATAAACTGTTATATTCAAAACAAAACATTCTTCTAATCAAGAAAACTTTTATTACTTGAGACCATTAAAATAGTTTTTACTCTATACAAACAATTGAACCTTCCATAGCAATGCATTACATACTTTGTGTACTAAAAGCTATTTGAATATTAATCTGTTGTTAGTACTTCTGAGTTTCCTGCAATTGTATATGTCCAGCCACTATCAATGCTAACAGTGCAGCTTATGAATATATTTTTTATAATTTGAACTGTATTGAAAATATAACGGTTGTTAGTAGTACAACATTTGGTATAAGTGAACATATGAATTATATATAGAGAACTATTTTTATGTAAACATATGACTGCTTACCACCTGTGATGCTTCAGTAATTAAAAAGAGCGTTAAACTATAACAAAATATTTCTACATTTCATTAATTTAACATAGCTGGCTGTAGAAACTAAATTGAAGCTAAATAAAAATGGCAGACTTTAAGCCAATTGCTTTAAATCATAAACTGGAGTTAAAAATGGCAGATATTAAGCAAATTCATTTCCCTAAAAATTGTTTATATTCATGTTGTGGAAAAATACAGCTTCTAATGCATTAAAAATAACATGGAGCTGAATTTATGCTTTATTAAATGGTGGTTCCCAGGCATAAACATGTTAAAGGTGTTAAAAAAGAAAGGAGTAGCAGTAGGGTTATATGCATTTTATTAAAATGGTTAGGAAACAATAAGATGAAAGAGAGAAAGATATTGGGAAGTTAAGAATAGAGGTGCCTTGATACAGAGAATATAGAACTGAGTATATAAAACTGAAAAAGTTCGTTAGAGAAAGCAGATATCCATTGGTAAGATAAAGAGATGACAGAAGTTTTTGAGAGAATCATACAAGGAGTTATTATAAGATAAGAAAATAGTGGAGTAAATGTTGAGTTCATGATATTTTAACTGAAATTAAAATACAACAGATGTGGTAGACTATAAAATAGGGGTATTGATTTTGTTGATTGTGATAAAAAAAACTTTTAATTTCATGAGTTTAGTTCCAATATTTTTGCTTATTTCAAACTCCTTTATTGGTCAAATTGCGACACAATAGAATGATTTTTTTTAAAAAAAATGAAAAAATTGCATGTTTTTGCAAATTCTACAATTTTGAAATTTGATAACGCGCAATTTGCGTTTTTTTTTCTACTCAATTTTTCGAGCAAATTTTACATTTAAACAGTAAGATAATCACATTTATTGCGTATCGTGGTCAGGTATTCAATCAATTGCCGGGCAACGGTTAATGACATCACACTGTGAACACTGGCCACGAAGCGAATCTGTCGCATGACGAGTGGAACTGTAGCACAGTGGCGGCTGTGGAGGTGAAGAGAGAGAAGTGCCACTTCATCAAAATTTTCCTAAAAAGAATAATTAAATTATCCTTCTATAATGATATGGAAAACAAGGCAGCGAGGGCGCGCGTACAAAGTTGTTAGCTGTACTCGCCATTCCCTATATGGCAGAGCTAATGCAGTAAAATCGTCAGAATCACTGCCATGAGACGAGACCTGCTAGACAAGTTGTTAGTCTGTTGACATGGAACATGACGTCATTAATGAAGTCCTTAAGGACCATTTAGAATACTCATATTACTGAGGTGAGGAGCATGCTTATCTCTTCAAGATATCTCGTCCACTGCTGTTTAAGCTGCTGGTGGAAGTTGCCAATGTAACTGGCACGTTTTATCTTTAGAGCTGAATCCTGTATTTATTTCCGAGCAAATAATGTTACACATTCTGTAGTTATTATTGATGAATTGTGGTGGATTTGCCTGCGTATTATGTTTCCAGTAAAAGACACGATATTAATTTTATTGGAAAATCCCGTCAGGACGTGAATTGACAAAGACAAAAGATATTTTTTTAATTGTGGACGCCCAAAGGACCTGACAGAACTGTGCACTAAAAAAGAATACAAGAGAATCGGCAAGTCCTATAGCCTTCATTATAAGGAATTTTGGTTCGTACAATTCACGTGGTTATGCAGTAGTTCTATTCTGCAAAAACTGTTCATTTGGCCTTGCTTACTGTTTAGTAACAAAAGTGGTGTCTGGAATAGACAAGATGTCTGTGATTTCCAAAATATTACACATGGACTAAATAAATACAAGACAGCGAGGAACATTTGAAGTGCCGGTTACAACTAAGAACATTGGGGGAGAAAAAAAAAAAAAAAAAAAAACCATATTATCGGATGCTTTAAGGGAAAATGTAAGACTATGATATAATGAGAATCTAACTTCAAACAGGCAGATTCTGAGACTCGTTATTAGGGCTGTTCTGTATTTAAGTTTACAGGAACATTCTTTTAGGGGACATTATGAGAGCGAGACCTCTTTAAACAGTGCGAACTTTAAGGAATTATTAATGATATTAATATATGAAATGCTGTTACATCTTCAAAACCATTATCAACAATAAAATGTGTTTAGTTGTAACTCAAAACTATTCAAATGAAATAACAGACATAATATTAGAGTATATTAGAGATCCCATTAAGAATGTACTTCATAATGCTACATTTTTCTCCATCTTAGTTGACGACACGACAGACATTTATCAACAATCACAGTGTTGTATTATTGTTAGATTTGTGAATAACGAGGGTATCCGGATGGAAAATATTTAAGATTTTATGATATGAGTGAATACAGATCGGCACAAAATTTGTTCAAGTTATTGAATGAAAGAATATTCTTATAAACGTAAGTTGGTTGCACAGTGTTACGATGGCGCAGGTCTAATGTCAGGGAATGAAAATGGTTTTTACAAAAAAAAAAAAAAAAAAAAAAAAAATGAAGATAAGGATCCTCAAGCTGCATTTGTTCACTGTGTGACTCATCGACTCAATTTGGTTTTATAACAGAGTTGTAAGAAAATGTCCAAACGTAGGACATTTTTCGTGAGTGTGAGTAAATTCCCTTCATTTTTTCAACACTCGGAGAAAAGAACGCACACCCGTGTTTCCAATACTGTTAACAAAAGTCCCACTGTTACGGAAACTCGTTGGTCATCAAAATCAAGATTTCTATGAGTTATTGTAGAAGAGTGGCAGTTTGAAACAGATATTTGACGAACTTATGAATGATGAAACAAGCAATGAAAATAAAAGATTTCAGAGATAGTTCAATGATTTTGAATTTTCATTTCTAGCATTGGTATTCAAAGATATTTTTGTTTTGACAGATGTTCTGTTTGAAATATTACGGATAAAATCTTTGGACATTAATTATTGTGTAGCCATGGTTAAGGACAGGTGTAAGAAATGATGAGTTAAAGCTTTAATAAACCGAACCAATTCATTCACACCGCTAGTTGTACTAACAAATAAAAAGAATGCAGACAATTTTGGTGAACATTTTGAGAGAAAGGGGCAGTTGACCAACTTAAATGTCCGAAGGGGATGTAGTGACTTGACATTAGAACATGTATGTGGAGAACATCGCGTCTTGTATTATAAAATAATTGACATTTTGATGGAGATTAAAGTGCGATTTCATGACTGTGATAGATTACAGTTCTTAAATCTTGTTGATTCCATTAAGTTTGAGCTATTTACCAAAGAGTTTCCAGTTACAACACTTACACAGAGCTACCCATGCCTATTCAGAAATATCCTAAGGTTAAGAAACGAATTGTCACTATTGTATCCTGACGAATCCTATGGTGCAAAAAAAAAAAAAAATTGGGAGAAATTCTACGAGAACTTCAGGAAAACAAAGAAAAGTTTTAACAAACTTACACACATTTTCCTTCGTAATGACAATACTATTTACAAGTGCATCTGTAGAACGCAGTTTTTTTGTTTGAAAAGACTCAAAACCTTTAAAAGAAACAATATAGCAATGCAGATTTACATCATTGGCTGTCATCACAATACATTCCCTGTGGTGCCTCAGTAGTAAAAACGGGCGTTAAAAGCCATTCAAAAATATCCATACATCATGAATTGTTATTGAAGCTTATTGAAAACTATTTAAATATTCTGTGAGGAATTCATAGACAAGTTTGCAAACTCCAAGGAAAGGAGAATTGTTCTGATCCACAAAAAAAAAAAAAAAATGGAAAACCAATGAGTTTGATTGTTTATTAGGACAATTATGACAGCATTTGGGCATTTGGTTATGTGCTATTTAAAATAGTTTATAAATTATATGCTTGTTAAAGAAATAATTGATTTCGAGATAGAACTGAGTAATATATGTTTGGATGAGTAAAACAAAAATTCAGCATTGAGAGAGTAGACTTGCGATGAATTCTGTGAAAAAGCACCATTAATGGGATTTTGAAGTGCTTGAATTACATATATGTACTGCATTAGTACAGTCAACTTGGTAATATGGAATAGGGACAGGAAAGAAGAATTGGGTAGGATGTCTAAAATGCTTCTTAAATCATATTACACTCTATGTTAAATATAGCTAATGGACTGTCCTACTGGAGTTAGGGAAAGTTAGTTTGACAGAACTGATAAAAGAGAATATTCTAAGTGTTTGGTATAAAATATGACAATTGCTTAAGAGCCTTATTTTAAAGAAACATTGATGATTTCAGGGAATGAATTTGGGCTCATTTGGTTGGTAGAATAAGAAAAAAGTTAGTTAGAAATTTCATGGAAAGTTATCAGTCTTAGATTAGGGGATAAGTTAGGCAGGTAATGAGGGTAGCCATGAGGGAAAAAAAGTATTAGTATTTCTTAAGGATCCAAAGGTGAATTACCAGATATATATATATATATTTAACTACAGAAAGAGGAATTATATAGCTTGGGTTCAGCTATGTTTATGGAGTAGAACAGTTAGTTGTTCCATATGTAAAAGGCAAAAGATGTTATTCACACACTTATTCTTTAAATCTCATGAAATAGGAGAATAGAGAAAGGAACTGATGTTAGAAAAATGGATAAATATTAATAAAGTTATATCAGCAAAGAAGATCCTTAGATAGATTGGAAATTATAGTGTTCGGGGAATTTTTGTTGAGAACTAAGAAGAAATGAAACAGGCAATAAAGAAGAAAGAAATAACTACATCAGGATGCTTATAATGAGATAAAATTTTCTACATATATGATATAAAGAGAAAAACATAAAAAGGGCTATTTGATTTAGTATATATTAACAGTTTAATATTTTGATGTGTTTATTTTGAAATGTTACTGTTAATTGTTATAATGGCATTATAATTTACTTGACTATCTGCAATTTTTAAATACTACCACATTCCAGTTAATCATTAGCTAAGGTATGCATACAATGACTGGCCACTGATCAATAAACTGCAGTTCTATTGGTACACTGACAAGGTTAAATTCAATACATGGTGTAATAAATTGAAAGGAATTATAGTGCTGCTGTACAGGAAAATGACCTGAGCCAGAACCCTTAGACACCTTTTGCATTTGGTTAGTGCTTTTATAATTTAATTCAAATTGAATTAAACTGTATTTTTGATATGATTCCTTTTATTCCTTATATCTTAGGCAAAATAAATTATTGCAGTATGTCCGCATAATTAACATAATTTCTACATCTGCCTCTGAGAGTCATAAGTATATTGTTTATTATGTGCTTAAGACTAGAAACAAGGTAAGTTTTATATGAGAGAGTATTTATTCTAAACCACAGTAAAATTGAACTGATTGTGCTTGTTCTACCATATGACAATCCAAATATGTGTTTAAAATTAGTCATAAAGAATGTAAGTTTCATATTATTGCTATTCCAATAGAGTGATGAATACAATGAACATGTACTGCACTAAATATATTACAGATGAATATAAGCTATCTATAAATAATGACTTTCTAACCTTTGATGTTATAGCGCAACATTATGGCATGGCTAATTATTATTCCATTAAATAATTTTATGTACATTTTCCCTTATGCTATTTTATAATGGGAGTCTTTTGAAAAACATTTTTCCAGATAATTTCCAAATTGTAGGTAATTAAACTCGTTCATATAAAACAAAGATATAAGTGATCAAATGAATTATTTGTTAATCAGCCTTGTGCCCATTAATTAAAAAAATAAAATACAGGAAGAAGGTACTATGTAATTATGCAATTTTAAAAGAAGGATTTACTCATGTTTTACTAACTTTATTTCTCTATACTGATGATGAAGACAACAGCTTTTGAAACATATCTAAGTAAGTGAAACAGAATTAGTGAAATTTAAGTGATATCCTCATTAAAATTACATAATTGTACTGTATTTTACTGTGTTAATTCCTGCTATTTAAAACTACACTTAAATAAGTAATTATTTATATTGAAGAAAAAATGCATTGAGTCATGTCCATGTTATTTTTAAAAAAGTCAATTAACCATTAGAAAGGTAAAAAAAAAATTATCACATATTTTTATAATTTTCAATTTAAAGAGATATTTTGCGCCAGACTAGTTGATCTTAACAAAAGTATTTCCCATAGTATACTGTTAATACAATTACATTAAATATGGAATATGAAATAGAATATCTATAATTATCCATTATGACCTTTAAGCTATTAGGCAAAAAGCAATAAGTATTACTTGAAATAAAAATATCTGAATTTATGGCACTAAAGATGCATACTCTTAAGGTACTAATTTAAACTCTTATCTGTTTATGTTTTATATAAATGATTTGCTACATTATTTGTCTTGCAAATTCACCATTTGTGCAGGTGAAGGATTTGATGCATTAAATAAAGAAACTTTAGAAGATTCTGCAATTTGGCTTTAAACAAGCAAATTAATGCAAAATGAATGTAAAAGAGGAAATAATACTTTACATTATTTAATTAATATTATGTGTCTGATGGTGACAGTCATTTTGTAAAATTATTTTGGATTTATACTAATAGAAATTTCTGTTATATACTCAAAACATATTCACTAAAATGCGAGAGCCTTATGTGCATAAAAAAACTATCCTCTCCTACTCTGAAATTATTGAATATTTCTCTGAGGTCATTCAGCTGGATCTATGCAAGTACATGTAAAAAAAGAACTGTTACAGGTATTAAAGGCCATGAACAGTTTGATTAGTGTAATAAATTAATTTTAATATAGCTTCTAGCCAATGTTATTTGCCCTGTTGCCTAGCTCCCTATCTACCACCAATGTGGTAGTAGTGGATCTTCCAATGAGGTATGACCTCAAAAAAAAAAAAAAAAAAATCTCCAATGTATAACACTAATAGATTACTAAATACATAATTATTATAATTTACAAAAGTTTGACATACATAACTTTAAGACCTCAACTGATGTTCACTGCGTTCATTGGGCCACATTTTAACAAATGAGGTAAAAGTCTATTAGGGATCACTTTATGTCAGGCATATTTAGGTTCTCTTAGATATAATGGAGAACATGAAAGTTATCTACAAAACTAGATGAAGACTTCCAAGTACCTAACTCAGAAGCTATTTTGCAATATTCTATTCCTATATCGTGTAAACCTAACACAACAGTACAAACAGTTAAGCTAATCTTCCTATATAGAAATATTCAGTATATGAAAAATAAATTACTAAACTGGATATATGGTTTGAATTCTAGAAATTTGGGACCTGAAGTATAAATGTATATTTGTTAAATCAGGTACATTATAAATTAGAGAGGTGTAATTTTTAATGTGATTTTTCCTAAAATAACTATGAAATAGTCCCACCTACTGGATGAATAATAAGTGAATACCTATATATATGTGTAAACCATATTTATAAAAAGTATGAGATATGCTTGTAAACTAACTAATAAACCACGTGTAGTAACTACAGACTCGGCAAATTTTACAGGTCATAAATTTAAAAAAAAAATGTATAGTTAATGAATATTATATATTTACTTCCATAAATAAATGCAGAGGTGCTGTGTCATAAAAAAAGTGAATTATACAAATTAAATGACTGAAATAGCAATTACCCTTCATGAATTTAACAGTTTTTTCTATAAAAAATATTTTATAACCATAATTATGATTCTGAGGTTACCTAGTAGCACTTTACAATAAGTTTCACAAACCAAAACAGGATATAAAAATGGCAATCAACCATACCTACTGGAATAACTAGAGCAATTAAGAAATTAACTGATTCAAGAGCAAATAACATGTAATTTTTTCAGAACAACAAACTATTTATTTACTCAAAGTTTGACTTTAGATATAATTTATTAATTGAAAAGGCTGTGGAAGACGCAGTAGCTCTTATATACCAGGCGGCCATTCTGTGCCATCTTTTAACCCTTAAGTGCTATGGACTGTCTATAAGACCACTTGAGTTCTTCTTTATTTTGTATAACTCTCACCCCCCAACCAGGAAGTGAACCCTTCCACATATGTTACACATTAGGTGCTAGCCTTACATTGTCAAGATTGCACATTGTTAGCTTTATTTCCCTAAAACTTGTTCATTATTGCTAGTGGTGAGCTGCCATGCAGATGCACCACACCATAGTAGTTCAGTTTGTCTTTTTGTTTGCCTATACTGCATTCCATGGAAGTATTGCCTTTCACTGTGATTTACAGTTCATGCTCAGAAAAGGTAGGACCTTCTAGACAAGGTATATTAAGTTTCACAGATTTAAATTTTGAAGAAAACCTAGAACTAATTGCTGAAGAATTTATTGACAGAAATGTTTCTTATTTTGAAATAGTAAATGACCATAACCATCCTCCAAAGAGGAAGCAGATGAAAATCAACAAATGTGGTGGATGATCAGATAGTAGAAGATTTCCATGGTAGAAATATGGAATACAGAATACAAGCTAAGATGAGATTTGATTTTATGAAAACTCTGCAAGTAGTCTCACTGGGATCCATATGCAATGTAGGCTTTATACCACGAGTGCTGAGTTTTTCTATCAAATGAATGCTGCAAGTAGAAGAAGAGTTTCAAATCCAACAAGAAGAGTATTTTGAGAAAAGAACAAACTTGCACTTTCTGCCTTCTACATCTGAAGAGAAAAATAAGATATTGTTGCCAACTATGCGGCCTTCGAATTTGCTTGGAGTGCTCCAAAAAACTGTGCATGAAGTGCTTACAAGAACACAGAAACTAATTTCATAGTGCTGTGCTTTGAGGAATTGGGTTATATCCTTCTGGGAACTAATATGTTTATTTTATTATATTTCTGCATTACTTACTTTCCAATGTGCAATAAACAGCAGCCAAGTAATTTTCTTATGTTTGTAACAATTTAATACAAAAATTACTGGTACACTTTTTAAGTATATCTGCAAACTAAGACTGTATACTGTGAACCCTTATTTCAACAAGTATTTTTGGATTTAAAAATATCAGAAATGTACTTAATAATTACATGCTATAAACAAAAAGTGCTAAACTAATGCAATTTTTGTTATATGTTTACATTCTGATGGAATAAGTATATTATATAATTTAGTATTTTCATAAAATGTACCCCATTAGCTCTTGTGGATGAATATATAATAATGGAAAAGTAAATGATGTAAGAGAAACAACTATTATGAAGCATTAAAAAAGACTGGGGTCCCGCAGGCCCTGCATAGCAGTTATGCAACTATAATGCCCCATAGTACTTAAGGGTTAAAAATGACAAGATTTTTCAAGCAAGCATTTGGCATCTAAGGTAGAACATAGGATTTTATTTTTTTTTATATCAATGTACTGCTGAAAAATCTACCTATATTTAAAAGAGGGCATAGGAGGGGCATTTGGTGTTAATGTTTAGAGAAAAAAGTTAAAGCATGATAAACACTAAAACTAAGGCAATATAATGAGTTTGTGGCTCTGAGCTTAGACATTTGCAGTCTTATTTAATGGGGAAATATCAAGATATTTTTAAATAAACAAAGTTCTAAATTAATTAAAAACTAGAAATAGAGTCCCATAGGGCTCAATACTTGTGCATTTATGAATGTTGTATACGTAAACAATTTGTCCCAGTTTCTAACCTGTAAAAACAGCCTTTATGTTGATGATTCCATGCTATTGAATACATGCTGTTCTTACTATAGCAGCGCTAAAAGAGAAAGTGGTAGGATCATTAGAGAAAGCTTTTTCTGACTCAAAACCAATCAGTTAAGTTAATCAGAATGAAAATGAGAAACTTTATTTTGGTATTAGAATATCTAATACAGTTAATCAGAAAATAAAATACTAGGATCTTGCTTGAATCAGATTTTTAAATGGAATTCCTATACAGATTACATTATTATCAAACTTGCTAGAATAATATTCATATTGTATTAACTCAGGAGTACAATCAGTGTTGATTTATTATTACACTTTTACTTTTATATTCTTTCACACACATACATATTACTCTGGGGAAGCTTTCCTGGCACAGCCTGCACTTTCAAGTAGCAAACAAAAAGGATAAGAAGCAAGGTCACCAACAGCATCATATAGAAAATTATTCATTATTGCTAATCTTCCAGGTCTATATACAATATTTGCTAAATTTACATATAAATAAACAAATACAGAAAACCTGTATTTGATATCTTTCATTCATAACATTCATATCAGATATACAAACTAAATTGACTTGCTCTTTGTCAATTCACTAAAATATATAATGGGCATAGATATATGAAAATCATTTTATTTGATTAACTACTCAGAAATGATACCTACTGAAGGCATCTAAAAGTGTATAACTGTAATGAATTACAAACATGATGTTTTATTCTGTTATCAAATTCCAAGAAAGTTGTGTAACATATTAATACTTTAACTTTATCAAACAATATTACAGTATTTACATTTTCTATGTTATTATACTTGTCCATTTATTGTGCTTACACACATTTAACAAAGCTCATTACCAGTAAAAATGACTTGAAGATAAATAAAGATCTTATATAATGTGTAACATTTTAACACTTTTAGTTTTAAGCATAGATTTCTACATACACAGCAGTAGGTTTAAAAAGACAGGCTAAATACTACTCCAATTCCTTATTCTTACACTTGTTTTGGAGCAGACACGTCCATGGTTCTTCATATCTTTATGAATATCATATATAAATAGCTGATTATTTAGTATTTTATTGCCCAAATTATGCCTGTAAGAGATATTGGCAAGAAACTCTTCTTAGAAGTTGCAATATATCTTTCACATTGCCTTAAACTCAATTGTATAATTTAATACAATGCCTAAAATAAATTTTTGATATTTTTAGAAACAAAATAAGTGTCTTGATTGTTTAATGACTAGTATTTTTTAAACTGCAGACTACCTTATATTTTTCAGTTAATTATTAATTGATGGAAAATGAAAATGACATTACATAATGTTAATGAGCAGGAATGATAAACTTTATGGGAGTATGTTTTTCCAACTTTCTGGTGCAGTGTGGAATTATTCTTATTTATATGCATCATTGGAGAAAAAAGAAAATAATGTGCCAGTTAATCACTAAAACAGGTGGAAGTGACCAAACGAGTAAACAAAATTCTTATCATCATCATCATCATCATCATCATCATCATCATCATTTATGACTGGAATGGAAGTATTTTTTCTGGCATGAACTCCACATGAACAGTCATGGAAAAAATTCAGTATATAGGAATAGAGATCTTTTAAAGCAGCAAAGTGAAGGTAAAAGAGGACTGGCAATTCTGTTAAGCTATAAAGGAAGAAAAGTGTTCAACAAGATAACTGAGAATGTTCAGCAAATAAATAGTACATCCATAGTTATGCATTATGCATTAATTCAACAAGGTGAATCAATGGATGATAGTGGAAAGGTGACATATTTGTAGGACTATCTTCAGAAAAGAAATATCATGGAGTATATGCAGATACATTCTCCACGATCAGAAAATCTCCATCAAAGATAAGAAAGAATTTTTTATAAGTAAACATAGATCAGACATCACTAAATGATGGAAAGTGATATTATAATATTCCATCAAAATGTGCAAAGTTTAAAGTATTAAAAGTTAATTTTTAAGTTTTGTTAGTTGATGAATATTTTGATACACAAGTTACATGCATTACTAAATGCTGGCTGAGTGAAAATTAGATAGATAATATTTTTTATTAATTATTCCCTGATGTCCAAATTTTTCTATAATGAATAACAAATTAGAGATTCTTGTGCTTTATATATCAGATGTAGAAGAAAAATCATATAAACTATTTGAAAACATGAATCAAGAAGGATAGTTTGAGACAAATATGATAGAATTTCTGAATTGTAATACAGTTGTAAATTGTGTCTACAGAGCACCCAATAGAAATAATAAAGTAATAGTAGATCACTTCAATAGCATAATTAACAGATTAATACCCAAAAAATACTGCAATTGCAGGTGTGAGTATTGACTTTTTAGATACTAATGTCACTATTGAAATAACTAGGTTAAATTCATACAGATGTTCATAAAGAAGCTATAATATAGCACCTGACATGGATAAGTTGTGGCAGCCAAACAGCCATAGGCCAAGTAATTATACAAGACAATCTGGGCATATTAAAATAATGCCAAATCAATAAGGTTCTCAGACCATTAATGGTGGAGGTGACATTACATGATAATACTGGTCATGTTTCAAAAAGTAGTACAGGTGTTTTAAACTTTCTAATAAAATCTTTCATTTATTGTTATAATGAAGCAATACCTAAGAAAAAGAACATGAGGTATGAGGTTTTAGTAAATATTTTGGAGGTCAAAATATTTATTTTATGTTAATGAAAATAAGAAGAGTAAATCAATGATTTCAAATAAATAATTTAAATCCTTATTGATATTATTTTTTGTGGGCAAATGCTTTCAAATAGAGTAAAGAAAGAAGGGAAATACATCAAATACTACAAGAGATACATAAAAAATTTACAACAGAAACTGTAGAGTTCAAACAACTAAAATACATACATTCAACATACGATAAGCGAAAACCATGTAGAATTTTATTAATTAAAATAGAGCTAGGGCAAAATAATAAATAGTCATAAAATATAACGGTCCATAGAGCTGAAATATATCATGTAAAATCAACTGCAAATTCTTTTAAATATTATTTTTCAAGCATAGTCTGTAACCTTTTCAATAAAAGTTTACAGCCAAATTCTGCCAATATTATAACTCTGGGAAATTAAAGTAGTAACAGTATGTTCTTAACACCAGCTACAGAAATAGAAATGACTGCTATCATTAAAAAGTAAGCAACAAAGGATCTACTTGTATTGATGACATAATTGTTTATATAAATTAAAATTTGAAAATTAAGAATGAAATATATCACAACCATTAATCATGATTATGAAGTTTTGACTCTTAACTGGCTATGTTTCTGATTAATTAAATATAAGCAAAAGTTACACCCTTATATAAAAATAGTACAAGATTCAGAGCTTCAAAATTATAGACCGATTTCTCTACTGATCAAACATACTTGAAAGAATAATGCGTAAGAGTCTTGTATCTTTTCTAAAGCAACTTAATATAATTGTCAGTAAACGGAATGAATCCTGTAAAAAAAGTCAACAAAACTTAATAAATACAATTTATTAAGAAAGTTTAGGAATCTATGGATAAATAAAACAAAAATAGGCTTGTTTCTGGATTTGACAAAGACATCTGACATGGTAAACCATAATATGACTGCTTCCTTGATTTAGTGGTTAGCATTGCTGACTACTGGCCGGGAGGCCCGGGTTCGATTCCAGATACCTTTTTATGAATTTTTCTGGGTTAGGAAGGTCTGGAATGGGCTTCACCCACTCTCATGAGGACAATTGGGAAACTACCTGATGGGAAGGTGCGTCATAGACAACCAGTGGAATGCTAGTATATTAATCAGATGCCCCCCTGGAAAACTGCCCTCTATCAATGAAGTCATAAGACAGAAGTAGAGGAAGGGAGGATCGTAATGGCAGGCCAAGGCTCACCCCAGGCTGTAGCGCCAATGAGAAGAAGAAGAAGTAGAAGAAGAAGACCATAATATATTACTAACTAAAATGTCAACAATAGGAATTAGAGGTGTTCCACATAATTTATAATTATAGTTTAACCTTTCATCGGTCGCATACGTATCACATTGATACAAGCAACAGTTTTTCTTCCACCAAATTTTCAGTTTACATTGTTGTAGTCTGACCGTTATAACCTTCCTGTTTTTATATTTAAAGAGCTCAGTACTGTAGTGACCGCTCACCTAATAGCCTGTGTGTATATTTTCGCGCCTTGTATTACATTGATACATAATGCGTTACTTCTTTACCCACTGACTCTAAATATCGTATTAGTTAAATGCAATGGCGCAGAAGCGACGGTATAATAAAGATGATCTAGCAGATTTAGAAGTTGTTTAAAAAGTAATCGACGACGATGAGGATGGCGACAATTTCCCATTATTTGTGAAGAGTTTGATGATTAAACAAATACGCAAGATATACCCGCAGAAGAACGCTCCGTAAGAGAGTGGAATTGATGAGAAAATTGATCCAAAAGACAACTTGGTTTATCTTGGGAAAGATAAAGTTACTAAGTAGTTGAAAGTGCCGCAATACCGTCGCAGTCAGTCACAAAATATTGGGACCCGACTTGCAAGAGTTATCCATGAAGCTCGACTGGCTAAATCAACCATAGAATACTGGAACAACTTTATCTCTGACGAAATGCTACAAAAATAGTTGATTACACAAACCAATAATCAGTATTGAAGTGAGAGGCCATTATGAGAGAGAACGTGTGCAACTTATATAGACGTGACTAAAATGAGAACCTTTATTGGGTTCCTGTATATTGAAGGAACTTTACGTGCTAACAGGATGATGTGGAAGGACCTATGGGGGATGGATGGTCACGAAGTAGAAATATTTAGACTAGTTATGAGTCTTAAGGCATTCAAGTACCTTTTGAGGTGTCTCCGTTTCGACGACCGTTCAACCAGAAGGGAAAGAAGCTGTTGACAGTATTGCACAAATCTGTGAGCCTATTCAAGACTTTGCTCTGAACCGCAGGAAAAGTTATATTGCTGGAAAGTGTGTCACTGTTGTCCACTAATTGCAGTCAGATGACCCTCATATTCCAATAAATTTCTGAACTTAGATATTTCGGAATGTATTTACACTAGAGTGACCCCCGTTTAGAATTCTTTATTAATGAAGCATAGTTCCACTAACGAGGTCATATTTCGAATAAAAATAACAGGCCTTTTAGTAGAGAAAACTCCGATTTCATTCACAAAACCCCCTCGAATGCAGAGAAAATCGGTATATGGTGCACAGTAAATGCATTTTTTTAGAATAAAATGTAGAAAGATACAGGAATGACATACTCGCAGTATGTGATCTTAATTTATGGAGGAATTGACCAATAAAATACGCGGAACAAACACCAATATGACTGAAAGGAAATATCTGGTGAGAATTTGGCTCAATTTCGGAAGGTAAACTGATGCATGTGAATGATAATTTTCTAAAATGATGCCAGAAATGAGTGCATGTATCAGGGACAGCATTTGCAACATCTCCTGTCATAAAGTACTTGCTTATTGAAATTATGAGAACATGAATCAGCTTCGCTAGGAGTTACCGCTGTGACTGCCGACCCTCAGCTACCGTGAAATGGTCGATAAATGCACGAAAGACATGGAATGGGTATTACAGATATATTAAGTTTCTTTTTACATCAGCTAATAAAGAAGTGAAACCTGAGAATGAATGTGAGGAAACCCCTTTGTCGATTATGTGTGACAAAACAACACAAGAAGAGGGCAAACCAACCACACTTCATGATAATGAAAATTATGTAACCACTGCTATGATAATCCAAAAGGTTTTAAAGAACATATTTTTCTGTTAGTTCTTCTGATGTTGGAAACTGCATTGAAAATAAGAAAAATTTTAAGTTCTAAAGTACCTACAGTATTTTATTGGACCGTGATAACCTGATGAACATTATATTTTCAAGGATGACATAATGAAAATGACTGTTATTATATCCATGGTTGATTTATTCTAATATTGTATAACGTTCTTTTGGTAAACTGTGTATAATTTTTTGATCTCGCGTTACCCATGGTAAGTCATTGCGCATTCACAAGCCGACCATGCATATTATTACAAAAGGTTCCATGAAACGGCAAAAGAGCATATGGAGTGTGAATGGGACAGAGACGCAGTGCTGTTTTTGAGCATATGCTATAGTTCAGAGTACAATTAGGTAATGAAACACTTAAGAAACCTTTCGTAGATGACTCTAAAAATGCCCCCTACGTTTCTTAGAGAGCCTAAAATTACTAATTTTTGCATGTCAGAGGTACTAAGAAATTGCCTAATTCACACTGTTAACAACAAGGAAATTTAAAAAATGAAACAAGGGATATCTCGGGAACAGAACAACTTTCCCCTGACCTGCGTTATTTTAATAGTTCTAGCAAAATAGTTAGGTTTTTTTTGAGTAGTGTTTAACGCCCGTTTTTACTACTGAGGCACCACAGGCGGTGGACACTGATGATACATGAGATGAAATGATAAATTTGGAAAGGATATTTTTTTTTTAAGGAAGGAAGCGTTCCAGGCCTAAGTTTAGGTACCTCCCCGGCATTTGCCAGTTATGAAGACTGAGGAAAACCTGGAAAAAAAACCCAGTCAAGGAGGACGGTCCTGGCGGGATTCGAACCGCAGACCTCCCGCTCACGAGTCCGTGCCTTAACGACCTCGGCCACCCGTGACGGTAAAATAGTTAGGTAAAAGTGATAAAGCAAGGCTTTGATGGGTGTAACGTAACGATTGAAAATTAGCAGAGTTCAGAAAATAATATCAGGGAGCTCGCTTCTTTCATTGTGCAATTCGTTGGCTAAATCTAATCATGGAAGGTTTAATTATTTTAACAGGGGTTTGAAATTCCATGGACACTGTCAAAGACACAGTTATTTTCAGAGGAAGTAGTCAAAGGAAGACCTTATTTATAAACATTCAGAACTATGTGAAATACGCTGGTCCCCCCCCCCCAAAAAAACCCCATCATTTTTAAGAAAAATTAATGCACATGTTTTGGAAAGATTCATAAAGCAAATAGCGTGAAACTATACAGACTTCCCGGCAACTTTACTGCACACTACCTTCATCATTCATTGTTGCAGTAAAATCATAGCTAAGTATTCAGCCCAACTAGAACCTGCTACAAAAACGTAAAATCCACTAACATTAACTTGTTAGAACTTTCAGAATATGTCCAAGACATTGCAAAAAAGTGTTATTTATGAAAGAGAAAAAACAGAATCTGAATTTGAGATAGTCATGAATAGGGCTGGAATTTTTAGGTGCTAAAAAAGGGGAAAATTTTTATTTTTATGTGCTAAAGTACTCGAAATATAAATAGCATGTCTATTTACCAATGCAATTTATACTACGCCTCGCAGATTGCTAAAGAAGTACAATACGCAATGAGCTGCGTCCTTAAGTTGTCCACGATTATTGCGAAACATTAACTTGTACAATGGGAAAATGAACGCTGCACAAGAAGTCAGTTTGACCAGGGTACGTAGCTCACACTCACATCAATATCCTCTTTTTCATATCCGTGTAACATACTTGAAACTTTACTCATAATTTGAAATATTATTTTCAAATACATTCCTGAATTTATAGTGTAACACTTGTGATGTAGATCCACTAAGACTGTAAAGTTTTTTCTTTCGTAGTTATGAACTGTTTCTGACCGAAGGATTCCTCCCTTTTCAGGTGTGTCAATTGTGCAGCAGAAGAAACAAGTTAGCAGATACACCGAGGGTTCCACAGAAGATATTTATTTACTATATTTCAAAGTTGGACCGAAAAACAACAGTAATGTGTAGTGTGATATTCCGTAAACAGATGCAACTCACATAACGTTATGCTCGCGTTGCTACGTGACAGGTAAATCAATAATGAACAAATGAAGCCAAGATTATCCTATGATGTTCTGTAAACAGATGCGATTCACGCTACGTTATGCTAGCGTTATGCTACGTTATGCTACAACAAAATGGAGCCAAGATTATAGTTCGAACAACGGAAAGCAATTTTGAAATGTTATTGGAAAACCGATAGTGTTGTTGAAGTTCAAAGGCAATGGAGACATATGTACAGAAATGAACCGCCGTTGAACTTCTGCCTATGGGGAACTCTTAAGGATGTCGTATACCGTAAAAAAATCAGCTACACTGGCAGCACTTCGGGAAGAAATTGAAACGGCATGTGCTGAGGACACGTTCGCAAACGTTGCTCAATCAGTAGTTCAACGTACTCAGAAGTGTATCGACGCCGAGTGAGCATTTTGATCAACTGCTGTAACTATTAAAGTCTAAGATGATTAGTGCTCATTAATTATGCATAAGCTCTGGGCAAAGATTCAGGTCCACCCGAGTATGGTAATCGAAATATTGGCAGAGGTATACCATAACACAGGATAACGAAAAAAATGTCCCTGTAAATATGTATATATGTAGATATTCACCACCCAACCTCAATGTAAATAAAGTTATCCCCTCCCATCCCCTGCCCAACCTCCCACTGTAAATACACACTAGGTTAGTTTTAAAGTAGAAAATAAATGTACAAAATAAGTAAATACCAAAAGCATATAAATGTACGTAATAAGTACACACTAAAATAAAATAGACATGTGAAATAAGTACAAGTATGCAATCAGTACAGCGAAACACACCCACAACAGTCCACATAAAAATATTTCTCGTGCCCTCGAAGTAGAGACACGTATGGATTCTGTACAAAACCCCACAATTATAATAAGAAAAAATGATAAATGTAATAACAAGTAAACTTTCTCCTGCAAGGCCCTCCCTTTGTAAGACCACAGGACATTTTCTTTAATAAACAATCTTGTATCTTGAATCTTGCTCATTATTTTCTGCTTGTATGAATTCAGTTTTGTTAACACAGTTTTTTCTTTGCTTGAAGTGTATATACATTTTTGGCACCCTGTGTGTACGCTAAGTCGTTTTCTAACCCTGTGTCACTTAATGTTTCCTGAAGGATTTCAATTGAAGTTGCTTCATCTTTGTCCAGTCCATTTACTACTGAGACAAACCATAAAAATGTTCTGCATAACACTACTACTTCCAGCCGCGTTCCCCACCGCATTATTACTGGGGTGGGAAGCAGAAACATTTTCGGATTTTTATTTTTGAATACGTGAATTCTTCTAGGCGACTTTATGTATACTTTTTTGCATAGAAAACAAATTATGTACATTAGGATGTACTGTTCCGTTGTTTCACAGTCTGTATAAACCATGAGCATGCATGTAATATGGATCATTTTAGAATAACTAACAACAAAACCTGCAGCTTCCTTCTTCATGTATGCTGCAGCACCTGTAAACAATGGTAAAGCATTGTTGTGCTTCACACCACCTGGTCAAAAATGTTGAATTGCTTCATTAAATAATCTTGCAACAGTCACGTAGTTCGCAGTAGTCATTTCTTGGCTCATTATCAGAAAACATTTCATAGAAATCGCTTAACCATTGTTAATATCCCAACAATAACATTCCCAACTTTCTTGCCAGTAGAGTCTGAAGCCTTGTCTAAGCTAACCCATGTGTATGTGTGTGTCTATATATATATATATATATATATATATATATATATATATATATATATATATATATTGTTCATTTTCACAAATTGAAGGTATCTGATGTAGAGTTTGTTGGTAACACTTTGGAAGATACTTTTTGCTCAAAGTTGACTCTTGAGTCACTTTTTGAATATTTGGAGAGAAACTTCCTTAACATAAGATCATCTACTTTAGAAAGGGGTATGTCGGCTGACATAAATGCGCTACATAAATGTTTACAATATAGTGAAAACGTAGAAGATCCTGCAGAAGAACCTGGAACTGCATCACTAATTGGAGGTTGTTTCTTCATTCTGAACTAAACTGCAGTCATACATTTCTTACCCTCTAGATGTTATATGTAACTTGAGATCTCTGTTCAGTTACCCACGTGCTTACCAATAAAGGAAGCGTCCATCTGAAATAAAATTATCCTTGAATTTGTAACATATTGCTGCAAACGATAATCTGTCGTTGTTTTTACTTTAAACATTGTAAAAGCATTGCAGTCTTACACTAAGAAAACAACCGCAAAACCACAACTTCCCGGCACCACAAATGAACTACATGTGTTTGATATGGTCTCATGGAATGGGAAGGAAGACCAATATCGCTATATAAGGAGGGGAATTCCCGGGTTCTATGATGAGTGCAATAAGAAAAGATACAAATAGCTGCAAGCTGATATGCAGAAATAGAATAACTGAATAACCAACACTCTGCGTTTAGGGCATTGGATGTTTATATTATGATTAGATAGCTTATGAGGTACAGTCAAAAGTTCTTCCCCATTTAAGTAACACAAAAAATGCAATAAATTGAAAGATCTGGTATATTGATCAAAAATGTAAAAATATGTTTTCATGACTGAAAAAGTAAATTTAAGTAATTATAGAAAAAATATTTAAATTGTGTATTGAACCAAAAATATGTATTTACCTAAAAATCCGAGCCCTAGTCATGAACAGTGTCGAAAGTGTGTCTACAATACTTGGAGCAGGTGGCACATGAAATTACGGAATTAGACCTAGAACACTACAAGAGTTCTGTCCGCTGTCCTGAAGGTAGCACCTAGCTTGCCAGCAACCACATGTTCAATGATGTTTCAGTATTTAACTTTCTTTCTAAGATTCTCTTGTTATTTTAGTATACGTATCGAAGCAAAAGAGCTAATACCATTTGGGAAAGTAATAGCAGACGAAGCATTTGCTTTAATTATTTTCATCTAGTTTTAATTACATGTTTTACTAAAACTACCTAGTATATTATTTTTATTCTTCAGACCCGTACAAATACTTATTTCAGTATAATAATTGTAAAAGATTTTATTGCGTTTGAACATTTCTGTTTGTAGTACTCCAATACATGTGAAAACATGGTTAAGAACAACGAAGAATTACAGTTTCGGCGGATTATATATGTTATCAGCTCATCAAGGAAAAATAATATCAAATGCATTCTTTATTGGAATAATGGTTGGTTATTACGGGCAGCTCTTAAAGCGAATCCACTGTTTGTTTAAATAATTCCGACATAAATATGAGTAGAGCAATGTTTTGTTTTATTAAAACATAATCCCATAATGTAAATTCTATGTCGTTTTTTCCCCTTTTAATGTGACAAAGAATATATTTTAGTTTTCAACTGTTCCTTTATTCACAACATTATGATCCCTCATACGATATATGTATATAATATTGTGAGTTAATTATGTAATAAAGCCGGTCCTTTCTTATGCTTCTCTTTACATTTACTACAATTTATGAATCACAGTATCTGTATGATGATAGGTGATAATGAATCCGTAAGGGATTATGCAAATTTTAATTAATATTTACATCACGCATCTAGTGTAGAATATGTATCGTGTGTATTTGGAATTGTTATAACACAATGAAGAACATCCCCAAATACTTAAAATGTACGAAACAAAAACCGAGAAGGAGGAGGGTGAGAGTAGGTCGATACCATTAAACTTTTTAAATTAATAGGACCATGCGCATGCGTTTGCCCTTACTAAAATGAAAACCTGCGGGTGTCTCTGGTTTCAATCCCAAATTATGTAAAACCTCAGTCTTGAAACTGGGTACTAACTCTTCTGAGAGGACCTGGACAAAAGAAGCTTTCGGCCTCAGTAGAGTTACAAGTGTGACTCTAAGGTTCTACAGATCAACCTCCAACATAAGAAGGCGGCCTCAGCTGCCTTCTGTAAAACGTTCAATGAAGAAAGAATAGACCTAGCCCTGATTCAAGAGACCTGGATTAACAGGAGCCCAATCAAGGGATTAGGAGAATCTCAAGGTAGATGATACATTGCATACATTGCAGCAAGGGCAAGCAACTTAGGATTGTATTTTTGTTCGCAATGGAATTCAATGTCTACCCAACCATAAGGAAACTAAAGCAGTGGGTCACACATTGCACTCGGACAGGGGAACAGACCATCTTCGGGTGTGACGCCAACTCTCACCATGAAATCTGGGGCAGTAAAAATATCAACGAAAGGGACGAGTACGTTTCAGACTTTCTGCTCTCCAGCAATTTACTTATACTTGATGTCCGTAACAAGCCTACCTTTGCTAAACGCATAAAGATGGAAGTTATTGACATTACTTTTTGTACGTAGTACATTACTACTCATATTATCAAATGGAGGGTCTTAGATGTCCATTCCCTTTCAGACCACAACGATATATTATTAATGTTAAGGTAGTCAAAAGAGCTAATCCCTAAAGGAATCCCAGGAGAACCTGCTGAGATCTCTATATGCAGGACCTCTCAGGTAGGATTGGGCAGATTGATAAGATGGGATCATTTGTGATATTGGCAATGTCGTCTACTCTTTCCAAAAGGCTATACTTGACAGTTATCGCGATAATTGCCCCATGCAATCTAAAATGTGTCATGGTGGACTAAAGCCCTTGAATATAAGAGAGGTAGAGCACGACATCCCTTTAACAACGCAAAAAAAAAAAAAAAAAAAAATTGGAGACTGGGAAGAATATCACATAGTCCTAACAAACTGTAATAAAAGTATACGCAAGGGCAAAATATCTTGGGTATCCTTCTGCGAGGAATAACCAGGTTACAAAGAGCATTAGCTCACGGATCAACAAACCCTGTAAGTAAGTAAGTAAGGTAGTTTTACGTGCTCGACTGAAGAAACACAAAGTTCTCTTTGAGGTACCATTTCCCCGGGTGCATAAATGATGACAAGGTCTGCGAATCCGCGGACCATTGCTAAAACTCTAGACCAAGAGCATCGCAGAAAGACTGGGAACTTGCATGGCAAGTTGACAAGACTAACAATGTTAAATGGGCAGTTAATAAATTTAAACCATTTAAGTCGCCAGGTGGAGGCGACAATTTTCCTCTTTTGTTGTAGAAAGGAGTTGACTTGCTCCACATCCTCCTATTCAACGTCTTTCGGGTGAGTATAGCCTTTAGCTATATCGCCCAGGGCTCCCCTTCATCGAAATCAAGATGCCTACCATCAACCTGCATAACTGCACTACATTGTCTAGTGAGCAGACCGCAGGACGCGATGGCTAGGAAGGAAATAGACCTAGGGACCTTCCTAGACATATACACATCTCATAAAGGTCTATGGTTCTGCCTGCACAGAAATATGGAGTCAATGACAATATTTGCAGTTGGATAAACTCCATGATCAGGAGCAGGAATATTACTGCTAGCCTTCTTGAGGAAACGAAAGGGATCGTCGCCACGAGAGGTTGCCCACAGGGGGAGTTTTTTCCTCTATACTTTGGAGTCTTGTGGTAAAAGGCTGCGCGTCTACCGTGCCACGATTCCGACGATGGTGCTGTACGGCTGTGAGATCTGGGGTGTCGCGGCCGCGACCACGATCCGCAGGATCCAGACCTTGCAGAACCGAGCGCTAAGAATAGTGTACGGCACAGACCGCCGCTTTCCTGCCCACATACTCCACGACCACTCCAACATACCCTATATCATAGACGTCATACGGCAGAGGGCCCGGATGCTATATGATACATTCCCGCATCATCCCAACACGCTGGTCAGGACTCTAGGGGACTACGATCATAGAGCCCCTAGACGATATAAATCTTACTGGCTCCCCAAGGACGTCATGGGACCCCTTGGCGACTTATGTAAGAACAACCCTCAAATCAACTCTAGATCCTGAGTCTGAGCAATCTCAATAAAACCCATCCCGACACCTGCCAGAGGCAAACCATGCTGCTAACGTCGGCCGATCACTGACGTTAAGCAGCATCGAGCATGGTCAGTGCTTGGATAGGTGACCGCCGGGCGCTGCACTCGCAAAGAGGTTAAGTAGCCTCGAGCGTGGTCAGCGCTTGGATGGGTGGCTGTCCGAGCACTGAACTTGACTCTGGCAACAACCAAACACAACCTTCTTACTGTGCTAATAAGAACATCCTACGTCCATCGAGCAGGTAAAGCCGCGAGCGGCTAGGTACTGCTGACACAGAACACCCACCTGGGAAAATAAATTCCCAGGTGCCCCGTACTGGCCTCTGGCGTCTGGCGTCTGGCGTCTGGTGGCGAGTAACACTAAAGTACTAGAGAAGGTAAGTTTACCAACCTAGAGAGATTAACGTATATGTGTGTTACAGAGGCCTTCAGAAGAACTCAACCATTGTATTGGAGACTCTGCTGGGTTTCCCTCCCAAGAACATTTATTTACAAAAGGAAGCTGGACTTACTGCATGCCGCTTGGTGCAAACAGGGTATTGGAGAAGCAGATGTATAGCCAAAACTGGACGTATCTCCTTTCTAAATTTCCTGTGTATTTCAGTACTGAGCAAGAGGTAATACTTAATGAATGTTCAATATTACTCTCCCTTCATTTAAAGTAGCTCTCTAATCTCGAGGAGATTGGATGGAAGTGATCACGCGTAATAAAGAACAATACCAACCTGTGTGGTTAGCCGATTGATCCCGTATAGGAACACAATCGGGAGCAGGCAAATATGCCTTAGCTCCAAGGACAAACATCAGTATAAGCCTTGGGAAATACTGCACATTTTTTCAGGTAGAAGCATTTGCTGTTCTGAACTGTGCTTTTAGACGTCTTGGGAATGATTACCATGGTAAGCGAATTCTCATCTTCTCAGATAGTCAAAGTGCCTTAAAAGCACTTTCCTCCGACCAGGTTAAATCTGCAATAGCATGGGAATGTATAAATACCTTAAATGCCCTAGCATCTTGCAACAGGCTTGAAATGCGGTGGATGCAGGGGTATCAGAACATTTATGGAAATGAAAACGCAGATCAGTTGGCAAAAAAAAAAAATACTGATAAACATTTTGTTGGCCCTGAATCCGTAGTTTGAATCAGTGCATGTGCTGCTAAGACCGCCGTAAAATCTTGGATTTGTCAAAAACACCAAATTAGCTGACAAACCTATCCTGGACAAAAACAAACTAGGAAAATGGTCCTAGACCCAAGCATAACTCTTTCTTTATCTCTCATAAAATTGAATAGAAAAGGAATAAGAAAGGTATTGCATTAATTGCTGAACGGTCACTTCAGAAAACGTGTATGTAAAACGGGACTGCATAAAGATGAACCCATTTGCAGATTGTGCAAAAGGATGAGGAGACTGCCTCACACAACCTGTTTGGTTGCTCATCCCTGCTAATAAGAAACTTACTCTTTCTATAACCAGGAAAGACATAGGAACTGACATTGACATTGAACCAAAATACTGCAACTTGTTCAAAGAACAGATTTTAGAAAAAAATGAAAGCGTCCTATGGGGTTGCACAATAAGCCTTTTAACTGAAGTGCAGGAGATACACAAAACTCCAATGGACCTCCCGCTACAAATTTAATCTAATATAGCGATCATGATATTTGTTGCCCGCCCGCACGATACTATTGATCAAATCGCACATCTGAATACTATGACAAAGGCCACCGGATATAATATTTGGAAAGTCACCTTCTAAAATGATAAATTAGTGGTTCTCTGCTAGACAGGTTGCTATTAGAGCACGAAGAGGAGCTCTTGCGGTATTCAAGCTCTTCTCTACACTTAAATGTAGCTATAGGTTTAGTATTTAGCTCTCGTGTATTGTTTGGAAGAAGTTTCATCACATGGAAGAACTACTCACCCTTCTATAATGGACCTTAGCCAAAAAGCGCATTGTCTTCCATTATACAGATAGTACTAACACCTAGGAAGAGATCTTACAGTGAAAACTGTCACGGACATGATTGAGGGATGCGTAGCTTGGACCTTCGTCTGGTTGGACATTCCGAAATTATATTTAAATAATTATACAATTTTAATTTGCATACAAGTTATTACCTCATAGTCTTTCGAGACTCGGGGAGTGTAGCAGAAACTGTTCCACGGCAAGATCGCGGGTCGCCACTTCCGGTGACAAACCCCGAGGGTTTTTCTGTTACATCAGCTTCCTCGGGGCTACGTGGAGAATTTCACACCTTCATGCGGAAATGTGGTCATGATACGTCATATAGAATGTTCTAGAACAATTTGAATACTGTACCCTGATTGGTTAATGTCGGGGCGTAGTCCGACCACATCGGAACATTCGATGGCAGAATTGCCAAGACCCTCTAGGCCAAGATTGTCTATATAACGAGTCGCAAGACTCGAAACAGGGTGACAGTGAGATTCAGAGCCAGAGCCAGAGGCAGAGTCAGAGAGAGAGTCCGCGCATTGGCCGTTGCCCAGAGGGTCGACTAGAAGGCTACCATCCATCTCGACGAACATCCGTGGCATCGCCCCGAAGGTAAGCCCCGTTTGGTGGGACTTCGTTAGTACTGTGTTGTACTCCGGTACTCACTACTGTAATGGGCTTCACCCACAATTTAAAGGCTACTGTAATGGGCTCCGCCCGCCTATGTTAAGGAATACTGTAATGGGATTCACCCATCATTTAAGGAATATTGTAACGGGCTTTGCCCGCCAATAGTAAATCTAGTGTGATGTGTATCACCCACTGTTACCGCTCGCATAAATAAACTAACTCAGAGCAATATCAAGGCTTCTCACTGTATGTATAATCAGTACTTCCCTTCCCCATACCGCCATCCTCAGATAGAGGGTGACAATGCTTAACTCAGCCGCACCCATAATACGTTCCAAAATATTAATGCGTATGATGAAGTGATTGGTTTCTCCTTTCAGTTTAATGACGTGTCTTTTAAAAATTTAAAAAATGTGCCTTTCCGAAAAACAGAGCTAGGATATTGTTTATAGGCACGTGCCACATCGTGTGCAAGGAGGCAAGCTGTTACTTCTTAAAGTGTGTATTCGTGTTTGACATGAGCATTTCTCTGAAATAGTTATCATATACATACATTAAGTTTGAAACGTACCATCTTCCTGCGAGTTACTATCCGATTGCCTCACCAATTACACTACAGAGCTAGAAAAACAATCTAATGGGAGTTGCTGCTTTGGGCAATTAGTTGCAATCCCAGAAACTCCTAATGTCCAGTTCAGTTTTCCATGTCCCTTCTTTCTTACTCACAATCTAGTAAGGGTCTCTCAGATAATGCCAAAATATAGGCTGAGTTCAACTTCTAGAAATCCTGTAATACTTGCTGGCCAACAGATTGCAGGTGCATAGTGGCATCGTCTTTATGACAACGTGCTATCCCTGCAAACAGATTACCCAGGCTCGAGAGACATTCGGTTCATTTAAGAGCGCCGCTTGTAATGCTCTTTTGTCGGCGTCGGTCCTGGTGGTGTAGTGTGCCTCCTAAACCCAAGATCGGCGGTTCGAACCCGGCCAGGTCCGATGGATTTTTCCGGTCGTACAAATCCTAAATATGGCTTCCTTCGGAAGGGAAGTAAAGCCGTGGGTCCCGTGTCGTACATTTACGGCACGAAAAAGAACCTCAAGCCTGAAAGAGAGGCCTCTAAGCAAAATTTGTCGGCCGTTTCACGTCCTGAGTTGAATGGGACGCTGATAGCCTGAGCTGTTAAAGAGCGTCCATAAATAAATCAACCAAAAAAAAAAAAAAAAATCTTTTGACGCCTCTATGATTGGGAGGGCTTCAAACGATTTCCAATTTCTTGCTGTAAAGTTTATATGAGACAATTATCTGAAGCCAAATACGAGCTACTTTCCCTCAGTTATTCTATCTTGGTTCATAGAAAATACGAAATTCCTATATTTCTATTTGAATAATTGTTGTTGCCACACATTTTGGGTTGAAAATCAATGTCTGTTTTCGCTTTCAGGATTTATTCGTGTTTTTTGAGATTGTTTACTTGTAACATGAGTATCACCCAGTTAATATGAGAAAATGGGAGAGTGAACTATAAAATAATTACTAAGCCTTTAGTTTGTCCCCCAAAAATTGTACAGATCCAGCCGACCACGTTCTGGTTTACACACAATATTTTTTTCAACTCATCGTTCACTTTATGATTGTAACTTTATGTCAAAAACATTCCATCTATTAAGGAATTAGTTGATGATATGAACAAATGGTAAAATAAAGAAAGTAAAATTTAAAATTCAGAAAGCATAATGGGGCGTTTGCTGCTAAGGAACAATGGATCACTAAACCCCAATGATTTTAACACCGTTTTAGATGTTTACGCATAAAAGTAATGTCCGTTTGTTATTCTTTAAAATACGTCATACATTTCGTAGCATTCAATAGCTTTGGGGAAAATAAAAGTACTTACTTCTTCTAATATTAAAAAGATTGATTGGAGACGGTTTTTCATTTGAGCATGCTTCGCCTTGCTGTTTGTGGGGGGGGGGGGGCAAAGTGAAAATCCTTCCATTTTACGGCTTAGGAATCGCAAGAAATCTTTTCTTCTGGTACAGCGCATTCGTAATAGAACAAAGAGAGAAAGGGAATAAATAGCTGTCCTTGCCAGCCGATGGCTTGCCTCATGAAGATGGAAAATGCATAAAGCGCAATAATGGAAAATGGAAAATAAAAAATAAATAAATAAATAAATAAATAAAATAAAATAAGGCTTAAATTTTAATTCGATAGATAGTATGCAGAAAATATATTTTTCTTTGTTTACATTAGAAAGTGAATTGGAAATCATAGTTTGGGGAGGCCTATTCCTGTATTAATACAGGAATTTTAATTAATACAGAATTTTAGTAATACAGAACAGAAAATATAATGGTAAAACTGTTGCAGAAAGTATAACCAGAGATTTGTAATAAAAATTAATGGATTTGGTGGTGTGACGTAAATAATAAGTTTTTCTGGTTTTCTTGTTTGTTATTTGGAGGTACATTTGCTAAAGCTGTAAGACATTAGATTAAATTTAAAGGTTAAGTATAGGCAATCTATACGAAAGAACAATGTTCGATTACGAAAATTTCGAACGTGTAAAAAGTATTTATAACTCGTTTACATTATATACGTATTTTAAAATTGTATAATCTTTAAGTCCTATTTTAAGACCATTGCCAAAAAGTACCTTTCTTTTGCTGGGTAGTTTGTTGTATAATATATATACCTCCCATTACATAAGGATCTTGAATAGCTTCTTGTTGTGTTTATATATTCTGTGCATATGAGTATTATATCTTGTATTGTAAAAATGGAGTTCTTTGTTCCTCTTGTTAAATGCATTATCATCTACAGTTCTTGATATTACTTTAAACTCATATAACGAGATAACTGGAGAATTTTCTCTTTGATAAACATGTCCCTACAAGATTTCAGTTATATAAAATTAATCATGATTTCTAGTTTGTTACTGTGTTTAAGGGAATGTCTAAGGAAGTTCAAAACCATTGCTAGATTGTATGTTAGAGAAATATCATATGATAGTAAAAATTGAATTATCTAATGCTGAATTTCTATCAGTAATTGTGGACGAAACTATGGAGTGGCAGCAGTAATAAAACTAGTATTTGTTTTTCGTTACCTTATGCTAACTCAGCTTAAAAGCTCTGTGCATTTCAGACAAATTAGATTGTTATTCCAAATCATTGGTAGGTTTGCTCATACAAGCTTTAATAGCTATTACCTTCAATGATAAAATTATTTCAGAAAGTTACGATGACGCTTGTGTGATGGGAAGGCGTCATCATGGAGTACAAGATCTTATAAAATAGTAATTCAAATATACTCAATGTGTGCACTGCTATACATATATTCTTAGTTTGATCTTTTCACAAGCAACCCGCCAAAGTACATGTAAGAAAATTATTTTTGATCCAAAATAAATATAACAAAATTCTTTTAGGGCCATAATGAAATTCTTGTTTTCATTGCCCATGAACTATGCAAGTTGTACATGAAAAATTTAGACAGTTTAATTGAATGTATTGATAGGATTAAGAACAAATTTCAATAGCAATATTTGAATTTTTGCTCTCAATGTTTTACAACTTCACGTCATATGTAGATATATTGCACAACCAAATATAGAAATTCAATTCAGAGTCACTAATACTTGATATTGATAAGCTGGGGAAAAAAATTGGAGAAATACCTCAACAAAACAAATGACGTAGAACTTTCACAAATGCCCCTACTAAAATTGCTGCCAAAAAAATCTACGATACAGTTTTGATCCAAATGGAAGAATATTTGCAATACAGAAAACACTTTCAAGAATAAATACAAATTAAAAACAGAATTAGAACTTCCATATATGAGAGAATATTTTTGATGCACTACTGGAGGTGATTCTTTATTTCAGTTTATGATTAAACTTAATATTTAAAAAACATTAAATGAAACTTAACCAGCAAAAGTGGCCACATCACAACTATGCCAATGATAACTTTAGAAGCAGAAATATGTTTTTTTTTACTGACAAGAAGTTCTATATAGTAGCAGGTCAGAGGTAAGATTAGTTGTACTAAATGTGCTGTCCTGATCTTCATTAACAATATGCGTCATTTCAAAAATTTTGTCACAATTAAGTTTGCCCCTTTGAAAGAGAAAAGGATGTACTTTACTTACAAACATCTTAATTAGACGAGTTCACCAGCTGTATTTTGCCTAATGAACATTTAAGTTACACCAGAAATGTAATATGGTAGAAATTAGTCTGTGTGTATGTTTGAGCCCTGACTGGAGATCTCATAAACTACCACTGATTACAAGTCAATTAAAACAAAAGAGAGAGAGAGTTTAGCTGCATTAAACTGAACTGAATTTAATATGTATGAAAAACACATATTTTATGCATTGGTATATTTTAATAAGCTGTCATAGCTACAAAATTTTTATATGTTGTAGATCTGTGATAAAGAAAATAGAAACATGCTAACAAATATATAATTTATGATGTTCTTATTTTTATCGTCTTATTGAAGGAATAGTCAAATTATTCATATCAAAGCTAAATATTTCTAGAGTTTTCTTTCATATTTGACACTTTCTAAATCCTACATTTGTTCTGAAACACGAACATCTTACAAATATATGACTGACTTTATAGCATGAACCTTAAGGTGTTAAACTTGAAAAAGCCAACCGGAAAGTTTAGTTTTAAATTAGTGACCATCTAGACCAACCTGAGGAAAAAAAAATTAAAAATTGCATCAGTAGCAAAGTATCCTTTATGTAAATTATAAGCAGATGATATTTTTTTATGGTCGTTTTTCATTCCATTCACTATCATTTCCTTTCTAGCTCACTCTGAAGTATTTCATATCCTAATCTTACTCTTATAGAAATTTCAAAATTGCATTTATCTTTATAAAATATGCATCAGCATATGTATGAATCACTGTTCATGGGATAAGACAACTATCTTTTTATTGTTGGTTAATGTGATTTATTTTAAATTAACCAATAATGAACAAAAACATGTGCTATTTATTTGATGGTATTTTAATGCATTGTATTCTGAGCTTCACAGAAAATCTTAGTTCACATGATATTTAATGTCTTACCTGGGAGTTGTAGAGGCAAGAGAAAGTGCAGATAAAGAACTGCGACGAGATACTTGTTCCCACAAAGCCATCTGTTTGTTATAGAGATCTGCAATATGTTGAGGCACAAGCTCTGTTCCCCATCCGCGGTGCTGCATTTACATAAAGGACAAACATGTAAGTACACATATATATCAGGTTTAGCTAAAACTATCATTATTTTCACTTTATGAGCATAAATCCTCAGAATTACTGGAAAATAAATTATTGAACATAATATTCAAAACTGAAAGTGCTCAGAACCATGTTCTACTGACACTCTAGTCTGAAAAAGCTATGATTAATAGTAATAGAGATTATGGTACATCATTACTTCATACATCAAGAATTAAAGGTAGATAATATTCATACATATGAATTAACTTATTTGAGATTAACCCTATGAACTTATACTTCATAGTTACTCAACTAACATTATATGTTTCTCTAATAGTGATTTATACAATAAATATTGTTATCCTCAAGAGATAATTATTCTAAATTCAAGAACGAATTACTGAAGTAGGTTTTATAAGGTTTACAAATTATTTTCAAGCACTGCCAATTGATGATAAAAACGATTTTAATTTCTGAAATGATTATTTAATTAAGTTGTTTAAAAAAAAAGGAATTTAATGGGGTTTTTTAAAAAAATGCATCAATAATGATTTAAAAACTCTAGCGAAGAATGCATGCAACATGTTGCATCTAAATATTTTGTATAGAGGACAGTATAGGTCTATGACTACCATTTAAAAATTATAAATCCACAAATAGTAGTTTCAGCTATTACATTATACATGCACCATGTATAAACTTTTTATATCTATCTTTATTCCATTTTATTTCATGTTCATGAATAACGATTAAAAGCCATCGTTATTACTCAAATGAATTTCACATTATTATGAGATATGAATATTCTGACTTGAAATTTTTAAAAAGCATTTAAATTATACAGAACAAGTACCAAGAAAAGGAAGAGAAAGCACATTACTGAGTCAAACATGAATAAACAGCAATTATTACCAGGGCGCGGATTTTGATGACCTAAAGAATCGCAAAAAATGTACCTGTTAAATGTCCCAAAAACTTAAGAAAATGTTCTAAAAAGACTGAAAATGACATAAAAATAAAATTATTTACTATAGTTTATATATAGATAATGCAAATCGTACCTTAAGTTTACAGTTCTCAGCACTGCAGTAGATGACAAGGATATATGTGAAGATTCCCGAAAGTGAAGGACCGACGCACTGTTGTCGCAGAGGATATTCTTGTACATTTAAAAACTTCATTCCACTTCCGCAATGACTGCAAAACAATGGTCTTCTTCCTTCTGACATGACCTATTTTTGCCATCGTTTCCTAGCAGCACAAGGTTTTTTTTTTTTTTTTTTTTTTTTTTTTCCCCACAATTGAAACGTTCGCAATCGAACGCCCTATGTAACATTCTCAAAAGCCTTTTGCTGTGGGTTGTTAATGTTCCTTAACGCAATATTCACAGACACTAGCATGTCATATAATTCCTTTAAAATTTTGGAAGATATATCAATTTTTGCCGCTTAACTCTAAACTAGTAGCAATTGCGTTTTGTTTTCATTTTGTTTTCCATTTTGCTAGCCTTTTCTACCGCAAGCGCGCCTGAAATATGGCTACATTGTAAATCTTTCCTCAGCCTCTCCCTTAACTTCGAAAAGTTTGCAAATAACATTGTTCTATCTCCTGAAAACACTTCAGGAACATTTTTTAAATACGCAGATTTACTTGCTTTCACTTTTGGTATTCTTGTATAAAACTGGAAAGCCACACGAGCCACTACGGGATTCATTGTACCGTTTTCTAGTCCAAATGAAACACAAATGTCCAGGTATAACGTCTGTCCCAAACAGAGGCTCTACCCAACCGCGTTTGCCTAAAGGTGACCAAGTAATCTTCTCTCATATCATTATTTTACTGCATCATTGCCCAACATACGTCAGCATGATATTGTTGCATAAGTTAACACTACAATGTTCTGACACCAAAGAGAGGACTGCATTTTCTTTAACAAAAGACTAGAGTCAAGGTTAAGGATATTTTTCTTAATAAAAGCATATCCTTCTGAGTCTGTGTGTCAATTGTGAATGCATCTATACGCTTAAGGTCGGAAAGAAAAACATGAACGTCAGTTTGCATGTTCACGCCATCAAGTCCTCGCACTATAGCTGCTCCTTACCGACTTGCAAACGGAAGATTTCATGTAAATAACATTCTTCACTGGAAAAGTCATTCATTAGGTCATCACACCATTATTTAAACACCAATAGTATACAAGAGGATATTATTATGGAAGTATATTTGACTATCTTATTCAAGGCTCCAAAACGTACTTTAAAACATTCTAAAGTTTAAAAAAGTGACATAATAAAGACCATAAAGCTCTAAAACTGACAAATATGCCCTTAAATTAAAAAAAAAAAAAAAAAAAAAAAAAAAACCAGAATTTATAATGACGTAAAAGGACCAAAAATTTAACATGAAAATTTGCGTTTCTGTAACCAGGTGCTCACGAATGAGATTTTTACATTTTGGGCATTTATAGAATGCAAGGAATAAAAGAAAACGTGTCATCAGAATCCACACCCTGAATGTTACAAATACGGAATAGTAAGAACCCTTGGTGCCAGTTAAATGAAATTGGCAATGGTAATTTGCTCACCTTTAATTAATAACTAGAAATCAACACCATTACTGCAGAGCAGTCATTCTGTCATAAATCATTGTTGTTCATAAGCTAACCCCAGTATGTAAAGTTCAGATGGATCATATTATAATATTCATAAAAAGTAACCGATATTTGCAGAATGGATAGATGTTTAAATACAACTTTGCTAATAATAATACTAATAATAATAATAATAATAATAATAATAATAACAACAACAACAACAACAACAACAATAATCACCTCAGTAAGTGCAACAACACCAGAAAAGTAGAACAATTTAATAATGATAAATTGAGGATAAAACAATGAGTAAATATACTACAAATGTAATTGTGAAAATGATGAGACAAAGGATCACTGGCTATGGTAATGGGCAGCAGTGATTAACAAAAATTACAGAGAAACAAGAATATATGCCATTTAGAGAAAAAAAATAATTTTAGTGCAGTAAGTATATAAGAGGAAGTACATGACTATAACTACTTTATAGAGTGCAATTATTAATATATTCTTAATTACAGTCCTGACAAGTACTAGAACTGATGATTAAAACTAGACACTACCTATATGCCGATAAACTTTGAACATATTGCTGCCAGAATAATGCATAAAGAGCTCTATGTTAGGAATAATACAATATGTAACTGGAGACAATAATGCTTTAAAAATTGTAACCTTTATGGCCTTCATTACTGCAGTTAACAACAGCATTTCTGACAATCAATATTTTTTAATTATAACGCAGTTATCTCAAAATCTTATATTTAAATAATTTGTTTTCATTCTTAACTTTCCAGTTTGAATGCCTTATAATGAAAAATGAGTCATAATATCCTAGTAATGCATGCACATAGAATGAATGAAATATATTACCCAACATATAATAAAATGTATAATGAAAATATTTTTTATCTAAATAGAAGACCATAAGTTTGCAGAAGTTCAATAATAATTTAGTCAATGATGTGGAAACAATTTAATTGGGAGAAAGATATACTATTTTATTTCCATCATAATCATTAATAAAATTTGAAGGCTTCCCAAAATATTTATTTATTTGAGTTGTTTAAGGGCATTCTTTAACATCTCAGGTCATCAGTGTCCCATTCAATTACGGGCGTGAAACAGCCGATAAATTTTGCTCAGAGACCTCTTCTTTCAGGCAAGAGTTTCTTTTATGTGCACTAAATCTACGACATGGGACCCACGGCTTTATTTCCCTTCTGAAGTAAAGCATATTTAGGATTTTATATCCAAAAAAAAACTATCGACCTTGGTAATATGAACCCTCGATCTTGAGTCTGTGAGCAAAGTATAATTACCACTAGACCACCAGGATTTGCTTTCCCAAAATATATTAGCATTATCTTTCTATGTAGCATTTTCTAATTTGTTCTTTTTGCTGTTATTTTGGGGAGTACAAATTTAATATTGAAAAACAATGATTTCGAAACAATTGTCCGGAATAATTATGTTTTGTTGAACATAGCTGCATGGCATGAGAACAGATATCTTCATAATTCTTTATGATTAGAGCATGTGTTTCAAAATGTAAATAGCATTATTGCTTTTCAACTTGGTTTCTCAAGCACTTAACTGTAATACAGTATCCAGTAACTAACATCATTACTATGTAACTTCCAGCTTCAGAGTGATATAATAGTGTTTATTTAAAAAGACATTTTTCTCTCTTAAAATAAATATATTGCTTCTACAATTTTCAAAGTAAGTAATTCAAGTAGATTTTAATTTTCTCCAAACAATGCAAAATATATATAATTATAGAGATTATTACCAATAATATACAGTAATATACAATTTTCAGCTACTGTTAAATTCTGGACAGTCAATTTCTGTGTTCACTACATGTCTAATCCTATAATGGATAAAAGACTGATTTACTTAGATTAATTAGCATACCTTATATTCACCAGCCTTCTTTCGGAGTTCAAGCACCTCTCGATACCATGAATCACTTGGTGGCATTTCAGTCATTGCTACAGGCAAAGACACAGCTTCCACTTCTTTCTTCTTCAGGAACTTTCCTTCCACATAATCATATTGGGAGAATGGGCGGAACTTTTTCTTGTACTCTGTCTTAAATTCTTTCCTTAATTTTATGGAAAAAGATATTTTCAATAATTAATAAATTAATTGCCAGAATTCATTGAAGAATATTTCATTATTTCTACTTGCATATATGGCTAAAAATATTATCATAAGTTTACTCGCTTATATGCTTGTGTATTACATCTTATTTTGAGCATGCTATGTAATAGAACTTAATAAACAGAATACTTTAATGGAAGCAGCAAAAAAAGAAAGAATTAAACACATTGTATTTACCTATGGCGTGGTTTTTCTTCCTTGCCAAGATTTTCATCTTGAATTTTTTCCTCTCCCTGCAATTGCTGTAACTCTTCTATTGGTCCATCTAATAACTCAGATCCTACAAGGGGTTCCAGTTCAGAGGCACCTGAAGGTTGTAAATCATAAATTAGCTTTTAGTATATTTGAAAATGTCAAGATTTATATTGTTTTTTCACAAACTGAAATTCAATTACTCAACACTTTCTCATGAGTTTTAATGAGATTCAATTGATAAACTGAAAGTACAAGAATTTTCTCAAGTAACTGTAACCATTCTATGCTATACAAGAATTCTGATACAATAAATATGAAAGGTCACAAGGAAGACATTCTAAACATTCATGGTTGCATGCTTGTTCTGATCAGCTAATTCAGTTGGTTGACTTGTTAAAGTCAAGTTATGCTAGTTGTAAATAAATCAACAAAAGCATTAAAGTTCAAGTATGTATTAAACTTTCAGACTATTGTTACATCTTTTCTAATTTTATGCATTCATTTTTTTTTAATTTTGCTTAATTAATGAGTAGAATTTGCAAGTGCTGGTTGCAGAAATTATTCCAATTTTAAACATTCCCGTTTATGATTTACTTATAGATAAAACAGTTTAAGTACCGAAGAAACAATTAAAAATATTGTGTAAAAATTCAGTTCCCAAAAAGAAGATTATTTACAAAGAAATGAAGCAAGTCAAAATATTATATATTTGAAAACATAAAGAACAATAATTATATCTGTAATAGTAACCATACCAAATAAGTGATGCATCTTGTTGTTTTTTTTAATTTATTTTCCTCTTGGAAATATCAAGAATTAAGCTTTTGGTATATAATATAATATCAGCAATAGCCAGGTCCAACTTGAGAACATATTTTTCAGCAATACTTAACTTTAGTATAATCATTGAACAAGTAAATAAGTGATCCCACATTAAGAGAAATTAACAATATTATATACCATTAGATTAAAGATAGTTAAATAATATTTACATTACATAAATACATACAATTCCTTTACTAAATTAGTTACAGGTGCAGTGTTGCACAGATAAAGTGCATTAAAGGGATAATATTTTTTATAACATAATGTTATAAAAATATTTTTAATTTTATTTTTAATTTTAATTGTAATTTTGAGTAATTTTATTTGCTCATTAATTAGGGAAATGCATATATGTTCATCTGCCCTTAACATTTCTATTAATAAAAGCTCTTTAAGAACCTTGTTTTACCCTCTCATGAACTATTTACATGCTTTTTCAGTATGAATAGTGCATTGATGAAATACTGTATTTGAAATACTAAATGATTATATATGTACATTTTTTATAAATAAAGCAACAGAAATTAAACTTTTTCTAAGGGCTGCATTCTTTCTGGCTTTTAATTAAATAAAAACAAAAGTTTACATTACATGTCATGAATAAAGTTTGTGCAGATCAGTTTTTAGCTCAAAGGCATTTGACTATGTCTTAAGGTATCCAAATGGTTTGGCAAGAGCCACATTATTAAGAGATAAAAGAGTTGTCAGTTTGTAGCTGGAATATATTCAGACCTCCCTATACTATTTAGCAGATATATAAAAATCTATTTAAATTACTTTGTGCATATTATTAATATTCTTCCTATTTCAGAAGTATTGTTTTGATCTTATGCTATGTTTAATTCAATAAAGGAACATAACTTTTTAGGAATCTAACTAATGAAATTCATGTTAAAAATTCTTATGCATTACAAAAATATGAGGTATGTTTTGAATTCAGCACACAAAACTGTATTTATATACCTGCTCAGTCTTATTCACTGAAAAAAAATTACCAATTTATATTATACTAATTTTTTTCAACTTTTATCATCCTGCAATTCCAAGACAATTATTCCATAAATTTTAATAAAATAAAATCAATCATTTGCCTATCAAGCTAATGGCATTGAGTAATAAATATGACATTTGAATCTCTTAAGTGTTAATAATTAAAGTATACTTCATAATACACATTTATGAAAGAGAAAGAAATAGGAGTATAGAAAAGTCTTCAGTAAACTAAGCATTTTTTAAATAAAAATATGAAAAAATCATAGCCAGAACTGTTTTCAATTGTATCTAAAGTTGACTTCTATGGTTGCAGGCTGTTATTTAATCTGAACATAGAAAGCTGGTCTAAAACCAGCTGCTGACCGTCTCTATTCACGCTAATTATATATATATATATATTTTTTTTTTCAAGAAGATAATCTAAATTTATTCAAGCCAAAGCAGGAAGTATGTGACATTTGCATTCCATTCAAGACAGGAATATAAGCAAAGAAAATTGTGAAATGCACTAATAAACTAAAGAGGCATGACAGTGATTATTATATCCTTAATATAGCAATAACAAATACAGCTAGATATATTCTGAAAAACTTATTTATTCAATGAAACCATTATTTTTTCATTAAGGTTAAATTTTTCTTCCCTGCTTTTTATATCTTTATTTTTTTTCATAACCTCTGCAAACTTCTATATTTTTCTTAAAAACCTCATTTGGCATATATATTCTTGATTCATACCTCCTACATACACACATACATATTACATAATTTTAATTGTGATATATTCCTAACTAATTCAGTGGTTGCTGGCAAAGTTAGGAGTTTATTGTTATTATTTTTTCTTTGTTGTTAAAATTATATTCCTTATTTTTCATATTCTTGCTTTCTTTGTTATCTCTTCATGTTTCTCTATTATTCTTAAAAACCTTATTTGGCATAAATATTCTAGATCCATAGATCCTAAATAAACACACACACACACACACACACATATAATTTCAATTGTGATATACTCCTTACTATTCCAGTGGTTGCTCTTGGCTGATAATTCCATACCTTAAAAACACTATACATGGTAGATTTTATTGTAAATTTTAATATACTAGGAAACGTATGCAAAGAAAATTTATAAAGTAAAAGATTGTAAGTATCATTTGTTTAGTTGATTGTATGTAGTTTTCTTCAACAGCTATAAATTCTTGTATAAATAACATTCGAAAATCATTGATTATATTTTTGCACATTCATGCATTACAAAATTTCATCCATAATAAAATGTACTACACAAAGCAAACTTAAAACCAAACTATATAAATAATTATATTATGAGTATTAATAGCCGGAAGATTAGACCTTTTTCCTTCAGCTGTCATAATTATGTAATTTACATTTAACAGAAGTATTACAAAAATTTCTTAAATATTCTTTCTGGGGGTATTTTTATGCTGCACATATGCATGATATTCAGTTTAAACCTCTTTAAAAAAAGATAACTTGAGTAACAAATTAGCTAAAATAAATCATGTATTATTTAACTAATTATTTACAACATTGTTACATTGTAAACATTTAAGCATTGTAGTTATTAGTATCAATGATCTACAGTATAGAGTATAAAGTTTATGGAGATAATGGAAATTGGTAAACACCAACTTTAATTGCATGATCTGTCAAAACTGTTTAACAGAAAGTGAGGAAGATACTTCCCTATTTAAGCTAATGTCAGTATTCAACTACTTGCCCTCACTTCTTCATATATTAAATGCTTTAAATTTTATCTAGAGGCATATTTACATAGAATTCAGTCATCATTTTTGCAATGATATTTAAGGCAAAGTTTAGTTGTCAATTAATCTCAGCTCAAACCTCTTTAGAAATGTACAGTGTGTGTGGCATAAGGTGCATTCAATAAGTAAGTTTTCCATAGATGAGAAATTTATTGTTATTAATTTACACTCACCAATTTTACACTGCTTGTAACCCCAACCACAATGCTTCTCTACATTATAACCTTCAACATAAAAACATTTGTCCCATCTGTGTACAACTTGTGAATGTTCTCTCCAAAGAACCTATGGTTTTGGCTGTATAAAACATCTCAGTAATGTTCCGATCTATCCCCAATCTAGATATGGCACCTTCCAAATTATCTAGTGCTAGAAACAGATGGAAATCACTAGGCGCCAAATCATTACTGCAGAGTGAGTATCCAAGGCGCTCGGAGCGATACTTTGCTAGGTGGTATAACTCTTCCTGCCGAGGTTAAAGAGGAGTTTGTTGCACACGTATCTATTAATGATGGAAGAATTATTGTATTACTCTTTGAGCTAACTACATATGCCGTGATTACTCTTATCGGGGAATATGGCTAGTGGAGAAAGAGGAGTCAATGCTACTTTAGTGGCGTTTTCATTCCTCTGATGATTGTTTTCAAAGGTAGTATTTAGCAAATGGGGCACTTACTGGTAGTTTGATGAAAGTTTCAGTTCTTCTTTAAGTGACTGCAACATTTCATTGTGCATGCAAGACCCTCTGTTAGAAAGAAAAGTTATTTGTTTTTTTATGTACACACCACACATGCCAAAAAACGTCAAGGCATCAACTAGGCCTGTGAAAATTAAGCAATAATGTTACAATTGTCAGGACACGCAACATATAGATTACAGCCATCGCATAGTTTAATATTCTGCCTTTTTGAAAGATACGACAATAAAACAATTAAAAAGTTGTTGTGCAGCAGTCCTGGTAGAACAATATCACAACTTGAGGTTTCAAGCTCACTTGGAAAAGCTTAAAAGCTGCATGGATGAAAAATGCAAAAATGGATTTTGAAAATCACAGAGCGTCATGCTGTCTGGCCGCAAATCGGGCGTATGCATTGGACAGTGCGCGAAGCGGGCATACGCGCGATCCGCCGCCAGGCAATATAACACCACTCTGTATATGGCCACTAGATCATGTTTTCTCTAAGTCTGTGATTTTTTCTGCAAGTGACCATTTGAATGCTGAACAAAAAATTGAAAGCAAGGCTTCTCTGATAGATAAACTTGATACGCAAACTTGAAAAGTACAAAAGAAATGCGCTACTACTGCCTGCTGACCGCAAAATTGTGGGCAATACAAGCTGAACACATTGTGTGTAATTAACAGCATTAGTCCAGTCCCCAAACTATCAACATCTGTCGGATGAGAAAAGGTAAAAGGGCACAAAGGACTACTAATCACTTGTGGCTCTTACAAAATATATCTTGAAAAGTAAAAACAGAAGATAATAAACACACTGCAAATTGAGAAACTAATGAAAATAGAAAAGATAAAGATAAAAATTGAAGGAAAGGGATAAGGGCTGAAAAAAAAACGGTATAGCTCTTCTGAAATTTTTTACATTTGAAGAAAAGTAAAAAAAATGGTCTTGCTTTATATGCAGTGGAAAATATTTAAAGACATGAATGTAATTTCTGTAAACATTGAAAATGGAATTATGAAAAGTGTGGACTCATTGAAGCAGTTAATAAGGACATTTCAGCTGTAACTTTGTGATAAATGTATACTGAATAATGTAGTACTTTCAACTTATATACCATTTTAAACTTAGTTAATATTTTGCCAAATAAATTTGTTTACAGATTTTCATTTAACATAATATATAAGAGTTTTATTTTTTTTTTCCTTTCAATCATTTAATGTAAACTTATGTATTAACTGGTATACAGCTGTTAAAGTTTATTAAGGGGCTATTTTAATAAGCTTAATATGATTTAAGGAACTAGTGTATTATGTTGCATCATTGACGAGTCTGTGTTATAAAGATATGTTTCTCTTCTCTTAAATACCAATTAGTCACTGGTCTTACAAATCATTCTCTTAAGGAATGAGCAAAAGAATATAAAAATTTAGCATAGTTAAACTATGATTATAAAAAAAGGAATCGATTTTACACATGTGAAGTAACATTACATAATAAAAAGGAAAAGAAGTAATAGAATCATATAAAGCAAAAAAAGAAGCACTAAGATTATAAAAAATATAGTTAAGAGCAAATAATTTGTTGTAAGTGTTTGAAAATTTTGAGGGAATAATTGAATTTAAAAAATTAACAAATAAATAAAAATAAAAAAATTAAAAGTTCTTAATGAGATAAGAGAACCAACCTCTATTGAAATTAGTAGTAAGTATCAACTATTTTAAGAGAAAATAAAAGTCTATGGACATTTCAACATAGAATTAGTGATCTCAGTAAGAAGTATATCCAACACTTATACATTTGACGTTTTAGGCAATATGAGATATTTGCCTGGACTCTGGAATTATGTTTTGAAGATTACAAGGATGAGCTTCAAAACTATTATGATTAGCATTATCAGATTACAAAAGTAAAAAGAATACATTTCCCAGATTACAAAAGTTAAAAGAGTGCATTTTGCAATAAATTGAAAAAGCATGCACTGAAATATATTACTGGGTGAATAATAACTTTTAACTTAATTCATTGGGTTTATTTTTTTTTTTCTGGTGTCCATTGTGTTTTCATTAAGCTAAAATCCTTTCGACATTGACAATGAACCATAAAACACTCGTATACCTTGATAAATTCACAGCAATTTGACACTTAACAAACACTGAAATAGCTCACCCCTATCTATGAGATAATGCTTCACCAAATTCTTTATCATCTTCCTTTATTGCCAAGAAATTTTTCAGATATCCTAGTTGGTAAAATTGAAGGTACTTCTGAATTCTAACTCTTTTTTTTTTTCTTGCTTAATTGTACACACATCTCAAAATTTGCTCGATATGGAAATTTATGGCGTTCCACTAACTGGAAAATATGAAACTGGTGGAAATATTGAGTTCACATCCTAAGATACTGTAAACAGCTCTCATATACATACAATATTTTTTTTCTTAAAGCTAAACAGTGATGCCCATTTTCCTCACTATCTTTAATAAGCTATTTTATATTAAAAGGTAAAAATACGCCCACCTTCCATTCTATTAGTGTCTTTTCAATTCAGATGAAAATGGACATTATTTTCATTATGGGTTATTTTCATGTTCCATGATTTAGATTTTGTTCTTAATACAAACATTAATGAATGCTAGAACCAGAGGCAAGATTCATGTAATGGATTTTCAAAAAACTATTTAAGGAATACTAGAGGTGATCTTAGGATAAAAATAGTATTTCACGACTGGAAACATCTCCAGTAGTCTGTTGATAGCAGGGAACAAGGAAAGCCATCCAATCTTAGAGTGGTAAAGAAGATGTTTGTACTCCAAGTCAACAAAAGACGGTTTAATTTCTTCTGTTCGGACAGTGTACATTGAAGAAAATATTAAACATCTTCAACACAAGACTTTCAATATCAAATTGGCCAACAGTTGTTGTTTAAAATATGGACAGGTCATTATATTCTTAACATTGTTTTCTAAAGAGAATTTTGAAGATGATATAAAGCGTTACGTGTCCTTTCTGTTAAGACCCCAAATTTACTAATGCAGTTATTATCAGTAAATGCTTTACATATATTAACCATTGTACGTTTTGTAAGGTATTAACTGCAACTTTAGACACTGTGTCATATTTTTCATCTGGAATGGATGTGAAATCTAACAGCTAATGTAACATAACTATTTTCACATTAATATACGACAAAGTTTCGTAGCTCAGTGATTGGAAGTGTCAGTTGCAACACCAAGATATTTTATTTTCTAACTAGGGAACTCATCTGTTAGCTTTCAAGGAATGAGGGGTCAACACGTAATTCATTATAACTTCTATTTTCCTTCCTGCTGAAGAAATGTGAGTGGCTATTGAAGAATCATTAAACTTTTTGTTAAATAATAAACTAGGTAAAGGACTCATAATTGAAAAGGCTCAAATTTTGAAACTGAGTAACCTAAAAGTCAGAAAGATTGTCAGTAGAGAGTAAAACACCCATAGAGGCCGGAACAAAATCAAAAACCGTTGGGGAAATTTGATGAATTCGAATGTAAAATAGTTCGGTGAGAAACCTGCAGTTTTTACAGGCAAGGAAACCTCCCTACACTCCAAGTGTAATTAACATGCTTGCATAATTCCCAATTCCCATACAAAAGTACGTTCCTAGGCTCCATATACGAAAATGGGTTTAGCCTTCGTACGCGTATTATCAAGAACTTTGGAGGTATAAATACTTGCGGAGGATTAATAAATTACTATCTGCAGGGTACAGATGATACTTGAAATGAAACACACGTCATTTTAAAGAAAGGATGGAATCTGCTCCTGTGCACCCAACACACCCCTGTACACGTGCTGCAGGAAGTGAGGGCTAGGTCCTGAACTGTTAGTACCTTTCGGCAAAAAAACAAAAAAAAAAAAAAAAAAAAAACTGTGATCTAAGGCTGACAGTCATACAAGATGCATGCAATATTATCCAAAACTTGTTCCAAAATTGCCTACTGAAACTCCTGCCGAGCAAATTGTGAAAATATCTACAAATTTACCGAGAAAAGACGAGATTTTGACCTTCAAGCAAGAATTCAATATTTCCATGCCCAACCAGTTCCGATAAAAACAGTTTTGAACAGCAAATACCTCGACGGATGGCCGAGGTCGTTCAGACGCGGACTCGTGAGCGGGAGGTCTGGGGTTCAAATCCCGCCAGGACCGTCCTCCCTGACAGGTTTTCTCCACGTTTTCCTCAGTCCTCATAACCGACAAATGTCGGGAAGGTACCCTAAACTTAGGCCTGCAACGTTTCCTTCCTTATAGAAAATCCTTTCCCAATATATCATTTCATGTATCACCAGTGTTCACCGCCTGTGGTGCCCCAATAGTAAAAACGGGCGTTAAACACTATTTAAAAAAATACAGCAAATATAAACAAGCAGCAAGAAATAGACAAGTTAGCTGAAGCACCTGGACATGAAGTTTTAAGACTACTCTCTTATCACTATAGTTTTAATCCCATTGTACTAGTGTGAACTAGACTGAAACTGCAAGTAACATGATATGTTAAGTGCGAATATTTGTGAACTATTGATTGAAGGTGTAGGACGCATTGATGAGTACTGGAGAAAAAGAGAACAGCACACAAAAACATGAATATTATCATTCATTACCTGGATACAGCGCTGATGAATCCAGCAAAGTAATTAACTGAAGGCAGAGTATTATTTATTTTCTGTTGTAATATAAAATATTTAAGACTTTATTTAACCTTGAAATATTTTAGCATTTTGCATTTCATAGCAATAATTCCTTAGTATGGGGTCATGTGTTTATCTGCGTAGTACAGTTGTAAGAAGTGAATACATCGTTTGTTTTTAAGACTTTATATGAAAGGCAGGCGAGAACCCAATAGTGCGTTTGACTGATATCTTCTTTTGAAGCTTGCCGGGTGGAAACGCAATCAGGGAACAAACTTTTCTGTTTTGTGCACTTTAAAAAGCAAGTGTGATATCCGCTTTCCAAACTAGATTAAATTAATAGCCAATAATTATAATATTTAAAATTATAGTTTTAGCTAACTTCAAAGAGAATCGTGTTTGTCATGTAAATTCCATATAGCCTCTTGCTTTTGGGAATATTTGCCCTTTCATATACAATTTATAAATTTTGCAAATGCAGACCAACGTGACTGATATACATTATTTTTAGATTTGCCGCATACAGCGACCCGGCAGCAGGCGTTTGACTTTGTTTAAAAGTAGTGCTGAAACGCGAAATTATATTTTCAGTAAATGGCAAGTGAATTAAATATATATTTTACTAAAGAATTTGAACTTAAAATAAATACTTTTATTACAGCCTTTCCATAAAAATTGAATGATTATGGGTTTAAACATTGGGCATTTAGAACGATTTTTTTTTTTTTTTTTTTTTTTTACATACAACGCAGTTTGAGTTAAAAGAGAATGTAATTCAGCCCTTGAAATCCATAAGTTAATCTTATAAATGCCAGTTGAACATGTTGAACGTAGAAAACGTTTTGGTGATAGTGGAATAAAATCAAAGAAGAGGGAAATCAATGATCTCATTGAAAATCGAAGCCCTGAGGGAATATTCTTTGAGCAGAAACAAACCTGTGAACTTCAGTAAAGAGAGATGCAGCAGATATTATTCCTATAATAAGCAATTGAACACCTAAATATGAGAAAACAATGTTAAAAGAGCAAATTAAAAAGTATAGCAATGAAAAGTCTTTTGCCTTTTATGTTTATAAAATGTTGATTGTGTATAAATACAAATTAATCCAAATTAAGTTTAAGGATCGCAATTGTGATATCCATATACCTTATAATAAAATTCTGGATACCAATTAGCAATGTTAATTACCTGAAGAAGCCATTTGAGAAGATGAAACGTATACAGAAATAAAATTGCACTAGCTGTTAAATCATAGAACACAGTTTATTATTTTAGCACAATCTGAAGTTGTGCACTAGTACATATATGCATAAAATTGCTAACCCATAGTTATAAAATAAAAAGCATGCGTTTTATCAATTGGAAAACTCTCAAAAGAGGCCCAAGAATCTCGAAATAAGTATTTCCTGAGATTAAGAGAAATTCGTAGCAGAAACATTTCAGAAGTCACAAATTTTATCCAGGTTACTCATTAAACTTGATCTTGTTATTTCTGAGATTAGAAAACTTCTGGTGAAGGAAAAAGGAAACCTGTGTACAGAATCCTAAAGCTTACTCTCCAGTTTAAGAAAAAATATTACCTACGTTTCAAGAGAATTCCGATTCCAGTGATGTACATGTTACCATACTTGCTTCCTACACCCAAGAACGCGGGTTCGATCCCGGCCAGGACCGATGGATTTTTTCGAGCGTAAAAATATGCTCAATCCATGTCTATTCCCCTAGTTCACCTCATATGCAGCGACAAGACAGATTACACCGAGGCAGGCCAGAGGGAACAAAGCATCGCAGGAAAGCACCACCGGGCTCTACCTAGCCGAACACGGATGTTAGACGTGCAGCCCTTTGCTGGCAAAAGGAACTGTACCTTGGTAGCTATTGCTTGCTTTCAGCTCTGTGGATGCTGCGTGTGTAAGTTTCAGTTAAGATATAAGTCCCATAAGTGGTATGGTGTGCATTTTGTTAGAAATCCTGTTTCTGGATAGAAAGATTGTGGAAAAATTACTTTTTTACTTGTGGACATACTTTAGAATCCCTTGCATTAAGCGCAAATAAAGAAATGAAGAAATCCGGTAAATGCTACAATGTTAATTTCAAACGAACTAAGTTTTCAGAATTTCCGTAGCTCCATAGTCCTGCAAAGGCTACTTTATTGGTCATACCTACTCTGCAGCCATAAAAGAAACGTTTGGAATAAAGAGGGATATCCTGACTTATTAAATATAACGTGGTCATTGCACAAGCATTCACATACTTTGGAGCACACTATATGCCAATTAAAGTTGAAAACTTTTAAAAAAAATTGAGATACAGTAACAGAAATCATTTTCAGTTATATTTCCTAAGTAGGCAAGAACTATAGCATTTCGCGGGCACTACGAAACCAGTACTTCAATAAATTTGTTGAGCTGTTGAGCTGTTAACGTTATTAATATTGCGGAGTTCTTAGAAATTCAACACTATTACGCGAAGATAAGAATTTAGCTGTAGTTAAAAATAACCATCCAAAACGAACCCATTGTATGCATTTCAGAGTACATAACGAGTATATAAAATTAAATAAAAGATGCACCCTATTTCTATGCCCAAGAAGATGACACTATAGACAGAACTCAAACATCGTAGTGCTCTATAATACTTAGGTGCTCTGGTAGAATAATTCCTAGTATTCCACGGTGTAAGTACTGCCAGAATATCAGAAACTTTACTTAACTTACTGGACAATGTTTTGGACCTTTTAGCTACGGATACAAGTTAATAGGGCAGTGCTACAATGGTGTTAATTTCCATGTCTAGGCAGTTGAACGGGCTTCAGAAAAAAAAAAAACTTAAGGAAATAGCCGCTTTTGCAGTTTTGTGTTGCTTGGAACATCCCCCAAATCTTGTGATACAGCAAAATTTCGCTAAAATATTAACGTGTCGCATTTGTTTTTCTTTTGGGAGTGGAATTCCTCCATTTTTCATAACTCTGCAAAAGAACTTATGCTATAATTTCAACATTGGCATCACACATACTAACTGTTATAAATACATATTCAAGATTAGAGTAATCGAACAGGATTGAGAGAAATTCAAAGAAGTATTGAAAACCATAATGCATTCTGAACTATCAAACAAAATTTTGGTTCAGCTTGCCAAGAGCTCTATAAGCGCATGTATAATTTTAAATTCATATTTTGTCAATTGTATTTCCCGATGCATACTATTTACATTGCAGAAATATGACAATTTACAAAATTATTGCTTGTCTAAAATAACGAGCATATTCTACATGTTGAGAAACAAAAGGAACGATCAGAAATTCATCAAAATACGAAACGACCAACAGATTACATAATTCAGCCCTACGCGGAAACAATGCTCTCTAAGCGAAGATGAGACTTTTCAAAATTATCAAGCATTGTAATATAAGTTTATTTTAATAGAAATAAATATAGGGTTTCAAGATTCTCAAACAGTTCATTTTGTTTGCCTTGTTCATAACACAAAGTTTTAACAATATCAACATTGCTTTCCTCCAAGTTTAATTGAAAGCTTACAGACGTTTGTTCAGTAGATGTTTCCCAAGTAAAGTCATTTGAAAAACGAACTAATTCTTCTGTATGCTGATCAGAAATATAAGAATATTTTGACTGGATGATTTTTTTAACTGATTCACGAGGATAAGGAATATTTTACAGAAAAAATAAATGACATCTATGTAAAGAAGAATTTCAAGCGGATTAAAAAGTTCTTGCGAAATGTAGTTTAATAAAAGATACTTTTTCCTTTGACAAATATTTTCATCTATTTCTTCAGTTCATAAGAAAGTAGGCGTTTAAAGAGAATATAACCCACAAGTTTGTGGCCCAAAAAGATTGGAGGATTCAATTTATATACAAGAAATAGGTATTAGGTATTATGCTAATGTAACTGTATGCCTGTTAGTACATTTTTTCTGTTAGTTCTTCACCAGCTTTTAGACCCATGAACTGCTCCTGGGATGTAGGTGAAGCATTTAAAAAATATTTCCTTATGGTAATCTCTATGACTTAACGGAACATCTTCATTAATGGTACCCATTTCAAACTGAGCTCTGAAGTAAGAATTATTAAATATCATACTATCATGTGCTGACCCAAACAAACTATAATAGCAACTATTCCTAACTGGGGGTTAGGGATACCGATTATTTGAACGTTGATGGAGAAGCAGCCCCTACGAATGTGATGCATTTCAGTTCTGTTGCCTCAAGGATATTGAATTTTTACGTTGTAATCAAATGCTCCCAGAACACCAGGTAAATGATTCAGTGATATAATTTATCACTAATTTACGGGTATCCTTCTAAACAAGGGAATGTTATTCCTCTTTTTTAGCTAATTGTTGCGGAAAACTTTCTCATAATCCTGAAAATAGCAGCTTTTAAAATACCGGCACTATCCCGAACCCGTGGTGCAAAACCTTTACTTAAACAATGCATTCCAATTTCTCTCATAGTTAATGTATAAGTTTATGACGATTGTAAACATTCTGCCTCTGTAAAAAGTGTTCTTTTGCGTAAAAATGGCAAAGACATTGCATCTTAAATCCATTTCTGTAGTTCGCCTGTGGTGCTTTTGTAGCAAAAACGGGCGTTAAACACTATTCATTTATTCATTCCTTCATTCATTCATTCATTCATTCATTCCCTCCGCCACGGGTGGCCGAGGTCGTTAAGGCACGGACTCGTGAGCGGGAGGTCTGCGGTTCGAATCCCGCCAGGACCGTCCTCCCTGACTAGGGTTTTTTCCAGGTTTTCCTTAGTCTTCATAACTGGCAAATGCCGGGGAGGTACCTAAACTTAGGCCTGGAACGCTTCCTTCCTTAAAAAAAAAATATCCTTTCCCAATTTATCATTTCATCTCATGTATCATCAGTGTCCACCGCCTGTGGTGCCTCAGTAGTAAAAACGGGCGTTAAACACTACTCAAAAAAAAAAAAATCATTCATTCCTTCATTCATTCATTCATTCATTCATTCATTTTTGTATCACAATGACTTAATAATATTCAAGTGTAGTATTTTGACGACTATAGGTGGCTTCCATTTTAGAACTATAACAGTTGTTAAATTTTTAACACAAAGGAAAGGTAGTGTTAACTTAACGCGGGGTTTAATACGTTGTTAAAGTTAACATTAGTTGATGAAACAGAAATTTTGTTAACTTGAATGTTAAAACAATTTAATAGCTTGATACATTTTCATGAAAACGGCCTCTAGTTTAGTGGCATAGAACAATGTGGCACATAAGAAAGCTATTAAGTTTTATACATTGCTTTATTGCATACAATGAATGAAGGTATAATGTAAAATAATGCACAAGCACTCAACCTATTCTCTCTAGGTTTGTTTACTCAAATTGTTTGTTTTCAAACATTAGCTTCTGGTGAGCTGATTATCGATGTCCGTCTAATGTCTATGTGATATTGAAAATTATACCACCAACATAAGCGTTTATGATGAAAGAACAGTTACAATTTTAAAAGCATGTTCCTTAATTGTGCTCCTTTAAATCAATAGTATAATGAATCACTTTAACATAATGTGTTTTCTTATATACTTAAATGCCCATAATGTCGAGTGAAGAGCACATCCTATACAAGAATATACCTAGGTTATTAATGTTTTCGAAAAATGTTGATAAAATGATGATTAGCAGGATGTATTCTAATTTTTAAGGAGTACTATACTTTTAAACGAACATCTCGGTTTCAGAAAAACAATATCAACAGAAAATGCAACATATACTCGTACAAATAAAATGTTATTAACTATGAATAATAAGAAGCAATATCGGAAGAATTTTCCGTGATTTTGCTAAAGCATTCGACTACGTAAATCATTACATCCTACTACCGCCTGTGGTGCCTCAGTAGTGAAAACGGGCGTTAAACACTACTCAAAAAAAAAAAAAAAAAAAAATTACATCCTACTGACAAAACTGCAATAACGTGAAGGACATTTAAAGCCTTCCATTCGCAAATCGGCCGCTCTCCGGAGCGATTGTGCGCAATCTAGCATCTTCACCTTTTAAAAACTCGCGCTACAAATAAATAATCTCTTTACCCTTCATTCAAAATATGGTGGAAATGTTACCCATTCTGTACGAATATATTCCATGTGTTCTTAAGGAAAAATGTACTGGGGAGAGAACATTAGCTACCAATAGTATGAGTATAAGCTTAAAGAAAATACCAAATATGAGTGTAAATAGATTAGAGAGAGTATATTGGGCTACAGTTGAATCGAAAATTATGCATGGGATAGAAATATGCGGGACAGAGAAAAGGCTGAAATGTATAGAGCAGGGTCATAGAGCTGTGTGTAAAATGATGTTGGGACTACCTAGAGCTGTACCCAATCGAGTAGCCCTGGTGGAACTAAGAAGGGTGGGCCGAAAAGGTCTAGTAATAAAATGCATTATGAAATACTGGCACGGGATACAATCATTGGAGGAAGAAATATATTCTAAAACACCTTGGGAGTGGGGCAAGAAAAAGGCAAATGCGAAGGAAGCTGGTTAGGAAATTAAAGGAAACAGTAAGAGAAATTGGTTTGGGAGAGCTAGTTTGTTTACAGATACCAAATTGGAAAGGCGCGTGAAATAAAGTGAAAGAAAGTATGGATGACATAGAAAAAAAGAATATATTTGGTAGCCTAAGAGTTAAGAGTACTCTGATATATTATAGGAGTTTTAAAAAAGAATGGGACAGAAAAATATATTAAGGTATGTGACAAAATGGGGAGGATTTGGCATGGGCAAGAACAGGAACAATGATTTTAGGTGGGGTTAAAGTTGACAAAGAACTGTGCCCACTGTGTGGTATAGTAGACAAGAACCTGCACTGCATATTAGAATATAGAGAAACCGAAGGATGGAGAAAGGAAATGTGGTACAAGAAGTAGAATAATTTGCAGGCAGAAATTCTGGCATTAAAATTTTTGGGATTAGCAAAAAAGATTTTTTGAATCAGTTTGGAAATTATTTAGGGACAGTAAGAGAAAATTGTTGAAGGGAAGTGATCAAGGCAGAGTAAAAACGTAATAAAGTAACCATGGGAGAAGATTAGCACATTTAGGGAAGTATTGGTAAAGTTTCCTTGATAATATGTATAGTTAAAAGTTATGTAGGATCCATTTGCACAGGGTGTTAGTTGTATAGGATCCTACTTAACAAGTACTCAAGCATCAAGGGAATATTATATAAGTGTAATTGTAAATGTGCACATATAATAATAAATTTTCTTTCATTCATATCTTCTAAAGAAACTCCCATTTATACTCGTCAGTTCATCTACACTAATTTCTGTTTGACTGTTTTCTTTGAGTTCATTCAGAACGTGACGATTAGTAGTGTACGTTCTATTTTAAGAAGTTTCTAAGAGACAAAAAACACAAACTGTTAAATCTGGAAATCTGGAGAAGCCATAAACTGCTGCTAATAGGTTTTTGGTCCAATATAAGACGTAATTAGCAGTGCAGTTTGAGTTTTCACATCATCCTTCTGGAAGTATGCCGTCTTTCATTGTTAGCTGTGTTTCCAAAGAAACACAAAAAATACTTTTTTTTCGCACTAATGGCATATTTCTTGTTATATAATGGAACTTGTCTACAGTCAGTGGTTTATGTGATGACCAGTATATTTTTTTTTTTGTGTATATACTTGACCACTCAGATAAAACCACGTTTCATCGAAGAAGAAAATATATGTGCTCCTCTTGTAGATTATTAAGTAACCCTTGTCTGCTGTCCCGGGAATTTTTGATTGGATTACATTGTTTTGGGTGGAGGAGGATACTTTTGTGGGAATCATCTAATGACCATGATCCACGAGCAGTGAACGCGCAGTAACTGCGGGCGTAAACGGAGTTCCTAACATTTTTCTAGATGGAGGCTTCCCAATGAACTCGAGACCCTTAGAAGGTCCCCTTTCAAACCAGATGCCGTAGCAGAAACCTTTTCAAAGCGCAAGCCCACTTCACCCTGGCACTTATGACTAAGTAATAGAACCAACGGAATGAAATGAGATTGAAGAGGAGGGTGGAAAATTCGTGGAAAATAAAGGTCCATTCACCAAGTAGAGAGGAAAGAAAAAATGGAAAAACAAGGTCAGGATGACTGGCTCTAAGGAATTGAACCGGGTACCTTCCTAATACCAATCCCAAGAGTTACCGTCTGAGCCATACTATTCAGTGGGAATTTTTGAAGGCCATTTCAAAGGAAATCCCTATTTCATGAAATATTTCTGCTGTGAGCACATGCCGTCTTCGTTTTCTTTTATGGAAAAATTTTATTGAAAACTATGGTAACGAAGCCCCATGATGTCACTGGTATCCTATCAGAAAGTGCAACTCAATAATGGCGCGAAAAGAGTGTGTATGTGTTCACGTGGTCGCGTCGCTTCTTAGTGAGTATTTAAGGACCGGTTACTCAAGCGGCGCATTAAGATAAACACTACAAAGTCGCAAGCGCTACTGTTCACCAAGCAGTTCAAACACGCTAAACAACAGTTACCACCGCTTCACTTATTGCGTGAAAAAGTACAGTGGACAAATAAAGTCAAATATCTAGGCGTCATACTAGACAGAAGATTAACCTTTGAAAATCATATTAAATCGATAAAACAAAAAGCTAACCTACAACTGAATCGCCTCTATCCCATTCTAAACCACCGGACAGCGCTAGACACCCGAATGGATCTCACCTTATATATGGCATTATTTACGCCAGTGATCAAATACGCTGCGCCCGCGTGGGGCTACTGCGCTTCATCCCATATTAAAGTACTCCAGAAAATACAAAACAGAGCGCCAAGGATAACAACAAGGGTTCCCATGAGTGCCCCCACAGTCCTCCTGCACGAGGAACTAAAGATGCACAGCTTAGAGGAATTCATTAAGAAACTTGCATACAATCAATACAAGAAATGCGACAACCACCATAACCCATTGGTTAAAACACTGGGTCAGTATGAAGTGGCTGCAGACAAGCACAAAAGACCGCTCTCAATTTTTAATCGAATCATACCAGTAAGCAAACACGATACGCTCCAAGCACATGTACAAAAACACCTAGCCAGCCTTAGTGCCCTGAAAGCCCCCGGGTGGATGTTGATCCCCTCCCGGGGTGGCTGGGGTTTAAGGGTGACCCCGCAATGTTGACAACCCGCTAGCCTGTAAATATATGTATATATTATAGATATATTATTCACATTCATAGAATAACTTAATGTAGTTGTAAAAAAATACAAAAAAATTACACAAAAAAATAAAATAAAAAAATTTACAAATGCTAATTAACCTAGTGGCCAACAGATACCAGATACGATACACAGCCTTAAGCGACTCGCCCCGCCAGGGGTCAGCATAGGATAAGCTAACATTAAGTTCTTACAATCTTAGGACTTCACCCCATTCAGGGGCTAGTGCGCAAACAATTATAATTATACATGTAATAAAAACACGATAAATAATCTCTAATAAGTATTTATATTTTCCAGAAAACTCCCATCCCACAGCGAGAGCGCAAGGAATGTCAACTCCCCCCACACCAGTTGACGGCCACAAGTAAGTAAATAAAGTTTAAGTACACACCTAAAGTTTCTAATTAGCACGATACCAACATCTCAAATTCCTCACTGCCTGAGCACGATTTCCACCACTAATACCTAGGTCCTGCCCTGGGCTACACTTGCCCACCTCTGTCTGATTACTCTCTTGTAATTGGGCGTCTTAGTAGCACACCTTCACCAACTTCCCAACCATCACGTAGACAGTAGTCGTGGTGCATGGTAGGGGAGGCAAACGTAGATCCACTTCGGATGGTTGCCACCAAGGAGGGGCGGAGAAGGGGTCCCTCAAAAAAAAAAAAAAAAAAAAAAAAAAAAAAAAAGGGAACGGGCACTTGGAAATTAGTTTCTGGCGCTTGATTAGCAGTCTCAAGAGTCTTCAACACGGAATTCTCGTGCCAGCAGCATCGTCCGGCAGTCAGAGTAAGCATTCGGCTTCAACACCATTAACGCCGAGACGCGAACCTGAATCTCTACACCAGTACACTCTGAATACACAGCTGCTATTTGGCAATAATAAATAGTTTCGCGCGTCGGTTAATATTAGCTGTTAATCTTTAACTGACATTAAATATGCAAATGAGATGCACTAACATTAACCGACATTATCTAACAGGTGCTTGCTGGCATTCGTAATTAGAACTCATCATTTTCTTATTCTATGCTCAATGAAAAAAAAAAAAAAAAAAACAACAACAACAACAAAAAAGAGGGGGGGGAAGAAACAAGGCACTCGTTTCGTCCCAAGTGCATTTTGTTATTTATTACAGTTCACGAGTTTCGATTATAATAAAGAAGAGGAGTTTAATTCGAGTCCAGGTAATGCAATCCATTCGAAAGTATAATTACATATTCCAAATTCTCTCAGAATTGTCAGATATACCATAATAGTTTTTAATATTTAATTTTTATTTTACTTATTTATTTTTGTATTTTACAGGGACAACAGAAATAAAGTCTGAGAAACTAAAAATATTTGAAAATACAAAAAGAAATGTAAAGCAAGTTTTGGCCAATGACAAGATGGAATGAAGGAAAAATTGTGGTGGCAATTACACTTTTGTTTTTCGAGACACTTCAAACAAAATTATTGCAATGCTTGGTCCATCTGCAACACCACTTTCAAATGAGTTTAATAGTAATGCGTTGCATCATAATGATACAATGATTAGCACTAATATTGACCAAGTGGTTATGTATGCTCTTTGATGAGAGCCTGGAGGATTTAAATTCCGACCAACCATCAAATGTAACTTTTTAAATAAAGCACTCAGATGCAGTGTAGGGGCCACATTTAGGAATGTCTAAAAAGAAACTGTCGAATAAATGGTAAATGGAACTTCACTATTTAGCAATTATTTCCTTACATCCCTAGATGTATCCCGAATCAGTACTCCTTGTTATTTCAATATATTATTAACAGTATCATTAATAGAATATTCTTTTCCGGTAACCTTTTAATGGAGTGTGATCCCTATAATACATCTATTTGAAATAAATATTATTTATGGTTTAATGAATTGAATAATTTATTGAACGAATATACTTTTTATTCTTTCAAGTTGTGAATATGTCCCAAGCTCCTTATACCATGCCATGCTGAGCACTATTGTAGAGAATATGGAATATACCAAAAGCAAATCTTTTTCTGTTGACATAATAGCTTTGATTTAGTCTGATCGGCACAATACGGGTATTATCTGCGAAGCTGTTAAGAAAAAAATTGAAGGAATGGATTCACAATTTGAAGGAATTAAATCTATTTATTATTACACATTTAACATTTCACAAATATCTAGCGATCAGTGATGCAATCACCCTCACCACGGGGTTTTTCCTATGAGCGAGCCCCCACTCGTTTGCCGCGCCGTGCAGGGAGTAGCAAGCTTGCTTGCTTACTTATTGACTTTGACGACTGTCGGGATCGTAACACAGCTGTTCTCGGGTGTGTTGTATTGTTCGTTTCTTAATTCCACAGTATACATAAAGTGTATTATGCCTCGTGGGTTTACAACAGCACCGCATATTTTAGCAGGATTAATATGTGTTCAGTTATGAAAGAATCTTAGGACCAATTTTTTTAGCATACAGTTGATTCTGTAAATACCATTTTAACCACCTTATTCAGAGAATTAACCGACCTGGAACGTGATCATGCATTTTTTTCAACAGGGATCTACCACTGCTCACACTGTGAAAAATTCCATAAACAATGGACAACGTGTTTTCACAAGACAGAGAAATTAGTAGGGATTTGTGGCTACCTCGGTCTCCCGAATTAACAGCCTGCGATTTATATCTCTGGGGTAAATTAAAAAATGCTGCGTACAAGACGAATTCGCACCCCATATAAGAACTCAAAGATAATATTCGCGAGGAAATTTTGCAGATTTCTCAAAATGAGCTGCGAGTTCTGAAAAATTTCCTAAAGGGATGCCAAAAGTGCGTGGAGAATGAACGTTGGCAGTTTCAAGAACTAATTTTGTAATTTTGTAAGAAATGAGCCTCTTAAATAGGATTGTGCATTTTTGTATGGTTGGTATGTTTTATAGTTTTACCTATCGCTTATCATCGAGACCTAGCTGGCCGACTAACCGAAAACAGTTGCTCGCCAATAGGCAAAACACTCAGTGCGAAACAAAACATACCACGATTTATTTAAATTAATAATGCCATATTTAACAAAATTTTCTTGAAAAAACTACTTTGTAAAATTTATTGCAACTTTCATAATAGTTCATACTTTATGTTGATTTCCGACAAGACCTATAGAATGCATATTACTTCATATCTCCATTTTATTCCAATGAATGAAAATATTCACATTGTAAAGGCATTTGATAGGAAAATACTTTTATACCAATTAAATTTTTGGAATAAACCTAGCTTACAAAATAGCCACATTTCTGCTACTGTCACATTTATAACACGTTCTGTTTTTCTATTAGTCTTCCCCCACCCAGCAAACAAATTTATCATTTCAGTTAACTTTGAATACCTTTTTTCAAGATTTACAATTTTTATAACTCGTGTGATTTTATTAACCTTAAAATGTTATCAAACTTACAACTTTCATTATTAACGAATCATTATCGTTAATAAAATCAAATTACCTGCAAAGATAATTAAGAAATTAAAATAAATATTTTAATTAGTTTTGTAATGCATTATCTTCTTCTGAAAAAAAATCTTCATTCTTTATTACTTAAAGCACTTTATAACGGAAGAATAGTTTCTTCAATATTTATTTGAGTTAAACTACCACAATTTACTCTTAAAAATATGCAACTTATTTTATTCTAAGTTTAAAAGTGCTCTTTGGAACGTTTCGGTAAAATGTGATAAAAATGTAAATATAGATGTACAAAAACTTGCGCGTGTTTGATTTTGAGAAACATAACATGTTTTTGAATGAACATATCTATATTAAAAATAATATATTAAACTTCGAAGGGTTTTAACAGTCTCTCAATATAATATCTTGTTGAGATTTGCCCCAACTAGTTAATATATTCAATTTCGACAAAATCAAAGATTTATTAATGTACATGATTATCTTGATAGAATTTGAAAAAAAAAAGTTAAAAAATCCTAATCATAAGTATCTCAGATTAAGTATATAAGTGTTCATGCCAGATTTTTGCGCATTGTGAAAGGTTTGAGGGCTGCAGTTGATTTTATTAAAGCAGTATTTTTTCTTTTTCAAATGGATATATACAGAGTTATTTTTTTTTTTTCCAAAAGTTTTCTTTATTATTGTTTGCAATATAGCTTGAAACCTGCAGCAATTTCAAACCGCGACTTTTAACATGGGAGGAAATTCTTCGACCATTGTATTTGCATACTATCTATCTACCTGGGTCTTCATAAATTTCAAGAATTCGACTACAATACCGAGTTTCTCATTAAAATATTTGAAAACATTTTTAATTCTTCTTTATCCATCGAAACCCGCGCCGAAGAATAAAAGTTGTTGCGGTTTATTTTTAACACACTTCAAACTTTTTGATCTCAACACATTTTCAATGAAAGCCTCTCATTTGGCCTTCACACAAGTGTCTTTATTTGTAATGGCAGAATATGGAAATAATTGCTACAATCTGTGCTGGCATAACTTAAGTGATGTTTTACAGCATAATAAATCAGTATAAGTTTCGAGACACTAATTTGAAATCACGTGAATTAGAAGCCTCAATGTCTGCCGGTTTATGCTATTTCAAGTCAAAGAATATGAACTAAGAATATTACTTTGACTTTTCTTAAATTTAAAGATTTATCTTCAATAAATTGCTCATTGAGGTTGCCTGTAGTGAATTTTGCCTTTCCTTATGCGTGACGCTGTTTAAGTGCTGTCTAAAAATCTGTAATTTCGCCATAAAAATAGAAAAGCCTTTCCCTGTTTTTCTGTACAAAGAGCACATTTTGCTTCATATGGATTACCAACTGTCAGGAATACAGGGAATATATGTTCCTATATAGAACGATATTGTTGCACTCTATTTGTTTTCTTTGTTTGATCGTTGTTTTCACTTTTCTTATCGTTGGTTGTTTGTGTAAAAATGTTTCCATTATTTAAAAAAACGCCTAATGTAATTTAAACAGAACACTCCACACTATATAATCCAGAAGGCAAATGAACGAAGAATGACAATATCCACACGTCCAGATTCCACTTTCTTGCCTACAGCACGGATTGAGACGTATGTATTGTTGCACAATCACCTATCAACAGAACTAAGTTCATTTCTTTTTACAAATAATAGCCCATGGTTTAAAAGCGGGACATTCACTTACGGTTTAACCCTAATATTGTAACAGGGGTTTGCTCGGTCTCCAGAGAGTTTAAAAATATATATACCTTATATCTATTGTCTTATCAATTTGGTTCGTTGTCACAACTTTTAATTATCTAAACCTATATGGATATATTTTAAACATTCTCCTTTCGTTGAAAATATATACATTTCATATATATATATATATATATATATATATATATATATATATATATATATATTTAAATAGCCTGGGGTTCGATCAGACCTCTAGAATATGTTCAAATCTGTTGGCAAATAACTGTATAACAACTATGTACCTCCAGTACAACAAGTAATAACAACGGGCAAAAAAAAAAAATTATATAATTTAAGGTCCAAACAAAAATGTTATTTAATACCTCTGTTACTTATTTATTTTGCAAGAGAGAGGGGGGCTCATAACGAGCAGCGGTAGTGAGAGGATGTGTGCGCAAACCTCCGTATGGAATAGACTATAGTTTAGTGCTTGGGAAGCTGGGGATAATTTTGAAATATATGGGGCCAGAATTGTAAGATATGCAAGCAGAAGAGAGAGTAACGAAGGGAAAAGTAGGCTAATGAACAACGAGCATTTGTGGTTGTTAGTCGTACTAGCCGCAATGTTCATTAATGGGAGCATCGAATTGAATACAGACCCCGTAGAAATGAACCAAATAATGGCTATGTTGAAAGTTATCTCAGAAGATATAGTTGATCTGGGGGGGATAGAAAAAAGGATAGACGTGAAGTTGGATAATAAGATAGAAAAAGTCAAAGGCGGGCTACATAATATGGAGGGTGAAGAGCATTAAGAGCTTCGCGTATGTAAAGAAAGAATGGAGAAGTTGGAGAGGAAAATGAAATTGAAGCAGTTAAAAAAACACAGTTTAATATTATTTGCACTGGAGAAAAGCGGATGCTGCAAATAGTTGAGATGTTTGAGAAAGGCTTGAAGATGAAATTGGCTTGCTATGGAATCGGAAGAAGGGAAAACAAACCCAGACAAATAGTGGTTAGATTAGCAACGAATAAAATTAAATGGGCAATTCTGAGCAATGCAAGGAAATTGAAAGTACCGGGCATTTTCATTAAAAAAATTGTGGAAAAGTAGATAGGTAATGTTATGAATTCATTACTAAAGAAAATTAAACATGTCAGGGAAGAGGGAAAAAAAGATATATAAAAGGAATGGGACTATAAATCGATGGGAAGAAACAGAATATGAGTTAGCGGCAAGATATAAAAAAAAAAAAAAAAAAAAAAAAAAAAAAAAAACGGATATCGAGAAATGGCCATTCAGCAAAGTATTTGGAAACAGAAACAGCTGTGTGACCACAAACGTGAGGAAAGACGATGAAACTCGCCGGCAAAACGCGTACCTAGAGGTCACCCTTGACCAGGGACTGACATTTGAGCCCCACGTTCGTATCCAAGGAATTAAGGCCGACGCGGCTATCACAAAATTGTTCCCAATATTCAAATTAAATTCAGCTCCTGTTCGCATTAAATTGCGAATCTACAAGGCCATTATTCCAGCGATGATGCTATATGAGACTATTCAGCTCCAACCCATTTCTTTCTTATAAAAATCACAAAACATACCTTTAAGGAGCATTTTTGGCACCGATTTCATGTTCCCAGCAGTATTTCTCTACCAATCTTCCGGCCTCAAGTACATAATTGACACCATCAGGAGACTGGCAAACAAGACTTACAGCCAAACATGTTCATACGCGCGCGCACTTGGAAACTACAATCCAAGACGCGGCCGCAGAAGCCTCACCCACCCCCTGTCTAGCGAGGTGCTCGGACCAAGATGACCATTAGCAGAAAAGTGAATTCCCGCATCGTCGGGCTTGGTACAAAATTCCAACCCCAAAACCATAGGACCAACTAAATATTCCTTAGCCGGCACCTCGCCAATGGACTGGCGTACTCCAGCGCCGCCACAATGGAGCCGCAGCTTAAGTTAAGCAACGTTGGGCGTGGTCAAACCTTGGATGGGAGGTCAAATATCCTTTCATCATTATACAAGCAACACTACGTGTGTTGGCATAGTAGTAACTGCTGGGCCCCACTTTACATCTTCATTCCCTCCGACAAAGGACACCAACAATAAAATACTGAAAGAGTACGGCAGATAATGCCACTGTAGGCTGGAGCCTCCCAACAACTTGGACTTCCAATAAAAGTCGGCCCGTAAAAACATCACTATACACACAGAATTACTGCCGTTTCAACGTCATACACGACACTAAGGAGTCACTCTTGACTCCAAATTAAACTTCAACAGGCACATCACCAATACCGCCAATGGTGCCCGGCGACGCCTAAAAATTTGTACCCCCATCTTTCGCAGTAAGTTAGTTGCAGAAAAAACAAAACTGATACTATACAGAGCGTTCATCCTAAACTTCTTGACCTACGCTAGTGCAGCATGGGCGCACGCATCTAAATCAGCTATGGCGCCCCTACAAACTATACAGAACATTTGTCTAAGGAAACTACATCACGTTCCAATCCTCACTACCAACGATATCATACATCGGGAGACAGGAATCAAGCCTGTAGTCTACTTTATCACTGATAAAACTCGTAAGCTCTGGGCAACAATTCAGGTCCACCCGAATATGGTAATTCGGAACATTGGCAGAGGCACGCCTCAACACAGAAAGTATCGCAGGATCAAGATGGCTCTGTAAATATGTATATATGTATAAATGTAAATATGTAAATATTCACCCCCCCAAATTGTAAATAAAGTCACCCCACCCCCCTTCCCTCCTAACATCCCTTGTAAATAAACCGTAGGATAGATAGCAAAGTTAACTAAGTACGGAATAAGTACTCACAATAAATGTACGCAATAAGTACATATAAGCATAACAAACAAATAAGATAAGATAATATTAAACACAAAAATTTCAAAATAAAAACCGTTTCTCGTACTCTACAGGCAGAGTAACGTATGGGTTTTTTCGTTCCATTAACAATTTTAAAAAACATGTAATAATTATATAACAATGTAAAATTTTTCCTGCAAGGCCTCCCCCCATTGTAAGGCCACAGGATACTTTTTTCAATAAACAATCTCAATCTCAATCTCAGACAGGACAAAGGTGTCCAAGGTGTTAGAAAGAACATCATTGGCCCGCCTGAAACCAATGTTTGAACAGCTGATACCGGGGCGTCAGTTTGGCTTCTAGCGAAAACGTTCAACATCTCAACATTTACTGAGAGTGGTGGAGAAGGCGTCTCTTGGTATTCGGAGACGTCGAAACTCCCGTTTCCAGGTGCTTGACAAACAAAAGCACGTGGACTCGGGGCTGTCATTTCAACTTACACACACTAACATCCACCTTCTGATGATTATAACAACACTACACAGTTTGCTATCAACCAGATAATTTATGGTAAAATTGGAAGATCGTGCGTTCGACCTTGCCCAATAACTAGCGAATTGCCGGAAAGCAGTGTAGTATCGTCCACGCTGTTTTCCGTATACATGTTGTATACTGCACATGTTGGATGTGCAGTGATTGGGTGAAAGCAACTTCAGTTAATTTTGGAAAGAAGTGAGGATGAGGGTAGAAGATATGGAGAAACAAAAGATTTGAGCTAGATTTAAGGATAAACATTCTTTAGACTTATATAAAATAATTAAAAGAATTTGGAGATGATTGTTGTTGATTTGTTTTATTTACGGACGCTCTTTGAAATCTCAGGTGATCAGTGTCCCATTCAATTCAGGGCATGAAATGGCCGATCAATTTTGCTCAGAGGCCTCTTCTTTCAGGCTTGAGGTTCTGTTACAGGCCGTAAATGTACGACACTGACCAACGGTTTTACTTCCCTTTCGAAGGAAGCCACACTTAGAATTTTTACGCCCGAAAAATACATCGATCCAAGCCGGAATCGAACGCGCGATCTTGGGTTTAGGAGGCAAGTATTGTTTGGAGATGAGAGAAACATACAGAGTAATGTGATCAATTTGGAAGAATAGGTGTTACATCGGTGCATACTGGGGTATTATTTCTAAAAGAATTAAGGAGAAATTTTAAAGATGGATGTATTATGTATGGGAAAATAGTGTTTTCCATTGTCTTATTGGATGTGAAATGTTAAAAAGGTGAATGTATGGTATCTGGGATGAAAAATAAGATAAATTATAACAAAATATAGTGGAAATTAAAATTATGCCAGATATGAGTGTAGAGAAAATAAAAAAATTGAGGAGTGCTAAGGGAAAAATGGAGTAGAAGTATGAGGTAAGAGCTTGAGGGCACACACAGTTGTGAAAATGATAATTTATTTTAGGGGTTCTTGATCATAAATATAACCTGGTAGTATATGGGAGAACGTTAGTTTTGGTATTGCAAAATTCTTAGATATTTTGTTTGGTTATGTAAATTTAGTTGTTATGTTATTCATTCATACATCTTTTTCTACCTTTGGGTCAACACCGATTGTTACTTTCCTGCTCAAATAACTAAAGAAAGTTTCACAATTGACCAAATTCAGACTAACATAAAGTGCAATAACCATGTTGGTTTCAGTGATCAAGAAAATAAAATTATATGAAATTTCAAAATATCAGCAAACTCACTAAGTTTATAAAATAACTCAGGAAGTATAAAAATATTCTAAATCGGATCATTAGGCATGTAAAATATTTTCAAATGACAAATATATGCAGTCCACTTCCTACAAACAAAATCCACATGGAATGTTAATAATAACCATAATCATTTCACCAGACAATCAACTGCCATGGGTGGCCGAGGTCATTAAGGTGTGGGCTTGTGAATGGGAGGCCTGAGATCAAATCCCACCAGAACTGTCCTCCCTGATTGAGGTTTTTCCAGGTTTTCCTCAGTCCTCATAAATGGCTAATGCCAGGGAGGTACCCTAAACTTAGGCCTGGAATGTTTCCTTCCTTAAAAAAGTCCTTTCCCAACTTATCATTTCATCTCTTGTATCATAAGTGTTCACCTACTGTGGTGCCTCAGTAGTTAAAACGGGTGCTAAACACTATTGAACCAGACAATATAAGTTTGAAAATATAAAACTGAAAGAAAATTCACTACAGAAACATTTAAAAACTACTGCCTCAACATTGAAAATATATAAAATGAACCATAGAAAAATTCTTCAGGAAATTAATATAAGACAGACAGAGAGAAATTGCCTGTGGACCTACATATATATATAATTTTAATACACGCTAAAACAAAACTAAACAATTCTGTAATCAACTCAAAGACGTACTTCCATTATACAAAACACAAAAATAATCTATGGGGAATAATACAAGAACAAAGTTATTTCATGAGAACTTTTCCTTTTTTTAAAAATTCTGCTCCTAATTTTTTGAAAAGTACATTATTAAATATACATTTTCGCTTGTTTTATTGAAAAGTTCATGAATATATGTTTTATAAGATAGATTACAGTCAATGTGGATTCCCAGAATGTTGTGGATAATGACTTGCCATATTTGCTTATTATTAACATCTATATTTACAGAATGAACTCCTTATTACCATTGTCCCATGTCATAGATTTACGCCATGTTTTTACCTCAAGCCTGAAAGAATAGATCTATGATCAAAATTTATCCCCCGTGTCATACTCTGAATTGAATTGGATACTGATGATTTAAGATGTTAAAGAGCATCTGTAATTAAACTAAATTAACAATTTTTACCATTATGCTGAAATAGAATACTTTTAGTTTTGTTGACATTTAGATTCAATTTATTGTTTTTTTTTTTTGTTAGAAATAATAAGCTTTGCTTCAAATTCTGACATGTGTTGACTTTTAATGTTACAAGATTACGTAAATGACATATCATCACATAAGAGATTATATTTATTTCATTCTGGAAAGTAATTTATGTAAATTAAAAGTAACAATGGACCTAAGACTTATCCTTGAGGAACACCTTTTTGTATTTCTTTGTAATCAGAATGTATTGTTGTTATGTAGTTCTAGATTCACAATATAGGTATTATTTCCCAGCACTTTAATATGACAGAAGAATTTGGTTAACTTTACCTCATTATGCTCCAATTTTGTAATAAATGTTTATGAGATACTCTGTTGAGTTGTTTAGTTAGGTCTAGAAATAGGGTACTGTGTTTTTACTTTGATGAATTTTATCTAAAATTCATGAATAAATCCACTTACTGCAGTGAAAGGGGAATATGCTTTTTTAAAACAATGTTACCAATGTACTAAAATGTATTACTGTTTAAGAAATTAGATATTTTAGATAAAGTAATTTTTTCATACAGTTTTCCAACTATGCATGTAGGTGCAATAGACCTATAATTTGCTGCGTCTAGTTCACATTCTTTTTTTGAAGATTGGGTGAACTTCACTTATTTTAAGCAAATCTTGAAATATTCCATCATATATTGAGTAGTTGATTAAATAAACTAGACTATCTAGTATCAATTTACCATATTTTTTAACATAATATATGAAAACCCAACCTATCCACAGTTATTTGGACGTTGAAAATTACTACAATGAATAAGTGGCAGTTTACTTAATAAGTTCTACTTTAAACTTATTTCTTATTTACAAATTTTTCATGATTGAACCAAAACACTATCCATATTATCTTGCTTCCAGCATAAATAAATATTACATAATGTAATTCCTTAATATATAGTTAGTTACAATAGGGCTAAATTACCTGAACAATACAAACATACAGTAAATCCTAAGAGTATTGTGTTTATATTTCCTTTGCATAAGTTATGCTTTGTAATAAAAATTGTATGTACAACTTTATAGACTGCATCTATAAATCATCAATTCTGGTGGTGTAGTGGTAACCATACTTGCCTTCTAAACACAAGGTCGCAGGTTCAAACCTGGCCAAGATCAATGGTTATTTTTTCGGGCTTAAAAATCCCAAGTATGGCTTCCTTCAGAAGGGAAGTAAAGCCATGGGTCCCATTTATGGCATGAAAAAGAACCTCAAGCCTTAAAGAAGAGACCTCTGAGCAAAATTTATTGGCTGTTTCACGCCCTGAATAGGATGGGATGCTGATGACCTGAGATGTTAAAGAGCGCCCTTAAATATAACAAATCAATCATCTATCATAACAATGTTACTTTTATATAAAATGAAAAAATTATATTTTGAATATAGAGGCTAACTTCGTTTATTTGCCAATTTTCTTTTTAACAGTTTCAAATATGCAGTTTTTTCTTTTTACATTGTGCTCATATTTCCAACAGTATCATTTTAGTTTGTATTGATCCTTATCTCTATTAAGTACACAGCGTATTTGATGATCTTATCAGAGGCTATAGAATGAAAGTAACAATTGGATGATCACTGCATTCAGGTTTCTGGTCAAACAATTGTATGGGCCACCCCCAGTTCTTGCAAAATTAAAATATGAATGGAACCATCCCTTCTTCACCACCACTGATTTGTTGGAAGAAAGTATTACATCCTGTCTTTAAATCCTCAAAGTGTAGCGTAAAAATTGTGCTATATCTGCAATTAAATGGCTTCATTGTTTCATCAGTGGTTTCAATCATGAGCATATTTTATGCCTGAAGGATAGGTGCATTATTACAAAGTTTATGACATAAAATTGTTTGTATTGAAGTTAATAATTTTTAAGGTATGCTGTTTAAAGAATTAACATTTAAGAGAAATTGAGTCGAAATAGTAACATACACACCACTAAAATTGAATTAAATGGAAGACTAGTTTCGGGAGCCATCGCTCCTATCATCAGTTCCTGGTCGACTGCCGGCCTCGTTGTTTGTGATAGATCGATTCGTCTCTGGTGGAGGTTTGATGAACTTTTGTATTAGTACATCACTTGGCGGGATTTCGAAATTAAAAACTTTCTCCTTATTCTTCCAAATATAGATATTTTCCCAGACTGTAAGTTCAGTTTTTCCTTTAATATATTTAAGTAATTTTGGGTTTTTATTAATGTTATGTTGTTCTTTCCAAAAGTGCCAGGCTACCGCCGATTTTTCTTCTTGTTTTTGATTTATATTCCTAATGTGTTCTTTGGCTCTTGTTTTTATGTTTCTTTTGGTCTTTCCAATATAAACTTTATCACAATCATTGCAGTTTAAAGAATGTTTATAAACTGGGAAATAGTAGGTTAATCCTTGTTGGATTATTTTATTATCCAATCTTTATATGAAAATATAGCTTAGTTTTTATTTTTAATACTAAGTCAATGCTGTTATGGGAGCCATATCACTTAATGATGACACAGGGGGCTTGGGAAAGTTTTCAAAAGCTTTAAAGTGCATTGCATAAATCATATAGCCTTAAAATTAGTCGTAATTATTTTTATATTAATCTCTTTATCACTTCTCTCTCATTTTGTAGAAAACAGCTTACTTAACATGCGTAATATGCTACAATCAAGAAAACATTAAGAGACAAAAATAAACCCTGTTATAATTCAGACATCAAATAGTTAAACAAATATTTAATAAATGAAAAATAAATAATCACAGATAATTAATCTCATGCTATCATTGCGGGAAGCATATCATTGAACATCCTGGAGAACGCCAATTTTAAATGCATCTAAATATATATTGCCATGGGAATAAACCTTATAATTCATATAAGGAGAAAGTATATAAATGGCATATAATAAGAGCCATTATTTATTTATTCTTTTGTTTAAGGGTTTAAGCTCATGTAATTTGCCAAAATATTTTTGAATGATAAATTAAATGAATCTAAAGATTGTGCAGAATGAATATGAAGACCATAGAACATAAAGTAATCTCAAGGTAAAAAAGTACTCCTGAAAAATGTCCTTTACCTAGACAAATGAAAGGAGTAGGAACCTAAAGCTGTCAGTTTACCAGAAGCTAACTAGGACCTCAGGCACAATGGTAGACATGTATCTCAGTTCACAGTATATTCAGACATTGGTTGTTTACATATCTGGATGACCACAGATAACATGGAGGGGTACATTAAAATTTTAAGAAAGCTTAACTCAGATGTTCTCTCAAAAGCTTATCCAATTAATAATTCAGAAAAAATTATGAAATGATAATTTGTTGTCTTACTTCTTTTTCCTAATAAGCTATGTAAATTTAATATGTAGCTGCTTCTTATTTATACTGATGCTGCACCATATATTATCACTATATTACTGAAAGAGGTACTAATGGTGGTTTTTGACCATACAACATGTACTAAGTTTCTATCTAACTGATCTAACAAATGATAATTTACATGCATTTTACAGATATCTTTTGAATGTCTATAATGATTCTGCACAATAATAATGTGCAACAGAACTATTCAGCTAATTTTATTTTTATTTCTTCTACTTCCAGTTCCTGTTTCTTGTTATGTAAATGGTTAAAGCCATAAGTCAACCCATCATTTATTCAAATGTTTTCAAGTAATAAAATCCCTTAGGTTATGTTACATACCATACAATCTATGTTTATATTATTGTGGGCTCTCCAAATTCTTAATCATACCAAAACCCATTAGCTAAATCCAAAAAACACTATTGCAAACCAATAAGCAGAAAATAATAAACAATTTTGCAGAATAAAGAGCAGACAATAATCAACAGTTTAACTTTTTTCAATAGGTCTGTATTCAACAATTCATATAATGTAGAACAAAATTTCTTCACTTATGCACATGCTCAGGTAGCTTTTAATTTTTAAAATGAATGATTTTATATTTATATTTATTAATGCTTTTGATTATGTATTTGTATTAAATATTTGCTAGTTATTGCAGTTTTGATGGTTTAATTGATTTGGTTGCCTGTGAAATGTGCCATAGAGAAATTTAAATTTTACCTCTTCCCTTATAGATAATTTGGGTCTGATGTCATTAGGTGATTTTTAAGCATTTTATCACGTGTGAAGAGCAATCTTTTGCATTATTAATTAATAATTAATATAATAAATAACTCTGTTTAAGTTTACTTTCCTTTGAAAGAAACATGCTTTTCATTCATTATAATTATACCATCCTAGTCTTAAAACCTGAATGATTGGTTTTATGAGGCACAAGAAGAAATTGATTAAATTTTTTCATGCACTAAGAGCATTCATTAATTAGAATGTGTGTATTAACTATAAAACTGACCTTCATCACCATGATCAAAATCTGCACTGCATTTCTTATGCACAGGAACTGGATTAGCTCCAACATTTCCAGTGGGGCGGATTGCTCCCATGGATAAAGACTTGCGCGGTGGTCCACTTGTATTACCAGCACCAGCCTTTGCCTCTTCAGTCCTTGCATTCCGTCCTTTACCACCTCGTGGCCAGGCAAACTGCAGCCGGTACTCAGTGCTGATCCGAGTAATTGCATTACTAAGCGTACCAGCAGAGGGGGCAGGGGCAGGTGGGGGGTAACTCGCGATCATCTGCACACACATTGGATGGTCTGTTGGTCTTCCCACCACAATTAATTGCATTCACTTTTCACTTTCTATCTAATTGTTTCTTGCTGACTAGATGCTGCTAATTTATTAAAAAATGTAACAGAGATTGCTGTTTCTGAAACCTGAAAATGAGAATCAAACTAGCATGTCAATTAACAAAGGGTTTAATCAAGCATTGTGTAGGATTAAAACACAGTTCAAGCTAAGTAATGATATGATCAGTGTTGGAAAAACAGATCATGAATTGATCATAAAAAAATAAGAATAAATGGAAATAAAAATTGTCCTGATACAGCAATATGTGGATAACTGTTTTTCATATCTTCAGATAAGTACAAAACAAGTAAATAAGTAAGATAAATTCCAGTATTGCAACAAAAAAAATGCAGTATTTTAGTCAAATTCCTTGCAGAGAAAACTAAGCTGTAAAACTAGGAATACACTAAAAATTTAATAAAGAATTGCTTTTCTTTAAATTATGTACTACCTGTAAATAATTGATCAGCTTTTCCATTCTGAATATTACATATTTATTTAAATATCTATTGCAGTACAACTGTGTTATCTTATACACAGTTATATGTGAAAATCACTCTTATTCTTGTTTTTTTAGAAAGTTGTAGAAATTGAGTTTTTATAGTTCTGCATTTGTGGAACCAAATTAACAGTCATAGGAATAAAATCTTTCATCTTACCAATGGTTAGTTGAATATTTTAGCTGTGAGCATTATTTTTATGCTCAGATTTAGTAGAAGAGTTGGTTCATAATTATAGCCCTAGTACTTATAAATATGCAGACATTTGCATCTAATTCACATTTACAGATTATTGCTTTAGTCTTATTTCATGCCAGAATTGTTATAATTCCAAAGGTATGGGATACATATTAACTGGTAATTATAAAAAAAATGTCTGTTAATCATTAAAAGTATGCAATTCCAATTACATGCTAAGGACAATAATAAATATTTGAACGTTTTCTGACATTGGACAGTCATCAAGTTAGATGCACAATATAACTGAATTAAAGGAAGATGATTATTCTGTCAGTAGGCTTCTGTTGGTGCATGTTGAGTAATAATATATTACCATTTACTGGAACCCGTCAGTGAATTACAGTACTGTGTGAGTGTTGCGAAATTCGCAGATTGCCATTAATTTGTTACTGACGATTTCATATTACGGTTTGCAATCGCATTTTTACATCTATGATTAATGAAATGACAGATTCAACCCCTCTGAAGGCAAAAACTACACGACATTGGCGCTCTCTGTGGGCGCAGCAGTAATTGGAGTGCCGGATGAAGGACTTTATGCCAACCGATGCCCTAAATAATTAGTAAATAATGTTGTATGCTTAAGGCTGACTCAGAAAGTAAAGGCAAAGCTCATTTAACGCTATCATCTTCTAAATGTCTGTGGAAAAGAAACGTTTATTGCTCCCGGCAATCTACAATCTGGATACAATATACACCGCTTCATTTACTTGATCATCAGAAGTGAACTTGCGACTGCGCTGGACCGAAGATTTGATAGTTGCGCAATGTCAAATTTCAAATGTAATGTGAATGTAGAAGGAGTTCAAGCTCGCATTGCTGCAATACTCTATCGCTCTTGCTTCTATAACAGCGGTGGCTTGAAATGTGCATTATTAGTGAAGCTCTACTGAGAAAAATTACAAGTATCTAATAAGTAACTAACCTATTTGTATATGTTAGCTGTATTCTTCTGTCTATAAGAGTGGAAAATGTTTCTGTGATACTATAAAATGTAATTATAATGTTCATTATAAAATGTAATTTAAAAACAAAATGCAGTTATATTCATAAACGCACGTAGTTTATTATAGCAACGCGAAATCCGATACTACAACCACTTCACTCAAAATTATTTCACAGACTAAGCAAAGAATGAATGAACTTTACGGATAGCCTAGAATGCTCGCTTCAGAACCGTTATTTTCTTTAAAAAATGGCATTAAACCCACTCAAAAGGCTACAAGGGTGCTGACCAATAGCGGTCGGTAGGTTTAGGACCTAGGGACGCTATTAAAATCTGCATGTGGCATGTCGAGTATTTAACGTTTGTTATTGCGTTGATTACGATACTCATTCAAAACAAATGCTGGGACATTATTTCAGTTATTACAAGACCAACTACACCTGCACAAGAGATAGAACTTTAGACTATATAGACAAGGGATGCACGAACTGTTCCACATCTCGTGAATATTGTACAAGCAAATAAAAATATAACAAATCCTCCTCCTTATAAACTTCCAATAAAGCAATGTATATGCAATTGCACAGTACTAAAATAGTTTTAATTTACAGTGAGTCTAAAAGGACTGTAGATATGATTACGTACCTCTTTTGTATATTTGTATAAACATTCCATTCTCCTGCCTTTCCTCGCAAAATTCTCTATGACATTTTAAATGAGTTGAAGATACGTTCTTTCAGTGACATCAGACGCTCCTTTTAGATTGACAAGAGTGCAAGGGTTAATAGTTTTTCCTGCCCTTGGGTGTTTCTGCAGGATTCTCTTCATGGTCGAAAACGATCTCCACAGATGCACTTGTTACAGGAAAAGTTAAAATCAATGTACAAAGGTTTTAAATTTCCCGGGGTGTATCACTTTCTAATTTCTTTAAATATTCATGAGACTATTTATCGACTTATCCGCCCAATCTTCTGTATTAAACCTGCAATTAGTTCGCTTCTTAAGGGAGAAAAGCCTAAATACCTGGGGTAGGTATCTTTTAAAATAAGCCAAAGCCTTTTCAGGGAATATCTTCCGATGAGATATTCATTTGTTTACATCTAACAGCCCAAAAATATTAATATAATCAATTCCTGAACGCGACTGCAAATTTGCTGTGAAATGTCAATGATTTCGTAAAAGAGACACCTATATTCATCATAAATGTCCTCCGTTGCAGCCAAGCGTGCAGGTGGTTCTTCTTTTAATGCGACTCGTTCCCAAAGTTGGAGAATTTATCTCTCTGTTCTCCGGGCCAAGTTTTTCTTTTCCTCTACTTTCAATGAGCAGTAAGCTATATCTATATATCATATTGAATATTAATACTATATTCAATGGGATATATAAGAAACCGACGATTTCCGACGATCAATTTAGTTCTTGTAGTTAGCTGGTTACCACCCAATAGTAACTACTGGCTTCCAGTAGTATGTAAATTATTAAATTAGTTAAAATTTTTTTGGTTATAAGTTTTATTTAGTTCATTATTATAGTATATGTTATTTTCTTTATAGATTGTGATCTGTAAAATGTATCATGTGTAATGAAATAATTTTAATAATTAATAGATGATAAAATTTGGAAAATACGTCCCGGTACAGGCAACAAGATGCCCGGGTGGAGTATAGAACATTTTATTCATTTTTTTATCATATTGAATAACGTGTCTGTCAATAAAACAGTTGAACTAGTTTGGTTCAGACAGAAGTACGCATCTGCAATGAATATCTTTTTATCCTAATTATCAGGATTTTTACAAATACGAGTAAAAAATCTTTATGGGACTCATTGTCATATATGGTGAGAACACTCTGGAATTATAATTCCAACTTGATTGAGCAATCTTCGGGATTCTTTTCGTACTTCTTTGTCTAAAGCGCTGGTCTTTTAACCTGACTTAGAAAAAATATATTCGGAAAATTCCATAACTGTTTGGAAAAAATGTTGCTCTTTTTAATTGCACTCAGTGCCTAAGACAGAACAAGATTTAATCGATGGGCATAGCAGTTTCCGAATGTTGCTTCAGAATATATTTCCTAAATTTTATCCTGCAGTCCAGTTTGTGTGCTGCAAAAACTGCTGCTGCGTCGCACGTTTGCCTATCAATTTATTGCCAGTGTTATAATCATTAAATTATTTTTAAATTCCTCTTGCTGTCTTGTCAGAGCAAATATTGGTAAATCGTAAAAATCTTTTCTGTATTTCACTGTTATTTTTTACATAGCGCAGGACTGTGCTAAGCTGTAGCTTGCAGGCAATATCTGTTGATTCATCAAATATAATATATGCAAAAGTAACATTTTCAATTTTTTATTTAATATCTTGGATTAAAACATCTCCAATACCTTCTATCAAGTCATTCTGGGTGTGTTTGGACAGCTCTGTGCATTTTTCATATACTGTGACAGATTTTCATCGAATTCACTCAGTAGATATAAGCATTCAACATAGTTTCTTTTATTACTTGATTCTTTAGATTCATCGTGCGCCCTAAATGCATGTTCCTTTATTTTCCCAAAGGCACGTTACTTTAATTAGCATGCGAGAATTTATCTGTTGTGTTTCACTAACTTTGAGTCACCTCATGGAGATGAGCAGATCAGTGAAACTCCCTGAGAGTTCAAACATTCTTATCTTTAAAATTAATGAACATGGCGGTAATGTAATATATTTTTGCACCCGTACATGCAGTGAACCATTTAAACTTATCATAAAATATTTCAACTCGAAAATATTTAAAACATAACTTTAATTCGTCTATAGGCATTATACATAGCACATAGGAAGAAAAGCAATCTTCACACCGCGTACAGAACCTGTACTTCAAATAGCTTCACGAAGTTTCACACTCCTTTAGTAAAACGCAAATACAACACATTGCCAATAAAATGGCACCACAAAATACATTTAAAGTGCAATGCAGAAAGAATGTTACGGATGAAGCATAAAACCTAGATCTCTTTTAAATCTTTTGAAAAATTACTTACATACAGTGTAATTCTGCATTCATGGGAAAGGAAGCTGGGTTTCCTTCTCAGCAATGAACCGACCGTCATTGGCGCTAACAGAGGGTAGCTTTAGTGTTGAAGCGCTAATGACCACGTAGCCCAGAGTGGCACAATAGCCTCGTAGAAAGCCTCTGTAAGCACGATTTTCCCCTCGTTGCCATGGCAACCAATGTATACAAGTGGGTGAAAATAAGAGCTATACAGTCATTATAAATCTCCTTTGGCTTTACAAGCTTAGCGATTGAGACCTGGGCAGGCTGAAAGTGGAAATAAAAAAGCACGAGAATAAACCCGAAGAAAATAAATACAAAGCTATTAAGGAATTAAAGTTGCAAGAAAATCAAATGAAGTGGCACTTTACTGGTCTCTCTGTTCTATATAGAGAGATGCATTATCATGGTGGTTACTTTGGATAGCTCTTTTCTTTTACTGCGTTGGAAGGTTTAAATTTTCTTTGCGGCAAAACCCAGTAAGTTGCACAACTCACTGTTACTTAGTCACCAGAAGTGTTCCCTTAATGTTTCAAAAGCAAGACAGACAGTTTTCCTTTGTTTTCCTGTCCCCTAAGGTATCTTTTCGAGCACGAGCTATTGCATAATATGAAGTCCTAACGCTAGAGAATCTACCTAAATCGTCCCTGTATCTCAAATACCGACTCTATTTACAAGTATGTACTAAATATGAAAACTCTTTGAAAGAACTGAGAACTAACATTGAAATTTCACTTTCATTAACACACAAATTCAACAAGAAAAATTTAAATATGCGTATTTATAGTATGGTTCGTTCTTTACTTTACTGTAGTCTTGTGCCCTATCATGTCCAACATTGTAGACGAAAGTGAAAATATTTACTACATGGGAACTATAAACTGATGTGAGTATTCGATTTGAAGCAAGAAACGCAGAAGATAAATAGTAGCGGCTTTTTCCAACAGAACGTTAGTATGTTTCCAATTCTATCCAATAGCACAAGTTCATTTTGTTTACATTTTTTATCCTTATCACTTTTGTCTCCCAGAATTTGTTTTTAATTTATAAAATTGGCACGATGACTGTAAATGATAAAAGATTGAGGCCATGCTACAAATTATTGTATTATGTAAGAATTAAAAATTAATACCCGTCTAAAGACAGCATTCACCTCTTAGAGAACACTGGAGAAGGTAATGAGTTATTTCAGTTGCGGGGGACAAAAACTCCTTGAAATTTGAGAGTCAACATTTTAACTGCTTTTACTTCCATAATTGGTTGAGAAACTGATTGAGCCAGCAAAGTTTTAGAGAATTTAACTACGATGCTCATCAGCGCCTTAATCCAAACTAATTAAATGTTCTAGCTAAAATTTATTCCCATCAAAGACAAGTATAAAAGGCAAAAAAAAAAAAAAAAAAAAAACACTTGGTGATCATGATAAGTAAAAGGAAAAACATGCAAACCAAAAAATAATGAGGAAAGAGCCCACCAAAGACTATGATAAATGGTCCAAAAGGACACAAAGGTGTCTGAACAGTATACAAAGCGTTAAACCCACATGAAGGGAGCTACTGGAAAGGATTGAAAAAGTATCAAAATAACGAACATGTAGGTAACACAACAAATTACCAAATAATATAAGTAAAAATTTAAAACAATTCTACGCAAACTGTGCCCCCGAGTTAAACTAAACTTGTTATAGCACCAAGATCGTCCACCAGAGCAATGCTAGGATACTAGGGGGGCAGGCAGATACAGAAAGTCTGGGGGCCCAAAGCGCAAAATACAGTTGAAACACGACTGACGGTAAGATGTTCCCCACAGTAAAGAAACTTATAAACGTGCAGTGTCATGCCCTCAAACAAAACGGAAGAAATCCAGTCAATTAAGGCGGACTTAGTCAAAAGGGACTGATATGATTTCCTGAAACTTGTCACCGCAGAAATCTGAATCATTCCAAATTGAACACCAAAGAATGACTTCCTCCAACATAATTCTACGCTGCTCAAGAAAACAGGACATGAGCCTGAAATTCAGATTAGTGATGTCAGGAGTTTGCAGCTCATTCTGGGTTTTCCGCAAAGAAAGTGGCTTGGAACTTTCAGACTTTTCAGTACACATTTGCGAAGATAAAACAAATGGTATGTTGTCCAGTTTTCTGTGTTTATATACAAATATTTCGATCAATGGCAGAGATGTTATTAAGCAAAACATCTTTTGGATTAATAAACTCTAACTGAAGCCTTGCATTAAAAACAAAGGCGCATCTCATACATATGAATACTTGCCTGTCAATATGCCATTTCCGGTTGTCTGGTGATAACCATACTTGCCTCGTAGACCCAAAATCGCGGTTTCATTTCCGACCAGGTCGATGGATATTTTCGGGCGTAAAAATCCTTAGTATGGTTTCCTTCGGAAGGGAAGCCAAGGCATTGAGTTCTCAACAAACTGTGGAGATTAAGGAGAGGATAACGTCCTTAGACTACATGCCAAATTAACACCGCCAATGATGTTCCTCCATCCAGAAGATTGAACGCCCCCTTGAGTTCCTGCAATAGCTGAAACGTCTGTGGTAGAGTTCTGGCAGGCAACTCAAGTAGCTTCACACCCGTTTCCGCATTGCTCCCGGCTCCTCTAGTAGAATGCTGACTGTCTTCTAGGCAATTACTCCTCTTTTAAATTACGAAAAGGAGACTCAAAATGGCGGACAGAATTAGGTCTCGCACCGCATTCTGGTTCACATTTTCTTGTGGAAAACTAGGACGTACTTTAGCATTTTGCCGCCCTGTTCGCCGTACAAGTCATTTTAATGAGCATGACGGATTTCCATCAATGCTCCCACTTCCGTTTTCCAAGCTACAATTGTCTTCGCACCTATCGTTGGGGTCCAGAAGGAGGCATAGCGATCTTTTTCAGGAGAAATGTAGTCCATCCTCCAATCCAGCTCCCTTCTCTTCAAATCTCAGAGGCCTCGACCACGGTAGTGAGCTCCCGACACACGAAAGTGCTGATAGTATCTGCATACCACTTTCCTTCCAGATCATTCGTGGAGAACGATTACCAGTGCACACTATTCTTACATCCAAGAGTCATTCTGACCGGTGATTTCAATACCAAATTTTTGCGTTCGCATTCTACTCAACAAGCAGTAAACAAAGTTAATGCAATCATTCGTTTACTAGATCATGACCCTCAGCTTCGAATACAGGAGCCTGGCAACCCACACATCATCCGCTTAGTAGAAGACAACCATCAGTCATCAACTTTGCGATAATGAAGCAAAACCTACATCATCTTACCCTCACTTCACTCAGTGCACTACCTTTGGATCATAAACCCATGTTGGTAGAAACCAACACAACACAAGCATTATTTAGCGGAAATCAATCTCCACATTGATTGGCAAAACTTCAAGAAATTGCCTCAACGCTATCATCCCTCCACATTAACATATCACAGATATCCAACCTTAGAGACAGCGATCTTATCCTTCGCTATCATGGTCAAACGAGTGACTCATAGCCTCACAATCAACACCACTGCCCCTCTCATCCAGACATGATCCCATAAATCCTAGAGCTCCTTATTCGCCGATCCTAGGCAGGCCGCAGACTCTATCAATGACACTGCATGCCCCATCATCAAGGACTTTCAAGGCGCTTGAGCCGAGAAATCAGAGTCCGACTAGGCGAGTACAGAACACTCGACTGGAAGGACAAAATGGTAAGGCAGATTCTTGTTGATGGAGACATGTGGAGAATCGCTAAAAACTTTCGTGGACGAGATAAAAACTTTCATTGTTGGCACCAAAGGCCTGTCATATGATCAAAAAGCCAGTTTTTATGCTCTTGCTGATTATCTTGAACTTCTTTTTAAGCATTAAGATAACCTCCAGGACGAAAACTTCTCACGTAACTTCAGTCGAGACATTCGTCGGTACCTCCTGTGACCGCCAGGCGACGAGCACTATATATTCCTATCTTTCATCCCACCGAAGTCCAGCGTGCACTACTGCGTCTCATCCCAAAAAGGCTGCCGGACCTAATGGGCTAACTCCCTTCATGCTTTGCAACTTTCCATTCAAACCTGTGTTATTTGTTACCAAGGTATTCAATATTTCCATTAGCCTGGATCATTTTCCATGAGAGTGGACAGAGGCTCGGGTGATGTGGTATTGAAATCGGCCAAATACCAAGTACATTCCTCCAGCTATCGCACCATTACTCTCCTGTCAACTCTTATCAAAAATCCCAGAGAGAATTTTACTGGTGCGCTCGTTTCCTCTTCTAGGAAATATTCAAGTCATCCCTCTTCATCAATTTAGGTTTCGTTCTGGTCACTATACTGTCCAACAGCTGCAGCAAATGGAGGAAGCTACAGCCCTGGGATTTCAGGACGAAGTTTTCACTCAAACTGTATCTATGGACGTAGAAAAGACTCCTCTACGAAGTGACGGGCTCCTACATAAGCTCATCGACCTTGGGCTTCCTCAAATATTCATACAATATTTAAGCTCATATCTCAAACAGCAAACTTTAAAACACTGTTGCGGGAAAAATTCCACACTCAGACCAATACGTGGTGGAGATTAGACAGTTCTGTCCTATCACCAACAGCTTTCAACATCAACATGGCAGAATTTTCCCACACGTCAGACAGCTCAATATGCTGCTGATGACCTGGTTACAAAACAGATAAAATTTCAGGCTAAAAACAACGCCATAATATTCACCAAACCCCGCATATTCCAAACTTCCCCGCACTTACATACAGACAACAAGGAAACAAGTGAGAAAATTTTCGAAAATTCTCTTATTTTGGGGGGGAGTACAATTGAATAATAGTCTAACTTTTAAGAGACACATCACGAAAACTGATCTCAGGACTGTGGGAGAAATTGCTGAACTCATTCCTATGTTCAGCTCAAAAGCGATAGCAGTCTATTAAAGTTACATCTTTTCAAAGCACTGCTAATCCACATCTGCTCTGAAATCCAGGGTATGGCAGCAGAAAGTTGGCTGCTCCTCCTTCAACGGGTGCAGAATAAAGGATTTAAAAGTTATTGATTCTGCATATAGCTGCTTTCCTACCAAATTACTGCACGAAACCTCCATCCTTCCATACATGGAGGTTGAAATTAGGCGGCGAGCACAGAAATTTTACGACAAATTGCCTCATCATGAGAGCGCTCTCGTTCGTTCTTTAGGTAATTATAATTGCCAAGCTAGAGTCAAGCCAAACTTCACTCTTCGTCTGGCCTGAGGACATCTTGAATGACAATAGCATGAAACCTACCAACTGGTTAAATTTCTGCAATTTAAAAAAAAAATGTTCATATCAAATAGCAGTATGGGCATGTTAAAAATTGCAATCCCAGCCTGTCTTTAAGTATGGTGTTTGGTCCTTGGCATTTCCAGAACTGAACCGAACCAACCTGAACTACTCCCAGAACTAGAACCAGTAAAATTTAGCACCCTGGGATAGAAATGTAATAAGCTATAGTATGATTCTTTGGTTGAGGCTTGGATTGGTAAGAGATAGTGCGAATCTTCTCTAAAATGATACAGGTGAAATTGAAATCCTGGGTGAAGCTGAGCATGGGCATATTCTAATAACTTTATATTTGTTATCAGCTTTGTTTTATTTATACTCTGTTGCAACGTAGTATATTCCTAGGAATAAATTCCTGTAGCTCGGTGGAGAGTTATTGCTATCCAAGATGTCTGCAGGCTAGAATTTTGCTTTTGGTCTATTTCGACTATTTAAGTTGCCTAATGTACGGACAAGAGTACTCTCATGAAAATGCAATATAACGTAGAATTTTATATCCCGGCGCTAATTTCTTCCTCTAAATATGGACGGGAGGAACTTTCATGCCGAAGCCTAACAGAAAAACTGTGGTGAACAGAATAGATGACTAAGTGCTATAATATGCACCCTTTAAAGAAGTACAGCAGACAACTCTCTCCAGCCATACCCCAGTTTTCGCAGTCATACAGTATGAAAGGCTTGATCAGAGCTTTAAAACAGGTGGAACTATAAGTGGACCTGCATTGCCTTTGAGCTGAACACAAGAGCAATTTCAGCAATTGCTCGAGTGTGGTGAACATAATAATAATAATAATAATAATAATAATAATAATAATAATAATAATAATAATAATAATAATAAATCTGTAATACTACATGCCGGTACCTTGTTCCTTACACCGGAACATATATTCCAAAGCTTTTATTCTTCATTTGAAAAAAAAAAACATGTTTACACTTATTACATTATTATTGTTCAGATTGATGTAAATCTAAAGAATCACTAAAACAAAGGGATTAAATAATAATAATAATAATAAAAATATATATAGAACAAAAGGAAAAGTATTATTTGAATATCTACTTTAACATATATAATAAAACATTCCTAAACTAAACCAATTATAAATCCCCATACATGCTGGAAGCCAGCACTGACCTAGAAATGGTACCCAGTTGTTAAAGTAAAAGTACATTTTACCTTTCAACACTATTATTTACTTATTAAATTAAAACAAATCTGTTCTCCCGGTTTCCGACAAAAATGTGTACTGGTATCCTGCACAATTATAATTTTCCTTAAATTCCTTTCTTCTTTATCGCAAATAAGTTACGTAACTTTAATCCAATTCTTGTTAGTTATATATAAAACAAATTTAATTATATACTATACAATTCCTACCCTAATACCTAACTTATTATGTGATTTAGCTTCCCTTACGTTAAAGTATACATTACTCTTATTGATAATAACCTTTTAATACTAGTTACTTTTTATTAATAATTAAACAGTTTATAGGTCTTATCAAGTTTAATATTGTTCATATATTTTTAACCATTAGCTTATGTTATTTTTTCTCTCAGCACTTAACTAGAGCTTTGCGTATTATATTTGGAAACTATGCATCTATAACAAAACACTCCCTTAGTAATTAATATATATTAACTTCATTCCCGGATCCTCGCCCTTCACTACCTCTTCTTTTCAGTCTCCTCCCTTGGTAGCTGCAGTTTCCTCTTCCTCTGTGTTGTTGTTCTTATTATTCTCCTACGCCGGCTCCTCTCCCTTCACCTCCCTTCTTCTTCTTCTTCTTCTTCTTCTTCTTCTTCTTTATCTCCTCCTCCTCCTCCTCCTGGTCCTCCTCCTCGAACTCCTCCCTTGGTGACTGCGGTTTTCCACCCTCCTCTGTGTTGCCGACCTTATATTAATCTCCCTCTTCTTCCTCTCCTCTGCATCTGTCCTCCTCCACCTCCAGGTTGCATTATTGAACGTTCCGTTTAATCCCCTTTTTTGATTTTCCTCTCCTTCTACTTGTATAATTTGATCTGTTTCTTCATTGTCATCCATAGGTAAGTTGATTGTTGGCATGTTTATTAAATGAATTGTGCGTAACCTTTCAGATCTTCTCCCTAATTGTTCTTCTTGCACTGGCACTCGTATCCCCTCCAGTTTAACTCTCTCCTCCTAGATGATTTTGCTTATTTTGTGAGCTAAGATTTCAAAATGGTGATATAATTCTTCTGTTCTTAGGATGTATTTTACCCATTTAACCCATTTTACCCATTTAACGCCGTTCTCTCCTCTTGTGTTAGTACACTATATCTCTTACATTCAAATAGGGCATGTTACGGAGTAATTTGAGAATGACAATATTTACAGCTGTCTTTATTTAATTTTTAAATTTTGCACCAATAAGTGTCATACGGACCATGTTCTGTTAGATAGTGAATCACAGCTTTTGTTGGTTTTAGGCGTCTTTGTTTAAACCTATCTGAGATATTACTAAACAGATTATGCGTTCTTCTCCCTATATTGATATCATCCCACAATAGTTGCCAGGTTAATTGAAGCTTATATTTTATATCAGATGTCGAAACACAATTTTTTCCAGCTATTTCAGTAACTTTAACATAATATCTTTTCTTAAAACAGTATATTGCTCCCCTTAAATGTATTAATAAATCTATCGGCCAAATTCCGGTGGCTAAAAGGGGGGCTAGAATAGGTGTGGTGCTAACCGCTCCTGTGTGCCTTAATAGTATTTTGCTGTGTGCTTCTTAATTGATTTTTAAACTTACATTATGCAGCCTGGTTGGCCACACCCCTGCCCCATATGTGACTATGGGTGCAAATATGTATTTGTGGTAAATTGTTATTGCATTTAATGATACTTTGAATTTTGACTGTATAATTCTCGCTAATTGCATCATTGTTTTCTCAGATTTGGATTTGACACAATCAGTATGTTTTTTTGAGGTTGAATTTTTCATCCAAAGATAATCCCAAGTACTTTACTTCTCTTTTTCTTGTGACTACTTGATTATTGTATTTTATGGAAGTGTACCATCTTAAGTTCTCTTTCAGGAGCATGTAACAGGATTTAGCAGAAGAAATCTGTAGTTTGGAGTTTCTACATCATATCTTTAAAATTGAACTTAGATTATTTGCCCGTTCTTCCAGTTGTTTCCTGCTATTTCCGTCAATTATAAATATAACATCGTCGGGGTAGGCAATGGTGTTCAGTACATAAATGTTGTTGTTTAAAGTATGCAAAAGGGTTTCCAGGACAATATCCCTAAAGGTAGGCCGAAGTACCGAACCCTGGGGACACCCTTTCGCAATTTGTTTATTTATCACCTTTCCTACGCCTTTTATATATACCTTCTTATTTAAACATTAATCTTTTGAAAGGGCATACAGGCATTTTGGAAAATTCTTTTCTTTTATTCTTTCATACAAAAAGGGCCACCATACGTTGTCAAAGGCCCCCGAAATATCAATTAGTATGGCCACAACATAGTTAAAATTTGATGATTCAACTGTTTTGATCACTTCATTGGTTGCATCTTCCGTTGTCCTTTCTTTTCTGATTCCATATTGGTGATTATTTATACCTGTCATTGTTCTAAATTTAGTTATTCTTTTTTCTATTAATTGCTCAAACACCTTGCCGATTGTATTAAGTAAACAAATAAGTATGTAAGAATTTGGTTGTTTAGGGTCTTTATCAAAGTCTTTTTTAATATAATTTGTTCGACTACTTTCCAGCACAGTGGAAAACGGTCTTACCAAATGCAGCCATTTAACAATCTAAAGAGAAACGGTATTATTTCTTCCTGAAGACAGATGTGTACCTCATTTGGTATCGCGCCTAGTCCTGCAGCCTTTTTCTTTTTGAGTTGATTAATGCCGAGTCTGATTTCTGAGATGTGAATTGGGTATATGACTCCAGTATTGTTAAATGTATGATTCATACTGATCCTTTTTAATGTGTTTAGTACTTCATCTGTATGAAGTTCATCATCGGGTTGCAGTTTGTTTAATAAGACGTTAATTAAATATCTCCAAGTAGTTGTCATTGTTACATCATCTTTATTGATAGTAGTTAAAACTTCTGTTTTTTTTTATTTTTTTTTCCATAATAATTTTGTATGGAGTACCCCAGATGTTAATATGTAGATTATTTTCTACAAATTTCTGCCAGGAGTTATTTCTAGTTTCATTTAATAGACGTTAATATCTTTCTTTGGCTTCACTGTAGTTTCTCAAGTTACTTTCCCATTCACCTGCTTTTATTGTTTTCTTGTATATTCTTCGAGTCTTCCTCATTCTTCTTCTGGCTTTTTTAATGCATCAGTTCAAATTTTATATATATATATATATATATATATATATATATATATATATATATATATATTAGGTTTTGAAATTGGTACGTAACCAGAAATACCAATTTTAATAGCTTTAGCTAACCTTTCTTCTTCTTGGTCAACGGAGTGCTCGGAATGATTTAACTGTAGATTGTCAAAACCTTTTGTCATTTTTGTTCAGTTGGAAAGTGAATATATACATTATATCCTTTTGTATTGAATCATTCTTACATCCTCTTCTAATACAGTAATCAAAGTAAATTAATCGTTGGTCACTAGACGTATAATCCTGTCCAACTTTATGTATTAAACCTGCAAAGTTTTACAAAATTTACAAAATTTATTTTAAATTTTTACGAAATAATTTACAAAATTTCCACTTTTAGTTTAGTTTTGTGAACAGTCTTGGTGATATGTCCTCTAAAAGTTAATAGTTTTATCAAGTTGCGCACCCATATAAGTTATGGAATTTTCGTACTGCATCCTTTGCTGATTACATGTGAATGTGGGATCATTTGCAGGAATGTGACGTTTTCTTTGGATAGAGCTACAACACAGATTTTAAGTAGACCAAACAGCTCGGAGTGGTAAAATGTCTTATCAGAGCATTCCCAACCTAAGTTGTCAAAATTTTTCTCGGGTCACACAACCTGTGAAACGATACATTGGCTAGCATCGAATCACTTGGTCACGGGATCCAGTAGTTAGCGGCTGGTCAGCAATAATACACCGATAAGGGACTTTCTCAAGAACAGCTAAATGCAGAAGGGGCCCCAACATGGACTCCCTAGAAGGGTAAATCTTCTTACAGATCAATTTCTGACCGACTGATATCACTGACGGTATTAAGAATGTCATACGGAGTTCAATAAGAACTAAGAGCTTACCCCAAGCCCGTGAGTGTTCTCATTAACCTCCGGACTGCTGGACCGCAAGGAAAGGCAATTCCTCAAAGCGGCACGCTTTACGGCAGCAAAAAGTTTCCTCTTCGACACAATATAAGACAAGCCCTCGTCATTCACCTGCACTTCTCACGCCCTTTAACAGTGGATGTGTTCACGCAGTCATCACACCAGTACCCCCCTCGGAAGGGTGAGTCGATCCTGGTGATGTAGTGGTGACCATACTTGCCTTCTAAATCCAAGATCGCGGGTTCGAACCCGGCCAGGATCGGTGGATTTTTTTCGGGCGTAAAAATCCTAAGTATGGCTTCCTTCGGAAGGGAATAAAGCCGTGGGTCCCGTGTCGTACATTTACGGCACGAAAAAGAACCTCAAGCCTGAAAGAAGAGGCCTCTGAGCAAAATTTGTCGGGCATACCCTGAAAAGAATGAGATTGTGATGACCTGAGATGTTAAAGAGCGTCCGAAAATGAAACAAATCAAAATCGGAAGTGTGACCATTTGCACCCAACTAAAGAGCATACAACATACCTACTGCTATTCAAGAGCAGAATGGCGGATCTGAACACTGCAAATCTCAACTGAAGAAACTCTCAGCCGGGAGACACCGGTTACTGGGGACGAAAACTTCACCTGTCGTTTCCCGCCAAAAACGTAGGCATGTGTCACCAAACACCCCTCCCAACATGAGCCCTGCTCCTACCCGAGATCAGGAACCACAGCGTGAGGGTGCTGCAAGGGGACAGAAGGGACCTCCAATTTTTGCAAGGCTTTCCTAATTATAAGACTGCAATATGAGAAATAGCGGCTCTCACCAAGAATAGTGTAGAGGCGGTTCGAGAATGCAATCAGGTTCGACTACAAACATATTCTGTGGAGTATCACCATGTGATCACTTCTTACTTATAACAGGAGAACATAGGGTATTATGCAGTCGGGGAGCAAAGAGATCATCGAAGAGAATTAACAGGCCTTCACTTGAAGGGAACTCTGGAGAAGATAGCCTTGGCTCTCAAAGTCGAGGACATAAAAGTTAAGGCAGTTCACCAAATGCTCGAACTGTGCCAAGAGAAGAATGGGGCTAGACAAAGAGAATACCTTTGCCTGTATACATAATTGTGGAACACGTCACACTTGGAGAATGTTCCCAGTTTAATGGCATTCGTCCATCCTCTGGACGACAGTCAGGTGGCAGAAGGTACATGCATGGGATGGCCCATCTCGGTACTTTCGGTGTTTGGCAACGGGCATGCCAACACCGATTGTACCCAAAGGAAGCATTGTTTAATGTGCGGTGGGAACCACACAGTTGAAAATTGTAACAGGGCTGCTGGACCACCGAATGTATATATTGCCACAAAGAACATGTGATAACATTAAAAAATTTCATAAGAGACTACGATTAACCGTTTTGGAGCCCTTCCTGTACCCCTGAAGTTCCACTGCTTCAAAGGAACGATGCAGTGTCTAATGATGTGCGAGATACACGTCAACATCTGTGCAGAGCATGTAGATTACTACTACACCTCCGAAAAACCACAGATTTAAAGGGCTACCACGATACCAGCAAAGGCACAGCGGACACCAAAGAAGGGCAAACATTCTGCCGGAGCGCAGATTCCTCTGGATCTGCTGCGGAAGTTCAAGGTTGACCTCTGAGATTAAGCAGCGTCGGGCGCGGTCATTACTTGGATGGGTGACCGCCAAGTAATGCCACGTGTCGTTTGCAGTTCCCCCCATCTTAGAAACACAGTAACCCTTTTCCTGGTTTCATTAATTTTTTTCCCTCTGTCCAGCGAGCAGCTAAAGCCACGAGCGGCTATAAATTATTTATATTATTCAAGCTGCTACGTGTTTAGACCTAAATATACCTACTCCTTATGTTTCAAAACCTAATAATTTTATAAGTTAATTTATTTATACAATTACAAGCTTTATAGAATGTAATGCAGCATATTAATTGGTTAATTAATGCCTAATTAATTACGTTAATATGTGCAACATTAAGTATACATGTATTTCATTAGTTTGATGTATTTAACTAGGTTGATGGGTAAATATATTGACATGTTTTTAGTTAGGTGAAACATATTTAATTGTGTTAATATGAGTAAAATTATGTTGGCATGTATTTAATTACTTGACAAATTTAACTAGATTGATTTGTATTTAACTAGACTTACATGTTTCAGTAAAGTTTTTTTTTTGAGTAGTGTTTAACGTGCATTTTTACTACTAAGGTACCACAGTGATTCAGGGAAGTGTATTTAATAAAATTAATATGTGTAAAATTAAATTGTTATGTATTTAATTAGCTTGATATATTTAGCTAAATTGACATAACTTTAGTTTGGTGAAATGTATTTACTTAAGTAAATGTGTGTAAAATATACTTGGCAAGTATTTAATTAGTTAGATGTATTTAACTAGGTTAATGGGTATTAAACTATATTGATACACCAATTAGTTGAAATGCTTTTAATAATTTTAATATGCAAAAATTAAATTGACATATATTTAATTAATTTGACATATTTAAGTATGTTGGTGTGCATTTAAATAGTTTGACATGGTTTTAGTTAGGTGAAATGTTTTAATTAAGTTAATATGTGTAAAATTAAGTTGACATGTATTTAACTAGGATTATATATATCTAACTAGATTGACTTTGTTTTTCAGTCAGGTGAATTATTTTAAATTAAGTTAACTGGTCTGTAAATATGTATAAAATGAATCAGATATATATTTAAATTATATTTATTTATTTAATTCTAGGTTGGAATGTATTTAATTTGGTTTCATTATAAGCGTTTTGCTGTAAACAATCATTGTATTTTAATTATTCTTCATTGCAGCGGTTATAAGCCCTATCGCAGTTAATACATACATGTATTATATATTAATATCAGAGTAAGTATTCCTTGATGAAAAAATTAGTAAATTTAATATTTGAATCAATTTAACTAAGCAGAATGAAAATAAGGAAAACAATGGAAACATTCATAGGCACGTTCATGTGGTATTTAGATTATACAGTATGACTTAAGTGTTTCGGATCATTAATTTCTCTTTTCTGTAACAATCTTATTAATATTGAGATGTAATGACCGAGTAGTATTTAATAAAATACCGCAAGTTATATCGTGATCCAATAATGAATTCCTTGTGAATAATAATTTAAACTTGGTCAAGCTATTTTTAGATAAATTTTCATTTACACTGAAATAATGATTGTGCAATTCAGTCTAGCTTGATATAAATAATTTTATGTTATTATTGGTTGATTTGAACTTTACGTTTCATTAGCGAAAAAAGCTGTTCAGGCATATGTATCGATCCAAACATACGCAACGTTTGAGCGGCTAGGGAACAGAAAAACGGAAACCTAATTTGAGAGAAATCTTTGCAAATGTCCGTTTTATGATCATTTTTAACATTAATTGTATAGGGAGTAGCAAAATGTCGAAACCTAGGCAAAAGTGTTGCCGTATTCTGATACCTCGACTCAAACTAGCGAAGAACGTCCTACAGAATTGGCACATATTCCTCAGATAGCTAATATTAGGATATCGCACTTTCGATAACTTTAGTTAATGTTCAGAATTTCCAACTAGAAGTTGATCTACTCACAGAGTCAAAGTTAATTTGGAAGTTTTTACAGTCTAGTATAATGTCAGTGATGATGAGGCTCTTGTCTTGAAATCCTTTAAATGCCACGTTAGATTCTTAAGGAAGTCAAAGCCACAAACCCACATTTTGTCCTGCAATTCAGTAATCGGCTCATTTTTACTAATCATAAAAATGTTATTTCTTCCATCAAGTAAACAATCGCCCCTGCTAAACCAGAGCACACTGCTGCGGTAGGGGAGATCGCCATATTGACTGTCACGTTCTGAAGAAAAAAAAAAGATTTAAGTTCTTTGTTTCTCAGAACTCTTGATCAAATGGTCAAGACTAATCACCACGTTAATACTTTTGGCGCATAGTTTTCTTGATACAGAATGCGAAGAGTTGGAGTCACATCGTGTGGAATTCTAGAAACAAGTTTGATATTTTCTTTAATTCGGGCTATTAGCGCACCACTGACCCCCACCATAGACCCAGCTCCACCTGTTGCCACAGATACAAGTTTACTCAAATTCCAACTTGCTTTATTAATGGCCCTCTAAATATCTTGAAATATTTCAAAACCTATAATGGTGTCCTTAAGAGCAGCTAAATATAATATTTTGCGGTAATTTTTAACTTATCATACACTTCCCTGACGAAGTTCCCTAGTTGTAAAGTGTGTGATATATCGCAACTCTTACTTATTGCTATGGAATGACCTCCTCTATAGCATCCACATACCTTCTTTAGCAAAGGCATAGTCTGTAAATAAGTTTTTGAGGCTGCAAATACCAGGAGAAGGAACATGACACATTATTAACATAACAGAAGGAAACTGCTGATGTTGAGGACTTCGCCTGTTCGTCCCAGCTACAGAATAACTCTACTAATATCCGCTCAGTGTAGTTTACTTTACGACAGCTGTATCGTAGCATTCATACTTTTTAAGTACCAAAATGACTAGTTTTCGTACAACGCAGGCGACTGTTTTCCTGTCAGGTTGGGAAAATATTTTTCTGTTCGTACAGCTTGGAGAAGGCGCAAAATATTTAGTTTGTGATAAAAGATTACAATATATTAAGAAGTTTTCATTTACAGCATTATTCTGTGTATCACAGTCGCTACGAAGCTCGCTCTTACTTTACGTCACTCGAAACGAAGAAATTCCTTCTTCATATGCGTCACAATGACTGCAGTTGTCGGACACTTAACAAGTCACCACCAAAAAAGCAATTAGTATAATATGTTATTTCATTTGAAATAGAATAGTTTGCTTCTAATGCAATATTACGACTTGATTGGTCTTCAAATACTCTGTTACGTCCTTCACCAATTATATAACAAAGCTTAAGATATGGATACCTATCCAATTAGTTTTGGGCCTAACTAATATATGAGTGCGTGGCAAACAATGAAAGAAAGATAAGCATATAAAATATAATACCTTAAAAATCCAACAGTTCTGCATAAGTTGTGTAATATTTTCGTGCATGGAATTCTTTAATATATTTTCAGTTTTTCTTTTCAATGTGCACAATGCATGTTATCATCCTTATATACCATTAAATACTTATTTTCCCATTCCCTTTGAAACTGTTGAAGTATTTTTCCACGGAAGACATTCATTTCCCAACTCCACTGTCCTATTACATAATATGCTCAGAGATAGTGAACAATTATATATGCGCTTTACGTAACCGTGGGGAAACTTGACATTACCTTCTGTACAGAGAAGTGTAGAATCTGACTGTTGACTGTGGGCAGATGGCTGCAGTCACGAGAGACAGCAATTCTCGCTACTCGCAGGGGTGAAGAGCTGGTTACTGCTGTTCACCTTGTCCTGTTGAGTCCCGAGCGGCTAGCCAGAAGTGAGCAATATTGGAGAGAGCCGAAGGTAGTGACTGGCACAGCTATTAGCTAGATAACGGTGCAATGCCTCATACGGTTAGAGTATCATGCTACACATGTGAAGATAGGATAGTGCGTTCCAATAATTAGCTCGATAATAGCACTTCACGATCAACGGTGCAATAGCTCAGGCGGTTAGAGCGTCATGCTACACATGTGAAGATAGGATAATGCGTTCGAATATTACCATATCATGCTTTTTTCTGCCGGGGTTAAAGGAGATTTGCCACAAATACAATTATTTTCTAGCTGAATTAGTTGCGAATTTGAATAAGAGCGTTTGCCACCATTAGCTACAATGATTTACTAACTAAACCACTGGGACCACCGCTTTCTAGGAATTGCCCGAGGTTAGCCGACAGATTAGGTTAGTATGTGCGTATATATGAATTAGATGGGAATTGGAATAAAAGCACATTTCCCAGCGTTAAAATATTTCACCCGCCTAATAATGGTTTGGCAAAATTACAATGATTTACTCGCTAAATCACTGGGTCCGCCTGTTTCTAGCATTTGCCCGAGGTTAGTAGATAGGTTAGGTTTGTGTGTGCATATTTGAATTAGTTGCGAATTGGAATAAAAGCACATTTCTCATCGTTAAAATATTCGCTAAACTACCGGGTCCACCGATTTCTAGGATTTGCCCGAGGTTAACCGACAGATTAAGTTAGTGTATGTGTATTTGAATTAGTTTCGAATTGCAATAAGAACACATTTCCCCCGTTACAATATTTCACCCGTCTAATAATGTCCTTATTATAGTGATTTACCCATACCTATCCATTTATATTTACAAAGTAAAGTGCGTGTTGATAAGTTCCGCTCTCTTCGCTGTTGCTCGGATTTGGCTAGCCACTTGGGTTCTAGCGCTACAAGAGCAGTTAGCAGCAGTGCTTTTATGTAACGTCAAGTAGAGAGATGCAGTTAAGTAAGAGGTCACTTATTAATCTCTGTTTTCAGCCCTACATGTAACGTTAAGTAGAGCGATGCTGTTAAGTAAGAGGTGCACTTACTGTCTCGCGTTCGGGACTGCAGCCAGCTTCCCACAGCCAACAGCCAGATTCCATACCTCTCTGTACAGAGTGTAACGTCAAGTGTGGGGAACGACTAGACGTGGTGCTTGGTCCACTGTGCTACTAATACCGGTGGCTGCTTTATTCAGTACAAGTAATAGTTGGTTACATCTCAAAGATACAAGCGTTCCAGACAATAGGAAGCGGCGCTCCAAGAGACAACTAATATACAACGTGGAAGAGAAATACGTGCGCAGATTGAAAGAGACGATAGACTACAGTAATAGGAACCAAAGAGTTATGTAACATTTTTAATTGCGTGCATGGCTAAATTAGCAATTTAGATACAAAATTTGCAAGGATCGGCAAAGCCGCAGAGTCTTTAAAATGTCGACAAGCAGCAGCATGCGGATCGTGTAGCTGACTAATCACGTGTCGTAAACAGATCATGCTTACCTAGCCTCTCTCCTTCAGGTCGCCTATTTGTAATGTTATGAAATTGCCACCAACATGCAGAAACGTAAAAATAAAATAAATAACAGTGCTGATTAACGTCCTTAGGTACTATGCACATAAGATGTCATTCCTGATAATTCAAATTGAGTAATAAAAAATGCGGTGCTTCATTTCACCTTTCCTCACACATATCGGTCCAGGGGGTGTAATGGTAGCCATACTTGCCTCCTAAACCGAAGATCGCGGGTTCAATCCCGACCAAGGTCGATGGATTTTTTCGGCAGTAAAAATCCTAATATGGCTTCCTTCAGATGTGTACTAAAGTGTGGGTCCGTGTCATACATTTACGGCACGAAAAATACTCTCAAGCCTGAAAGAAGAGGCCTCTGAGCAAAATTTACCGGTTATTTCACGCCCTGAATAAAATGGGACGCTTATGACCTGAAGTGTTAAAAAGCGTCCATAAATAAAACAAATCAACAAATCACACAGCATTTATTGAGACAGAAAGTTTGGTACACATTTTCAGTATTACTATAGAAAACAAATAATTATGCTTTTGCAGATTATATTACATTTTATCACAACAATAAAATACACAATTAAATTTTAACAGTCGTTCAATCTGAGGTGATTTCATCTAACCGTAACAAAAGAGTTGTTCAAAATGGGTTCCCTTAGCTTGCATGCATGCTTCACAACCCTTTTGCCAATTGCCATAAACAAGCCTAAATACTTTTTGACATTTTCACCTCCTTGGGAGGTATATTAATGAAACTCCTCGATTGTACCTATTTTACCCTTGTAAACTTTACTCTTAGTCACCGCAAAAGTAAAACTCCAGTGGATGAAACTCTGGACACCTGGCAAGCCAAAGTAACACATCCAAATCGCTTAATCCACTGCACTGCATCGCTAATGTAAGATCATCAACAAACCACATCGTATTTCTAGTCTGCATGGGTATATCCTCCAAAATTTGCGCAAATCATCATGAAACAACCTCTGGTATGTTACACACGAAAAACGTTGTGCAAGTACGAAAAGTCAACACATTCAAGGGAAAAAAAAAAAGGTTTTCAATTGTACCATACTAAATTAACAGACAGCTTGTGTTGAAAATTCTTCCGTTTTAATACATATGTATTTACCAAAACCCACGTGTGCATATTGTGAAAGTTTGTAATACCATTTAGGGCGAAACAAGCTTCGTCTGTAAACATGGCACTAACTAGTTGAAGTTGATTTGGTTTATTTACGGACGATCTTTAACATCTCAGATCATCAGCGTCCCATTCACTTAGGGCGTAAAACGATAAGTTTTGCTCAGAGGCATCTTCTTTCAGGCTTCAGGTTAAATCTACGACACGGGACCCACGACTTTAATTCCCTTCCGAATGAAGCCAAACTTAGGAATTTTACGCCCCCAAAAATTGATCGACCTTGGCCAGGATTGAACCCGCGATCTTGGGTATACGAGACAAGTATAATTACCACGACCATCAGGACCGACGACAATGCCTAGCAAAGCTGGATTTTGCGCACAGTTATGTAATAGCCATTCACAAAATCTCACACTTAGGAAAAGTCATTCGGTTACAAACATAATCGTTGAATGTGGCAAGGGCACAATAATTGTTCTCTAAGTGTCCTTAACAAGTGTCAAATGTGATTCCCTATATCACGAGCAATATCACGACTGTTACTGTGAGCTTGTTATTCCACTAAATTTAATATTTCTTCTTCTTCTTCTTCTTCTTCTTCTTCTTCTTCTTCTTCTTCTCCACAATTTCTTGGGGTCGTTTTCGATATACTGGCACCACACTTCCTGTATCACGAATTCGCTGACACACTGTAATAAATGTTTTCAGAACCGTTCTTAGTATAAGCGAATTACACTATATGGCCATAAATCAATATCATGTAGAGATATTATGTATTCGAAATTTTGGGCATTTTTTGCATTGTTTGTTAGCGTCAGGTTTACTACTACGCCTGTCTCTCTGGATGGCCCATGTGACATACACTGGCCTAGGTCAAGACAAGAATAATTAACCGCTCTTTCAAAACAGAGAAGGCAGCCGTGCCATGTTGCCAAAATTAAATACCAAATGTTACAATAGATTCAGTCATTTTCTGCGAAAATCGCCTTATACCAGAAAAGTTAAAAGAAATAAATTGTTACGTATTAATCACTGTAAGGAGGTAGCTGAAAACCAAAAAGTACCCATAATGTTTACCAAGTTAAAATGCACGAAACTTTGCCGAACATATATATCAGAATAAAGTATACAATTTGCAGCAATATGGTTTAAATGTTTTAGTATATTACCGGAGGAATGCATTGGTGACATCTGCGTATCTATTATACGCTGTAGATATCAGCATTGTTAAAGAAAAATGACAATATCCTTGGCCTAGGGGACTATAATAGCTAAAGGCGGTCAAACGCCGGGTTATTCTCTCTCGTTCGCAGGAATCATTCTCGTATCTCGGAAGTGACATATCAGTAACGAGGTAACTCCAGAATTCCTGCATCCAGTACTAGCGACCTATGCATAATAGTCTTTAACTGCACATAATAGTATTTGGATGCAGTGAGAAAGAGTTTGAACACGAAAGTATAGTTTCTCCATCAACATAGGCATCCCTCTTATTTGTACCTGGACCTAGCTCTTACGAGAAGGAGTGTTTCTCCAAACAAGCGCGCCCTTGGTAAGCTAACGTTTCAAACGCTCTTCTGCATGCCATTCCTTGCATCAGTAAGTGAGCAAGTTAGGCCGCCGAGATACGAGCGAGATTGAGTTTATTTGGCCGGCTGTAGTAACAACGATGATAAACAGTATAAAGCCGAATACCCAACCTTGAAATACCCTATTATTCTGAACAATTTATCACATAAGATGGTGGACATTAAAATCTCCAGGCAAAATAAATGTTGGGTAGCTTCAGGGAACATAATGTGGAGAACAAAGAGAAAACACCAGGCCGTGTAAAGTGATTCGGATTGAAAGAACCTGAAATGTTGGGTATACTAGTAGTAGTAGTAGTAGTAGTAGTAGTAGTAGTAGTAGTAGTAGTAGTAGTAGTAGTAGTAGTAGTAGTAGTAGTAGTAGTAGTAGTAGTAGTAGCACTAATAATAATAATAATAATAATAATAATGATAATAATAATAGTGGTAGTAACGGATCATTGACAAGTTCCTCCGCACTCGGGTGATGTGCACGAACAGGAGTAAGTTGGTATTATTATATTTCTGATATTCTTGCCTTCGAAACAGGTTTTTAGCAGGTAATCCGCCCACCGTTGCTAAGGCTTAGATTTTGGAGTGTGTACTTGCCTTGGTGGTTGAGTGCACATAATAATTATATGCTCGGCACGCGATCAGTGCTAAGCACTCGAATGCGCTTCCCTAGTGAAATTTCTGCTAAGGTTTGGACTTTCGGGTGTACGCTTGCCTTTGTGGTTAAGTGAACATAATAACTATTTGTTCGACATGCGATCCTTGCTGCTACCCGAATTCACTTCCGTAATGAAATCTTGGCTATACAATGGCTGCGGAGCGACTTCTCGATGACTCTTCTCGATGGTAGTGGTGAGGATGAGGATGAGGGTGGGGGTGGGGGGTGGGGGTGATGGTGGGGGTGGGGGGTGGGGGTGATGGTATCGAACGTCACGGTTCACTTTGTCATTTGAGATTTTCGTCTTCTGAAAATCGTACAGTATGAACAAAACTTCAGCTTATACCTTTAGATGCGATTATCAAAAATGTTGCAATGAAGGTTAACCTTGATGAATGGTACAGAGATACCCATATTTACCTAAGCGGCAGCTATGTAAGTTTTCAAAAGGATTTAGGGTACAATATACGTGAAATATAGTGAAACTTTCCACACTAATGAATATATGTAGTTTCGAAATAGTATATATACTAAATGATTGCAATTATTAGGATACTGAAACTAATTACTTTCTAAAACAAAAACGAAATCATCGAAAACACTTCCTAAACTACATTTTTCCATAAGGAATCACCCTACTTTCTTCAAGAAAGGTTGGAATGATCCCTTATCTCCTAAATAAGTTAAGGTGTAGTACAAGTGAGATATAGTGACACTTTGTAATTTAACAAATAAATGCGTATTTTTAGTGAAAACAGAAAATATAACTTGCGATAAAACAATAATTATTCACGCAACATTTAAATCACCAACAACTTATTCCAAAACAGAAACTTTTTTATAAAATACACATTTTAATATGAATGGTTACTTAGAAGTGAAATTTAATATTCTTTAAGAAAAGTTAGATTGATAGCTGTTTACAGGCTAATTTAATGTTGATTACACACTATTCATGTTCCTCTACTTAGAAGCAAAACGATTCATTAATACAGCTTCTACATTGGGAAAAGTATTTTGTCATTCCATATGTTCCAGGACAGTGGTCTTTAACCTCTTTTAACTTAAGTTCAATTTACTCATAAACAATTTTGTTATGTCACACCAAAAAGAAAATAGAAAAAATAAATAACTAAAATATAATAAAGGAAAAAAGGGAACGAGTTTTAATGTTCAATTTAATGAAACATGTGTCCACAGACTTGGTCACAGAGAATATTTCACCTGGATAGAACAAGAACATTAACAAATCATCTCTTCATGCAATCAGATTGCTTGTTTACAAGTTTGTTATACTTCAAAATCCTCATTCATAAAAGGTTAATTTGAGATATAATTAAAATTGACAGGACTTTGACAGATACGTTTCACATCCAATTTTTAATTAAAATATTACTAAAATATTTCCAATTTTATATGCAAAACTATCTCAAGTTTGCTGATTTGTGAAAAATCGAGCAATTGGTTCTCCAGAATGTCATCATACGGCTGCAATATGGCAAAAAAAAAAAAAAAACTGTGGAGTACTTTTTGTACGTTTCAAGGGATGCTCAGCTGAATTTGAGATATGTTCCAAATTAATGCGTCTTTCTCTAAAAACTGACATTCACAAAAGCGCTCACCACATTCCCCTTGCTTATGTAGGAAGTTTCAGTTTTTGTGAAATGATTAATTTTTTTCACACTAAAACACAAAAGAATGATCGCCTTACATTTAAAAAATGCAATTAATGACGTAATATATACGAGTGTCCCCGAATCGCCATCCACTTCTCAAAATCAAAACAATCCTTGGTGCTGTTCAATACGAATTATGAAAATTTATTAAAGTTCATCGAACTCAAATAATCTGATGTATACTACAGGAAATGCAAATGGTTCATTAGTACAGGGGCATTCCATGGAATTACTAAGGTCACATCTCTAACGTTTATTTTTATTCTATTTCTATCTTGGAAGAATTACTAATGAAAAGTTGCACCCACCTCGGTTACCAATGCGTCGCGATGAGATTGGTTAAGGGTCAGTGTCATTGGGTCTGACTGCAGGTGATGTGATATGAGTTCTAGTAAACTGGGTATGTAACGTATGTGTGCGCTTTGATTGTTTAGTATCATTTTTCATGATAGTCGCCTAAATAACGTGCAACATGTTAGAGATGTGACAGTACCATAATAAGAACCTATACGTGATAAAAATTATAGTTGGGTTTTTGCGGTAAACCGAAACAACATCAATGTTTTGACAAAGCAATAATTAATACTGTACTACTGCTAATACATGATGGTGGTAAATTAATATGATTTTTCATTTGACCTTCCTTCTCTCCCTTTGCTTTTACTTTACCCGCTCATCAAAATTCGGCCTAAACATTGGTGCAAGGACTAGACGTAGACGCGAGGGTAAACAACGGCCCGTCTATTTGTGCAGCGGAAAGGTTTCTTCCAGCCTCACCAACTATTTATATCTTCGCTGTGCCAAGACCAACACCTATCCTCAGATCATAATGTATCGAATGGCGGCGATCAAGGCCCAACCATGGTGATATTATTACAAATATAAATTTGCTTATTTTGACTCGTTGCAGTTATGTGGTTTATTACAGTGGTTTTTAGTTGCAAGAAAAGCAACCGTAGTGTGTTATTTATTTCTTTCTTTTATTAAGTTAGTATCAATTTAATGAAATTACACCAGGAACTTGTGCAATAGAAAGTCGCTCTTGTTGTGTACAGGTTGTACCTCTAATTATGGTTTCTTATTGCGTACTACCATATTTAAATTATGTAAGGAGCAGTCATTAAAGAGGAAGTGGTTACAGTGTATACACAGTGCAAATTTTGAAGTTCGTGATAGTTTGCAGTGGAAGTAAGGAGTTAAATTTTTCCAGATGGAGTGAATTGGATAATTTTGTGAGTTGCCTCGTTATAATAATAATAATAATAATAATAATAATAATAATAATAATAATAATAATCTCGCTCATTGAAAGAGAAATCAAGGATAATTTATCAGCAGATCATGATTTTTTGGAAGTAGAGAAAGCTTAGTAATATAAATTTTGCAATAGAACATTTGAAGCTTTCTCATGCAAATGAGATTATTTATTCAAAAGAGTTTTTGAAAATGACTAACTTTTTCGTACGTATATATGGTAAATTGAATTTTGCAGTACATTTTCTTTTCCAGAGGTTTGGATTATTTGTTTTTATTGTAGAGAGTATTGTAATTAAGACATAAAAGGTTAACCATTTGTATTTGTATGACTTGACAAAAGACAAGAGTCAAATATGTATATACACGCATATGTGTTTAAATGGTTCATTAATTTTCCACTGCAGTAAATTTGCTTAAAATAAAGTTTATGCATATTACATTAATGAAAGAACTTTATTAAGTTATTATTATTATTATTATTATTATTATTATTATTATTATTATTACTTAAGCATTAGTTGGTGTTATAATTATTGTTAGTATTCCTATTTCATTACTCATTGTACTGCAGTAAATGGTAATGGACGTAATTATTATTAATTATTGTGCATGGATCATTTTTTGATTTGGTTTATTATGGACGCTCTTTAACGTCTCATATCATCAGCGTCCCATTCAATTCAGGGCGTGAAACGGCCGACAAATTTTGGTCAGAGGCCTCTTCTTTCAGACTTGAGATTCTTTTTGTGCCGTAAATGTACGACAAGGGACCCACGGCTTTACTTCCCTTCCGAAGGAAGGACTTAGGATTTTTACGTCCGAAAAAATACATTGATCCTGGCTGGGTTCGACCTCGCGATCTTGGGTTTAGGAGGCAAGTATGGTTACCACTAGACCACCAGGACCGACTATTGTGCATGAATAAAACCGAATAGATACTACTTTATGTTTCGTTTAAATGTGAGAAATATTTCTTATAAACAATTTTAGGTTCTTTAAATCCATATTTTCTTATGATAAATAATATCATCTTATAAACATAACACTGCATAAAAGTGTCGGGTTTGCTATTGGCAGAAGTTGGACGACGGCGGCAATACTTTTTTCCTGCTTTGTGTTCTGAGTAATGGAGTCGGTCTTAGCTATACTTTCTTCGTCCGTGTCCATCTTCGCTACATTGCTGTTGTAAGATCCCTCGTATTTGGGGTGTGGGGGACAAGGAATAAAGGATAAAACGTATATAAAAAGAGGGGATAGTAAAGTACATAGGATAGAAAGATGGAATTGAAGGGGAAGCTTGGTTGTGAGTACCGCATATTGCACTCCCGAATTAAAGCTAAAGGACGACTTCTATGCATTACATGAGCCAGTAGGTAATAAGAGTCCTTTGCAGGGAGACAAGCATGACTAAGGCTCAGCTCAACATCGAGGTGATTCAGGGTTGGAAAGAGAGGGGTTAGGAACATTAGTTTTTGTTGAATCTGGCAAGTAGTCCTTTAATGGATAACTGGTAACACATTTTTGTATATTAGGACTATTTCGCTCTGAAGGGGATCGAGTGAACCTTCGAAATTTCCGATGATCTCATCTTTAATGGAAGACTAGAGGCATGAAGTTTCTGGAATAATGTTCTTGATTTGGCCTATTGCTATATTCTGATATTAATGTAAATGACCCGGGATTTTGTGTATGTCTTCTCTAGTGCGCCGAGGCGTATTGAGATGGCATCATGGGGTGAATCGATCAATTCTGTGAGGTGGACTATCTTCTTAGTTAGGTCGACTCCGAGGGTTGCAACGGCCACTTCTAATGTCTGTAGTCTACTTGTGAGTCCTTCGTTGATTGTTGTAATTGGAGGTGGAGCTGGACTTGCTTCGACGATAGGTGCTGGTTGTGTAGATTGTTCAAAATAGGTTGGAGTGGACAAGTTGCCTGCCCTGTATAGTGATTGTTTCTTCCGCACGTTACACAATAGCGGAGACGGAGAGCTAGGTTGTGCTATTTGCAATCGGTGGTCAGGGAATTGGATCCGCAGTATGGGCAGCGAGGAACCTGCAGGTGTCGGCGGTTTGACCATAGGCTCAGCATCTGCGACAGGGCAGCGTACGTCTGTTGCGACTAGGCTCTATACCGAAGTGTTGATGTGCAATCAATATTCCCTTTTGGAGTGCATCGGTACAGTCCGCTTCCTCAAGGAAGATGAGACGGACTAATGGAGAAGGATCACGGAGACTGCGAAGACCCATTGAAACTGCGCCTTGAGGAGGAGGTACTGCTTAATAAATTGTAGTGGCACACAGATGGCTGCGCTGAATGTACTGCAGTTCGGTGTTGGCTGTGTTTCTGCATGGTGCTGGTCAGCGAGGGTGTTTGGAGATAGGCTGCGATGACTATGTCTTCAGATTGTTGCCGATTGCACTTGAGCAGTACTTCCCTGTACAGCTTGAACAGTTCTGATCTATCAGTCATGCCTCCTTTCACGAACGGCAGTGGAGAAAACGAAGGAATGATTGCATCGATGCGGAAAAATTGTAGTGTGACTACAACAAATGGAGGTGGATATAACAGTCGTAATGCATAGAAAAGCAATGAAATGAAAAAATTAACTTTTTAGGATTGTAAATTGTTATCATTTTCAGTATACAGAGAAATTAAATGGGAAGCTGTACTGTACCAATCTAAAGCGTAAAGGAAACGCACTTTTAACAGTAAAAATGTTACAAAAATTTTTAATCTAAGCTAAGCTAAGCTAAACTAATCTAAATATGCATTCTATGTGCTAGCAGTATAACTTTTACATTTTTTTTAAACCTAAACTAACCTTACCTAAATTTACAACGTACGTGAAATAAAAGTAAAATTGCAACCTATGCGTTATCCTACCTAAAATAAGGTAACATTTATTATAGTAATATAGTATTAAAGTCGTGCCACCAACTTTCCGTTGGTGGCACGACTTTCTAATCAACTCAGCTACGAGGCCGACATAAATTATATGGTAATTATCCACCTACATTAGTTGACTGGAATTGGTTTCGGTTTTCTCCGCTGCTGTTCCTGAAAGGAGGCGAGGCTGATGACCAAGATGGTTCAAGCCGTACGAGTTAATTTGAACAGTGGGTAGGTGGCGACGGAGTAGAGGGAGAGGTACTACGAGGCTCCTCGCTTTTTTGCAGTGATGTGATGGCTGTGTTCTTCTTGCTGCTACTGGTTCAGGCGTTATTTGGGGCGACGAGTTTCTTCCTTCGAGCCATAAGCACTCTTGGAAATATTGCTCTCTTGACGAACATCGTACGAAATAATTATCCCTTTTATACCTGATGGGAATAAAAAGAATTCCATATGGGAAGGCTTTAATGTTCAACATTTGCAGCATTTAATGACATAATTCGAAGACTTGAACCCGGTACTTTCCTAGTGAAAGTCAACAAACTTTGGTATGTAGAAGTTTTATTCCCGAACAGTAAGCATAGAAAATATACATTTACTATATACAGAGCTTGATTTCAAGGAAAATATTTTGTTTACATATTTTTCTTTATAAAATTGAGGTTTGTATTACTAGTTTTTTAACTGTAGATATGGAAAATTTTTTCAATTTTTTCAATTTTTTTTTTAATTTTTCAAAATTATCTCACTTTGGATTAAAATTTTAGAGCTCTGTACATCCACTAAAAGATTTATGACCACTGAAATACTATCTCTTCAATTTCAGCATTATTACATGTTAATGGTGTGCACTTGAAACTGTGCAACTGCAAATGTATCACTGCCATTAAAGGAAAGCAGTTAACACCTTTACATGTTGAAAGATCTAAGACTTTCATGGTGCTGATCAGTAGGACCCAAAAGGTCATATTTTAAAAGCTATTAATTATACATTTAAATATTCTACTAAAAACTCAAAATATGCAATAATATGCAGTGTTAACCCCAAAGATATTATGTACCTTAATATTATAAATATCTTATTAGTATAAACTTGTATACATTATTTCTTAGAATAAAGCAGAAATGGTCCCATTGCAGCATATTAGTAATGCATTGCAGTTTATAACCAACACTTTACAATCTTTTTAATGGAATAGTTACTTCTGTTGTACCCCAAAACACTTTTGTAATGTTAAGAACTTCTCTTTATGTCACAGGAGGTTATTGGGGCATTTAAATATGTTAGCTGTTCCACAGAGAGATATATATCAGTGTGATGTACAACTTAGTTTTAAGAATGTTTTGAATATCATACCTTTGTGATAAGCAGACTTTTTTATCACTTATTTTTCTTTTACTTTTTGTTCTTTAACACTAGGAAGAGAACTCACGTGTCACATTTAAGGAAATTCCAGCTTTTTCCATTGATAATTACTATTGGTAAACAAGAGAACATATAAAAAGGTAATTTTCTACTTACTATTGGTTTCACAGTATTCTTTGAACAGTTTCTATAGATGTAGCATCATTCAAGTAATGAATTAACAACCTCTTTAACTGATAATAAATGCTTAGCATAATATAACGCAATATTGAGCTATATTTCCCATCCTTATTGAGTCAACACTAGCACTAGTGAAATGTGCTTTAATTGCTTTACATCTAAACAATATAACTCTTGAGTAGAATTATGAACAATTTTCTTTCTATGGAGCTCTAACCTTTCTACCAATGGGATTGGATTGTATGTTGTTTCAGCAACACTACGAGAACCTTGGCTAGACAATATATTACTAGTGGATTAGGTTAGGAATAATACTTTTTAATGTTTGTCCTCATTTTACCATAGCTTCCTGCCTCCATAAAAACTGAAAGTAGCCAATTATATTTAATGCTACATGGGTAATAATAACTTCAGAGCCATTATACACTGGGTCATAGTTACAATATTAGTGGCTTGTAATTACTGTTTAGTCCATAGAATATTAAATGTTATCAATATGCTACATACGCTACAAAAAGACATAAACTAAAATTAATGAAATTATACGTTTAATGCCTTGTAAAAATGCCTAGTTTGGACTCTATAAAATGTTTTCTATTTTACAACGTAGCTTCAGGTTCTGTAAATATGATAATTTCTGCGTAAGCATACATTAAACATGATAACTACATTTACTCTGCTGTAAAGAATTCATAATACAAGCAAATAATGTCTAAAGTGGTTATGCATGAAGTATTTATTCAGTATATTCATAATGTAATTTTGAATTTTACTAAGTACAATGTGAGGGCTATTCAGTGCATTTTTAAAAGTTCAATGTTTAACAGCTCATTTTTTCTCAGAAAGTACGTAAATATATAATTAATAATTAGCCAATAGTAGTGATTTCATCAATTAGAAGGAATATTTTGTAATTTGATTATATTATGTTTAATAAGTGTAATTTTTTATTTAAGTTCCAATATGATTCATATATTAATGCAAGCATTAGTGGAATGTCAAATTCAGTCCATGTTGCAACCAAGATTTAAAATCATTGGAGGCTTTATTTTTTGCAATTCTTATGCTGTGTTGAATATTCCATATTTGAATATAGAAGTTGCCTCCAACTTCTGTTCTGTTGCAGTATCTATTACTTCAGTGGCTGCAATGTGTACTAAGCTGTTTTTAAGGTCACTGATTTTTTTTTTACACAGCTAAGTAATATGTTCTTTTTTACTGTCACCATAACAATAAATATGAATATTAGCCAATGGTTTTGAAATATTCATACCTTGTTTGCATTTTTCTACTCCCAAACTTGCCACTACTTGCATATTTTGGAATCTATTTCTTATTTTTCAATACCAACCACTAATTTTTCTTGCACAAATTTTCCTTTTGGCTAGGATTCCAACAGCCAAGCTGAGCTTCTTCATCTTGTATGTTGCTGGCCGCTGCAAAAACCACGTGTTTTATTTTCTCCTCTTCCACTTGCATTTATAGCCATTGCAATGGACACTAATCTTGAGGCATCACTCATGCTAGACTCACTATTTGTAAGCTTAATCTTATTAGTTGAAAAAAGCAGAAGAAAAAACTTCAAAATGTTACTATTCAAAATGTAAAACTACAAGAAATATAACTCATTCTCACACTATCCACGCAACTTAACTCTAGTGTATACTAAGTAAGCTAACCTGATGTGATAAACTGGAACAAAAAGTTCTGATTGACTATCAATCAAACTCCATATACTTAACATTGATCTACCTTGCTTCAATTATAGGTATAGCTTTCCCCAATATCCAGTAGTTTCACCAGACCCTAAGTAATCCTTTCCCAATTTGTCATTTCATTTCATGTATCATCAGTGTTCACCGCCTGTGGTGCCTCCATTAAAAAAAAAAAAGAAAGAGAGAGAGAGAGAGAGACCCCAATGTACGTATTGATAGTAGACAAAATGGTGGAATATGTTGCATATGTGTTAATTAAATCACTTTGGTTTGGTGTAATTACCTGGTTTATTACAGAATGATATACTAGTCGGAGGTAAATCAACAGTAACGTGTTACTTCCTTTCTTTTTTATTAAGTTAATATTGATGAAATCATACCAGGAAGTTGTTTAATAGAAAGGTTAGTGCCACATGGGCTACTCTTCAATGTCTTTATTATAGCAGTTCTAGGCATAATACTTAATTGCATTTCCTAAATAGCAGTAATTAAAGTAGGAGTAGATAAAGAGTATACATTGTGAAAATTTTGTAAGTTAATGATGAAACTGTAGTGTGTATTAAAATGTTTCGTACTAAATTTTTGACTAGGGAGGACATTTTTCCCAGCAAATATCTATAATCTACCATTTGTATGTGATGGTGTGGGTTAACAAATGAAGGAAAGATCAGAGAAAATCTATGAAGTAAAGTTTGGATTGAGATAATGAGAATTTTAGTGAGCCTGATGTTATAACATGTTTCGACTCACTTGCAAAAAAGATTATGCAGCGACAAGTACACTCGTAGTGATATCATTTAGGTAAGTGCTATTAACATGGAGGTTTATTTATTTGGCTCGTTTTTGTTACCTGATTTATTATAGTGATTTATAGTAGGAAGTAAATAAACAGTAACACATTAGTTCTTTTATTAAGTTAATGTTGGTTTAAAGAAATCACAACAGGAACTTATGTAATAGAAAGTATTTGGTACAACATGGGTTGCTCTTGTATGCCTTTATTATGGCAATGTACCGCATGATACCTTCTTTACATTTCCTAAATAGCAGTAATTACAGGAACAATGGATAAAAAGTACTACACAGTGTAAGTTTTGAAGTTAATTATTAAACTGTAGTGTGTATTAAACATTTCTTATTAAAATGTATGGTTAGGAGGGACATTTTTTTGTGCTATTTTCCTTGATCTACTATGTTATGTAACAGTGAGGGTTAGCAATGAAAGGAAAGATCTGGAAGAATGTATGAAGCTGATTATGGAGCGAAATGAAGTGGGTTTCAATGATTGGTATGAACAGGATATGTTTCAACTCTTTTGTAAGTGAGGTTAAGACAAGACAGGTGCACCCATTTATAACTATTGCCAAGAAAGACTTTCTTTACAATAGACAATGTTAAATATAATACTGTCCCAAATATATTGATTAATTATATGGTGTTCCATTATTTGGAAATTTATGTACTTTATATAGAGCTGTGCTTACCTGTGGAGAAGTTTATTATTCATATTATTTAATATTTCTATTACACATGAGAAATATTATTTGTAAACAAATTCAGATTCTTAAAAAAACCAGCAAAATATTTTTTCTAATGATAAATAATGTCAACTTGTAAATACAACACAGCGTAAAAGTTTCATATTTTCTATTCGAAGTAACAGGAGTATCAGTAGCCATTTTTTCCATATTTGATTCTGGTAAATATAGTTGGTCTTGCCTTGCCTCACAAGCAAATGATGCCTAACTTCAAGCTGTCAGGGCACAGAGGTAAGAGAATATATATTTCCTCCATGATCAAGGTTACTAACCGAAGATGGCAGCACTGGATTGCATGGATTGTTATGAGATAAAGTAAAATTTCTGATCGACAATAGCAGCAATCAGTTATCAGTACTGTTTATAAAAAATATTTCATTGGTACATTTAATGACAAAATATTTTAACAAAACGAATAGCTGAAAAAAATAACTGCTCATAACTACTCAGTATTCAGTTTTCCATGGCCTTAAATTCTGTGAAAATCTTTTGCCAAGTTACAGAAAGTTCAAATGGATTATAATATTGGTCTAATTATTGATCACATAGAGAAGCAGAACAGGATGGGCTATATACAAAACAGAAGAAAAGTGACTTCTTGTAAACTGACTACAATATCAACTAAAATCCTGCATAATTTGAAATTTCCAATATTTTGGATAAAAACAAATGTAGAATTGCTCTTCACATAATTATTTTAGGTAATAACATTTAGGAAACTTTAATTATGATAATATAAATGTAGGAAAAACTATTTCAGAATATTGGGCTTAGAAAAACTGTGAAGCATTTGGTTTATTTGGTTCTTACTGTTTTAATCTTGTGGTTTCAGCACACCTATATTTGCAGTCCTTACTTCTATACAAACAGCCAAGTTCATGATATAGCTACATTGCTCCTAACACAAATTTCTTTGAAGTTTAGGCCATTTTACAAATTTCTCATTGCCAAATTTTAAGATGCTGCTTTCAGTAATAATAGTTACTAAGGTTTCTCTTATGAGAGTGACAAGTACACTTATATATATAACAAACTATGTATCATATGATATGTTTTAGCTCATATTGTTTATCTTAATAAAACCGGAATTTTTATTATACATATTGCTTTTCTAGAGTCTTATATTACTTATCAATTTTATTTTATATTTGACACTATAATACATTTGGATAGAATTTGTTTTACTTAGCTGTTTTGTATATTTATTTCTTTGTTGTTAATAGTTACTGTTGTTGGTGGCTGTGGTGGTGGTAACAGTCTTGTTGGTAGTGGTAAAAAGAATTCTATATATTGTGTCTATTCATTGATTTTAAATTACCTTGAATATATACTTATAACTGGTGGAGTGGGCCCGTAATTTACACAATATTATTGCAAACTTAAAATGGGAAATCCATTGTATTTTATGTCACTTTCATTCTTTATATTTTAGGAATTCATGATATAGAGTACATGCCCTTATTTTATTACATGCAAAACAGTGTTATATTATTAAGATTGATTGATTGATTATTGCTTAAGGGCGCAAAACTGCTGCGGTCATTAGCGCCCAAACACATCAAGTACTATGTCAAAATATAAATAAATAAACAAAGAACGCAAATCCTGCGCATAATGAACGGACAGTAGTACTTGTGCAATAAAAATTATACCCAAAAACAAATAACTAGGGTATAAGGAGCCACAAACATTAAAATGTTACTAAATTACAGCCGCAAGTGCGGAAAAACACAAAAGTCCGGTAATGGACTAAAATCGTGCCAATAAAACCCCAAAATAAACACAGGTCAATAAACAAAGACCGGTAGCAAAATTATTCAGCAAAAGCTGAAAACAAACCAGTCTTAAAATTGATTAAAATGGTAACAATAAAACCCCAAAACAAATAACAAGGGTAATGTGCAAAACAACAGTTAAAGACTGGTGACACGATTCAGCAAAAGCTGAAAAAACAACAGTCTTAAAAGAGTCAAAAAATGCCGTCAATGGTAAAAGATAAAAACTCACACCTTGCTCCAAAAACCACAAACACGGATAAAACGGAGCACACGCTCAACAGCAACCACATCATCTGCGAGTAAGTCCTCAATAGAGGAAGGCAAACCTAAGCTATTTCTAAAAGCTGTCAGATGAAGACAATCAATTAAAATGTGACGCACTGTAAAGGGGTGGTCACAGTGAGGGCAAGCTGGAGCGGGTTGATCATTAAAAAGATGAGAGTGGCTAAAACGGCAATGCCCAATTCTAAGACGAGCTAAAATTACTTCTTCGCGACGAACAGCGCGAGAAGAAGTCGACCAGTTAAAAGGGGCGGGTTTACATTCACGGAGCTTATTATTTGGGAGTAATTCCCACTCCTCGCGCCAGCGCGAAAAAATGGCTCTACGTAATGAATGTATAAAATCCCCGAAATAAAAACGCTGCTCGTACTCAGCAGGGTCTAAAAGAGCGGATTTTGCTGCAACATCTGCGGCCTCGTTACCTGGGAGTCCGACGTGTCCAGGCACCCATAGCAGTGTTACCCTGACGCCAGCGTCGAAAAGGGTTAAAACTACATTTTGGACCATCTGTACAAGAGGGTGGTGATGGTACAGCTGTTTAAAACTTAAAATAGCACTCAAAGAGTCGGAACATATAACACTGTTCCCCAGCCCGTGATCAGAAATAAATAAAACCGCCCGATAGATAGCATAAAGCTCCGCCATAAAAATAGATGTTGCAACGTTAAGACCGTACGTAAAACTTGCCCCATTTAAAACAAAAGCACATCCTACACCTGTGTCACATTTAGAACCGTCCGTATAGATAAAATTCCAGCCATTAAACGAGGATTTGATCTCGCTAAAAGAACAACGAATAATATGTGCTGCGGTCGAAGATTTCGGACAGGACGTGAGCCCAAGATGAACGGGGGCCTCTGCTAATATCCAGGGGGGAGAAGAAGTTTCCCCAGCTAAGAAAAAAGCAGGTAACTCCATGTCCAACGTCCGTAAAATCTCCCGAAAACGAAAGCCAGCGGGCTTAGGAGTAAAAGACCGAACAGCATAAAAACGATCAAAAGACACATTAAAAAAACGCCCATTCGTGGGATGACGAGGTTGCGCAGCCAAGCGACAACCGTACGCGGCCAGTAAAACATCCCTACGATAAAACAACGGAGGTTCTCCAGACTCCGCACATAAACTCAACACAGGACTGGTGGGGAATGCTCCAATGCCAACACGGATACCCCGGTGATGAATCGGGTTAAGGCGACGAAGCACCGAAGGTCGCGCCGAGCCATAAACCACACAGCCATAATCCAGTTTCGATCGGATGAGAGATCGGTAAAAACGTAAAAGTATAGTCCGGTCAGCTCCCCAAGATGTGCCACATAAAACACGTAAAATGCAAAGAGAACGTTCACACTTGCCTCTGAGTTGCGCTATATGCGATGACCAGCATAATTTTCTATCGAACACCAAGCCAAGGAACCGAACTTCGTCTGCGAAAGAGAGTGCGTCCGGGCCAAGATGGAGCGAAGGTGGAAGATACTCCTTGTGGCGCCAGAAGTTCATGCAGACGGTCTTCTCTGCGGAGAAACGGAACCCGTGAGAGACACTCCAAGCGTGAAGGCGGTCGAGACAGCATTGGAGGCGGCGTTCCAAGAGACAGGTTCTCCGAGAGGAAAGATAGATGGCAAAATCGTCCACAAATAACGACGATTGTATTCCTGGCGGTAAACACTCGTTGATAGAGTTAATCGCAATGGCAAATAGTGTGCAACTAAGTACCGAGCCCTGAGGTACGCCGTTCTCTTGAATAAAATTAGACGATAAAACTGATCCCACGCGAACATTAAAAACCCGGTCCTTCATAAATTCCTGAATAAAAACAGACATACGCCCACGTATGTTCCAATCGTGAAGCGTTTGGAGGATACCGCCTCTCCAGCAAGTATCGTACGCTTTCTCCAAATCAAAAAATATAGCAACCGTTTGGCACTTGCGCACAAAACCGTCCATTACATGGGTAGTTAAAGACACCAGATGGTCGACAGAGGAACGATGACGCCGGAAACCACACTGGGCGTTCGTTAATAATTGCCTCGACTCCAACCACCACATGAGCCGTCCGTTAATCATGCGTTCCAACACCTTGCAAACGCAGCTGGTGAGGGAAATCGGACGGTAGCTGGAAGGAAGATGTGGGTCCTTTCCAGGCTTAGGTATGGGAATGACGGTAGCCAATCGCCAAGCGCGAGGAAATGTGCCGTTGCACCAAATAAAATTAAAAGTTCGTAATAAAAATGCTTTGCCTTCTGCTGGTAAATGCTGCAACATGGCAACATGAATGTCATCAGGTCCCGGTGCGCAATGTCGAGAGGAAGAAAGGGCATGCTCCAGTTCCCTGGCGGTAAAAGGAACGTTGTAGCTCTCCTGATGGTCGGAGGCAAACGAGAAACCTTTCCTCTCAACCTGCTCCCTTACTGCGCGAAATGAAGCCGGGTAATTGGCGGAGCTGGAAACATCAGCGAAGGTTCGCCCTAAAACATTGGCGACGTTAGTCGGAGTGGTGAGCACTCGATTTAAAATCCTAAGACCGGGTATAGGTGTAAACCTTGGTTTGCCAGCAACGCGGCGTAGCCGTTCCCAAACTACGGATGAAGGCGTTGTGCGGTTAAAAGAAGAGGTAAAAGAAATCCAAGAGGCCTTTTTGCTATCCTTAATGACTCGGCGGCATTTGGCGCGAAGTTGTTTGTAGCAGATCATATTTGCTGAAGTAGGGTGGCGACGAAAAACTCGGAGAGCACCTCGGCGTGCACGCAATGCATCCCGGCATTCATCGTTCCACCAAGGAACCGGTAAGCGTCTGGGGTGAGAAGACGACCGGGGAATAGCCTTATCTGCGGCTGTTATGATGACAGTACGGAGGTGCTCGATCGCGACGTCGATAGATGGAAAGTCACACCCTGAAAATTCGGCCAAAGATCGATAGAGAGTCCAATTCGCCTTATCAATGAGCCATTTTGGCGTGCGCTGTGAATGTGCGTTCGGAAAGAGTACATGGATCTGACACGGAAAGTGGTCACTGGAATATGTGTCGGAGAGGACGTTCCAGGTGAAATGTACAGCAAGTGAGGCAGAACAAATAGATAAGTCCAAGTGCGATAAGCTATGAGTGCTGTCAGAGAGAAAAGTAGGTTGACCAGTGTTGAGAAGTATAAGATTGTGATTCAGCAAAAAGTCAGCTAAGAGGTTACCTCTTGCACACTCCGTGGTGGAACCCCAAAGGGGGTGGTGTGCATTGAAATCCCCCAAAAGAAGAACAGGGGGTGGTAGCTGAGAAAAAATCGTCCAGGTCAACTGTGGTGATGGTGGCGGACGGAGGTAAATAAACATTGCAGACCGAAAAACTAAGGCCAGAAAAGTGAACGGTAGCTGCAGCAGCTTGTAAAGGAGTCTGGAGCTGTAATGAGGTGCTGTACACGTCGTTTCGAATTAAAAGTAAAACTCCGCCGTGAGCGGGAGTGCCATCTTCGGGAGGGAGATCAAATCTCACCGAAGAGTAACGGCGTAAATTAAAAGAATCACTTGGGCGAAGCTTAGTCTCTTGGAGACACACAAGCAAAGGGTCAGTAGAACGTAAAATTAATTCGAGGTCAGGTCTTCGGCTACGGAGACCACGCACATTCCACGAAAGGATAGCCATTGTTAAAATTAGATAAAAGAAGCTAAAAATTTACCACCTTACTTTTTTGACGGTGCAGGGCGAAACAAACGTCCTTTTTTTAACCGCGTGGGACTCGGTGGTTTTGATGGAGCAGGCACATCCTGCTCCATGACCTCCTCAGAGGGAGGGCTCTCCCGCTGAGAAACATCCGCCGATTCCAAAGCCTGGAATCGGTTGGATGTGGGAATAGGCGGCGACGGCGACCGCCTAGCGGGTTTGCTCCCATCATGGGAGCGAGACCTCCGAGGAGGAGAAGGGCTCTTTTTATTCTCTACCTGAGTTGACGACTTTAAAAAATCTGTACGCGTAAAACTCGTCCTGAACTTAATTTCAGGGGCATTAAAAACAACCGCTTTGGGCTTCACGGTAGAGCGCTTTGGAGAACTAGGAGTAGTTTGGACCCGTGTAAAAACAAGATCGCAGGTCTGCGTACCGCTATCACACTTCTTGGGCGCAAAAGAAGCTGCTGCGCTGTAGGTGCCGGTCTTAGGCACGACAGGTTGGCGAGACTGGAATCGCTTCCGGGCTTCAGTAAAGGATATTATTAAGATAAAAGCTGCATTATGGCAAATGCAAATGTACTCTAGATAAATTGTAAAACAATTATGTGAATGGAATCCATAGATTGCCAGATGTGGGCATACATTAATTGTATGGAAACTTCAATTGTCCTTAAAGATTCATAGCTGACCTCTTAGTCTACTTTAGAAGAAATTTGTTTCTTGTCTTTTGCATTTTTCCAGTTATTAGTTAGATACTAATTGGAAATAGGCAATGTTTTCAAAAAATATGCAAATATTATTTAATATGCATTGTTTTATAATTGCATTCTTTAATAATAAAGATTAATTTCTCTGTCAAAATACTTAAATGCCAGATATTAATAAAGCAATCCTTTCAATAAATTCAGAGATTATAGAGCTATCCTCGGACAACCAATTTGAACCGCCACGGGTGGCCGAGGTCGTTAAGGTATGGACTCGTGAGCGGGAGGTCTGCGGTTCGAATCCCGCCAGGACCGTCCTCCCTGACTGGGTTTTTTTCCAGGTTTTCCTCAGTCTTCATAACTGGCAAATGCCGGGGAGGTACCTAAACTTAGGCCTGGAACGCTTCCTTCCTTAAAAAAAAAAAAAAAAAAAAATCCTTTCCCAATATATCATTTCATCTCATGTATCACCAGTGTCCACCGCCTGTGGTGCCTCAGTAGTAAAAACGGGCGTTAAACACTACTCAAAAAAAAAAAAAAAAAAACAACCAATTTGAGATTGGGAATCTATGCTCCTTAGTAAAACCTGCTTCACAGGTGAAGAAATTCAAATATTCCATAGTTCATTATCAGCATTTGCAAGATATAACTGTAAATTTCTCTAATTATTCATATGACAATATGTACTGAGCAATGGTTAACCATAAAAAATTTCAGAATATTTTAAAGATGCAAACATTATTTTGGCAATAGAAACAAATTCAATTTAAAAAACCTCATAAAAACAGACACAAAATACAAAATTCTCCGATGAAAACAATGAGGCATTTATGAAATCAGTTGCAAAGACTGCAATATGAAATATATAGAAAAAAATGAAAAGCAACACATGAGAAATGTAAAACATAAACATACAGAGAAGTCAGCAATAGCATACAAATTCTGGCAAAAAATCCACAAATTCCTAACTGAATCAAAACTATTAAAAGCTCTTAAAAAACCCATAGGATTAACACAATGGAAAAATATATTCATAAAAAATGAAAGAAAATTTAGTTCATTTTGATCCTCCAAAATATAACCTAATCACTAAACTAAATACATAAAATCTATAGAGTGACATTTTAATGCTTGGAAGCTGACAGGGGAGCCATGCTTATGATGAAGGCAACCGCCTTCAAAGCATGTCCATATAAGTGAAACAAAATTGGTGAAATTTCACTGAACTTCCTCATAATACATTAAAAATTATTTATTGTTTTAAGTAGCTTAGTTTGAATTAAACTATCTAGTTATTTGTCCCAATAGATGATGCAACAGATTATGATTTTAAAGGGCATAGATTTGTCCTATGGAGTAGGTTATTTAATTTTTTTAATGATGAAGTATGCTTATTCATAAAATGTAAAAGTAAGAAAAGTAATCATCTTTATAATAATAATCCATTTTTACTTGATGGCAGTGTCATACCAAATGTACCAAAGAGACGTGCTCCACAGCTTCAGCCTGTAATTGTGTGAAATTTTGAATGGAAGACTCATTAGTAAGAGATGTGTCAGCTCTTTAGAAACTTAATGCTATAACTTTGAAAATTGAGCTGGCACACGATAGACTACACATCTCAAATTGCTTGTCAAAGACTCCTATACAAACTCTGAAATGATTATGATGTAATTCCTTAAAATTCTTTATATAGGAATATGATACAAATAACTACACACTAGCCCTAAATAATCCTAATATGAAAAATACCAAAATATACATACTAAAATTCCATAATACCCTACCAATGGCTACAGAAATTTAAAATTAAACATACATAATTGTCTGAAACATTGACAAAGTCAATTATACCACACATAATTACTTAAGAGAAGTATTGCCTATTGTTGTTTCTCCTCATCATAGTTCCTTTTTGTCTCCTATCATCAGTGATCACTAATCACTATTTTGTATGTGTGATTTATGTAATAAATGATAATAGCTTTTTGTAAAACTTTCTGTTCATCAAATATTTCTATTGCATCATATCATCATAACATACAAATTCAAATATATTAACAATAGGGGATGAACAGTCAATGACATACACAAATTTTCATATTTCTTTAAAGCCTTAAAATAAAAAATTCACTTAAACTTACATTCAATAATAGATTAGGAGCATTGTTTCAAAAAGAGCTTTGTCCATTCGTGGACAAAATTCTGTTTGATGATATTTCTTACTCTCAGTAATGCCTTGTATAGTACTAAAGTGTCTTTCTTCTTCAAAACTATGTCTTCCTATGTACTAAAATATAGACATCAAATTGCATATTTGGTGCAGAATACATTTAGTTCCTTCAGTATATTGGAACAAAATGCAGTTTGTCCAAGAAATATTGTTTTATGCGCTATTTTTTATGCTGTTTTACGCTCGCTTTTCTTATAATGTATACAAACATTAGAAAATTCAACAATACTACAAAATGCATTGTCGCTTATTCAATGTGAGAAAATCTTCTGGTGTGTTAAGATGTGTACTTAAGAAGATGGAAGGTGGCTGTGTTGTTGTAGGGAACTTTAAAGGGTCCAGGAAGAGGAAGGGGAATCCTTTAAATAAGCGCAAGGAAGATTGCAAGGCCAGGTAATTTTTATAGTTGTTATCTTACTTAATTTGTTATTTATTTAAAATACCATGTCAAATAATAATAATAATAATAATAATAATAATAATAATAATATAAATAATAAAGTACATTGTTAAAAGAAACTGCAACTAGTATGTTTTGAATGTTTCACCTTTTAACACAAACTATGTTGTTTCTAGATATCAGGACAAGGATATCGAGATACCTTCTCAGCACAGAGATGAGATTTTCAAGTGTAGCAGTATCCCAGTTTATGGCCTAGTTCAGGTAAAAAGAAGGCTCTTTGTGCATTGAACAAAGTAAAACAAGATCATATTTTTTCTGCATTAATGACTGTTTCGACACCTAAATGTTGTTAATTACCAGGTATGTACAGTGCATTTTTATGCATGGTTATTGTTGAATGGTACTTGAATGAACTAATGCATAACATTAATTTAAATTTTAACTTAACCCATTTGATGATGATGATGATGATGATGATGATGATGATATTTATTCCTCAGCAGGCAAGGAGTATACAAAGAGACTCTTCTGATTACATTTTGTTTTCCTTTGGAGATAGCTTTGAAATTATTATTATTATTATTATTATTATTATTATTATTATTATTATTATTATTACTGTTGTCGTTGTCCTTTCAGTTTTAAATAAGATCTAGCAGTAAAGAAGTCCCAGTATGTGCAAAATTTTTCCGTGCTGTGTACTGTGTCATGCAGCCACAGTAACACAATAGCAGCCACAGTAAAAGCAGGGACTCCCATTGTTACTGGTGATAGCAAAAGTAAATTTTTTGATGTAAAGAAAAAGTCTGTAGTTAGGCTTGGAAGCATAAGAAAGTAATTACTCTTGTTTAAAAAGTAAGGGGTTATACCTACACTCTGAAGTCAAAATTAATAACATGTATACTGCCAGAGTTCCAGATCATCTCAAAGTAAAAAAGTGGTATTTCCAGAATATTTTTTTTTATAATTTCAATGAAATTTTGCTCTCCAACTACAAGTGTTGTAGTTATTGTGCACGAAGTCTCATCTACTGAAATCCACCAATGAGGGAAAGTGGAGACTGAAGTAAGAGCAGCCTTGTTCATCACAATTTATGAGCAAAAACCTCCCATTAAATTATGAAGCAGAAGCCTATGAACAGCGTCTCGTTCTCCTTTAATCTCCAGCAAGTTCAGCCTCTCCCTAAGCTTTCCATAGCGGAGATTTACTATTCAATGCATATTTCATTTTATGCTCTTTGCATAACTGACACAGAAAATACATTTCTGCACTTGTATTGCTGGACAGAAAAGCAGGGTGGTCGTGGGGCTGTTTAAGTATCTTCTCTTCTGATTTCCTCAGTAAATTGCAATTTGATCCTTCTACTACAATTATAAGACTTTTCTGCTGGGTGTGGTGGACAGAACCAGAATAGTCGCGTTGTCCCTGCTCTTTTACGGCGACTTTGAATATTCTCCTCCACAGATAGAGAACATTTCAATGACAGTCAGGGAGCATTCATTTCTGTCCCAAGATAGAATATTCGGAGTTACAGAAAAACAGTTACAAAAGATTCTGAAATAAAAACACCAAAAGATAACCATGAAATTTATGGAAAAGTACAGTTGAGTAAAGAATAAACTCTTCTGGACTTTTACTATTTATTTAATGTGCTAAAAAGTTAAATGTGCTAAAAAGTTAGGGATATGAAGAGGACCATGTTAAAGAAATAAGAAAAGGCAGGGAAGATTGATGTTATAAAAATGGAGCTTACATATAGATTAAACGATCCTTCTAAAAACTTCAGTCAGTTTTGAAAAGGGGACATTCAGTGCAAAACATTTGTGATCCAGATACTGTGACATTGGAACCCAAGATTAATTCTGTCAAAAGGAATGATGTAAACAAGTTACTGAAGCAGAAATTTGGTGACAATTGGAGAAGCATAATTTTTATCTTGGTATCGTTGATCATACTGTACAAGACACTGATAAAGTTTAATTACCATGTTGTTGACGAGTCCCATTACTTATCAAATTATCAAATGAGTTGTTGAAAATGCCCAAATTCATTCTCCACACATTTTTTTCATCTCTTTAGGAAATTATTCGTCATTCACTGTAGTTCATTTTGAGATATACGGACAGTTTCCTGACGAATATTATCTTTGAGTACGGTGTGCAGTTTCGTCTTATGCACGGTCTTTTTTAATTTACCCCATAGATAATAATCGCAGCTGTTAAATCCGGGAATCAACGGGGCCGCAAATCCCTACTAATAACTCTGTATTGTAGAAACACAATGTGAATTGCTCTCATAGAGTTATTCATAGTGTGAGCAGTGGCCGAGTCCTGTTGAAAAAAATGCATGACCACTCTCCCGGTCGATTAATTCTCTGATAAAAGGTGTTAGTATGGTATTCACATAAGCAACGGAATTAACTGAATAATAATAATAATAATAATAATAATAATAATAATAATAATAATAAATAACATTGATCTTATAATTCTTTCACCAATGATTTAACACAGTTTAATCGTACATAAAGGTAAGCTGTGCCAATACAATAAACACACGAGGCATTATACACTTTATGTATACTATCGAATTAAGAAATGACAACACCACACACCCGGAAACAACTACTGTACGACAGCGACAGTCAGCAAGATCAACAAGTAAGCAAGCAAGCTTGCTACTCCATCCACGGCGCGGCAAACGAGTAGGATGAGTCATAGGATGAACCTCGCGCCGCAGGGGACAGCATCATTGATGACACTGTACTTTGCAAAGTGTTGTCAACGTGAATGAGTATATGACTATGATCGCCCGTCAGGGTTGCTCATGAATCGGCGATTCGGGTTCTAGCTCACAAATCATTGAATAATGTAGCTAAGTAAATGAAATAAACAAAAAACTGTTCAGGATATGCACCTGTCTTTACGTATACTTCTTTGCAATAGTTACACGCGCTTGTTCTAACCAAGCTATTATGAAGTTTGGCAGAAATAAGGGCATTTAACAGCCTGTACGGTGTTTTTTGAGTGTTTATGTACACTTCTTGTAGTAACGCAAGTTTTATTCACATCTGTTACAGCTTTAATATTTTATTCGGTTTATAACATTGAATTTAAATTGACGTTAGCGATTCTTTCTATCTTCTAGAGTATTTTAAATAATAAACCTAAATATAGTTGTATTAATTCTGGACAGGAATAGCATCGATGTTTATAGGTTACCTATAAAATACGGGCTACTAAAAACAAATTGTAAGCCGCTGTTAGACTGGCGTAAATGCTTCAGAGTATAATACATGTTTTAAATAATTTTAATAATTGTGTTTAAAGGAAAATAAATATACGTATATGTTAAGATAAAGATAAACTTGAATTGTCCAAATGCAGATTAATAAGACTGCAAAAAGTAACACGATTATAGTTCTGAAGGTTTGAAATAAGCTTCCTATAAATATTTTTGAAATGGATAAAATCATTTTAAAATTTTTTTCTCTGCTTGTCTGATCCAGAATTCATTTTATGGTGGAGATTAAAATTGTAAGTCAAATAATATTGTTATTATAGTATTATTTATTATTTCTTTGTGGTGATGCTTAAGTCTATGAACTTTATGGTAAATATGTAAGTGTATTAAATTAAATTATATTTTACTAATTTTTAATAGTGTTTAACGCCTGATTTTACTACTGAGGCACCACAGGCGGTGACACTGATGATACATGAAATGAAATGATATATTGGGGAAGGATTTTTTACGGAAGGAAACGTTCCAGGCCTAAGTTTAGGATACCTCCCAAGCATTTGCCATTGAGGAATACCTGCAAAAAACCTCAGTCAGAGAGGGCGGTCCTTGCGGGATTCGAACCCCAGACCTCCCGCTCACGAGTCCGCGCTTTACGACCTCGGTCACCCGTGGCGGTATTTTACTGATGAATGCATATTCATTTTAAATAATGAACCAAACTCTCAAAATTGATGAAAACAAATAACAGTTTTCTACAGACAAGAATCAGTTCCCACAGAAAACCAATGTTTGAACAATAATTCGTTGTTTTTCCTTGATGAGAATTTAAGAGAAGAAACATTCTTGTTAGTACTGCAGGAAGATCAAATGACAAAATGAACAAAGAAAACACAAGAACTTTTGCTTCAAATGGATGCTTGTCCTGCACACGTTGCAACGTTATGAGATGTTTCAATAACAGAATCATTGGTCCAAGCCAGTTTTAGCCCACACCATCACTTGGTCTTTCTGCAAATTAATCATTTACTCTGGGAATATAAATAAAAAATGTATTTTGAAAAGAGAACTGAAACTTCAGACCAACATAAAAATGCAATCCAAACCGAATGCAACAGAAAATCAAATAAACAGCCAGCAAGTGCTGAAGTCAGGGAGTTAAATAATTAGCAATACATACGTTGAATTAATCAGTAAATATTGTAAATGTGCTCTAAACAGTGGCCAGTTCAAGTAATATAATATAGAAGTTAGATTAATCGCGACCAATAATGTGAATAGTTTTTCCTTCACGAGTTCAGATGAATCGCGAGTGAACGTTCCCTTGGCTAAGATCAGCAGAATTCAATCTCCCGCATTAGATAAACAAACTTATAAGTAAAGTTTGTAAGGCTAGCGTTAAAACCCCCACAGCTCATCCATTGAGCGCAGTTGCGTCAACATTTAAATCTAATTAAATACGATATAATATTTTGGAAGTTGGGAGTCGTCCAACTCTGCTTTTATGGAATTTTGTATTTAAAGAGGGCATTATTATTATCATCATCATCATCATCCTGGCCTTGTTCTTATCGCATACGACTCTTTTGGTCTTGACATCGTAGGGAAGATGCATCGGTGCGAGGCTGCTCAAGTTTCAGCCGGCACATCTCAATTACACATGGGAACCCTTCTGGTGCCTTAATAAATTCATCTTTGCTACTGAGCGAAAGTTACAGCTACCTGAGCTATGCCGCTATGCCTCTCTGCCAATTTGGTACGGGATAATATGAGACAAAAGTTTTATGATAACTTTGGCTATTATTTAGTACCAGAAAACCTATTTCAGCATTTGTAAGTAAATTGCCTCATTATATATATAAATTATTTCCTTTCTCTAAATACAAAAATCGGTCCTGGTGGTGTAGTGGTAACCATACTTGCCTCCTAAACCCAAGATCGCGGGTTCAAACCCGGCCAGGATCGATGGATTTTTTTGGGCGTAAAAATTTTAAGTATGGCTTCCTTCGGAAGGGAAGTAAAGCCGTGGGTCCCGTGTCGTACATTTACGGCACGAAAAATAACCTCAAACCTGAAAGAAGAGGCCTCTGACAAAATTTGTCTGCAGTTTCAGGACCTGAATAGAATGGGACGCTGATGACCTGAGATGTTAAAGAGCGTGCGTAAATAAAACATTTATGTAGTTAATATGTTGAACAATATTTTTCTTTGCTTTAATGGTGTAATAAGAATTAAACATGTGAAGGACGAAACAGTCTATTAAAGCACTTCTATAGTTTTAGAGTCTACTGCTATCATACCTCACATTTATGTTGTTTTAGAGAATGCAATGTTTTTCAATAAATGTTTACCTGTAACAAAAATTATTAACAGAATAGGCAATTATAGAATATATTTCTCCACTAAAACTATAATGAATTTTTCTAAAAGTGCATATAGCTCATCTATATAGATGGCCAACTCTGATATCATTTCATCTGGACACAATAACAAAAATGTGTGAATATGTGAAGAAAGCAAATGGAGCCATCACAAGTCAGAATATAAACCACCATCACCACCACTGATTAGATCAAGCTTGACAATCAAGACTATTGTTCATTCTCAAAAAAGTGTATAATAAGAAGTTCATAAAAACAAAATTATGTGAAAAATTCCTTAAAGGTGTCTGTATAAAGTACTATAAAGTAATATCAGGCGATAAGTGCAATTAAATATGAATGGTTCACATGGTCAGGACTAGGGAGGGGCATCCGCTGACAAGTAGAAATGCTTAAGTGATATCCTATTTCATGTACTAATGTGAATATCCTCGTTTTACGCTCTGTTTTCTACAAAATATGTCCATAGATGTGTATAAAGGATCAAAGTATATGATAAACATGTAATAATAGAAATACAGTAAGAAGTACAAAATGAACAAATGTATTAAAGTTGCTGTCATATTTTATAATGATTTAATCTATATTCATTGATATTTGAAATTGTTTTATTATTATTTAAAAATCTATCCGAAAAAATAATTGGTTTACAAAAATAATTTGAGGTTCCAAACGCGATGATAACCTGGGGCGTTGTGTGAAGCCAACCAAATAAGGCATTCTTAGCTTCGGAATCACATCAGTGATAAGCCAGAATACTTGTGCGATTCAACCTTTTGCTCGACTTAGAAGACGCGTCTGGTCTTCATTATTCCCAAAGCTAAGTGCGCCATGTGCGGCCCCAAACATTGGTGGTTTCTTCCACAACATAGATATAAGATTAGCCTTCCTTTTTTCTCCGCAACTTCAACATACCAAAGTATGCCTTCCGCTGTCTTGACTCAATCGAAATCAAACGGTCGCAGTAATTTTAAGGACGGCATAATGCTTTGAAGCCTGCAGTGTATTTCAATTGAATGCTTGGTGCGGTCGTCGTATGTGTCTTTGTAAAATTAATTTCTCGTTGAATCATGTTACATCTCAATTAACAGTAGTTACTTTTTAGAAGAATGTAAGCTCTAATTTTTATGAAGAATATGTCGTTCAATTTGAGCTTCCATACTACTTCCTATCTTTATGTTACAAACTTGGCGCACCAAATGTTTTTTATCACTGGTAGAATTTCGTCGATTGTAACCCACGAACGATGTATCGTGACCAGTTATGTAGCAACCGGGACTAATTCACATCTTTAACTTTTAAGTTTATACATAACTTTTCCGCACAGTACGGCAGCTTCATTCTACCACGAGTTCCAGTCAACAATCGGCTAGCCACGCACGCAACAGTCGACCAGACGGCGATCGAAAAAACAATGTCAACGTTATCGATCCGCTAGGAGTTGGCTCAATGGGAAGAAGAGCATGTTATCTGATCTGAATGAAAAATATTATATAAAACTAAATTTACCGTTTTGAGTGAGAGAAGCTGGAAAAAATAACTATTTTTTAGTAGTAGAAAGAACAAGAAAACTCATCGCTAGAATGACTTTTGTGTAAACAAGAAATACAACTAAAAGATGCTTCATTTGATAAGTAATTTTAACATTTCGGGTTAAAAAGTAACAATTTTGTATTTAGTTAATGTTCAATCAATTAGCAGCTATCATTCAAAGTTAAACACAAAAATGCAATTCTCTGACCTTTGTTGTGAAAAAAATGAAAATCTTAGCTACCTGCTACATCAGTCCACTTTGTAGTAGAGACGAGCTGCATTTAAAAGTTGGAAAAAAATATTTTTAAATGTTGGCAACATCTTATTTCAACGCCCATTGTGATAATTTATTTTCAAATGTATAATTATATGAAGGTTAAATAGTAGTATCTTAAGAAACATATGCAAAATATAGGATAAAATGAAATTGAAGGGGTTCTATATATCAATATGTTAAGCAGATATAAAACACAAGCAAATCCGGATACTTAATGATCAGCAGCTTAAATAAGTTATAGCTACAATTAAATTACCTATTTTAATAACAAAACTAAGTTCTTTGTCGCATAGGTCATTTCATTGATTTGAATTCAGTATATGTATCAAAATTATAGTTAAATATCTGTATAGCTTTATGCCAGGAAAAAAATCCATGGGCCTTTTCATTTAATTTTCTCTCCAAGTTCTCTTGTGCACCTTTAGACAAAAAATGAGCAAGGTCAGAAATCATAACCGATTCAGAAAATATCGAAGGCACTTGCTAACATTAGGTTCACAATCCACCTTTTAACACCGCCTTAAGTTTTTGTTCGATTAACAGGAAATGCATTTTTGGACTACGTGCTATGATGGCTGAGCGGACAAATGCATGTGTCCAGTATAAAGAGATATCAAGGTTTGGATCCTTGTTATGCTTGTATTTATGAGGGTAAATCCATACGTTTCCGGCCCCGCCGATAAGGATTATCGCCTTCACAAAATACTTATCTGGTGCCATACCGTATCTGTTAAGTAAATAATTGCAGCTGTAACTTCCACTCCGCTGTGTTCAGTTGTTCAGATATTGTTGCACAAAGAAGGCTAAGTGTAGAAGAGTATGATATGTTAAAAATGGGAGTTCCGAGCTGTTATTGAGTTCTTCACAAAAGAACATTACTCCAAATGAAATTAAACAGCGATTGGACGGTGTATATGGGGAAGTATCCTCTTCAGTCTGCCATAAAAGAATGGGTCAAACTTTTTCGAATGGGTCGAGAAAACATTGAAGACTAAGAGCGTGCAGGTCGGTCCTTGGAGGTGCTCACTCCTGAAATCATCGCTCTTGTGGAAGGAGAAATTATGGAAGATCGGCGGCTGAAAGTTACAGAAATAGCAGCCTTTCTAAAACAACATTCCTTCGAATTATTCATGAACATTTAAACATGAATAAGGTTAGTGCAAAATGGGTGCCTAGACTTCTTTTCTCAGTCCAAAAGCAGCAACAAGTCATTTATTGTCAGGCATTTTTGGAGCTCTGCCGTGGCAATGAGAGAGAAGTTCTGCAAACCATTGTTACAGGAGATGAAACTATGATCCTCTGCTATGACCCTTTTCCAAAAGAGAATCAATGGAGTGGCATAAACCTGGCGAAGCACCGCCTATAAAGGCCAAGGCCACTCAGTCAACCAAGAAATTATGGCCACAATATTTTGGGACTGTGAAGGAATACTCTTTATTGACTTCAAGGAGAGTAACACCACAGTAAATGGGGAGTACTATTCTGGCCTACTGCACAGACTGCGTGCTTCCATAAAAGAGAAAAGGCGAGGAAAATTGAGTGGTGGTGTGCGCCTTCTTCACAACAACTTGTTTATGTACACATCTCTTGTTACAATTTATTGATTTATTTATGGACGCTCTATAACCTCTCAGGTCATCAGCGTCCCATTCAACTCAGGGCATGAAACGGCCGACAAATTTTGCTCAGATACCTCTCTTTCGGGCTTGAGGTTCTTTTTCGTGCCGTAAATGTACGACACGGGACCCACGTCTTTACTTCCCTTCCGAAGATCTCTTGCAAAGGAAACTGTGAAGAAATGTGGTTTCAAGCAGGTAGACCATCCACCCTACAGTCCATATATAGCTCCCAGTGACTATTTCTTCTTCTCAAAGAATGACCTTCGAGGAAGTAGATTTAAGTGTGACGAAGAATTAATGGATGCTGTATATGCCCATTTTGCAGACAAAACTGTTGACTATTTGGGGGGGGGGGAGGTTGAAGTGTTAATTCAAAGATGTGGGAAGTGTATTGCAATAAAAGGTAACTATACTGAAAAGTGAAATATATTTTTTGTCTTTATCGTACCTAGAAAATGGTTACCCTATTTGTTAGTGTTTGCTTTACTTGCAAAGTATATGGTCTGAACAAACACATTTCCTGTCAACTGAACAAGAACTGAAGGCGTCATTAAAAGGAGTATTGTGACCCAGTGTATATAGGTGCATATATAAGGTATTTATACAGAAACAAAAAAGTGTATTAAACATATTCATTTTCAAAATAAATGGCACATTAAAATACATTTAAGGTTAAAAACTAAAACTGAAATATGTACAAAATTTTCCTTATTTATTTAAAAAGAATCCTTAATTTTCTATTTATTTTGAAAACAAAGTTATTTTACTTTTTATTTGTGTGTGGAGCATAAATAACTTTAAATTCGAATAATCCCTTGCAGTTTGAAGTTGTATTATCATGTATATACTAAACATTGTTTTTACATGTAAAAAATAACAAAATAATTCATATATGGGTAGGATGAGAATTTCGGTAGTTCTAATTGTTAGACACATGCTTTTAGATGCTAGAGCATTAGCGTATATCTGCCATGAAGAAACTGGTGATTACAGAATGAGACTAGAAGCTGTAAGACCCATGCTTGAGTCAAGGAGAATTTAGACAAATTATCGCTTCGAATTCATTTCACAAGGTAGTTTTCTGTATAAATTTAGCTCATATTGAAATATATAAATAATTTTCTAATAGAGTGTTTCTAGTGTTCTTAACAATTTTTTTTTTTACTTTGAGTTGCAAGTATGTTTCAGGCTTTGACTATTGTAATATTTTAACATTCACAGTATTTATTAACAACTATTTATATTCATAATGCATTATTTATAAGGAATTAATTATCCTTTATACCATGCAGGAAAATATTTTATTATTTATAAAAAAAATTTTTAACTTCTTTGTAACATTTGAGAAATTATTTACTATATAAATGTTTCAACAATCAAAAATGGATGGTTCAATTTATTTCATAAAATTAAAATTTGTTATTAAAATGTTATTAAGTATCTTGCATTTTTTAAGAAAAATAAAATACATTTTATTTTATTTATTTCGTTTATATTAAATTGTTTCATTTTCAATTTTATTATGAAATAAATTGCCATTGAATTTTTTTGTTGCAATAGACATGGGTTTTATGTAAAGTTTTAGCATTTATAGTACAAAATATGCAACTTTACCTGTGGCTCACTTGACATATTGTCGGAATATAAAGAGACCGCCACGGGTGACCGAGGTAGTTAAGGCACGGACTTATGAGCAGGAGGTCTGGGTTTTGAATCCCGCCAGAACCGTCCTCCCTGACTGAGGTTTTTTCCAGGTTTTCCTCAGTCCTCATAAATTGCAAATGCCGGGGAGGTACCCTAAACTTAGACCTGGAACATTTCCTTCCTTAAAAAAATCCTTTCCCAATTTATCGTTTCACTTCATGTATCATCAGTGTTCACCGTCTGTGGTGCCTCAGTAGTAAAAACGGGCGTTAAACAACATTAAAAAAAACATAATATAAAGAGTCTTTGATCTAACCCTTTAGAAATATGATATCCTTTATACTCTATGGATGAAATGAATAGAGTTGCATCATTGCATATTTATGCTTCATGTTATTGGGCTTATTGTGTTCAAAGTTTTAAGCTATTTAAGAAACGAGTTACCCAATATGAGACAGTTTCTAACATTTTTTAAAACCATAATAAATTTATTTTGGATCTTGATGATCTAAAAATAAAAAATGTGTCGTTCAAATGTTAAAATTTACTTAAAATGGGGAAAAGATCTAAATAAAAATAAACAAAGTAAATGTCTATTTGTGTTTTATTTAGAAGTTTCCTACTTTTATGTGGGAAACCAATTACAATTGCATAAAAATGTTACACAAAAAATATAAATCCACTCTAGAAATAATTTGAAGTTAATTTGTTTTCAAAATGCTAAAATATTTAAATATAATTCAGATGGTTATGTGTTGAAATTTATAAACTTGTAAACGTTCTTGCAGAATTATGACTTTTCTAAAATTTCTGAAAACAAATATTAGTTTTCTATAAAATATTTTAAAACCATATTTTAATTTAAAACCATTCACAAATACTTCGGTTTTTATAATAAAATATATATGTACCTAATGAATACCAAGCATTTTGCACCAACTTTAAAAAAGAACATAATTATCTACTGTCAATAAATAAAGATTTGTTGGATGTTGTTTCCTACATCACGTAATAAAATAATAGCATCTTTGCTATTTGTCACTTAAAAGTAAATCAAAGTTCAAAGCATTTGGATATGTTGGAATCATAAACAGTTTATTTAGTAAATGCTTAACAAATGAACTGCTTGAGAATATTATATGAGTATATTTAGACTTGTTCTTTTCGACAACTATTTATTTATCCTAAACCAAGCTATAGAATTTAAACACATCTTATTTTTCTGAATTTAAAAATATATATTTCAGTTTCAATTAATGCGGTTCACCTACATATTGCATAGTTTTATATGGTTACTAAAATGGCAAATCATTTATAATATATATATGTGTGTGTGTGTGTGTGTGTGTGTGTGTGTGTGTGTGTGTGTGTGTGTGCAAAACTGCACTCTATGTATTAATTTTCAGTATTTGTGACTTATAATATAAATTTTCACCATTAGTAACCAGGTAATAAGTACACCTCTAATAGTAGTAAATCAAATGTAGACATTTCATAAGATTAAAGCTTACACACCTAACCCAGTTATGTGTTAACAGATTTAACTGTTTAACTGTTTAACATCTTCAGTGGCGTGGGCTTAGCTTCAGACGCAGTGAATCAACGGAGGAAGCTACGTCCACGCCACTGAAGATGTCCGTCGTAGTTGCGGATGAAAAGTCTGTAAAGTTCATCTCCTGCAGACCACGGCATAACAGCCCGAAAGGAAATTGCACTGACATCAATTGATATTATTGAATGATTTATATCAATTTTATGATTGGCTTCACCTTGCAAGTTACATTTTACATTTTAATTACTGTCAATGTTATAATATTACATAGTTCAAAATGTGAAACATATTTTCAACTGACAATTTCATAAATGAATGACAAATATTTGTTTCAAATGAACAATTGAATTCGAGGTTTCTTGAATAGGAAGAGTTTGTGTGCCATATTAAGTTAGGAGAAAAATGTTTCCAAATTTAAGTAGTACTTTTCTTCCATGCAGCATGGCAGTTTCAATGAAAACTTTATTTTTTACTAGGGCTAACGAACCATACAAAGCCACTAAAATTAAAGAGGAAAGTTCATAAAGTATGCAAAGGAATAAATGGTTGTTGGTGAATATATATTTGATTTCATCTTCAAGAATATTTGCAATAGTCTCTGAAGCAGGAAATATTGTCCCAAAATTTCCTTTTTAAATATAATTACTTCTGACAACTACTATAATAATAATTGTATCTTATATCAGGTAATCAAATGTATTAATATTACAATTAAAATGAGGACCCCAGTATTATATGTATTAATGTATGTTTGTACATATGCCTTGTTACTAGTAAGCAATATTCAATTTATCTTTCTAGAATACCAATTACTGACAATGCCTATGTGATTTTGTTATGTTTTGTAAAGGGAATGGAACTGCTGTTTGTCGGAGGCCATTAGCGTACCGGAGAAAAAGGTCTTTCTGTTAAGCTTTACCCATTGTCAAACCCTCACGGACACATCTGTTCGGCGCCAGGGGTAATAAACCTGCAAATAGCTAGGGTTCAATTGGAAACGGTACTTGCCCTTTTCCAAAAGGAGGTGCCGCGAACAGAAACACGCGCTTTCGTCGTAACCAAGACCTTATCTGTAACTAAGGGAGGAAAAAGACATTACTTTAGAAATCAAGCATGTAAGGAAAGTGCCGAAATTTATGACAGGACGATTTTTGGAAAATTTAAGCGTGTGGGAAGATTTCGTAGATCAGAAGGAGGAAAATAATTTTAGCCAATGGGCAACGAATGAGCAGAACTTAGCAATACAATAAATATCTTAAGATAGGCAATGGTGAACATATATAACTAGGGAATACAATAATAAACAAGGGAATTTAATTTAGCGAGAGGCGTGGCGATGTTATAGAGAACTAGAGTACAGAATCAGAAGTTGGTCACTCTAAATCATTCAGTCACTCTAAATCAGTCATTCATTCTAAAGTCAGTCTAAGTCATTTCTACAGCAATCAAAGGTCATTCATTCTTGAGTCATTCATTCTTGGGCATACTAGATAAAAACCGTCGAGAGGAGTTAATGAAAATCGTTCGTTCAGTGAGAGTCAGTCAGGAACTGCAACGTAATAGCAATATTAATCACCATCGTGTTCGAGTGAATGAATACGCGAGTGAATACCGTGAACTATAATCCGCCAAGGCACAGCATGTTCCAGAACCTTCCAAGCTGTAAAATAAATAAATAAATAAATAAATAAATAAATAAATAAAATAAATATCCAACCAGTGCCGAAACTCATTATTTCAGTGAACAAATTCCTTCCCCCCTAATGACTTTTAAGTCATTAAAAACAGTCCAAAATTTACCCTGAGATCCCATTCCATTTCCATTACATTGAAACAACAAAAAATACGGTCCCAAAATTGTCGATCTACTTTTGGGCGATAATACCGTTACATCTTTCAGAGAACCTAATATCAATATGAAATAAATTTATACAAAAGCTACCATGTGAAATAAAATAAAATTATGTACATTGAAGGTGTACTTATATCAGGGCATACCTAGTGTGCAAGAAAGCTTGGAAAGAAAATAAATATGAGGTTATTCATTTTTGTGGCATAAAGCTGACAGGTATTTAAATCTATTGTGTATACTGAATTATTATCTAATCTATCATATGCAGGTCTTCCAACGGTGTTAATTCTCCTACCACTGATACTTACACCTACTGTTTCCGATTATGAAAATATTGATGATAATGGCAACCTTGACTCTCAAGAACATTTCGCCGAAGTTTCCCAGTGAAATATGTCACAATCCTGAATCCTTCGTCCCCTTCATGGAACTTCCTGAACACAAACATGTCCCTCCTCTTGATTCCCTTTCCATATCCTATTTCAATTTATTTTTTAATTTGTTGTTTTTGAATGCATTGAGATGGCATCTAATCCTTATGCTGACCAGGCGCTAGGTGTACATGAGCTGTCATCAAGTACAAGATCAAGATCCTGGCGACGGACACAATTCATGAAATTAGGACGTTTATTGCTGTAATTGAATTTGCAGATAATAAGAAAGCCTACGATTGTGTCATACTGGAACACAATAGATAATTCCAGCACCCCTTGGTTTCCTAAAAGTTTCCCAGAAATAGGTTTTAGTTGCTTTTAATGATTTTTTTCTCTTAGTTGACAATAGCAAGCTTTCAATTCCGGTTCTCCCGACTATTTGAATCCAGCCTCTTCTCGATCAGGAAAATTGATTATTCAGACATCACTACATTCCTTTCCAGCAACTGTCCATAGACGAAAGATTAGTTGGCACTAAGTGTTACACACAACTACTTAAGTATCTGCCGAGTAAGTATAATCATAATTGGGCAATTAAGTTCTGCATGATGTGTGATGCAGCTAGCAAGTGTTGTTTAGGCTTTTTTGTTTACAGGGGTGCAAAATCGGTGGAGGATAAAAATGAAATAAGAAACAATAATCTTGCTTATACAGATGTCCTGAAACTTGTAGCATTAAGCAATGAAGGGTTACCATGTCTATACAGACAACTTGTTCACATAAATCCCCTTCGTAAAGCATTAACATTCGGTACGAACGAATAAATATACCGAAGGGGAAGGGAAGGGACCATCTAATGTTCTAAAAAAACATTAAAAACAGTTTCCCATAAAAAAAAATATATGGCGTTCGCATAACCACATGAGGACTTGCTACAGAACCGGATGTGATTCCCACCTCCAGAATCAGAAGTGAACCTAAAAGGAAGTCTGACGTAATATTAACTTATGGCTGTTATATGGGGAAGTTTACACTAAAAATATGATGGATTACTTATTAGATGAACGCAGAACCGCTAAGTATTGAAAGCAAGTTGTATTTAATATTATTTCAAGAACTGTAGAAAATTCGTATCTATTGTACAAGGAAACCTATAATGGAAAGACAATTAATCGTCTCTAATACAACTCTTCTATTATTGGTTTGTGAAGAGGACATACATGAGTAACTCAAATAAGAGCATGTAGATGGACATTCCCAAAGTGATGTGAAAATTCTGCCCAGAAAAATAGAAAGACAATGCGTATGTTGCTGAGTAGCACGACACAAATTCTGTATATAAAAAAGAAATACATCCATTTTAAGATAAATATAAATAATATGAAGAGCGTTCCTGTTGGCAGAAAACAATTTCTTCCTTTTGTGTCAGGATTAGATATTTTGTTAGTTCTGTGTGTTTTTCTTATTTGAATTATATCATCATCATCATCATCATCATCATCATCATAAAATTGGTATTAAACAAATGCACACATATTTAATTAAACCTGAGCGTTTTAAGAGTGATTTGAGATACCGAGCAGGATAAATATCGTATTTCATATCATAAGTCATTATTGCTGTTATGTCAGTGAGCACATTTAACTAGTTCACTTTTGTTTCCTTGTTGCACATATTTTATTTTTTTTTAATTTATAGTCACAGCAGGTTTATATGTATAAGTTGTTTTGCTACTTTATTCATAAATAAACATCCTGTCATTATGAACATAAGTTGATTGCATATCTTAATTTTAAAGTTGATAATTAAACCCAAAACACGAAAAATTACTTTTTCTTTAGAAAATGTGTTATATAGGTTGAAACAATGAGGCTATTTTAAAGTTACTATATTTGCGTTGCTATTAATCAACTCTGTACAATACGTATCTCTTATCCGTAAGGTTTGGTGTTGCAATTTGCTATTCTTGAATTTGTAGAAGGAATTTTTCAAAGTGGTGTATTATCCTCATTTTACTGATGTACAAGCAGCGTACGAGATCAAGGGTGATTTCCCCCACCAAAATTTCCCGCAGTGGGAGAACCTTTCATTATAAAAGACAAACAGAATGCACAATACATATATTGCTGAAACAAATGTATTATTCTATGTGTATTTCTATGAAAATAACAAGAATAAGACATACACAAATAATAGAATGACCATCAGATCTTCAGCAATGGGGCAATTGTACACATATGTTGTGAAAATTGCTTTCCTAGTACAATTTATATGTATGTATATATACAGTCTTATTAGATGTTACAAAATCACACATGTTAAAATGAGAGTTATGCACATCTGTTATACGACTGTTTTGTTACTTAATTCCCACATGCCTATTGAAATGTATGCGAAAATTAGAAGTTTGTACATAATAATGAAAAAAAAAAAAAACGATTTAATAAATAAAGAAATGATAGACTTAAATGTTATTTGATATATTTTACAGCCATATATGCAGGTGTTTGCATACCGAATTTCCAAATTAAATCTATTTCAAAATTGATAAAAGAATTATGTTTTCATGTTTCACGAATGCACTGAGTAATGAAAACACGTACAGAAAGAGTGATATTACTGTTAACAGAAGCAGCACTTTATGTATACGACAGAATGTGCGCAAACAATTTCAAATTTGTTTCCAAATAGTGTATGCTAATGGCAGAAGGATCGTGTGGCAGTAGAAATTTGCTAGTTTCTTCCTTCATTTAAAGAGATGATTTCTCAAAGATAAAAATTGTTCGTCACGGCATCTCTACGAGCCTAAGAATATAAAATTAATTTTAAATATGTTTCTCTGCTCATAAATCCAGTACTTATAAGGAGAAGGTTGTGTTTGATAGCTTCAGCATTCTACAGTCAATATTTCCAGCAGTCATTTTACCATTATTGTTATTATTATTATTATTATTATTATTATTATTATTATTATTATTATTATTATTATTATTATTGTTGTTGTAATTACTGTTTTCTTAATTATTTAACTTCTTTAATAAATACATATTACTATAATATATTTAGTCTTGAATCTGTTTGACAAAAAGGAAAAATTAAGTGTTTACAATGTTAACATGGTTATTAAAAATAAAGTATCAATTCAATTAATATTTCTTGCAAAGATAAATCATCTTATTCTCTCATGAGCAAGAAACTCCCTCTAATCTGCAATTAATCAGTTTTCCTGTTCAAATTAAAAACATGTTCAAGTTTTGAGCTTTAATTGCAAAATAGTTGGATATCATAAAGCAGAGCATATTCAGTAGTTTTCATCAGTTGTCAAAGCTGCTAAAAATGTTCATTTTTGCATACACTTCCGAAGTATTTTAAACAACCAAATATATTTTACAGCATTTAAGCTATGGTACAAATAATTAATTTTTCATTAATATTATTAAATAGATTTTTCCTACATTACTGTGATCAAAAACACCATCATATCCCTGGAAACAGCGGGTAACCCTTGATTTCAAATCTTAAAATTGAAAGAGAAAGACCCGTTAGAAAACGGATCTGGAGGTGAAGATAGGGTGGTGGCAGAAAAGACATACGGGAAAATCCCAAAAAATCGGCAAGTATGAATAATTTTGCTCATAAGTAAGTAGGATGCACCAGTCATTGTTGGGATGCTGAGAAATCTTTTCAACATTTCAATTAATACAAAATTACAACAGAAAGCACCTTCTCTCAGATAGTTTAGAAAAGTTTTTTTCAAATTTATTTATCATAGTTATTATGAAATATAAGTGAACAATTGATTGGTTATGACAATTGCAATGCATTTAACATATCAAAAAAGTATAATTACTCATTATGTTTAATAATGATAAGTTTATTTGCCTACATTTTCGTTTCTGGAATATATTTTGGCTCTTTTGAATGCATAGTTGCTTGCATATTTGCCAATCTCTTAGTGCCAGGATCATCGAGGTTTATCTATAATTTAAATATTTATTTTAGATATTACTGTTCTGCTTTTAACTGAAGTTAAAATGAGGTGATGTGCATCAAAAGCACTTGTATGTACATTTTCCTTTACACAACTTTATAATTGGGGTTGTGATAATACGAGCACAAACACCGGTCGCCTTTGTGACATACGAGTAATCTAATTATTTAATCAAGGCAGCGCCTAAATATGTCCGCTACAAGCAGCACTTATAGCTATCAACTTAGGTTGCTACCTTTATTGATTAGAAAATAAGGAACGCCTTTCATCTACAGTTTTCTATATTAAATGTATTTCATTGAGTTTTAGAGAGGAGAATGCACATTATTATTTTAACTAATAAGTAAAACAGTATTTAGCATTAAAATATTAATAATACTACATATTGCTCGTTCCATACAACAACATTTCACATATGTAGTTGCCATATTTAGTGTTTTTCTCTGATAAATTTACTTTGCAAGAATCACTATTCAACGTATACGAAAATTTAATTTTACAATTTCTTTCTCCTCTCCATTTTATTCCTGTTACTGAAAACATTTTCTTCGTAAATTTATGAAAAAATGCGAAGTAAAATCTTAATCACGGTTAAATTTATTTTAAGTTTTTGTAAACCAAATAAAACACGAGATAAACTATTTTCTCGGCCACCATTATATTCATCATATTTTCTGTTAGTCTTTCACTCTACTAGCTAGAAAGAATATTTATAATTTCAGTTATTTCTGAATACATTTCACAGCATTTAGATTTTCTTCTAATGTTGAAATGAAAATTAACGTGGAACCCTTATTGATTCTCCTAATTTTAAAAATTTTCAAACTAGAGAGTACTTTGTAAACAATGACAAAATATCATTATCATTGATATCAAAACAAAGACATATACATGTTTAAATTCATTTTGGTGCGGTTTATCTTTTCATATAAATAATTAATATTAACATTGTTATTGTTTGCAGCACTTTATAACGAAACAATTTATCATTCAATCTTTGTTTCAGTTGAACGCATTACGTTATACACTTCACAAATAGTAAACTGATTTTGTTCTAAGTTTAAAGTTCAGCTTTGTAAAATTTCAGGAAAATGTAATGGAAAATATGAACACAGCTCTACAAGATTTGGTTGTTTGTTCGATTCCTTGGAATCCAGCAAGTATTTCCGAAAGAAAGCAGGACGTCATCTAAGCTTGAAAAATAAGATATAATACATATGGAAGGACCTATTCAACAACCTGTCAATAATTTGTTATTGGATAATAGGTCACCAACTTGTCTTTACTTGTTAGTTTCAACAAAATCAAATAACGCTATAAAGTTCTTATCCTACTTAGCTCAATATAAAGAATGGTTATATATTTTAATCATTTCTGTCTCTGTATCAAAAGACGCGAGTTCATGCCATATTTACACCAATGTGAAACGTGTAAGCACATATTTTTGTTAACTTGAAACCTTGAATAATTCACAATCATGAATAGGGGAGTAATTCCTCGGCCATTGCATTTGCACACTCATCACGGTCTTCGCAAATGTTAAAAATTCTATTACAAATGTCGAGATTCTTATAAGATATTTAACGCTATAAAAATCCTTTTTGGTTTCTCTTATTTGATGCATCGGAACCAATTCCAAAGAGCAATAGTTCTTGTAGTTTATTTTTAACACACTTAAAACTCTTTGATCTTAACATATTTTTCACCAAAAACTCGCATTTAGTCTTCCAAGTTCCTTTATTTATTGTTGCAAAATATAGAAATGATTCTGGCGGTAGTTTTACGCTACAGTCTATGCTGACATAACTTAAGTGATATTTTACAGCATGATATGGCACTGTAAGTTCCAAGCGTTAATATGAAATCACGTAAATTAAACACATTGCCTATTCAATTATCCTATTTTAAGTGAAAAAATGTGAACTAAGAGCATTACGAATTACCTTTTATGATTCTTGTTGGTTAAATTGCTCACTGAAGTTATCTGTAGTAATTTTTTATTTTCCTTGCTGCCTAGCATCTGCTATTCTGATTTGAAAAATAGAAAAGCTTTCCTTATTTTTCTTTGTAAAAATTACACATTTTACTTAGGTCGTTTTAAAAGTTCTTGGCCAGGCCAAGAAATAACAATATTTAAGACCTTTTTTCAACATATTCGCCTTGTAAATCAATACATTCAGTTCAATGTCTTCCCAACTTTTAATACCTTCAGTAAAATAAGATTTGTCCAACTGTGAAAATTAAGCCTCTGTCTTAGTTTTAACATCTTCATTTAATGTAAACCTTCGTAACGCAGCCCTTTAGATTTGGGAACAAAAAATAATTGCTGGGAGCCAATCCGGCGAATGTGTTGAAGTGAACATATGCAGTTTTGCAGCAACAATGCCAGATATGTGTGAAGGTGCATTATCGTGATGAAAGAGAATCTTCTTTTTCGCAATGTGTGGACATTTAACCTGAACAGCATCCTAGAGTTGGTCCAGTAGTGAAACGTAATACTCCTCGGTAATGATGCTGTCTTTCTGGCGATAGTCTATGAGCACCACACCGTGATAATCGCAGAAAACTCTAGCCATCGCTTTTCCTGCAGTTGGAACCATTTTTACTTTCTTTGGTATACTTTGGCCTGTTGCCACCCACTGTTTGGACTGCTCCTTCGTCTCTGGCATATAATATGAATCTATGTTCCATCTACTATTATGAAACGTTCGAGAAACTCGCTGGAATTGCGTTTAAATAGCCCAAACACGCTTGTGAAATACATTTTGGTTCTCATTGTTAACAAACGCGGCACACATCGAGCAGGAAACTTTCTCATACCCAAAACTTCGTGTAAAATGTAGTATACTGGGCCTATCGAGGTGTTTGTAATGTCAACCAACTTCATATCTTCAATTGGCAATCATTGAGTGCGACATTGTAAATGTTTGTTACAATCGCGTCGGTCGTAGCATATTGGCATGCCCTGAGCACTCATCATCTTGATGAATATTCAACCACGCTTACATTCAGCAGCCCACTTTTTAACCCTCGAAAACAAAAGGGAAGGATCTTTCGTTAATGTAGAATCTAACTCTTTGTATTTCTGTTGGGGTTAAATACTTCAAAACAAGTGCTTTATTACAATTTGTATTTGAGTTTTATCTATTTTGTAGAAAATGTTAACACCAATTTGGTTACACGATCATCACAAACAAGTGACTACACTTACAGCGCGCCATGTAAAGGATGACACTTAACAACTATCATGGTAATTTGACCATCTTCACGACATCTCTGAGTCAGGCCGAGAACTTTTATAATTCCCCTCGTACTTTGCATTGATTGCCGCTACCGGCCTGAATACAAGAACCCCCCCCCCCCACAGAGAACGATACTGTTGCATCTTCTTTATTTCTTTATTTGTTCGTTATTTGCAACTACTTTATCGTAAAATGCTTGCCAAAAACTTGTCAATAATTCATATACCGAATTAAACTTCTTGCGTGGTTTACACAGATACTGTTCACAAAACAACCGCATATTATAGAATTCGGAAACGAAATGAACGATGAATGACGATAAATATGCGTCCAGACTCCACGAGTATGCCCCTTTTAGTCACCGTTATGGATGTGACGTAGATATTATCACCAATCCTTCTATTGGCAGAACTACGTGCAATGTTGCAGGATGTAAAAACGGAACAGTTGACGTAGGGTTTAATACTTGCTCCATACGTGGAACAAAATAAGGAAGGAAAAAAAAATATATGATCCGGGAAGATTTGTACATCTGGCAATCTGGCAATTAATGCACAGGAGGGGGAAACTAAAAATTAATGATGATAGGGAGATTTTAGGCAGAATTTAAAGTACATAATTATTTACTGGTATAATGATATGCATCAACAGTACTAATACGAATAGTTACCATTACAATACACAGTAATTAACACATTAGCTAAGGTAAATAGTTAAGATTTGTATAAAACAGTACAGGATAAGGCGGTAATATTTAATGTCTTAAGCTGCTAAAGTTAATCAAGCCATTGGTGAAATTAGTGCTTATTTCAAAACATTGCAATGTTGCATTAAGCAGTGTGTGTCTGAAATATTACAGCTAGCATAGTTTCTAGGGTTCACGATTATTATACAATTCCACTTTCAACATTTTAATACCTCTCATAGCTTCTAAAAATTTTAGCAGAAGATTAACAAAGGTGACTAAATAGCCAGTGGTGCCAACAGCAACTACAGTCCGATCAGGTTTTTCTTTCACTAATGAACAAATGCTGCAGCCTTTACGTTGACTTTTCCCGACCCTACCGCTCCCATTAATGTTTGTTGACTGTGTGTCTGAGCACCCAGTTTACTTTAAACCATGTACACGTGTAATAAAACGTGCTAAGCTGGATATTTTAACGTGCTCCAGCATTAATTTAGAGCATATAAATTTCACTTTCAATGTGGGCATAATTAAGCTCCACGCCCGTCTGTAACAAAATCACGCGCAGTAAAATAATAGTTGTTTGTTAGATATATTGCTTGTTGAATACAACTATTCTGTCACAAAAATCTATAAGAATACTGGGAGTTCCCAGTTTATTTCCCTTAACGTACAGTCTTATAGCAGTTAGCTCTGCTTTTCCAATAGTGACGCATGCAGCAGCAATATGGAAAGAAGCTTTAAGAAATAACGAGAATTGGAGTAAAAATCAGCATGCACCAAAGTTTATCAATATTAAAGGTATATAGGATTATCTCTCATAATCTATCCTATTTTGTAGCAGGATTTCAACTGGTGATAAGAGTAAGCCCTATGAAGCAAAACATGGGACGAGAGACTATAATACATCCCTGGAATCAAAAAATTGAAGGCATTCTGTAGAAAGCTACTTAGTGTGCCTTAGGGCTACCGGGGTTCTGCTACAAAAGTAAGTCTCTTAATTTTTATCTCTTTTTTGTAATAGTGTTTAACGCCCGTTTTTACTACTGAGGCACCACAGTGTGGACACTGATGATACATGATATGATATATTGAAAAAGAATATTTTAAGGAAGGAAGCGTTCCTGGCCTAAGTTTAGGGTACCTCCCCGGCATTTGCCAGTTATGAGGACTGAGGAAAACCTGGGAAAAACCCAGTCAGGGAGGACGGTCCTGGGGGGATTCGAACCCCAGACCTCCCGCTCACGAGTCCGGCCTTAACGACCTCAGCCACCCGTGGCGATTTAATGTTTATCTTCACATATACAATATTAGTATCCATCATTTCATTTATGGGATTCAAAACATAGTTATAATAGATGTTTTTCATACATATGGAGAAAGCGTTCTTCAGGCTAGATTGAAAACTATATGTGGAAGTTAGTTCCCGTCGCAATTTTCCGGTTAGGACAAAAATCGTATGTGTGACTCAGGCTACAGCAGTTTGTGTCTTAAGATGGAATGGACTTGACTATGCCTTGGCAAACTTTCTGAACCCAGATATTCTTTTCATTTTTGGGGCCAATTTCAAACCGTCGCTCAGATTTTCTCTTGTGGCGGGGACGGAGGAGTCATTTACCAAGATACCGTTCAAATTAATGTCACCATCCTCCGCTTATTTAACCGTTAACGGGCGTGCATGTCGCCTCTTTTGTCTACGGAGTATTATGATGAGGGCTCTGGGCATTTCCGGAAGCCCGCTCTTACATTCTCCTTTAAAGGCATTTAACAAATATGTGTGTGGTGATTGTTGTTTTCAACAATGGTTCGCAGCTGTAATTGACCTGTAAAGTGAACACTGTATTTTTGCGGCAGTATGTACCGCAAGCGGCCGGATATGAAAGTATTTTTCAGTATATAGTGTTAGTTTATAAGTTGACATATATCAATTTTGTGAATTATTTAGTACTTAATATATTCAGTTTGAGGTTGTAATAATACTTTTTTATTTCGAGATTCAAAAGACTTCGTACTTCTGAAGAGATAGAAGAAGTTATCATCGAGGTACTGGAGTAGAAGGAAGAATTAGCTGATTTCTCAGGCGAATCTGATGGAAAATATGAAGTAGCTCATCAAGACGACAGTGATAATGACTAAGAACAACCCGGAGAATGTGATTTTGTAGATGTCGAGGAACAAAATGTAAATTATCGCTTTGTCGTAGGCAAAGATGGTGAAAATATTTGTACTTGTACTCCAAAAGAAATTTCAGGCCAGACAGTCTAAAAATATAATAAAACTTGTCAGGTCACAAAAAAGATTGCCAGAAATTTTGGCTACTCCCTTAGGAGCGTACTTAAAATTCATAACTCTTGATATGATTGATAATATTGTACAATATGCTAATTAGTAAATTATGAAAATAGAGCAGATATAAACAACCCAAGAGAAAGGATTGTAAAGCTACAAATCCTGCCGAATTGTCTCTCTTTCTGGCGTAATTTTCCTCATTGCTTAAAAAAAAAAAAAAAAAAAAGGCAGGCATGCAAATGCTGTAGAAATATGGAACATCACTGGCATGGTTATGTTAAGGGCTGCTTTCATCTACAACATTTTTCTATTTTTACTGCGGTGCATCAGATTTGAAAACGTTTCAACCAGAATTGACCGCCTAAAACTGATAATCTAGCAGCAATCAGGGAATTATACACAAACTTTGTTGAGAAACTTTCTCAAGAGTCTGAGAGTTTGTGACTATACATGAGATGTTATACCCCTTTCGAGTTCGGTGTCAATTTACTCAGTATATGCCGAAAAAAAACCCGGTGAAATATGGCCTAAAATGGTACGAAATACGTAACGCCCCATCTTTCGTGCCTACAATTTTGAGTTAAACTATGGCAAGCAAAGAAAGACCCCTTACATCATGTGGAACAAATATTTTGATATGGGGAAAATATTAATAGAACCGGAAAAACATTAACACAGAAATTTGACACATAGTTATCCTTTGGTGGAGTATCTTCTTGAAAATGGCATCACATTTTTAGGAACTCATTTCTTTCAAACTATCGAATGGAATCTGGAACATCAGGGGCTCTTAATGAAAGATGTAATGATGGCAGTCCATGTAAACAATGTGGAGCACACAAGTATAACAAAGCCACCGTGCATCGTCTTCAGTGCAAGAACTTTGATTGCAGAATACACAGTGATCGGCATATCACGTGCAAAAATGCTTAAGTGACACTGGAAATGATAACACATAAATATTTTACAAACAAATATTTACATGTTGTAGCTCTATATTTGTTCCTATTTATTTTTCCTTCTGAAATGAATCATTAGCAAGTAAATACTGTATATTTGTAGTATTCCTTTAATTAGTGATTATGTACAATATTTGAAAAAAAAAAAACAGAATATAACATTTACAGATTTTATTTCCGTTATTTATTGATCACATCTATTTTCAATGCATTCCAAGTTCAGAAACAACAAAAGATAAAAGTGCTGTATAGGTTGAACAACTGCAGTCTCGCTTTTCTAGCAGTGAGTGTGTGGAATCATAAATATTGTTTTTTGTTCGTGTAATAAACGCATTAAAGTTAAATACGTGTGAAACAATTACTCGCATAGTATTTGAGTGTTTTTGCAATAGAGTGAAAAAGTTTGTTTGGGTGTTTTGCTAGGTATACTCGGCGTTTGTGAAATGCAGTAGTAGGAATAATAGTTTTGAAGATATGAAATGGATTTTATTTTAAGCGCCCGTTTAAACACTTAAGTAATCAGGATAAACTCCTTGTACAGAACTTAGGGCTAGATCATATAGATGTATGATATATATTCCAAAAATACAAATTACAGCTGCGTTCTTCTAACCTATACTGGTTCAATAGGAAGCATTAGCTAACTGCCAATAAAATGAAGAACGAAATATTCTGTTTCAATTTTTCCTATTTGATGGCGATCCAGCGTGGACTGTTCATGGCCTTAATGGACTTAAAATCTTTCTGAAGGAGTAAAGTATCATGGAATAATATCGGCACATATCGTGAATTCTCACAAATTACGTTTCTACAGCAGTCTTAATATTCGCTCACAACTAGATGAGGGTCATAAAGAAATTTATACGCCACAATGAACTAGCCCGAAAAAAACTTGCGCCGGATTAGAGATTACTTAAAAGTTTTGTGCTAACATGAAATTGCTCTTAAGGAGCATGTTGAATAAGATGAATCATATAATAAAAGGATTTTCCGTAGACTTGATAAAGGAAATAGCTAAACATGATAGCAGTTTGCGGGAGCATTTGGAGCAATTTAAAGTTTCCAAATATACATTTCATGTTTTACATGTATGTATAATATTTCTAAGGACACTTTACAGCAACACGTGAACCAAGCCTTTGTTTGTATTGGAGCAGGTTGGCGAAACTTCAGACGTTACTAATAAAGCACAATTTTTAATTCATCTTCGTTTTGTACAGCACTTAAAGGTAGAATTCTTTTTGTTTTTTCACGTCACAGATAGGTCCCTGTTTGAATGTATAATTGTATTAGAAATGCGCTACAGCCACTTCAATTGAAGGATGCATTTATTGCCCAAACTTATGATGGTTGTGCTGTTATGAAAAGACTGCAGAAACGTGTGAAAGAAGTTTACCTGTTCGTAAATTTCGCACACTGCTATGCTCATCAGTTTAATCTCATTATGCAGTAGTTATGTTCTGACATAACCTCAACCAGAGTTTTCTTTGCTAATTGTCAGATTTCTCATCATTTTTCTCTTCGTCTACCAAAATAGCAAATTTACCACAGGAAATGTGTAATCGGCATTTACCCCGTTGTGCCCCGAACTTTCATAGTAGGTATCTGGCTTCAGTCTTTCAGTATAAATACCTGCTGACAGAGTGTTGATAGAATTCAATTTCTATAAGGGAATCCTAAGGGCCGCTTCATTTACTAGAGGGTGAAGAATTCAAGCATTTCTTGCATTTTTCAACACTCTGCAAAAGACAAAAAAGATAACTCTATTGCAGTCGATCATGTGGAAGTTCAGTTAGGACAATTAGGCAGAATGCACCTGAAACTCCAGATAATTCTGTCAATTCTAGCTGTACAAAAAAGAGAAAAAGAGACACGGTGTGCCTTTGAACGTTGTGATATAATTTGCCAAGGAAAGATTCAGTGCTACTAAAATTTTGGATTGTTTCAAATTATTTGATCCTTCAAAATACAATAACTTTCCTCCCTGGCATTTGCCATTTATGAGGACTGAGAAAACTTTAGAAAAAAATATGTCAGGGAGGATGGTCCTGGCGGAATTCAAATCCCAGACATCCCACTCAAGATCCGTGCCTTAACGATCTCAGTCAACTGTGTCAGAATGATTATTGTGTTAAATTCTATCCGTTCATTGATCATGAAAAAATTTAAAAGAACTACGAGCTCTTTACTCTAATAAGGAGTTTAGGCATGTACGATCTATAAGTGCCTTGCATCCCTTCCTCTTAGAACATTTTTTCGGAAATTGTAAACTATGTAACATAATTCTAACAACAGCTGCCATTAGAGTCAAATTGGAAAGATGCTTCAAAGCCCTAAAGTATGTGAAAGAAACACAACGGGGCAGGAGAGACTAAATACTGTTTCGATGTTAACAATAGAGAAAAAATATATATTCACCTTCGAAGATTTCAATGAAAAGGTGGTTACAAAATTCACTGAGTAGAAAAACGGGAGAGCACTGCTTTATTTAACTGAAGTTAAGGTTTCAATGAATTAATTTTCTTTAAGTCTAAATAGTTTTACATGAATATTCAGAAAATAATATTTTTTCTAATAGGTTATATGGTATCAGGCCTCGGAAACTTACATTGCATAAAATACTGAAAACCTTGAACCTAATATAGGTCTCTATCTTATTACATTTTATATCGGTCCTGATCGCATTTATTCTTTCTCTACGCCACTGCCCACATCAAGAAAACTCAGAACACTATAGCACATCTCATACAGTTATACAGAGGTGAAAAAAAGAAGATGGAACTCAATGCAGCTATAATGAAAAAACAAAAAACTAAAGAAAAAAATACCCAACAGCTGATATATAAGGTACATGCACATTGCTTAAAATATCAGACAGATGTCATAGCAATTCTGAAGGTTCTATAGGAGCTTAAAACAAACAAGGATATGTCAAAGGAAGAGAAAACCTACCACTATGTTATACAGAAAACAAAATAACATTCTTCCTGCTGAACAATTCAATAAGAGAAAGTATGTTAACTCAATTGGAATTATGGAAATTAACCAATGTAGGATTTATTTTGACTGGGTGAAGATCCATATAGAAATCATTTGCAATGAACTGGCGGATAAACCGGCAAAAGCAGCTCTGGAGCACGAATAACCTGTGATATACAGAATGATCCGAACTTTTTTCATCCCTACTGCATTTTTGCAATCAAAGTTATTTATCAGTAATTCAAAATACGCGCGCTTTCATTCTGGTGCGTTATTATTAACTCTGGTAACACTTGTTAAGGCAGCAGATGGAACTGCTCTCGTCCGCGGCATTGTTATATTGCAGTTAGCAGCATACACGCGAAGAAGTAGGGGTTAAAATTGTCGTTTTTCTTTCTATCTTTACGCCATTGGACTTTTTCATCATTAAAAGGTATGTCAGACTTTAAAATAAATTAATTTATTAATCTCCAGAGTTTGATATTTCGAATTCAGTCACGCAAGTATAATTTATGAATTTAAAATGCTTTGACATAGGTTTAGTTTAAACCAAAAGTTTCTCACCGGGGAGAAAAATTCACGGTCCATATTTCAGATCACAAAAGTAAATTGTTCGTTCATTACTTAGAGCAACATTCAGTATCACTAAGGCTTATTTATTGATTACTACAAATGTTACCCTCACAACAAGAGCACGTAAAATTTAATATTCAATGCCTTTATCAATATGGTATGTCAATAAAAGAGATAGCCGAGCTTTGAAAATTGACAGAAACACATTCAGAAAATGGGCAAGGAAAGACGATGGTGAAGTTACGGACTTCTAAGACATGGTCGAAAAACAAAAATTACACCTAAAATGAAGAACAGATTAGGTATTTGTGTATAAATCAGGTGATGGAAATAAGAAGTGTAGTGAAGAAATTGAATTTTCCTAATAATTTTCAAAACCCAAACAAGAAAGTGAGCGTGGCAATAGCTAGGCGATACGTTAAGTCGACAGATTGGGGAATTGTTGCTTACAAAGAACCAGTACTTCTTTCTGCAAAGAATGTTGGAGGATAAAGTTTTGAAAAGATTGATTGGTGCTGGATTTACAGAGGACACTCCAGAGGGAGGCATAACACGAGCACACATCTTATTCACAGGCGAGAGTCCAGTGGTACCGAATCCTAAGCCAAACCGCCAGATCAGAAATATCAGGACTAATAGCCGTTAACAAATTTCGCCTACTGTTACCCTAATTTTTCGCTAAAATTATGGTTACTGCAGGCATATCTCGTTAGGGTATTATAGAATTGCAAAACGTCTCCAAACCAAACTATGGATGGAGAGTACTACTGAAAAAAAAGGTCTGCGTGTATCAGAAAATCATAGATGACTCTAATCAATTTATATGTAGTTCACTTGGAGTTGTGATGCAAGATGGTGCAACAGTACATGCTGCTAAACGATCCTGGATGTCATTCGATGTCAATGATGCCTGGACTGAATGGCCAGGAAACTCTCCAGACTTAAAGAACATTGAGAATTTGTGGGCTAGACTGCAGGACAACATATTTAGATAACCTAGATCGTGCATTAGAGAACAACTCATTGAAAGGAAGAAGCAAGAATGGGTAGCCATTGACCAACAAACAACCTCGACTTTGGTGGAGAGTTTCTGGAAATGGATTTTGGAGTGTCACAGCCACAATGGTTGTAACACCAAATAACCAAATACTAAAAACCGCAGTACATCATTAAAAGCTGCTCTTTAGGACACCATAGCAATAAAATTAAATTTGTTGTAGAACGTAGGTAGAACGTAGGTTTTCAATTATGCCGGTGTCAATTATGTGAACTGAGTCTTCCGGGATATAAGGCCGTGGTCCAGTGGGATTCTGTTCATCTTTCCAGACGTTTCGTACACGAATGCGGTGGACACCTTAGTGGTTTGGTCGCCGTAATCTTCTTGAAGACGAGTAAGTGACCTACTCGTTGTCCAATCCAGTCCACTTCGAGCGGACTCCTTGGCCTTTATGGAGCCGAGCACTTGGTCACTAAGTGGTTATATCTCTCTGTACGCCTTCGGTCTGCTGACACGTCATGTAAAGTAACATAGCTATATGTGTCGGATGACTGATGGGTAGGAAATGGAACACAAGTGCAGCCTCAAGTAGGGTTGGAATGAGTTTTGGAAGGATTAATTTGGAAAGGTTTGTGGGTCCCGCAGAATGCACCTTCGTTAGTCATATAGAAGAGTAAGCCTGCTCCCAGGCAAAGACCAGGAGCGAATAGGAAGAAAATTTGAAGGTGCCAAAGATGGTCAAAGCCCTGCGTGGTACCTACAGGTTAAGATGAAAAAGATAAGGAATTTTTACGGAAGATTTTTAGTCGGTTACGTGAAGCTTTTGTTCTTTAATCATGAATTAAACAAGTTCAATCTGCGTTCTTCTATACGTCATCTAGAGGCTACCTCGGCTGTGGCTAGTTCGCCTCTATTGATAAATGATGATGGGTGATAGACTGGTTTTGCTGCTATATAGGTTCGGATTAAGTTGAGAATGGAAGTTATGGTGTTGTGCGTGTCTTGTAAAGGTTCTTACTGTGACTTCGGTGGTTGACTTTGTGTCTTGTATACGTCTCTTAATGCTGTCTGAGTTTTGCCTACTGGTTGTCTGAAGTTCAGTAAAAGCCTCTTCCAGGCGGTCGAGTCGAAAGGTAGTGGCGTCCTGAGCTGCTAGGTGTTGGTTGATTAGATCTGTGCTATGTAGGAGAGTCTGATGAAGTTCAATGATGAGTGTAGTAAATCTGATATGACATTGAGAATTGTGTTACACAAAGCGGTGTGCACTGCGTCCAAATTCCTATCGGCCGTGAGCGACGAAGTTGGTGGTGCTGATTGACGCTAATTGGCATTTGACCTATATTCCCATTTACCCAAGTACCACAACCCACTCATTCAAAAGCTAGGAATGTACCATACTAAGCACAACGTCCATAGGAGAACGCCTGCCATATTCGGCCGTACACTTCAAACTGACAATACCGCCGCTGAAGTTGCCAAGTATATGACCAGATTAGTCCCCCATAGAGATCACCTGTCTTAGGGCGTAACAAACTTAGCTAATCTCTCACGTCGCTAAATTACAATTTCTGTTACAAATTCTACGCAATTACACATCAAAGCACACTACGACATAATAGACACCTCCATAGAATGAAGAACATTCCCTGATAACACAAAGGCAAGTCCACCCCACCATTATTATCACACACATTATGCACGTTATCATTAACATTAATTATTAGACATAGATAACTAACTCCACAAACTCATAACACTAACAAACATCTCACTTATCTTGTATATATTAGTAACTTTTAACCCCCCTGGCAGTATTCAAGGCCTAGTGTCATGTCTACTTCCGAGGAAGTAGCATTGACTCGCTCGCATGTACTGCATGCCAACATGGCAAAATATCTTTACAAACCGGGGTGCTCATGCGGAACCCGACCCAAACTAACACTTCTCCCATACCCCCCCCCCAAAAATTGCACGTACCACCACTAATAAGTATACCCCCCTTGCATGTGCATGTATGCATGTTAGGTACAAACAGTATGGGGAGGCGACGTAGTTTCTGCAGTTGATCGCCATCGGGAGCGGCGGGTGTAATTCAACGTTGAAGGATCACGCATAGAAGAAGAAAAAAACAATCTAGACTGAAGAGGAACCAATCCTAAAGCAGTGTTTGTTGAGCATTCTCGTGATGGAGGGCTATACCCCCATTATGTATGAATTTGCACATAAAAACAAGACAATAAAAATTACAAAATTAATCAACTTAAAAAATTGTAAACTAATGTAAAATAAGCCTGCAATGCTGCCCATTAGGCCACAGGCGATAATCCTTGAATAAAATATCTGAATCTGAGTCAATCATTTCGTCATCTTCAAGATTACGGCGACCAAACCACTGAAGATGCCCACAACAGTCATGAACGTAACCTCTAGGAAAATGAATGAGAACAATACCATTGGACTATGGCCTTACAGTCTGGAAGATTCAGTTCATATAAAATTAAATATATTATTTTGGAATATATATTTCAAAATATAGGGGGATGAGAAACTTTCTACCACTCTATACATTAAAACTGCAAAATTTTCCATTAAGACTGCAATAAATGAAATAAAATTAAATCAATAAAAGAACAGATGAAATAACACATCAAAGGGAACAATAAGCAAATCCTTATTCCTGTTGACACTAGAAACCCTTAAACTTAAATTGTGTACCATTCCAAAATTTACTGCAATAGTCATGAGATATGAAAAACTAAATGCTATTTACATAATTTTTACATTACAGAAAATTCAGCATGCAACTGTGGCAAAGGACAACAAACTATTAACCACTTAATTTAAAGGTCCTGATACACAATAACAATTAACAGATAAAAAAATAAGAGAAAGTAGATTATCGAAAGATGTAACTTGAAGACACTATAACAATAAAATTACTATTTCTTATTTTTGACTAGTTATTTCAAAATATAGGGGGTGAGAAACTTTTGGACCAGTCTATATGCTAAAACTGCTAAATCTATCATCAAGACTGAAATAAATTAAATAAGGTTACATCAATAAAAGAACAGATGAAACAACACAATAAAGGGAAAAATAAGCAAATCCTTCTTCTTGTCAGCACTAGAAAGGCTCTAACTAAATTTGCACACCACTCCAGAATTCACTGCAAAATCAAAAGGAATAGAAAAACTGAATGTTATTTACACCAATTGTACATCACAGAAAATCCAACATGCACCTGCAACAAAGGGCAACAAACTATTAACTGCTAAATTTAATGTCCTGACATACAGCAACACTTAATAGATAAATAAAATAAGGAAAATAGAGGCTATTAGCCAGTTACTAACCAGCACCTCATAACAAGTTATATGTAAAGTTTCACAACTATTTTCAACCTATGAACTTAAATTCTCAAAGCTATTACAGAGAAGAAGTAAAGTAATGTTGATATTCTACTGATGATGGGATTTAATGTTACCAAAATGTGTCTAATAAAAAACCAAATGAGTGAAGTATAAGTGTTACAAAACCAACTGTATATCAACACTATATTCAAACCATTAATTTTTGAATGGATACACACCATAAATATATAAGAGAATATAACTATAAAACCTGTAGTTAGAACATACAGATACAGAACTAAAATAGTAGTTCAAGCTTAAATATCTACATAACAAAATTGTTTAATAATTGTATACAATCCAATAGTAAGCATGTAATATTACCAGACAAAGAAGACAGGAATTAGAATAAAGTTTAATATTGAAATCAATAAATTTGTGTAAAATTGTTACATAAGTAAGAAAATGGTGTAAACAGAGAGCTTTATATGTAATATAATATTAGGCATGTATTACTTAAGTGATGGGAAATGCTGCCTATAGATTTTTTTTCTTCTTACTAAGAAAAACTATTACTTTTAGTTAAATGCAACAGGCAATAGAAAATATGAAATCTCTGAGACAAGGATTCCGAAAATTATTCTTGCTTTGTTGCATAAAATATGGACCAAATAAATCTGAATTTATTTAAGTGATTTAAGAAAGCTAAAGTGCTGGCAAAGTACAAGATGGTGGAAAACTGAAAATTTAATTTAGATTTTACCAGTATGGCTACTGAAGGTAGCAAAAACATTTACTGAAATATTGGAACAAAGAACAAATTGCATATTTTACATAGCAGGATTCTACAAACAAGATAAAGCAGTCTTTATCTCTGCTTTAAAACAAAGAAATAATAAATTATATAAGTCAAGCACACATATTTCCCAAGAATGAGCACAAACTAAAATTTCTTGTTTTATTAATCATGAAAATATTGAATAAATAAGCCTATTAAGAAAATAAGAATTATAAATAATTACAATAGCAAAAAAATTGCCAATGCTAGACAGTCCAAAAGTACAAATATTTAAAGCAAATTTTACAGAAAATAAAAGTTTGTTAATAAGAGGATATTTTCTACCAAATAATAAATGATAATGTTGATTGATTTTTTAGTAATAAACTTTTCTCTGTAGCTTTATGCTCTGTGTTATTTTTAACTGCTACTCTTCTGTTCTAATAATAAAATCATCAAGCTGATAGATTAGTGGCTATGGACAGTGGATGACCTAGCCAGAGACTTAAACGGCTTCCAACATTCATTTGATGCATTGAGGAAAAATTTTGAGTAAAAGGAATCTTACTCAAGCATGATTTAAATATGCACCCCTCACTGTTACAATTGGTTTCAAACCCTAATGAACTGAGCAACATAAACAGGTAGTTTCTACTGCTTAGCATGCAAGCCCACTTGTAGAAGGAACTCTTTAAATAATTTTACGATATTACACACATATGCTTAATTGAATCACTTGTTGATTGATAAAGTATGTATAGGATAAATGATTTGTATATATGTATATTAAATATAGGTAAATATAATTGTTTATAGTATAAATGGAAATACTTCATTATTATATGAAGTAAATTTGTCTCTTGTTTCAAATTGTTTGGTTAATATATTTTGTGACAACTGAAACTCAAGTATACAGTGTATGGTTTGTGGTGGTGGTGGTGGTGATGATTATTATTATTTCACACAAAATAACTAATTATTTTACAGCTTTCAAAAATGAATATCAATTCAGATCAAAGATGAAATATAATTTGAGTAAAAGCTGCAGCCTGTTTTTGCACCCATACAGTTCATATGAATAACAAATGCAATAGTAAGGTAATTCCTTCATACAAGAAGAGCCTAAGGCATTAAAACCAGAAATAACATATAACAATATCTTAGAAAAGGAATGAATAATTATTAATTGCACTACTTAAATCTCTGAACCATTGATCCACCTAATCTTTACAATGAAGATCTTTAATTATTGGTCAAACTGATTTGTATGTTTATAGTTTGTGTTGTAGGAGATTTAGAACTGTAATGGATAGTGATAGTAAATAAAAGAGAGAGAGGAAGAAAAAGAGAGAGAATTTGTGTGTGTGTGTGTGTGTGTGTGTGTGTGCACATGCATGTGTGGGTGTGTGTTTATGGATTATGTTAATTTGATTTGTGGTTTTGAACAACAGTTTGTGGCAATCATTATTTTATGTAGCAATTTTAGCTTCCTTGCCGACTTTAGTTATAGGTGCTTCATAATTATATTCCCTGTTTAAATTACCAGCCATTGAGCAGCAAGGAACAGCATGTGTAAAGATGCGGAAAACATATCTTTCTATCTCTCTGAGAACAGTAGTTAAAACACTGGTCATGTATTTATTCACAAACTGTTCCAGGTTAAATATGAAAAATTGAAGTTTGGAAATATATTTAATTCATGTTCAATGTGTCCCTAAACCACTGTACATTTTTTGAAGTTATACCTTGGTGCATACATGCCAAATTTTAGCATCTAGCAAGGTTTTGTGGCTGGATGAAATTAAAATATAGTCTTAGTACATTTCTTTGCTTTAATTTTCTCTGTAATACTTTCATTGTCAAATTAGCTACCTAAAGCAATAATCAATGCACAGTTTTTAATACATGGCTACTTTCTGCTCAATTTTTGTTCCTATGTTAAATATAAATTATTTTAGCTCTTGGTAATTTTGATGTGCTGAATTTATTCTCAGTTCACATGGGAAAAGTATTTATGCAATAACAGTCACTGAAACCAAGAAAATAATTTTTTTAAAAGATAAATATAAACATGTGTCTATAACATGTTCTCAGTACTAAGGTGTTGATATTTTTAAATCAGCAACTGCTCTTCATAACCCTTACAGCATAATGTGTGTTGCCTAATACAAAATATTATACAGAAATACTGGGACATTTAGATATAATATCAATTATACCATAAATTATCTAAATACGTAACACTCATAAGTCATGTGAATTTATGCAATATATAAAATATCTTCATTAATCATGAGTATTTAAATGTATTCTGTGTTCATAGGTTCTTAACAACATTTAAGTTTTCACAAAACTATGCATATATCATGCTTTAAAAGGACCTGAAGTGTTCATTTATATTCAGACAAATATTAGCATAGAATATACATAACAAATATTTATTTACCTGCTGTAATGAAATGAATGATGGAAAGTGCATAATGAAATTTAATTATTCAATTACTGTGATGAAAGCAAATAACTTAATACTAATTTGCTCTAACATACATATTCATTAAGAGTATAAAACCTGTGTAAAATATCAGATCCTCTGTAAATAACAGCTGGTGTATAGACTGTGCTACAAGTAACACTTGCTTTCATAGCCCCTGCTTTGGTTCTGAAATAGTATGAATAGCTAACATTCTACTAGTACACAAGATTAAGCTGAGCTAACTATGTGTTGAGATAAATTAATTCTGACATATACCATGTAGACAGTTTTGTTTTCCCCCAAAGTGTTTTGCCTATGGGCTAGTATGCTGCTCATTAGTCAGTTAGCTGGCCAGCTCGGTCTCAATGATTAATGAAACAAATAAGCAAGTAGGCTTGCTACCACCTCCATGTTGCACAAATGAGTAGGGGTTAGCTCATAGAAAAAAACCATGCTGCGGCGAAAGCATCACTGATTGCACTATATAAGCATTATCTACAAACATTAATTATTTTATCTGTAATATATTTCCATTTATTAATATGTTTTAATAATGATCATATGTACACAAACTGAATTACAGATCAAAGTACAACTTTCTGGCAAATTCTGAAATGTTGTAATATATTGTCATTAGCAGAATATAATTTTAGAGGAACTGCTTATGTGCTGATATTAAGCTTGAGCAAGCTTTATAATAAAGAAATATTTGCATATGCTTTCTCTACTCTTAAGCAAAAAGAGAAGTTGATTATATTTTATGCACAGGTAATTTTCAGCATTATATTTTGATTGTTATTAAGTGAATGAAGGGGCAAAAGTATAAAACTACAGAACACTGTTAAAGTAACCATGAAGGATCTGATATTTGACCTCATATGAAAAGTATGAAAAGTTTCAAATAATGAGGTGCTATTACCTAGACTTGTTTCAGAGCTGTAAGCTTTATTAAAAAAATACCTTAAATCAAATGTCCACATCAGCAAATCAAACAGAACGAAAGAATAACAAATTAATCTTTAAACATTTACCTTTCTTACCAGCCTTGTTAACTTAATATGGCAAATATCACAGTAATTGCTTTTAGTGATAGAAAATGCTATGTAACCAGTACCTTTGAAAATGTTTTCTTTTATTCTCATTTTCTTTGAATAAAGGCAAGGTAATATAACCTCCAACTATTGTCACTGCAATGAAACATAATATAAAATAGATTTAACCTTTTTAAATAAATGCTATATATTCTAATCATGGTATAATAGGTACTGTTTTATTACTTACATTTTCAGCACAATTTAACTTTGATGTTATAGAAGCATAGTAAGAAGATAATGCTGCTCTAGTGAAACCAAACAAAGGAATCAGGATAAGTATGCATATCTCACATGTGTTAAGATCCTGAAATATGAATATATTCATTATGCTGATAATAATGAGTTTGTTGTGCTCATTCCTTCAAATGCTTCATAACTTGTAATTTATAGAAAATATTGGTGTTACACATGGCCAGACTTGCTAACTGTTGTCCTCCCGTTGATCCAACCTCCTATTAAGTGCACAGAGCTATAGCAGGTAGACACAAAAATTTAATTATGTGTCCTATTTCACAGAAGATCTGTAACATTTTGTAAAATATTTTTCATGGAGTGTAGTATTATTATGTTCATATGTTAGTAACTATGTGAACTTTGTAAATTTTCTTTTACCTTACTATTACACCACACAAATTAAAGTTATTATGTATATGTATATATATATATATATATGTAGTGAAAACATACTTAGGACAAGCATGTGCTATGTATGCATCACAGTTTGTAAATAAAACCAATTGCCCTAAGACAGGGATTCTGAAATATGAAAATTAATATTTACTAGTTCTACTAATTTCCCATCCTTTCTGTAAATAAATTTGCTATTCTTCCACTCATTTTGGTGTTCCTTTGCTCTTTTTATTACAAAAAGGATTAGATATTAGAAATTTTAACATGAATTAAATTTAAAATTTAACCTAAAGACCCACATAACTGTTGCTGATCTGTGAGCAGCTTGAATAAAGAAAATAAAAGGAAAAATGAACCCAAATTATGCTATTTATACTGCAGCACACAGGGTTTCTTTGGACATAAACCCAAGCAGTCACTCTTAACATTTATACCCATTATAACTTGGATTATACTCGTATATCATAAAAGCATGCACAAATACTAATTTGAAACTTTGCTCCTTTTGCATTCCATATTCTAGTGCCAGTTCAAAGGTGTGGGTTAAGGGGCAGGCGGGTGGGAGTACATAGTCTGATGCTCATGCTACCCAAACAGAAACATGAGGAAATGAATTGGCTAATATATACTTTCACATAAGTGACCTGAATTTTTAGATCTACAGCTCATTCATGCGTGTAATATATAGGCAGCATTTGTTGGTAAAGCTAAGAAAAAAAAGTGACTGTATAATGAGGTTCAAATAAAGTTAAGGGTGTGCATGCAGCATTATGTCTACTGCTTTGCACCCGGGAGATCCCCTTCAGTCATTCCCCTACCATTTCCTCGTCATCACACTCGCAGGGATCCGAGTCACTTCTCACGGCCCGCCCCTTAGGGGGAGGGCTAGCCACGTTCATGTACTGTAAACGATACTCGCTTTGCACAGGGTCAGGGCCAGTGCCTGCAAGTACCCCAGTGGGACCACAAGGATATCCTGTTGGGGGGCCTTCAGACTTGCTCCGACGTGAGGGTCGTACATGGGACCCACCTCGCTCCTCCGACTGCAACAGCAACACAAAAGCGAACACCTATTTTGAGGAGCCCAACCCTGAACAAACATACCCTGGTACCCACACCTAATATGAATTTCAAAAATACTTACTATATTCACATTATTATTCAAGGATATAATATCTGTGGGAAAATATTGTTTTCTAAGTTTACTTTACATACACACAGAAAAAATTTAAAAGCACTGTAATGCTTGAAGTTCTTTGAAAGTTAATGAGAACTATCCCATTAGTGCATGCACATGTTTGGGTACCTAGGAACTTTTACTTTATTTTGTATGCAGAACAGAAGGAACTTCCAAGGTTTTCTTAGTATAATGAATGAATAAAGTCTAGGTATGAAATTAATAAACTGCAGGTTTTTAATATCTTAAAATGCATTAATAAACATTTTAATTAAATCATATAATATATTTCAATTTATACTTTATTTTAGCAAAATATGCTTTTTTTCATATAAAAATTGTTAAATTTTTCTTATTTTATTTCATTTCTGACATGATAAACATAGATCATCAAAAACAGAACATTGAAATCTGTTGACTCAAGTCACCTTCCCTCTTCTATTTTGTTCACATCAAACTTTGTCCTCTAATGCAGAAAAGTTGTGGATTAGCATATCATGTATTAATTTTTAGCATTTTGCCCATGAGGAACTAAAACTATGACCATCCCAAAGGTTCAGGTAATATAATATTTAACTGAAGTAATATTATGTCTTACAGAGGAATAATAATGAGCTGAAAATATTCATTTGCTTGATACCGTCTTATTTTGATACTGTATTCCTATGGTCAACAGCAAGAGCTACTGAATGTATTACCAAAAGTATTATGATACATTTTTTGCTGGCTGAGATTCCTCTGTATTCTTATGTGTGCTTATTTATTCATTTTTCTATGTAACTTATTCATACTGTCAGGCTTTTATGTAATAGATTATGTAATGTGGCTACACATTTAATGCTAGTATAGAGTTTTTTAAATACTGTAGCTACCAACATTTTATACTTGTTAGCTATACATTCAGGTTTTAAGTGCTAACAGCTTGCTCGTCTTCTACAAACATAAACAGGATTCAACCTCTATAGGAGCATGTGAAATTTGTGATTGACAGAATGACATTTGGGCAGGTTTCTTCAATTAAGTCATTGCCCAGTAATATTTACTTTATCATCACCTTCATCACCTAGCACAATGCAGCTCACCTAATATGCAAATAGAAAGTAGATTCTTCTTCTTCTGCCTCTTCCATTATTGAGATCATATACTTATTTCCTAATACAAACATATTTCTTTAATGACATCTTTTGTAAAGTTCCCAATAATAATGATAATTTTGTTGGAAAAGCTTAGGTGGTAACAATTGAGCTCATTTGTTCATATTGAGGTATCATTTTGAAGACCCATATCATTAAACATAAAACTTAAAAAGAAACAGTTATATCAAATATCATAATGGTCTTAAAATAAATCTTGGAATAGAATGTTGCTTTGTAATATGATCTACAGAACCGAACATGAAAGTTTTTCCCCTTTTCTCTTCTTTTAAAACATAATTTAACAAGTTGTAATGATAATGTCAAGCAAGTAATGATAATGCCAAGCAAGTATTGTAAGCTTAAAAATTAGAACTATTTTTGCTTTTAAGCTATAGAGCATTGAAATGTGATTCCATTCAGATAACGGTGATTTTGAAATATTCTCATTCACTTTGAAATATAGGTCACTTTGTTAATTTTGAAGAAGTAGAAGCATGAAAATATACCAAATTAAAGAACAAAACAGGCATATTTATGGGAATAGGAATAATTATGCCTCTTTCATTGCGAAATAGAAACAGAGCTTATAATAATAACATTTAAGATGCAGTTATATTTTATGCACATAATAAAAAGTAATATAGTATTTAAGAAGAAAAATGTATTGTATTTAGTGTTTGTAATCATATTCCTTTTTTATGCTATAACTTCAACACAGTTATACATGGCTTATAAGATATTCAATGATAATGACAAAGAGAAGGGTAGGATACATCACCAAATTAAATTTTTTTATACTTTATTGACATATATATTCATGAATTAACTTTTGTATTTGTTGTTGTTTACAAAGTTAAACAACCTACATATGTAGCAATATAAAAAGAGAGCATAAATGCACAGGGATAAAATTGTTTAATAAGCCCTGAATAAGGACAGGAATAAGGTGACTAGAAGTTAGATTGATGAAACAGAGATATAAGGGAAAAGAAACAAAACAATAAAGAGAATTGTAGGAAGAAAGCCAGATCTAGAGGAGAGACGGAATATAGGCAAATAAGAGACTAATAATTCGAGGAAAACAGAAATTCAATTAAAGAAATGGAGAGAGAATAGATACAAGTAAAGGAAAGTAATAACTTTTATATTAAAAAGGCAAAGAAAAAAACGCACATCAGAAGAACAAAGAAAGAATAACTGGGAATTTGTATATTGCAAATACATTTGAAAGTTCTTGCCTAATAGCTGCCAAGATGTCATTTGATTTATTAAATATTATTTACATGCAAACTGTTCTCTAATATAAATCCATATTCTATTCATTTTTTATTATTTGTATGGTTTCTGTTTTTATAAGCTTTATGCTGATATACAGGCTGCAAAAGTAGATAGAATTTTCATTTTCATAATTAGAATCACGCAAACAATTTAACAAATATTTGGGTATAAAATATACAATTATACATCAATATGATTAAAGTTAGAATTATAAAATATTCATTTATTTTCATTCAAATTATTTTCCTTCAGCAAATACATATATCACAGTAGAGGAGAGTCCCTAAAAACTCATTTCCTTAAGAAAAATAAATAATTAATTCAATACATAGAGAAATAAAGACTAAGTAACCTAAATCAAAGGTCCATAAATAAATAATTATTCAGTATTACAGTATTAGAATATGAAATTTCACATTTGGAACAAATCTGGTGATTTACATCCTAAAAAGATATGATGCATTGATTATTTAGAAGAATTAGTATCAAAGGTTCATAGAGGAATTTGGTAGTACTAAGAAATATGAGCCAAATTTACAACACAGCAGTATGTAGGTGCTGCTCTTGTAATTTTAGAACCAATAAAGCAATTTGTGTAGTATGATTTAAAATGTTCATATTTGTAAAAGCTGAAGCAATAGAGTAGGTTAAAATAGATTTTTATTCTGTATTTTAATGTTTGTATTATATGTAATTATTTTTATGTGAGAGAAAGTTCTCCCCTTGTTATGCAAAAGATTCAAAATTATATGGTGTTGTACTTACTAATACATTTCAATTATTTTGCAAATTGAGACAAATACAAATGCATATTAACTTGAAGTTCTAATAATTGGATCTTGTATAGTGAAGCAATAATACAAATTAAGATTATTATATGAATGAGTCAAACTACAAAATCTTATTGGCTCTACTTATTTGCTTATATTTAGAACATGAAGCCAATAAGAGCATGTAGTTTGACTCAGTCATATAATAATCCTAACATTTTGCATATTTTTGAATGACAAAGATGCCATATTCTACTACATAGTAAAACCTTACTTGTTGAGTATGGCTGTACCCTGGCCATTCCCTTATTTTAAAAACCAACTGGTAAAAACCAATCAAATCCCTAAATTTATAAACTCTATAATATGGACGTTTCTTATGGTCATAACTTTGACAGAGACTTCACTTTCTCATCCTTTCTGTATTTCTGCTACTTGTTCAGGGTTTAGTGTTATTAAACCCTGAGCTTTTTAGTAGTTAATTAGAGCAATGATCAACTCCTAGAATGAGTGAGGAGTTTCTTTGTATGTCTTATGGTAAGATTTTTGGTGCTTAGAAATATTTATCTGTACTACATTCTTGAAAATTAAAAATTGAAATGCTGTCATTCATCAGACACACACGAGTAAGTTTTTTTTTTTTTCTTGTGTTATTATAAGCTTGTTTACCTTAAATTTTACTACAAATTTACCTATACTTTGTTTCTTGGCCTTTGGTAGTGAAACCATTAGCAACCTACTGTTGAAGCACTAAGTGTAAAAGTCTGCTTATAAATGGCCAATATAAGTAAATTCTGAGAGTGGAATAAACCATTAAAGAGAAGAAAGAGTTATTGAATATCATTAATGGAATGAGCTGTATAAAAATTGAAGATGGGTTTAGAACTTCTAAGTAAAATGAACATTTTTTAACATAAATGTCCATAGAAATGAAATTATGAATGCATGGGAATAAAATTATAGAGAGGAAAGAGAATTTGCAAATATGTTAATTATGAAGAAAAAAAATAAGAAGAAGAAGAAGTTTATGATGATGGTAATGATGATGATGATGAAGAATAAGGGAGGAGGAGCAGAAGAAGAACAAAAGTAAAATGTTACTTTTTATCATAATTATTTGCACAAGAAAAATTCTTTTAAAAATTGCTAACCTAGTTTCAAAAATTACATGTTTTACTATTAATAGACAGGTTGTTTTGCATGTTTAGCAACACAACTTTTAATAAATTATGTGGAGAATAAGGAATTCAAGGCAAGTAGCGGAAGATTAGAAGCAGAAGCTTCCTGGTGTTACTTTTGATTGTAAAAGAAATTGAAATATACTGTATATTCTACATCATTAATCATATTTAACACTTTGTTGCAAAGTTAACATTTTAATTCCTGTTTTACATGCTTTACAACAAATCTTGATTCCTCTATGTTGGACATTTTTTGATTGAATTGTAGATGTCAGTGATAGAGAGATTTTAGTGCATTATAGCTCATTCTTTTATATGCCTTCAATTATTAAACAAAATGACATATTTCTGGTCATATTGCTGGTACCTACAAATGGTGATAACTAAAATAATGTGTAAGAAGTGATCATGATTCATGCAGTTAGATATTCAGACAGGAAAGCTTGTGTTACTTTTATACTATTGGAAAAAAGAGTATAAGATACAGATGTCAAACAAAATGCTGGTTATGTTAATGTTGCTTTTGGTGCCTGATACTCAATGGTAAAAACAAATCATACCACCTGTCGGTTTAACAAAGGTTCTAAACACTTTCAGCTAGAGTGATCAATTATATATGATGAGCATCCTTTCAAAATACATGCCTTGCATGGTACTATAGCATGTTTTTGCTTCAAAATTATGTTTTCCATGCCAAATATATACTTCAGTTCAATGTTAGGTGCAAAATGCATTCAGTTCACTCCCTGTGTCAGAAGAAAATGCAGCATGTCCAAGAAATGTTTTTACTGCATTTTTTGTGCAAAAAAGATTGTTAGAGAACTCAATAATGCAAAATAAATTGTAGCTTATTCAGTATAAGCAAAGCTCCTTTTGTGTTTACATGAGTGGCATAAATGCTGTGCAATATAAGAATATGGAGACTGGTGTTCTTATTGGAGAAGTGGCTTCTGCTGTTACTCATTTTCCTGTTAACGTCCAAAAACCTCCAATTTGAGTTTTCTACTGCAAGTGTGAGACTTTTCTCTGAGAGGTATGAGGACAAAATTGTCCATACTCTTGTATGGTGGTTTCTGAAACTCTCTCCTCCTAATATGAATAACATTTCAATAATATTTCCAGTTCAGGGGCATTTTTTTTTCTTCTTTCAGATAGAATGTTTGAAGTTATTGGAAAAAAAAATTCCAAAAGTTATCAAAAGTAACAACATCCAAAGAATATCATGAAATTTTTGGAAATGTAGGAAAAGTCCCCATCTTGAATTAGATCATTCAGGATTTATAACATTAATTAATTCAACAAAAACTAGATAGTGTTAATTATATGAAGTGAAAAATGTTAAAGAAACAAAAAAAAAATGTAACAAAGACCAATATTTTTATGGAAATGGAGCCTAAATATAGATTAAAAGATCCATATACAAGATTAAATGTGTGCAAAAGGAAATGACATAGATAATTTGCTGAAGATGAAATTTGGCTTTAATTGAAACAGCCTAGCATCAGTGCAGTACAATGCAGGTATATTTGTTCAGGTGGTAGAAGAAAATGATAAGTGCATAACATGAGATTGCTTTCAAGAGGAAGGAAGTTGGGGAACATTATAGATTCAGAGCTTCTTAATAAAAATAGCTCAGTTGTGGAATGAACAAATCAAATTTATTTGTGTTGTTTCAGATTTTGTTCATAATTTTTATGGAAAAAGCAACATAAAACAAATTAAGTAGAAATAATTAAAACACAAAATAAAAATTGAAAAATCTATTGGTTTATGTTGTTTCAAACCATTTTAGGTTCATAAGTTTGATACAAATGGCAACTTGTCCAAATATTATTTTTTAGCATAGTGACCAAATAATACAATTTGTTTTTCTTTCAACATTGCAACTTTATAAGGACTTGATCGATAAAGTTACATTTTTAGTATTTCCTGTTCCTCTTTAGTTTGGTCACTGTGAATTGATTTATTTTCTTGAAAAGTTAGTATTGGTGGACAAACTGCTTTATGAAATGATACTTCTCATATAATTCACATGCAAATATCACAACAAGGAATTGTTTTATTACCATATAAATCTGCATTCAATTTGGTTTTATTGAATAACTAATCATGCACTAATAATGCTACAGGTGGGCTCAAAGGTCAAGCAGAAAGGAAATGACTGAAATCTAATTGCTGGGCTACAAAAATAAATAAATAAATATATAATAAATAAAATTTGCTGTCTCAAATGTGAATCATAATATTAACTAATTTTGGCATGCTAAATTCAATGTTTAATCCTTTTTGCCCCATCACATAAGGTTTTTAAACAAAATGCATTTTTAAAGAAGTTGATTTTTGTGAGATAAAGAATATCGTAAAAGCATAACTAAAATGTCATATTCCTATCTAATACACAAAATTACCTATAGACTTTTAATAAAGCTCAGTGTCTGAGATTAACATCTTTTCTTTGCTTGGAAGAAAGGCTATGTTGATTACGTTTATGTTTTGATTGTGTATCTTCTCTCTTCAAGTACTAGCTGTACTCCACTAGCATTGCTTTGTTCCACCGTCACTGATATGGTCTTTCCATCTCCTTAATTTCCTGATGAAATCTTTCCCCTTGCTCATCACTCATGAGTTCCAAATTAAGCGGAAAGTAGTCAATGAGAGAGTTAAAAAAGTGAAGTTTGAAATTCATATTAAAACCGAGAACTTGGAGTCTTCATTAACATATTTTTTACAATTTCTTCGCCTTGCACATCTTTGACATTTCCAAGGAACTTATTTATATCATTTTTGAAAGCACACCATGTCTGAAGTTCTATATCGTTCATAGTGTTCAAAAAGCATTATCCTTCATTAGCTATCTGAACCGAGATTCTTCAAATACACCCTTTTTTAGCCTCAGAAAAAAGTGTAAATTTACGATATATTCGTAAATACTCGAAGCACAAGCTATTCTTGCATAGTACTTTGACGAGTTGCTTCATGATACCAACTTTAACATGAAGGGGAGGCAATCGCATCTTTTTAGGGTCAACTAGACTGACATGTATTACATTTTTTCTCCTAGTGTTAAACTTTTTTCTTAAGTCATTATTTCGTTGACCGTTGACCGGTGCTTGTCCCATTTACACAAAAAGCTAGGAAATTTTGTATACCCATCCTGCTGACCAAGTAAGATACCACAAACTTTTAGATCTTCTCGGAGTAGACATTGATGTTCCAAGGTTTTCATTTGTTCTAAAAGGGATTTCCAAGATAAACTTTAAAACATGCAAAATATACTTTCTTAATAATTGCAGTAATAATATTCTTTGGTTTTTTTAACAAGTATGAACCACATATGAAACGGAAATTACTTGGATTGTTCACACATTGCCATCTTATTATTAGTTCCCTGGCACTTTAAACACAACACAAAGAAAACCTGAAATATAGCACTAAACAACAAATACACTACCGATTACCACGGTTAATGAATTTTAACTGATGCCTTTGTGGTTTTAGACTACGACGCAATCACATCCCCTTATTTCCTGGTCACTTTGGAAACTTTAAACACATGGCACAGGACCTGATAAGGGTTGATTTTTTTTTTTTTTTTTTTTTTTTTTTTTTGCATTCTGCATTTTATTCTATAAAGGCATTTATATATAGTTTGTGTGTGCTAAAGTTATTCATGTTTTGCTATGTATTATTATCACAAGTAATATCAAGAAAGGGTATGAGATACGGATAAACAAGTATCTGGAAAGCTCAGACCCTCGAGTGATTATTATTAGTACTATTTCACAAATAAAATAAGAATTTTAACATAATTCCTTTAAACTAGGCTTACAAAATTGCAATATTTTATTATTTATTATTTATTAACCTTTTCAAGCAATCTTGCGATAGAAGAATGCCGCTTGCCAGTAATGCCAATAAACAGCAAAATACGGGTTTAAGACTATTTCAAAAATAGAATACAAATAATAGTAACATATATTTGAAATTCGCGCAGAGAATATAAATACTTGTATAAAATGTTATACTTATTAATATTTATACAGAAACCGTGAAAAGAAATGGACAAAAGTCGACTATTACAATGGCTACTGTTCCATTTTCTAACACAAACTGAGAAAAAAACAAAACAAAAAATTCACACAGTGGCTCTATTTTTCTGTGTATTCTGTGGTTTGAAATTCCTAATAATAAGATCAACTTGCACATTTGACCAATTACCAACATTCTTTGAAGAACCCTCGATTTTCCGTTATGATTGTCAGTTATCCATGCTTTTGTTGGTATCAATATATGTTTACCATATTTTTTTTAGCCCAACCCAGGACATATTTTTGAAATTACTTATGTTTTTTTTTCATGTATTTCATCGGTATCATCATGTAGATACCGCCTGTAGTGCCTCAGTAATAAAAACGGACGTTAACCACTATTAAAATGGGAAAGGCTTTTTTATATGGAAGGAAACTTTCCAGGCTTACATTTAGGGTACCTCCCCAACATTGGCCATTCATGAGGACCGAGGAAAACCTGGAGAAAACTTCAGTCAGGGAGGACGGTCCTGGCGGGATTCCAACCCCAGACCTTCCGCTCACGAGTCCGCGCCTTAACGACCTCGGCCACCCGCGGGGTTTTGTTATTATGTTGGCTGAAGCAATGGCATTAGCAGCACTCCTATTAGCTATTTTCACGTGGTCTTCAATATTATACTTTATATGTAACAGAAAATTCTCCAGTACATAGTGGTCAATAAACACGTTCATTGTTACTGTCATTTCAGAAATTTGTATTCTTGTTAATATTAAACACACATTTTCTTTTGTTCATTGCTAAACGATGAGACAAAAAACGAATAGAGATAAAAGGATCAAACACATGTAGACGAGTTACTTCACACATGAAAACAACATAAAACACATTGCTCCTGTTGAGTTGCCAAATGAGTAAGTAAAATGAGCGAGACCGATAGTCACGCCTCCGTCAAAATCGACGTCAGCGCTTGGTCTAAGGTAGGCTGAGAGATGCACGGCCGTAAGAAAATGTTTAAAAACGCGATGCAGAACATATAGATCTAAAATTTAAAATAAAAATCCTCGCCAGTCATAAAATGCTCAAACGCGGGACATTTTTGCAACCCCGGACAGCACTAAAAAACAGGAAGGTCCGGACTAATCCCGGACGTATGGTAAGCCTATCAATAGCTCCCCACTGCCTCTAGCAAAAGTGGTCAGTGATGCGTGTTCAGGAATTAAATAGTGGAGGTATGGATTTGGCTACACTGACCACAAGACAAACGCATGTCGCATGATAAAACGAATTTGACCACTTTTTTGATAATTTTACTCCGAAATTTTTGTTTCATTTCATTAGTCGATTTTAAGATGACGTCACATGAGTGAAATAGTCACCATAATACAGCAGTATAATCAATAGAATGTCAGATTACAAAATAAATCTATGTGTGTTATGAGAAAACTTGTGTAATTTTCGAACTCATGCCCTTTTCCTTATATATTATTTATTTTCACAAAGACAGCAAAATCATTTAGACCAGTGTAATCTATCAGTGTTTGTCTGGAATATATAGTCTACTCTAGTGGTAGAGTAAAGCAACTAGTATGTATGTTTAAAAAGAAACTCTTAATTTCAAAACACGGGTTTTATTTTGACATTACCTATGTTCATGCCACATTTTGTTGGTGCAAAATATTGTCCTGTAAACATGAAGTGTTCATAACACATACCAAAAATATGACAAATAGTGATTCAATAGCATGCCCTTCTATGATGTTATCCTATTCTCGGATCAATTTTAATGTGTGTTCAGCCCTTCCATGCACGTATTTTTCATTTGTTGTGATAGTCTTTGTTTTGAATGACGGTGCTCTAAATACCTGCGGGAAAATGCGTTAAAGTAATTTTTGGAAATTATACATTTTTCTGACAATTTGCAGGTATGCTAATGAGCACATTAGGGATGTGTATGGCTGAAGATAAAGACGCAGTATTTCAAGTAATTTATTCCCAGTTCATTCTTTGTAAATTACTAAATTCTGAGAAGCAATTTTATGTTAATTTATGCAAAAATTTACATTGTATTTTTGGCTCCAAATATTCTTTAAATCTCATTCACTCAGAGATCAATGACCTATAAAATCTCCTCTTAAATCTCAAGTATGAGGAGAAGGACCATGAAATTTTCCCTTTCTTTTTCAACTTGGTAACAACTTCTTGTCTGCCTTTCTCTGTACAATTTGAGCCTAATTTACAGAACTTTTCACTAATTCTAGCCTGAATTACCTTGATCAAATGAAGAAACTCTCTTTTAGCACACATTTTTCTGTGCTGTACCCAGATGTTAATAATAGGTGCATCAAAGAAAAATTTCTGAAATATCAATTTGTTGATTCATTTGGATGTGGAAAAGACCATAGTTGCTATACAGTAAGTGAACATTACCATGTGGCCATTATGAGGGTAAATAAAATATAAATTGAAAATTTTAATTAACCGCTTGTGAATAATACGGAGCCAGACACGTCTTTGAGGTATTATGCATAGAGTTTTCAAGAGCAGGGTAAAGCCTGTTTGCCTCGAAGAGCAGTTTTGTTTGCCAGTAGCATCATGTCCGAGCAAGATGTATACTTGTCAATAGCGCAACGTAATCTTATTCAGCGTTGGGCGCTGGAGGGCGTAAATCCGATGGAAATTTTGCAAATATTAAGGGCACAATAGGGATAAGATGCTTTCCAAGACACGAGTGTATGGAGTGGCACAAAGTTCTCACAGAAAAACGAGAAACTGTGAAAATGAAAGTCGACCTCGGAGAGTTTAACATTCGATCCATATGAGACCTTGTTACGTATAACCGATGTTTGACGATTTCTGAAATAGCTTCTGAAGTTGGAATTAGTTATGGAAGTGCTCAGTCCATCATTTCAGATGACCTGGATTACCGAAAGGTCTCAGCATTGCAAGTTTCTGGAATTCTCACTGGAAATTAAAAGACTACACGTATGGGAGAGTGTATCAGGGGATTTTGGCTCGATCAAGAAGAAATGTTTCTTCATTGAATTGCGACCTACGATGAAACACGTGTGCACAACTTTTCTCCTATGTCAAAGCAAGCGAACAAAGGAATGGAGTAAAAGAGGGTTCCGCTCCTGTCAAAGCAAAAACTCGCTTATCAGCTGGGTTCTCTTGATGATTTTCGGAACTCGTAAATAACTTTATTAATCGATTTTCTTCCTGTACATCGAACAATCAATGGAACTCATTACTGCCAGCCTCTGGTCGAGCAAAACGCGCTTATCGGCAAAAAAAAACTTCAATAACTGATTCAAGAAATTCTCCTCCTTACAATATAAGCCCGTCCATATGCAGCTGCTCTGACAGTGGAAAATATCAAGAAAATCCACTGGACTACTTTGAAACACCCTCCCTGTAGTCCAAACTTATTGCCTTGCCAATTGTTAAATGTATGAACCGTTAAGAGAAGTATCGGGATGTGGACGATTCGACTGCGACAAAAATGTGGAAGCATTCATACAATAGGTTGGAAACCCAGCTCCATTCTTCAATAACAGGATTAATAAACTTCCTAATCACCGGAATAAAACAATTTTGTAATCAGAAAAATATGTATAAAATGCAATATCTACCATTTATATTCAATTTTTGTCAATAAATTACAAAATAAATCAGGTTTATAATTGATTCACCCTTCTATAAATGGACACTCTACCTAGACAGTAAATTTTCACATGCTCTTTCTTCTTTCTATAAAATCTTCCCATTTTAGATTTGAGAATCTTTCCAACTAATGTAGACAGAAAGATTGTATTATTATTGTCTATGAGTACAACAGCCACTATAATATCTGAAAGTTTTTGGTGTATTCTTTAGAGAAACCATGAGGTTGTTTTTTCAAGTCTTGGATACTTACAAAATTGCAGTTTGAAATTTTATTCCATTTGACGGTACCACTACACTGTATATTTTTCCTTGAACAAGCAGACGAGGTATTTCTGATAGGAAATTAGAGATCCTGTAGATGAAATAATATTTCAAAAGGTATAAGGGTCTGGATAGTGACAATGAGATGCATCTATTAAAACATAATTTATAATTCAATTAAATGTACTTACGAAGCTGTTGACAATGGAGTGGTATATATATAAACAATGTAATACAGTTTTTTTCACACTAACTCCATTCACTTACATAAAATTTGGACATATGTTTCGGGAGCGATCCCTCCCATCTTCAGCCTGTTGACAAACTGTTGTTAAACGTGGCGGTTGGGTCTCTTAATGTTCTTGTAGCGGCATCTGTTGGTTCTATTAGGAATTTGCTGAGTGCATCCAATGCAGGGAAATCGAAATTCATCAAATTATCCTTATTTTTTGTAATGAAAATGTTTTCCCAAGTGAAAAGTTCTATTCCATTATGAAGTTGTTTAAGTAGTTTTATCTCTGGTTTAATTTCATGATTTTTATTCCAAAAGTGCGCTGATTTATCAATTTGTTTTAAGCGAATATTTCTGAAGTGTTCTTTTTTCCGGATTCCCAAATTCCTCTTCGTTTTTCCAATGTATTTTTTATCGCACTCTGCACATTCTATTTCGTAAATACCTGACTTTTGTTCTGTTGGCATGTAGTCCTTTACTCTGCAACCTAATAAGTTCTTTATATTAAAATTGTTCTTTGGGGCTGACATAATTCCTTGTTCTTTGAATATCTTTTTGAACTTATTGTGGTAAATTGGGTGGTATGTGAAACTTTTGAATTTAAACCAAGGCCTAAAACATGTGTAGGTTTCTCCAAAAAAATAGAAGATTACATCGCGGATATTAACATAGCCACCAATGAACTGAAAGAAAATGAAAAATCGTTTATCAAATTGAAATGTACAAAAACCTTAGAGAAAATAAAAAACCAAAATAAATTCAACAATTACATAAACACAATAAAACAACTAAAAGAAAAACCGGTAGTATTCACAAAAACAGATAAAGGCAATAAAATCGCCATTTTGAACCAAGAAGACTACATAAACAGGATAGAAACCATGTTAAAAGGTCAAGATTATAAAACAATTACAGAGAATCCACTAAAAACCTGCACTAAAAACTTGAATAAAACATTAGATGAAATAAAAATACTGTCCACTACCGAAAAACGAAAACTCACACATAGCAACCCAGTATTACCTAGAATGTATGCACTTCCTAAATTACACAAAAAAGACGACAGCATGAGACCTATAATCAATAATATCAATTCACCAACATACTTGTTAGCAAAAAAATTAACTGACATTTTCAAATCCTTGAAAAAATACCAAAGTTTGAGTGTCAAAAATTCACAGGATTTGGTAGAAAAATTACAAAATTACAGCAGAAAATATAATGGTATCGTTTGATGTAAAAGCCTTATTCCCAAGCATACCAAAAGATACACTTATGTTAATGTTAAAGAAATGGTTAAAATCCTTAGATCTACAGACACAAGAAATTGAAGACTTGATAAAACTTACGAACATTTGCATCGAACAAAATTACTTCATTTTTAATAAAAAATATTACCAACAAGTCTCGGACTAGCTATGGGAAACCCGTTATCTCCATTTCTAGCAGATTTTTATGAGTTCGTTTGAAATGCATATCACCAAAGCCTTCCCTCTAATCTTCAAAACATGGTATAGGTAAGTGGATGACATATTTGCAATAATTCCGAAAAAACATACAACAGATGCACTAAAACTTCTTAATTTGCAGCACAAATCTATAAATTTCACCATAGAGGAAGAAAGAAGTGGATATCTCCCCTTCCTAGATGTAAAAATCATAAGAAATGAAAACTATCTTACATTTGGAATTCATAGAAAGGATACTCACACAGAAAATTACATAAAAATGACAGTTTTAACCCCATTCCACATAAATATGCAGTGTTTTATAGTTTAGCACACAGATTAGTTAACATTCCCCTCACAGAAACAGAGTACAAATTGGAATACCAACAAATCATAAAGATAGGAGAAACTAATGGATACAACAAAGACACAGTTATAAAAATCATCAATAAAACCAAAAAACAAAAAAACAATAAGAGATGTTTCCACACTTAAAAGTGCAAAAGAAAGGTACAAATTCAAAAGTTTCACATACCACCCAATTTACCACAATAAGTTCAAAAAGATATTCAAAGAACAAGGAATTATGTCAGCCCCAAAGAACAATTTTAATATAAAGAACTTATTAGGTTGCAGAGTATAGGACTACATGCCAACAGAACAAAAGTCAGGTATTTACGAAATAGAATGTGCAGAGTGCGATAAAAAATACATTGGAAAAACGAAGAGGAATTTGGGAATCCGGAAAAAAGAACACTTCAGAAATATTCGCTTAAAACAAATTGATAAATCAGCGCACTTTTGGAATAAAAATCATGAAATTAAACCAGAGATAAAACTACTTAAACAACTTCATAATGGAATAGAACTTTTCACTTGGGAAAACATTTTCATTACAAAAAATAAGGATAATTTGATGAATTTCGATTTCCCTGCATTGGATGCACTCAGCAAATTCCTAATAGAACCAACAGATGCCGCTACAAGAACATTAAGAGACCCAACCGCCACGTTTAACAACAGTTTGTCAACATTCTGAAGATGGGAGGGATCGCTCCCGAAACATATGTCCAAATTTTATGTAAGTGAATGGAGTTAGTGTGAAAAAAACTGTATTACATTGTTTATATAATTTATAATGTTAATTGTTTGATATTTTTCTGGACAATCTGATCACTTTCCGCTTGTATCTATATCTGACTCTCCAGACTTCTTAGGATCATTTCTATGTGTACAATAAACGTTTCTCTTATGGCAAAGTCAAAATCACTGCATAGTACCAGAAATTTGTAACTCCATTTTTTGATGGATGCTTATCTTTAATTTGTAGCTTCAGGTGAGGCCAAGCTTTTGCAGCATAAGTTTGTTCTTCAATGTAAAGTGCTTTTCCCATGGGGATGGACAAAAATATTTAATTCAGATAATCTAAAACTGGTCTCAGTTTGCATTATTTATCATAATTGGAACCCTGAGCATAAGGCTAATTACAATTATTATTGAAATGAAGGAACTGGCAAAATTTTCAAAATTTTTTGTTTTATAGCTTTTTTCACTAAATCTGTACCTAATCCCTCTGACCAAAGTCAAGGATATTGGAAGGAGCCAAAAAATTAATCATACAAATTCCAACAAACTCTCTATACCATAAATTGGAAATTGAAAATGTCATGGACTTGTTTTGGATGTTATGGATGCTGTAAAAATGGGACTGTTTTGTAATTTTGCAAAGCAGTTCTTCATAAAGAAATAACTGAAAAACTAACAGGGGGTACACTAAACATTTTTCAACCAGTTTAGAATTTCCCTTCAATGTAAGATAACACCAATTAAAGTTAAAATTGCTTTAATTCCACTAAATTTTTATTTTTTGTCATATGTTGTTATTATATTTATCATTGTTATTGTTATTATTATTATTATTATTTATTTATTTTTTTTTTATTCCTCCATTTTCAGAAGCCTTATGTTCATAGGAAGCAAACTGTGATTAGCCTTGAACTACAGAAGATGATGTTTGAAATACTTCTTCTCACAACTCTCTTGTAGCATGTTATTTTTAGCAATATATATTTCTTCATTTACCAAATCTGAAGATAAAATATGTTATCTAATGGTTTACAATTAACTATTATATCCTCTTCAGAATGAATTAATTTTTTAACACATCTTCACTATCAAAAGCCCAAATAATGGCAAAGAGCTTGTCTATTATCAGGTTTTTACATTATTCCATGGTCAATAAAATGAATAGGTATGTTCTATATTTCTTTCGAATCTTGTAAAATTACAGAAATTAAGAACTGAAATCATAAATCTGGACATGGATTCCTATATAAAGAAACTTTAGTGCACATTTTACCTATATGCAAACAATATTTAAATTGCGCATCTTCTAAAGAAAATTTTCGAAAGCACAGTTAAATTGCATGTACATACTGTTAAAAATATGTATGCTGTCTACTACTTCAATTTTAAGAATTCTGCCATGTTTTTGTGCTGAAAATATGCAAAGAAATCTGTCTTACCTTCATGTGTGTGGTTTTGAACATATCCAAAAACATTTCCAGCAGTCAAGGCAAAAGTAATGACTTGTAAACACTTTGAACATCTACAAAGCAATGCATTAAAGGGATGATTTTCATGATTTTAATTTAATTAGTATGATAATAGATTTGATTGTTTAATGCATACCTAACTCCATAATGATGAAAATATGCTATTCATATTATTTTCTCCAAAGACTTCCAATTTTGCTATTTTGTACTTTATAATGGTTACATATTGAATTTTAAAGAAGGCAATAGTAATTTATGACCTTTTTTGACCAAGGTTTGTTATGGAAAATGTATTTTGACTTATGCCACATGAAACTTTTACCAGAGAAAGTAGTGGTATTTAAAAATATTTGTTCTACTTAAAACTGCAAATGAGCAATGCTTTTAAAAGCAACATATAATGCTATTTTTCTTAAATAAGCTACTTATATTTTACATTCACTAATATGTTTATTCAAAAATTATTTTCTTACACTGTCTTATCCATTAATTAAAATATTTATTTCATTTATTCAAGTGTTTTAGCACCAAACACTTTATCTGAAACATCCAGCATTGATAGCATGTATTTTCCCTCCCTCCAAATAGTATTGCACTGTACTTTTTATAAATGTCAATAATATGTAAAACTCTTGTTCTACTTCCAATCATTTTTGTTAATTAGCTTAAATAGCTAATATTATAATTCATTTATAAAAATTTAGTAACCAATAAAAATAAAATATCCTCCTTTGTTGAAAATTGTTTTCTTATGACAGAATCTGGTACTTCTCTCTCACATGATTATACAGATAAAACATTGATGATAATTAGTAGTAGTTGCTGCTAATACTTTTGCCATACTACAAAAAGTATGTATAATGAAGAAATGTTACATATTAAAATAAAATTCCAGAAAATTAAACTAGATAATAATATAAAGTCATCAAAGAAAAGAAAACATGACAAAAAATAGACCTAGCATAGCTCAGCTATAAAACTTTCTTCACAAACTAATTGCTACAGCTGGAATTGAAACTAATTGCTACAGCTGGAATTGGACAATTCTAGATAGACACCAGAAGGCTGAGAAAATACATAGCCATTTGTAAGCAACCAGCTCATTTCAGCTTGCTCCAGCAATATGTGCTGCATAGTAATTGATTTACAAGTTTATATTTTAACTACACTGACACACTGAAATATTTTATCACCACCTTGTTACAATTTTACTGTAGTAGCATCACGTGGGGTTACTTAGGACAGTTTAAAAATTCAAATTGCTCTCAAGTTCAAAAATATTATGTTTCAATCTTGACAACTGCATTATATCTTGGATGACTATACAATTAATTAGTTGCTTTTGGTTCAACTTTTATGGGTAGCCCAAAAAGTATAAACTTGTCAGAGTTCCAAGTAATACTGAGGTAAGGGTAACTTGGAAGAGCAACTTACTTTCAGGGCTTTCTTATGGATTTTGATATCTTTGTCCAAAGTGAGTCAATGCCTGGGATTGATTGTCTAATGCATACGGTTAAAACTTTAGTTTTAAAAAAAAACATCTTTACTAATATGTTAATTCAGGTGTATTTATTATGAAAAATGAAGGAAAAAGCTTCTCCATAAATTCAATACAAGAATTACACATTAAAAAGTATCTACCTCTGCTCATAACTTTAACAGGTAGGGTGACTTTCAGAATCTGTTTTCCTTCAACATTGTCTATATCATCAATTGGAGGAAACACAAAAAGATTCTTTTGCCATTCCTGGTAGTTCTGCATATATTTGCACTAATAAGTACGCCAAGCATGACTTAAAGAATCTGAAAATAAACTGTTTCCTTCTGCTCCTTGGTCCTATTATCATAAATGAGTTTAACAACAACAAAATAATTTACATGTGGTTGTATACTAATTTTGAGTTCATTGGACCTGAATGTTCTTTCTCATAGGTTTCTTCACCATTATCTTTATCCTGATACATTTATGCAGCAAAAGTATCAAAATCCCTTTCATTACTTGTATCATTAAGTGAGATGTACATATTTCAGTGTCACAATCTGCATTATTGCTGTAATTTTTTCTCGTCTTCTGAACCACAAAATTGGAATTATTGGTTCTTGGCATGTAACCCCCAGTGAAATGTGCAATCATGGACATTGACAAGTTTCTGCCCTTACTGTACTTATTATCTGAAAGTTGCTGGGAAAAATGTTTTGTCATGGAGTAAGCTGAAGTTTCTGTCTCCCATTTTTGTAAGCCTCTTTCTGAAGTTTGTTGTTCCATTAGAAACTCCTGAAAGGATATATTGCATTGATTATCTTCCATTTTATGTGATAAGTAGTTCAGAATCTGCTGGGCATATAATGAACCGATTTCACTTTTTCGGAATTTACTTTTCAAGTTTTCTTCTGCTCGTTCTCCAATTCCATTCAGGCAATTATTCAGGAGATGTAGAAAGGTGTCGTATGCTATACTGCCTCAATATTTACTTTTTCATTCTTCTAGAGTCTTTCTCAACTAAAATTTTTAAGGTTCTGAAGAAAGTCATGTCTAGAGTTTGGCAGAGATGTGTTGCATTGGATAGTATTACTATAACTTGGTACTGCTTTTTCACACTCCTCTCTCTCTCTCTTCAAAATATGACTAGACCCAAAATAATTGCTTTTGGCCTATCTCCCAAACTCTTCATGTAAGGCAAAGCTAATATTAGAAACCAGACTTCAAAAAATGGGATCTTCAAACCATCCAAATTTAGATCTAGTGTTTCTTGCTCCTAGAAGCCCCTTTTTCTACCCAGCTTTGATAGTAATGTTCTGATTTGTATACTATATATTGTGGCAGATAATGTCCATTTGCTGTTCCTGCAAGCATAACTAAAATTCTAGATTTTGTAGAGTCAACTACATAATCCGGATGTCTGCATGCTTGACAAACATTACTTTTTTCTTCCCAGGATTGTCGCAAATGTTGATCTTATCATAATTTATAATGGCCTCACGTGGCACATCATTCAGAGATAGATGGATAGCTGGATATATGACAGGGGGTTTGTTGGAGTTTAACAACCTCTGGCACATCAGTCTATAAGGCTTATTATGCTACCTCATTGGAAGAGATGCCTTTTTTGTTCCCCACAATCTGTTTCTTGAACAAGTTGCAGTATTTTTGTTCCAATGTTGATGTCCATTCTAAGGTCTTTCCTGGTTATAAAAAAGAGTAAGTCTCTTTCTTACCAGGATTGGACACTCAACAGAATATGCAAGGAGATTCCTCATCCTGTTTACACATTCTGCGAGTGGGTTCATCTTTATAGGGTCCCACTTTTTATAGATGTTTCCTGAAGTGACCATGATCAGTAAATAATGGAATTACTTTTCTTATTCCTCTTCTGTCCAATTTTAGAACCGACATGGAAGGAATATAGCTAGGACTTAGGACAAGTTTCCTAGGTTATGTTTGTCCAGGATAGGTTTGCCACCTTAGTTGATGTTTATCCCCAATCAGTGTTTCATGCAGAGAGCTCTGAAAAATACATCTATATTGATTCTTGATCTACAGAAACTCTGCCTTGCTTGATATTTTTACTCAGCCTGACTTTCAGTTGCTCAGATGGTCTCTTCAAAAATCATTTCAACCAGTCAATGCCTGACATGTTGTTGAACACGGGTTCCTTCACATCTGTTTTGTCAAGGTCATTTTTTACTATTACTGGAACATCAAATTAATGGAAATTCCCAATCCATAGTTACCATTAATGAATGCACCAATATCTGTTCATCTTGTGCTGAAATTACACAGGGACTGCCATATTTCTTCATTATTTTTGCCAATCAGTTTTCAAGAAAGTGTACTTTTCAGTACCCCAAACTTCTCCGCAGCTTTTCTCACTGTCATTTGCTACTTATTTAATAGCATTCAATGCATGCTCTAAACTGGTATTTGAGAAATCATGTTATTTCTGTGCTCCTGGCTTGCAAAGATACGTATGATATTCTGCCTGAAATAATTTAAGGTCTTCAGTACCCCAAACTTCTCCGCAGCTTTTCTCACTGTCATTAGCTACTTATTTAATAGCATTCAATGCATGCTCTAAACTGATATTTGAGAAATCATGTTATTTCTGTGCTCCTGGCTTGCAAAGATACGTATGATATTCTGCCTGAAATAATTTAAGGTCTATTTTACTTGTAATTAAGTTACATTTAAGGTCTATTTTACTTGTAATTAAGTTACAAATAAGAATCAAGTTTAACTTGGGACTGTCCCAGGTAACCCCAAAATGACAATTTACACAACTAGTGAATTTTATGTAGAAAAGTTGTCACTACAGGAAGTCAACATCACTTATATAATGATGTCAAAAGTGAGTTTACACAATCACTAAACGTTTGATTTCATATATAGTTTCTTTTAGATAGTGCAGGAAAAGATTTCATGCATATATTTCTGAAAATTGCATTTAATATCAATATTCTATACATATGGCATACCTACCTGATGGATTCTTGCAAATTCTTGTATAAGTTGGGAAGTCCAGTTCTCAAACTTAACTCAAAGTAGCGTGATCTCAGTTATCCAGGTCTACCATTAGTCTTCAAAAATATTATTATAAAATGTCTCAAGTTTGCCTATTGTCCCAAGTAACCTTGCTCAAGGAATTTGTGTCGGTCCTGGTGGTGTAGTGGTTGCCATACTTGCCTCCTATGCCCAAGATCGCGGGTTCGAACCCGGCCAGGACCGATGGATTTTTTCGGGCGTAAAAATCTTAAGTATGGCTTCCTTCGGAGGGGAAGTAAAGCCGTGGGTCCCGTGTCGTACATTTACGGCACGAAAAAGAAGCTCAAGCCTGAAAGAGAGACCTCTGAGCAAAATTTGTCGGCCGTTTCACGCCCTGAGTTGAATGGGACGCTGATGACCTGAGATGTTAAAGAGCGTCCATAAATAAATAAATAAAAAATCAAGGAATTTGTGGGTTGTACTCTGGACTGGCATATGGAATGGGACTATGGCTGGAAGGGGTGGAAATGAAATTGTATGTTGTATTTTAAAATGTTTAATTCAGGGGTTACAAAGAGTAAAAACCTTATTGTGTGGAGTAGCAAGAATCTCTTTCTTTATCTGGAGACAAATGTTTTATTTAAAAGAATGGAACAATATTTTTTTAAGTAGACATTATTTTTTTTCCATGTGATTTTTGTCTTGCTCTCATGGTATAAAAAGGGAAGGCTGCCACAAAGCAATGTGTTCCTATTGATCTCCATAAAATAGTAGTTCATATGAGTTTTGCAAATTTCTTAAGTTTTCAAACTGTTACAAATTTGATAACAAGTAAAAAGAACCCAAATATTTTCAATGATGTCAGCATTATCTATGAATCATCAGATCTAACATTGTGCAGACAAAAGATTTATACAGTCAGACCATCACTGTAAAATAAAAATTTTGAAAGATGGGAAATATGTGAAAGGCTTACCATCTGCAAAGTTGGAAGCTAGCTGCTATATTCGTTCTATGTCAGATGAAATATAATAATTTGAAGGCCATGATTCCCTATTTGGCCAAAGAAAAGTTTCAGTAATATCATTTGCTGCTTTGTAAACATTCAATTTAACATAGTGTCTATGAAACATTTACAGAACTTAGCACATTTCATAAATTGCAATTTTTAATTACTTCTCAGTGTGTTTATTTGAATTTTATTATTAATATAATGATAAATTTAGATCAAACATTGCCATTTGTGCCTTTAATCTAATTGTCAATAATAAATCGCATAAATTGCTTGACAGAGATGGGTATTTTAATTTATACTTACTGTTTCTAAATTTGGTACTTTGCTGTTAGGTATCCAATTAGTAAAGTGAAGAACAAATAGGAGTAAAAGTATAGCTGGAGGAATTGAGATGGTGAAACAATTGGGATTAAAAAATGAGCTAAAGGGCACCATATAGAAAGTATAAGTTCAAGAAATTTACATCCAAATATCTTGGAAAAGGAGTTAATGCTAATGCATATGAAGTTGCAGAGTGTGGAATAAAATAGGAGAAAACAGGAATACTGTTAACCTTGACGGAAAAAATACAGCTCTTTTTCATATAGTGAGAATAATGGCTGCAAATTATCTTCTGATGACTCAATGTCTTTAGTAGTACATTATAATAAATGCGTGAATACTTTAGTAGTGCTGTATAATGGATAGATGAAAATCTGATGAAAATCTGATGAATTTTATGATGAAAGTTTGCATAGAAAAGGTTTTGGAATGTGGAGAATGGAGGAAATTTTAAATTCAGTTTGCACAAAATTTAAGAATATATGGTAATTCTCAGAGTTTTATACAGTTTTAAATGTATAAGTGAATGAACAGGACATGATATGCCTATTTCAGAATACAGATATTCACTTATGAAAGTAACTAGCAGATTATAATACTAAGTATGCCAAGTTCCCATGATGGTTTTGTAAAGAATGCTATTAAAACTTGCTTACAGATAAAAAAATTTAAAATGAATGCAGATAATAGGGATATGAAGGACAAAAGAGTTGTAACCATTTGGTCACAATTTAATTGCCAGCCTTCCAGCCTTTTACAAAAAACTTTATAATCATTGTTTCCTACTTGTACTGAACTGGACATGAGTGCAAATCATTCTTTATGCATTCACTAACCAAGAGCTTTTCTTCCTATGACATGACTATATTAGGTTAACTATGCTGAAAGTACATGAAACATGATCAGCTATTATATTATATTAATCATAGATATGATCAGTTTATTTAGCAGTTCATGGTGCTGCTGAATTGCTTTGTTCTGAAGAGGAGCATTGTATATTTACTTCCAGGTTTCGAGGTACACAGATGAGAAACATTTTACTGGCTAGGTTTAGGGTTTATTTGCCGTTTCCCTTTATCCTTTATTGTTGTTGGAATTTGTATGTCAAGAGGCAGCTGTATTTAATTTGGGGCATGGAATGGCCAATAAATATTACTCAGAAGTCCCTTCTTTAGGCTTAAGGTTCTTTTATATGTAGTAAATGGGATCAATGACTTTACTTCCCTTTCGAAGAAGATTTAATTATCTAAACAAAATTCATGACCTTGGCCAGGTTTGAACCCATTACCTTGGGTTTATGAGACTGATATGGTTACCACTAGACCACCAGGCCCAACTAAAAAGTGCTTGTTTAAAATGCAGCCATCCAAATTTTTAAAAGATGTTTAATTTGTAACATAATTTGGAAAAGAATATACATTATCAAGGAAGAGGGTGTATTCTGTAGGATGCATAAAATGTGTTGTAAATGAATAAACATTTTGATTTACAGACACCTTGATATCAACAATGAAAAATTTTATCCAGTTTATTCCAGGCCTTGTAAAATAATCAACATGTTACTGCTTTATTAAATACTGAAAGATACAGATACTTAGAAAAAACAGAATAAATTTTTTAAAGATGTGCAGAAACCATTCTGTAATGCAGGGTGAACATTAAATGCACTCCAATAGAAGGAGACTTAGCTCTAATTGCTCATTAGTGTTTTCTTTGATAGAACTGGGCAGTGAGTAAGTGAGTGAATGGCGAGCATTTTATAAATTTATTTACTTGTCACATATACTTATGAACAGAGAATTAGTCAAATAAAAGGTCAAAATATTATTAATATTATTATACATAGTAACAAAAGTATATACTCATTATTTTCATTAGAAATACAAAAAAAAAAAAAAAAAAAATACTCAAATTTTACAATTTTGTAAGATTATTGTTAAGTTAGAAAATCTTCTACAGAATGAAATGCCTTTCTTTTTTAGAAATTTTAGTCATTTATATTTGTTATAAATTACATTTAAATTGTTTTCTTCTATTGAATTTAAAATGATACTTATTTGTATGTTTTACATACACACACACATACCACGGATATCCGAAGTCAAAAGTACGGACTCGTGAGCGGGAATTCTGGAGTCCTATTTCCACCAGGATGGTCCTCCTTAGCTGACCTTTTTTCGAGGTGTCCTCATAAATGGCAAATATCGGGGGGGTACCCTAAACCTATGCCTAGAGCGTTTACATAAAAAAAAATCCTTTCTCAATTTATCATTGCATTATGTATCATCAGTGTCCAGCGTAAAAACGAGCACTGAAAATGTTAAAACACGCACACGCACACGCACACACACACGCACACACACACACACAAAGTGCGTTTGTCACCCCTTAACCTCTCTATCTCAGACTGCGTGCATATATCTCAATCTCACAAATCTGATGGATCTCCTAACTCTACTTATGATAATAAGATGTGTAAAATGTACTAGTACAACGTCTATGTTTCTGAAAGAATGAAGGAATATTTTAGAGACGGTACCTGTTAAAACTTTCACATCAAATCAAATAAAACACAAAATTCTTCTTTTTATTTTGAGGGTATAACAAGAAAGTTCATCTGAATGTCCTTGTTCAAAGAGTGTATTTTTATTACCACACATGTAATACCTTTACAACCATATTGACGAGCCTCTAGATTGGTTCGAGGTACTTAATCCATCTGCTCTGATAGTGCTAAATGATTGGTTGTGTTGGCAAATCATGTATACCGTTTTCTTGGTAATTATGTTTTCATACATTATCTGCTGGTTTAAATCCGATTTTATAGTCCAGAAAGACGAAAGTGTAGATTGAACATCATTGTTGATGACAAAACACAATGTCCTTTGTCACTTAAAAATAATAACTCACTAGGTAGTGATGTAAAACCAGCTTTCATGCTAAAGGCGCTCAAGTACGCTGTTGTTATAATAAATTACTTGTGATTAGAAGGTTTAATACATATATGTTTGCAAAAGTCTCTTATATAATATTTCAGATGCAGAACTGAGGTTATTTTCTATGCGTAGTGTAATTTTTCATTATCCACGAAAAGTGAAAACAGATAGAAATTAATGCACTAGCACGTTTGAAAATATCTACTTCAAACTGCAATATTACCCTGGTTCGTGATTTTTAAAGAAATCATCCTCGGATTTAATGTTACAATCTACTGAAATATACGGAAGCAGCGCTTCATTATGGACTCGGAATCGAGCTTAGAAGCGCATTCAATTTCTTGATACCGGCTACATGCTATTTAGAAGCTTATAAGGGAGCTTCGACCACTTCAAATTGAGATACTTGTGACCATATCCATTAAAATGTTTGTATTAACTTAGTATCAAAAAAGTATCGAGTACCAATTCATATTTGATAAATGGCTTGAAAAGTCAGTTTACCCAAAATCAGAATTTTTATGTGGAAATATTTCGCATAAGAATAGGAAGAGTATGTATCTCCTGCAATAGTTTTAATTTACCGCGCACTATACCCCGATTTTCTACATCGAAACATGGCCGTATAAACGAAAGCATGGCTTCATCAGAGAATAATATTAAATTTGGATCAATTATCCCATCGTTAACATTCTTCAAAATCCAGCTACAGAAATGTGCCCTATTTTCGTTAGCATGTAAAAATTCGTAGACAACAGTGATTTTGTTTCGTTTACATTTTAAGAGCTTGGTAGTTCGCCACACTAAGCTCATTGAAATTCCAGTTTTCTGCGCAAGCCGCCGAAGATATTTTTAAAGAGAATGTTCTGATCGGTCTCCAACTTTGCCTAATTCCTCCTCATTAAGCGAGAACCGCTCTACTCTTTACTCGAATTCGTTCCCCTAAATTTATTTACAGGTTTTCGCACAATTTCACTGCCTGGAGGACGCACATCCGGGAATTTTGTTAAAAATCGCCGCCTAACTTCCCTGCAAGATAATGTAATCACATACGAGTCGTACATAAAAATATGTCGCTGTATTCTGAACTTATCGTTACATTGTTATAAAAAAGTTCAAAACACTTACAACACGAACCCCTCAAATCACTTCCGAAATTTTCACAAGCTTCGGTAAGACTGAGGTAACGAACAAAACAAAGTGGAGGTAGCAAGATGAGCGAAGTTGCATGTCGGACCACCACTCTGCTGTGCATCGCTGACCGGCGCATTCTTACGTGAAATACAATCTTTCAATTTGCAGTGTGAGGTTTATCTCTATAAAGGCTTATTTTATGGTTACCCACAAATAACAATCGCACGCGTAAGATCTGGAGAACTTGAGAGCCATAGCTCTCTGTAACAGATTCTGTCAACAAAACCCTTGCTGAGAGCCTCCAAAAAATCCCAGGCAGTGTGCGCTGTGGCAGAACCTTGTAGGAAAGATTTATGCTCTTTCTCGTTATTTTTAAAAAAAATGTATGAGTGTTTATGTGCATTCCATTCTCAATATACATTATATTGAAATGTGTGGACCCTATTATTTTCCTTGCAGTTACAACGCATAATACATAATCATTTTATTCATTGTGCAAGAGAATTTTGCGAATTACTCGCAGATTTTCTGCAATGCAGTGGCTAGGTATAGTTTTGCGAATAAATATATTCATGTAAACGAAACCAAGCATCATCGGAGGAAATTATTAATTGTAGAATAACAATTATACGTAAAACCCAGTTATATAAATTTGCACTATTTACATCATTAAGAGGTTGTAAATTTTGAACTACAACTATTCATAAGCTTTACATTTTTGCTGAGTTTTCAAAATACGTTAAACTTTTGGTTTATATTCGTTTTTCATTAATTTAAAAATAATGTTACAGTATGACCGTGTGAAACGAAACACAAGGTCTGCAAAATGTTTACTCACTGCTCTACAAGATTCTATTTTTACATAAGTGTAATAATCACATATTCTCTGTTAACTTGTAGGGCGACATTTCAGTAATCTAAATTTAAATCACATACTTGCATATTAAGAAAAAGTGTTAACACTACAAGGAAAGAATCAACTAACTTTGTGACAAAGCTGACATAGCGATTCAAATATGACCTTCAACGGAGAGATTAGGAATTGATAAGGCCGAGGATTAGGCCGAAAGGTCGGTCGTTGAGGCCTGCGTGCGGCAGATAACTCACTAGGACACGTAGTATTTTCAGAAAATGGAATACGTATATAATACACATATCTGAATGCGAATATACAATAATGTCTAATTTAGATAGTGATATGAAAATTGTTTAAATATTCAGATTTTAAGCTTTTACCTATGTTTTATATTAATTACTGTTACATAATAGCCTAACGGGTAAAATACATAAATCTGTAAAAATCCTCCTTAAAGAAGATAATTCATCGTCATGAACATTATCGGAAAATAATTACCGGGCAAAGTGCTTAGTTTTCTTAAGACAAAAATGAAACCAAGAATCTACAGACTCTTTACTATTCTTTATATATATGAAGGTAAGTCCACGAGTTTCCGGCCTTGCCGATAAGGATTACCGCCCTCAAAAAAGCCTTATCTGGTGTCGTTCCTTATCTGTTAAGTAAATAATTGCCACTGTAACTTCCGTTCCGCTGTATTTAATTGTTCAGATATAGTTGCATATAGAAGATTGTAACATTCAAAGCGGAGTATTGAGCTGTTATTAAGTTCTTCACTAAAGAAGAACTTACTCCAAATGAAATTAAACAGTGAGTGGGCGGCGTATATGAGGAAGCTTCCCCCTCATATTCTACCGTAAAAGAATGGGCCAAACTTTTTCGAATGAGTTGAAAAAGCATTGAAGTCGAAGAGCGTGCAGGTCGGCCCTTGGAGGTGCTCATTCCTGAAAACATCGATCGCTCCTGTGAAAGGAGAAATTATGGAAGACCGGCGGCTCAAAGTCACAGAAACAGCAGCAAGGTAGGACCTTTCTAAAACAAAAGTCCTTTGAATTATTCATAAACATTTAAACATGAATAAGGTTAGTACAAGATGGGTGCCTACACTTCTTTCCTCAGTCCAAAAGCAGCAACGAGTTATCTGTTGTCAGGCATATTTGGGGCTCTAACCGTGGCAACCAGAAAGAAGTTCTGCAAACCATTGTTACAGGAGATGAAATTATGGTCCTTGTCCAAACCTGGCGAAGCACCGCCTCTAAAGGCCAAGGTCACTCAGTCAACCAAGAAGATCATGGCCACATCTTTTGAGACTGTGAAGGGATACTCTTCGTTGACTTCAAGGAGAGGAACACCACAGTAAGTGGGGAGTACTATGCTGGCCTACTGCACAGACTACGACCTTCCATCAAAAAGAAAAGGCGACGAAAGCTGAGTGGTGCTGTACGCCTTCTTCACGACAACGCGCCTGTGCTCACAGCAAAGGAAGCCGTGAAGAAATGTGACTTCAAGGAGGTCGACTGTCCATCCTGCAGCCCAGATCTAGCTCCCAGTGACTATTTCCTCTTCTCAAAACTCAAGGACCTTTGAGGAAGGAAATTTAAGTGTGACGAAGAATTGATAGATGTTGTTTATGCCCATTTTGCAGACAAGACTCCTGACCATTCTTTTTGGGGAGGGGATTGAAATGTTAATTCAAAGATGTGAGAAGTGTATTGTAATAAAAGGTAACTATATTGAAAAGTGGAATATGGTATTTGTCCTTATCATACCTTAAAAATGGTTAGGCCGGAAACTTATGGATCTACCCTCGTATGTTAATTTTCTAGAGATAGCAGATGAAAAACGGCATCATAAGCCCATGAGAAGCTCCCTGTTTACAGCTATCAGAACATTTTTTCCCAATGTCTGCTTTGTTTCATTGAGTTCGCGCATGCCTCCTCCATCCGAAATGGTGGTATTGTAGCTATCTGATGCTGACCACTAGACCAAAGATCTCCGGCCTACAACCGATGGGCCGAGATTAGCCACCAAAACAAATCCATAATTACAGTTACTATATTTCACAGTTTATGTACAAAATATTTAAAATACGAAAGATAATGTGGTATGTGAATGTGGAGAATTAAATTGTCTAAAGCAGATGGTGCATAACGTTTCCTATAAGCCACCTATGCTTTAGTCCAGATCAGACCTTGCTGAATCGCTGGCGGTTAAATGATATAATATGCTTCCTTGCATTTTCTGTTACGGTGGCAACGCCAGTATATGGACATGATTTGTGGATGTTACTGATATTCTTTGTTTTTTCTTCAGTCGTGAGTGGTTATAGATTGATATTTTTTTATTTTACTGCCGATGATATGTCTTGTGCTAAGAACAGGAACAGAAAAGTAAATGCTGAAAGTTGTATTTTTAAAGAGCTATGGAGTTTGGAATACTATATTCATTAGGAATGAAAATAAGGCGTTATGCTTATTCTGTAAAGAGACTATTTCCGTCCTTAAAAATAAAGGGAAATATATTTTACTTAAAACGATGGAGTATGAAACAAGTCATAAGAAGCTATAATTTTATTAGAGTTGTACCTTATAAATATCTCCCTAAATGAAAATGACTTCCTGTCATTTTAATGCTTTATTATTTCTATAAGAAACGTTTTTAACCATACGGACAATAACAATGCCGACAGTGCTTAGTCTGTGTAAAATGGGAAAGAAAATGTTGGGACAATATTTATGCTTTCGTTGGGGACTAATTTATGTGTAATAAATCTTTATAGCTGTACACTGGGGGCCTACGTCGTTAAGGCGCAGACTCGTGAGTGGGAGGTCTGGGGTTCGAACCCCGCCAAGACCATCCTCCCTGACTGAGTTTTTTTTTCCAGGTTTTCCTCATTCCTCATAATTGAGAAATGCCGGGAAGGTACCGTAAATTTAGGCCTAGAAAGTTTCCTTCCTTAAAAAAGAATCCTTTCCCAAATATCATTTCATCTCATGTATCATCAGTGTCCACCGCCTGTGGTACCTCAGTAGTTAACGTTAAACACCATTAAAAAAAAAAACAGTTGTATTTAGGTGTTCCGCACCGATGCAGCTCCACAAGATTTCCAGTTTATATCTTATGACTCTGTACTTTATCCACCTCTAATCTTCATAGATTGGGAAACAAACCCTGTCACCATGATAACTCGAATATAAGCAACATCAATCAAGATGTATGTTATTTATTAAGGATAGCAATGCACGGTTTTCACCCAGGGCGGCTCGTCAATCAGGATCAGATAGTCCGGCCTCCCGCCTGAGAAGATGACGTGATTATTTAACATTTTCTCTTCTATCGATTATCAAAATGCATGAAAACAGCGATTTACAACTGATCAGTTGTTAATTGTATCTTATGGGATAAACGCATTTCCTCCCTTACTATAGTAGCGATACCATACGGGTCCTTTGGGGAGGGCAGCTCATGGGCCAGCTGGAAAAACTTTACGCTTTAAACTTATACTTTCATGGGTCAGCAAAGATTTATAAGGATTTAATATTCGTCTTGTTCCAAGATGGGTTAGCCTTTTTCCTGCTTATTTTTCAGTTCTCTTGGGCCAGCAGTGAAATGGCTCATGTCTAAGTTTAAGTGAAAGTTGGAACGGAAACTACTACGTCTTTGTCAATTGAACGCTATACAGTTTACTCAGGAAGACGGAACAAAATTAAGAAGGTACTCGTCTTTAAGGTTTGGAAATCATCGCCACGGGTGGCCGAGGTCGTTAAGGCGCGGACTCGTGAGTGGAAGGTCTGAGGTTCGAATCCCACCACGATCATCCTCCCTGACTGAGGTTTTTCTCAGGTTTTCCCCAGTCCTCATAATTGAGAAATGCCTGGGAGGTACCCTAAATTTAGACTTGGAACGTTTCCTTCCTTAAAAAAAATCCTTTCCCAATATATCTTTTCATCTCATGTATCATCAATGTCCACCGCCTGTGATGCCTCTGTAGCAAAAACGGGTGTTAAACACAATTAAAAAAACGTTGACTGACACATGTGAAGTGAGAAAATCTTTATTTTGGTTTTGTTCAGGGGCGAATCAACTTGGTCTAGAGCAGGGTACTGATTTATTAAAAAAAGTTAAGGAACATGAACTCAGTGCGAAACATATGAATAATGCAGTGAACTTTAAAATATTAGGAACGACAAATATCCGTTCGCAAATTGGCGAAGGGTATAGTGTTGGTGTATAAAGGCACAACGTACTTGTAGACAAGAATTAGCATGCCTAAAATAGAATTATAGACATAATAAAAATATGTGGGATTCATGAATTAGCCTTATGGGGACTTGATGAAACAGACAGTCCCTATAACAGGGACATTTTTCTGGATTTGGTTGCTTCTGTTGCAAAGTTAGATAGCGTGTTTGAAAATCACTTGACAGATGCTGCTGTGGCAAAGAATACTTCTAAAACAATTACAAAAATTATTAAACGCTATGTATCTTATCTATAAGGACGAAATTAAAAAAGAAACACCTTCTTAGAAAGTGAAATTTTCGTTTCTGTACAGACAAATGAAACGACAGATGCCACATGCATGTCACAATTTGTTGTCATATTACGATACATAAATGGGGGTAAACCGGTTGAAAGATTCATAAAATTCTCTAATGTTTGTGAGCTGACTACAGAAGGCTTAACAGCTGAATTAGAAAGTTTTTATTGAAAGCATAAGCTTATAGCTCAAACATACACTGACACTGCAGTTATGAGAGGATGTCGGGAAGGGTGCAGACCTTAATGAAACAGACTTTTCCTCATGCTATTTATGTACGTTGTTATGAATTTACTGCTCAAAATAGTGCGCTCGACAATTAGAATTGTCAGAATATTTTTTACAAATATCAGTGGCCTAATTGCATTTTTTGCTTTCTCACCAACACGTACTAATCTAATAAAAGAGATCTGCAAAGGGTGTCTCCCTTCATCACGTGCTACAAGATGAAACCTTAATCGCAGGATAGTTCATTTTGGCAGGAGGAAAGAAAAGATCTTGTTCTAACAGAAGAACACTGGGATGATAAGGAAGCTTATACATTTCAGAAATTACTTGAGGACGACATATTTTTTTCTGTCTTTCTTTGCGCATGTTTACAATTATGTTGATGTACTGTAAAATGTTCTTCAGTCCAGGAATGCGCAAGTAAAAAGTGATTGAGTGTCTTCAGTAAGCAATGACTCGGCTAAGAAACAACGTGCAGCAACATTCGATATCTTCTGGCAGTGGAAATATGACAACAGATCCCCCAAGGGAAGAAGGAAAAAAAACTAGAACAAGTCAAAATGAAACTGTAGTAGACGTCTGTGATATCACTGTGAATTAGTTACAAGAGAGATTCTAAAACCATGAAGTGCTACATGCATTTTCGATTATTGATCCCTAGAATTCCAAAGTATACAGACAGGGTATTCCTCTCCCTCATTTCGAAACTATTACGTCGGCGCACCCCACTAAATAAAGAAAAACTTAAATGCGAGTTATCTGCAGCGTATGGAACGAAAACGATATGTGAAACTGCAACAATTAGTGAACTTGAGTATTTTCTTAATTAAAATTGTTTCTCGGAAGTGAATAGTCATTACAAGCCTCTGGCAACGGCTGAGTCGGAACTGTGCTTTAGTAATTTGAAACATGTTAAGATCTACCTAAGGAATTTGATGCGCTAAGACAGACTTAACTGTTCAGTCGGTGCACAACGAGTACATCAACGGCATGCAGCACTTCAATCAGATGATAACACAGAAATTCTTCATTACTAAAACAGTAGGGCAGTTTATAACTACAGTTATTTTATTACTATTTTATTACTAAAGATTATTCTGAAGTAGGAACATTCATTCACATGTGCACACTTTTTGTTTAATGGAAACACTGCTATATTTGTGCTTAGGTGTCATGCCGTTATGCTGCTGGCCCACCTCAGAGTCTACGAGTGGCCACTGGTTTTCACTATAAAATTTTGTTGAAACTAATTATCTTGTCTTATACTTCTCCGTGTGCTCCAAAGAATTAGGAAAACTTATTTCCTTATTCACCATTGTGGTAATATCCAATTACGTTTCTTTTTTTCGTTGCTTATTTTCTCCTTCGTTTGTATCTTTCATTTGTTCTCTTTGTTTGTTTCCTTCAGATGTTTGAAACTACATGTACATACCAGGTTGTAAAACATGTCGAAATTAATTTTGAAATTATCTTGTGTTTTACTCACTATCGGTACATATATTTCTGTTATAATTTTTAAACTAATTCAGTAAAAGTTGTCACTAACATACCTTGGTGTATGAAAACTATAATTATGGAAAAACACAACGGTACCGACTAGCAGGGTATCGTGCATGTCCATGATAGCCGATTGCGAGTTCGTTGTTGCTGCCAGTAGTGTGAAACATCTGCCATGCTGCTGTTACATGGTATCTGAGATAAATGTTTTTGTGTTACAGCAGCACGCTTGATAGTACAGTATGAATCCGTAAACAGTGAACCGGAAGGGTGGCCAGGTCCTTAAAGCAATAGCCCATAAACAGGAAGGTTGCTGTTTGATTACTACCAGATTCGTTCTTCGAGATGTTTCCAGGTTTTTGTCAGCCCCCATTATGGAGTTACCGTAAACTTATAACCGGAACGCTTCCTTCCCCCCTAACACGATTCTTTCAATTTTTCATTTCATCTGATTTATCATCAATATCCACCACCTACAATATCCCAATAATGAAAATAGGTGTTAAGCGCTATCAAAAACGAGGTATATATTAGAAAGTGCTTATATAAAGATATCTCAACGCCAGATCGAATCACCACCCTGCACAAAAAAAGAACCGTAATCACAGAGCTAAAACCATCACAGAACCAGATCATCTTAAACATGAGTTAAACTATCTCCACAGTGTTTTTAAGGCCAATGGATATAGCAACAAAGATATTAACAGAGTCATCCGTTACCGCCACGGGTGGCCAAGGTCGTTAAGGCGCGGACTCGTGAACGGGAGGTCTGGGGTTCGAATTCCGCCAGGACCGTCCTCCCTAACTGAGGTTTTTTCCAAGTTTTCGATTTACCTCAGTCTTCATAAATGGCAAATGCCGGGGAGGTAACCTAAACTTAGGCCTAGAACGTTTCCTTCCTAAAAAAATTCCTTTCCCAATATATAATTTCTTTTCATTTATCACCAGAGACCACCGCCTGTGGCGCCTCAGTAGTAAAAACGGGCGTTAAACACTACTCAAGAGAGAGAGAGAGAGAGAGAGAGAGAGAGAGAGAGAGAGAGAAAGTCATCCGTTATAGGAAAAGGACAGCATCTAACTGCTACTCAAGCAAAAAACCCAACACTTTCCTAACATACATGGAAGAACTTATTCTGTGTACGCACGTACATATTAAGGAAAAAGACATACAATTTATTTTCATACCAACTGTCAAATTAAGGCAAATGCTTGTTAATGCAAAAGACTCCAGGCACCCTCTTGATATAATGGGAATTTATACAACATGCGAGAGTGGCAAAGTGTACATAGGCATGACCGGAAGATAGATTAAAAACGATTACAGGAACATCAGCGAAACATTTGCATTAATCAGCTTGAACGATCTGCTGTAGCAAATCATGCTCTAAACAAATGCACTGACATACACTTTAATAAAACAAAGGAAGTTGCATAAACACGAGGCCTTTTCAGTCGATCCTGTTGGTGTAGTGGTAGCCATACCTGCCTTCTAAACCGAAGATCGCGGGTTCATACTCGGCCATGATCCAGGATGCATTTTTTCGTGCGTAAAAATCCAAAGTATGGCTTCCTTCGGAAGGGAAGTAAAGCCGTGGGTTCCGTGTCGTACATTTACGGCACGTTAAAGAACCTCAAGCCTGAAAGAAGATGCCTCTGAGCAAAATTTATCGGCCGTTTCACGCCCTGATTTGAATGGGACGCTGATGACCTGAGACGTTAAAGAGCGTCCGTAAATAAATCAAATCAATAAGGCCTTTTCAAGCTAGCCAGGAAAAAAATGAACAGTGTTTCGCGCCCGTTTTTGCTACAGAGGCACCACAGGTGATGGACACTGACGGTACATGAGATGATATGATAAATTGGGAAAGGATTTATTTTTAAGGAGGAATTGTTCCAGGCTTAAGTTTAGGGTTCTCCCCGGCATTTGCCAGTTATGAGGACTGAGGAAAACCTGAAAAAAACTTCAGTCAGGGAGGACGGTCCTGACGGTATTCGAACCGAGACCTTCAGCTCACGAGTCCGCGCCTTACCGACCTCGGCCACCTGCGGCGACAGCTAGCCAGGAGGGAGGCATTGGAAATACAACATGCAAACGTCTACATTCGAAAATGACCACCAGGCTCGTAAATTTCACTGGGGAAACCCCATGAATGATTAACTGGAGTTAATATTATTAATATTTTAGTAATATATGAATTATCAATAATGTAATTAATACATATACGTTGGATTATATCAATCAAAACTGAATGTTAATGCACCAAGTATACTTGCATAATACGCCGTTACAGCAATGCCAAAATTTTGTTTTAAGTAAAGAACTAAAAGAGGAGCAAGTTGTTTTACTTAATGCTATGTAAAAAAAAGTAGAGGTTTTATACCCGTGGCTTTAGACACCCTTTATGGTGTCATTTGTGTTGGCTATTCGAGCAAAATGAATCGCAATTCAGGAACATGTGTATAAAAGCATGCATAAACGTATTTTCTCAGGGTAGAGAGTATATCTTAGCACTGAAAATAAATAAAAGGAAATAATGAATTCAGTACTTTCTATGGCATACAGAAAGATCTGAAATCATCCATTCCTACCCTCTGTTACATAGAAATTTAAAGCGCTCTTTGAGACACAAAAAGCAAAAACATTATCAGGCTTTACCAAAGGCAGTTTTACCATTTTGTGACAATTTGTCTGCACTGTTGGAGCTCTCAGATAATGCCACCAGAACTGCAAAAGCAAAAAATTAGGCCTCCATATGCTGATTGTGACTGATAAATGTTATGCATGTTGGCTGTACTTTCATAGATTTTGGATCATGAGGATAGAAAGTAAACAACCTTTTTCTTATAAGATGCAACATGTGCCCATAGCAGGGACACTCATGGAAAATGCTACCAAAGCTAAAAAAGCAAAAATGTGAAGAAAACGATAAACAGCAAAAGAATGAAAGCAGAGAATGTTGAGAGAAAGAAAGAAAAGGAAGGAAATCACAGCATGCGATACCTTTAATTACGAGGTACGTCCAGAAAGTAGGTTCCGTTTGGTAATAAAATTCAATTGTGTACAGATACAGAAAAATTATTTATTGCACAAAATTCTACAACTGTTCAACTACTTTTCCACATAACTGCCGAAATTTTGCAGGCATTTGTCATAGCGTGGCACAAGTTTTTGTATACCTTCTTCATAGAAGTTTGCCGCCTGTGTCTTCAACCAGTTGGAAACATTTTCTTTCAGCTCTTCGTCATTGTTGAAGTGTTGACCGCCAAGGAAAGACTTGAGATGTAAGAACAGATGAAAGTCGCTAGGAGCGAGGTCAGGGCTATACGGAGGATGGTCAAACACGTCCCAGTCAAATCCCTGTATGAGGTTTTTCGTCACATTTGCAGTGTGTGGTCGTGCGTTGTCGTGAATAAAAACAACACCTTTTGGCAGCAATCCTCGGCGCTTATTCTGTATTGCGCGGCGCAATTTCCTAAGTGTCTCGCAATAAACATCTGATTTGATTGTTTGACTACACGGTAAGAAATCAATGAGTAAGGTGCCTTTCCAGTCCCAGAACACTGTGCACATCATTTTTCGAGGTGTCAAGATTTGTTTCGGCTTAACCTTTGCTGGGAATGAAGTGTGCCTCCATTCCATTGATTGCCGCTTACTTTCAGGGGTGTCGTAAGAAACCCAAGTTTCATCTCCTGTGACTATCTGTGTCAGAAATTCTTCGCCGCCTTCATCATAACGAGTCAAAAACTGAAGTGCACTACCCATCCGTTTTGTTTTGTGTTGCTAAGTAAGAATCTCTGGTACCCAACGTGAGCAAAGTTTACGAAATTTCAGTTTTTCGGTAACAATTTCATGAATTAGTGATCGTGAGATTTGGGGAAATTCCATAGCGAGAGCACTAATTGTAAACCTGCGGTTTTCCTGGATCTTGTCATCAATCGCGTGAACCAGTTCTTCTGTAACCAAAGATGGACGCCCACTTCGTTCTTCATCGTGCACTTCACTACGTCCTTCATTGAACTGTCGGACCCATCTTCTCACCATTGAATCACTCATCGCATTTTGTCCGTAAACTTAGCAAATTTGCCGATAAATTTCAATTGGTTTCACTTTCCTAGCATTCAGAAAATGAATCACAGATCTGATTTCACAAGCGGCGGGATTTTCAATCAACACCGACATTGTAAACAAGCACAACAAAGCGTACGTGGCTGACAGCGATCTCAAAATGCCGCACGTTTCTTCTCCTTGATACAGAGCGTCTACCGCGCATGTGCGGAACTGCGATCGCAGCGCTGCAGCGGAGATAAATTGAAACGGAACTTACTTTCTGGACGTACCTCATAATAAACTCTTATGGCCGAACAATATGAAACTGATTTTTTTCTTTAAAGCGATATATTTTAAATGTGAAGAAAGTCTTTACATAAACTTTTTACGGAAAAGAGCATGGAGCTTTTGAAAAAACATTTCGAAATCCTGTAATCATCTCATTCTCAGTACGCCCAGTGGCTCAGTCGACGCTCACAGCCCAATCGCCGTAGTTCACATTTATCAATCTTTTCACACAGTATTTAATTACACGTGTTTTCCTTTCAAAAGAGTACTAGGGTTCTTCCAAATCAATATATACAAACTATGATCTGTGAGTCGCCTCATATTCTCCATTACAACATTGGAACACTGAGATTAATAAGTAAAAAACAAGCAATTTTACGGCTTAATAAGAAGTAGTATATACTACTACAGAGAGATTTGGCCTGGCAGCAAGCACCAATCCCTTCACTCTTTTCTTTATTACAATTTACGAAACGATTTTTTGGGACCCAACTCTGAGTAATTCTTGAGGTTACATTGCCACTTCATAAACGGCATAACAGTCACGAAATTTCACAGGCAGTTTCATGTACCTTACCCTTCTCTTATCATTACCACAGTTTTATCATTCTTTGTCTGTCAGACAATTATAATTCTGTAACAGCGCAGTTCAATTATGCTGAGTGCTACACAATAGCAAAATAACTTCCAAAAGTAAAGTTCATGATGATTTTAAGATATTAAATTAATATTTGCTCTATTATTGTATCGTAAATGGGCTTCGAAATAAAAGAACACGTGTTATTTACAGCGAATAATAACCGTCATGAAAGAATACAATAGTAAACTATATTCCCAGACAAAATATGTACATGATTTGATATATTTGCTGAACAGAAATGTTTAGTAAAAGGAGTGGTGCTATGTACAAATTTGATTCTTATAAATTCATGAAGTAAAAACCAAGAAAGAAAGCAAGTCTTTATAGCCCTCCCCTACAAAATAATAAAAATGATAAAAAATTAAACGGTACATAATAAAGAACCACCCGAAATAACTATATTTTCTATCATCTGTAAAATACCGCGTACATTCCCGAGCTATATCAGGAGTGCATGTATCGTACGATTATGAAAGACAAAACAGCTCCCTATCCAATCACAAGACAAAGAGAAACATTCGATATGCCTCAAACAACGAGAGAGGTAGCACTTGCAATACATTCACCACCAAACACTACTTTAAATTCTAAAAATTCTGCCTGGTTGGCAAGGAAGAGCATATTATAAATAAAATAATTAAAATATTAATAACAAATTTAAAAAAGAATATATATATATATATATATATATATATATATATATATATATATATATATATAAGCATTAAAATTGTTGTATGTAAGAATGTGGATTTGATTCGCAAATGTGGTTAACATGTCATGCGGCTGTAAATTATACTATTTTCCATGTTAACAGACTACCCATGCATAGAATGATATATGACGAGTGAGAAATCTTAATAAAACAATCTAGATATAAGCCTTTATTATAAAAGCACAGGGAAATTTGTACCAGTTGATTAATCAGTATTCACTCTAGGAGGGCAACTAGAACTATACGTTTATATCCAACTAATATATATTACATTACCTAATACTGCGATTGACTTTGTTATTTTCCGAGTGAACTGAGCTATGCGTTGGAAGTTTTAAGAAATCTGAGCTGCGCGTTGGAAGATCGGCTAGCATTAGCTTGGCCCTACGGCGCTATTCCCCATTCACACCTTGGGGACTCAAAACTATAGCAACATCTGTAAACCACTCTTAGAGTAGCGATTCATCGATCAGCTCTCAGCGGAAGGGGGAGACATAGAACAAAGCAATACGCACAATTCTGCAAGTATGTAAGATCACATTTTTCGCTGGCAGTTCAAAGGGAGAGGTAGTGATAATAAAAGGCTTGTACCTGTCCCAAAATCTCGCCATAGCCTTCCAATGCAGTAACTGGAGGCAGTTGAAATTCTAAACGATAAAACATTGGCGGCAGGAAGACCGCTCCCGCCTATCCGCAATTTATAACAGCGGAATGTCACTCATTTTCGAAGGCATCACTTGCCGTAACCTCAATCTAAAACAAGGCATGACAGCGAACACTCTTAGTTATCAACCGGCTGCACTAATAGACTTGACTGCAATGCTCAAAAAACGCAGCCCATGCAAACCCACGTACGGACTCAACTTTGGCAGGCCAAATTTAATGGGGATTTTAATTACTAGACACATTATTTACGTCCAGTCACATCAAGTAATCTGCACTCTATCACAACAAAGTGATCGGGGAACTATTGACCTGCTTCGCAGGCAACAACATAACTTCTTTTATAAACTGGATTAGGATGCTGCCACTGAATACTGCGTTCCAGCCCAATCCGACCACAAGGGCGGCAAAGCTTAAAGCAGCAGTGTAAATGTCTCCGAAACAATGCAAGCAACAACTAAGCAGCGCTCACAGAACTTAACGTTATGTAAAAACGAAGCAGCACAATGTGTAAACTGGTGCATTGCCACTGGCATCACCCAGTACCGAGCAAACTTAGCCGTGAATTCTATTACCGGGTTGAATGTCTTGTTCGACAATACCAAAACACTGCCTGGTAGCCAAAATCATGAGAGTTTCGATTTAGATGTGATCGATGTAGATTTGGTTTATTTACGGACGCTCTTTAACATCTCAGGTCATCAGCGTCCCATTCAATTCCGGGCATGAAACAGCCGTTAAATTTTGCTCAGAGGCCTCTCTTTCAGGCTTGAGGTTCTTTTTCGTGCCGTAAATGTACGACACGGGACCCACGGCTTTACTTCCCTTCCGAAGGAAACCATATTTAGGATTTTTACGCCCGAAAAATCCATCGATCCTGGCCCGGTTTGAACCCGCGTTCTTGGGTTTAGAAGGCAAGTATGGTTACCACTACACCACCAGGACCGACGATGAGACCGTGAAGTTCATTCGCTTAGATAATAGGCGACGATTGTGTACGAGCCCAAAGAAAAACTGCTGTGTTGCCCGATACATTTGAAAGGTAGTCAAGCCCCACAGAAAACCTCCGAGACATTTCCTCAGGCACACATTTCCTTTTAAGTCTGGAGTAAATATATTCATGCAAGTAGGACGGAAACGTTGCACTTTCGTTAGTAATGAGCAACGAGATGGCGTGTACTTGGGGAATTCCGTATGCAAATTGAGTTCACAGAATGCTGATTGAGGTGCACTCAATAGGTAACAGTGGATGAAAAGGGCTTTAGCTCAGCAAAGTTTTCTCTTACTAGAAACCTTGTGCTGCTGAAGCACGGTTCATCTGTTACCCACTTTGTTGAACTTGTAACTGTGCTGGCGAAAGTCTTGGCGGCTTCTTCCTGTGAGTTGACTTCGGTACTGATAAACATCACTTCAGCATGAAGTTTTTGTACGAAGTCGCAAACTTCTATACCTTCTCTGGTCCACATGACGGTGAGGACGGAGGTGGCAGCGCAAGTGCAATGACAAGTACAGTTAAGACAATGTGCTATTTTATTGCAAAATTCTAGAGGCAATGCATTGACTATCGATGAGTTGCTCATTGTACATGCTGGGGTAGAGCGTACACAAATCCTGGCCAATTTAATGACTGCAGCTTCGCAGAAGGCGCGTTGTAGCTGATGGCGGATCAGGTCTGTGTGCACTCTTTAAGTGATAGTTGAGCGTTCCACAGCCCTGGAGTCAAGTTGGTGTTTTGGCGGCTATATTGGGAGTGGAGAACGTATAGAGATGAGAACAGTCGCTTTCGAAGAAGAAAAGCCTAATAGTGACTTTGGAATCAGGCTGGGTAGATGGGCAATGCACGTGTAATCAGTATATGTTAATGTTTTAATTTTTTATATATGAGTATTGTTAAATTTGTTAAAAGTTCGAAGTTTTTATGTTTTACTTCCTTCATTAAATTGTTTAATGCAAGGCAAATGACATAGCAAAACGCAAGTTAAATCGCCTAAAGGTAAAAGTTGGTTAAAAGTAAATTTTCTGTTGAGAGTTTTATTACTTTCGTTCATTTTAGTCCTTGTGATCGTCTAAATTTTGAAAGAACATTCACTTTTTGTAGTGTTATATGAATATTCTAAAATTTGATATTAATTTTCCCTGCGTGTAAAGTTTAAACCATTATCATATAAATTTATGTCAAAATAAAACTTTCAAATTTATGTTTTTCTTCCTTCGTGATTTCCTTTCAATAACTGAGAAACTTTCCTATACCATATTCGGTGTTCTTATTTATAGTTTCCTCCCTTAAGTACTTTTGAATACCCAATAATAGGAGGCACTAGTGAGGGAATGCTTCGAAAAATATTTCATTAATTGTACCACGCTAAAATTTGCTTTCTTAGGCCTGTATTTAAACATTTTAATTTTATTCAGTATGTACAATAGGAAGAAAAAGGGCAATAGTGCTATGGTTGCAGCTGAATTACCAACTGCATTCGTCACTAAATAAAGCTCAAGAAAATTAAAGAAAAAGTACAGTTACACTCTAGTGAATGTTAGACATTAAAAACACAACATATGCATAAATAAAATTAACACCAAATGATTTTAAAAATGCAATCACATTAAATACTCCCCTATTAAGGATAGTGGAAATCTTAAACTCTGGAACTGTGGGATCCAAAACTTAAATTTTTAATGTGTGCAATTTCATTTCCCGATCTTTCATACCGTAATTTAAACATAACAAACATTTTTTTATGTTTTACATTCCTGGTTGACATAATTTAGAATAATCAATAAATTATTAAATACTGTTATGTACGCATATACACATGTATAACAGTATCGCCAATCTATGGACTTACACTATAACAGCAAAATTACTAATTACTCTTTGTTGCACCTTGGACTCAGTGTAAACAAAAATCATTAAGAACTGAAATAGAGTAATTCTGATATGCACCTGACTCAGAAACCTTATACAATTTTGTTTTTGTGTAGAACAATATAATGTCAAAACATTCATCTTAGTTTAACTCAAAATCAGGTTTGTGCACTTGAATCGTTGGTTCAGCCAACCCCCAATGATAAGAGAACTGTTTAGTATTAAACAAATTTGAGAATTTCTATTAACATGTGCATTTATAACTAAGCTCATGATATTTCATGACAAGTACACGTTTTTGTCTACAAAACCATTGTGTCATATATTTAAGATCAAATATATTATAGAATAAACTGCACGATGTATAAATGCTAACGTTTAATTGTCTAAATATTACAATAAGCACTTAAATTTCTACTGCAATAAACAACTTTAGGACAGTAAGTAGAATTTTACATGCGCTGTGACATTTTAACACTTAGCTCTCGCTTTAAATGAAGACATTCATTCCTATTACCTAAGACAAAAATATAAGGACTATAGTTTCATATAACTTGAAATTAAAGTGTTAAAAAAACAAGGAGAATTCAAAAAACACACACGTAAAGAAAATCGTAAAATTGGTGATTTTACATACACACACATTCCCTGGTTGTTGTTGAGTATTGCTTACCCTTCATAAAGAAAAGTATAATAATACTCTGAGTAAGCAATAAAACAATATAATAGAAAAATACGTTCAGGTCATACAAGTAAGAAACACTTAAGAATATCAAATGGAATATTCGATATTTCAGGCATTTTCCTTCACAGGAACGGAGTGTAAAATGGACTAAAAATTAGCATTATACTTGATATATTGTATTCTATAGATATATTGAAGTTAAAATCCAATATGCTTTCACAGACGTTGGACTTAGTGATATACCTATTAAGACAAAATTAACTAAATGATATGTTGAGACAAAAATATGAATTAAATGTCTGCCATTTTCCCCAAATTTTAGACTTTAACATTTACATTTTACACAATTTCATAACATTTAGATATGTTCAAAATTTTATCCTTTACTGACACGTTGATGCTATTACCAAATTTCCTGTTGTACCTCCAGAAACAAGTTTATCTAATTTTAATGCTTGCTAATGGCGCTATTCTATAATTAAATTTCCCCTTCATTTGTAAATCTCAACAAATTTTACTTTCTTATTACAGTAAATCCAGGATTTTGTTTATTTGTTCAAGTCAAAAAGAAAAAAAACAAAATTTTAAAATTATCTACATATTCAACCGAATCAAAGCAATCATATTGACTTGAATTATACATTTTTCTATTTATTATTCCTATTCAACACCAATACGTTCACCATGAGCGGTAAAGTAACACATATTCAGACCAGCATATTTCATCTAGGAAATAGTATGTGAGTAAGTCGGTGAAACACGTCCTAAAATTCAAATATCATCTGCATTGTTATTGTTGCTATAAATAAGAACAATAAGTTGGAGTCTTAATTATAGTTTAAAATTTAGTGTAATCCCTTGATCCCGCTTGCCAAATATGTATCAAAATATCTATCATCATAATAGTGTATGACTGCAGTTCATTCAACAGATATTTTTATTGTTCTCAAAGCAAATGACTAAAGCTTGAACTGAACCGGTGAGTTCAAGTAACATTTTAGTTTTCAGATATAAAAAATGACCGTTCATTATCTGCACTTAGGGCAGGACAGGTCAACACAATTTCACGGAGCATGCAGATTTAAAAGAAAATAACAATTACTTTCAAAAGTTCGCTTATATAAGTCATTTTCACTTCCTTTGCATAATGTCTGGTAATGAATCAATAAAGTTAAATCCAAAATATGTAAGATTGAGATAATTTTTCTTTCAGGGATTTTGAAGATTTCTGGGGACATTTAACTCTATTGAGGAAAATACTTTGTATCGAGAAAACTCGGAAAGTGAAATTCTGAGTGTGTCGTAAATACTCTCAAATTCACGGCATATTGTTCACCTTTAGTTTCTTTTACTACTTATTTACTCAATGCGAATTTAGCTTGCGATTGACGATTAAAATCAAATCAACAGTTCCAACGTGACATTAAAAAGTCGAAATCGCTGCGAAGAGCCATGTAATGCTATTAGGAAGCTTCAACTATGTGGTAGCGAAACAATCAAATGTGTAGTTATTTCATTATCTTGTTGGGTAAATTAAATAAATAAAAAATGTGTGCTATCAACCGAAAAACAACCTTTGCAACAAATAGTTACCCCAGCGTGATATTTAATAGCAGCATTGCCTCAATATTGCGGCAATTTTGACATAAAATGCAGACAAGCCCGTTGATGTACAGGATTCTTAATACTCCTAGCGCGTATATATACATATTGAAATGCGTGTATTTCACTAATATTGAAGAAAAAAGTCTGCCTCTTGTATATATTAATTTAATTGCTTGATTGCTTGTATTGCGTTGGTAGGGATAGAGGAAGAATTTTCAATGCTTTAGCCATGCTCAAAGACACGTCGTTTGTGTTTGGGCACCCAACAGGAGCCTCCTGGAGGAAGGAATAAGGCGAGGAAGACGTTGGGTGGCCAGAATTCAGAGGCGCCACGTAGACGGGGTCTCTAACATCATTTCCACATAAAGCATCTCGATGTTGGCAGATCCTCTCTTTAAGGATTTGAGTCTCTCAGAAGGGCTAATTCCACACAAGACGCCGGGGCATAAATTTAATAAAGCGCAAGTCACCGCCATATAGCACAAAGCACCAGTTCATCCCGCTTATCCCTTTCAATTATGCAGCAGAACCACAGAATGAAATGGGCTGAAATGCGAGAGAGCAAATACGCGAAAAGGAAAGATCCATCCCGGCATTTGCCATAAAAAAACTATGGTCCCAAGGGATTTGAACCTGGACTCTTCTGAATGCGAGTCGCTTGAGCTTTCCTGCTGGATATACCTACTGGAACTTAACCATTCATGAATAAACCTAGCTCCAAATGAACTTCGGAACGACAAATGCGAAACAAAGCATTAGCAATAAATGTGCTAAATTTTCGTATATGTTTTTTCCTTTCTTTTCTTTTTCAGGTGGAATATCAGTTCGCTGTCAGTGAAATTTCGTGAAATAATTATATTTAAATATATTACTAGAACCAAAATATATAGAAAACATGTGAAAAATCATAACCGGAAGAGAAAATCCGAAATATATCGCATTCAAATCACGACTTGTAATTTTAAAGAAAAGTGTGACAAAAAGGATTCAAATTCTACTAACCCAGTAATGCAGTTTTGGGGGCATAAATGGAAACATGGGGCACTCAATCCACAAATAATACAAAAATTTCAGCTATACGTTCTACTTTATTTATATTGAAACTGCTAGTTTAACACATTTATATATGCTACTTTATAAAACAACAAGAAATATTCTGAAAAGTACTACGTTTTAAGTGATAGATATAAAATTTGATCTCGATTATCCATGTGACACTTTTCTTATAGGCATATCATTCACATTCTAGTGTTATTTCTGATATGACACCTCTACTCTTAAATCTCTCATAGCATCACAAGGTAATCCAGTGGAACTTACCTTTAACTCAATGTATATCAGTAAACGCACTAAATTTCTTATCTCATCAATATAAAATATGAGTGTTATATCTTTGGTCAATTTGATATTTAGTCCATTCAGTTAGAATTTCTTTATTAGTGAAAATTACTAAGTTTCAGCATTCCGAAGTCAGTAAACAATTCGAAAGCATCAACAACATTCTTTGCGAGCTAATTAGGTTTTTTAAGGCCTCTTCTAATGGACACGACATTGTATCTGGGTGTTCTCCCTTGTTTCAAAAAAAGTACAAATGATGATCCATTAACATTCTTTCCTTTTAATGCGCACACTTTTGGAACAAGTATAAACTCATTCAGTATTCTTGATGTTGAAGCAGATTCAGTGGAAGAAGCAGCTTTGTAGCTCTTGCCTTCCTTCTTTTTACACGGTGGTTGCCTATTTCATCTTCATCAATTGGCTTGTAGTCACTTTCAGCAGAATATACCCTTCTGCTACATCATATTCAGTCATAATATCGAATCTTTATCACTAGAATTGAGTAACTTGGCACTAAAGCCCATCTTCTCTTCTGATATCAAAATACTTATAGATTCAAATCATCGTATTTACCAGCAATAAAATGGGAGTTTCCGGCCATACCGCCAACTTGCAATCAATGGAGCCACAGCAAACTATTCCCATATATTTACAGACAAACAAACAAAAACTTGCAAAAAGCAAGAAAATTCCGTAACACCTACCTCCAATAAAGCTATGTGAAAGAAAAAGTGGTTACTGAATGTTCCAAAGTGATGCTAGGTCACAGATACAAAGCTTCTTACACAATCAGAATGTCGTAACTGAGTTCTTATTACCTTAAAACAAAAGTATGTGCATATGGCGATAACCAGTCGTACCAATATTTGTTTACTACAGAAAGATTTTTTCTGGGGTACTATATGACACCTATTACCATTTTGGGAATAAAATTTAATTTTGTAAGTTGTAAGTATATTTGTTAAGCTCCTCAGAACCCTTAGCTAGATAATTCAAACATTGGCATTGTTATTTTGAATGTGAATTGTCTCGATCGATTGCAGCTATAATGATAAAATGCTACAGCTGAATTCTCTAAGGTGAAAATGTTGATAGGCATGGTTCTGGAAGTACTATAATTAATAATCTCATAGCTATACCTTATCAGTTAGAGCAAAATGTCCCAGCTATTCATTCAATCGAAATTGCAGTCTTTCAAGTTCTTACCATCAAAGAACAAATCGGAAATGCGATAGCAAGGAGCAAAGACATTGTCTCTATGGTGAATACTGGAGCTCAAGGGTTAACTCTATATTATGAAATAAACAAGCAGCGTAAGCATTCAGGAAGACAGAAGCCTCAAACTACATCGATAAACCACAATTAAGAAAGTAAAAAAGGTACGTAAGCTAAATAAATGAGTACAAAATATCTTATAAAAGCGAAATAAAGTTAAAGAAGACTATCACCCCACGACGATATCTAAGAAATACAACTAAATGACGCTATATACAGCTTCGAATCAGCACTGAAAGAGGCCACAATACAAATAAAATCCAAAAGAAGATCGAGGATTTAGTTTATCAGAGAATGCCCCGAACTATGGAAACGAGTAGTGGCCGCCTACACCACGTAAAATTGAAAGCAGACTACAAGGATACAGAATGAACAGCACATATTGAACAAAAGTGAAACATAACACATTCACCCAACAACAAAAGGAACACACTCGCTAGGAGCAAGGAGGAAAACAGATTGGAGAAGCACAGGAAAACCCTTTGATCATGCATACACACACCAACAAGAGAGACTCGCAATGTATTTATACTGATGTAACGGAGGGAATAACTTCCGAAATGACCTCAATAAGAACAGAGAACAAATGGCATACCCAACTTCTAATGTAGAAATAACATAATCCTGTTAAAACAGTTAAAATATCCCGGACTGTATTGCCGTGGTCCATGGTTTAAATTACTACCACAGCTTTCACCAACTACTTCGGTTGGCATCTTCAGTGAACGATGAACAACACCTAACTGTTAACAAGACGACAGTATTGATCGGTCTCTGTCTGACTTTAGAGGACTTTAGAGGACGATCGATGCGGCGGAAGTAGAGGGGGGAGGATGGAGGGGGTGGCAGTTGCTCGTTTTTAATAACCGGTTTCCATGTGCTACTTAGATGATACCCGCCATCTCTATTAAAGTTGTTTGGATGCTGTTGTATTTCCAATGCTTCTCTCCTGGCTAGATTGAAAAAGCCACGTCTTTTTGCAACCACCTCCATTTTATTAAAGTGTCTGCCATGACATTCATTTATTGCATGCTCTGCTAATGCCGATCGTTCGGGTTGATTAAGGCGCAGATGTCGCTGATGTTCCTCCAACCGTTTTTTAATCGATCTTCTGGTCATGCCTATGTAAACTTTACCACATTCACATGATATTTTATAAATTCCCGTGGTGTCAAGAGGATGCCTAGGGTCTTTTGCATTATTAAGCATTTGCCCTAATTTCACAGTTGGTGTGAAGATTGATAGTATGCTTTTTTTTTTAATATACGTGCTAGCACAGTAACGTCTTCTATGTATGTCAGAACAGCATTGGTTTTTTTTTTTTTTTTTTGACAGATATTAAATGTTGCTGTTTGCTTAGGGCGAATGGCTCTGTCAATATCTTTGTTTGCCGTATCTATTGGCTTTGAAAACATGGCGGAAATGATTTAATTCTTGCTCAAGATATTGTGGTTCTGTGATGGTTTTTGCTCTGTGTACTAAAGTCTTGATTACGGTTCTTTTTGTGCAGGATGATGATTGGATCTGGCGTTGAGATATCTTTTCATATGTGTGTTTTTTCTATAAACTTGATGACCAAGAGCTCCTGATGATTTTCTCCGAACTAAGACATCTAAAAAGGGAAGTGTGTCATTACTTTCCTTTTCCATAGTAAATTTGATGTTTCCATGGAGACTATTTAAATGTTCTAAGAAGAACATTAGTTTATGATGTCCATGTGGCCATATTACAAAAGTGTCGTCCACGTATCTCAACCAGAGTGAAGGTTTGTATTGAGCAGTGTTTAGAACCTTCTCCTCGAAATGTTGCATAAAGGAATTCGCTATAACAGGGCTTAGTGGACTTCCCATTGCTACTCCTTCTTTCTGTTCGTTGAATTTGGTTCTCCATTGAAAATAGCCGGAGGTTAGGACGTGTTTAAATAATGTGATTTTTTCTGCTTTGAAGTGGAGTTGTAGGAGTTCCAAGGTGTCTTTGATGGGTACATTCGTGTATAGAGATTCAACATCAAAACTCACAAGAATATCATTAGGCTGGGTGTTGATTCCATCGATGATTTGCACAAAGTGTTTCGATTCTTGATGTGGTGATCCGAGTGAGCTATTTGTGGACGTAACAAGAATACCAAGTACTGCGCTAGTTTGTGTGTTGGTGAGTCGATCGTGTTAACAATAGGTCTTAAAGGAATATCTGGTTTGTGTATCTTCGGGAGTCCATACAGTCTAGGAGGTAGATTATTAGTTGATTGTAGCTTTTTTATTTCCTCGGGTTTCCACTTGGTCCTTTTTAAAAGAGAGGCAGTTTTTCTTTCCACGCTTGTAATAGTATCCTTTGGTTCTATTCTGTAGGTATCTGGTGTTAATAAAGAAGTTATTTTCTTCTAATAATCGGCTGTGTCCATCACTACCGTGGCATTGCCTTTATCAGCTGACGGGGGGATGATATTGTTATTCTCACTAAGTTTATTTAGTTGTGCTCTTTCCTTCCTATTAAGATTATTCTTAAGCGGCTTTGCTTTCTTTAAAATTCTGCGTGCTTCTGAGTGTACCTCTTCTGCATCAGCTGTTGGAAGTTCACAAATAGCGTTTTCCACTTGTGTAATAATGGTTTCCGTTGGAATCTTCTTAGGCACTAAGGCAAAATTATTTCCTTTAGCTAGGAGTGAAACTGCATCTGGAGACAGCTGGTGGCTGGATAAATTCACAATTAGTATGTTGAGGTTTAAGTGGTTGCAAAAACAAGTGGCTTTTTCAATCTAGCCAGGCGGGAAGCATTGGAATTACAACAGCATCCAAACAACTTAATAGTGGTGGCGGATATCATCTAAGTAGCACATGGAAACCGGTTCTTAAAAACAAACAACAACACCCCTCCTTCTCCCCTCCACTCCCGCCGCCCACATAATATCGATCGTCCTCTAAAGCCAGACAGAGACGGATCAATGCTGTAGTCTTGTTAACAGTTAGGTGTTGTTCATCGTCCACGAAGATGCCAACCGAAGTAGTTGGTGAAAGCAATGGTAATAATTTAAACCATGGACGACGGCAAAACAGCCCAGGAGAATTTAAGTGCCTTGACTATAACACTGGTCGAGAATGCCTAAGAAGTACTATAACATAATCCTGGGTTATCTTCACAACAAGGGGTAGAAGAGGCTACGGCCACCTTAAAAATGGGTAAGCATTACAATCAGACCAATATATTTGGTTTATTTAGGGACACTCTTCGACATTTTAGAGTCGTCAGCATCCCATTTTATTTAAGGCATGAAACAGCCGATAAATTATGCTCAGAGTCCTCTTCTTTCAGACTAGAAGTGTTTTATTTGCCGTAAATCTACGATATAGGGACCCACGGATTTACTTCCCTCCCAAAGAAAGCCATATTTAGGATTTTTACGCCCCAAAAATCCACTGACCCTGGCCGGAATTGATCCCGTGATATTGAGTCTACGAGGGAAGTATGGTTACCACTAGATGATCAAGACTAACAATGCTTAGAAAATAGCATCATACCGGACAGATGGAGAGAATCAATAAACAAAGCAATATATGAAGGAGGTAGACCCATCGGAACCAAATGACTATAGGGATATTGCATATATTCCAAAAAGGTGGCTCTACCACATTGGCAGCCGATATTTTGATGGGGAAAATACAGCACACAATTCATCAGAAAAGGGGAGAACTGTTATGTGGTTTTCCTCGACTTCACAAAAGCATTCGATCTTACAGGGAAAACTTGAGGAAAATCTGAAACTTACGCTCAGAAACAATAACATGTACTTCATATTCTTAATAAGCCTAATCAAATGTAATACGCTCTCGATATCAGACCTCAGCACCTCGAATTCAGAGGTAATCGGGGTGCTACAGAGAGAATCCACTCAGTAGTCATCTATTTAACCTTGCGGTAAGTAGCATGACGGAGGAAGCAAAGGACGACAACACAGTAGTCTTGAAACATACTTATGTCAACGATATCTCTTAACATCTATATTTACAAAGAGCTATAAATAAGATAACAAATATGCCGAGAGAGTGTACTCAAAATAAAAGGCGACAAAAACCAAAAGGTTATTCAGAAATGGGAAAATCCCGACTGGAACAAGACTCAGCACTGAAGACGAAAATATAAAAACCGCAAACAAATTCAACTACAGGTTATCTCGGATACCTACTGAACTGTAGAATGGGTTGCCTACTCGAGCACGCTGCAGGTACTTCATTTGCGATGAACTGGAAACTTAATAAGATATTACAAATAAGCCCCGTCCTACTTTACATACGATAGAACCTCCCTCATTAGCACTTCCCCACTCTGGCCACAACACAGGGTTATAGTTGCCATTGAGGTTCGAATTCTGTTTATGAAGTAATTTCTGTCAGTTAGTGACAAAAACGATATTTTATATGACACCATGGACAATATTCCATAAGAGTAAGATCTAAGAATTTTGGAGGTCACTTGAACCTTAACCATCTATCGGTTATGCCTATTCAATATCCCCCATTGTCAGTCATACTGTGTGTGCAAGTTGGCCATTTTGTGAAAGAAAATGGATCTCGATGAATGTCTAGTGACACATCCTCTGAAAAATTATCCAAATGTTCTGCAATATACACAGCAGTGACTTTTCCTTCGATTGATTATATGGGAACCAATCGGTTATTAAGAACGCTCATCTAAACCTTTTTAGGGAAGTGACCTTGTACGCTGTTTTCTTTCTTTCTTTCTTTCTAATTTTTTTTTTTTTTTTTTTTTTTTTGGCATTGAGGGGTTTGGTTTCGCATAATGGTGACCATTATGATGCTATCATCATTCTAAACACATGTTCGATTGTCCATAAATTTTTTCTAGAAAAAAACATGTTTCATATTAGCCTAAAATGAAAAACACATTACATAATGTTCCGTAATTATTTTAATGTGATTCAGGTATCACATACTGTAAACACTTGGGACTATCTGATCAAACGTTCTTTCGCAAAACGCTTCTCGTTGGGTGGGATCACTGTGGCGCAACCTTTGTGTTGTATGTCGTTCACATAGACGACAAGATCTCATTTTATTATTCTGTTCACTCCCACAACAATCACACTCGTGAACTACAGTTTGAATGAGCATATGTGACAACAGCATCTCTTGTGGCATTGACAACCACAGAGTCCTGTCACACACATTTTGCCGATCTGATGCTTGTAGCCGACCATGTTTTTGGTCGTTGTTCCAGCTGGTTGTCGTCTATCTGACAATGTTTTGCTAGTGCTTGCCTACCGTTACGTTGAAACTCTCCAAACGTTAACAACATATGTAATTTGTTGTTTATTTCTAGCGAGGCAGCTCCATGATAACACGAGTTAAGAACTGACAACGGAAACAGTTTTGCTTACGTAGTTACAAAACTTAAGCCCGTGTCCGCTAGCGGAGCCATTTGTTTCAGATGCACAGTAATACCGAAACCTAAGAACAGCGTGCCCGAATACGCCACACAATCTACTGCTCAGTATCTACCAGAGACACCGTGCACGCATTTAGGAGTCACCCTACAATTAGCAGGAAGAAATCTCATCAGCCACGTAAACGTAAGAGCCGCACTTGCAATAAGAAGTATGGAGTGGAAAAAGATTTGAGTCTCTCGCCTCGCATATGAGGTCACCAAAAATCCTTTCTCATTATAGAAGTAAGAATATATTCTGCTGCCATTTACAACTCCGAATAGGTCTACATAAGGCCACAACATGTAAAGGAGAAGGAAACCAGGAACGAATTGTACATCAGACAGACCATGCATTGGGTAATAGCAATCCGGAGGACAGAAAAGTTGAAACACCACTCGCTGCACACGATTTTCGTCACCCACTCTGTAGAACGAAAAGATACCATGCACCAAATGAATTGTCAGAATGTGAATTCAAGTGTGGACCATATCATACAGGCTGGGAGGTGTATAAGTGCAAATAATTTGATATTTACTACAGAACAATGCACGATATAAGTTTCCGGCATCGCCGATGAGGATTATCGCCTTCACAAAAGCCTTATCTGGTGTCATATCTTAACTGTTAAGTAAACGATTGCAGCCGTAACTTCCGCTCCGCTGTGATAGTTGTTCAATTATAGTTGCATAAAGAAGACTGTGTATAGGAGACTGTGACATGTTCAAAATGGAGTTTCGAGCTGTTATTAAGTTATTCCCAAAAGAAAGGCTCAAATGAAATTAAACTGCGATTGGACGGTGTACCTCCTATTCTACCATAAAAGAATGGGCCTAACTTTTTCGAATGGGTCGAGAAAGCATTGAAGACAAAGAGCGTGCAGGTCGGCCCTTGAAAGTGCTCACTCCTGAAAACATCGCTCCTGTAAAATGAGAAGTTATGGAAGGTCGGCTGTTCATAGTTACAGAAATAGCAGCAACATTGGGCCTTTCTAAAACAACAGTCCTTCGAATTATTCATGAACATATAAATATGAATAAGGTTAGTGCAAGATGGGTGCCTAGACTTCCTACCTCAGTGCAAAAGCAGCAGCGAGTCATCTTTTGTCAGGCATATTTGGAGCTCTGCTGTGGCAACCAGAGAGAAGTTCTGCAAACCATTGTTACAGGAGATGAAACTATTTTCCTCTATTATGACCCTTTTCCAAAATTGAATCAATAGAGCAGCATAAACCTGGCGAAGTACCGACTCTAAAGGCCGAGGCCACTCAGTCAATCAGAAGATCATGGCCACAATCTTTTGGAACTGTGAAGAACACCCTTCATTGACTTCAAGGAGAGGAACACCACATAAATGGGGATACTGGCCTACTGCACAGACTACGTGCCGCCATCAAAGATTTTTTTTTTAATTGATTTATTTATGGACGCTCTTTAACAGCTCAGGTCATCAGCATTCCATTCAACTCAGGGCGTGAAAGGACCGACAAATTTTGCTCAGAGGCCTCTCTTTCAGGCTTGAGGTTCTTTTACGTGCCGTAAATGTACGACACGGGACCCACGGCTTTACTTCCCTTCCGAAGGAAGCTATACTTAGGATTTTTACACCCCGAAAAAATCCATCAGTCCTGGCCGGGTTCGAATCTGCGATCTTGGGTATAAGAGGCAAGTATGGTAACCACTACACCACCAGGACCGACACCATCAAAGATAAAAGGCGAGGAAAGCTGAGTGGTGGTGTGCGCCTTCTTCGGGCACACAACTGTTGTTCAAAGGAAGCTGTGAAGAAATGTGGCTTCAAGGTGATCCGTCATCCACGCCCCAGTTCAGATCTAGCTCCCAATGGCTATTTCCTCTTCTCAAAACTCAAGAAGCGTCTTCGAGGAAGAAATTTTAAGACTGACGAAAAAGTGAAGGATACTGTTTATGCTCATTTTGCAGACAAGACATCTGACTATTTTGGGTGGGGGGGTTGAAATGTTAATTCAAAGATTTGAGAAGTGTATTGCAATAAAGGGTAACTACATAGAAATGTGAAATATAGTTTTTGTCTTTATCATATATAGAAAATCGTTAGACCGGAAACTTGTGGACCTACCCTTGTATATAACACATGAGTGTATACTCTTTTGTCCGTTTTCTAATGGTTTTTCAAATGATTCACATTAACTTTTAAGGTCTAATATGTTTTAAAACTGTCGGTCCTGGTAAAAATAATAATTCACAGTTTTAAGATGATGGTTACAGATTAAGGAATGTTTTTCCAGCGATGGTATAATTTCGACAATGTACGCAATTGGGCAGAAGAGAATCCGAGAGTCATTCTATGTGGGCATTTTGAACACAGATTATCAGTAAATATTTGGGCCGTAATCTTGAGAAGTCAGCTACTGGGCCGATAGAGCTTCCTAGAACGCTAAATGGTGATAATTATCTACAATTTTTGCACCTCTCCATAACAATAGATTAGTGCTCCAATCAATTGATGGCCATTTTACAAATCAATGGCTTATTCCATCGTTCTGTGAGTTGGCCGCCGAGATCCCCCGATTTGAATCCACTAGATTTAATTTCTGGGAGCATCTCAAGGAATTAGTTTGCGGAATGAAAGTCAATGACGAAGAAACTCTTAGACAACGAATCTCGGACGCCATGGTAGCTGTGAGAGTGACATGGATGTATGGGAGAGGATGCGAGATTAATGGCGTCACCGCATGGAAGCTTGTTGCAGAGCTAACGAGTGACATTTTGAATAATCGTTGCAGATGCAGAGAAATTGAATACAGATGGCAGATATACAGTGGTTGTTCGTTAATTTATTGGACGATACAAAATTATTTAAGTTCGTTTTTTGTGTATTGTTTGTTTTGGGGTTTTTGTGTGTGGAGCATAAATTTAGTTCCTCGCCTACTGCGTAATAGGACAATCACGTACCCTGAGAAGAAAGAATATTAGTCACCCTAAAACATGTGCACTTTTCCCTACGAATATAACGTTCAAAGATAACGCAAAAAAATTAACAAACTAGGTCGTCATATCGCCCTGAATTGCTGATACAAATATTCGCACGTATAGCCCTCTCACTCTGTATGCAGATTATTTAAAAAAAAGTGAAGTAATAAAATTGAACAAATATTCCATGAGCTACAACAAGACTATCAGGTCTAATTGGCCCTATAATTTATGACAAACCGCAAGTAACAGTAAATGAAAGGTATGGTTTAAAAAAAAAAGCGTACAATGGCGACATTGACTTAGAAAGTATTAGAGAGGCAAAGATTGGTAAAAATGGGAAATTTGGACATTTAAATACAAGCCGGAATACTACAAGTGTACCGAAAGAATGGAAGAAAGCAATAGATATCCCTGTTTGTAAAATATGTTCGGAAAACGAGCGTGATAATTATAAGGTTGTTCGCCTTTTAACTGCATCTCATAAGAGTTATGTAAAAATTATAGTCATAAACGACGAAATTTTGCAAGAACAACACGACTTCAGAAAAGGGAGGATCATACATGGAATCTATATTCATATTGAAACAAATAATTCAAAAAGGCGTGAACACAATTTGGAAGGCTGAGTTATAAGAGAAAGATTATGGGTAATAATGTTTGCAAAGGGATATCTCCATCATCCAATAAAGACAATACAAAGTATCTAGTGTAATTCTTCACTAAAGACAACGGAATGGAGAACTATAGTTGTGAAAGATAAAAGAACAAGACTGCATATGGCTGATCTCTTTCTCCGAAACTGTTTAATACTCGTAAGTAACTTATGCAGCTATACAGAAATGACAGTGAAACATAGTTTTATTTCAAATTAAGAAATATTTTAAATATCAACTTTACAGAGGATCAGATAGTTTTAAGACAAAATGAAAATGGACTCCAATCAGCAAGTGGAAAGTAATGAAATTTTATATAAATGTACAGCATGTGTATAATAATAATAATAATAATAATAATAATAATAATAATAATAATAATAATAATAATAATAAAGCATTTTGATTAAATGCGATATGATATTACTTATGAACAAATGTTCAAAACAAACTTGAAACTATCAATATATGTGTGGAACAATTGAACATACACTAGATGGTAAAGTTACAAAAGTTTGGTATTTAAATGTTAAAAGATATGGCAGTCCCAACATTTATGAATAAATTAGAGAACAGAGCAAGATCAGACCGGAAACACATTGAGCAGTTGGGATGAGATTTTCTCTGGTGTACGGACTGTGGGGGCACAAGGTCTCTTTTTCTTTAAAACACTGCCATCAGTTTCGAATTTTCCGACTAGTCTACACACTGACTGTTTGCGGGGAGTCTGCCTGGTGCTAAAATAACCGCGCTAACATTCTTTTGCACTCTTTTTTCTGCGTAAAACAACTCGATCTTCACTTTTCTGTTCGAGCGTCAATCGGCCCTTATCCGCCATGTTTCGCAAACCTAAGGGGGATGGCGCCATGCATGCGCGACATTGACAAGTGTTGCACTCTGTTGAGCCAGGAATGGACTAAGGCAATTCGTCATAAAATGTCAGCGCCGTAAAAGCACAAAGACAATATGTTTGCACTATAATGTTTCCCCAGACTAACTGCATTATGTAGAGCTGTGAGGTGATTAGAACCTTCGATAATGCTTAATGTGTAGCCATTATCTATTTTGGAAGCAAATAAAATGAAATATTGAGCATGGTGTGCACACAAACACGTGTGTTGGCTAAGATTTGAGATTGGAGTCAAAAACAAAAATTTGGTGCTCGAACCACGTACTTTCAAATTGCCGTGTCATTGAGTTACTGTGTCCTGTACGGACTTCTCTGATCTTAGACTGTTATACCCGGGAAATTTCCGAAGATATGTGGTTGACAGACATCCAATTTCAAAGAAACGACTTAAATATTCCAGCATTTTGGTACACACTGAACCTAATTACATTGAGGTTATTTGAGTTACGAGCAAATAGAGAGAGACTGCTTACTGGAAAAAGGTTCTCTTCAAGGATATACTGCATTTGTAGATAGCAGCTTGTTGTTTTGATGAAGCCTTTGTCAGCGTCGATGTATTATCTGATGCCTTCATTGTATGCTAATTGTTCTTCGACAGATGTCACTTATTAATATAGTCGTGAGGAACGGGATTTTATGTACGATACTTATATGAAAACGGATTCTTGCAGAAATGTGGCGAGGTGATTCGCAAGACAGTATTCTGGCAGTCGTGTTCTATGCACAGAAAATCTTTACTAAGTTGTTAAAAATGTACGAGAGACAGGTTCTCTCAGTGACAAGATCAGTACCGTTGTGTTGTTAAGCAAGAAAATGGAATTTCCTGCGCAGATGCGGCAATGTATTCGCTGACGGATATCATTTTGCAACATCTCTTATAACACAGGGTAGTGCTAAATAGCAGTTTTACATACAGTATCGCTTTATACGTTCAGTAAAAGTGAAAAAGCACTAATCTCCCTTTCTCCGGTGGTGGCGGCTGCATTTCTCCAGTATTGTGTTTTAACAATTATTTGAAAAGAAATGCATATTTGGATAAATATTCTTTTTTCAGAATAGGTATGTTTCCGGCATTCCCAATTTCAATATTGTTTTCTCCCTCCACCCATTCCACCTGTGCAGTTCGAATCTATCCCGGCAGCAAAAAGAATATTCATTGTTATTTTAATTGACTATTACAGGGCTATTTTGCTGTGTTCGTTAGTATAAATTTTAAATAAGAGTTTCCGCCGAAGCTAAGATCGCCATCCGTGTCTAGAAGAGAAACGCAGAGAACTGTTAGAAGTGTAAGGTGGTAGAAGTGTTGGGAAAGTTGTGGCGCAGACGTTGTTTGTCTAACAATGACGAATTCCAAGTCTTGCTTGAAAATCTCTATCTTTGTTTATATTATCTGAATACTGCTCATTTTTAAAGCATCTCTTCTAGCGAGAGTTAAATATTCTGTTGTTGTTGCAAATTCTTCTGTTTTCTTTTAATGTTACTGCATATGGCACAGGTCGATCCTGGTGGTGTAGTGTTAACCACACTTGCCTACTAAACCAAGGATTGCCGGTTCAAACCCGGCCAGGATTGATGGATTTTTTCGGGCATAAAATTCCTAAGTATAGCTTCCTTCGGAAGAGAAGAATGGCCGTGGGTCCAGTGACGTAGATTTACGGCACGTAAATGAACCTCAAGCCTAAAAAAAAAGAGGCCTCTGGGAAAAAACTATCGCCCGTTTCACGTCCTGAGTTGAATTGGACGCTGATGACCTGAGATATTAAAGAGCGTCCGTAAATAAACCAAATAAATAAATTTATAAGCTGTGTGTCGACTTATGACCATATTAAAAGATGCATTTACATCTTCACACATTACTGCTTGATGCTTTAGAACAGATATCAAATGTTAAAAATTATTTTCATACTCTCTAGGAATATCTTCACACTACCATCTGGCGTCTTATATAGAGCAATAATTATGGAATGATGATCACGATAACAAAATCCAAAAAAAAAAAAAAAAATCCATACGTAAATTACTCATTGGATTATTTTGCAGCTCAAATGTGCATGTAGGTAAATGGCACAGCCATACTTTTTAAAATGTTGTGGGTAACGCGTACTCTAATTTGCAGTTTTATAAGTGCATTAAACATTCTATTATTAGTTAGCCAGATTTCACTAAAGATTATGGTACTAAAGTGTATTACGTTAAAGTAGAAATGAATATAAGCACATAGAAGACATTCAATCTGCCCTGTTGATCTGGAATATGTCAGGCTGATGTGTTGACGTATTTTCTTCACAATTTTCTGCAATTTGACTAGGATTTAATTCTAATACAAACACTCATGTAGGTCATATTTCATCGTTAACCAAAGCCCCTGGAATTCCCCTGCTCTTAAATATGGAAATAACGGTAGCATTGCTTTGGATGTTTTTACCTTTACGGCTGTAACTTTACTTTTAATTATAAACGTTTTTATTTCTTTTTAGGTAGCTGATAATTCTAACCTGGGTTACAAACTTTATGTCTCGGCGACTTTATTGCTACTTTAAATCTGGTAGCTGTATTAACTGAAATAATGTTTATTCTATTTTCATTCTTTTCTCTTTCATTTCTGTTCGTCTCTTCCAATTATGGTGTCTCTTGTTTCCATAACAAACCTGTTGCTTCTAGACTCTTGTTTTCTGTAGGCCAACTTATATTTTGTAGCTACGTTTTCGCTTCATTTACTAAATTTCTTGGTTTGATGAATTTTAGCATTATCGGGAACAAGTACACTTTTTTTTAAAAAAATCAGTTTTCAAAACTACAACAAAATTTTCTTTCTATAAATATACGATGATCTTTCACTTTGTTCTCCAGATGTTGAAATTGCCGAGATTTCATTTCCTCAAGTGATGCAGCCTTTCTTTCTTGTTAACATGGGCGCAGTTGAACGTTTTTTTTTTTTTTTTTTAACCTTTTTTCTCTTCTCAAAGTGTAGAATATTTAAAGCCGTGTCTGACCAACTTATTAACACCAAGAATCACCGTTATACTTACTAGAACTAGATGACAAATTTCTTGTTGAATTATTTGAGTTCAGATATTAAGAGGTCATTATTTACTTGCTTAGTACCTGCCATTTTGCCTAAATATGTCATATTTCTAATGCTATGCAATTTAAAATATAATTATATTTTTGCAAGTTAATACAACACATGATATGAAGTATATTTTCACAAATTTATAATTTGTCGGTCCTGGGGGTCTAGTGGTAGCCATAATTGTCTCCTAAGTCCAAGATCGCCGGTCAGGATCGATGGATTTTTTCGGGCGTAAAAATCCTAATGAAGAGAAGTAAAGCCGTGGGTCCCGTGTCCTACATTTACGGCACGATAAAAAAACCTCAAGCCTGAAAAAAGAGGCCTTTGAGCAAAATTTGTCGGCCTTTCACGCCCTGAGTTGAATGGAACGCTGATGACCTGAGATGTTAAAGAGCGTCCGTAAATAAATCAAACCAAACCAAAACAAACAAACAAAGAAACAAAAACAAATTTATAATAAATTATTTATCAACAGTTTTATATTTATTATTTCATTGCTGTTTTAACTTTCTTCACTTTCTATATTTTAAAATATATCTAGCGTAATTTCACATCAAGTACTTTCTCCAAAAAGATCGCACTGCGGAAACAATAAATCTTGTATTTTGACGGGAAAAAAAGAGCAAGGAAGATAGAGCGTATTTGCTGATTGATGCCGTGTTTCATATAATCCAACATATTTATGGTCAAACATGCCTTACGTACGACGAAATTATTTCAGGCAAAGAACTTACAGCCTGCAAGCCGTGACTTCAGCAGAGATTTAGTGACAAATGTAGCCCTATTTCAGTAAACAACTCTATGGAAAGTATGGGTGTATGTATGTAAGTCATTATTCTAATTTCGTTGTGTTTTGCTCGGGAGTAACATAATTTGGTGGTTAAACATCAGTATTAATGATGAGAAAATACCTCTATGAGAAAAAATAAATTTAATATTGGCACAATATCACACATCTTGATGAGATGTACAAATTTCCATTCGTAATCATAAATAATATCAAGAGCAGTATATTTGTTGCATCTTCATGAAGAGTCAGTTCAATTTCGTGATTTTCTGACTTTTATTTCAGATTCTCTATTAAACAGTAAACTAGAGATACACTGGGAGTAATCTAAGGACTTAAAATTTCACTTACAATGTATCATTTATTAAAAAATATTTAAGAAAGAGACCTCACATATTTTAAGATTGTTCAAAGATTGCTGAAATATTTCTTGAATGCAATACTATTGGTAAGCAAAAGGAACATTAGAAATGTTATTAGGTTTGCTTAGAGATTCAAGCTTATAAAACAATGGATAATTGGAACAAATTTCAAATTACATTTTTCACAGTACGCAAAAACTTAAAACTTCCTCGTCCTCGAATAATCAATGACCATTCTATGAATTATGCACTACTTTAAATTTCTTTTCAAATATTTCGTTGCTCCATTTTGGCAGAGGTAGATACTAATATCTGAACATGAAAATTTGGTAGTGTTAGATTTTCTTTTTTTGAATAGTATTTAACACCCATTTTTACTAGTGAGGTACATGCGATAAATGAAATGAATTGATATATTGGGAAAGGATTTTTTTAAAAGGAAGGAAGCGTTCTAGGACTAAGTTTAGGGTACTTCCCAGGCATTTGTCATTGTGAGGATTGAGGAAAATCTGGAATAAATCTCAACCAGGGAGGACAATCCTAGTGGGAATTGAAGCCCAGACCTCCTGCAGAGTGTTAGCATCGTAATGTTACTGTAAACGGACTTGAATTAGTTGTTGAAACTAGGGGATAATTTTCAGTATTTTTTGGCGATTGTAAACTTTTTCCGTTGATTTCATTTGGAATTATGATGGATATGCAGCACTTAATGGCTTAAACCGTCTATTCTGCATTATATTGATGCTATTTAAATATTTGATACTCGGTAAGAACAGAAATTAATGTGAGACTGCATTATTTTCCAAAATTTACCTTTTTACTAACATTTTTGTTTCCCTAGAGAATAATTTACTGCCTCCTTGTGAAAAAGGCTTGTTTGAATATGAATTACAAATCAAGAATAATTTAGAGATCTTAATTAACTCACTAAAAATTAAATATACCAAATCCAAATTAATACAAGATGAACTGAATGGTATTCAAAATAACTATTTATGGTAAACAATCCTCAGATGAAGCTTTTTCTCTGCTCTGTGTTATACTAGGCACGTATATTACATTTTAAACATAAAACATAATATAATATTATAAATTAATAGTTTATTCGCTGCAATTATTTGTTAAGAGCTAAAATAATAAAATATTTGCGAACGTTCTGGAATATAATTAATTGAAATAATAATACACATAAACTTATACTTTTCTAAATTCAAGTCATGAATCATAAAAACCGCCACGGGTGGCTGAGGTCCGTAAGGCGCGGACTTGTGTGCAGGAGGTCTGGGGTTCGAATCCCACCAGAACCGTCCTCCCTGACTGGGGTTTTTTCCAGATAAAATAAGCGTTAAACACTAGTAAAAATGAATTATAAACAAGAAGAAGACGCACTTAAATTACTGCATTGGAACCTACTGCAGGATGAGGAACAGTTTTGTCACTAGAACTGAACTTTACGTAATAAAGCACTTTATGTAGTAATTGCTTGACTTTAGGAGGAATATGTTCTCCAATTCTACTGCCTCTTCCCTAAAACTAGATGAGGTTTGCTTCCTAGTTCTTCAGACACTAATATAAACATCACATAGCTCAGGAAGATACTTCGCTTAAGGGCCGCCTTTTTCAGTTTCGTTTCTTTAGATACACAAGTGTTCTTTTAGTCCTGAGTTTATATTCACAGCGAGCTTGACGTATAACGAAGACTAAAGGTTCATCAATAGCCTTTGCAACTATCGTGGTCTTGGAGTCCATGTTGCCGTTGTGGCCGGCGACAAAATTCGGTTAGTCAACTAACGCAGCACATGCTTAAAGCACATGTAAGAGGTTAATTCTCTTAGGGCAACTCTAATGGGATAGAGTTTGTGTCCGGTAGAGACTGTAGTGGAATTAAAACAACGACTTCTGACAGTTAGTGGGGCGGAGAGTTTCCATGAAATATCTCCTTCCTCTTCCTTTTTCTCTCATTTTCGCCAACATGGTAACCACCCGATTTTCCTCTCGCCTGCAAACTGTCTGTACGACTGTACGTTGCCACATTTAATTCCTTGCAGTAGTGCTTTCTGCCTGGTTTTTGCGCTTTTTCTTGTATTAATATTAGATTTTACGAGATTAATGATAACTTCTATTAGATCATAGTTTAATGTTATCTAATTACTTATTACTACTATATCGTCGTTTATTGTTATCGTGTTGTTACTGTTATTGTATATTACTACCATGCGTTCCATTTAGAGCCGGGGCATAGATTGCGTATATGCGTAGTTCGCTTGCACTACAGTGACCTCGGTATTATTCCAGTACGCACTAGCGGTGAATGACCCGCTGAAGGCTTCGTTTATCAGTTGTGTTTCACTGTGCCAGTTGCTACATTCTGTTCGAGCTGTAAAGATTGGAGTCTGTTCATTGTGCATCTCTAAAGTTCAAGTTTATTCATGACATCTGTTGTGTGATAATTACATTAGATATTTCTTATTAGCTCACTGAAATACCTACCGAAAAATTCACGCTTGTACAAAGAATTTTTATGTACGATATACACGTAAAAAACGAATAATGTACACAGGTGTGTAGTATAAAGTTACTTAAGGACAAATTTCCTGGTATTCCAGTTCCAGGTAGAGAAACTGGTTAATAAATTAAGGACAACGGGATCGCTAAACGCTAAATTCAAGAAGCGAAAATGAAATGTTCTAACGGAGGAAAAAATTGATGAAATTGACACATGATTCGAACGCTGTGCAAAGTAGTCTCTAAGAGTGTTGCACAGCAAGTGGGTATTTCAAAATCCTCTGTTCATAGAGCTGCTAAACTTTTAAAATTGAAAACCTACGGAATTACTGAAGTATATGAATTGCAACTTGTGACAACGAAAAACGAGTAAATTTCTGTAATTGGATTTTAGAAAATTTCGTTGAGGTACTGTTGTTTCCCATTTAACAATTTTCTCAGGTTATGCATGACTTTATTTAAATAAGAACAATCCCCACACCATAAAGGATTAAGGACAATATAAGAACAGAAATTATGAACATTACACAAGAAGAACTTATGCGTGTGAATGGAAACTTCATCGAAGATGGCAAGAAAATGTGAATGCAGATGGACACCACTTTCATCACCACTTATAACAAGGCTAGTAGTCATTATAGTGCATCTTACTATCGCTCAAAAGTAACGCAGGAGTTTTAGAACGGAAAACCCCAGTATAAGAGATAGTGCGCGGAGCACGGGATCTGCGGCCCAGTAATATAAGGAACGCTCTGTATTATATGATAGTTTATTGGTATCAGGTTTATCACGCGATGTTTGTGCAGAAACGACAGTGGCTTATTAGTCATGGGCAATATATTTATTTAATATACGTACTTGAAGCACAAACAGAGACTAGTGGTAAACGCAAACGAGGGCAGCCTGGGCTACTTTCCTCACGATAAAAAAAAATAATAATAAAGCGAGCGTAAGGGGTAGGCAGAAGGGTTCTTCGTGGTTAAGTTCGTCACATGGTTTGGACATTGTAATAAAAATAGGCAAAGACAAGAAATTAAGGAAGCATGGGAGCGAGAAGAAGAGGAGATGGGAGGAGGAAAAGAAGTCGTGCCAACAGCTGGATCATCCTTAGGGCGACTGGAACACCCTAGGGGGCTACCAACCTGGATTACTTCCAACAGGATGCAATTCGGTGACACATTTACGCCTACTATGAAAGAAAGGAGCACCTTATACTGAAGAAACTCAGCGGTAGTCTTATAGAAGTCAATCTCTTTAATGCTGGCAAGTTTTGTCTTCAAATGTGCCTTATTAACTAAGTTTTAATTTCCAAAACTGTTCAAATCTTTCGGTCATTTATGAGGAATGGGGAAAAATCTGCAAAAAAATCCTCAGTCAGGGAGGACAGTCCTTGTGGGAATCAAACCCTAGACTTACCGCTCACAAGTCAATGCAGGTTACACTAAGGCTAAGGGGTGAACTGATCGCTTTAACTAGGGAATAATGAAAACACCATTAGGCAAAGGAGGGAGAGTAATTGTTATTTCTGCTGGAACCTCGTGCTTTTGTACCAAATTGTTTTCTAACGTTTATTTCGCGAATAAATGTGAGGAGATAAATGACATATCTTTCACGGAACGGTTTCAAAATTCATCACTGAAGAAAACAGTTGCTTTGGTAATATCCTTGTGAATTGAAATGTCTTTATTTTTGGACAGATCATGTTCATACACCCATTTTAGCTTGCCCTTTCTCAACGACTGCATTTTTGGGGCCATATTTTCTATTACGGAATGATAAGCCACATAATTTATTACATTAGTCAATTTTGAAACCATTCCGTGAAAGATATGTCGTTCATTTCCGCAGGGTAATCTCCAGTATTTTGCAAACTAACCAGTTTTTCAAACCTTCCTATGACATTTATTTTAATCATTTCACTTTCACTGACCCACAGTTATCCAGTCACATATTATTCTTGCAATCTTCAGCTTTAATTTCTCTCAAATATCCGCGTCTTAACAATAGCAACGTCGGGCAACAATGTCTTGTCTTTCCATTAAAAATAGCAAATGCCGGGGAGGTACCCTAAAATTAGGATTAGAACGCTTCCTTTAAAAAAATTCCTTTCCCAGATAATCATTTCATATCATGTATAATCAGTGTACGCCGCCTTGGTGCCTCAGCAGTTAAAACGGGTGCAAAACAACACTATTAAAAAATGCACCATAGTTTTGATAAAAAAAAAAGTAGCACGACACTCTATATGCTCCTCTAATCAGCCCTGAACGGAACCCAGGTTTGCTAATTACACATTACAAAGTGTGGACACAATGATTACTTTTATTCGCTAAATATGAACCAGCTGCTCCAGAGCATTAGCAGATCTTGTATGTAGAAGTAGAAGGCGTTTTGGTATTGATGGTGATCTTTTGCAGTTTAAAAGCAAATAATTGTTCGTGGTTTCCTGCAGTATTTTGCAATATTTGAAGAGTAATAAATAGAAAAGCAAGCTGTATATTTAATTTAATATTAAATTTCCTGAACTGATTTAATCTTTCCTTGTAACATTACACATTATTTGTTACGTTTTAAGATGGTTTCCATGATGAACACTAATAACGGGCAATGGCTAAGAGCTGCCTTTTTTTACTGCATTCTTCCGCTGTTTCTTTGTGTTAACCTATTTTCTGTGAGATGAAACACTCATACACACACAAGGTAGTCCTATAAAGTATCAGAAATGTAAAACAATTAATTGCAGAAAGGAAATAAGTACAGTTTTAAAATTATGCTGCGCATTTCTGTATATACTCGTAATTTATCACTTAATGTAGGCATAAAATAAGACTTTACACAATGTTGTCATAAGATGCAGATATTTCGAAAAAATTTAATATAAAAGCTAGGCTTTGCAAAAATGATCAGAGAGAAAAAATATTAGTTGAGACTGAAGCTTTAGTCTGTTGCTTGCCGTTCCAATGCTCTACACTACACTCGTATTCTTGAACAGTCCTATCCTTCAAAAGCACAACCGTGGACTTGTTTAATGTCACATTCGTTGGCTGGCGATATAGTCTCTCGAGAACATGAGTTGAATTGCTTTAAACTTTACTAAATTCATTATTGAATTTAAGATTTAGTAGCATAAATTTTATATGAAATCTTCATATGATCTAAGAAAAAGAAAATTTACAGTCAAGTAATGTTGCTTATCTACAGCATAACAAGCACTTAAGAATTCATTCCGACTCGCCTCATAATTTTCCAACCTCATTGGATCAATCAATGACAACTATTAAATGATATTATTTCATGTCTTCTGTTTCAATACCAATTAGTACAGCGATAAACGTATACTAAAAAAACACAGACGACGGAAGCAGTTTAAGCATTAACAAACAAGGAAAAATTTTGTTTTTTAAATAATCTCGCAAGATAGCTGTTACAGTCTCAATAAATACATTAATTTACTGGTATGGTGTATGCTGCCATCTTTACGCTTATACGGGCTTTTAATTAAACTAATATCACAAGAGAAACAGCTTATAACAAATTGTGTTATAAAACTATTAATTAATTCAACACAAATATACGAATAATTTAGAATTACAAAGTGTATTTTATTATTATTATTATTATTATTATTATTATTATTATTATTATTGATGTTATATGGTATCGTTAGATTTTTTTCATAGTCTTAAGTTAACAGATAAGGACCAGTTCGCTTTCTACATTTATCTGTATATTTATTTTATGTTTGCGTGCATTATAATACGCATAAATATTTTTCGATTTCCTGATAAGGCAATGGAGCCCAATGTTTAGTTATTCAATCATTAATTTCTTTAGTCTTCCCCATTAACCGTATCAGTTTATACAGTGACAACGTTAATTTCAATTTCGTTTCACAGTTTTGCTGGACCTGCATGCTGGATATAGTGAAATACACGGAAATTGGATAGGTTCTCACCAAATTCTCACGGTTTCCAGAAATGGTGGGTTTTATTGTACTCAATCTTCTGTTTTATCTTATAGTTGTGCAGTTGTACTGACAGTTGTAGAGTTTGTTGGGGTACCATTACTGTCATTGTGACAAAATTAGGAAAAACTGCTTCTCATGTTGAGTGGCAAATAATGACTCTCAAAAGAATGTGGTGCGATCATCAATACATTCTAGTTGTCTTTCTTTCCCAGAAGATATCTCTATAAAAATCAAAGAAATTCCTTAAAAAGCCGACTGAGTAAATGTGTAAAGAATGGAAAAACATCTGTCTTCTGCCTCTCGGTATCGAGCCATTGGCAGAAGCCTTCAGGAAAGTCTGTAATCACTCTGCATTCAGAGTAAGATGTAAATCCACAATGCTCGAGTTTTCTCCCGACGAATTTTATGCTTTTAAAATCGAAATATTTGAACTTACTGAAAAAGTCTAAGAGTAATTATGAAAGATATGTATATAAGAATTACATTTACTATGCACGTTTCTTGATGTTAAATTAATGTTATCAATGCTTTACTATACATTTGCACTGCTGCACAAGGCTGCCAACTATATTTGTAAGAATTGCTGCCTATGCCGCCAGTTATAGTGTGCATCACTAGTGATAATGTATGAATTAGTGTATCTGTAAAGTAGTATATTTGTGTTCCTTACTGTACCGCACTTGTCATATTGTTCATCGGATACTTCGTCTTTGGATTTAATAAAAGCATTCACGTGTATGTTCCGGAAAATATGGGATAAGGACGCTTTTCGACACGACTATTCAAAAAAGATGTTTATTACGTTATGAGAAACAGATAAAACTTACCTGAATGCAAGCATATAGCGGAGTAAGTCTGAACTGGCTCGTTCTACGAGTGTAACAGAAACACAGTTGAGGGGAGAAGTTAGCGAGCGCACACGGGGCGGATGTGCCCAATAATACAATTGAGACTGTGATGAAAACAGAGAAGCAAGATGACGTCTTGAAACATAAAAAGAAAAATGATTGTATTATAAAACAGGTATACATACTTCTTATTTTGTTAGACGTGTGGTCCATCTCCTGCTTTCTTATGACGTCACTTCAGCTTTGAAATTGTTTATTTCTACGATATTTTGTGGGGAATTGCAGGAAGATATCAAAATTCGTTTTAAGAGCTAAGGAATTCCACTTAGATATGAGAGATTCAAACCTGCATCCTCCGCTGAATTTGAATCAACGCCATTATCAAATAACTAACAGAGGTAGCTATTCGGGAGTACATGAAGAGCAAAGAATATTAAAAGAAAATATTATATTAAGGAAAGTTCGTATTAATTTTACGATATGATATAAACCGTAGAATAGTATGGAGACAGAGGTGAGTTTAAAAGAGAAAATAAGGGCAAGGTTAAATTTTTTGCAGAATATTATATAAAATATTTTATACTGCATACAACCTTTACTAAACCGCGGCTACAAGTTCTAATTGCTTTGGAAAAAAAAAACATATTTGAGGAACGCAGATTATTTTCTACCATCTATCTAAAGTTAAAAAATGATCTCCTACACTGTGTTCCACATCTGTTGAGAACTCATGTAAACAAGAACACTGTATGGAATTTACTTGAATGTTCTTGCCTCACTTGTTACCAGTCGGATAGCTGCCGATTAACTCAATATCAAGCAGATCAGTTTGTTAAGCTCGCTGAATACTTGTAAACGTGCTATCACGAATAACATCTATATTAATTTTCACGAGCTTTGAGCCTATTTTATTGTTAAAGTAGTGGTTTTAGGGTTTGATTAAAGCGTTCAATATAATTTTTATAGGTTGTGAGCAGCATTATTTGTCCGTTATAGTTAACGTTTATTTCAGCCCTCAGAATTTCTACAATATACGCTACTCCGCATTATGTATCTGAGTAAAAGGAGAGGCTTTTAATATAGCGATATCCGTTTTAATGTTCTTTAGCAGTCATGGGCTGATAGTAAACCATCATTTATTTTATTTTATTTTATTTTATTTATTTGATATTTGGCATATTGATGTAATAAAAGTTTTCAGATACGAGAATAGGTCCATAAGTTTCCGGCCTAACCATTTTCTAGGTATGAATGGTGTTTAACGCCCGTTTTTTGCTAAAGAGGCACCACAGGCGATGGACACTGATGATACATGAGGTGAAATGATATATGGCAAAAGGACTATTTTTAAGGAAGGAAGCGTTCCACGCCTAAGTTTAGGGTACCTCTCCAGCATTTATCATTTATAGGACTGAGGAAAACCTGGAAAAACCTCAGTCAGGGAGGACGGTCCTGCCGGGATTCGAACCTCAGACCTTCCGCTCACGAGTCCGCACCTTAACGACCTCGGCCATCCGTGGCAGTATTGTATGACAAAGCAAAAATTATATTTCTCTTTTCAAATAGTTACTTTTTATCGCAATATATTTCTCAAATATTTGAATTAACATTTCAATCCCCCTCCTCAAAATAGTCTGAAATCTTATCTACAAATGGGCATTAACAGTATACATCACTCTTTCGTCAAACTTAAATTTTCTTCCTCGAAGGTCCTTCTTGAGTTTTGAGAAGAGGAAATGATCACTGGGAGCTAGATCTTGGCGGTACGGTGAATGGTCGATCTTCTTGAAGCCTCATTTCTTCACAGCTTCCTTTGCAACAAGAGCTGTGTGCACAGGCGCGTTGTCGTGAAGAAGGCGCACACTCAGCTTTCGTCGCTTTTTCTCTTTCATGGAAGCACGTAGTCTGTGCAGTAGGCCAGCATAGTACTTCCCATTTACTGTGGTGTTCCTCTCCTTGAAGTCAATGAAGAGCATTCCTTCACAGTCCCAAAAGATTGTGACCATGATCATCTTGGTTGATTGAGTGACCTTGGCTTTAGAGGCGGTGCTTTGTCAGGTTTACGACATTCCATTGATTGTCTTTTGGACAAGCGATCATAGTAGAGGACATATTTTCATCTCCTGTAACAATGGCTTGCAGAACTTCTCTCTCATTGCCACGGTAGAGAAAAATGCCTGACAACAGATGACTCGTTGCTGCTTTTGAACTAAGGAAAGAAAGAAGTGTAGGCACCCATTTTGCACTAACCTTATTCATGTTTAAATGTTCATGAATAATTCGAAGAACTATTGTTTTAGGAAGACCCAACCTAGCTGCTATTTCTGTAACTTTGAGCCGCCGGTCTTCCATACTTTCTCCTCCAACAAGAGCGAGGTTTTCAGGAGTGAGCACCTCCAAGGCCCGGTCTGCACGCTCTTAATATTCAATATTTTCTTGGCCCATTCGAAAAAGTCTGACCCATTCTTTTACGGTAGAATATGAGGGGGATGCTTTCCCATGTACACCGTCCAATCGCTGTTTAGCTTCATTTAAGCCTTTCTTTTGTGAAGAACTTAATAAGAGCTCGATACTCCAATTTGAACATGTCACTATCTTCTACACATAGCAACCATATTTGAACAACTCAACACAGCGGAGCGGAAGATACAGATGCAATTATTTATTAACAGATAAGTAATGACACCAGATAAGGATTTTGTGAAGGCGATAGTACTTATTGGCGAGGCCAAAAACTTATGGACCTACCCTTGTATATTTTTGAAGTCGCTAACACCTAAAGCCAGTATATCAATTCGAAAAACGTATACGTCACTTGTCTTCTTGCCATAGAAGGACTCCACAAGTCCGAAATATAGTGATTTCAAGTGTGACTTTTTCTTTGTGTTTTATCTTTTTCTGCTATCATAATTACTGTTAATTTGTTACATTGTTGATAGTGTTGCTTTATTTTTATTTGTATATATATATATAGGCCATAGAAGAACTCAACGAGTTCGAAATACAGCGATTTCAAGTGTCACTTTATCTTAGTGTTAAAGCTTCTATAATTACTGTTAATTTGTTACATTGCTAATAGTGTTACTTTATTATTCTTTTTCTTTTATATATGTTAGCTCTGCTGCTCGTAAACATTTTAAGCGCAGAATGAGACGCCTAGTCTTTAAATTTACTTTATACCTTTCAATGAAATTCAGGAGAAAAAAAATGTTTTTCGCGCAGAAGCTGAAAAGTTTAATATAAATCATCTTCATTGTAGTCTTTAAATGAAAATATAGGGTTAAACATTCATTATCTGTAATGTAAGACAATTCTGAGCAGTGCAATTAATATGTAGGTTCTTAACATTAAAGTTTTGGAATGAAACAAAATAACTATGAACTAAAATATCTCATAAAACCAAATTCAGATAGAGCAATTTAAAAATCCCGCAACTTAGATCAGCCGATCAGCAGAACTATTATCTCCAATCGCCGAGTTTTCCCACGCGGTTTCAATCTCTCTTGCAGGCATTTGCGAATGGAATTATGAAAGAGTGGAGTAGTTTTGTTATACAGTTGATAGTAATATTTCTTTAAATAGTGCAGTAATGCTGCGATGTGACACATTTATGTTGTAATGATGTATTAACAATTATTGTAATATACTGTTTACCTATGTATCGCAGATGATCTTTTTTTTTTTTTCCGCTCAATGGTCAATGTCTGTATGAGAAAAGAGGATTGTTTTGCTGTAAAGTACATGCGCAAAATGGCGATGTAAAGAAAAAAGCGTTAAGAGATGCGACGCATGAGTCCTCTTGAGAGTAACTAGAGAAGGAAGGCTCACCAACATCGCTCCGTGGGTCACCCAGAAAGTGAGTTAAACAGGTAAGGTAACATCATTATGTAAGCTTTATAATATTAATAAACTAAGTACATCTCAGCTCCCTTGCTTCATGAACATGTGCACTTATTTCTTTTCTCCTCTAAGCCGCTCTATTTTAAGATGGTAGGAATGTATTCCGATTAGTGTGAGCTTACTCCCTTTGTCGCATCACGCGGTGAATAGAATTCGGTAAGTTTTAGGAAGTCGCGAGTCGCTTTTGTTTGCGAGAGTACAGTGGTGAGGTAGTCGCTGCTTAGTAGTATATTCATCTTCAAGGCATCAAGCACACAGGGTTGTTTGGCAAAATAAGACGTGAATTCCCTGGAAACTCGGTTTCAATATGAAAAACATTATTAAAGTTAGCAGAAATGTTCAATGAAATACGTCGTAAATTAGTCCCCAAAGCATTGCCTCTGGTTTATGGTCTGCTCGTTTAACCCATCTTACGGTTTGTGATTTTTATCTTTGGGGAATATTGAAAAATAAGGACATATTCAACTAAACCTCGCACGCTGGAAAAACAGCATTACAAACAAAGTTAAATGCATGAATGATTGATATGTGTCAGTGATGATTTTCTTAGAGCATGTGGATTTGATGTCAGAGAAAATGGCAAACATCTCTAGCACTTACTCTAAGGAGGGTGAATACCAAGTTCTGGTATTTAATATGTTGTACTTAAGTTTTTAAATGGCGAAACGCTTAAGCTCTGAGAGTCCACGCAATGAAATATCGATGGCAATCGCAATCGGAGTCTAACCGCCGACCGGCTGAACAATATATAGGAACTTTTAAACTGCTCTCGCTGTTTAAAGGAAATTTTAGAAAAATATAACGTACAGAATGTGTGTGAAATGTCTCTAGAAAATGAAAACAGAGGGGCAACATTCGAAATAAATAGAGAGGATGTGTTTTAAAACTGAGCGTTTCATAAACTCCTTTCGGTAAAAATTCTCATGCCACATTCTCTAAAGGTAAAATGCAGGTGCAATAAAAGTATAATTATCATCTATCCGCCTGCAGTGTTTTGAAATTAATAAACAGGCCTAAGGTTTTTTTTTAAAGTGCTCAACGCACGTTTTTATTACAAGGCATATCAGGGGGTGAACACCGAGGATTAAATGAAATGAAAAATTAGAATAGGAAAAAGAATTCGTTGTAGATCTATACTTAGGGTACTTTCCCTGGAAAAACCCCATCAGGGAGAAACTGAACCCCAGATCTCCTGCTCCCGCGTTCATGCCTTAACGCCCTTGGCCTCCAGTGTCGGTACATTATGTTTAAATGTTTAAGCAGATGAACATAAACGTGAAGCTGAAATAAATATCTGATTGATAAACGAGATACAAATATTAATGGAATGAGATAAGACCTACTAGATGGCCCTCCTGAGCCATCCTTTAAATGAAGTAGATTGCCTGCAGTACAGTGAGGTAAACGAATTAAATTCCATGTTCCACTTTAGATATCAACTGCTGGCTTGAAAATTCCTGTATTGAATGGAAATCTATTTTCGATTATAAGACGGAGCAGAAGACCCACTTAGTATTTTGTCATATTAATATAGATGTTTAATATTTGTTAAAATGTAACATAAATTACATAGAAGTATTGTTTACAATAATTAAATATAAAAATTCACAGAGAGTGCTAATTTATTTAAATATAGTTATTCCCGGCAGTACAATGGTGTAAAGTAATTAAATTCCATGTTATACTTTAGATATCAACTGCTTACTTGAAAATTCTTGTATTGAAGGGAAATCTACATTGGATTATAAGACGGCGCAGAAGAGCCTCTTTGTTTTTGTCTCATTAATATAGATACTGAATTTTTCTTAAGACGTAACTTTTAATTAAAAGGGATTATTATTTATATTAATTAGATATGAAAATGTACAAAGAGCTCTAATTTATTGAAAATGTTGTATTTATTCTTAAAATGCTAATTATATTTACAAAGAACAACATTTATTAATCTTATAAGAACCATCAGCAGATATTCCATCTTTAAAAATATATTTTTAAAGGCAGATGAATTCAACCTACCAATTTACATCTGCTTCGTTGATTACAACAAAGCCTTCGATTCAATCGAACACGCACGCATAGAAGATGTGGAGGATATAAACACACATTCTGAATCATATACACAACCACAGTTTTGCAAAGGTGAAAACGGAAAGGGAAGGACTAGCATTCTGATTGGCAGGAAGACCCAATCTCTTACTTTTTACCTGTGTTATGGAATATTAACTTCGCAACGAGTGAAATCTAATGAACAAAAGTGTAACAGAATGTTGCAGATAGGACAATAAGGATCACTACCCTAAAGCGACTTAGCAAATGAGAGCTATCCTCTTATAGAAAGCCGTTGCTCTTCATTGGGACATTTGGGCTCATCATAATCATTATTACTCTTAATTTGATATATTTATATATATGCATAGTAATAATCACGAAAGCTGTGCAAAAACATAATTTAGTGGTAAACATCATCTGACGGAGATATAGAACTTAAGTAAAGGATGAAAGTTATAATGATATTCGCAATGTTTTTATTTTACTGATGACATTTATTTGTACATAGCCAAACGCAGGAAATTACGAATAATTTACATATAATACGTTCAGAGTAGGTCATAATATCAATATCGTCACCACCCTAATCATTATGATTATGATAATATTAATAACCATCTATACCTTTACAAGTTTTTAGAAAGCAGTATTTCTATAATAACATAAAATATGATTTTCCATATTCACTGTGAAAGAACTCTCTGTCAGGTCTTTCATGTTAGACAGCATTTGTGACCACTTAAAAGAAAGTCTGAATATAGTTTCGCCATTTTGTGCCGTGTAGGCTTCAATATAACAAGAGATGTATCAAATACAAGTTGCAATTGAGCATAAACGGAGCTTAATTGGAAGAGATAATTATTTATAAATTTAACCAACATATTCTGAAAACTATAGCATTCTATGTATATATGATTGTTAATCGTTATCTTTTGTAAAACGAGATGTTAACTATATTTTCATCGAAACATCAGATCACGATTGGAAATCATAATTACAAATAACACTAACATTTTCTTCCTATTTTTGTGCATTTGCATTTTTCAGTGTTTCCTGCATTCTATATTTACAGTAGGAAGAGACACAAAGGTGGAAATTCTCAGAAACATGGACGGCATTACTTGAGGACTACAGACACAGGACAACTGTATTCAATGGCATTTGGCAAGTGGAAAGGGGTACCTCTCAGGCTGGAATGAATCAAGCATATCTTCAAGGGACAATTGCAATAGAGCAAGCGCGGTTTTCAGACGATTGTATTCATTCATACGTTGTGTGAATTAATGTAAGCAATCCAGTATGTGGCGCTTTTGGGTTTGTATGTTTCGCAATATTGTGGTGATGGTAACAATTAACAGCATTTGTCACTAATCTGCTGCGACGACAGTTACGCGCTCAATATTGAATAAAATAACTGTACTTGATATTAAACAATACTATAAAAAATAAAAATAGAAAGATAAAAGGTACCAAAACAGGAAAACAAAAATTTGTATAGTAAATTTGTTCAATTTTGGCATAATTTGGAGAGCAATATAAGTAGTTTATGTAAATAGAACATATAAAACTCCAGACAAATTCTTAAATGTCTTCAAAAAAAAAAAAAAAAAAAGAGTTTTCGTATAAGAGAACAAATCTAATGAAAATATTAGATTAAATGTGATTTAAATATTAAAATAGCTGTCCTGCAACAATAATGACATTCATATTATTATTAATACTTACATCATAATTATATTAGTATTTATGTAACTTTATTAATTTTTGCATAATTTGAAATCAAATCTGTAACTATTCGTATTATTGGCGTCATAAATACAACAATAGTTTTTGTGTTACGGAATAAATCGAACAACTGCGTAGCAGTCCTGAAGTGATCAAAGTAATACCCATAATTTTACAAACAAAACCAGCAACGCTTCATGTTGAGCACAAATCGGGTTTTCATTGTATTCCTCGCGTGTCAATTCATCCGAGGCAAAACGAATTTTGCGCCTGGCTTAAACACCAATAAAGAAAATGTACGCCCAAATACATCCTTGCCCGAAAATGCCGGAAACAGAGTCGTCAAGCTTATGACAATAGCAGTTCGGCGGGAGGAAGATTGTCAGGTCATTGAGGGAGCGCCCAGTTAGGCTCCACCGGAGATAACTTATCTGTTCTAGTACTTCTCCGGGGTTAATTGACACCAGTGCAACATCTTAACCAAACGTGGTTGTTGGGCTTAGGCCAACTTACCAGATTTTTGTGTTCTCTGTGTGTCATTGTTTTGTGTTATCTCGTGATTAACTGCATTGTAAGTAACAGTGTTTTTATTGTGCTCTTTCACGTGTCTTACCAACAATCTAAATTACATAATAGACACTATTCAATAAAAAACACTTGAGCAACGACTTGCTCGGCGTAATAGCCGAAACAATTTTGTCGCAGGCAGACGGCGTACTTCCTATGGCATAGGTAAATGTTTCCCAGAATACCCAAATACAAACATAATGTTCTCTGCCCTTATGATAAGTAGCTCAAATTCGGCAAAATCAGATATGAACCTTACCCATTCCATTTTTTCACCCACACAGAGGCGAGAAGATTGGTTTGGATTGTTAGGGACGAAAGAGAATATTTTGGTACTTCAGCCTGGTCGTTTGTGCCTACGCCGCAGAATGGGCACTACCTGGAGGAAGGGATGCGGAGACGGAGACAACGGGCAACCATGACCACGGACGATGACGCACGGAAGAAGATGGTGTCACTAACATTGTTTCCAGACAGAGCGCCCCGTCGCTGGCAGAGCCCTCCTCCAAGGAGTTCAGGCCCTTCAGGAGGTCCGCTTGCATAGCAGATGCTGGGGCAGAAAAGCGCAAAGTCACCGTCACATCGAACCAGCCCACCGTGCCTTGGCATTTTCGATCCTGTAACAGAACCAACGGAATGAAATGGGAGAACGAAAAATTCATGGAAAGAAAAGACCCATCCCAGCATTCACCTAAGTAATCAGCGGAAACCAACAAAAACATCCACGCTCAGCACGATTGGCCCTAAGGAATTTGAACCTGTGATTAGAATTGAGTCTCAAGAGTTATCTCCTGAGCCATTCCGATCGGTTCGTGTGAGAAGAGTGGAGTAGATGGTTACAGCTATATCCATTATGATTGTTTGCCAAATCCGGAAATGCGCAACGAGTAGAGAGAGTTACAGGAACCTTGTAAAGAGGAAATGTACTCATCTTAGTCCTCAGCGACACGAGCGCAACTACGGAGCATTGGTATGAAATGACAGCCATTGAGTCAAGTACCCGGTAGATATGCCTTAATTAATGGCAATTTCCATAGTGCCAGTTAGTCTGGTTCCCCATAAAAAGCAGCAACATAATTCGTCCTGTAACTGTAACTCGGAAGACAGCGGATCGAAGCCCGAAACATCCAATGCGCATGAAAAGCGACAACTTAGTAGTATGCTGAAGTCCTTTCAGTTGCAGAAGGCAAAAAGGTACCAGACCCTGTCTTGGATGGGAATGCAGAACACTCAGTGGAATCTATACCTTCTGGAAAATCTACCTAACTATCAGCTCAAAAACCAACTTCCTTTTGCAAAACACACAAAACCATGAAACAGTACGACAGACCCCAGCAGGTGAGCCAAATGATGTAGCGAAGAAGAAGGCGCTCTCCAGGTCTACCAGAGCTCTCATATGCGAAACCAGCGGCAATCTTCTTAATTCTTCAGCGACAACCACCACAAGAATGGGCAGTTCAATGCACTTCACTGTTATCGGCAGTCAACTATCCGGTTCAGAAATAGCACATCACAATTTGCAGCAGAAGCGGCCTAACATCAAAGGGGTTCACGAACGGCGCCTGTCATTACTGGTGCAGATATAGGAATCTAAATGGTTAAATTGTTCACATTCTAGATTTCATACAGACTAAGTCTAAGAATGAACTCTAGCAGGTTGCACAACAATGCCATAGAGTCAAGAACTTACCTGGATACTCTAGTTTACAAATGTCTACTGTTCAAGTCTCCAGGACAATGATTCCACAATGAAGTACGGAAAAGCATTGAGTAAGTCGATTTCTTCCACGACTAGATAAAAAAACTTTTCTGATAATTTCCTAGTTTCTCTCCCTTCTTCCGGCAAGTTCCGCAGGCACTGCAATATCACGTGCTCCCCAACCGTTGACTCGGTAGGGGAACATCGACACCTGTACTGAACTTCGCTATTGCCAACGAAGGGCAGCTATAGATAGTTTCAGCAGCTGCCCGGCATCAACTAATGTTATTCCCAGCCAAGGCTTCCCTTTGTATTAAGAACACTTTCACGACTTTACCAACATGTTGCATCAAAAAATAAGACATGTTACAGGGCATCCTCGGCAAGCCACCTTCTCCTCCTCTAGAGCCACAGCTAGATTCTGTTAGGAAACTATAGATTCCATCCATCCTTCTCTTAATTTTTATTATTAAATAATTGTAATGAGGCAAACGAGGCCATTACTCAAAACATTGTTGAGCGCTGAGAGGCTGCACACAAGAAGGCTCTATAGAACACCACCAGGCACCAGATTTCCTGTGAGGAAGAACGTCTGCTACCGCGTGTAAAATATTGGCGAAGGCACAGACCAAACTGTGCTGATCAGGAGCTTCGCCCTATGGCGGTAATCACATGCTAGTTTACCTGATTGTGAAGGCTGCCTTCCAGACCAACATAATCAGACGGACGGCGTATCTTGTATACCAGGGACAGGTGAGAAAAACTGCCATAGATGATCTGGTCCGGGGTACTATTTCAAGTGTTTGGGTTTAATTTAAATAGCACTTACTACATTTACGTCCTGTGACACTTGAGATGTGGCGGCAACCAAACTGATGCCAATTGCGACCAGCCATCCGAGCAATCGATTGACCTGCAATGCAAGCTGGAGAATGGCCACCTACAAGCATTGTCAGGAGCACATATGGCAAATTGCGTATATTGGCGCGCCCTCTACTGCCCTGCTAATAAAGCGCACCCTTCTACTGCCCTGCTACTATAGCACGATGCGTAAAAGAGGTTCGTAACTATCTTGCACAATCAGTGTTGCTTGTCCAGGCCCGCACTACAGCTGCGAAAGATTGAAGTAACTGACTTCGTGTCCCTAGATGCTTTTAACAAGTATGCTTCTCTAACAAGAGGATGACAAAATTAATCAATAATTATTATTAGTCCTGTGGGGCATTTGACACGAAGTAGAGAGTGTTTGTGATCCTGTCCTGAAGTTTTCAGAGCTCTTTAAGTGTATCCGCTCATTTTTATGCCTCAATATTGACACATGCTCACTTCAAATTCACCAGCTTTGCACACTTTAACTCTCAGAGAAACGAACTTTAGGAGTTCATGGCATAGTGTGAAATAATTGCTGTATTAATATGCAAAACACACCTCCGCCCCTGGTAAGGCTTCGGCTTCTCAGATTCGTTGCCTACCGGTAAAACGGAAGGGTCGGTTAGAGGGTTATGGCCATACCACACAAAATCCCCGTAGCATGCACGTCTGTAACCTGCCTCCAACGGAACATTGGAACACCGTTGCTATCTTAACCAGCGCTGGCGGTTGCCAGACTGTTCTGATTGTAAACTACCATCTCTGTACAAGTCATTATTACCATGGAGTATCATATCGTGCGCTGCAGACTTTTCTTAGATGCGTGTTTGCTAGAAATTTATATGAAAAAACACCAGGAAATAGTACTGAATAAAAGCCGACTTTCCTGACTTGCAGGGACAGCACGCACTCACGTTCTGATCTCAGGTTGGCAGTCCATAAATATAGTTAATGCTACACATACTCCATGTTACTTAGTCTTATACATCACAAATGACCCACACTATATGTATTTTGTGGAGAATAATGTCAATAAGCATAAGATCAGCCGCGCCACCATTGACTAAAATACTCTACTTTCAAAGTTGATTGGTAAGCTGTAGTAGTGATACTGCATATCTCCATTCAACAGAAAACAGGAATTACTGGGCAGCACAATGTCACAGGGATATGATTTTCAAAAGTCCTTACTAAAGCCCAACAGTGAATATATACATATTTCCGACTTTCGATTGCCATCCCCATACATTGCTGCAGCATATACATGATCAATGTAAATCCTCCAAGAAACTGTGACAGTTGGCCCCCAATATCATTTTGTCCTGCATACTTCCAGTCCAAACAAGATGTATAGGCAGCACCGAGCATATACAGAGTTGAAAACGTTAATAGCTTTAATCTAAATTACAATCAGACCTGAAGAATTCTATGCAAGAGGAGACCGCTAACTTACAACCCATTCACATTTGCAGAGGAAGGTTTGTGTAAGAGCTCAAGAAGAATGCCGCCATTTTAATGGTGTTTTTTACTAAATACATTTTTTACTAAATGTCGCCATGCAGACATAACTTCAATGACAATGCAACTGTGCAGATGACAACTGGGTTACCATCAGGACCTTAGGATCCTCCGGTTGGTCCCTGAGTATCTAGGTGCAAACCCACAAAGCAGGAGGGAGATAAAGAGAAAAAAGAGAAGGTGGGACAGACTGCTTGTAATTTTCCCTGCGGTGGTGCAAGATCAGCTCCGACATCTGGATCCTTGCAAAGCGGTCATTATTACCACCTCACTCCCGCAGTGTGCAGTTGATTCTGACAGAGACCCATTCACCATCTGACCAAAATATTATTTTACTCATTAATCTCTACCATTTTCTACTAAGTTATTTTGAAAAAAGGGAAGGACCCTATATAATCTTTTAACTACAGGCTAATGAGCTTGTCCCCCTTAGTGTCCAAAATGTTCTAAAAAGGCTATTGGTTCTCTGGAGCTACTGTTTACACAGCCAATACCAGAGCATTTCAAACCAAAATACTGACCATAGGTGACCCATACTGGCTTCTGCCTTCTGGTCATTCAGTAGCCCCAAAGAGAAGGCCTCCTGGGATTTTGGAAGCGCATGATCTCCGCCGCCGCGCTATTTGTTGCAGAAAAATCCTTCTCCAGCACCTGGCACGCTGGATTGATACATAAATTCACACTTGGCAGATTACAACGTTCAGGTGATTCTCGGCTTCGTATGGTTGTTAAAGTGAAAGACTGAGTATCCGACATGCAATCTGGACTAACTTGCGAGAACCCAGCGTCCTGTCGCCTTCTTTATTATAAGTTTGTGTGCTCTGTTTCTTAAAGAGAGTTAAACCGAGACTTCACAATATGAAAATAAGATTCTCATACAGGCACAAATTAGAAACCTAGATCTACTCGCCCACCTTCACTTATATCGCACCCAAGCCGGGGAATGGAGCGAAATTGCCTCATGCACATCATAGGGAGAAGAGTAAGGCTTTCTTTCTCACCACTATGCAGATCAGCCAAACTGAGTATAAACAATCAGCAATTCTGCTGTTCGGGTCAAATACCTAAGGGTAACGTTGGAGAAGCAGCTTAGATTCCAGTCCCTGGGGCGATTCCAAGACTCAAATTCTCGCGCGGCTATTACCAAACGATTCACTTGTATGTTCAGGTTGAACTCCGCGCTTCCCGTTAAATTGCGAATCTGCACGATCATAATTCAGGTAAAAATGTCAGAGAAATTTAGTTAGACAGCTCCAACTGCCTATTGACTATTTGTAGAAAGCTGAAATTATAGCTTTATCAATGACGGACCAGGTCAAACTTTTACCAATAATTCAGTTTATTTTAATGATTCGTGCAGTTTTCATTCCCTAATAACCAAATTTCATGAATTTCAAAAATATTTCCGGTTTCCAAGATAAAAGCAATGTTCAACATTTTCGTTTTTGTTAGCATAGTATGTAGTATGTCCAGAACGGTGGGAGGGGTAATTTTGGCCCTGTCATACTTTTCTTTGAGGTTTGCAGTTGGTAGTATTTCTTGGTGGCAATTAGTACAAAAATCATCAACCATTTATGGCCAAAATACGGTGCATCGTTGCTTCGTTTAGCACGCTTCATGATGAGCCAGGGCATATCTGTTCTGGCACCGGAGCAATTGGCTCCTCCCCCCCGGTCACATAACTGGACTGACAGAAAGACAGTCAGCTGTCTCCTTGCGAGGAAAGGGACAGCATTTGGTTTTCGAGTAAGACAGGTGCTTCTTTTTCTAAGTTTGTGGGATATTCTTTTGGCTTCAGACATTTAGCGGGTGAATTAATTTAAATTACGAACGCCTTTTTTTTTCAAAAATTTTACCGCAGTTTTGCAGCGTTAAATAATTATATTTTCGGATTTATTTATTATTAGTGATATATAAGGGACAAGGACACTAGACCTGAGTATGCAGTGTTTAATTGGTAATCGTTTTGATTGTGAGTTTTTGGATAATTGTATTTTCCTGCTATTGCGGTTTAATTATTGGACGGTTTCCTGTATTGGTATGTTTCAAGCATAAGGTTCATATCAGTTAAACCAATTATGTAACTGTTAACATTAATTAACCCTTTTGCTTTTGCGCGCCGATCTGGCGGCTTCCTGCGATCAGCTGAAAGCGGCCAAAGGCTTGCCTCACTTGTACAGTCGTAAAATGTCGCGCCTTTTAAAGGGAAAATGCGCTACTTTGAAATTTTGCTTCAATAAATTAAAAAATAGCAAATAGCGGCATAAAAATTTCCATATAAAGTGTACATATTATACAAAATTGATTAATAACAATACAAAAATATGATTAACTTACAATGTCCCCATTGTTTTAACCGATATTAATTATTTTCAAAAGATAAAGGTGGCTTTCGTGTAGGATAAACATAATATTTCCTCTAATGATAAATCTTCACTGCTGCTTATGTCGGTGAGTACATTTAACTAGTTCACTTCTCTTTGCCTACTTGCACATATGTTTAACTTTTTAAAATGTATAGTCGGAACAGGCCAATTTGGATAGTTTGTTTTATAAAATTTTATCCATAAATGAACAGCTATCATTGTGCACATTTAAGGTTATTGTTAATTATCAATTTTAAAATTAAAACATACAATAATCTTAAATGTGTATAATAATAGAATGTTCATTTGTTCATTTGTGAATAAAATGATATAAAACAAGTTTTCCAAATTGGCCTTTCCCGGCTAATTTATTTTAAAAAATTAAAAATATATGCAAATAGGGAAAGAGAAGTGAAGTAGTTAAACGTACTCACCGACATAAGCAGCAGTGAAGATTTATCACTAGAAGAAATACTATATTTTTCCTATTCGATATCTCATTACAGTTTTAATATACTTATTTTTACTTAAATATGTGTGCATTAACATTCCATACTACCATTAATACTTTTGAATAGTACTGCTAATGTAAAACAAATAAGAAATAGCACACAGAACTGAAATAATATCTAGGCCTGACACAAAAGAGAAAATAAACGCTTTGTGCTAACTGTACACTCCACGTGTTATGTATATTTGCTTTAAAATTTATATTCCTTTACAATACGGCACTTTTGCTGCACAAAGATCACAGTACACTGTATGCGACCTCTGTCTTCATTGTGCGGAGTGGCAATTATGCAGCCTTTCTAATGTTCTTGGCACAATTTTCACACTACACACAGGCCTATGAAATGTTCTTAGATCAACATTATTGTCATGATCGGAAACGTTAGAATTAGTGTTAGTGTTGACAGAATTGACTAACAAACGCCTCTTCTTTAGTTGCGGAGAACCAGGGGGCGTCTGGGTAAAATTGCTTCACTATCACCAGGACTAAAAATATCACTCTGATTATCGCATATCAAATCATCAGCACTAACAGCGTACTCTTCAAAATTCGCAGCTATGTTATCATCTATGCCTGCCTTAAAAACATCACAGGAATAACTTGGCATTTTCAACTCTCAAACCCATTATGAGGTAAGAACTGACATTGTTATCTTCAAACACAAAATACTACCTTTGTGAAACTCGGAAGTCCCTTATAATTATCGCTAATGAAGGTAAGAGCTTCCTCTTTTCAAACCCTTGCACTCCCTACCCATAGGCTGTCACAAAAATAAGTATATCATAGGATTTTGAGCCGGCCGACGAGATCGGAGCTGGGAATCTTACAGAAGCCGACCAGATCGGATCTGACGTACAAAGGGCAGCCGACCGCACTACCGCATGACACCAAGAGGTTAAACTTCCTACCTCAAAGCACACATTTTCTCTTCCTACCTAGTAATAAACCAATGGGGTCAAGGCAGGTAAATTAATGTATGATACAGGGATATCATAGCAGTCTAGAACGCAAAATGGAAGTGTTTCAGTTAAATGTTGCTATCTGCTAATTAGGTACTGTTCATTGATCAGGGCTGACATATTTAATGATATATTAAGAACTTGGAGTTTCTGAAGCCGAGGTTTTGCAACATAGAAAATTTAACGTTGAATGGGAATTTAATTTTCCGATGAAATGCATTAAACAAGTGAGCACTGATTTTTCTCAGTCCATGCCTCAATCATCCCCATATGCCTCAACAGTGAATACGGTTGCCATGGGTAGAAGGGAGCAGGATATTAACTCCTTGTTATCATTGACTGGAAGAGCTACTGAGAACGTAGAGAAGGAGTATAGAGGTTTACTGCGCTTATCTGCCATTGAGTGAGCTACGGTGCTGCTAATCTGCTTTTTTTACGAATAAACGCTTCCTTCATGAAGAGGCTACAGAGTCAACTGCTCGGCAGGAACCAAATAACCTGAATTTGAACGTTTCATTCGAGGAGCTTGAAACAATGATTACCATAATGTATCGGGAGTATTATTTGTTTTAAAAGTATCTCTGCAGATCTCTGGGCACAGTTTTGAACTCGACTTTCGCCAAGGACGAAATGCTAAGGGACAGATTTAAAGAACCCCTCACATTCCTCCATTTCGACGACAAATCATGCCCAATTCATCGAATTTCAGTTGACACGTTCACCCTCATCCCTGAAATTTGTCGAGAACTGTATTGTTGTTTAGCATGCTGAAAAAAATCACTGTCAAACAATTATTTCCTTGCAAAATAGGATGCAGGTTTGAACATCATATGCCAAACAAACTTGACAAACATGAAATCAAATTCTCGATCGCCATAGATGTAGTATTGGGAAAGTATTGCAGACAGATTTCATATCTGGGTAAGCAAGGTAAGCGTGCAAACGACGAGCCACTCTGTCAGTACTTTATTCAATGACTCGTGGAGCCTTTTCTAAACCAAGAGCGAATGTGACGAAAGCCAACTTCTTTACCTCTCTTCAGCTTGACAATTTACTCCAAGAAAAAGCTGCAATGGTGAGGGAAAAAAAATAAAAAAAAAGTTATTGTACTATTCCCGGTGATGTAAAGAAGTCTAATGCTGAAATTTACTGTATAACTATCATATTACATACTTGCAATAGAGACAACAGTTAAAACATGGATAATCTACAATTAAGTAAGAAATAGGAAATTGAAATGCAATAATTTTATCCTTCAGCTGGCGAATGAATTGGAGATCATGAAGAGCAAGAGAAAAAGCGGCAAAATGATGGCGAATCAGCAAGACCAAATTCAACTAAAAACGGAAGGAATACCAAATCAACCTGTGCACTGGCAACAAGACCAGTGATTTGCGCAGGAAGTTCAACAAAGTTGGGTGGAAAATGAACACGATAATTGCAGATTACATACGCTAAATATGCTTCGAAGGAAAATAACTTTCTTAAAAAAAAATTCTCTTTGAGGTGTGAAAATGTATATGTCATTGTGTGTTTTATAATATTTTATAAGTTCGAATTCATTCAAACATAATTATATAACTGCCAGGAATCGAGCAAAAAACACATTTTCTTACTTTAGTAGACCTTGATAGTTTCAAATATTACTATTAAAAATTCAAAATGATAGAGAGATCGATACACAAAGCTTATCAATCAACTTATAAGTGCACTTGCCATTTACGACGCCAAGCAAATTCGAAAGTGCATGGCTTAACGCTATAAAAGAGACATTTGGTATACCTAGAAACCTCCCTCGATGCAAAATTTCCTTTCACCAGTAGTGAGAACAATTGAAAATAATCCCCATTAACATCGTGCCAATTTGCAAACTAACTCATAAAACCCCATAAGCGGTGGCGTTAGGTTGTGGTCGAGATTTGGATGGATAACTATCAAGTTACATTGCATGATATTGGCAACTACCTGTTAGGGTCCAGTGTAGCAAGTACATCTCATCCAGGCCCACCAACTTAATAAAAAATCCATCCTACAAACGTCAGCGGACTCAAAGAAGCGGCAAATAAGCAACTATGTGGCTAGATGCTTGCCACCACCTCGTTTGTATTTAATTGAGCAGTAAGTTCGTAAGGCGAGCGAACACACCATAATCAAAGTCCATAATCTAAAAATGTGACATTCCTCTCAAAAACAAAGCACTAAGTGTCATAGTCCAAGCATCAATATCATAAAAAAGTTATCCGCATCTTTCGCAACATCTGTCCCATAGGCCAAAACAGCAAGTGCACTTTATTGCTATGCTCAATGTCATCTACTACAGTTTTACGCCCAGACAAGAGCTGCCACTGCACCACTTAAGAAGACCCGGAAAAATGAATCGGTAGGAAATTCCAGAGGACGCCTCGTAATAGGCTACACTCGGGTTCATATCAAATAAAGATTGGCCCCGGCTGATATTTTTGACCACACTAGATCGTACAGGACAAAAAAAAAAATGTATATATATTTTGAAACACATATCTGAGCATAATAATGTAGAATGAAAATTTTAAAACACAGAATAATATTAGACAAACTTTCCATTACTGAAAAAAGTCATCTCTAGCATGAGGCAATGTGCGCAAACTGTGATGAAGTGCACCCAACGAATAAAGCAGGCGCAACACATTTCATAATGAGCAAGATAACAAGCAACTAGCCGACCTGAATCTACAACTACAAACCTTAGAGGAGGAGGAGGAGGAGGAGGAGGAGGAGGAGGAGGAGGAGGAGGAGGAGGATCCAGTTCCATTAGAAACCGACCGGGAGTTAATCAGGGACAGTCTAAACTTGGCGAGTGACACGAGAGTAACAACCTTCACACAATCTCCAGAATAGCCGTGCGTTGCCTCAGCTTCTTCCTTAGGACTCTTAGCTTTGTGCAGTCTAAGAATGTGTCCAACTTACGACAACATCTCAATAAAACATTTATTTCCAGCACAAATATATGAGCCAAGTTGGCAGTGCATTCACTAAGTGAAAATTAACCATATAAGGAAGCATTGTGTGAATTCCGATCACTGCTCTGAAATGCAATGATATCCTTAGGCAACGATAAAAATTTGAACACTTCCTGCTTAGAAACACAATAAACATTCTTTCATAGGAGAAACTAGAGCTCAGCCGAGCTGTAATATACTAAAAGTGACAGACTCGTTACACAAGGTGGGCCATGGAGATTGCCTTAAAACCAAATGGGGTTTTTGCTCGGGCACAACTACAAAACATGAAATGAGATTACTTCAATTAAAGTGAGCATAAACAACAATTATATCACTCTGCTAATAAATTTTATCATGGTAACAGACATTTCAGATACACAATCCCTCCGACTCTATATTTTTTTTCCCCCATAATTCAGATACTTTTGATCCGGTTACCTTGTCCATTATCATTACAAGTAAATTTAAATTACTCTTGCACAAGCTGTTCGAAACCAGACAACGAGGTTGCACAGGGAGTCGCAAGCTTCAGTGCTTCCTTGAGGACGGTCAAGGTAAACAACACTACCTTACTTACAGATACTCCACCCTGAGTTCATGTTTTATTTTCTATGGTAGAGCACCTCACTGCTATACGCAGACAACTTGAGCACCTATCTATAAACCCAAGGCAAACTGGTTGAGCAAGAGAATCAAAGCGCAAATAAATATCAATAACCGTAACAAAAACGCAAAATTGCATTCGCTCGAATGGTTACCTTTGTCAATTGCTACAGAGATTCTAAAGTGCCGGCGCAGTTTACACTCTAGGGTGTCGAAGTGTTTGTATTTGCTAGTAAAATCGAATAGCTCTTTAAAGAGACCTTATCCACCAACTGCATGCATGAGTGCGAGGGTTAAGCGTGACTTCAGGTACGGGAAGCACATGAAGATGCCACCGAAATGCATCGCTCTTCTTAAATTAGGAGCACTTTATACCGCCACTAGAACCAGGCTCACTGAATCCAAACCGTACTGAGCTATAGATTTCATTTTTTTTATTTGTTTATTTAAGGACGCTCTTTAACATCTCAGGTCATCAGCGTCCCATTCTATTTAGGGCGTGAAACGACCGACACATTTTGCTCAGAGGCCGCTTTTTTCAGGCTTGAGGTTCTTTTTCGTGCCGTGAATGTACGACACGGAACCCACGGCTTTACTTCCCTTCCGAAGGAAACTATACTTAGGATTTTTACGCCCGGAAAAAAAATCCATCGATCCTGGCCAGGTTCGAACCCGCGACCTTGGGTTTAGAAGGCAAGTATGATTAACACTACACCACCAGGACCGACCTGAGGTACAGAAAAAACGAGGACATTTTGAAAGCAAATGACGGAAACAGCTTTCGTTTTTGTTTCGTTACGCTAAAACGAAGAGAGAATCTATTTTTTTATTTGCAAGAGAGAGAGAGAGAGAGAGAGAGAGAGAGAGAGAGAGAAAATAATTGCGAACTTAAGAAACTAAAATGTTTCTTCATTTATGAGATCTTTAATGAAGGTTTTTCAGAAATGTGCACCTGCTACAGATGATAACTTGTTAATAACAACATAAAAAGGTGAAATAATAAAAGTAATACTTTTTAGGAATGTCTATCACGCTTTAAGATCGATACAGGGTCTTCTAACGACTGCTTATGGTAAAGAAAAGTTAATTTAAAAGGCAAGAAAGAAGCGTTGATTGAAATAAATGAAAATACTTAAGATGGGCATGTATAAGTACAATGAAGAGCTTAGGCAATATTAAAACATATACGGATAAATATTTCTGTAGGTATTGTACATTTTCAAAATTTGAGTAAAGAAGCAAAATGATTAAGGATAGGTTAACTTATGGATTGAGATCGGTGATCAGCTTTTAGCTGGTTTATGTTTAAATAATAAATTATTTAAAATCTAAAAATATTTTAACATTAAGAAACTAGAATTGAAAATAGCCAAACCAAAAGTAAAATATTTATTTTATATACGTCGAGACGTCAGGTCTAGCCAAGGGATAGTGTCTAGAGCTAGCAACTTTGCCATTCCCAAAGGTGGAATAAAATATTACCTGAAATCACAGAAATTAAAAATATTAAAAGAAAGAAAGCAGGGAAGAAAGATAGAGGCAAAGAATATCTCCACAAAAAAGACTGTGTGCGCAGTTTTTCCTAAGTTCAAACACCATGATATGAAGGTTTTTTTTAGTAGTGTTTAACGCCCGTTTTTACTACTAAGGCATCACAGGTGTTGGACGCTGATGATACATGAAATGATAAATTGAGAAAGGAGTACTTTTTTAATGAAGGAAACATTCCAGGCCAAGTTTAGGGTATCACCCCGGCATTTGCTATTTCTGAGACTGAGGACAACATGGAAAAAACCTCACTCAGGAAGGACGGTCCTAGTGGAAATCGAACTCCAGACCTCCCGCTCACGAGTCCGCTCCTTTAAGACCTCGGTCACACATGGACGTGCAATATGAAGCTCACTAACACATACACTGTACAATTCAAAGAACAATTTTAATCGGTAGGAGTTTAACCGTTCATTGACTCTGTAAAATATTCGTGTTCAAGAGGATTTATAATTCTTTTGTTTCTTTTAAACATAGTAACATTTACCATCGCTCTTGTGGTATTGCAGGCAATACCCAGCACTACTCCAGGGGAACAAATTTAGAAAAAAATAATAACCGAAAAGGAATGTCAGAACAGATTTCCCAAGAGAAACGACAAAGATCCATCGGAATACTACTACCATAAAGGACAATAGAATGCAAGAGGATTAATCTGGCTCTTTTTTCCTACCGTAGTCTCTCAATGGGTATTCGTATTAAGCATGAACTTTGTAGTAGTATCTGAAAATTTGTTCACGATTGGCCCTAGCGTCTATTTTCGGTTTTAGTTTCATATTCTGACACCATGCAACAATTTAACAGAGAGTATATTTAGTGCAATTATATATTATCTAAAATCTAATACCTTTATATACTTCTCCATTAAACGTGGCAGAATATTTGTGAACTGAAATAATAATTCAGTTATAATAATAATAATAATTTATATAATTATAATAATAAATTATATATTATAATAAATAATAAATTATAATAATTTATTCCATTTATTTCAGTATCATATATATATATATATGTACGTAAAACAGGGAGTTCACTTTTTAATAACTTAATTCCCGTACTTGAATCTAATTTGCTTAAACTTGTTTGAAAAATCGAACATAATAACAAATTAAATTAAGTTAGCTTTAACTTTGTTTATTCACTCTTCAGTAAAAAGTTGCATATTATTTTATAAAATCAAGAAGTAAATATCACAAAATGAAGCATAGAATTGCGGATAGGTTACGGTACCTGAAAGAAACAGGTGTCTTACTTTCTTCACTTCTACAGGAAGGAAAGATATAACAGGAGATGCAACTTTGGCTACTGCCATTTAGTTTCAATTTTTTTTGACAAAAGTGTCATCTTACGAGTCTTCGATTAACTAAACCATCAATTTGTTACTTATTAGGGGTTATCTATGGGTATTAAGGAAGACTTTTAACAACGAGGCTATTGGAATTGTCATATTTGGTTGCATTTTTGACACTGGAACCTAATTAATATTTTGTGCAGCCCTTTTCTTCAACAAAGAGAGCAAGGGAACAATAGTTGAGTATAGGAGTTCAGGATGAATGGAACAGCATTCCAAATAATTATTTTTTGAATATAAAAATGTTGTTAAGTTCCGGTATCAAAATTCAACCATATATTCAGTTAATGTTTCTACGTTTATGGTCAAGTAAATATCAATCTAATAAAATTTTATAGAGAAATTGCGAAGATATACTAGATTAAGTCAGTGGCAGTTAGTGGAATAAACCATTGACGAGGCTCTTTTCAGACAAAATATGTCAATATTCTGATTTTTATAGTGATTTTAACTGCAGCGCGCGCTTTAGATGTTCAGCAGAATCTTAATCATTATGCATTGATAATTGATATGGTATGCCACAATAGCCATCAGAATTTCACACTGTGTTTTTATTCCAAATAGTAGATAAAGGCAACAAAACACTTTCTGCAAGTAACAACTACCGCACAGCTACTCTAATTACTATACCGCAAACTTTTAAAATGCGCGTTGTAGCATTTCATAACTTTCCCTTTCCACTTTTTTGCGCTGACACATAGAATTAGTTTTGGTCTCCCTGTTAGTAACACGTTCATTTTATCGCCCTTAGTCCACCTTGGAAAGTATTTTTGTAACACACTACACACTGTCATTTTGCGGATTTACTGCAAATTATTAATAAGCTTTTTAAAATTAAGTTATTAACGATGCTTTCATTTTACACGACTCCAACTTTAAAAAAACGCACCAGTAACCATCCTGTAGGAACTGTTTTCACACACGAACGAAAGGGACCAAAATTATGTTAAAAGGACGAAATAAATTCCAATACCCAAGGGAATGGGTGATTTGCAGGGTTATTACAAGATTTTTAAGAGTATCAATGAACCCCTGAATAGCCTTTACAAATGGCCCTTCTCCCCCCAAAAGTTCAGGGTGTTCGCTTTACCGCAACCTCGAAGCAGGTAGTATAATAGCACGCATACAGCCCAAGCTTTATTTGGTTGTCATGGCAACGAGGTATAACCGCGCAGCTGAACCAGAGAGCAGAAAAGAGCTGCATCGGCCTACACTTGGATAAGCAGCTTTACTTCTTGAAAGAAAAGAAACCTTTCGTTCGCTAACCACACTTCCATTGTCAGAGAAATATTTCATCTTTCTCTGTTTCTCTCGCAATAACTTCTTGGGGAACTAACAACTTTCGCTCTCCACATAGTGATTTTAAAAGAAACATGTTTCTGTATGAATATTAGGACAATTGAAAATAAAATGGTTAAAACACGATACCAAAATTATCTTCGAATACATCTAGTTAGAAAACAGGTGAAGTGACTTCACCTTGAAGTACCACCCCTGGAATAAGTAATTCGTGCACTGGACGTATGAACGTCCTACAAGGACGCCATACGCCAGTTCGGGGCACCTGAGAAAAGTATTTCCCAGGTGGGTGTTCTGTGTCAGCAGTACCTATGGCAAATGTCATCTAGTGAGTGTTACAGAAGCTAGACATCTGTCGAGTGTACCAAGCCAAATATAGAGTGCAGCAGCAGCGCCATATGTCCATGTAGTATTTTTTATTCTCTTTCCTCCAGGGTAGTGGCGGATTCAGTTCTCGACATCAGTATCACGTGTTACGAATGCTTCCCAGAGTACGACCAGTTTTATTTTTCCGCTTGGTTTAAATTCTGCGGCACTTATAAAGAGTACTTATTCCCTTAAAAACCAACAGACATTTTAACACTTAGAATTCGAGGTTTTGCAGTGGTATTAATAATATTGAGGTTAAATGTATATGAACTAAATATTTCTTTTATTTTTATAAGGAAAGCAAATGTGAGCCTAATTGCAGTTCAAACTGTAACAAAGTTAAAAGAAGGGTTTTCTCAGTTTTCCAAATATAAATTTTCAGGCAATTATAGGCTATTATAGGGTGTTGCTAGGAAGGATTTGGAATAAAAAAAATCATTCTCAAGAAGACGCAATATATTACCAGCTATACAAAGCAGAGGGAAGTGAAATGAACGATCTTATATTATCCATCTTGTGTCGGAAATGTTTTTAAAGGCTTAGTTAAAATAGAACATATAGCCATTTATCTGATGAACAAGGAGTATGCTCCAGTTGGTGTACTGGCTGAAAATTAATGCTGGTGTAACGAAATTTATATGTATATTGTGCTTTTTATGCATTGTAAAAGTGTCTGAATATTAATAGTTTCTGGTCATACAAATGTTAGTGATATTAGTGAACATAATTTACTTAAAACGGTAAGGTTTACTTAGGAAATATTTCACGTTAGTTTGCAAAAGACAGCAGAAAGGTGAATGATTACTGCAAAGTGTGATAAATATATTTTTAAGTGTTGCAGTAAGCTGTAAACCACATAAACATTTGACATGTTAAGCTAACCAGATAAACTGTTGACCTAGTATAAAACTAAATTCTTATATAAAATGTCCGTTTTTCTTTTTGTATCTACTCTCAGTATGTACACTTAGCTTTAATGCCCAGAGGAATTATTTCATTTTGCCGACAGAGAAGTATATTAAATCAGCGATCTCTTAAGCGTATTAATAATATTGTGACTAACAATTCTATAATATCAATTACTTGAAAATTCTGAACATGGATGTTGGGAATTGATTTTATATATGCTACATATTTATTCACGGAGCACATGCACACATGAAACTTCTTGATAATTTTAGGGTATGTCATGTAAAATGTTACAGTACATTGTAGGTTTTAACCCATTTCTAGGTTGTTTATCTTTAGGTACCATTCACATTTATCAGAAAACAGTTCAAACTAAGAGATAATTATATTATTTCAGTACTTTCATAAAGAATAACCTTCTGATTTCAAACAATTTAGAAGATTCAAATCAACACATTCATGTCCTTCCGTAGATGATTTTGTCACTGGTCCAGTAATTTGTGCAACTCTTTAATTCTTGGCAGAAATTTGAAAATGAATAATAGTATCAGCAGTATTTATAATGATGCTGTTTGTTATATTGCAATCCAGTAATTTTACTAGCCTGTGAGTATTTCTCTATTTTTCAGAATTGTCTCCTTTAAAAGCAATTATTGATGCGCTTAATCAAAAATTGTCCTTTTTCCCTAATTCGTTCAACAAAATCACTTTTTTCTGTTAACATCATATACAGATACAAAGTCATTTAATAATGTTAACTGTGAACTAGCACTCCTATCTCTTCTCATGATATTTGGCACACAAGATGTACACAGATGGTGCCAAATATATATATATATATATATATATATATATATATATATATATATATACTTCGAGCAAAGAAAAAACAGTGTTAAAATAACAAAACTGAATTTACATAAACAGAAAATGATGAAAACTAATCATCTTAAACTTAACAGTTACTCAAAATGCCCACCATAGGCGTCGATACACTTCTGAGTACGTTGAACTACTGATTGAGTAACGTTTGCGAAAGTGTCCTCAGCGATTGCAGCACATGTCGTTTCAATTTCTTCGCGAAGTGCTGCTAGTGTAACTGGTTTTCTACGGTATACAACATTCTTAAGAGTTCCACGCAGGTGGAAGTCAACGGCTGTTCTGTTGTGTACATAGTCTCCATTGCATTTGAGCTTCAACAACATTCTCGGTTTTCCAGTATCACTTCAAAATTGCTTTCCGCTGTTCAAACGATAATCTTGGCTCCTTTTTGTTGTAGCAACGCTAGCATAACGTAATGTGAGTCACATCTGTTTACAGAACATCATACGATAATCTTGGCTTTATTAGTTCATTGTTTATTTACTATAATCTTGACTCTATTTGCTCATTGTTGATTTACCAGTCGTGTAGTAACGTTATCATAATGTATGTGAGTCACATCTGTTTACAGAACATCATACTACACATTACTGTTGTTTTTCGGTCCAACTTTGAAATATGTTAAATAGATATCTACTGTAAAAGTGTGTATACATTTTTTGGCAGCCTCGGTATATATACACATATTGAATATTACCGTAAAAGTAGTACATGTACACGAATAGTTCTGAACACAAACCTAGCATTGCAAATTACCTAGTAATTACACTTTCTATTTGTGCACAAAATCTATACATGTATGTTCCATTAAGGGCATTTTTCATGTATGCCATTCCTTTACAATAAGATGGGTTTTAAAATTAACATTTTTGTGTTTTTCCCTTAGTAGATTATGTGGCTGACGTATCACATTATAGTCATATCCAAGCGTCTACCCTTTAACTGTCTAAATATATGTGTTTCAAATATTTGTAGAGGTTCTCAATATGAATTTTTGTATTCAATCCACAATATAGTCGACAGCACTCAACATTTTACTGTAGTAGCATATCGATTAAGCGACCATTGCCTAAAAGCATATGTTTCTTGATAGCTACACCTAAAGTATCTTATGTATCTCTTCGTTCTTCTCCCGCATAACTGAGTGTATGGTTATGTATACCTGATTTTCTTCTTATACTTTATTTTGCACCAGGCACAGTCGGCATATCCGGAGCAATACAGTCTTTATTCACCTCATACGTAACATGTACATTTTGATTATTATGGTGTGACAGTTCTTTGACGCGAAAGAGGGGAGATGAGAGGACATTTTGATAGGGGTGAGAAGACCTGTGATCTATGCAGGCATCAGCATGATAACATGTGAAGATAGGTACTTAACAACACGTATAAGACTAACGCATCACACCTCTTAACTGATTCCAACTGTTGCGCATCTCAAAAGTAGAAGTGGAAGATTGTTACGGTAAAACAGTGCCCAAGCATTAAATAAGGAATCAGTCAGGTCAGACAGAAAATAAAAAAAAACAATTAGTCCTAGAGAACCAAATGTTGTTTCATCGCAGAAAAAATAGTGGCAATATTTCTATGTCCAACTCATAATAAAAAAGGTGGAGGTAAAAATTTGTCTCATATAATCAAAATTAATAAGAAAACCAATTTAAAATCATGTACGTGGAACCATGAACTCCACCACTGCATGAAACATTTCTTCCGTACTTTTGAAACATAAAAACCTTAATACCTAACACAATCAAATTCTGGTAAATTATGATATTCTTTGCATCTTTCATTATCTGTGTGTATCAGAAAGTCAAGTACAATAATAGTGGCAAATGGGATCTCAGCAACGTATATTTTGACCCATTCATTGCACGACGATACTCTTTAGTTTTGGCCTTTGATCTCCTCTTATTTTGTTCGTTCATGCTGCACACTTACAGTAGCATTTTTGTGGCGTACTGACTTTGATACCAAATTAAAATTACTTTCATAGAAGTGACCGATCAGAGGAGGCAAGGGGGGGCCGGATCTCTTTAGTCTTATAATAAGAATACAAATAATGACCGCTGCCTCAAGCGGGATTTTCTTGATCTGGTTGCAAACGAAAATTTTTGAAAAATATCTTTATTCCACAGTAACTGTATTTATATACTACATCAAATATGTGACGTACATCTGATGTGATTGCGGAGTACTTTGTGATAATAAACAGAAATCATAGTTTCGTACTATTGTATGATTTAGTTCTGTAAAATATGTATATGGTAGTTAAATCTTAATTACAAATACTAAAGAAAACTAAATCGGGTACCATTGCACTCAAAAGTAAGGAATATAATATGATGAGACTACTGCTGTTTATTTACAAATGAAATTCTTTCACACAGCATCCCTTAAACATATTTGTTTTGGGGAGAAGTAGTAAAATGTGAGGAACTTTCCAAGAAAAAATAAAATGTGATTGCACTCTCAGTGGTAGAATTTCGTACAAAACAATATTTACTAAAACATGTCAGGGCAGATACTAGTGGTTTGTTCCGAATGTGCAGAACACAAATAAATGTATCGTAAGGTTCTATAATGCGATCATGACGTTGATGGGACTTTTTTTTATTCTGATTCCCAATTCTACTTACCTCAAACAGGCCGTTGGCACAAAGTTTGCCCTATTGGTGCAAAACCAGTTATCAAATTGGACGAAAATATCTGCACTAAAAGCAGGATTGGAAGCAATAAGAAAGAAAAGAAACAAATTGCCAACCATTAAACTCCTTCAACTGCAATTTCCTAAATGACTCGTGTAGCTGTTCAAGAAACAGAAGTTAATATTAATATCTGAACATTGAACCTGAATCTCACCGACACCTTATATTCAGATTAATGAAACATGATAACCCACTTATAAGCAAACTCAGAAACTTACAATAAAATTCTGATTATCAAGTACAGCTTACTAATTTCATAATTGTACTTTTAATTGGATCTAGAAGACACATAGCTGCGCTGTGTTTAAACTCTAGCTTTAATTTAAAATGTTCAATTTTATTACCAGTTAATACGATATGGGTCAGAACAGGAACAAATATGAATTTCATTTTTTGTGTTAAAATAAAATAAATTCTACTATTCCGTTGTTCATTTATTCGTTTTATTTGGGCTAATTAACACTAGATGGCACAGTCATTCTTCAAAATAAAAATGGAAAAATTTTTCATAAGGAATATAGGCGATTAGACGAAATGATTTTGATGACGGAAATGAAATTGAACTACAGGTTAATTGCCCATTTTTCCACGCATTTGTGAAATTGTCGATAAGATGAATCTTATTCGTCGTATTAAATATGAAAATATAGAATTCTAGGAACATATGAGAGGTGCTAAAGCTATGAATGGATGAATGAATGTTGTTTTACGCCCGTTTATGCTGCAGAGGCACCACAGTCGATGGACACTAATGATACATGAAATGATATATTGGGAAATGAGTATTTGTAAGGCAGGAAACGTTCCACGTATAAGTTCAGGGTAACTCCCCGGCATTTGCCATTTGTGAGGACTGAGGAAAACCTGGAGAAAACCTGTCAGGGAGGACGGTCCTGGCGGGATTCGAACCCCAGACCTCCCACTCACGAGTCCGCAGCTTAACGACCTCGGCTATCCGTGGCCAAAACTATTAAATATAGAGAACTAAGTTTATTTAAAAAGTGAAGAAAAGTATTTTATTATTCTTTAAAAATACTTTTAAACTAAGAAGCACAGATGAAATTAATTTACACGCCAGTTTGCATTTGTGCACCAGCCATCTCCAACTTCAGAGAACCAGTGAAATATAAATATTAATTATATTATTATACATCCTTGAAGTGATGGGACTTGAAGCACGGGCTTTTTTTTTTTTTTTTATTTGATTACAAATAATGATTTCAAGTTTCTGGACTTCAAGTCAACTTGCCTTTGAAGACATTAACAACGTTTACGGAGAATAAGATAATTATTTACTAAACAGTTAGAAAGTCATAGCATGGCGGGCTGAAAGTCATAGAAACAAAACAAAACAAAAAAACTCCTTTCCATTGGATAAAAGAAAACAAAGCATCTTGACGCAAGTGCGTTCAGAACGTGTAACATAGGCGACGTTATTTCGGGTATTACTTCAGGGCAATGGTTTATTTTTTATATAGAACTCAGCGTCCGTTTCCACAAGTGTGCATCATAGGCGGCGGACACATGATGCATGAAATGAAGCAATAAAAAAAGAAAGCATTTCAAATCAAAGATTGGGGTCCGTTCCGGCATTTGTCATCTGGAAACTCTGATAACCCCTCAGAAAGAGCGATACTAGCGGGAATCAAACCGCAGACTTCCCATACATGAGTCCTTGTCCTTTCGTGTCAGCAAGACAAGAATATGCCAAAGAGCGGTGTATCACTACAGCTTGTGTCGGTGGATTAAACTGTTCTCGGTTGTTTATTTTCATCCTAAACGTCAGATAACCAAATGACTAGCCGCCCACCCTTGCCCCTTTATTCACACCCTGGTTCTCAATTGAAATTGGCTTTGTGATTGTCGCCAGCAACGTTGCAGTTTCTCAGGAAACAATTGGTGACTGACCTAGCATCTAAATTTTGCTATACCATTTTATGTAATTTTAATTTTTGAACTGGATTGGATTGTTAGGGTAGAAGGAGGATATTTCGGTATTTCACCATGCTCAACGGCTGGCCGTTTGTGCTTACATTCCAAATTATAGTACCTCCGAGAGAAAGAAATGAGGTGAGGGGAAAACTGGGCAGCCAGGATGCCCGAGCATTGAGGCAGGGACGCACTGTGCTGCACTGAATAGAACTTCCTTGGAAGATATTTACAGAATCAGCAACTATACCGTTATTTCATTTAGATTACAAATAATCTTTATATCAAAAAGGTTTGCAGACCTCTTAACATGTATGTGCGGCGAGCATACGAACAGAGATTGCTATGTACAGAGCAAATGTAAATAAGAGAGAACCAACAGGATTGCTTCAGAACTTTGAAACAATGTATGCTGAAAACAGCGTTCCAATGCCTTTTTTTGTTTTTTGTCGGTCCTGGTGGTGTAGTGGTTACCATACTTGCCTCCTATACCCCAGATCTCGGATTCGAACCCGGCCAGGACCGATGGATTTTACGCCCGAAAAAATCCTAAGTATGGCTTCCTTCGGAAGGGAAGTAAAGCCGTGGGTCCCGTGTCGCACATTTACGGTACGAAAAAGAACCTCAAGCCTGAAAGCGAGGCCTCTGAGCAAAATTTGTCGGCCGTTTCACGCCCTGGGTTGAATAGGACGCTGATGACCTGAGATGTTAAAGAGCGTCCATAAATAAATAAATAAATAAATAAATAAATAAATAAATAAATAAAACCAATGCCTTTTCGGATATTGGGAAATTAAAATGGGAATTGACATATATTTATGTTAGTAGTTGAGCGATTCATGACATCATCTACATGTGCTGCTGTTCCCCGCTCTCCTGCAAAATGTAGACCCCCCTCTCAGGATGTTCTCGTCAGTAGAACAGTAGACGAGGTCCTTAACATTGTTTCCAGATAAGCCGGCGGTGCCCCCTGCATTCGAGCCCCTCAGAAGAGCCACTTCCATATCAAATTCCGGGGCAGAAACTTTTCTAAGGCGCAAGCCACTGTCACGTCACACTAGTCCGCCTCGCCTTGGAACGTTAGACCCTGTAACATAGCCAATTACATGAAATGGGAGAGCGGAACATTAGTGGAAAGTAAGGTCCATCACAGAATTCGCCTAAGCGACCATGAAAAAGTTCAGGTAGACCGACCGCAAGGATATTTTCACGAGCTAAGTACTTAAATAAACGAAACCTGGTGTGTGTGTTTTAGTATTAGTTGTATTGCTTTGCAATGTGAGGATTTGAATCAAAGGGGCAGCAATCATCACGTGTTTGATTATACCAGTTTACATGTTATTTTTACTGTTTTGCACTTGTTCATTAATTATTTTCGCATTGCTTCCTGCAGCAGGACCTATTTCATTGGTTTACATTATTAGGATGATTTGTAAATGCTGCAATTAGTAAAGTTCATTGAACTGTGTAACGTTTATGCCGATTTTTTTTTTTTTTTTTATTTGTTTACGGACGCTCTTTAACATCTCAGGTAATCAGCGTCCCATTCGAATCAGGGCGTGAAACGGCCGACAAATTTTGCTCAGAGGTCTCTTCTTTCAGGCTTGAGGTTCTTTATCGTGCCGTAAATGTACGACACGGGACCCACGGCTTTACTTCCCTTCCGAAGGAAGCCATACTTAGGATTTGTACGCCCCGAAAATATCCATCGGTCATGGCCGGGTTCGAACCCGCGATCATGGGTTTAGAAGGCAAGTATGGTTACCATTACACCACATTTATGCCGAATACTTTACGTCCCCTTTAAGATCCTCTTGTTTGCGATATCATTAGGGCCTTGGATAACGGGTCTATGCGGCATTCCTTTCACCAGCAATCAGCTATTCAAGCATTTAACACTGCACAAGAGAGCGAGAGGAAGATCCTCTCTTTTTGCGCGAGAGGTGCCGTTCAAAATGCATTTAACATACCGTTAAAATTTATAATTACATAAACATGACTAAAGCTTATAACTATAAGTTTCTTCCGGGCTTAGGAGCCGTACTCTGAATTTTTATACCCGAAAATGTCCATCGGTCCCGGCCGGGATTGAACCCGTGATCTTGGAATAACGAGGCAAGTATGATACCACTAGACCACCCGGACCGATAAAAAGTATGAGTGGAAGTTGATATTTCATTCTCTCAGTTCTCACATCTTTCTTTGTGTCCGACTCTTATGCACATTTTTATAGTGCCTTTCAAATTGAAAGCGATCTGGCTCGTAGCGAGTATTTGCATGGTGATGTCGACTTGGCATTCCTCTCCATTCTTCAGTTCCATAAACATTCCGTATCACTCAAAGCATGTGTACTTCTAAATGATACTGCCATTGCTCTGTAATTTATAAATATATTGCAATCGTCATGACAAATGCTTCATAACAAACCTATATTACGTGTTTTATTAAGCTACAAACAGAAATTCGTAATTATACTTTAACAATAATTACCTGTTACTTTAATCCAGTGGGAGTGCTAGAGTTTCAACATCGGCGGCTTTGTTGTCATTAGGGTCAGCTATGATGTCATCATCGTCCTCTTCATCATAATCTTGTAAATTTACAACATTTGGTCAAGTTCTGCTTCTTTCATGAAAAAAACCTTGCACTTTTCTGCTTATTTTTATACAGGGTTTCCAGTATGTATTCATCGTCTCTATTTCTTCGTTGGTGAGCATTTCCAGGTCTATCATTTTAAAATCTTTATTGTATTTGCAACTCCATTTTTATCTAAACGCAAACAAGTTTCAATGCATTGTAATGGCAACTTAACACCTCATTGGCAAGGAAATGGATTCATTCATTTTGGACTGGTTTTTGAATGTCAAACAGCGTTGTAATAACTTATTTTTAGTTTCGGCAGCCAAACATAATTTCTGTTCCTTTTTAATTGTTTTTTTTTATCCTATGCCCGTCTCCGACCTCTCTGTCATAAGTCGACGAGCAGCCCAGTCTAAAGAAGAACGATAAAAATAATCACCAAAGGCATTGTCAACAACATGCAAAGAGAAACAGTTGAGAGCAGCAGGGCAAATGCTGAGGTGCTCTTCATTCATGGATACGCCATGGTCGCAAAGAGGGCATGCATCTGTTTCAGTCAGTTCAATTCTATACAAGTGACTTTGGGGGGTGACGTTAGTCGCCTTCACGTGGTGCCCCCTGTTTACGCTAAACGACTGAGAACTTGTTGCCTTGAAAGCAGCGTAACCTACCGTTTTTATTGTGGTAATTCGGTAAATAGTTTCTCGATTAGATATGTTTGAATTTGCTTAAAATGATCAAGTAGTATGGAGCGGAATCCACTATGGTTATCATCATTATTATTTCTTCCTTTGCTAAAAAATAAAATCACTCTTCAATTCTTAAATGCAACAGCTGCCATTTCCTCATGCTAAGAGGGTGTTTTTTCGACTTAAATATTCCCTTTCTGTGTAACAGTATGCCTGTTTTCTTAGACTCTAAGGCAGGCGGTTATCTTGAACCACAGGTGCAGCGCTTTTAGCGGAAACATGTCACACTGAATTTAATGTGGGGGGGGGGAGTTTTCTATAAAGTCTCGTCTAAGCAATGTGTTAGTCTTGAGTTTCCATAGGTTCTAAACTGGTGCATTGTGCATTTTAGCCTTGCCATCACACGGCATTTCTGACATTTTTGAACATCATTCATCTCTAGTCTTCACCTAAATTCCACATTTTCTGTATACTTTAAGTAAACGAGTTAGAGTCCTTGTACGGAAATGTACATTTTAAGGCTGAGTAATATTCTGTACCGGTTGAAATTCGCCTTGGTCCTAAAAGTAAAATACAATCTCTCAAAGTCGTTTATGCTTGTTCTTAAATAATGTAATGTACATGGTAACCAGTTGTTGACAATAACAATTTATAATCCATGAGCTCGCTACAATATCACCTGTCATGTCATCAATATGTCCGCAAATGTGATAAGCAATGCCATGAATGAAACGTGAAAATGTGTATTACGTCAAGATTGGTACATTCAAAAGGAACACAAATTTAATGGAACTTATAGAATATGTCAACAATCCCGACCTTAGAATAAAGGGGTTCATCTACAAGAAAGCTCATTTTATGGGAGACAGGGCTAATGCCTAAACTGGATTATATTTTAAAGTTACAATCAAACTTTAATCTTCTCACCAAAGTCTATAGTATTTGAAGAATACAGAGACAAATACGGTGTATATCGTATATATAACAAGTAGAAGAGAAGCAGAAATAGATAAAACATTTAAAAAGTGACACAAATATATCCATATTTTGAGACGCTTGCATTACTATTTAAGTATATATTCTGTTTCTGTTTCTCTAGTGGTTTTTTTTTTTTTTTAGCTACATTGATCCAAGAGTTGCTTTATTTTTAATTTTATTATATATTATATAAAATTGTAAAATTTATAAAAAAAATTCTTAACCCAGGTTTTGCAAATGGAACATTTTTATTTCCAAATACAATTTTATAATCATAGCGATGCACAAAGAACTTAACACCAGAGGCCAAAAATCCGCTGAAAATGAATTGATGAACGAAACGTTTATAAAGCAATATATGAAACCAAAGACCAATTAATTCACAGCAGATTTTCAAATTTCACATATTAAAATTAGTAATGATTTTTTTTGTAACACAGTAACTTAGTAGTACTATCTGTTGTGCTCTGCATTCCATTTTAACAAATATTTAATATCGGAAATATTTTCTGTGTTCAACGCTGTCCTTTTCAGTATACAAATACACACAGGAAGATACAAATTAGTAGAATGATTTTGAAAATTCTTTACTAAGTAACTGGACATTAATCATTTGGCATTTCTTATCATTCAGTGTAGCCAATTTTTACGGTGAATTTACATTCAGACACTTGAGAAAACTGAATTTTGTTGACATTTAGGCCGTTATGAAATTTCTTGACATTAGTTTTAAATTAAAATTGAATGATGTGTAAAGGACGTTTCCTGTTTACTGTTAGCAGCATTCAAATAAATAAAATTGACGTAAGTATACTGAATTTCTGTTGGAAGAATGACAACGTTCATTTGTAGGGTTTCCAATTGCTAATGTTTACCGATCATGTCTATCATGAATAAAGAAATCGTCAGATTTTTCTTCTGTATCACTTCATGTTATTATGCCTTTTACATTCGGATTTGAAATTAGTACTTAATTTACAATTATACTAATTGCATTATCAATGTAATTGGTAGACCTAGCCGTATCTATTTCTATCGAGAATGTACCAAACACTATTGGAAGGTGAAACATGTGCAGTATTACTGTACTGACTGACTTTATGTTTATAGAAGAAATAGCTTAAAGTTGCTCTCGATAGATATATGGCATGACATCAAAATAGAGTTGTTCCTCAATTCTCATTTATTGTCTCTTTCTTTTCTCATTTTTTCTTTATCTTGAATGTGTCGAGTGCACATAAGTTAATTCTCCACTAATAGCGTCTTCCGATTTCGTATTCCTTACATAAATCACATGTCAGATTTTGGAAGCAGAATATCTGAAGTTAAACCCCTCATTGAGCATGTTTTCATAATATAACAAAGTTAGAACTGTCTTGTACAGATTGTTGATTACGTGTCACATAGTTGTGTGGGTCAAAATATTTTTTATTGATACTGGTTATACAGTACCTGGCTCTATAAATCTCCAAGTGTATTTTTTCATGTGAGTAGAAATTCTTTCTTGGTTTTCTTCATAAAACCATCAGATTCTGGTGTACCAGTGATTGAATATTTTACTTTGTGTGTATTGTACAATTTTATTAGTGCTTTCTAAAGTATTTAAATAAGTCTTTACAAACAGTGAATTGATGAAAAACTATTTCCTTCTGGAACTGGAGTCTTTAGCAGTAGTTTCTTGTAATTTTGTACAATATTTTGTTGTTCTGAGGCGTAGTGTAGGTACCTCTTGTGAATGCCTTTCTAACATTAAATCTTTTTCTTGATTTTCGTGCCATATTTTTAGCAAATATTTATACTTACAATTATGTACCGTTCTTAGTTTACCACTATTAACAACCAACTCTTATAAACAATAAGTCTTACCGACTGTTTCTCACTTTCCAACCCAAATTTCAGTTTTACTAGCACTATGTTCCTTACTGAGAGAGTGAGATAGACCCATTTGAAAGCAGCATTGCAGATAGAACCATGTTACATTGCTTATAGCTTCGAAACAAATTAATATTGACGTATAATATTTGGATAAAGGTGTCTGTGTATTCATTATTATTTTATGGTAATATCTCATTTTGATAGTAAATTGTGGTTAGAACTCTTTTATTCTAAAGTTACAAATTGTGTTCCAAACTTTTTCATACCAACAAATAGAACTACAACTAATTCCATTACAAATTTGCAACAATTTTTTCTATAAATTGTACCATTCAATGACATCTGTAATTCTGGAGCTAAATTACAGATGTCAGGACCCGGAACAGGACTTACGTCCAAGTCCTCGCATTGATGTAGCATTCCTTTTTTAATCCCCTGAGATAAATTTCATTGCTTCTAGCATGCCCAGAAGGCATCCATGTTTAAAAATACTGTTTTAAAAACTCATCCAGAAAGAAGCCACATTTAAAGAGAGTGTTCATGGTGTGGCACAGCTACTGCAATTGTATTCGTAAAAGTACACTCTATATAATTGATATGATTTATATTAATAAATGTAGTGTTCATGGTATCTGTAATTCTGAAGCTAAATTTGAATACTTCATATGGTCCGTGAGAACCTCAGACTTAATCCATGTGTTCATTGATGATGAAGTAGCTTTCGATATCTCCAAATTTCCATCTCTTGACATTTCAAAATCACAACATAAAAAAAGAAAACATTTAATAAAGTGAAAATTTGGTTGTTTCCATTGCTGATACTTTTACACTAGAACCACAAAAGCAGCCATTTTAACTGCTTTTAAAATTTAAATGCATAATTTCTCTACGGTATTCGCTGTACGTCCTTGTGAGCTTATGGTTTTTCCTAAACCATATCCTAGATCATGTTGAAAATACAATATTTATTTTTTCTAAATTAGTTTAATGCTTATCGGTATTTATACTTAGAACCACCATGTGGTCAGATTGACCGCTATGACATTTCTTTACTGGTGATTCAAATTCAAACTCAACTGAATGCTCAACGTGTGTGTTTGGAAGTGTTGGCAATTTATTTGAGCAGTAAGCATGTCAAAGCGACCGTAGTGCAGTAGGCAAGGGCCTATCACAAAAGAAGAAAGTGCTGCCTCATTAGAATGAACTTTCTGATGATAGTCAGAATTTGAGGATTTGTGACGATTGCCAAGCAAAGGATGCTTCTGAAAGTAGCAGCTCAGAAAACGAGGATGTCTTACAATGCCGCATGGAAATGAAGAGAGCAGAATTTAATTTCATTTTTACAATCCTACGTGAGCACTTTTACTATTCTTATTGTGACGATTATCAGTGTTGTCTTCATCAGTATTTATTATTATTCTGATCTTTACCAATATCACTATCTTTAATAGAAATATATTTGGGTCACAGCAATAGAATTTTATAAACTAAGAAGTCCTAATTGACATATTTTTCAGAACTGAAGGTTCTATTCAGCTCATTCTGGTACACGTCTTTGGCCAGTACATGTTTTCCTTTGATCCAGCCTCTATCAACTGTTGGATTATATTCAAGTCTGTGACTGGACAGCCGATAGGCCGAAGAAGTTTCATTCTAAAACTTGCATACTAGAGCTACGTATAAAATAAAAATTTAGAAATCAAACAAGAAGAAGAGAGGAAGAAGAGGATGAGGTGGCAACAATGAAGCGAAGAAAGCTGTACCAAATAAAGAATTGCAGAAATAATATCACTGTAGCTTGTAGCAGATGCAAAAAAAAATAAATAAATAAATAAATAAATAAAATAAAATAAAAGTCTGTGGGTCATGCACAAAAAAGTTTGTTTGTATGTATAAAGGAAGCAAATTGCAGAGTTTGTAATTAGTTACTCTACAGCCAAAGCAGTTACAGCACATCATTTTGCTTACGCTGTAAATAATACTCAATGTCTACAGAGAGAGACAAACGTAACATTTTTCATGTATGCTAGTGTGGTTATATAATAATAGTTCAAACAAAGTATGTCAACTATCTTTATTGCTTCAATTCTTTTCATGTCATTACTATATTATTATTATTATTATTATTATTATTATTATTATTATTATTGTCATCATCATTATTATCATTATTATTATAAATTAATGTGAACTGTCTTATAAACAAGTACATTGTATATTATGGAGTCAACATTTGTGCTTTAGATATCCTCAAAGCAGGGAAAAAAAGAAGTACAGAAAAAATTCAATTTGTATAGTTTCTATATTAATAGCAAAGTTATAGGCATTTTACACTTTATTACTTTGAATTCTCGTCATTTTATAACACAATATAATTTATACATTATAGTACAATTGTTTTGATTACTTTGTGAACAATTTGTGTGTGTGTTAACAGCAGCGATCAAATTGACCGCATCGGCCATTTTAAGTATATAACTAGCTCCGGCTGTTTTAGCGCTAAACTAAACTCTGTGTCAGAAGACCGGAAGTTTAAAGTTCTATGCATTATTTTGGTGTACAGCTGTGCATTATTTGCACTAAATGGGTATAAATCATATCTGGTACAACAAGTCAGTAAAATATGTTTCTGAAATCAACAATATGTGTGAAAAATGGATTTTTCCCATATTTGATACTAAGCTACTCACAGAAACATTACAATGGATATTTGTTCAGTTTCGTTTTTGTTTCTATTGTTTTATTCCTTATTTGAAACTATTCCTTACTGTGCACTTTTATACACATGTCCTCTAATACAAAAGACTCCTGGCATATCATTATGGACATATTGCGTTTTCTTAACGAAAGAGTGACCCAGCAGTTCTTCAGTGAAATTGATTGCCGGGTTGATGGGGTTTTTATTTTGTGTCTTATGATCACTGATTTGTACTTATCATTGCTGTGAATGCGTATAAAGCGTTTCTTTGCTCCTGGTATATAAGAAGATGTGCTTATTTAGTACAATGTCCGTTATATCACTAAAATATCCACGTCTTGAGCGCCATAATTAAAAAAAAAGCCGTGTGAATTAGTTATTGACTGTGATTTGAAGCATGAATTGCCTGCAAATCTCAAATCACAATAAATGAAGTAAAATTCTATCGACTTATTATACATAAACTATAGAGGAACGGGGACAAATATGGAATGGAGGTGTTAATATGGAATACCAAGTTTTCTGGTCTGCAGTTGTTGCACTGGTGGAAGTCAAACGAGCTGGTATAAAGCAGGAATCTCCAGTCATAACCGGACGTTTTTTGGCGATAGAAGCTATACTTTACAATCTGAAGTTTTTTTAAGAGTGAAAAATGTTTCAGAGTAAATATATATTACGGTGTAATATATTATTACTAATTTTATAGAAATGAATCGTATATCAAGCTATAGAACACGTATCAGGTATCATTATCATATATTATCTGTTTGTCTTTGTTTTTTGTATGAGATTAGAATTTCGAAGGTTGCAGTATCATTAATATGGAATACAATAACCGCTGACCGGGAAATACCCGCGTTGCAGAAAGCAACAAAACAAGCAAGAAAATAAATATAGGCTTTATAAATCATCGCAAATAAGTACCAAAATGATACTGTTCACGTTGACAAATTGGAAAATGTCAGCAATGAGGCTACTCAATTAAAAATTGGGACAAAACAGGGGCACCCCCTGAAATGGAAAACAATTATTTCAATACACGCTTACAATGGGGAACAGCTTCTTACTAGAAGGAATACATAGGCATTACATTTAGCAAAATGAAACAATCTCGCATCATTTTTACGTGAGAGGGCCGGAAAGGTGCGGCTGCTACTATTAATGAAGGCACTGTGTGAGATATATCTGTCAGGAAACGCACAGATTTACTATGTGATCAAGCTCTTGTTGTAAATGTGCGAGTTGTGGACACCTGCTGATTGTGATTACTGTAAATGAAGAAAGGCAAGAGTAGACTGATTGGTCTCTGATTAAACTTTCATTGTATTCCACATTTATTTCCCGCTTTTCAAAACATTGGGAGTGCAGTTTCTTTAAAAAAATATGTTTAGCCATGTTATGCAATTCATATTCCGTACACTTTAAAATGTTGATTTCATAAGCTTTTTTCCTAATTACTTTATAGTAGCAGCCGAAAACAAAATGGTACTCCATATTTGTATCTCTTCCTCTATAGATTTCAGAGTTCAAATATATTTTAACGCTATATAATTTAATTCAATGAGGAATTCTTTACATTTACGCACGAAAAACGTACTTAAAATTATCTTGGGAAATAATATTTTCCCTCATTAGTGAATTGAGTTTCTTTAAGCATAATTTCACTGCAGTAATTCTGTAGAATTTCTCTTATAAGACGCCTAAGACAAAGTGCATTGAACACATATTTAAAATTCTCTGGCAACTCAATTATCAGACTGTTTCTTCTATGTACTGAGTTTGCTATAACCGTAGCGCTAGATCTGGTTCATAATGCACTACTCGAAGAATGGACAGGGGAATCAATCGTATTACGACACAATGATAGCAATAACTTATAATCTTCTGTGTCATTATTAATTATAATTATATTAATAGTAATGAATTCTTTTTAGATAAGATAGACGTCACTTTCTAGAAGGTTAAAGAGAATGAAAACAATGTAACATGCTTACCCTGGCACGGTCAAATGTAATCGTGGAGTCAAGGGAATCGTCAGATCCTCCTGCTTCGGACATGGAGAGGAACTCGTGCGTCTTATAGGCCAACTCTGGATGTTTCTTTCTTCTAGGAATAGCCGGCTCGAATCTCAGTCCTGTAAGCAACAAACCCCGATCAGAATCAAAGACATGAGAACGGAACGGAAAAGAAAATAATATTGCAAATAAGGAAATTGTAATAAGTTGTACTTTACTCAACTGAGTTAAAATAATAAAGTGCAATATAGCAATACGAAGGAAAGCAAGGCAATTGTGTACAGCCATGTCTTACTCAACTGTACTAAGTATAATGTAGCAATACGCAGCAAAGTGTAGCAAGGATATATAATGACTATTTTACCCAGCTATATTGAAATTTTTCAACAAATATACCTTCCTCGGGATGTTAAAAATGAAAAGGCAAATGAAATAATTTGTACTGTTAGACCTCCCACGATGCCTCCTGTTTGTGCCTCTATGGCTGGTCGTACAATTTAGATATAAAGGTCAGCCAGGAAAAAGGAGGCAGGAGAAGAAGACAGTTGAACTACTAGGAGCTACGCAGGTTGTTGCAAACGCACTCTCAAGACTCGTAAACCAGCATATAATGGCCCATTGAATTTCATAGTAACATATTTTTCGAGCAATGAAAGACTTAAAGCTATCCTAAAAGACAGCTTCAATATTTCGCCATCTATCCCAAGGAGTGGATGAGAATAAAAACCATACTCGACCATTAAAAACCATTCTTGACCTCAAACACATAACCCCAATAGGAATGTTGCCTCCCAAAAAGTAACCTAGACCACTAACCGGATGCGTGCATTGCTTGTGGTATAACCGGCTTCTTTGCGGTTAATTTGTTCCAACCTGTCTTCGCCTGTCAACGCCAGATTTTTGTTTGCGCTCTGTAAGTTTCTTCCTCTTTGATGACGTTATATGGCATTGAGTCACATCTTTGTTTACAAATTTGCTTTACAAAGCAATGTCCAATTTGCGTCACCGAATACTTGACAACGGATGTTTATGATTGAATATGTTCCAGCCTGTCCAGACTACTTCCCGGCAATGTGACCTGCTTCGTGGCGTCACAAGGCAGCGTGTTTACAACCTGTCTACGTACTGCACAGTATATCTGAATTCCTCTTCCTTACCCGCACTCAGTCGCTCCTTGTACCTGACTGTTTCAACATGCAGCGAAGAGTGCTACAATATCTCACCAATATCGCACAGATGCCTTCATTTATAGATATAAGAGACCTCAGCTACAAAACTCCCTACGAGGCCAAATCACCTGACACTCAGTACGGAAAAAAATTGCCGAGACTCGAAGGACGGTAGAGAAGTCATCCTACCTTCTGTGTATAACAACCTGTTTGAGGACACCATTCGACATTTCAACCAGGCACCGTTCCAAATAATATAAAGCGGCACAGAGTCCTGCCCAACGGCAACAGAAAACTTACCAAATTTCTGGAGCTACCTACAGACGTACATTATGAACACTGATTACTTCGACGTTGGTAAGTATAACACTTTTTCCTATCCTTTACATACTTATAGTTTCATAACTATTCTTACTCTATTTCAGGAAAAAACCTATTTGCAACTTTTCAAATTAATGCACACGATGACGACCCCTACATCCGGGCCAACAACGTTCCCAGCAACACACTGACTAAATTTCTTAAAACTACACCAGAATGCACAAGGTTCCACATTCATGAAGACATCATTTACCAGTTATCTAATTTAATTATTTGTTGTGAAACCATTACCCAAATTACCCAATATATAGGTATGTAATACAAGTTTCTACTTTACTGTAGAATAAAAAAAATATTATTTTTCATTTTGTCCTACACAAGGCTCAACTTGTTTGTACTCGCTATTGATTATGCGCAAATTATACATAACATATATATCCAACACATATGTTCTGGCACAATAACATATGTATGTAAAAATTAGAATAGAAAGTATTTCCGGCAGCACAATTAATATGTGTTCTGGACCTTATAAAATAATCGCAAACAGCAATACTCTATTTGTCGCGTTATTGAGTTACTATTAATTACCATTTTGCTTATATCGTAAGTACTTTTTTTATATATCATTTCCATATACCCAAAAAAAGTCCCGAGGCGCACACCTCTTTCCATTACGGCGGACGCCGCACGCTGGACCACATTCTCCACACCTTTTATTCTAACAAATCATATGCCTTCTTTCATCTTCTCTATTTATCGAAATTCTCCTTATTTTCAGCAATTACATCACTTTCTTCCCAACTTTATACTCCTTACTTTGCATTAGCTAAATCATTAGCTCACCAACACCATACGTATGCATACCAGGTAAATCATAATTTATTTTTTAAAAAAATAATTGAATTAAGTATGCACTTGCTAAACATATGTGAAATTTGCACAATACAAAAATAATGCCAAAAACTGCCACCCAAATAAACCACACTAGCATGAAATTTTTGTGTTCAAATTGTTTATACTTGTTATTTATCATATATAAATCACACATAACATTGTATATTAACACATGTGAGTATTTGCACAATAAAATATTTAATAATCTTCTACTACTACAATAATAATAATAATAATAATAATAATAATAATAATAATAATAATAATAATAATAATAATAATAATAATAATAATAATAATAAATTTGGCGCGCAGAGAATGCTTTTCTGAGTCTTATTAAATATGCGTTTACAGAGCGATCAATTTAACTCTTGACCGGCTATCAAAACTTTTCCGTGAACATTTTATAAGACCCCGCAAAATATGAATTGTCCTTCACGGGATACTTTCTACTTATATATAATAATATATGTTAAATTACAATATAAAATATGCGCATATTATAATATTCATTGTAATACATATATTACATTATAATACAATAAATATTATATTTCCTTCAATATTGATTCTAGCTAAATGCATTATGTTGCACACACATTCCCTGTACTTGCACGGACAAAATATGCTTCATGAGCACAAATTCAAGAATCCTGGGATGTTGTACCTTCTTGTCCACGCAACTGTAGAAATCTAATATATAATATCTAATATCATCTATGTACTCTAATGTTCTCTTTCCAGACGCTTGTGATTGTGACCATTACGCTTACAGGCAAAGCGCCCACTGCAGTGTGCCATTCGCTGCATGCGCGTTGTGAAGAGGGTTTACAACCATTTATGAAGTTTTCCTATCGACACGTAGAATCTGGAAATGACTAATTATTTTGTCAAAGGGTGTACCATGCATCTCAATCAGCCATGCGCACAGCCGCAACAGTCGGTCGACTGACCTAGTCCAGACGTTATCGATTATTAATATCTCCTCTTAAGGTCATAATTCAGGCGCCAAGTCAGCTCTATCACAGTGAGTACATGATTCCCTTATAGTGCATTAACAGTTGCTCATATCGTGGAAGCTATTTTATTATTATGTGTGAATTAAATGTAATGTATTGGAATGCCGCCCTATTAGTAAATATTAGAACACATAATTTTTGCGTTTACTCTATTGTAAAAACAGAATTTTGAAGAGCAATGCATAGGCAATTTTTAGACATATTTCCTATTGTTATAGTTCTACATAAAGATATTGTGAAGCAAGGTATTTTTAAATTTAGGAAATAAAATCGATAAGGAATGTAATTCCTAACCAAATCGACGTTTTTATAATAAAAATCTGATGACAATGGAGAAATATTGTACATTTGCAGGTTGCATATTACAGGATATAGACGCTTCAAAAACTCATCTCTAAGTGCTATAAATTTTTAAAATTCAAACTTTACGAATTGGTTGTAGTACAAAACTAGAGTCGCTTGGTGTAAGTGGTGCATAAATAGAGTTTAACGGAATATTGTTGATCCGTGATTAACACTTTTCTACTATGAAACTTAGTTTCTTTCAGTGGTTGTTTGTTCGGCAAACTAAACCTAAGCACTGGAATACAAAATACGCATTTAATTCTTCAAGTTCGCTTGTAGGATGAAAAAATGTAATGTGTTATAGCTCCAAGACGAGTTAAAGGAACCCATATTTTTTTAATATAGCGCAAATTGAGGGGGTATCGCGGACAAATACTCTTACAGTTTTGTATAAGTATCCGATTAAAAAGAGAAAGTATTGATATTTTCAAAAAAAAATGTTTCCATAGTCCATACTGCCCCGATATTGGGGCATCTAAGGGAGGAATCTGATGAGAGAATGATTTCCAGCGGGTTTCGGTCCACACGTTTTCCAGACGTTACCGCGTGCGACTATTATCTGTGGGAAACTTTGAAAAATAAACTCTATAAAAGCAGCTTTCATATTATAGTTGAACTAAAAGATAATACAAGAACAGAAATAGAAGAATTTCCGAAGGAAAGTTTTTAACGTTAATGTTAATTTTATCAGAATAAGTCAGAAATGCTAACTTTATGCTTTAGCATGTATTAATACTCGTTAAACCATAGGAATAAGAATGAATACAGTATTGTTCAGTTCGAAGGCATATACACTAATGTTTTGTGAAAATAGTTTAAGAACAACCTTGAGAGTATCTTCTATATCATTTCTTAACATTCAACACAGAAAACGACCAAAGCTTCATAAGTACACTGAAAGGAGCACTTTTTAAACAGCGTTTCACGCCCAACTTTTACTTGTACTGAGGCACAGGCGCTGGACACTGATCATATATGTCGGTCCTGGTGGTGTAGTGAGAACCATACTTGCCTCCTAAACCAAAGATCGCGGGTTTGATCCCGGCCAGGCCAGATGGATATAAAGAGCCAAAGTATAGCTTCCTTCGGAAGGGAAGTAAAGCCGTGGGTCCCGTGTCGTACATTTACGGCATGATAAAGAACCTCAAGCCTGAAAAAAGAGGACTCTGAGCAAAATTTGTTTCACGCCCTGAATTGAATGGGACGCTAATGACCTGAGATGTTAAAGAGTGTCCGGGGAAAAAATACTGATATGACATATGAGATGAAATGTTACATTGGTAGAGGATTGGTAATTTTTGCCTAGAATGAAGTTTCTCAAGCCTAAGTACATCCCCGGCATTCACGATTTATGAGGACTGGAAAATTTGGAGGAAAAAAAAAAAAACTCAGTCAGAGAGGATGGTCCTGGCGGGAATTGAACCCAGATCTCCCGCTTGTGAGTCCGTGCCTTAACGACCTTGGACACTCATGTTGGTGTGATAAGGGTTAGTTATATATTCAACCCGCAAGAGAGTCTGGGAATTCTACAAAAAGAAAGTAAAATCTGCAAGTGTCAGGTATCATCAATGTTAATTCCAAACCAGGTATGCAAGAAAAATATCGCAGTATATTTGATATAAAAGACAGTCGAACATGGAGAATTTAGGTTTTGCTTGTAGATGACAAAAGTCCACAAGTTATAAGACGAAGAGGCAATAAATACCATCAGAAATTATTAAATTCAGCATTATCACTTAGCCTTTTTCCTTTCTGAATCAGACAACTCGTTATGAACAACAAAGTGCATATTCATTATAAACACTCCATTTTCCTATTTAAGTTCACGATTATGAGTTGTTACATAATGTGTTTTTCTTCAGGCGTAGGTTTTGTATGTTCTAAAGAAAAGGACATCAAAACCTACTAAGAATCCTACTGTAAATATTTTAAATATATTGGCCAATATATCGCACTAAACTTCAGTATTCCGGCCAGTAAGCCTGTTACACAAATCCTGTACCAGTCTCTGCCTTCAAAAATGTAATTCAGTTGGATTTGATTTTTCATTTGGAATGTAATTCAGACGATGTTGATTTTGTTTTGTCTATTGCTCTACTCTACGTTCTTGCATACATTTTATATACAGTTCTCATATACATTTTTTAGCTTACTTCAGCTAAACAAAATATTATACAGATAAATGTTTTATAGTCTTCATCATCATTATCCGATAAGTCTGTGTGCAAAATTTAAGTTAAAAAATGTTGTTAACACCAAAAGCATTATCTGCGCCTTCTAGAGGATGTATTTTGTGTACGCAACTTTAAATAATTAAATAAAAATGTAATTTACAATTAAGCAATTGAAATGTAGGGTATTTCTACATCAATGATTACACAATCATCTTGGGCCCACAGAGAGCAGGAAGTGGGCTGTTTTCGGATGATTGCGTGGACCAAAATGAGAATCGGGTAAATATCCGCTTAGGACTAGCCTTAGCGGACAGTGGAGAATTTAGCATTGAATGAAAGCTGGTGTATTATCGAAGAGACGGTTTATAACGATCAAGACCAGTATGTCACAAAACATAAAATGTTGGATTCCAACTCATAAAGTTATGCATCTTAAGTGCCATAGCAAAAGAGCAGATAATTTGGTGATATTTGATTATATTCAAAATGCAGAGCAAAACATATATTTGGAATTTCCGGGGTAAGTATTTATCTTTGCAAAAACTCACATGGAAAGAATATTCACAAAAGTACAGAAAATGCAATACTTCTACTTCTTATAGGATAACTAGATAGAACGGCAGCTCCCATTGCGATCAAATATATAACTCAATCTTCAGCAGTAACAGTTGTAGTAGCCCAGTCCCAAAGACGGAGTGTAAAAAATATGTTGCACAGCAAAAAAAAAAAAAAAAAAAGAAAAAGAAAAAAGAAAGAAAGAAAGAAAAAATGAGAAAAAAAATTATATATCATTTTGCAGATTAAAGCTTAAACTCGTTACTTAGTAGTAAGTCATAAAGAGGATCTAAAAAAAAAACTTAAGCTGGCAAGTGTCAAGAAATTACCGAGGGTGCCAAAAAAATGTATACACACTTTCACCATGGATATGTATTTAATATATTTCAAAATTGGACCGAAAAACAACAGTAATGTGTAGTATGATGTTCTGTAAACAGATGCAATTCATATTATGTTATGCTAGCGTTCCTACAACAAAATGGAGCAAAGGTTATCGTTTGAACAGCGGAAAGCAATTTTGGAGTGGTATTGGAAAACAGAGAATGTTTTTGAAGTTCAAAGGCAATGTAGACGTGTACACAACAGAATCGTCAACGCGAGTAACAATTGCACGCATTCGAAACAAATTTGAGACTCATAGTACCGTATAATTTAGAAAACCAGCTACACTGGCAGCACTTTGGGAAGAAATTGAAACGGCACGTGCTGCAATCGCTGAGGACACTTTCGCAAACGTTGCTCAGTCAGAAGTTCAACGTACTCAGAAGTGTATCGACGCCGATGGTGGGCATTTTGAGTAACTGTTGTAACTGTAAAAGTCTAAGATGATTAGTGCTCATCATTTTCTGCTACTGTGAATTCAGTTTTGTTATGTTAACACAGTTGTTTCTTTGCTTGAATTGTGTATACATTTTTGGCACCCTCTGTACATGATAAAGTAATCTGCACCTTCACTTTAATAACCAGTGCATTGAGTAAAACGACAAAAAACCAGCTAATTAAGGGTTCAGTTATGTCTATTTTAGTGCATTATCTAAATTAATTTACTTAGATTTAGCACTACATACTACATAAAAGCACATAAAACCCGATGAGCACATGATGAATTAGTGTGTTCATTTTCACATTAGTTCCTGAATTAATAATAAATCTGCAGCCCCCTGATTATGCGTTGCTGTATAGTTTTAGAACGTGCTCAATATTATGCATAGTTACCAATGCAAGCTCATCGAGACGGTCTCTCTTGAGAAGTGTGCTCCGCTTAGAGAAACCTGGGCAACTATTGCGATTTTGAGGAATGAGCGTTGTTGACCTCGAAAAGCGGCAAATCATGGTACTCTGAAGACTAACATAATATATCACAGTGAAAATTGGTAGTGAACGTGTAAATGGCACTGTGTTGTCGTATTACAGCAGCATTTACAGCATTGTGAGCCACCGCGTTTCACAGGGCTCGTTCCTCAAAATCGCATTAGTTAGTGACTGGCAAACAAGAAGGTAGAAGAGAGCTTAACGGGCCATCAGCCCCTACTAAATTTTTAATACCTTATGGGAAGATTAATTCCTTTTTTGTAGAGAACGTGAGAGTGGGGAAAAGTTGAATGTGCCATAAAACACTCACACTGATCAAACAATTTAATATTCAACAGCAATATTCTTTAAAACACACTTTTATATTCGACAAATGCTTTGGTGGAAAACGTCAGAAGTAAATACAGTGGCGCAAAGAATTCATAATTGCGGTAATAGTGCTAATACTTTAATTTCAAATACCAGAGCAGTTGGTTTTAAAGTGAAAATCATGATACTCTATAGCTTATTATAATGTATATATTTGTTTACATTAATCATTATAAATAGAATAAAAATAACGCACTTACTGAATCAGCTGCGAGAATCTGTTAAAGAATTTCATGTGAAATTGCGACAAAAGCGAAATCGTTTATTGAAGGAGAATTTATGATGAGATGCTTATTTATCGTGACGGATAATTTCTGATAGGATAAGCGAATGTTGTATTGCTATCTTATAGAACTGTGGTAATGCTAATTCAGAACTTAGACGACGATCTTGAGATACAATTAAATGAATGCAGTAAGATTTTTCAAGCATACCCATTGTTTTGACGAAGTAATATAAATATTTGTAACATTTCTCAATTTGTAACATGCGAATAAAACCAAATAACAGAAGAAATGTTACACTTTATTCCCATGCTGAACAATCAAGAGAGCAGCACATTTGCTCTAGAAAATGTTTACAAATTAATTTTTTAAAGAAGAGATTAATTTGTATGGTAACTGATAGTGCTCTGGCTACTACTGGTAAAGGCGTTAGATTCATTGAGCATCTCCAAAATAAAAGCAATGCGTTTAGACTATTCATAATTTCTATTCATAGAATTATTCTCCAATAAAATCTCTGCCCTAAAGATAAAACGCTTAACAATGTAATGAATGTATTAGTACGAAAAATCAAAGGTTTTAGAGCAAGTGAGTTAGATAATTTGCGATTTAAATGATCCTTAAAGACGACTGATTGTGCATATGGATGGAGGTGTGCTGTACTATACCTAGGTGCGTTGGCTAATTAGAGGTCAAGTGTTGAAGTTATTTTTCGCCATTAGATATACTTGCTTATGAGCATGTAAGTCCAAAGCTCCGTAGCAAAAAGTGGGTTTGTGATTTAGCATTCTTAACAGAATTCTAAAAGCATGTTTGTACATTAAACATTTCTCTTAAGGAAAATAATATACAGATTGCTGGAACGTGTAATAGAGTTATGACATGTCAAACTGTTACAGGGAGAGATACTTATGAAGTAAGGGCATGGCAAATTTTCTACTACTTTCAACAGTAGCAGAACACCTAGAGGATTATGATGTAAAGGACTACTCTGAAGTTTTGAATATGAGGTATCATGCATTTGAATCAATATATATATATTTGGTTATTATGGCAGTGATTTTAAAATATTTTCCATTACATTTTCAATAAATGTAGATAATGTTCCTGCTGAATATCCAATCAATATTAATGAGCTAATACGCAATACGGAGTTAAGGGTATATTTTATAATAAGCAATGCTTGTTCCAGTTCTGTGGACACTTTCCCTAAAATGAATTTCTAATCTACATAAATTATGTTAGAATCCTAAACATGTTTGGAACCCGCTGATGCATATCTGTTTTCTATATTGAAAATATGCAACATAAGTATGTTTGGAAGCAACTGATGCATACAATTAGCTGTTTTCTATAATGAGCATATCCAACTTATGTGTGTTTGGAACCCACTGATGCTTAAAATAGCTCTTTTCTCTAATGAAAATGTGCAAATTAGTATGTTTGGAACCCACTGATGCATACAAATAGCTGTTTTCTCTAATAAAAATATCCAATTTAGGCATGTTTGGAACCCACTGATTCATACAAATAGCTGTTTTCTCTAATGAAAATGGCAACTTAGTATGTTTGAAACCCACTGATGCATACAAATAGCTGTTTTCTCTAATGAAAATGTGCAACTTAGTATGTTTGGAACCCACTGATGCATACTAATAGCTGTTTTCTCTAATAAAAATATCCAATTTAGGCATGTTTGGAACCCACTGATGCATACAAATAGCTGTTTTCTCTAATAAAAATATCCAATTTAGGCATGTTTGGAACCCACTGATGCATACAAATAGCTGTTTTCTCTAATGAAAATATCCAATTTAGGCGTGTTTGGAATCCACTGATGCATACAAATAGTCATTTTCTCTAATGAAAATGTGCAACTTAGTATGTTTGGAACCCACTGATGCATACAAATAGCTGTTTTCTCTAATAAAAATATTCAATTTAGGTATGTTTGGAACCCACTGATGCATACAAATAGCTGTTTTCTCTAATAAAATATCCAATTTAGGCGTGTTTGGAATCCACTGATGCATACAAATAGCTGTTTTCTCTAATAAAAATATCCAATTTAGGCATGTTTGGAACCCACTGATGCATACAAATAGCTGTTTTCTTTAATGAAAATGTGCAACTTAGTATGTCTGGAACCCACTGATGCATACAAATAGCTGTTTTCTCTAATAAAAATATCCAATTTAGGCATGTTTGGAACCCACTGATGCATACAAATAGCTGTTTTCTCTAATAAAAATATCCAATTTAGGCGTGTTTGGAATCCACTGATGCATACAAATAGCTGTTTTCTCTAATGAAAATGTGCAACTTAGTATGTTTGGAACCCACTGATGCATACAAATAGCTGTTTTCTCTAGTGAAAATTTCCAATTTAGGCATGTTTGGAACCCACTGATGCATAGAAATAGCTGTTTTCTCTAATAAAAATATCCAATTTAAGCATGTTTGGAACCCACTGATGCATACAAATAGCTGTTTTCTCTAATAAAAATATCCAATTTAGGCATGTTTGGAACCCACTGATGCATACAAATAGCTGTTTTCTCTAATAAAAATATCCAATTTAGGCATGTTTGGAACCCACTGATGCATACAAATAACTGTTTTCTCTAATAAAAATATCCAATTTAGGCATGTTTGGAACCCACTGATGCATACAAATAGCTGTTTTCTCTAATAAAAATATCCAATTTAGGTATGTTTGGAACCCACTGATGCATACAAATAGCTGTTTTCTCTAATAAAAATATCCAATTTAGGCATGTTTGGAACCCACTGATGCATACAAATAGCTGTTTTCTCTAATAAAAATATCCAATTTAGGCATGTTTGGAATCCACTGATGCATATAAATAGCTGTTTTCTCTAATGAAAATGTGCAACTTACTATGTCTGGAACCCACTGATGCATACAAATAGCTGTTTTCTCTAATAAAAATATCCAATTTAGGCATGTTTGAAACCCACTGATGCATATAAATAGCTGTTTTCTCTAATAAAAATATCCAATTTAGGCATGTTTGGAACCCACTGATGCATACAAATAGCTGTTTTCTCTAGTGAAAATTTCCAATTTAGGTATGTTTGGAACCCACTGATGCATACAAATGGCTGTTTTCTCTAGTGAAAATATCCAATTTAAGTATGTTTGGAACCCACTGATGCATACAAATAGCTGTTTCCTCTAGTGAAAATATCCTATTTAGGCATGTTTGGAACCCACTGATCCATACAAATAGCCGTTTTCCGAAATGAAAATATGCAAAATCTATATGAGAAAGTGTAATTCACATGATAACCTCAATTGTGTTTTAAGACTTGATCTATCTAAATCTAGAGTTTACACAATTGAAGAAACATTATAAATGAAAAGAATGCAAAAATCCCGAAGAGTAAAAAAAGTTGCAATGTATTTTCTTTATAATGTTTGGACAATTAGAAGGCCACCATTACTTTGTATGCAATCGAGTCAACTTATTTTCTTTCCTTTATGTTCTCTGTTGTAATAAATGTCCGAGTTTCTACATAATAAGGTTAACGCACCTGCTTATGTAAAGGCTATACACGTCGGTTATTTAGTTCGTTGTTAAAAGATAAGAGTGTACTATTTGCGTAATAAAACCGCAATTTACTTCCAAATAGCTCGAAATAGAATTAGTTGTTAATGAACTGTTCGTTGCAGCTCTCGTAATAACGGGCCTGCCGGTAACAATGAAACTAGAAAATTTATGTCATATTATTATTTTTTTAATCTGAATGAAGTCGGGTTTGCTGCGTATACAACAATGTTTGCTGTCGGTCCTGGTGGTGTAGTGGTAACCATACTTGTCTTCTAACCCCAAGAAATAATACCTAAATTGGATATTTTCATTAGAGAAAACAGCTATTTGTATGCATCAGTGGGTTCCAAACATGCCTAAATTGGATATTTTTATTAGAGAAAACAGCTATTTGTATGGATCAGTGGGTTCCAAACGTACCTAAATTGGATATTTTAATTAGAGAAAACAGCTATTTGTATGCATCAGTGGGTTCCAAACATACTAAGTTGCACATTTTCATTAGAGAAAACAGCTATTTGTATGCATCAGTGGGTTCCAGACATACTAAGTTGCACATTTTCATTAGAGAAAACAGCTATTTGTATGCATCAGTGGGTTCCAAACATGCCTAAATTGGATATTTTTATTAGAGAAAACAGCTATTTGTATGCATCAGTGGGTTCCAAACATGCCTAAATTGGATATTTTCACTAGAGAAAACAGCTATTTGTATGCATCAGTGAGTTCCAAACATGCCTAAATTGGATATTGTCACTAGAGAAAACAGCTATTTCTATGCATCAGTGGGTTCCAAACATGCCTAAATTGGATATTTTTATTAGAGAAAACAGCTATTTGTATGCATCAGTGGGTTCTAAACATGCCTAAATTGGATATTTTTATTAGAGAAAACAGCTATTTGTATGCATCAGTGGGTTCCAGACATACTAATTTGCACATTTTCATTAGAGAAAACAGCTATTTGTATGCATCAGTGGGTTCCAAACATGCCTAAATTGGATATTTTTAATAGAGAAAACAGCTATTTCTATGCATCAGTGGGTTCCAAACATGCCTAAATTGGATATTTTCACTAGAGAAAACAGCTATTTGTATGCATCAGTGGGTTCCAAACATGCCTAAATTGGATATTGTCACTAGAGAAAACAGCTATTTGTATGCATCAGTGGGTTCCAAACATACTAAGTTGCACATTTTCATTAGAGAAAACAGCTATTTGTATGCATCAGTGGGTTCCAAACATGCCTAAATTGGATATTTTTAATAGAGAAAACAGCTATTTCTATGCATCAGTGGGTTCCAAACATGCCTAAATTGGATATTTTCACTAGAGAAAACAGCTATTTGTATGCATCAGTGGGTTCCAAACATACCTAAATTGGATATTGTCACTAGAGAAAACAGCTATTTGTATGCATCAATGGGTTCCAAACATACTAAGTTGCACATTTTCATTAGAGAAAACAGCTATTTGTATGCATCAGTGGATTCCAAACATGCCTAATTTGGATATTTTTATTAGAGAAAACAGCTATTTGTATGCATCAGTGGGTTCTAAACATGCCTAAATTGGATATTTTTATTAGAGAAAACAGCTATTTGTATGCATCAGTGGGTTGCACATTTTCATTAGAGAAAACAGCTATTTGTATGCATCAGTGGGTTCCAAACATACTAAGTTGCACATTTTCATTAGAGAAAACAGCTATTTGTATGCATCAGTGGATTCCAAACACGCCTAAATTGGATATTTTTATTAGAGAAAACAGCTATTTGTATGCATCAGTGGGTTCTAAACATGCCTAAATTGGATATTTTTATTAGAGAAAACAGCTATTTGTATGCATCAGTGGGTTCCAAACATACTAAGTTGCACATTTTCATTAGAGAAAACAGCTATTTGTATGCATCAGTGGGTTCCAAACATGCCTAAATTGGATATTTTTAATAGAGAAAACAGCTATTTCTATGCATCAGTGGGTTCCAAACATGCCTAAATTGCATATTTTCATTAGAGAAAACAGCTATTTGTATGCATCAGTGGGTTCCAAACATACCTAAATTGGATATTGTCACTAGAGAAAACAGCTATTTGTATGCATCAGTGGGTTCCAAACATACTAAGTTGCACATTTTCATTAGAGAAAACAGCTATTTGTATGCATCAGTGGATTCCAAACACGCCTAATTTGGATATTTTTATTAGAGAAAACAGCTATTTGTATGCATCAGTGGGTTCTAAACATGCCTAAATTGGATATTTTTATTAGAGAAAACAGCTATTTATATGCATCAGTGGGTTCCAGACATACTAAGTTGCACATTTTCATTAGAGAAAACAGCTATTTGTATGCATCAGTGGGTTCCAAACATGCCTAAATTGGATATTTTTAATAGAGAAAACAGCTATTTCTATGCATCAGTGGGTTCCAAACATGCCTAAATTGGATATTTTCACTAGAGAAAACAGCTATTTGTATGCATCAGTGGGTTCCAAACATACCTAAATTGGATATTGTCACTAGAGAAAACAGCTATTTGTATGCATCAGTGGGTTCCAAACATACTAAGTTGCACATTTTCATTAGAGAAAACAGCTATTTGTATGCATCAGTGGGTTCCAAACATGCCTAAATTGGATATTTTTAATAGAGAAAACAGCTATTTCTATGCATCAGTGGGTTCCAAACATGCCTAAATTGGATATTTTCACTAGAGAAAACAGTTATTTGTATGCATCAGTGGGTTCCAAACATACCTAAATTGGATATTGTCACTAGAGAAAACAGCTATTTGTATGCATCAGTGGGTTCCAAACATACTAAGTTGCACATTTTCATTAGAGAAAACAGCTATTTGTATGCATCAGTGGATTCTAAACACGCCTAAATTGGATATTTTTATTAGAGAAAACAGCTATTTGTATGCATCAGTGGGTTCTAAACATGCCTAAATTGGATATTTTTATTAGAGAAAACAGCTATTTGTATGCATCAGTGGGTTGCACATTTTCATTAGAGAAAACAGCTATTTGTATGCATCAGCGGGTTCCAAACATAGTAAGTTGCACATTTTCATTAGAGAAAACAGCTATTTGTATGCATCAGTGGATTCCAAACACGCCTAAATTGGATATTTTTATTAGAGAAAACACCTATTTGTATGCATCAGTGGGTTCCAAACATGCCTAAATTGGATATTTTTATTAGAGAAAACAGCTATTTATATGCATCAGTGGGTTTCAAACATGCCTAAATTGGATATTTTTAATAGAGAAAACAGCTATTTCTATGCATCAGTGGGTTCCAAACATGCCTAAATTGGATATTTTCACTAGAGAAAACAGCTATTTGTATGCATCAGTGGGTTCCAAACATACCTAAATTGGATATTGTCACTAGAGAAAACAGCTATTTGTATGCATCAGTGGGTTCCAAACATACTAAGTTGCACATTTTCATTAGAGAAAACAGCTATTTGTATGCATCAGTGGATTCCAAACACGTCTAAATTGGATATTTTTATTAGAGAAAACAGCTATTTGTATTCATCAGTGGGTTCTAAACATGCCTAAATTGGATATTTTTATTAGAGAAAACAGCTATTTGTATGCATCAGTGGATTCCAAACACGCCTAAATTGGATATTTTTATTAGAGAAAACAGCTATTTGTATGCATCAGTGGGTTCTAAACATGCCTAAATTGGATATTTTTATTAGAGAAAACAGCTATTTGTATGCATCAGTGGGTTCCAAACATGCCTAAATTGAATATTTTTATTAGAGAAAACAGCTATTTGTATGCATCAGTGGGTTCCAAACATACTAAGTTGCACATTTTCATTAGAGAAAACAGCTATTTGTATGCATCAGTGGGTTCCAAACATACTAAGTTGCACATTTTCATTAGAGAAAACAGCTATTTGTATGCATCAGTGGATTCCAAACACGCCTAAATTGGATATTTTCACTAGAGAAAACAGCTATTTGTATGGAAATTTCTTATTTCTTTGATTAGTGTGCTGAAAATAAATATTGACATAATGCTGGTACTTGTAAAAACATGTACATAGTATATAGTATAATATGTAAAATATTATTAGGATTAACCTGGAACAACTTACATTATTTTGTTCTTTATCATTCCATATTAGGTCTTACAGAGGACTTATAATATTTGCATTGAATCCTACATTTTTAGTACATTCTCTTAACTTTTGATTAAAACTTCAGTATGCTTTGCATTCCTGCACAGAAGGTAGGTATAACCAACAGGCCACCACTATGTAGCAGCTCTGCTCTGAACATCCCCTAGCCAACTTTTTAGAGCACAAACGTCTCCAAGCTGGACGGAGAAGCTTTCATCTTAGAGGTAAAATGCTCACAATTGAAAATATATATCACGGTTTTCATTTTACAAGAAACAGCTATATTGTGGATGACAGAACCGAAACATGTTATGCGTATACAACAATGTTTGCTGTCGGTCCTGGTTGTGTAGTGGTAACCATACTTGTCTTCTAACCCCAAGATCGCGGATTCAAACCGGGCCAGGATCGATGGATTTTTTCTGGCGTAAAAATCCTATGTATGGCTTCCTTCGGAAGGGAAGTAAAGCCGTGGGTCTCGTGTCGTACATTTGCGACACGAAAAAGAACCTCAAGCCTGAAAGAAGAGGCCTCTGAGCAAAATTTGTCCGCCGTTTCACGCCCACAATTGAATGGGACGCTGATGACCTTGAGTTGTTAAAGAGCGTCCTCAAATAAAACGAACCAATCAACAATGTTAGCTGTGATTAGAGTGAGTGAGGTCTACGGGGCAACTGGAGATGCACACCGAATTGTATTTATCGTTGTTATAAACTTGGAGAGTTTCTACGTTGCGTTATGTAAAATGGCATGCTAATAAAGCATTATTCACACTTAAAATTATATTTCTGGACACCTCTAAGCGGAACACTGAATATATAGCGTTTTTACGAATAGAAAAGCTCCATTGTGGCCAGTTTATATTGGAGAAAATCTTTTAATTGAATTGAAAAAATATTTCGATTTAATTCATCGCTTTTTATTCCACTTTGAACTATGATCAACACCAGTTTGCTCTTCAAAGTGAAAATTTAGCCCTAAGGTTATATTTGTGACAAAAATTTCCAATATAAGCTTCCGCTTATTTAACAATTTATCGAATCACTCCAAAAAGTTGGAAGTAGTTTCGAGCATTAGCATACATTTAGCTTATAGCTTTTGACGATTAATCCGATAACTTTCAGGATCTTTTGATATGCTCATCCTCTGTTGCAAATATGTAAAAGCAGTTATTCGTTCATTAAAAATGTTATTAGACATGGGGCATCATTATAAATATCATTCATCTCATTTGCCTTTTCTTTTGCTGGATCTAAATATTTGTACTAGGTACCAATGAAAGGTGATGCAGCTGACAAACATTGGTTTGTTTAGCATTGCAGTATGAAAAATACAATATTCAGATCTCATCTCATAATAGAAATAAATGTAATAGCATTATTTGAAACTTTGCTATAAAAATCATCCTCAAACTCTTCCACAAAATTATAACGAAAAATAAATTCCTTAAGGATACTTACTAGAAATGTTCGTGCTTAACCTCAACAGAATACAAGACGAGTTTTCTGAAATATGTAATATTTATCCAAATTTAACTTCTACTATTCTATATCATAAATTGCCTTTAAATTTGTCTAAACTTAATTATTTTATAATTATTTTAATAAACCAGAATAAACATTACCTTTAACATTATTACTGCTTTAGTTGCACTTTACCCATAAATTATTAATCTCAGCAACCTCAAATTTTAATGAAAATATGATACTTAACATTCCTTCTGAAATAATATGTAACATAAAGAAAAATTTTAATTTTTAAAAATATTGCATACAGTCATGATTTTATGTAAATTTCGAACCGTATTTTTGTTTTCAGAACTCTCATGCATGCATAAGTTAAAAGTTTTTGCCAGCTATTAGAGCAATGTGTTTTGAGCATGCTCAAAAGAGTTCATAGCTTATCTTAATATTTTTTAAGAAATGTACAAGTTATGCAAATTAAAAAAAAGATATGTGGGGTGTAACATACGGTCATATTTAAATTGCCACATAAGTAATTTAAATTCCCCAAACAAACAAAAATTCAATATGAATGTGATCTGTATGTAGTGTCATTTTATGCATAAAACCAAAAATGAATTTTTGACCCAAAATTCGAAATCAGTAGAAAAGTGGGTGTAAAAAACAGGCCGCCATATTTAAATGCTCGTTTAAATTTATTTAAATACTGCAAAGACACAAAAATTATATGTGGACATAATCTGTAAACTATTTCATATTATGCATATATCAAAAATAGATTTTTGAACCAAAATCTATAGCAAGTGTTCTTAAAAGCTATGAAACTTTTTTACGCCCAGAGAGTTTGGATTATTTTCTTTAATTTGCTCCCTATTATGCCAATAAACTAATTTATAAACAAAATCTTGATTTTGATTACATGCTTTCTTCATATGTTAGTTTTTAAACCGTGATACTACATATATAAACTCCGATTATGTTCTACAGGCTAAAATTATATATCTTTGTAATTCATATTAGATCTTTTAGTTTTAGGTAATTATGCATTATTAGTTATTGTATATGCTTTTGTGATTTTTCGGTAAGTTTATGATTTCAATAATTATTTTGTTATTTTTCAAACGTCTCTGTTTTAATATATATTTATTAAGTTATGCTGCTGAAACAAATGATTCTAACTGAGGAACACACTACCAATATGGGGCCTAGCTGACCAGCACGTTCTCAGTTGCTCTGTGGACATCAGAGTCATAACACTGCAATGTCCCCGGTATGCAGTTTCTAAGCAACTCAGTCCCTTAGATGAACTGTATGAGCTAATCTGATAGATTCGGGAGTGTTTTTGGAGCTGTAGCCGAATTGCTGATCTACAAATAATACTGAAATAATTCAAACTAAAGCAAATGTATTAGGTAATACTGTTAGCCAGCTCAGAGGAAATCATTTTAACAAATGGTAATATTTTATTTACTTGTGAAATAAATGTTTGCACTGAGAAAATCATTATTTTGCGGGTAAAGCATACCTGTATGATGAACTAAGCAGGTAAAGAAAGTGCAACTCTTATTTTCCTAGAGTTCGCTGTCAGAAACGCATAATTATTTACAAGCATAATTTTTAAAGAATTAGGACGTGTGTTAATAAAGTGTTAATTCCTAAGTATAAAGTGCGTGTGAAACTTTAATAACCTCGTCCTATCCCATTAAGTTTAGAGTGTCTAGTACTATTGCTTTCGTATAAACAGTAACACACTCATACGAGATACCCAGAAATTCTCCTGCGTTATCACTTGTACATTCATACTCGTATATTTATTTGTATGTATGTGTGAATGACCATGTTGATTTTTACAAGGACAATCTAACATGTACGGTCATAAAGCCCATGCGACAGTTGTACTTACTTGAATGTATTATTAAAACTAGTACAATAAAAATCCATTACTACTACATTAAGCATTAAGTAGAATGTGCACATATAATATTTCTCTTATTATTGAAAATATCAGACGATTCTCTCACTCCCTCACCCGAACTCTGTTAGTACTAAACGATGCTGAAAGAGATTTTAGAGACGTGACAACTTGTTTTCTTCAGCCTACTCTGACAGCGTATCGTCTCAACGTAACATAAACAACTGGTCGACTGCAATCTACATTCCAGGAAAACAATTCATTCAAGGCTTGTCCGTTACTGTACCAGATAACGCCATTGTAAGTTAAAGAATTTTCCGAAATGTTATATTAGGCGTCCTATTGCAGAAGAATCAACATTAAGAAAATAGTGTGCACCCCCTACACTAAGAATGAAGCATAATAAATTTTCGTTGTTATGGCACATCCAGTGACGCTGAAAGTCGCCGAGATCCTACGCCATATCGTAGGTCAGCAAGGATATTTTTATAGCATTTTCCGCGCAGACTCACCGATTATAATATTCACCAAAACTATTGTTTTGCGATGTAATTTCGCGACTCTATAGGGTACTATAATCTCAACAATACTATTACTTGAGTTAATTTCCGTATGCACAAAAAGCAAATGAACGCTGAATGTTCCCTATCAGCTAGTTGCGCCTTTTGCCCCTCCTCAGTCCTAACGCAATAATGCATTTCTGTTGAAATCACAGTATATTGTTAAATTCAAGCCTAGTCCACATTTGTAGCATATCATTTTAGTTATAACTATGAAACGATGTCGCTCTTTTCCTCCCGTACTAAAAATCGAGTTGATATTTTTAGGCCCCAAATCACACCAATCTCTTATACTTAGATTTATAACATCCTTCTTAATTCATTTCTTTCTGAATATAAACACTCCTAAAACAAATAAAGTACAGATAAGGAGAGCATAAATATTGTCTTCAGGCATCCGTTGTCAGTCGAAACGGCAGAAGAGGGAAAAGGAAAGGCTGATCACCATTCATTGCAGCAAAGATAGGCTTTCTTAGAGATATAATATTACATTTTAAAATTCCGAAGAGGAAAGTCAATTATCTCTTACTGGCGAAAGCAAAACAGTCGGTAATAATCTAAAAAAAAAAAAAAAACTGGTAGGACTGGAGGATCCCTTTGCTAACTTTCTTGAGAAAGATAAACAAAGAATGAAAAAAAAAGCATTGAGGAGTGCCTTCACAAACTTGATGTACAATTTCCCATTGTACATATAGGGCCTCAGCTGCTGGAGTTGGCGAAGGATTATACTGTGGGCTATATCATCAGGGAACAAGAACATGTCCCTCTTCGATTATTTCCATACCATCGTGTCCTGAATCCAATTGAGATGAACAGGGGCATAATAAAGGTAGGTGAGGCCGATAAATGTTTGTCATCGTTTTTGCACGAGAAAGAAAACATTTGTCCGCAGTCCAATTTATCAATTCTTACTATAACCGGCCCAAATGTGAGCATGTTGCAAAAGTTGAGTAAAATTATTTCGAACGGAATCGCATTATGAATGGGAAATTGGTAACATGATTATTTCCTTGGCCTCCGCTGAAGATAATTCCATTCTTAAAGCCAAAACAAATGACCCGTTTCCGGAGGAGTGGAAGACTGGCGAGGTAAAGATGGATACGCCCAGCAGCAGTTAAGTGAGGAAATGCATGCAGCAGACCGTTAAGACCAGACATAACTGCGTTTATAAAGCGGTTTAGGCTACAGCAAAGTATCGCTTGGAAAAAAGTGCCTTTATGTAGTTTAACTTCTTTTAACATTCTGGTAAAGTAGTCGTCAGGTTTATCATCCACGTGACGAAGGTTGGTTTCTAAATGACATTTTAGTTTATTCGGAGGTATGCATTCTGGTGGCAATTTTGTCATTATATTTACAATATATCTATATCTGCACCGCCACCAATGTTTGCTGTGTCACTTTTATTTTACCTCCTGCAATGAAAAACATATAATTAAATAAAACGTTTACAGGTTTGGGGAAGTTAAAAATATATATTATAGGTTTACTTGAATACAGCACGATTCAGTTAACTTATGTTCATAAATCAAGATCGCAGACACAGCTTTTTATATACACAAACATCAAGTACCGCGGAAGTTTAAGCAATGGCAATGGGAAGCCATTTTTAACGTTCTATTTTTATACATGTGTTTTCTTTTTGTGCTGAGGACTTTCTATTTTTTATAATTTTGGTTTGTTACACAAGAAAATAAAAATTACAAATAATTAGTGACCAATAAAACCTCACTCTCATGGTCCAACGGCTTAAGTAATTGTTTTACAAACTCAACTGTATATATAAAGAAGTAAATAACTTTAGTTTAAGTACAGACTTTCGTTATGTAAGCGTTCTTTTTTAAATATACAGACTGGGTTTTGGCTTATAATCTTGATCTCTTGTGCAACTACCTCAAACAAAGTAATGAGCATTTCGTAGCCGTTTGCAAGCCTCAGAATTCAGCTACCACTTTCCGATACCCACATCTTCCACTAACACGCTCAAACACTGTCATTTGGAAGCCAGCTATTCACGTTGTATTAACCAAGGCTCAGATTTCGCCATAAATTATTCAGTTCTCCTTCTGTGAGCAACTGACCCCCTTTTAGGTCACTGCTTTCGAATTTCAAGTCTTTCGAAATACCAAATTCTTGAAATGGTCTGGCTTCGACTTCTGACGATAGATGAATGGTAAACAATATTTTCCGGTTATATGGTATAGGTAGGTGCACACTGCGAAGAACTGGCAGATAGCTGAATAAACGTTTAAATAGGATACGAGTTATTTTTTAGGTTATGCCTAATAATTGTGGAGTCGAAATTGTCGTTAATTACCTCCAAATCATAGATATAGCTAAAGACACAACTTTTTTGTGGGCAACCTTTAGGTCTGTGAACAATAGCAACACCTTATTTTAATTTCCTACGCGGCATCCGATGCATAAATTACATGCTAGCGCACACTTTGATTCAATGTAGAAAATTCGTTATCAAGAACGTAATAGGTATAACTACATTTATTATCACACTGTGACATATTGCAACCTTAGATGTAAAGTCGCACTGCATTAACTGTACTTTGGGGACCTTTTTCAATTCTTCTGTGTAAACTTTCCGCTAATCCAACTTAATTTGTCGTTTTCGTTCAGGAAAATTGTTTAACCCTTAATATGAGGTCCATAAGCGGCCTAAACCGAGCAATAATCAATTTTCTACAGAACCATCTTCCTCGAACAAGAAATCTATAATGGTAAGATTATTTTGAATTCAGCATAAGGTTATTGCCACATTTGTGCGAAAAACCCACGAAACATTAAATGTTTAAAATGATTACGAATAAACTCATTCTGACAAGGATACATTACTGCTATTTCCGTTGCTAAATACTCTTATTTCGAAAGTATCCAGCAATGTAACAGATGTGGCTTCACCATCTCAAAGAAATGCATTTTAAATGTGCGTATCAAGAATGAAAGATTTATTTCAATGGGCAAGAAACAGGCAAATCCATGACCAGCCACCACCCATACTTGCGAGTTAATTCGGAAGGTTAAAGTCCTTTCTCTGGTCCAAATTGAGTAACACAGAGTCATTTATTTTAATTTGGAAATGTAAGATACAACACCGTTATCAAGCGATATTTTAACCTAAAGGCAATTTGGCTTCGTCAGGATAAGGTTTCAAGCTATACGCATCCTTAGATCCGCCATTTTGGAGGATATGGAGGGGAACGGAAATATATTCCATTCCTTACAGTGACATTCCTATTAAAGTATTAATGTACTCTGAGCACCGTGGTTATTGAAAAGGGCCCTTGAAGGTAGAAGTCGAAACTGTGACCGGTATTTGGAAAGCCTGACAGGAGGAGTGGAATAAAAAGAACATTAATGTACTTTGGCACAGCTATTCTCTGTTTAGCAAAAGCTGAGATGCGATGTCAACAAACGCACGTGCTTGTTGACCATTGCACAAACGCTGCTTTACTCCTCCTTTGTAAATAGTTTATGACATATCTGCTCAGATCAACCTGTTATTTCGATTATTAATAAATAAGATGTTCAATAAATATATGTAAGAGACGTTTTGAAGCAATAATCGCTTTAATTGTATATGAAACTGCTGTACTGATAATAAGACACTGTGACCATTGTGGGACTAATAAAAAGATGATTGCTTCAATGTGCATACCTTACTCCCCCCATTTCTGCCCATGTCCAGTCATAGTGCCTTATCTCCGCCTTTTAGCCCCAGCACAAGCACGGTAGGATAAGTTGCTTAATTGTTTGTTGACTATGCATATCATCTTCTAGTAGACAAGGATTGGTGAAAAGTGTAATGCAAAGCAATAGCTCCCAATTGAAGTCACCACACAGAACATTATCACTGGTGAAGGCATGATTTTCTCTGAAGTTACAAGCTGTATGAATTTAATAACTTTGTTGTGAGTGTAACTTTGTGGTTCTCATCCACTTTCATTATAATAATCTTCAGCTATTTGAATGAACAAAGGAAATCTTGAAACAACAGAGCTTGAGACAAAGCTACTGAAAGTAACAACTTCCTGCTACTTTTAAGCATCCCATTGCTTTCAACAACGATGTTGTGGATATAACAAATATGTAATTAAGTTCACCATGTATACATTAAACAACATTTTTCCTCACGCTGTCGAAAACTGATTTTGGGCCATTTATGAGGCATATAACTTGAATGCTAGCAGTTCTTTATCCTAATTGAAAATAAATGCAATTATTAGTATGTGTTCATCCTAGAGGAATGTTGAATATGTGCAGATTAACAATTTATATGTATCAAAAATAATATTTTTCAATAGAAGTTGCGAATGATAGGGCAACGTCAGGCTTGGCTAATTTCAATGGCTACACCTCAAAAATGAACTTCCCATTTTGTACACTTACTCTCATTCACCATCCATTTTGCAGTATGCTTAAACACAAAATAATAAAAACGAAAGTTACGACAGCAGCGACACAACAATATAAACATCATCAATAATAATAATAATAATAATAATAATAATAATAATAATAGTAATAATAATAATAATAATAATAATAATAATAATAATAATAATAATAATAATAATAATAATAATAATAATAATAAAGACGCAAGTGCAGATTCTGTTGTAATTGCTTATGAATGTAATACCTGGGAGTAAGAGCAACACCTTACTAAAAGTATATACAATTCTATATGTGCTTATAGAATTGCTATTTATTAAAAATAAATAAAAGATATAAAGCGTTTATTATTTATGGCTTCAACATTAATGAAATAAAAAGCACGAGTACATGCGACATATACAATCGTAATTTTACCTGTGGTGATGACTCTTGGCGACTAGCTGTATGGTGGCGCTAGTATTAACACCGAGAGCGAGCGAGAACAGTATTTGGATGCAAACTAAAGTAATGAACTACTGCAAAAATTTATTAAAGAAACAATAATAATTTTAAAAATTTAATATTTTTCCTCATATGTTTAAATTTAATTCAATAATTCAGGTTCATTTTTTCTAATGTATTATTTTATTTACAACTATTTGCTTGTACTCGCTACATATATACTTTCTAAATGTTTCCTCTCATTTTATTTCTATCTATATTTACGAGATAAGCAGCTTAACCTTTTAAGAACAATACTGCACTAAAATTTTGCATAGAGCTAAATAACACCAGGGTTATAAATGACTAAAATTATGTAAATATTTCACTTTCTTGTAATGCAGATTTTGTGTTCTGATACTCTGTTGAACTCAGAACATTGTCCTTGTAATTGGTAGTAGTATTATCCCCACGGTGGACAACTACATGACGGCACACTGAAAAGGCCGTCCGTAGGAATGCTACTATTTATGCATGTTTTGGCAGCATTTAAAATGTCCGTCACGGGTCTAATTTTTCATTTTTCACAGAGATAAGTACATGCTTTAATGATTAACAAATAAAAAAAAATTAAGCCCACTCTTTATAACGTATATGGTACATTGAACATTGGTCCATCAAAGTGAGTGTGTTGCCAAGGTTGATTGAAATGTTGTGCTCACCTTCTAAACCTGGCAAAGACGATTTTGCAAAAAGATGTAAGAGTAAAGAAATTGCTAGTTTAAAGTGAACACAAAGATGATCGGAGTGTGTGTATGTGTGTGGATAGGGCGTCGGCGAGTTACTGAGCAAAGTTATGGAATATAAGGAGTAAAATATGATAAGGAAGGGACATGTAGCACTGTGATGGGTGAAAATAAGGCGCTTAGTGTTTGGTGGAACGAGGGATATGATTGGACGGAATAAAACGGGTAGCGAATGGACGGTTCGTATACAGAATTAGGAGATAAAAGGGGAAGTTATATGGAATGGGATGATTATTTGTAAAGATAAAAATGTTGTGTGTGTTATTGATAATTGCCGGGCTGGAAAATGCTGAGGATAATTTCAAGTTTCGGTAGATGTGGGTTTAGGGTAGATGATGTGACAAGCATGTTGAATAATGCGACAACATGCGACAAGGATAATAAATTGTCAAACTGTTCGTATAAATATAAGGATTGGGCGAAGTATAGGTTTAATATGGTTATAATTGAGGCCATAACGATATGTGAGAGGGGAGGACGATGTGCGTATAGGTATTATGGTAAATTGGAAAAGGGGCAAGTTGAATGTCCTGAAGGATTATGCTTTGAGCACCAATGCGTTAAGGATAAGAACTGTTAGTACTATAATTCTCCGATAGTAGTGTATGCAGATGACAATACGAGTATGAAAGTGATGTTGAATTGTGACATCATAATGAAGCAATAGATTTGCCGGAAGAGTTGGATTTGAATTGAAAGTTAATGGGAGAGGAGAGTAAATTGGTAGTAGAGAATAATGTAATAGACGAAATGAATATTATTTTTCAGATAATTTTGTGTACATATTTGGTGAATGTGGAAATAGTATGAGATTTCAGGGTAGGTGTGTGAAGGGAGAATGGAGCGTGGATCGCGATGGAGTAAAGAGGGTAATTTGGGGATATGTTCAGAATGTAATGATGAATCAGGGAGGGTTTCGGTGAACAGCACAAGAAAGGCAGCTAGCGAGAGGTATAAGAATAGTTTTAATTTGGTGGAGAATGAGATGAGAAATGAGTGAAAGAGGAAAGTGAGAAATTTAAGTATAAAGCTGAATTTGGCATTAAAGCACAAGGAAATGATGGAAAGTAGAATGAGAGGGATGGAGGAGTGATGGATAGGAATGAAGAGGGATTTGAATGAAAAGAATGCAAGTAGGCAGCACGAGTTGCTGGGTCGAAAAATGGTAAACGTGGAGGTGTACTAGGAATTTCAGGGGTTGAAGGAGTTAATAGGTAAATTGGATAAGGCATGCATAGTTAATATAGATGAAGATAAATTTTAAAATTATGCAAATTTCTATAATGTAAAAGAAGAAGTAGGAGTAGTGGAGGAAGAAGAGGAGACTTTGGAATATATTACTAAACATAGTTGGATATTTTTTATATATTATGATATTGAACAAAACTAATTATTTCTTTTGTTCTATAAAAGTTCCGTATGCCCGTTATTTTTAAATACTTCAGTTTTATTTTTTTAATTTCTAAATAATCCTACTAACTAAATGTTAATGTTGGGCTTTCATTGAATAATATTATTGTAATTAACATGTTAAAAAGTAAGAAAATATGACAGTGATAAATATATGGAAACAAATTTAGTATAAACTCCAATCTTCCTTTACCTCTGCTTAATTAGGTTTATCCACGAATAACGCCAAAGGATAACGCCTTCGTCTAAAATCAAATTATCCTAGAAACCATTATATAGCTCCATGTTCATGTTAAAAAGATTGCACTGGCTGACATACAATACGTGAAGTGAAAGGTATTCCTACTATGCAATATGTAGAACGTAGTCTGTAGGCACATCGATTTTAATACCAATGTATTTCTTCACAGTTTCACGAGGCTGCATTACTCGTATCACAGGATTTAGAAACACTACATATCCGCTTGACATCCGAATAGGTGTCTTTGTTCTTGGATGTGTACGGTTCCGTTATGTGGTAAGTTTATTCACAGTTTTTCTGAAACAAAAATATAATGAATCAATTACATTTTAAGCTGATGGTGAAACAATGATGAGCAGGCAGTATACGAACAAATAATACATACCAGTGTGTGTCGCGTTGCACCGTGGTTTAGGCATAGGTAGAACAAGAGGACTACCAGTATGAGTAATTTCTGTAAAAATAGATTGGTACATTATAGTCGTTATGCAATATAAAATTACAAATATTTATGAGCAAATTCATAAGTTACTTGCAAGAAAATGTGAAATAATGTCATTGGAAGTTTTATTAACAATGTATAGATATAATTTACCACATTTAACAATTAAGTTTGTAAGCATATATTTGCTAACTATAAAAATCATACCACTTATTGCTATTACGAGTGTGGAAATAAAAGTGGGTAGGTACCTATTAGTAAAGTAATATGTAAAGCACTTTACATTTTATTTATAAAATGTGATGCATATAATTATAAAATAAATTATAACTCTTGTTATTAATTCATAAGTTATAATTGAAATGAACATAGAAGTTTTGAAATTGTTAAAAATGTATGAAATAAAACTACGTAAGTACATGTTTATTAAATGAAGGTACACTTTTAGTAAAAAATAACACGATTGCAATTTACAGCAATTAGAAAGCATCAATAGGATAAACCACCAGGAATGCTTGGAAATATATTAATATAATATAGCATGATAATAAATGTGATATAATGAGAGATATACAATGTACAAATAAAAAGGAATAAATATAGTTGAATAGAAAATACAAGTATTATTAAGTAATGTATAAATTGAAATTGCAACAAGCATCGGATCTTGAAAGTATAAAGAATTGTTTGAAAGATTGTACATAATTAAATTTTTAATCAGTTGAATAAAATGAAAATAAAATAAGTATAAAAAATAACACTCACATTTTAGTTAACAGGGATAAAGCACCACCAACATTATGGAACGCCAGTATTGCCTGAAAAATGTAACAGTAAATAATAATATGTTAGTACAATATAGGTGTATAATGTTAAAATTACGATGGTACTACAGCGAATTATAAAATACAATGCAAATGAAACTATATGTGTTTGTAATAAATGTTTAGGAATATATGTTAAATGAAAAAGGATTTAAGAAATACAAGTGAAAAAAATAAGATACAAAATGAAATAACTCACCAATAGTATGTATAAAATTGTAGCTAGTCACTTCTGTAGCGCTATACAATTATTTATAACTAGATGAATAGCACTACACAACGTAGCATAGCTCTGACTGCAACAATGGACAACTTTCATTCACATCAAATTACGTAAATGGTAATTTCAGCGGAATGGCTCAACCAGTGACAGAACCGGAAAATGTAGTTGATATGAAAAATCTGAAGGAAAAAAACTGCAGAACTATCTAAATCGTAGACTGTGACTGGGTGCGGAAGCTGTGGGTTAAAACACCGCATATTCAAAATCGAGTAACGAGTATGATGTCAGGCGCATTGGTACAATTTGTTAAGTAATTTTCCAAATCGCATCCAGATCTCTTGAATCCTGGAGATGTATTTTTCGAGATTCTAAACAATTGTAACGAAGTACGAAGAATAGTCTGGAAATGAAAACTTGCTTTATTATAACGTGTGCAAAACCAAAACCTATCCCGTTCGACATTCCAAAATACATTTATATACATTTCCAAGTTTAAATAAAATACACATTGGTCTCATTAAGTGTAAAATACATCCCGCATGCAATATTTACCATACTCTATTACCTGTGCTGCTTGGAAATGGCTATTCAGTTTATGCATGGTATGCGCGGAAGCCAGGAGTAAACAGGAATGCATTTAGAATAGGAAGAAAGGTCCTTACACCACATGTGGGTGGAAGACGAGGTTAAGGTTGCTCTTGAGGAAGGGTATCAAACGCTCCATACACGGTATGGGAATACGAAATAACACACCGCCACGGGTGGCCGAGGTCGTTAAGGCATGGACTCTTGAGCGGGAGGTCTGTGGTTCGAATCCCGCCAGGACCGTTCCTCCCTGACTGTGGTTTCTTCCAGGTTTTCCTCAGTCTTCATAGCTGGCAAATTCCGGGGAGGTACCTAAACTTAGGGTTGGAACGCTTCCTTCCTTAAAAAAAATCCTTTCCCAATATTTCATTTCATGTCATGTATCATCAGTGTCCACCGCCTGTGGTGCCTCAGTAGTAAAAATGGGCGTTAAACAATACTCAAAAAAACTCCCGAAGATTTACGGCACGGAAAGAACCTCAAGCCCGAAAGAAGAGGTCTCTAAGCAAAATTTACCGGCCGTTTCACGCCCTGCTTTGAATGGGACGCTGATAACCTGAAATGTTAAACAGTGTCAGTAAATAAAACAATTTAACAAATCAACCCTCTCGAATATAGATTTGATTATGAAACCAATCATTTTAGGTTTAAGTTAATGACTCACGAAGGCATACCCCCTTTACGAAGCATTAAAGAGGGAGATCTCGTGGTCATTGATGACATAATATACGAAAGTAATAGCACGGATGTGTTCAACTTCTTTACCAAGAATTTGCATCACAGAAATGTTGGATCATACACATATTACAAAACATATTCCCTCGGGAAAAATATTTTTCGCTGCATTTCCCTAAAAGTCAATTCCATCGTAGTATTCACAAATAAAAGAGATAAGATGCAGATCGACAGAATGCTTCCCTCTAATCGCAAACAAATGAGATAATTTTTTACATTCAAAGCAAAGATATACCCGCCGTTCGTGAAAATATTCTAAAACAAACAAGTCCTGAATTAATCAAACCATTATAGGAATGCGTGTACTACATTAGCAAAGGGAAGATTTGTATTTGCCCCGCATGAGAGAACCGTTTTAGAACACAAAACTACATGGATGAAACTAGTTAGCAAGAAAATATCGTTGAAGAAGAATAAAAATCTTGAGGAAAAATATGCATTTACACCTGCTTTTCTTTTCCCGGTACTTGTATCACACCGTCACGGATGGCAGAGGTCGGTAAGGCGCGGACTCGTGTACGGGAGGTCTGAGGTTCGAATCCCGTCAGGACCGTCCTCCCTAACTGAGTTTTTTCCAGGTTTTCCTCAGTCCTCATAAATGGCAAATGCCGGGGAGTTACCCTAAATTTAGACCTGGAACGTTTCCTTCCTTAAAAAATCCTTTCCCATATATCATTTCATCTCACATTGTCCACCGCATGTGGTGTTTCAGTAGTAAAAACTGGCGTTAAACACAACTGAAAGAGATCGCTAACGTCCCCATGTCTCTTTTCTCAGATCTGTGGGCTACTTACACTTCTTGAACAAGGCACGTTCAAGTACCTCTCCAAGTGTTACCATTACCATCTTGTATTGAGGGAGACACAACTACACCTACACCACCTGCAACTACATTCAAGAATGGGGCAAACACGTTGAGGGAACCGCTCCACCAACCGACCAATATCCCGACCCAATTACTAGAAAGGAAATCTATAAACAATACTCATTAATCAATCAATACAAACTTCATTTCACAAACCTTTTCGGCACAATTTGTGTGATCATTTAACACTGGAAAAAAAGGACCAGGTGTCGATCTTTAACATGAAGATTGGACCAGCCAAAAAATCTATACGCCATTACAAACCAAATTTCTATTCATAATCATGCTTTAACCTGTCGTCTACACGCGTTCTTTTACTAGGGAAACCCTTGACCCATTCCCGGGTGCTTTTGGTCATCGTGCACCACCAGGAAAAAGCCTTGATTACTTCCCGGATGCCTGTGGTCATCCCATAATATAACCGCTTCCCTCTTCATTACACACACCCTTTCGCCGCTTGGACGTCGTCGTAGTAACATGCAGCGAAATGTGTTACAGAATGTCTTCAATTTCCCACAAATACCATAGCAATTCAAATCATTCGTAGCAATAAGAGAACTCACTCAAAAATCCCCCTACGTGGTGGTCGGGGTAAGATCTCTCAACACTCAATAATGTAATAAAACTGTGCTGAAACTCGATTACGGAAGAGAAATTCCTACTGCCTGCATATAAGAACCTCTTTGGAATACCAATTTACCACCTCAGGGAGTCACCTTTCCATGTATTATACAGCACATTATAGTGTTCCTGCCCAACGGCAACAAAAATATTATAATAATAATAATAATAATAATAATAATAATAATAATAATAATAATCAGTACTATGAAGCTACCTTCAGATACACATCATGAACAGTTCGGCTTTGCTAAATACAATATATTTATCTCTCCATTTTATTATGTAATATATCACTCACATTATATTTATAACTATTTTATATTTCAGGCATAGCCTACTATTCTCATTTTACACAAGATGACGCCTTTCAAATGGACCCTCATCAACGGCAAACAACACACAGTTCGAGTCAACAACGTTTGTAGCAACACCCTACGAATTCTACTCAATTTCCTAAAACTACAACATGAAGCTGGCAATAAAGTTACCGCATATATGAAAACATCATCCACCAGCCACCTAATGTAATTACTTCTTGTGAAACCATGGACATAAAATATCTAATGTATGTATGTAACATTTCTTTTCACGTCATTGTTAATAACTAAATCATATATGTACTGTAAAATTAAAGATTATATTTATTGTGTAAAAACTTGGGTGAAAATTACCTAATAAATGTAACACTACTTTCCTGTTCGTTGCAGATAAATAAGACGCACATGTACTGCAAAAATGTAATGTTTAGCCCGGCGATGGGCATTGTAAATTATGCTAAAAACTGCCACAAAAACGAAACTATCGCCTTTACTATGCTGGCGATGTAACGTCATTTAATTTTCTGGGCAGGGATAATATTGCTATTGTTTAAAGTTAAATGCCAAATAATGAGGGTCTTTTTGTTGAGGAATGGGATTAATTAATGATGACGGTAATGAAATCCATAGGTGCCTTGGTTACTCGACATTTAAGGTTGAAGGAAAATTCAGTACAGAATAACTCACAGAATTATACCAAGGAGAGATTTCGTATCTGATCGTGTGTAAATCTTTCTTATATAAAAATCGCTCTTTTCAGTGTACACTATAGAGCTCTTGGGCTTGATATTTTTACAGCTAATAATGATGAGGAATTCCCTTTAGTTCCTTGAGCCAAGACTAATTATTCTAGAAATAGTGATAAGTATGTACGTTGCCGTTGAAGAGTGGCCGAGGATACAAAGCTCGAGCATAATCTTGGGTGTAATTGTTTTCCGTTTTCCTTGTGTCAATCTTGCGCATTTCTTGAGTCCAGCTTGTTTTCGTGTCTAATGTGGTGCAGGTGTTTTTCATAGATCTTAAGCTTAATCTTTGGAGTCCTTGACGTTAGTAAAATGCTGCGCAACTGTTTGGCTAGGTCCTTTGGTTCTCACTTTCACGTGGTTCCGCATTCATTTTCATTAGGACCCGCCATCCTGATGTTCAGATATTTTGTTAGCTTTTTTTTCTGGCCATTTGGGCGAATGCTGCGATGGATATTTCCTTTGCGAATTTTCCCATCTTCCATTTCATATCATTTCATGTGGCTGCTCTGGTTGTAAGATTGTAAATGTGATGCACAGCTGGCTGGTACTGTGCGGCATGACAATGAATGTTCGGTTTTGAGTAATTTCTGCCCTAACGTCTGGTGAGTTCTGGTTGCTTGATCGCTGTAAGGAGAGATTATCATGTCTATCGCAGACCTGCCTATTTCATAGACTTAGATTTTGGAAAACGTTAGGAACTCCGCCTATGTCCATGAATTGCTCTCCCGGATTCTCGACCACTCGATCCCCCTCATATAATGCCTTCTTCCTAGGTATATCTATGAGGTAGGTATAAAAGAGGCCTATCAGTATGGTCGAGTTGGCGGAACATCCTTTTCCATCTCATCCTATCCTAAAATATAAAACAATGTTGTAAAGAGTTAACTACTAGCCACTAGCAGACAAGATGAAAGCTCTTACAGCGTAGGTTGTAAAGCAACACTGAGACAATTGAACAGGAAATGAAAATAAAATTACCAGCACACAGCAAGGAACAAACTACCGAGTGAAAAAGTATTCCTAGCCGAATAAATATTCTGAACTTGAGATGGAATATGGCAAGAGACTTTTTCAACATATAGTACATTAGACACTATCTCTTCTCAGTTACTCCTATTTTTCCTTAGTAAGCTCACACTTATCTTTGAATATGTAATTAGCTAATGACACATTCTCTAGCCTGTTGACCGAGTCCAGAGGCTACAAGCGCTGGATAAAATAGTTATTTCAAATGCCTTTGCTTTATCTAGAAGCAATCCCGCATTTTTAATTCATTCGGAATTCTACTTGCCAAGAACATAGAAAAAATAACTTGTAAACTATTGAGCAGGCTCAGCGCATAATGAACATTTATAAGGTATTTTGAAAACCAATCCAAGCATAAGATAAATAAAAATCTGAGATCTCAATTCCAAGCTGGCAAAGTTTGAGCATCACCAAACTGAAAGTGAAATTACTTCTAATATGAACACATACCTGAAAGCCGCTCTCGCGCAGAATATTTTTAGAATATCTAATACTAGAGCATGTTACGGTTTATTCATCCTTAACCAAGCAATTACGCAGCTCGTTACCTCTATGAACAAGTTCTATTACGACATACGATAAATTAGTAATTAGCAATCTGCTTGGAGGCGCTTGCATTATTAGCGAGTCCGCTGTATCTCTTTAACACGTTATACGCCGGTTATATCATACGGATCTCCCGTGGGAGGCATGCATTCCTTTATAATTGTACATGTTCTTTTTCATCGCATCAAACAAGATAAAAAAATTTACTTTTATACTTTAGCACAAAAACACCCCAGTCTATTTCTTGCTGCTCATAGGACAAATGTAAATTCAAACGCCTTCAATTACACAGAATATATACAATGTTTTCACTTAAACAGAATCAATGCATTTTTTTTGCAGTACTAATGTGAAAGTAGTACTTTAGAAACTGCATGTATAATAAGCAAACCTTTTCCCCTGTTTGTATCCCTACGCATTTGTTAATATTTTCCCACTAAAGGCACAAGTCGATTAGTTTGCACTACGAATTAACAGTTATATGTAGCGTGTCCCAATATCGCAGCATACTTTTTTGGAATAGGCAACTCACATTACTCCATAAGGTTTGTGCATAACGACAACTAATCAACTTTCAATAGGTGACTACTGAGAACGTGCTAAGGTTACTTTTGAGGGGATTTTTTGTTAAATGTTCCTTTTGTGTCACTGATTGTGTTTATCCAAATGCTTTACTCACGTGAACTAAAATTGAATTCAGCAGATTAGAATTACCAACATCTAAAAGAAAGTATATACATGCACAAGAAAAGAAGCAAATGAATATTAACGAAATGAATAAATGTGCATAGATTGAATAATATTGTTTTATAAATGTATTCCTGAAGAAAAACGTTACACAGAAAATTAAAGAAAAGAAAAGTACTAGTTTTCAGGAAAGTAGATGCACAGTATTATTCAGGTCTGCTTGTAAGGAGGGTATAAAAATGCGTCTTACCATTCATAGCCGGTTTCACACTTTGAATATTCTCTTGCCTTATTTTTTACGCCCAAATATGCAATTAATATCGCAAAGGTAGTGCAGCTGAATAAATGACCATAGCATTTAGGAAAATTCTAAATGAAACACAAAAACATGTCGTTCAAATGTCAATAGAAGGAAAATGTTAGTGTGTGAAAGGTCACCCATCACATAGCATACTGAGGTTGTTAATGTGCGAACTAGTGAGCAGGAAGTCTGGGGTTCGAATCCCACCAGGACCGTACTTCCTGATTGAGATTTTTTCCAGGTTTTCTTCAGTCCTCATAAATGACAAATGCCGTGGAGTTACCCTGAACTTAGGCCTGGAACCTTTCTTTCCTTAAAAACCCTTACCATTATATGAATTTCATCTCATGTATCATCTGTGCTCATCGACTGTGGTGCCTCAGTAGTAAAAATGGGCGTTAAACACTATTATAAATAAACATCCCCTAGCATATTAGCTGCGTGTTAAAAGCATTAATATGGTTCCTTTTGTCATAAGATCCTAGGTTCACTGTTTGATCCTCAACATTTCTTCAGATTTTTTTCATTTCAGTCATTTTCCTTGCTTTTCATGAGCATGCGTGAAATATTAATTTTATTACTTATACACTACAATTAAAAATATTCATTGCAAAACTCCATCGCAGTCCAGCAGCGTGCCTCTTTGTCATGGTTATGCAGAATGGAAAGCAGTTAAGCGGGTTGAAATTGTAGGCGTGGCTACCAAGGCCAAAACGCCTTGCAGATCTCCAGGAAAATTAGCTGCGATCGAAGAGCAATGAAGAAACGATAAGACCAACATGAGAGCGATTAGGCAGACCTGAGCAACAACAGCTGCCCAAGACAAAGCAATGGTGGAGAGTGGAAGGAACTTAACATTTTAGACACAGATTTGTGTTTCTAGGTAAAAAGATGAGTTAGGTTGCTCAATGTGAAACCATATAAAAAAGAAAGCTCAACACTGTGCCACCAAGGTCCTAACTGAAGTATACAAGGCGAAAAGGAATGAGCACGGAGGAATATTGACGTTGCTCAAATACACTGCAACCTGGTGCTGCGATCTGACCAACAAGGGATAGGTCACGAGAGACCAGACATCAGTCTCAGCTGAGAGATTTTCAGCACCTTTCTGGTTCTGCACCGGTCCAAGGAAGTTTATTCAAGTGTCGGAACGAATGATGAGTGCAGTATACGTCAGTGTTCTGCAGATAACCTTGCTACCAAGTAGCACAAGAGAATAAAAACTGCATGCATTTCCCTCCAAGATCTGTTAACCTGAAACCAATTGAGCGTAGGTGGGCCTACGTGGTTGAGGAATAGAAATAATGGCGAAAAGTAGAGTGCAAGAAAATCTGGTAGCATATTTGATAGGGTATGGGAAAATTCTCAAGATAATCTATACCTTTGTTCTGCGCTTGTTGCATACCCACAGAAAAGGTTAAATTATGTAGTTGCAGCTGAAGGTCATTCCACCAAGTTTTGAAAGGGAGTTGTTATTTTTTCTTAACTACTGTTCATTTTCAAAATCCCAAAAGAGAGTTTGGTATTTATTTCTTAAATGTTTTCCACACGAAATATATTCTTTATTGACACAGGAATATATTTTAAACGCCTTAATTTATACATACTGTTGTGGCTTCGACTATAACCAAGCAGTTTTGTGTTTGCTTCTTAAAACGTGGTTAGCTATTTCCTTCTATTTCATTACAAATGGAGTACATTTGTGGAAACCATTCATTATACAGAATAGGATGTTTGTTTTGTTTCTATATATTATACCTGGGGAAATTTTACTCAAGAATAAATTAATCTGGAGTATTTAGTTTTAGACATTTTTGCTGAAGGTTCTTCATAAGTTACTCTGTTATTTTAGATATTGGCGTTTGGAGCTTGAACGGAATTCATGTGCTCTTTAGTGATTGGTGTTTAAACCCTAACTACTCCAAACATAATAATAGCAAATATCTTTTAATACTTATTTTAATTTTGATCATTTTACCACCCACAAAGCAGAAATAACTGTAATTATAATAATCCGTTTGTAAGATGTTAACCGAAACAGCGGTGGCAAAATGTACGAAAAAAGGGGGGAAAGAAATCAAGAAATAGGAGTAAACAATCGATTGATGGGTCACAAAACATGAGCCCCTGTATATTGATTATATGTTTTGTTGATATTATTTCAGAAACTAATCTGCCATGGTCAGTTTCATTAATAACACCTGTTTTATGGTTGCTTCAGCAACAGGAATATTTAACTCATTTACAGTTCGTAATTATAGGAATTGTATAATATTACCCCTCTATTTGTAACCAAGAGTTAATATATTAAACATAAGATCCAAGCGCGCTCGGCCATCACGATTGGCTGCAGTAATGATAGTAGTGTATAATTTACAAAATATATTAGTTCCAAATATAATTTATGCATGTCGCACGGGTCCTGGTATATCCGTGTTTTACAACACGCTAAGAAACACGTGAAATTTCACAAACCAATATTTCACTTTTATAAGAGAAACAACATATATATATATATATATATATATATATATATATATATATATATATATATATATATATATATATATATATTAAAATTAAATCTAGAAATAAATTAAAAAATATAATCATTTTTGGAAATACACAAGTAAAATAAACATAAAATAAAACGATACGAAAGTAAGTAACCTACACCATCATATATATTTCCAAAACAGTGTGACGCATGTCCAGCTAACCCCTGCCTTCTCCGGTCCGATCCGAGCTGTGCCAATTTGTTTAAAAATTTACCTACTCCCTTCCTCCTTCTTCCTGTCTGCCAGCAAAGTCTTGCACTGCTACTGTCCTCCCTTCCGTTCGGTAGATATCTTTTTCTCCATTCTTCCGTCCCCTTGCAGTACAGAAGAGGAGGAGCAGAGCGCGAGAAATGCCGTAACCGGGGTCGAGGAGGATCAAGAAAGATGGAGGATTGGACGATTTGGTGAAAGAAAAGGAGGAGGGTGACATGATGGAAGCGAGGTGATAGTGTTTAATGAGTTATTGATTGATTTAGTTTATTTACGGATGCTCTTTAACATCTCAGGTGATCAGCGTCCCATTCAATTCAGGGCGTGAAACGGCCGACAAATTTTGCTCAGAGGTCTCTCTTTCAGGCTTGAGGTTCTTTTTCGTGCCGTAAATGTACGACACGGGAACCACGGCTTTACTTCCCTTCCGAAGGAAGCCATACTTAAGATTTTTACGCCCGAAAAAATCCATCGATTCTGGTCAGGTTTGAACCCGCGATCTTGGGTTTAGGAGTTAATGAGTTAAAAGTGTAGGATAAGTAAATGAAATTAATAAGAAAGGTTAAAAATAAAAATTTACTTTAAATAAGTAAGTTGTTAATGCGAATGTGATTAGTATGATTGAAATGAGTTAAAGAGATTTGAAAGAATAACAAGTGTAATTTTTAAATATTGAGTGTAAATTTAAAAGAAATTTCTGTAAAAGTACTGAATACCAATACATACCGCTGGTAACCAGCGGCCGGTAGTATAGTAATGTAATAAATTAGGATAGAACAGCTGCCTACCAGTAATTTTGTTAATTTTATAGATTTTGGAATATTAAATTGGGAAATGGTTTTGTACATTTATATTTTGGTGTAATTTAATTGATTCAGAATAAATTTTATTATTTCATCATATTATTTTACTTTAGCTATTGGGAAAATCTGCAAAATAATGAAGTTCGAGATTATCGTATTGTATAGTTTATAATAATAAATAGAAAAGTTTATATACATGTCCTGGATTAGGAATCCAGTACCAGGCTGGTGAAACAGATTTTATTTATTTATAGTATCCCAGAATATATTCCCAAGATTCTTTCTCCGCACATATGGGGCAGATGCTCTTGATCTCTCTGTCTGTTACTTTGGTTATGCGTCATGCGCCTAATCTAAACGAAATGATCCCTGAATGCAGAGTTTGGTCCTTGTTTGGATGTAACGCCTTATTTCCAACCGTTTTCAGCTTCGATTGTATCCAGCGAAAATATTTTGCACAATGCGAAAGAGTCAGCTGTCTTATTAATTTCCCTCAAGCGTTTGTTAATTTTTTCCTCCTAGCCCCCTCCTGTTCAACCACCCTGGGATTCAAATGTTATCCATTCCTGTGATTTCCAGACCCATTCCTAATTTCTAAATCCAGTTCGTGTTTTACCCAATCCCCATTCACAGCTGCGCCCCAGTTCGCCCTAATTAGTTTCTAATTTCCATGAACAATTTGTAGCTAGTGCTTCACTGCTCGGATCCTGGATCCTGCATCCTGTAGCCTCACTATAGGCACCAAATTACCTAAAGATTCCGCAATTTGCTGTGCCCCTCCACACTATTAAGAATCTATCAGGAAACCAGTTCTCTCAGATCCAATTTCTCTGCTTGTTCTCAACCGCAACTTTTGGCTGCATGAGTCTTCATAGATAGTGACACTGCCTAATACACTGCCTCTAACAGCCCTACTGGCACAGCTGAAATTATGCTTCGCATACGGAGAGTTTCTGCGGCTTTCGCGTTCGCTTTAAGTTTTACCCATCCTTCAAGAGGCTTACAGGTAAGATACTACTCATTCACTACACGAGTACATTATATTTTATCTGTTTCATTTGATAATCAGGATAGATATAACGTCATTAGTTTAGCTACATTTATATTTTCAATAGTCTCACGATATTTATTATATATTTCGATCCAACGGAATAAGGACTTCGAAGTGAGCACCAATTTTACTTGCTCCGTGGATTCGACTGATTTAGGTTTCATACCCTTCATATACGCACGGCTGAGCAATGCCGACCTGCAAAAGATGTACCTTTACTTTCTGTAGGATAGTACATATCATCTGATTTTCACAATCCCTAAAACCCTACAAGACGCAACCAATATAACATTCGTGCAACTTGAAAATGTAGAAAACGCTCTTAAAGGTAGTCTTCATAACGTTCGTTAAATATTGTTGTAGTGGAAATTAAAAAAATAGACGAAAAAAGACGCACAATTCACATGATATATCCGATCGCTAAGTATATTTCTTCACAGATACAGAAAACTCTTGGATAGTCGATGCTGACGGTCTAGTGGAACCATACTTACCTCGTAGATCTAAAGTCGTGGGTTCAAGCCCGGCCAGGATCGATAGACTTTTAGGGACTAAAAACCTAATTATGACTTCCTTTAGAAGGTAAGTAAAGCAGTCGGTTCCGTGTCGTAGATTTACGGCAAGTAAAAGAATCCAAAAATCTGAAAGAAGTGACTCTGAGCAAAATTTATGGCCTTTTAACGCTGTGTATTATATGGGACTGTGATGACTTGAAATGTTATAATGCGTTCTTAAAAAAAAAAACAACAAAATGGAACCTCTTCGATTGAAAAACCAATATGGATGTTCCATGTTCGATTAGTCATGCTAGGTGTGGTGGGGGTGCATGGGAGGGGGAACAAAGGTAGCAGAGCTGTAGAAAAAAACGAAAGTGACAGATATCCTGGAGAAAGTAGTCCATAACCGCGGGCAGATAAACACAAATTATGTTAATGTCAAAACGTAAGATTTAGGCCTGCAGGAATAAGAGTTTTATGCAAAAAAAAAAAAAAAAAAAAAATGCCAACGTTCTTTCTGTCTTTAAGACTGCGTTCAGGAGCGTTAGTGGTCAGGTCGTCGATAAGTGTCAAGCATCATATTGTTTATTATGAGAAAGAACAAGTTGGATAACCGTCAGATGCAAGTTTATGACTGTTCATATGTAGCAAAACAACTGCAGAGGTCAATGCGATGTAAAATGCCTCACATGATTTACATGACATTAGAGAAACACATTCCTCTGCGCAGTTAAGAGAAAGGTGATAATTTTCCAATATCTACCTAAATTGCGACTGTGGAAGGACTGACACGCAGTGATCAGTTCATCATTTCAACATTGGCAAGGGTACGAACCATTAGGTAGAAGAGAAGACTGGTTTGGTAAAAAATTACATCGAAATATGTCCTTAAGGTTGGGGGAAGTTCTGAAGGTGAGGCGGGGCACCAGGTTCTACTACTTTCCCATGGAAAACTGTGAGAATGAAATGTAACAACTTTTAAGACAGGGTTGACGCTCTCAGTGCCTGGAATATACATCGTTATGAGATCAAAGATTTGCTGTGCGAAGTTTTATATCTGCAATGAGATTTTTTGTTCGCTGGGATGATAAGGGTATTTAAAAGGGATGCAGGATATTTCCGATACTGGAGCCTTTATGCCAAGTTGCAAATGTAAAAATAAAGATATGGAATATTGTTGTAAAGACGATGGTCTTGGAGGAATGGGGAATTCACCTCTTGGTGTGTACAGGGAAACTGCTCTCTGGGGTAGTTCAAGCAACATGTGAGATTTTGAAATTATACAAAAATATATTTTCGTTTAAATAATATTTTTGAGAGTTCTTATCCAGAAAAAAGAGTATGACCTCCATGCTGGATTAAGCTATTATTATACTTACCACTGTAAAATAGGCTTGTCTATCTTCTATTGGAGAAGTGGGTTTTAATTGGACAGAAGAGAGGAAAGATAAACCACGCACAACCAAAAATGGCCGTGGTAGGGCGATACTGAAGAAGTGGATTTTATAGAGAATTTATTATTGAGAATTGCTGAAAGTCATCTGCACCATGGGTTCACAAATAAAAATAAATCTCACTCAGAATGGTTGACTAAGGGATTCATGCTTAAGAAAATTCTCCTCCAGACGCGTCATAGAGTGATTAGAATATGCCGGTACCATTCTAGTCCCAATGATAGTGTCTTTAGTCTGTAAATAAACGTTGAATTCAAATGTGAACGCCTTGCGTGTAAGGACCAATTAAGCTAACCCACTTATGTCCTCCTTATGACATTTCATACGTAAATAGAATTGCATAAATATGTAGTATGCTTTCTTTATTGCATGTTATTCCATTGTTGGTGCTCTGCATGTGCTACTTTAAGGTTTCCAGTAAGGCTTATTGTTGGTTTTCCGTCATTTATTGTCATTGTGAAGAAGTGAGTGGATGTTGAATTGAGCACTTATGAAAGAGGAATAAACAATGAAGCGCTGGTAAGTATGAGTTTTATTTTTAAAGCTTAGATTTACGAAGTAGGTCCCAGTATGATATAACTGCACTGCAGATACCATAAATAATTAATTAAATCTACACAAAAGCTTGCATTTCATGGCACTTATATGCTCAACAATTTAACGTATGATGTTTCATACACTGGGCACTCACAGGTTGAAAACTTATTTCCAGGTACTCTGTTGAGACTGTTGCAGAGCTATTCTCAATGTTTTAGAGACCCTCAAGGTTGCTAATAATTATGAAGTACTTCAAGCTGATGATGATTTCGCTACGACATGGGATGTGGAGAAGCCTGTTTTAGGAAAGGATGCTAAGTTAGATGTATGAAAAGATCTGCAGCATGAATTCGTGAAAAACGAGATGTTAATTTAATTTTTGAATCAAGTAAGGGAAACATATTATAAGAAAGTGATCAGAGAAGATTCTGAAGAAGTCTGAACAGTTTATTAGAAACGGTAGCATAGAGCCAACGTGTATTCAAGAGTGGTTGAAAGACAGTATGCTCCTGCGGATAATTTTTAATTATTTTCGACGACAGCTTTCTTAAAACAAATTTTCAGGGAAACTGTTTCTTATGGTATACAGAAATGCAATTCTTTTTAGTGCTTTCCTGACGATATTTTAAGTATACAAAGCAATTCGGCTTTTGTCAGGCTACATTCCAGTCAAAATAGGCGCATGTTTTTTTAAATGCATGCAGATTCTCACAGCTCTCTCCATTCATCCGCATGACAAAGAACAGATTTGAACAAATGTACAGAGTTTTTTCTTGTAAATGATACCAACAATCAAGTTGAGAGTATCGATAAGGTGGGGCCTCTTATTATATACGTGAATACTAAATTTCAAGAATTTACTTCACCTGTACGTCTCGCTTGATTAGGCGATGACACCATTACGCTAAGCAGTTAAATTCAAGGCCATGGGTTTAAAGTTCTGGTGCCTAGATCTCAGAAATGTATTCACTAAAATTTGAACCATACACAGGAGCTGTAGACAAAGATGGACGTGATATGACTCTGCGTTCATGCATCACTCAGATGTTCTGTGTTGGATACCTTTCGCATGGAAGCAGAGTATTTATTAATAAATGTTTCAATTCATTGCCAATCCTTCACTAAGAAAGAACTGAAATGTGGTGGTACAATTAGAAATGATCAAGTGAAAATAAAAGCCCTCTGGGAGATGTAAAAAGAGGCAACATGTAAGCCTTACAGGATGAGGAAATTTATAGCACCCTGACAAGATGGCATGATAATAGTCGGGTAACCTTTGCCACTAATATCATTAGAATGCTGTCCTTGGAGAAGATCAATGTCGTCGACGGAACCGTCCAGAAAAGAAATGCAATGATGTACCACAGCAAAACCGCTATATGGACGGTGTTGATCTATTTGACAATGTGCCCGGCGCTCACCGACTGAAAATCAGAAGTAAGAAATGACATTGGACTCAGTCAGGTTTTGTGACAATGTTGCAATCGTCAATGCTTCACTGCTATACAGGCGCGTCGATGAGGACATCCCTATATTAGAGTTTACTAGAAGAATAGTACTTACTGTACTCACGGAATCACAAATCTCATAAGTCCATGAACAGTACCCTAGCAACATATTTAAGGTAAAGGAATTTATCTTTGATTCATTAATAATCGTGCGAATTTTAAGTTGTTTATAAAATTTTTGTCAATTATATTATTCACATTTTTGCAGGATACAGATGAAATTCAATATGATGGAGTTAATCATTCAATCGATTCTACTCATTGTACTCAGCGCCGCTGTGGATGTGGTGTGGAAAATGTGCTAAATTTCAATGCATCAAGTGAAACATTGATCTTCATTCTAAGGTGTATACCACTTGAAGAAATGAAACTAGTATTATAATGTGCAGCAGTCTTTATTTCAATTAATATCTTGATATTTTGTCACCACTTGTTTTTAAAAGTTGTTCCCCGAGTATTAATATTAATTTAGAACGATGTCTGATAGTTTAGGCAATCAAACAGTTATCAGTTCCACATTTATGCTACATGTTGTTCCTTATTGCCCACTGTGTGAAATACGTTTAAATTTTGGCACTTAAAACTAAAGTAATGCTAAGATACTACATTATTTGTTTCCAGAATCATGTTTAATAATCAAACTTAAAAATCACTCCAAAAATAGGACATTTTTTTTTAATTCTGGGCATTAATGCGATAAGTGAAAAGATCATTGGAAGGAGTGCGAGGTTCCGGCCACGAATCTACAAATTATGCAATTCCTTCCACATGGGGAATATCGGCATACATGGATATTTTATCAATGGTAGCTATAAGTACTTCCTGGAGGGTGACAATGTCGATCAAAAAGGTACAGCTGTTTTTTATGTAGGAAGGTCTGCAAGTGACAAATGGCTATAATCGAAAGCTACAAGAGCAATATGTACGCTTGGTGGGAGAGTTGTAACAATCGGACGGCCCGGACAGTTCTCTTTATGAATTTTAGGGAGAAAATACAGAATGGAGATCCAAGCACCTTTGAGCAATTACAGCTGTGCACTTGTTAAGTCCTGCTTTCAACAATGAGATACGCGCTAGCTCATCTCTTCCTCTTTCCTTGACTTGATTGAGAACTGAGTGAAGACACGAGCCCTGCTTCCAGCACTCTGAGCATTGAGCTGGAGACTTTCTGGTGTCTACAAAAGTTTGCTCACGTTTGGCATTTCCCTTTGCGGTCAAATTTAAATTTAACACTTACTCGCCATGCCTTTAGGATTAAATTTCTATTGAGAGCTGAAATTAAGTTAAGAGTTTATGAGCCAGTTTAACCAGGGAAATGTGGCTCCTTTTTCTTTGCTGGTTAGAACTTTTACTGGTTTGTTAAGTACATGTTTTGGAGGTTGCGTTATAAATAATATGTAATGAGTTATCTCTTATTGCGTTGGAATAAATACAAAACATTTGGTAAGCTCAAAGGCAAATGTTGATATTTAATGAGGAATTACCGTGTAGATTTTCTCTGCTTTGTTGTTTTGAATTTTGTGTGCTTTCGCATAAAAATTTCCTTATTGCCTGTTGCAACTTTATTGTTATTGCCTGTTAATTTTTCATACGTTCAGGAGGAGCAATATTTGCATTTTTGTGAATCTTCTTTAACAATCGAAGTGTCAATAAGTCACCTGTTCCCAAGTTCTGCCTTCTGAGGCTTTCTTCAATTTGTTAACAAGAAGAATTAAACTTATGTTTGAGATAACGACGTGAGTTACACGAGTACAATTGAAATTTAACTATTCCATCGCTTTGTACTCACGTAACTATACCTAAAACAAACTATAGTCCATTATAACCTGTACCGAATTACAAACGGTTTGAATGTAACTCTCCTTTTCCAACTCCAACTGCATGTACCCTGCCTCATCATTAAGAGACATCGTATGAGCAATCTACCTTAAGTAGGATCTTGAAATACTGCTGTTACAGAACGCATGCATTTTCCAGATGCTGCCAGAACGATTTACTCTTATAAGTATTTTCTGCATCAATGTAAGAATGTTTCACTTACTACATTTTCAAAAGTAGTGCTTTAGTAAATATGCTAGATTGCTGTTAATGATATTTTTCCTTCTAAACGTAGCATATTTAGTAAACGCATAAATTAAAACAAACATTTTTCTTCCTAAAAGGTTAAAATACATATGATTCATAATTTTATTTGCCTTGAGACAGTCATTGCTATTTAACATAGGCAAAATATCGCAGACCGATGTTAGTGAACAACCATTACAGGCATTGAATTATCAATAATTACTTGGTCGCTTATTAATGTTTTACAGTCATACAAAATGGTCGTAAACATTCAGAGTATTGTCAAAGTTTAAAGATGCTGCGAAATGGTGTTCGGAGCAACGTATATGAAAAAAATATTCTGTGTGATTAGTGCTAATGCATCTTGGTCAAAATTTTTTGCATGTCGTTATAGGATAAGCTGAGAACGTCTCTTGCTATTCTTCATTTGAAGTTCAGAACACGTACTTGGTTAGGAACACTTCCTCATCCAGTAGTTTGTGCCTTGTTGTGAGCTGATAAATATTATATAAAACTCCTGTTCAACCCAGTGTTGTTTTACAAAGTACACCGTACGGGCTTCTCGAATACTATTGGCTAGTAGGGCACAGGCCATTACAGCACTGCTTAAATTTTAGGATAAGACAGAATGGAACAGAGAAATATGTTTGCTTCTAGGCCTTTTGTGCCTACACCCTTCAAGAGGGATACCTCCGGGAACAGGAGTGAAATAAAGATCTGGGTGACCAGGATCTAGAGACAGCGATCCGTAATGGGAGGGCCGTTAACGTTTTCCAGAAGTTAGGTACAGATCTGCTAGAGCCACGATGTCTACGATGGTCTACCCCAAAAGCGAGCAAAGAAGAGGCCCCCATGCCAACCTGCCACATGACACAACAGGGAGGCGCAAATACGCCATCAACCGCAAAGCCCCCACTCGCTTCGGCTTGCACTTTCAACCTCATAAGTACAGCCATAGAATGAAAGGTATAGAATTGGAAATCCGAAAATTCCTGAATAAAATATTGGCATAAGGGACCAAAGAAAAAAACCATGGACAGGATAGCCGGTATCATGGGCTTTGAACCCGAGGCCTCCCGAACGTGAGTATCAAGCCACCTTCCCAAACGGTTGCTTCATAGTTTAGTAACATGATTACTGAACTCAAAGATTAGTCCTGAAACCACTGAGGATCTCGTTGGGAACGCTTGAACCATACCAGACATGGACACAATTCATGAATGTGAGCATTGAGACTGAAAATGCGAACAAGTAATTGAGTGTGACAAAGTAACCCGATGAGCCCGACACAATAGCAACAGCATATTGGGTAAGATCAAACCTGCTCATTAATGCAGACCATACAGTTGTAACTTACAAGGAGAGGAAATTCCGCAAGAAAATGACTCGTTATTTAAGAATTACCCTGCAGAAAACAGGAATGTTCTTTAGGATCCACGTACAGAAAAGGATAATGGCAGTAACTAGAGCGACCTATTGCAAAGTCATTGGATTTCACACGACTGTCGCTAGAAAAAGCTACGAAACTTTTCCGAGGGGAAAGAATGCCAATAGTCACTTACGCCATCGAGCTAATAAGAGACCAACATAAATATCAGAACTCGCGGTAATAGAAATGATAAAAGAAGGTTTCTTAAAGTAACACTGAATAGCTACAAAAAGTAATAAATAATAACAGGACCGCGGCATATATACCAACTGCCAGGACAAACTATTTGCATGGATAATATCAGGAGCACTATGCTGCTGCCAACCGCCTCTTAGATAACAGAACACGCACGACAAAGAGAAGAGATTTGAGGTCCTCAAGGCGCTCTAGCTGGGACCAAAACAAGAGCTACGAAGCGCCGGCACACGGTTGGCGATACATCTCCCACCAAGCATGAGAACAGAGAAGGAATGTGAAAGATTCCATTTTAACAAATGTGTAAATGTGACACTTGTCCCTTCATCGGTTACGTATTTAGCAAAACAAAGAGGTACGAACCATTCGTACAGTCAGTATACAGCTTTTTCTGCAACGGCATTGCAGTTTTATTTGGCAGTTCTAAACATTCACTAGACACCAGTACAAAATAGTAAGTACAGTGTTTTTGCAAGTAATAGGGGTCAAGAGTTAGATTGTCAAAGCAGTTTAAAGATGACACCCGCTATAACTATACATGATTTTCATATTTATCACCCTGTCGGAGTTCGTTTGAGGAGTAAATACACTCGCCTATATGATTCTATAATATTTTTCCTTACGCTTTAAATTTTCGCCCTTCTTCAGCCACACTTTACAAAGCCCATAACAAGAAACATAATTTTTGAGCAGCTAAACACAAAGAGGTTAGGAAACAGATTTGTTCATTCTAGTATTTACTAAATATATTTAAAAAGAATAAACAGTAGCTAAGGCGAGTACTTTGCAGGTCACAGTCCATGCTATTCATTGTACAATGTGCCCTCAAGTGTTACTTACAGAATTTGTGCAAATACAGAATGTCACGGGACCAACTCTCTCATTTTCAAGACTTTTATTTGCCTACGAGTTAAAAAATTACTTCTTGAACAAGACATTTGACACAATGAATATGAAAACGTCCGGAAACGTTTGATACAGTACATTTCGTACAACATATATGGTACAATGAAGCACCCAGTCCAAATTGACCAATAAAACATTTGGTACAGGATATACGGTACGTATATTTGATACAGTTCATGTGGTTCAGCTGTTTATGCAATATATATATATAGGAGCTGTTCCAAAAACTGTAACTGTAACTGTTGTATACACAACGATTACCTATTGTTCAACGATGTTCGTCGGCCCTGATGTTCTGGTGATAACCATACTTGCGCGTAGACCCAAGATCGCAGGATTCAATCTCGGCCAGGGTCTAAGGCTTTTATCGGGCGTAAATATCCTAAGAATTGCTTTCTTCGGAATGGAAGTTATGCCGAGGGTTCCTGCAGTATATTTACGGCATGTAAAAATCTCAAGCCTGAAAGAAGAGGCCTCTGAGCAAAATTGATGACCCGTTTCACGCTCTGAATTGAATGGAACGATGGTGACTTGAAATGTTAAAGAGCGTACATAAATAAACCAAATAAATAAATGAACGAACTATACCTTCCACACATTTTTCCATCATTGGGTACGACATGCTCCATACGTTTATCATCCTAGATACCATAGCATCTAACTGCTCCCCATCTACACTGTTTGATGTTTTCACGAAGGTGATCCAGACTAGGAGGAATAAGTATTAAACACCATTCTTTCAGTATCTCTCGCAAAAAACCGCCACGGGTGGCCGAGGTCGTTAAGTCTCGGACTCGTGAACGGGAGGTCTGGGTTCGAATACCGCCAGGACCGTCCTTCCTGACTGAGGTTTTTTTCCAGTTTTCCTCAGTCCTCATAAATGGCAAATGCCGGGGAGGTACCCTAAACTTAGACCTGGAACGATTCCTTCCTTAAAAATAAATCCTTTCCCAATATATCATTTCATCTCATGTATCATCAGTGTACACCGCCTGTGGTGCCTCTGTAGCAAAAACGGGCGTTAAACACTATTCATTCATTCTCTCGCAAAAACGTATCACGCAATTGCAAATTAGGACTTTGCGTGGGATTAGGAACATCTGAGTGTCTACAAAGCATGATCTATGTGGGAGATCGCCTTACCTTGTAAAAACACTTGCTTGATCTTATAAAGCATGTTCAGAGCTCAAAATATATCCAAATACCCCTAAAAACGTTCAATAACTTACTCCTTGTATACTTCTAATTTGAGTTAATTCTGTCCCATGTGTCTCCTCAATGAACCGATCAATAATGCCGAGGGAAGGCACAGTGGCCAACACAGCTACTTTCTCCGAATGTAACTATGCACATTCAGCTGTTTTTTTTCCCCCCAACAGAGAAAACGAACTTTTTTCTTATTGACATGTCCAATTAGTAGTATAGTAGTAGTAGAGTAGATCAGAAAGGTTACGCACCATTAATTTAACAAACATACCAACAACCAACTTACTTACAGATGATAATAAACAGATCTAATCACACAAGTAGAAGAAGGTTTGTAAGGAGAGGAAGGTCAAGATGAGGATTAAACGGAATGTTCAAAAATACAACCTGGAGGCGGAGGAGGACAGGTGGGGACGAGTGGAAGAAGAGGAAGATTAAAACGAGGTCGACAACACACAGGAAGAGGAAAACAACAGCCATCAAGGGAGAAGTTCAAGGAGGAGGAGAAGAAGGGAGGTGAAGGGAGAGAGGAACTGGTATAGGAGAATTCAAAGAAAAGAACGAGGACATTAACACAGAGGAAGAGAAACTGCAGTTGCCAAGACAGGAGTTTGAGAAGAAGAGTTGATGAGGTAAAAAGAAAAGAGAATCCGGGAAAGGAATAAATATATTAATATGGAGTATTTTGTACAGCTACAGAGTTTTAAAATATAACATGCAAAAACTCTAGTGAAGGGAATGTTGAGAGAAAAACTACATAATAAGTTAATGGTTAAAATTAAATGATCAACATTAAATTTGATAAGATTAATAAAATGTTTTATTAATAAAAAGTAACCTGTATTAAAGAGATTGTGTATAATAATAATAATAATAATAATAATAATAATAATAATAATAATAATGTAAACATAAACTTAAGACAAGTTAAATTTTAATATAAATTAGTTATTAGGGTAGAAATTGTACAGCATACAGTTAAATCTGTTTTATATATAATTAAGAAGAATTGGATTAAATTTGCGTAACTTACTTGCGATACAGAAGAAAGAAATTTTAGGTAAACTATAATTTTATTGGATACCAGTGCACATTAACTCCGGAAACCGGTGGAACAGTTTTTGTTTTCATTTAGTAAGTAATTAATAGTGTTGCTTTATATTTTTGTTTTAACAGCTGGTTAGCAGTTGTAGGTCAGTGCTGGCTTCCAGCATGTATGGGGATCTATAATTTAGTTTAGTTTTATGTATATGTTTTATTGTATATGTTAAAGTAGATATTCTCATAGTGTTTTATTTTGTTCTACCCGTACTTTATTATAATTATTATTTTAATTGCTTTTTATTTTTAGTTATATTAAGCAAGTCTAAGATTTACAAGAATATAAGACTCAGTGGCTGAGAGCTGGACTTGAATGTGCTCATGTTCCTAGCAGAAGGTGGGAATTATGGTTTCGCTGCCCTTCCCCTTTTTCTTGCAGGTAAGATGTGTCAACGTACTGTAAAAGTTCTTCCAAATTCTCAACAACTTCGTCATTTATGTAGTTCAGTATCCCCACAAATCATTAAGTGACACAAAGGGCAAGCCGAATATTATATTGCTTTCTTTGTTGTATTGATCTTCAAATCCTAATGTTGTAATATTTTTCCAGGTGGCCTGGGCGAAGTGAAGCACCATTTGCCCTTCACTCCTGTAAAAACTTTCCTAGCTGCGTTCGTGTTTGCTAATTCAAGGTGCACCGTGCACGTTCCAGGAGTACATATCCTTGTACGTGTTTGCTGTCTTGTGATGCCGATGCATACACTAAGGGTGTGACATAAACCATAACTCCATGCAAAGTGAAAAACTGTAGAAGCTGCCTTGTTGCTGTTTTGAATGTTACATCATTGAAAAGAACTGAACTAGCAGATAAATGTTTATATTCCAATGGTGGTGAACATCAGTACACGAATTTCCTTTTGTAGCTATTGAATCATATATGAGAAACCTGCCTCTGCTTACGTGATTCGATATATCTTGAAGTGTTTGTATTCAGCAGAAAGGTGGTATGTTCTCGCACTTGCATTCTATTTGTCTATGCATTTCATTGAGGAAGTTACAGGATCACTTCACTCTACTACAGTCTTTCAGTTGTCATTTAATTGAGCTGGAATAATTTTGGATGGGCTTCTGCTCGTCTCTTGAAAGTATTTCTTACTTTTCACCCTGCTCCTTCAACTGTAGCTTAGAGGTAGTTTTGTTCATGTGAACAGGATTGAGAACTCAGGTTAATGATATTGCATTATACGATTTCCGTGTTCACACTACTCCTTAGCATTTTTAAACGAATGAAAATAATAACGTGCATATTCTGATATAACTATAACATTTATTTCTGCAAAAAAAAATGTTTACCGTGTAATTTATGATTTAAAATTTTAATTGTGAAATCCACAAAGACTGCAAACTTACATTTGTTTATATATTTTCGGGTTACAGTAATTGGAGATAATATTCAATATACATTTTCTATATCCATTATTCAATGTATATACCATACATATTCAAGTATCACACATGTCTATGTGGAATTTCTGATTCGCAAGAAAAGATCATTAGCTATACCAAATACCCTAAACTTTCTTTAACATACATGGTTCCCAATTCTTAAATTATTTTTTGTTTCAGATTTTGCAAATTTCTCACACGTCTTCTACATTTTCTAGTCCTCACTTTTCACTACATGAAGTAACTGGAAGTGAAAATATCAGGTAAATGGCGAGATCAGGCCACCAAGTTGTGAAAAAAACAATACAAGGACGCATTTCTGATACTTGGTTACCAGCCACGGGAGCTGTAGTTGCGTCTTGCTGGCAGTGAACATTCTTTGGATACGTTCCATCCTCTTAGTTCATTAACAACAATGTTTTGCATTTTAGCCACAACAAAGTGCAGAAATTTCTATTTCAGTTTTTCCTGCATTATATTGAAAGAAAACTGTCCCACAATTCTAAATTACCAATACCTTATCACACAAGTCACCTCAGGAGAGTGAAATGGTATCTCTGGCATATTGAAATGGACGCGAAATTTCTCCGCTTTGCCACAACAGGCTTAGCCTCATGGATAAAACAAACAGCCGTCGCACAATATGCTGCTGACCTGTGAGTGCTTCACCGCTAGCATCCTACAAAGCACAATGGAAAGAAAATGGCGTTATCTGTTTATTACATTGCTACTTCACTTGTTTGCGCATCACCTGTACAAAAACGCTTTCCGGTTACTCTTCCACAGACAGCAGAATACTACAACTACTTCTACTACTACCACTACTACGAATATTAATAATAATTGTTATCATTTATTCAAAATGGTGTGTTTTGTATATTCGTTTTCGACCATTTTATTTATTCTTATACTGTTCTAAATGGAACAAAATCTGTTTCCGAATTTTAGCCACATTTGGATTTTCAATTTAAGAATAGCAAGAGTAGTGGGAATCCCTACAACTATTACGCTCAATTTGTCAATTTGATTTTTCCCCGCTGCCCACGCCCACGCAAATGCAATCACTTGTAAAACAACAACAAGCAAGTTAAAGGCACACCCATCTTGCTTTAGAAACACCCTATAAGAAAGACATCTCTGAGATGGAGGAGGAGGCGGAGGAACAGAAGAAATGGAAAGTAGAAGAAGCAAAACGCTCTCTTTACCTGTAGAAAAGTTTTTTTTTACAAATAAACACTTCGGTTATTTAGTTATTTATTTAGTTATTCGGTTATTTATTTTCTTACCTGCACACTCCACGCGCCAAGGATACCGTCTTAGGCCTGTAAAATGACAAGAACGGAAATTTTAAAATTAGCGATTATGTTTTAACAGTATAAGATAACGGCAATTATGTTAAACTATATATTTCAAAGGAACTCGTGGACTCCGGGAACTTGATGAAAAAAAATCATTTTATCTGCCACATCTTTGGTTAATATGAAGCATGAGTATGGCATTTTCCTCACAAACGAATATTTGTAAAGCTACGAAATTTCAATAAGATAAAATATAACAGACGTAGAAATGTAAAAATTGTAATTTCGAAGCTGCTGAAACATAAGATAACGTTTCAATTAAAAATTCAAAAGCATTCATAAACTCCTGGAGCTCAATTTGGAAAAAAAAAAAAAAGTAAGGTATTGTTGTCATATCTTCCGATAGCATCAAATGCACACACTCTTTTTTCATAACGATACTTCGCAGAGTTACGAACTTTTCAATCAGATCAAATCTAACAGAAAGAAAAAAAGCAATTTTGCAACTATTTCGATAATGGGTCATTGTAGCGTTAAATATATTACAAATATTAATAAAGATCCCGATCAAAATTCGGCCTTTTTCACACTTTTTAAACTAGCAGGAGAGGTCAGCTGTGTAACATCAAAAGAAAAGTAACGAGGGTTAGCTCATGCAACAAGACAAACACCCACATTTTACAAAGATTTACCCGAAAGAGTTTTGAAAAACTTTAACCATGAACAATATTAACGATGTTTGGGAGATCAAATTGGCGGACATTTGGAGTTTAATAAAATGTAACGCTGAGATCAAAGTATTTGCTTTTACAAGCGGAATCCACATCAAAGAGTGGCATCAACTTTGCCAGAGGTTTAGAAATTATTTTGCTTCAGATCTGTCCGAAAAAGCTAAACGATTTTTGGGTTTTTAAGGGAAAATGGGATAGAACGTCACATTTTCAGAAGTCTTAAAGCTAAAAGTTCTACATCAATTTGAAAAAACAAAATGTTCATCTATTTTACTTCCAAGGGACAATACATGGAAGTTTCTGGTACATTTTTAAATGCTTTCAATCGTATACTCCTGTGTTGCAAATGCTAGTACAAACATATGATTCCGTCCTATTCACTTTCAAACGGCAAAAATTGGGAAAGAGTAAATGAAGCTTGTATAACTTTTGGAACAATATTGTTCTGCAAAAATGTTCAGGACCGTTAAAGTGAGCAAAATTCTCTGCAACTCTTCCACAGGCTGCAATACTTAAACGCAACAGAAAGTGAAAAAAATTATAGCTACTAACCAGTTAAGAACATAGCCCAATTTGAGTGCGTGATAACAAAGCAAGTGTCGAGTACTAGCATGAAGAATTGTATAAAGCCAGCCGTTGCGATATGCTCCCGAGTTCAATAGCTATGAAAAATGAGAAATTGGATAGTAATTTTGGGAAGCAAGCATTTCAGATCTTCTCCGTATACCTTCACGGCATTTGACATTGATGAGGACTAAGAAATACTGGTCTAAAACCTCAAATAGGAAGGACAACCCTGATAGAGTTTCCATTTACCTGTGTCCTCTGTCTAAATACTTATATTTAACATGACACCAAAAACATTTTTTTTTGTAATTTCTTCATGAAATACTTTCAATTTTCCACGCTTTGGGAATTTTGCTATTCACGTTATTGGATATAAGATTTCTTTGAAAGGTCTCTTCATGATATTTATTGTTAAAATGAACACCACACTGACATATTAGACGCTGCTTCTGTTATCTACCTTATCAATAAAGGTACTAGGATAACTTACGATTTATATTTTTCCAGCTGCTTTTCGGCTGACTCAGATCAATGCCGCTACCAAGACAGACTTCTGTCGAACAATGAAAATGTTTGCATTGCGCTTACAATTACAGATAAATTGGAAAAGATTGTGACATAGATTTTTATTGCTAAATCAACAAGTTCATTAATAAGCGTAAGAGATTCACGTGATTTTCACCCATGAATACATTGGAGCAGTGTTCCCAAATTGTCGCGTGCACTTTCTAGTAACTCCGCAGCCGCCCCAGAAAAATAAGTTAATAATGATTTTAATTACATTAAAGATTAAAAACAAAAACTAGAAGAAAACTAGAAAGCACATATGAACGAAAATTGCCAAATTGAAAAATGCATTCTACTTCGAAAAAGTTGAAAACTACCTATATCACATACATGCAATCACCTAACCTACTTTCAAAATACCTTGTTAGGCTAGCAGAGTGGATGCCTGATTTGCGAAGTGAATTCGTTTTTTACATTTTCCTTTATTTTTTTGTTTTTAACAGAGGGATGGCTGGGCAAAAACAGATGCATACACTTATCCCGCAATGAAATGTACGGAATCTGTTCGGGAAAAAATTAAATTTAACTTTGAGAAGATGTTATTTTGCAAGTAAAAGACGTTTTAACCAATGATTTACTATTACGAAAAAAAATTAAACAAAGCTGTTACACCTTGCAATAAATGACATCAGAAGTGTCTCATATATAGTGATGGATGCTTCAAAAACTTAACACATGGTGTTATCTTTAAGCCAAAACAAATAAATCTTTATGTTGGCATTAGACAGAATATCAACCCGGCATTAATTTCGCCAGTGTGTTCTAACAAACTTTTCCTGTCGGTCATATTGATTATATGAAAATGTACATGTTATTAGAAATAACTCACACTTTAGGTGTATTTTGTCGTATATATACCGAAATATACTAAAAGTCGTGTTTACTATAAATAAAATATACATTTACTGTAATTAGACATAATTTATTTTGTAAACAAAACAAATTTGCAACACAGTCACCTATAAATTTTCAATTCACGATTTTAAATTAAACGTCGTACGTTCCAGCCTGCAACATACCTCTGTGAAAAAAATATGAATGGAATATAAAATATTGTAAAAAATATCTTAAACATAAAAACACCACAACTTAGAACTGTAACGCATTCATATTGTATAAAGCAACGGAAAGGCTCTGAACCATTTAAATTAACATAATATTCACTACGGAGAACTGAAAAAAGACTTGCGTTACCCAACAATGCGCCCCACTACGCACTGATATTAAATATCAACATGACTGTTTCTTAAAAACATTAAAAAATAAAAAAACATTTACCCTCTCAGTGTGAAATAGGCTTCGGCGCGTTTTGGAAGAGAGGTTACCAGTCGCACAGGGCGGGCGGGGTACGACCCGCGACCATTAAGTTGTGTTCTGTACTTTCACTTTCACTTTTGCAGTTGATGGTTGCGGTTTCGTACCGCCTTACGGCTCGTAACCCCCCCTCCCACGAGCGCAACAAAGTATTACTTTTTTTTGGTTTAAAGATAAAAATATTACGCCATGTGTTTAGTATTCGGAGTACCAATCACAATATTTGTGACAGTTTTGACGTCATTTACTGGAAAGTATAACATCTTTATTTTTATTTTCATAATAATAAATCATTGGTTAAAAATATCTTTTACTTGCAAAATAACATTTTCTCAGCTAAAAGCTAATATCTGGTTTTTCCCGAACAGCATTCCGTACATTTCATTACTTTTAACTATATGACTTGGGGTATGTGTATGCGTGGTTTTTTTTTTTTTTTTTTTTTTTTTGTCCAGCCACCCATCTAAAAAAATCATCTTAATAACATAACCGATTAGTTTCTCCAATAAGGGCTGTTTTCAAAGTGAATCCTCTTCTATAAGAAAATAAGTAACTTAAGTTGCAAGAGTTCAGTACTACCGTATACTTTTTTGCTTTTACCATTCGCCGTAGTAATAGTAAATCATTGTTAGAATATAGCTTTTGCTTGCCCATAACAATTTCCCAAAGTTAAAATCCGATTTTCCCGGACAGGACTCCGTATGTTTCATTGCTTTTAACTTTATGACCCGGGTTAAGTGTATGCATCTGTTTTTTACCCAGCCCCCTCTTTCAAAACCCTCAAAGTTCACTTCGCATATAAGATATCCTTCTGCTGATCTAAGGTATTTTGAAAGTGGGTTAAATGATGACATTGTATGTAATGTAGGTATTTTTAAATTTTTTCAAAGCATTATAAGCAGATCTGGTAGGTAAGAGATATATGTGAGAATTCCTAATAACGCTTCAGTTTGTATTATTGTATCTAACTTAACGAGTGCACGACAGCGTGTTGTTGAGTCGTTAGTGCGCTGGACTGATCAAACTGATAGAATGCGCGATATTTTGTGTTAACAGATGATATCACCGAGATTACAACAATAATTAGAATGGGCAAGAATGACACGTTCCGGTTTCAAGGTGCTAGAGCGCGGTCCATGCCTATAGAAGTTTCATCACGAATAGATGATTTCTTATGTAGAATTGCTCGGAATTACTTTTGAGGATCGCCGTGAGTAAATTAAATAATCAAAAGAATAATACTTTTTAATGTGAAAACACCGAGCGAAAAATACATTGTAGATTATATGTTTTTGTTGTAGAACGTAGCCATGATGTGGTCACTTCATTGAACTCCGGATATAAATCCTGGTTAACGACGACAGTGAAAGTTGAAGAGAACAGTTTGTTTGTGTGTGTGTGTGTGTGTGTGTGTGTGTGTGTGTGATATACCAATATTACGGAAATAAAATTATTTAAAATCCATACTATAGAGTTATCATTGCAAAAAAATAGTGAAACTAAAACATGTGCAAACAAGAAATATACCAAATGTGATTACACTTACACAAATAAAGCTGTGTAAATGGTAGCGTAATATTATGGAGATTGCAAGTACGTAGAGCTTGCCAGCACAGACATTTTCAATAAAACACCGGACTTTTGTAGAACAGCTGTACATGTTCATCTTGTCCATAATATAATTTACATAGTAATACTGATCCGAAACCCCCCATCTCATCACATGAATGTGGAGCTGACAATGTTATAGTGATACTGTATGTAGCTTCGCTAAAAAGGGAATTCTTATATATGACTGATATATTTCTAGTTGATGCAATAAGTATTTCAAAATCAGGTACTACTACACGAGATGTTATGATTCTCACACTTGATAACTCTGGCTTGTTTTTATAGCAGAAATCTTTAACTTTTGAGTTATTCACTCTCCATTGCGCATGCCTCACGTTCCCTCTTGGTTCTTAGCCAATGAGGTTGGTCTTCAATACCCCCTCGGCCGACACTATTAAAGGAGTGAAGAGCATAGTAAGAAATACCTGACACTAGATCAAAAAACACCGAAATACCATTTACATAAAAAGCATTCAGAGTGGAATTCGTAAAATATTGAAATATATTTAACAGGTAACAATCTTTTTGTCAGCAATACTAGACTCTGGGGAGGGAAAACACTGAAATTTCATTACGTGGTGGTTTTCTCATAACGATTTTTGTATCATAGCATTTTTTGTATCATAACAACTTTTTTAAATCGTAACATTTTTTGCATAATAACATTTTTGCATCGTAACTTATTTTTTCATAATAACATTTTTTACAATGTAACATTTTTGCATGATAACTTTTTGGTATAATAACTTCTTACATATTAACTTTTTACATGTGTTTCAATATATTTTACAAACTCACAAACATGCTTCACATTCCATTCTTGAAAATAATCATCTTCCTGCCTGATCTAAAAGGTCTGTAAGGAAGTAAATTCCCGCAAAATAATCCTCCTCTTGCCAAATCTAAAAGTCGGTAAGACAGCAAATTCCCATCCCCTTCCTACCAAATCTTTGCATATTTCGACGTCAGTTTTGTTTTAGGCATTTTCAGACAGGTTCGCGACGGAACACCTGTCCCCTGATAACGTCACGAGTTTAGTTTTGTAAAATGCCTAGACAGCTTTGCGATATTCCTCCTGACCATTGATGAATTCACGTGCAGATTTGCGATGGTACACATGTGACCAAGATGACGTCACGTGCATGTCCAGACAGATTTGCGATACCGTGGTGCCAAAACGCCCGATGACGTCACATGCAGGTTCCAACGGCTTTTCTCACGCCCCTTGGTTGTCCCTGAATGAGGTTTATTTTTCACCTTCCACTGTTACAAAACAATGTCCAATGTGCGTCAGTACCGAGGAACTGACGGAGCAGACAACATGATCCACGATGCGCTACGACTGCTAGCAGAATTATCGCACAACTGATTTTTTCACTGTGTCTATGCTGCAGCAGATTTTATTTTCAACAGAGGTGATTTTTCTTCTTTTCCGCAATTTTGTAATTAGTATTTTTAATCAATGTGTTAATATTCGCATATGCACCCAACATTAAGTTTTCTGTTCTGCTAGCAAGCGCTTGGAAACATAAATTCGTTCATTGTTTACCACCAAACGCTTCCCCCCACCATTTTCCTTAATCCCATTTAATTTACAATTTAGCCACCGGGTACTTTCCTCCACGACATCCTTAGTTCACAGTTTTGCTACCAAGCATTTCCAAACATAACCTCGCATTTTATATTGCGCATTTTTGACATCAAGTACCCCATCACCATTTTCCTTGATACATTTTAGTTCATAGTTTTGCAACCAAGTTCTTCCCCCCACCACCACCACCATTTTCCTTAATCCAGTTTAGTTATAGTTTTGCTACCAAACGCTTCCCCAAGCACCACATTTAACCATAAATAATCAACAGACAACAATCTAAGCTCCACAGCTCTATGTATGATGTATATTTTGTATATTTATATGTATATTTTCAATGAATACACTTAAGTAGTCATGGATTAAGCGGGTGGATTAACGATAATCCGGAGGATTAAAAGCAACATTAACGCCATTTGGTGGCAGAAATATCGTTAATCCATCTGCTTAATCCGGAACCAATACTACTGACGTTGAACCACAATACACACTTGTAACGTTTCAAAGGTGGATTTTTTCCTATTGTCACTGAAATAAAGTTTGTATTGTGAAAAATCACATTATGTCACAAGGGAATGCTGTAAATATTGAATGATATAAAGCTTTACTCCGGGATAGTCGGTCCTGGTGGTCTAGAGGTAACAATGCTTGCCTCATAGACCAAAGATCGCGGTTTAAATCCTGGCAAGGGTAGATGGATTTGTTCAGGAGTAAAAATCCTAATTATGGTATTCATCGAAAGAGAAGTAAAGTAGTGGGTTCCATTTTGCAGATTTACAGCACGCAAAAGAACCTCAAATCTGAAAGAAATATTCTCTGAGCAAAATTTATCCGCTGTTTCACTCCCAGAATTCATTGGAACGCTGGTGACCTGAGATGTTAAAAATCGTACATAAATAAACCAAATAAATAAAATAAATTACTCAAAGATCAACCTTTAGCTGTCTATCATTGTTGCATAATACATCTCTAATTGCGCACATTACTGAATATCCGGGGTTTTTGTAGACGATTCTCTGCAGCTCTACCCTGAATTTTCCGGGTAACATAGTCATTTTGCGAATTGTTCACTACTTCTTGAACCCGTTCCAGATGATTATAGCATCAGAAAATTTTACATTTGATGCTCCTAAATGAGAAATAGTTTCAGGAAAACTTGAGAAAGTATTTCTATTAACAAAAGTTGCCCATGAAAATCTTTAGAAATTACGGATTTTTCAGTTCAAATTTTCCAGTCTTCGCTCCAAAACGCACTAACCATGTGCACAATTTGCTGGTAGTATTTTGTCTAATATTACAATGCAGCCCCAGCGTGTCAAGACAGGCTGAGGGGGTAAAATGTCGGGTGCCATTTCCTTGCATTGGAGGATCTTAGATGGAGTTTTAACATCTTTTTGATGATCGATATAAATTTAAATTAATAAAATTCGGATTCAGTGTTTTCAATTCTCTTCTTGCTTTCGTAATTTAAGATGCAGCATCCGAGATCAACAGTAATAAATTTCATTGCGTAATGCACTCAGACATAGAATTACCAAATATGGAGGTGAGGAGAACTGCAGGAGAACTGCAAAAACCGATAAAAGACTGATCCTAAGCCCCAAAATATAAAGCTTAAACGTGCGGTTGATCAGTCTTTCTGACGCTCCCTTTATCCTTTCAAAATAATATTTTAGAAAGATGTAAAAAATGTTCTTGCATCTAAGAATTTCTATTGGATATTGGACTCCACAATGTCCTTCTAATATTTTTAATGGGCCATCTGGACTACGTGGATTTGATCATATACGTATCAACTGACGCTGCTAGCTTCTTCTCTTCAAGAGGTTATCGACTTGTCTCTTCATCCCCGTATCTGGCATAATATTATTACATCTACCCTGACCTACTGTAACAAAATCACAACTCTCTAACTGTATACGAAATAAACATCTTTTTCAAGAACCCTGCTTTAGAATTCTCCAAGTAATAGCGGTCCGCCATTTGTTTGGGTCATCTACACAAATATGTATAGGAAGGCAATAGCGTTCTCTTCTCATTTTCAGGACAAGTTTTTTATGGCTCGGGTAGGTTTGCACTCTCGTAAGAAAATAATACAATACACACAACGCATCAACACAGGTACAAGAAATGAAAATGACAATGCAATCATGGTTAAAATAGGAAAGTCATGTAAAATCAATTAATATGCTCATTATAATTTATACGGGGGTGGCTGCTAAAACTTTAACAATGTTGTATTGGTACATGCGCTTGTACATGTGCCGTTTTTGCGGGATTGTTTTTCGAACGCTCTTTTCCCTTTCCCCTGCCCGTCCTTATTACCTGGTCATGTGAGGAGGCGTTTTGCCTTATATTGACTGTTAAGTATATTGTAAGATCTGGAAGTTGTGACAAGCAGCCTGACGAGCATGTTCTTCCTACCTTCCACAGAATGTTTAGTCGCCTCTGGAACGTCGTGGAGAACTTGTCGTTTTGGCATTGACTTCTAAATTGTTAGGTCCAGAACCTTCTCTGTGGGGTAAGCATTGTGACCCAGAAACAATGCAACTTTTAAAACATTAAACAGAGATATTTGTTATTGCATTTTACTCTATTGGCGTAAGGTTTCCAGTTGTAATTGCTTTAAAAGATGGGAAACTGGGATTTTAAATGCCAATGTGTCAGAACTTAATGACAAATTTTTAGTAATATTAAAGGCATTTTACTAAATGCTTACACCCAAGAAATTCTTTGAAAATTGTATTAATTTATTTGTGTATTTATTATGATTATAATTTAACGACTTGTTAGTTGTTTAAATGCTATAATGCTGAATGGCATATTCACACAATTTTCAATGTGAAAACTATTTGACATACGTATTACATTTACATTAATTATTGTTTTATAAATTACTTTATAGTTGCAAATCGTCCTTCTCCGTTTTGTGAAGTTATCTTCTCTGGCCATATCTTGGAAATTTTCTTTCGAGTATACTTCCAAGACTAGACATTGTTCAGACATTAACGAGAGGGTGCCGAAATCCTTTTATTGAGTTACAGAATAGCCATTCGTAGCATATAATATGGCGTGTGTTATGCGCGAACATTTTCAAAACATTTTGGTTTCTGTGCCTAAGGCAGACATATTTGAGCTTGATCTGGTGTCTTTTTAAGTACAACATTACAAATAAAAGAATGTTATAAACAACAGCAATTACTTAAAGCGTCTTTCGTACTTTACACTCAATTTTTCCTTCTGCATTGTGCGCATGTAAGAACAGCATTGTAGGAGACTACAATGTTCTACCATTGCCTAATTTTATTTAGGCAGCAGTGAAAGTAAGGCATTAAACGTAATTTTTAGCAATTGGTCCATTTGATATTTGTTATAGAATGAGGTGTGAGAAGAAACATTTGTTCTTACTTATTGAATGTTCTTTAGTATGCAAGAATTATAAGACTAAAACATTTCTAAGGCTTCACAAAAATAATCTTATGTATTACATAATGCAAATGAAATGATTTAACTTACAGATCCCCGCAGAAAATTCTAGAGAACATTTCTATCATGTTCTTTCTACTACTTAGATGATGCATATATTTTTGTTCTCTATTGCTCTAATCATTGAAAGCAATGTCTTCTTCTCTTATTCTGTCCAATTGAATGAACGTTTCTATTTACGACACGGTACATACAATAGGGACAGCATGGGCGTTTTGTTGGATCGAATTCTGAGTGCTATGTCGTGAAATTGGGAGAACTACCGGTACTCTCCTACAGTTTACACTGTATAAATAAAGGAATAGTATTAATGAATACAATTAAAAAGGTTCATTACTCCTTTTTAATAAGTTACAGAGCTATCAGGCATATGTATCCATGAAAAACAACAACAACAACAATAATAATAATAATAATAATAATAATAATAATACACCTATAAGGATTCAGAAATATTAGCATTTACACTCAAGCTTAAATCGCCGGGCTGGTGTGGTTGGAAATTACGTTGAAACTAAACGTTCCTATGAATTAAAGCCAGCAGATGATTGGTTAATCCAGATTACGGCTATAATATAACATTTAATGCTGAACCGAATTCCTGTGAATCATTCTTACCAAATAAACCTTATGTATTCAAGTTCAGGATGTTTTAAAACTGGAAAAATGTAAAAGCAACGAATATTTTCAACCGAATGATAACTAATAATAATACCAATGTTCTAATGCCAAGTTCGGTTCCGTTCTACTTATATAACTGTTTCAGGTTATACTGTTCTTCTTATGTGAAAAAATACTGTCAAGAAAATGAACACAGAAAGTTAACAACACAAAGTGGCATTTGTGTAGTGAAATTTGCTTTTAGCTAATGGTTTATTTTATATTGCAGAGTACCACTTACATTTCATTACGATATTCTGCTCTCCTTCCTGCAATTCCGTTGTCTATAATAGATAATATGTGTAAAACTATAGAAGACGGAAAACACAATATGCGGTTTACAGAGATCAGTTATTTACGGTAACAGTAAAACTGAAACTACGATCACTATCTCCTTAATCTATCTCGATAAAATTAAAAAACATTACACCTTGTCAGCTAAATATAAAGTAAGGATTTAGGAGTAAATTAATGATAATTTTACATAAAAAGGTTTGACTGTCATTCAGAAATCTTTAAATAAAGAAATAAAACCGAAAACCAGAGAAAAAAAAACGATTTCCCCATCTTAATTAATGTGGCACTCTATATAATTTCCTATAATTTCAATGACAAATACTGAAATTTCATGTCCATTTAGAATTTTGAAAAAAAATAATTACAATAAATGCTTTAATTCATGAATTTTAACCTTTATGTTTTACAAATGTTCATAAAACATATGTGTATATTAGTTGCGGCGATGGTGGCGACCTCGCATTAATTCATTGAGAAATACTCCCAACTCGGGGCGGACTTAAGAGCAAGAACCTACTGCACTACTTATTCCTGGTTAATTCGGGTCTTTGAATGCAGTGACTTATGTCAGACTTAAGTCTAGCTTAATTTAGTACGGAGATAGTCTGGTTTAACGCGAAATCTATGAATACGGCTTATAGTGTTTGTTCTGAAGTTGGGTTTATTGTGATTTGGGCTGACTTTTTACATCACCGATCAGTAGCAATGCCTGAAGTACAAGGTAGAATTTCAGAATCCAAGTACTGAAGGTTTAACTGATCATATTTCAGCTAGTAATATAAGCGCACTTTTTATCTGTGAAGTATATATAAATATCTCTTTTGTTTCTCCCAGAGCCGCGTAATTAAATATATATATATATATATATATATAATTAGCTGCTTCAACCTGTACATGATGTAATTTGTATGTGTGCTTAAATGCTTTAAGCAATAAAGCAGGATGCCGTTTATATGGATGAAGAACTCGCGGAAAAATCGCTTTATTTATTCATAAGAAATTCTGTTTTTACCATAAAACTAAAATAAAGCAATGCAATACGGAAAGTATTTTGACAACCATAATTGCTGATCCTTATACACTTATTAAGCAATTTTGTCTCACTTTCAAGCAAAGCAGAACAAACACCTAGCATTGGAATCGAAGCGCACAATTCACATTTTAAAAGAAGAGTTCGTTAATAACAATCACCACATCCAGGAAAAATAAATTACGCACTTTGATGAGCACTTTGAGTTGCAAAATTTCATTCAAATGCTACAGCGAGTTTGCCGCTTAAGATGACCTTTAATTAAAGAAAGCTAACAGCATATTAACACATTCCTTAAAACATAACAATTTACTTTTAAACAAAATAAGGTCGTTTACAGTTTTCAGTTTGTAGTTTAGGTTTATTGCACACGAAAGACAGCACTAAGGCTTTAATAGCACACATTTAAAGTCAGACTCGTCGTAAACTGGAATAGTGGCAGCTTAATGGCAGGATTATGAAATATTTGTTTCTCCATGGGGAACAAACTCTTGTTCGCTTAGCCTAATTTCTTGAATTACTTTTGCTTTGTTGAATACTATGAGATTTTCAGGACGAAAGAAGGCTATTGATTGGAATAGGGGTAACAAATCCAGTAATTCGCTTCAACCTAAAGTCGAATGTTTGAAATGATTGGAAAGCAACTACGTTCTCATATAACAATATTAATATCTTATTCGAGAAGTAAACCATAATAAACAAAATATAGGAATCCTCGTAGCATGCAATTCAAAGTTTTAAAAATCCCTTAAACACCTGGAAAAATCCTCTAGAATAGCGGTGAGTAAAGTGGCAACCCCGACAAGTAAACTGAATGAGCAGATCTTTTCATTTCAATTCATTTGTGATTTCAGTTCGACGCTCGTAAATAATGCTTTGTCTCCATCTGCAAACTTAAAAACTTTGTAATAAATGGAAACAAGTTATTCAGAGTTTTGCTAAAAATAGGAGTAAACTTCCGGCTGCTGGTATTTCCCCTATAAACTTCATATATTATAGAAATGATACAATTGTAGTAATTTGCAAGGAATAGAAAACACCTCTAAAATATACATTTAAGATTAATGAAAATTTCAATTTCCACGAGCAAGAGAACCATATAGTTGTGATAAAGTAACTCATAGGTAAAGTAAGCTACAAATGCGACTTCTATCTTACCATAGGGGGTAAAATACTCTCAGGGATAGCATAGACATGTACATTCTTCTAAACACAGCATAATGAGAATACAGAGATTAAGGAGATGCTGCGTCTTACAAAAGCCTCATTGACTGTTCCCGAAATAGCAGCAGTCTCATGCAAATGCATACGACGAACGATTTTATAGCCTGCACTGTAGCACGAGCAGATCAGCTATGAATGAGATAAACGTTACATTGTAATGTTTTCAACATATTACTTTGTATAATGTACCGGCAGCACTTTTCTTATCGTACCGTATTCTATCTGAAAACGCATTATTAGCAGTCTTAACAGTCTTTCTTGTTTCAAAATTGTTAACATGCATTTCAATTAAATAGCCTATACATAAAATAAATACAAAATTAGGTGTATTACGTATTTGAAAATTAAATGTTCTTCACTATTCTGTAGCTATTTATTTTTTCTTAGTTCTTAGAAATTTAGTTTTTCTTGCTCTATGTCAACATCACAGGGAACTCTATACTACCTTCAATTTAGTTTCAATAAAACATATAAATATATAAAGGCAGATCTTGGGAACTTGGACAGAAGTGACAATGGAAACTGAAGAAATTGGATCACGGCTTTAAATTAAGTACCCTACTCCATCACTGTATATGTTTACCAAAATATTATATAATGTTTTAAAATTTTAGCATTACTTTATCAGGTTAAAGTATTATATAATTGTAACATTGCCGGGGAGTTACCCTAAACTTAGGCCTGGAACGATTCCTTCCATAAAAATAAATCCTTTCCCAATGTATCATTTCATCTCATGTGTCATCCATGTCCATTGCCTGTGGTGCCTCTGTAGCAAAAACGGGCGTTAAACACATTCATTTAAGTGTAACATTGGAAGTAAGATAGAGCTCTATGAATATTTGCGTTACTTTTGGTTATACAACTAACTGAACAAGATGTGCAGAAGAACCGTAACAGTGCGTAGTTTTTCTGTAGAAGGATCGTTAATAATGCAAATAAATTCTAGCTATTATCTTCATATTAACTCCATTTACTTTTTGTTGTTTTTGTTCAAACTGTACACATATATTTTCGCACAAGAGATACCAATTCGTATACAAAGCCTATATTTAGAAATGTTTTTGAAACTTTCATCACAGAAAATATTAAAAATAGTATTCTCATGCTCTTCCCACTATCGTTACCAGTGCTGTGATGGTTACTGCACGAAATTTCCACACAAGAACAATGGTGCACAAACTTGATCGTGCAAATGTTCAGGTTAAATTAGACGATCTTTGAGACTGCCGTATACAGCACATTGCAAACCTACCAAACTCCTAAGAGAACACTCTATAAGGGCGATGCGCTAGGTAACCATGCTTCATATTACGGGTGATTAATAGGGGCTGACAATCGGATGACCTAAAAAACCCCATTTACGCATCAACGGTGCAGCGACCTTGGATGTGCACTTCCTTGCGGCAATGAGGATTTTTATCAGCATATTGATGTTGGTTGCGCGGCTAATAAATGAATATCTTCCGATTAGGCAATCGCATGTTCTTAAGATGCTTCTTAAAAATGCACCATGTTGGACGCGAAAAGCGTAACCTTAAAAACCAAAACAAAATGAGACACTACTTAAGTAAGTTTGCGGCCTTGTAAATGAGGACGGCATTTATCTTCAGGAATGCGATACTCACTTGCAGAAAGATTCGTAACAGGCAATATGGACATCATGTGAAAGGATGTCATTGCTGCAGACTTTATTTCATAAGTCTATGCATTTTAAATGATGCATTCCTAATGTGTGCGCCACAGCTCTGGTGCTCGCGGTTCAGTGGCAACAGCTTCTCTCACTATACTCGCTTTCTCCGGATTCCTGTCTGCAATGGGCAAATTGACACAAACTGGTGTACTGTTCTCGAAGTTCCGGAACTACGCCGATCTGGTTGTCAACTGTCTGTGCATAAAGCGCAGCTACTTGTCGTTCAGTTGCTATGACAATATCAAAATTCAAGTAGCATGTCGACAAGTTCGTCATTCGCATTCTATGCATTTAACCAGACTGAACAATTAAGTGGTAGTGCTGTATGTGCCATGAGCACTTCAGAGAACCCTCACTCGGCATCATTGTGCCATGTTCCGCTTCACTCCCCGTTTGGTTGAAGTTACATTTACTTTTGCACAAAACATGAGCGTTATGCAACCAAACCAAATTGCAGTACGTTTCCAAAGTACGCTTTACATAAAAACATATAACGCTTTTCATTTGTTGTTTCTTCATATATTGTAAATGAAAAATAAATGAACTCGTATAGAAAAGTACGACTGAAATAATACAAATCATAGATTTAAAATTAAATAAAACACTTAATAACCTACATACAACGCCGATATTTCGAACAGTTTATATTCTTCAAAGGCAGCAGAAAGTGAAGGTGCTGAAATATAATTCTAAATCTCCAAGGTAACAATGTTAGGAAACAGTGGAAACAAACTACGAGGAGAAAAAGTGGATGTACCCAAGCCGATAGCGCATCAATGGGTGTTAAATTAAACGTATCTTGTAGCGGGATAGGGCATGTTGGTCAGCTGTAAAGGAAATTTGATTTTAACATAAGGGCTGTGGTTATTCATAAGGATAGAAACAGCAGTATCAATTCAATATAAAATACTTTGCTATCCTTGAAGGCACATCTAGTAAATGATGTAATATTAAATACTCCGATGAAACTCGGGCTATGGAAGAATTGATATGGGGCAATAAGCAAACAGGTGTTTCATTTAGGGTGTAGACATGGGTAATGAGCCTTCGACAGGGCGGGATAATTGGGCTGGAAATAAATTGCAGCGAATATACCTTTGGTTGTGGGTGTTCTAAAAATAAACCGGGGTACAAATTAAGAGAAATCAATCATGGATGAATGGATTAATAACCCTCAGTTCTAGAAATTTAAATGGATATAACGTTAATGAAATATTTTTTGGAAATTCTGGGTTTGCATTGAAATTTCTGGGCGCTGAAATGATAAGGGATTATAGAAAAGAGAAGGAATATTTTCTGGCTTTAAAATTTTGTGCCATATTTTTAAAATATGAATCAAAAGCTAGTGGCGGCTCGTGACATTAAAATTCAGAGTTTTAATTAATAGTTTGAATATAAAATATAAGGATATATACAGTCATATCTACTCACTGTTTTAGATTACTTTTTACATAACAGAAGATTTTAAAATTTTCACTAGAGTATTTGAACATAAAATACAATCCATCAGAGATGCTGCAGCAGGTGTGCAATAGGAAAGCGAACTTTTAAAAAAATACCATGTTATGTATGTGCAATAATCCACCTTATGCACCGGAATGGCACCATAGAAAACCGAAGCTGACAAACAGTAGTACTAAACCAATCGCTTCAATGTAGCCCAAGCTAATTAATAAATATGAAAACATTTCTAAAAGTTTCATTTTTGTAGCTACCGACTATAAAAAAAATAGCTAAATCACTATACCAGTAAACACAAAATTGAAAAAAAAAAAATGCAAATAAAGAAACTCTAAGAAATATACCTAGCAAGATGACCATTCTCGCCGGCTCACGCATCCTTCTGAGTTGCTATATAAGCAGGGCAGCCAATCAACGACATTTATTTCTCCTCGCCCTAGATTATTCACTGTCCTATCTCAGTTATGGCTATACTTGCTATCTCGGAGCATAAAGCAAATGTCTACCGCTGGCATGGCAACTGTTCTGAAACAGGTCGCAAGTGCAGCTAAATTCGTTCTGACGGAATTAGAATGTACTAGAGAGTTCTGTTTAAGAACCGTGCCAAAGCAGCACTTTGTTACCAATAAATTCGTATGTCAGCACTCAAAATTAGTTTAAATTGAGTTAAAACACAAAATTATTAAATTAATAATTACATCTATACAGAATAAAATACCATCTCCTTGGTCTCCTGAACTTGTGCTGCTGACTGCTGGCCGGGTTCGATTCCCAGTACGTGCTTAGGAATTTTTCTAAGTTAGGGAGGTCTGGAACGGGTCTATCCAGCCTCGTGAGGACACTTGGGAAGCTGCCGGATGGAGAGAGGTGTCGTTCTTCGATCAAGAAAGCGGCGTGATAGGCGAACTGCGGGGTGCCGATATGCTGATCACACGCCTCCTTGCAATACTGCCCTCTATCCATGGATTTGTAAGACGGTGCACAGGACGCAGAGGTCGCCTTGGCTCATTCCGGGCTGTAGTGCCAAGTGAGAAGAAGAAGAAGAAGAAGAAGAAGAAGAAGAAGAGGAAGAAATATAGAATAAAAGATTGGTTCGGACGGAATGTACTGCGAACTGAAAGAGCCAAAGAAGTATGCAAGAGATGGGAGCTACAAATTTAAAATACTGCTGTAAATTGGCGGGCTTAATGCGCATGGGTGTAAGATAGTAAGCATTGCATAAAAAGATAATTAGTATCTAACACAGCTACAGCAGCGAGGAATTCAGAGTGTGAACTTAACTAAAAATTTGTGGTTAAGATTGGAAAATAAATTATCGAAAGATTCTAGATCATGGGTTCAATACATGAAGGTATTAATATATCTCATCCATAGTAATGGATTGCTTTAATGGTGTTTAACACCTGTTTTTACTACTGAGACATTATAGAAGGTGACATTGGCGATACAGGAGATGAATGATGGATAGGGAAAGGAATTTTTAAGTTTTGGAGTACCTTCTAGGTATTTGCCATTGATGAGGTCTGAGGATAACCTAAAAATTCTACCAGGGAATATATTCCTGATGGAAATTGAATCCCACACCTGCCTTCACGAACCTGTGCTTTTAGTGACCTGCCACCTACTGTCGGTCCCATAGTAATTTGCAATATATTCTGGCCTTAGGAACTCCTATAATCGAGACATAAAAAGACTGGCATAAGAAGCTGGCATTCTGGTTACTATTAAGAATACCTTTAATTTGTAGATAGTGTGTACATATTATAAAAACTGAAGACTTGTGAGTGACATTTATTCTTTTGTGCATTAACATGTAATATTGTATTTAATTACGCAAATATTAAGGGTAATTAGCATAAGATTTTAATAGATGAATTGGAATATAAATGTCAGTTGCTGGCAATGGAAAAATTTCCTGATTAAGTAAGAGTAAAAGTGAAAGGGAAAAACCAGACCTGAAGCTACCAATAGTGATTTTTTCGTGGGGTGGCAAAGCTCAATTTTTACGCTGTCGAGATCAGTAGCTATATTTTCGCGCCTTTATAGAACTTTCTATGGGAACCGGCCAATCAGTTGTCGGTATTTTGTGTTACTGTGTACATTGGCGTGCTTCTGTGGACCCTGCAGGCTTGGAGTGCCACGCCGATTCCCCACCCCCAAGTCAAAATTCAGTATAAAAAGAGGCAATTCAAGATTCAAGATTCAAGAGTACGTAGCACCCAAGTTGAAAGCATAAGCGCATAATACGAATGTCTAATACTCGAGTGCAAACCACGTCATAAGATGTCACAAGGTTTACTCGCCAGAGATTCGCGTATGGTAAAACCAGTATTTAGCGAAACATCGCCGGTAAGTGTCAATACAGAAGATTGTTTACCAACACCCTAAAGAGCGCGGCTACTAGAAATATTAATATTGCCGGCTCACGGAATCATTTAGTATCTAGGTCAAGGTTGCGGTGCATTCATTTCCCATTCAGAAAAATAGCCTTTTTAAAGTACAAGGATGTCAATAAATACATTCGTCGGATCGCATAGCTTCTGGTGTATTTGTTGCGAATGAACTTCCCATCACCTCCCGTTGTGTGAAGACGCAACAAAACAACGACATACCCTGACGCAGATAACCTATGAAAGCACACGCTATTTGCTACACCCACCAACATCAGCCGACTTAATGAAGCTGACCCTAACTGTCCCAACAAAAACCACCCAATATAACGCTTTAAATTTAGCGCCCAACGTGGGGCTCCGACGCTGCAAGCGTAACAAGAATGAAGTGCTCCAACGCAACCAAGGGGGACGAAAAGGAAGAGGCCCCGAAGCTGCTAAGAAAGACGACGGATGAGTCAACGTTATCGGCGTCCATATCAACTATAGCAGGGGTACCTGTGTATCTTAGGAGAGGGAAGCTCAGGCAATTAATATTGTATCACATGCTAGGAACCATATATGCACTTATATATATGATATTGTAGAATATTAAAACTTAAGGTGTGTATTATTATAATTTCATAAGTGTTAATGCTGCTTAGGAGTAACAAGGTCTGCTAAATGCCGAATGTAAATGGAAGTGAAACTGTAAATAACATGTTAGAAGTAGTATATATAGAAAGTATAGAAACCATAGAACAAGTGGCAAACAGTAGTCAAAGAAATCATCATATGGAGGAAATATAATGGGTCAGTTGATGCAGCAGCTTAGTGAAAACCAAAATGAATTGGAAAATAAACTCAACCAATTCTAAAAGGAATAAAGACAAAAAAATCAACAAAACAAAAACGATCTAGAAATTAACATCAGCAGGGAACTAAAAAATTACCACAGTAATGATAGTAGGAAATTAGAATTTAATATCAACAAATTAGAGAATAAACTCCGTAAAGGTCAGGTAAAAATAAAGGGAAATCTTGAGGATAGTGGAAAAAATTAGAAAATCACAAAACTAATTAGCACAAACCAAGAAAAATTGGACTGTGAGATTTGGAATATTAAACAAGATTTGGAACATTAAACAAGATTTGGAAAATCTTAATAGAGAAAATAGATAAAGTTAAGAATGATTGTGTAATTCTACAAGATTTCAGAGCATACTCCATAGAAAACCCCTGGCCGACTAAACCAAAAGGTCGCCTGGTTAAAATCGAGATTGACATGCAACCAGGGGATGTAGCTTTAAGAAAGCAAATTCATGAATTTGAATCCATGTCAATATGCAGCTAAAAAATTATAAGAAATATAATCAGATAGGATAATTTGTCTAAGGCAGAAGAGAAAAGGACTGTAAAGTTGGCAATGAAAGCCCTAGGTGCAGGTCAGTGCAGGATGAGTGGAGAAATTTTAGAGCTAAGGGAGACAGTCACTCAGAGCAAGAATGACAGCATTACTGGTATAATTGTAAGAACTGTAGAAGTACTTCCAAGGAAATACAGGTGATGGCATTGATGAGGTAAACGTCTGTTTACTAGCCGAAGCTTCAAATAGATCAAGCCCACATATCAATGGTAACATGATTAGCGTATCAGGACCATCTAATAGCGCGCAAACTAACCACTTGATAAATGAACCAACACCAACAAGTTTCTGTGGTTAAAATGGGAATAACCCTAGGCATTTCATGAAGAAAATCAAAGATAACTTTAGAATAAAATCGGTAGTTGACGAAATGAGACTAAGTTTTGTGCTAAAGTGCCTTAAAACGTAGGCTCTTAATTGTTATTATACGCCAACATTCGCCAATTGTATGCATTATGGTATCTTTAAACAGTTATTCCTATCGAGATACCGGGGATCTTCGCATCAAATTAAGTTGAAAAAGTGCACTAGAAAATTTATGTATAGTGGACTATTTTATCATAGTTGAGAGGAAGAGTAAATTGCTGGAACTGTCTGTATCCGATCAGGAGTTCATTGCCCATATCTCCAATAATTTTTCTGAAAAGATTAGGAGCCATTTAATTGAGGTAAAACCTAATAGCTTCGCTTAGGCAATAGACCTACTTATGGCTTTTGATATCCAGCGACCCGCTAGCAATGGATATCGAGACGATGAATACGTTACAGCAATAATTGTAATCACAATACGGCAAGGCAAAATAATTCGGATAATTTTGGGATGGGAACAAAGAACCCTACGCCAGCGTGAGCCACCTTCAAGCCTTAATAATAGAAATCCTAGCATAAAGGACCTAAATGGCGATTCCATCGTCAGAGGAAGGAGAGACGCGTTTCGTCAAAGAACACCTAGGTGCAATAGAGAAAGTAAGTTCGAATATAGGCCTTGGGAGAACGAAAGTAGGGCGTGGCAATCCCTTGGAAACCCAAGTGGCAGGACAACACCCATCTGAAACTCTCAAGACCAATCGCCACACCGTCACAATGAAATGAGAGAAGGTATAAATTAAACAGGTCTAAACAACATATCGCAAGATGTAATGAAAAACGAAAGAGTTAATAATGATAGGCTCCACATAATATTGTTTCCCGGCCCATCGAGGCCCGAATGGAGGCGGAGAATTCCAGTAACGACTGCCATATACACTTACAAGGACCGTTAAACATGATCACAAAGAACACCGTCGAAATCCCGAACAACGAGATGGAAAATGAAGAAGTCGCGACTGAGTCTCAATAAATATAATTAAAATTTTATAATAAGGACATCGAGGCATTAATGGGCCCTGAAGCTGGTAAGAGCGTTTGCAGCAAGGCATATTAAAATAAACTGTTAGCAATAAGAACCAGAGTAATGTCATTGTCAGTAAGTGGGATAATTTGTGCCGTAGCTTTGGGTAAACAGCGAGAGCGAGTTAGGATTCAGAGTGTGCTACCAGTGAAGATAAACGGCGAAATGTATGAAATAATGTTTTTAGTGATATCACAACTTGTAACGGATATAATGTGGGATGCGATGCGTTTTGCCCATGGAAAGCTATAATAGAATTCGGGAACAATCATTTGTTCATATGTAACGCTAATGAAGCCAGTAACATTTTTCAAGAGAAATATAACGAAGTATGAAAAAGAGCGGCATTTAGAAGAGGAGTGTTCTTCGTCGAAATATAAATATAGGACTTGCCAATGCGATAGTGGAGGTAAAAGAGCATGGTGTTGGATTAAGTTCTGATGAAGTAAATGGGCAGAAAGACGATCTGAACGTATGAAAAGGATGTATGGCGGGTGGAATAATAGATTATAAGCGTCGCCAATGGCAAATTATGTGAGAATCAAAATGAGAAAGCAAGGTAGAAGTTCAGTACAGGAAGGCACAGAGGGTCTATGAATTCAATGAAGAACAACGTGAAAATCTACTTGTCCTATTAGTTAAGAATATTTAAGATTTTTTTTCTGACCTAGCAAGGTTATGTTTGACGTATAAGGATTATTTTAACTGTAAGAAATTAAGCCTCATCCTCATAAACATAGGCCTATACCAATGTTAATTAGGAGTCAAGAAGTTGAAGTAATTAATGATGTGGATAGAGACAAAATTATCTAAATAGCTAATTCACAATTTATTAACGCTTTATGTTGGGTGCATAAGAAGGACGGAACGCTGCAAATAATCAATGATTCCAGAAAATTAAACTCATGGATAGTACCTGAAAACTTTCCGGTTGAAGTCGTAGATAACGTGCTGACAAAACTGACAAATGGAAATTATTTTCTAGTTCAAATGCAACCTCTTCATTTCGGCAGATTGTCTCAGTCGAAAAACCAAAGAAATACACAGCATTTATTCATAATTGGTGGACATACCAGCCCGGGCTATCAACCAGCGGAAGTGCAATTTGGGAACTCTGTATAGGATATTTAGGTATATTACAAAGGATTTTGCGGTCCAATTCGAGGACGATATTTTAGTATTCGATGATTTCGATTAGCACCTATAGCATATTGGCCACATACTAGAGAAACTCCGAAAGAATGAATATCGAGACTGGAAAAATTATTGTTTTTAGGAGAGAAACAGGGTTTTATGTTACATCATTTCGACAGAAAGAATAAAGCCAAACCCTGACAGAGTGGACAGCATTGCCAAAATTGAACCATCAAGTGATATAAAACAAGTACAAAGATTCTTAGGAATCATTAAATATCAATCTTGATTTTAATTAAATACGTGGCGGAAGCTGCTCCTCTTCGGGAATTACTTGAGAATGGGTGAAGTGGTGGTGGACGCAAACAGATAAGATGGCGTTTAAGAGAATTAAATCCATATTTCGTCACGCCATTCCCCTAGAACGGCCAAGAAACAATTTGCCCTTTATTACGTACACAGATGCGTCGAATAAAGGATATAGGGATGTGTTCATGCAAACGTACGCAGATGGCATAGAACACGTTATAGCTACAGCAACGCGTGCGTCACTAAACAAGAAATGCAAAGATATGCTTTGCTTTGCTGAAGTTCAGAATATATACTTTCAATAAGATTATTTTACAACAGATGGTGTGAGCTTGTCATTCATGAGCAGATACCAACTCACCAATTCGAAGATATCTAGGTACATTCATAAAATCATGTCATATTACATTACTATGGAGCACATGCAGGGAAAACAAAATATCTGTAGTGACGTGCTGTCGCGGTTGATCATTCTCCCAACATCCCGGAAACTCTGGCAAGCCCTAACCATGAAATTGTATCAATGAAGTTAGAACGAGGGGAATATTCATTTAAAATTAAATTAAATTTTAAAAATTAAAGATATGTTTAGCCAACCCGCCAATTGCGAGCGATCAGGTAGACGGTGTTTTAGCAAAGTACAAGGACACCTTTTGTAAGCTGCGTGGACGAAATGTTAAAATCCCCAAAGCAATGAAGTAAAAACTAATCAGTCGTTTCTATAAGCTTCTGCACATTGAGCAGCTGAGAAATTCGCCCTAAATATCTTTCAACATTTTTACGTGAAACACCTGGCCAAAAAGCATAGAAATTGTGTCGCTGTATGTGACCTGTGTCAGAAGACTAAAAAGGACATTAAAAAACTTCAGAGGTTTACCTAAGTTCAAACGCTCATTTTTTCCATCATTTATCTAGTTAAACTTTATCCAGTGCAATATCAACTTATTTATTGGTTAATATATAAAAATATAAACGTATCTCATTTTTTCAACCAATTGAATTCTCATAAACACCAAAGATTTCAATGCCTTTTTCCATTTTGGAAATATTTACATTTATGCAGGTTACATTTTATTAATGAACGGATTTTCGTCCGCTCTCATAATATTAGTAATTGTGGCATAAAAGTAGCTTAAGTAATGGTTTTAGTAAGCATCAAATAAAGTGATTATGTGAGTAAAATCAAATGAAATGTTTTATAACATATTAAGTAGATAACCAGTAATACACAAAATATATTTACTTATGTACAGAAAGTAATAAAAATAAATATAACTCTTACGGAATGTAAAATAAAATGTATGAGGTAAATGTTTTGATATACTTTTAAACATCTTGCGGAACGAATTCATTTGAACGAAGAAGTCCAAGTCCTTCGCTCATTTTCAAGCGTTCTGAAGAGAAACTACTCTCTTTGAACCTCCAAGTTGTTTTACCAATGTTAATTTTGCTTAGAATTCTTCTTTACACTAGACATGAAATTGTGTTTTCTGGCTAGTCAAGGGCTTATTCAGTACCAACATCCCATCACTATTTAACATCTACATAGTGCTGAAAATTAGTGATTTGCCCTCATAGTCGCTTTTCTGTCTGAAGGTCAGCGATTACGCATTAGTAACAATCTCTTTGGTCACACGTAACTTAAAATAAAATTCCTCACAACGACGAACTTAAAAATATTTTAAAATTTTCCTTCAAAATTGCATGAGTAACGTAAAACCAGTCGTTACAAATGATATAAAATATTACCCAGTCTTCGTTATATACAGTTGATGAAAGACTGTCAATTGAGACTGTATACCCGCACAAATGGAAGCATGTTAACATTTCCGAGCTATTGTACACAAAGAGAAAAAAAACCAAGTTGGATGGCACCTTCACTTGAATTCTTATGTAGTCATATATCAAGAAAATGGTCTTATAATATAATCGAAACAGTAATTGGGATTGAATTGGCATAACACAGTAGTGAATAAAATATCCAGATATATACTTAATAAAAGCAACAAAATTAAAACCTATCATATTAATTTAAATTAATTTCATATATTAATACAAGTCAAAGAGTACTAGCACTAGTTGGATTTAGCAGTCATTTTTCCTTTTATTTGTCCTTATGCGATAAGAAAATAAAGTCTTTAAATTCACGACACAAATTCAGAGAGAACATCATTATGATGTTGTAAGCCTAATGTTCCCACAGGTATTCCGTTACAACAGTCATTTCATTTTCTGGATCAGAGTTTGAAAAGCATTTATATTTATAGGATACGCCCTTTCTCTCACTTCTTTTTGCTTCTCACTGTGTGTCTAAGTTATAGAAAATATTTAATAGTTTTGCATTTAAAAGGTAGATCAAAGCAACATTACATTTCCTGCGATTAAGTCTTAGTTTTAAAAAATAATATTAGTTCCAAAAAATGAGTTTACATTTTTGAGGTTATGTTACTCTACTAATTAATTACATTTTTCACCGCTTTCTATGAAACAAACCGAAAGCTCTGAAATTATTTTACACAAATATTCACTATTTTAAAATAAGTGTCACTGTATTTTACAATAAATCACAGGAACTTTAGTATATAATGTATTCATATAATGCGGATAGCGAGATAAGCACTAATTTTTTTATGATTAAGAAGTTTAGATACATATATAAAAACTGTTGTTCCTCGTGCCCTTTAAAGCCGTTATAGGACAGTCTGAGAAGGAGAGGAATGTCTAGCAGTTTCATGTATTGATCCGTCTCGCTCACCACCAATCCCGTGTGGCTGCACTTTCAATCCTAGCCTAGCCACTCCCGTGAGATCGATCATTTTATTCGTTTACTTCTGCTATCTTTATTCACTGAGACAGAAAAGTAAGCAGCATTAACGTATAATTTTTCCCTTCGATTCTCAGTAAACAAAGAAAACCTTAAAATCTGAAGGTGAATAACTATAGTGGCCTGTTACAGCTATCCACATATGCATCAACTTATCGCAGTCAACGGCAGCAATAAGGTGCATATTGTGTTTGCTTTCCCCTTGTCTGTAGTACACGTTTGAAGTATTTTGTGCAAAAGCTATCACTAATTATCTTGGATATTTAGTTACCATTTTGTATATTTTTGCTTTTGATAACATCATCTTATATAATTAAGAGACATAAAATATATATTGCCTCGAGTGTTATGGATTACAGTAAATTTGTTCTTAAACAATGGAGATCTTCAGCTAAAATAACACTTTCCACTTTCCACCATTGAGTTTATGCATGTTAAACATTAAATAAATGTAATAGTGTTCAGTGTATTAGAAAAAACAATAAATATTTCAAAGGGTGGATGTTTTTTTGTTGACGTAAATAAATTTCGGTTATCCATCCCAGTTATATTGTTTTCTAATGGACGTTAAAGTATACAGAGTGTTATCGTATGGCACCTCACGAATTTCACTAATAATACAGGGGTCTTAGACAAGCAATATGGAATAAGAACTGCTGTGTAAAATTTTACAGTTACACAAATTCTAAATAATTGGAGCTGGATACATTCGTATTAAAGTAAATTGCGTAATAGTTTGTATTAAAATACTACACCTGATTAAAAAAAAAAACCTTACATTTAACCACTTGCCCAAAGTATTTTAACGATTTAGTGTTATTATAATTCCTCCATTTGCAAACGCTGCATACCACTGCACTAGTGAAATTATTCATTTTCTCGTTTTTCTTATATGTATCCAAGAAAGAGCGAAAGTTTCTTGTGTAGATTTCGGCGTAACTGGTAAGGTGCCAGCCTTCGAATTTGATGAAACAGGGTTTGAGACCTGACATGGAGATACATTTTTAAGACAAATTGTGTCACACACAAAATGTTATGTACATGCACAACATATAGTTTCTATAATCTACGTTGAATGATACTTAATCTCATTTTATACCGCTGTTTAGAATATATTATAAGATTATTTTCTTGGTATGAGATTAAATACAATTTCAAGTCAAGGTGCATTGATGGTTAATTTGAATATGCTACAGGAGCGTGCTTTACCTTTTGTTATTTTTTCTTTGCTACGCTACAATAGAGCACTCCCTGCAATACAGTTATTTTTAAAGCAACTCAGAGCGCCCCCAGTTTCGCTGTAACCAGTAGCTTGCACTATTTGATACCACAGTCGCCATGTGGGAATAGTGAACCAAGTCAGTGGATGTCTCATTATACAGAGAGTTCGAGTCAGCTTTCTCGGATCAACCGTGATGCGAACTCTCTGTACTGGCACCGATGGAATCGTCGGCTAAAGGGTAAGTACCACCCAGCAGCACAGATGCATCGCAACTTATCGACCAGCTATGTCATCATCCCACATCTCTTGCTAGTGTAAGAAAAAATAAAAACATGAAATATTCTCTCACATTGTAATGGGTCGATCCTGGCGATATAGTGGTAACCATACTTGCTCCTAAACCCAAGATTGCGGGTTCGATCCCAGGACCGATGGATTTTTTCGGGCGTAAAAATCCTAAGTATGGCTTCCTTCGGAAGGGAAGTAAAGCCGTGGGTCCCGTGTCGTACATTTACGGCATGAAAAAGAACCTCGAGCGTGAAAAAAAGGCCTCGGAGTAAAATTTGTCGGCCTTTTCACGCCCTGATTTGAATGGGACGCTGATGACCTCAGATGTTAAAGAGCGTCCGTAAATAAACAAAAAAAAAAAAAAAAAAAAAACACATTGTAATAGCGCAGTGATATTTTTCATTGCTTTATTCGGGTGCAACTTCTGGAGACTTTCATGAGTTAATCATTAGGGAGAGAGCAGCGTGAACTGATAACATAAACTACCCTACCATGTTGTGTAAGGAGGTGCAGCTTTTCTAACACTAGAGACCTAATGTTTTGTTTTTCACACGGAAATTGTTACAACACTTTGGTTTTTACGAATTCTATAATCAACTATGTGTTTCGTTTACACAGGTAATGCTCTTTTTCTCACTTGTTAATTTTAGATATGATCTACATTGCATTATAACTTTGTAATAGCCGAGGAAGTCGATAAAGGTGGCTAGGGCAAATGTGGCATATGGGGGTGTGGAATTATTAAATATTGTTGACAATAAGGGTTTAGCAGCATAGTGTGAGCTTACATCATGTTGGGCACATAGCCAGGCGGTTGTGTTCTGGTTCCATGTACTGTGCAAGTGACAGTTACATGTTTGAGAACTGGCTCTGCGCATGCTCGTAGAGAAATACGATAGGTTTTGCATGGCTACCAGTTAGTAGAAAGCTCAAGTTAGAAGAGGGCCACCCTAACAATAGCCAGTAAGGTAAATCAAGTGTTCAACTTAATATATTATATGATAATTTGAATGTTCTGATCCGATGTTTGTTAGTAGTTAATCTGTTTCTTGGTACCATTATTTTCGAATTGTAATAAGAGATGACTAAGATAGAAGAAGTTAAGCTCGTCCCATGCCCAGTCAGTTATATGTGGAATTGTTTTAATGAAATAATGACCAGTGCTCTAATAATTGAGGCTGTGACAATATTGTGGCAGATTTTGGCATAGATGGCACCATAAACATAAAATATTATACACCATAATTTTAATTGATCTACAACCAACACAGTCCATGACTCATTGAGCTTTAAGCTGCTTTCATTTTCTAAGTCATTACCATGACACCTTTGTTTTAATTCTCCGTATTTTATTTAAATTGCTATGCATGTAATGCGCTGCTACATTTTGTACTTGCTAACTTTAGTTAAATATATTCAAAATATAAAAATTTACCCGCAAATTTACTTAGAAAAATAAAAACTCTAAAAGTAGTTGTTAGTGTTCATTTTAATAAATTAATAAGCGGGATTGGAAGATAGTAAGTTGATTTTTAATTATCACACGCTGAAAAGTAAAATATTGTAATAACACACATTAAGAATTTCATCCGTTGCGAAGTATTTTCTTTTCTAGTTGGAGCAAAATTTGTCAGTGATGTGCTAGTCCTTAAAGAGATTTAAGCCATAACTTGGATATTTGAATCTACGAACTTTTAATTTCCTATCTAAAATAAGACGCTTTTATAACTTGTAAAATTCGTTTGTGTTATTCAATAATATTCTGTAAACATTCTGTCGCAAAAATACCTGATTATTTTATGCTGATCTAAAGATACAAATTATGATTAGATATGGGTTTTAGAAAACTCATAGTGAAATGGAAATAGTGTAAGAATTTGATTACAAAATATATACAACCAATTAAAATAGGTCCAAATATTTATTATTATTTTATATGCTTGCTTAGCATTGGGATAGAAGTTAAGCTTCTCGATTCTAGTAAAATATGGGTTTTTATCTGCAATACACATTTGATAGGGGAATTGCATCACTAATTGGTGACCTATGGATTATCTTTGTTCCTAAAATGTGCTTTGCAATGTACAAAGACGTTTCCAGTATTGCATATGGTTTATTTTGAAATAAAAATGGAAATGTGAGGTATATAGCGCATGCCACCTGTGTCGTTAACTATTTTGAAACTTATTTTGAAAGTCATTCAGCATTGAAGAAAATTTGTAAAAGTGAATGTTGTGCTGTATACCTAATCTAATGCCAATGGTGTTCCATGATAGGCGAACAAACTCTAGAGTTGAGAATAATTTACCCAAATTAACGAACAGCATCACTCTCGTAATTTATGAGAGAATACATTACAACACGTCATAAGGCATGTCAATGTATTGATTATTCGACCATTTCCTCACTACCGGTACACTTAAGCATTAAGTCTGTAGATAGTTTTAGGACCGTGTTTATAGTCTACACTCATAACTGAATAATATATATGAGTTATTACACTCGTTTCCAATTCATAGTTGCTACTCATATACAAATGAGTGATTAAATAAATCAGTCTCTAAGTGAGCTAGGATGCCCACTTAAGTGCTATTCGTTTGTTACTCCCTTAATTTCTGATCAGGTTAGCCACTCTTTAAAACATAATGCAAAATGATACTGTTTGCAAAATAAGTTGAATTTATAGTGGACATATGCTCAACATAGGACATTTTAGGGATATGCAAAATCCTTCATATGATGAAAAGCAATCTAAGAAGCCTACTTAGTCCAACAAACTGTCTGCTAGAAATGTTATAGCGCTATTAATTACAAATAATATTACCACTACAGCCTTACTAATATCTCCTTTTATGAAAATTATCTTTTCTCAGAGGTTCTATCTATTTTCATTTTTCAGATAAGTATTTATAATGATTTCTAGCAATATAAGTTGAAATTTCTTATAATGTGAAACAGTTACTATTTATTCAATTTAAATCTTTATTTTTTCATTTTTTGTGCGGACTTATATCGTGTGAGTCCGTCAATAATTGTCGTATTACATGTAAAGTTTCAGAATTTGTGTTTAAGTATCATTGCGAATCACATCCTGCAAATCCTTTATTTATATAGCTGCAGCAATCCAGCTCTGAATTTTCACCAACAGAACTATTAATAGGTTAAGCACCATCTGTCTGCAGAAGACCTCTGTTATGGGAAGAAAGTCCCATTTTCTTATGGAATTTAATATTTTTTCACAGTTCTTATAGCTGGGCTATATTGGATGGATAGATGGATGGATGGATGGATGGATGGATGGATGGATGGATGGATCGATAGATAGATAGATAGATAGATAGATAGATAGATAGATAGATAGATAGATAGATAGATAGATAGATAGATAGATAGATAGATAGATAGATAGATAGATAGAATAGAATAGATTACATTAGATTAGATATAGATAGATAGATAGATAGATAGATAGATAGATAGATAGATAGATAGATAGATAGATAGATAGATAGATAGATAGATAGATAGATAGATAGATAGATAGATAGATAGATAGATAGATAGATAGATAGATAGATAGATAGATAGATAGATAGATAGATAGATAGATAGATAGATAGATAGATAGATAGATAGATAGATAGATAGATAGATAGATAGATAGATAGATAGATAGATAGATGGATGGATAGATGGATAGAGGATAGAGGATAGATTGGATAGAGAGGATTAGATGGATGGATGGATAGGATAGATGGATGGATGGATGGATACATGGATGGATGGATGAATAGATGGATAGATAGGATGATAGATGGATGGATAGATAGATAGATAGATAGATAGATAGATAGATAGATAGATAGATAGATAGATAGATAGATAGATAGATAGATAGATAGATAGATAGATAGATAGATAGATAGATAGATAGATAGATAGATAGATAGATAGATAGATAGATAGATAGATAGATAGATAGATAGATAGAATAGAATAGAATAGAATAGAATAGAATAGAATAGAATAGAATAGAATAGAATAGAATAGAATAGATTACATTAGATTACATTAGATTAGATTTAGATGGATAGAGGATAGATTGGATAGATAGGATTAGATGGATGGATGGATAGGATAGATGGATGGATGGATACATGGATGGATGGATGGATGGATGGATGGATGGATAGATGGATAGATAGGATAGATAGATGGATAGGTAGGTAGGTAGGTAGGTAGGTAGGTAGGTAGGTAGGTAGGTAGGTAGGTAGGTAGGTAGGTAGATGGATGGATGGATGGATGGATGGATGGAGAAAAATTGAGAAAATACATAATTACAAAATAAATTATAAAAATAACTTATTTTAGCACTTTCAGAATTGGCATTGAATTACATGCACATATTCACCCATTTCTTTCCTTTATTTGACTAAAAAATTATCAGTTTCCTTGTTTTCTATTATATATGTGTATTTGTATACCAAATCCTTCAGACAAAACTTTCTTGGATGTGAAATGCTTTCCTTATGGCAAATTTCAGGTTAAAGCAAATAGTATGCTATAATAAGTAATGAACATAAAACATATTCACATAGCACGGTCCCGGACATCATAGGAGGTAATAATATCTTACGTCATACTACTCTAGGTGGTACTCATTCCACGAGTGTGCTTCTTCTGCTAAAACACGGACGGATGTAATGGATTCATTTTTAAGCATTACACGCATGTACAAGTGTTGACTATGAACAGAGCCTTAGGCAAGCACTTTCAGTTAGGAAACCTGAGAAGAATAACGGGGTTATATAGTGATAATGAATTTGAAATCAGGTGCTGATGAGCCAATTTTAAAGCAAAATGGGTTAACATTTGGTCTAGAATGTCTTAAAACCTGCCTCATAAAGGAGAAAAGTCCCGATTTTCAACAGTTCAACATAAGGGTCTTCAAGATATAGTGCCAAAAAATCTTAAAAATATCTGTCTTAAGGCGGCCTCAACTAGGATCGTGGTTTTGGAAAAGAATGCGCAGTAAACCTATGCAAGTTCCTCTTCTCCCTTCCACCAATGGCGTCATTTCTGATTGCAGTTCATGTGTTTATATGTGAGTGTTTTCTATAAGATTAACTATAAATATGAAAACATTAATGCGTGCATGACTGAAGAGGGACTCACAGAAAGAAAAACGACTAGAACCAAACAGGCAAGTCAGAGAAATAGTATATAAATTGTAAAGTGTACCAGCAGACGCACAGATCATGGAAGCAGCGTGCGATGTTGCCACAGCTCAGTAGAAGACAGCAGCCGGACTTCAGACTGTGCATAGAATTACAAGTAAAGGAAACCAAAGATGTGTATTGTTTAAATCTATTCAATGTTTGAATTTAAGTAATATATTAGGAACAACACTTATAAACGATTTTATCGTTTAACCATTACGACTTGTGAAAATCGATTGGGAATATAACAAGACCATCTGCACGTTAGATTTTAATGCAACTATCGATAACGAACATAATGACATCGCTTTCGGTTGTAGTATAAGACCTGGTCGTGTGAGGTACACAGTTTGTTTTTACTAGTTATTTGGAAGAATATTTTTTTTTAATCTATAGCGTCAAACTTCAATAAAAGTATAAGTGTTAGTTATAATAATTAGCCGTTCGTGTTGGGTTCCGGGATGTAAATCCAACGATGGTGCTACAGACACCTCAGCAGTTCGGTTTCCTAATGGAAAAGTACTGAGGGAAAAATGAACCAGATTTATTCATTGTAATACTTTTGTGGCGACAAATAATTCAGAAATGTGTGTAAAGCGTTTTGAAGACAATTTATTGTTAGAGAGGACATTTTCCCTGTAGTTGATAGTGAATCGATTAATTTTTCTCAAAGAAACCAAAACTTAGACATGATGCCTACCTTGTATACTCCCTAATCAGTCATCCCATTACATTATTAAGGTCCCTAAAGACAGAAAATGTCCTATATTTTGTTCTAAACGTTTGCCAACTAGAGAAGTAGAGCATTTTAGAAAGTGGTGTGAAGATATCATTTCGTGTCTTCAGAATTTTAAAAAGCGAGGTTCTGAAAATAGACAAATAACCATTCAGTTTACTTGTGAAGGAGAGCCATATTCTTTTTATTAAAATAAAGGACGAGGTATGTACTGATATTCCATCTTTTAAAGTTATTAATGTTTTATGTTTTTAAGCTTACTGCAAAAACGTGTATGTGCCTTCAGAAAGCTTCAAATGGACCTTGAAATAAGGTCAAAGTGATTTCAAGTGTGATAGATGGACTGAATTTGACAATATGCTGATATGTATAGTAACGAGAGCTTTGTAGCAGATGAAAGGAGCATGCTTTAGGTAAACTCTTGAAAGAAGCACCAGACTCCAATGGTTTGAATGCAGAAAAGGCTATTAAAATTATTTTTTGTGAAACAACTAAGGCTATCTCTCATGAAGCAAACGAGGTATTCCCCAAAATTGTTGATTTTGGCTGCAACCATTTCTTACTCATTTCCTGGTGCTTATCAGCAGAATCCGGTAGTTCGGGCAAAATACCTTTTTCTATTTAAGAGTTAGATAAAAATGAACATGCTTCCGTACATTTGGGGTCCGCAGGATTAGTTTTATCCCCTTTCTCCTTTTTGTCTATTTTTGCTTCTGTTGCATATTTAAGGTTTTTTGGCCTATTGTGGTTCTTTTATGAACTTTTTCCTCCGATTATTTACGCATTTTAAAAAGCACATAAAGAATCTAAATATATGGAAGTGAAAGACATTATAAAAACTAAATGGCATTTCCACCAAATAAGATATTTGTTGAGATACTTGTTAGGCATTTATTTCTTTACAATCAGTTAAAAACTCAACCCATTTACTTAAGCCCTTTAAATAGCGGAACCTTTATTAGTGGAACGCACGGTTACCTCGGGCATGTGAATACCAGGGAGTAGAGAGGATGAGGGAAGTGCTATAGTTTTGAAAAGCCCTGGCGAATGACCTTGTATCAATCTGCGCGAGACAATTCTAGGAAATTTGTGCTGAGGGCTACTTCTCAGATGCACACATGTAACAAACAATTGCAAACGAGAAATATGAGAGCGGTACCTACAGCTGTACAACAAACCGTTCCTACAATTTATTCAGTACGGAAATAGAGACAATAACCTAATTCCCCTGTAAACCCGAACAGAAACCACTGCACATCTTTTGCTCATTCGCCAGGAATGTTCAAAACAACTTTACTTTTTCTTTATTGGTTGAGATCAGCAAACAGCGCATATCAGTTTCACGCTCCCTCATAGCTGGCGCGCAGACGATACATCAGTTTCATTGCCCTATTATCTCTCACACCGTTCTTCTCTTCTTATGATGACATGCCCAATCGGTTTTTCCCAATCTCCAAGAAATAAGAAGCAGAGAAAGGAGGAAAATCAATGCTCTATAACGTGTGAAATATACAAATGAGCTATTAGTCTACTGTGAACTTGTTAAAGGCCACTAGAGCGTTCCTGCTGAATTATTTATCATGCCGAAATTAAGTTCAACGTTGAGTAGTAAATTACACGGCTATGTTTGCGAATTCGATTCGGAGTTACTTTCTACTAATGGAGCTATACTCTTTTGAAAATCTGTGAAAAGCCTATTAATTATGAATAAGAGTACTTTATAGCTCAACAGTTCGCAACAGGGACATAGAAGCGTATTTTTTTCAAAATGGTTAGGCCTAAGATCACTTTAATATCAACAGTAATTGCAACATCCAGCAAACAATCTCATTTTTCCCTGGATCTAAGCAAAACTTTCTTGGTCTCGGCAATTCTATTCTGCAAACTGGAAAACCAATCCCTCAAGACGTCTCTGCAGAAGTACACTATCAGAATTCACACTAAGAAAAACGTATCTGAATGCATGCTATGAAGAGACTCTGCGTAGGATTTGCAGAAAATAAAATTAGGATCTTCAGATGAAATTACGGATACAATGGGCTGTTACATGCCAAGTCATCATTGGAACTATGAAAGGAACATAAAGTGACCTATCATTAGTATTTCTTTTGACAACGGAAGAGTTAGACAAAGTAAATAGTTCCACAGTGGCTCGTTTGTTTATAAACTCTTTAATGCTACTTTGGCCACATGGAGTACGCCATGATGTTCTGCTTTTTTGTCACAGATGCGGCAACTTACATGAAAAAAAAAAAACAGCTAAAACCTTGAAAGTTGTCTTCTCAAAAATGTTCTCTCACATCTCTAGCCCACGGGTTGCACAGAATCGCCGAAGAAGTAAGATTTTATCCTCTTGTGGATAAATTGATTTCGAAAACTAAAAAGCCTGTGTCCTTAAATCACCTTTTGAATCCGGGTTTTTGACCCATAACCGGTAACCCGGGGTCAGGAGGACCCCAGCAAATTTAGTTTACTATGCAACTCATATTTTTGCTGCAGAGTGACACTTTCAGTCAGTATGCTTTGAGTTGCTGAGTGGTAAGATTGTGTTGCAGCAAGTTAGTATATTTCGTTAATAACACTTTTTCCCCTCAGTGGAGTGAGGGTGACCCCACCACATATGTCGGTCCTGGTGGTGTAGTGGTAACCATACTTGCCTTCTAAACCCAAGGTTGCGGGTTCAAACCTGGCCAGGATCGATAGATTTTTTCGGACGTAAAAATCCTAAATATGGCTTCCTTCGGAAGGGAAGTAAAGACGTGGGTCCTGTGTCGTACATTTACGGCATGTGAAAGAACCTGAAGCCTGAGAGAGGCCTCTGAGCAAAATTTGTGGGCTGTTTCACGCCCGGAATTGAATGTGATGCTGATGACCTGAGATGTTAAATAGCGTCATTAAATAAAACGAATCAATCAACCCACCACATACTGAAAAGTAAGTATATTATTTCGCATTGCAATATATTTAAGCAGGAAATGGTATCTTCTGCATGCAAAGAAAGTATGTTATATCGCATGGTATGTTGTTTCAGAAGGAAATGGCATCAACCTCACGCAAACAAATGAAAGCTGTTGATGGGAAAGGTGAAGAATGGGTGTTATCAATGGTAATGAGCTAGGAAGTGAATTTAGTGACATTGATATTCAGATCTTGATCTGCACTACAAAAGTATTCATAATAGTGATTAAGAGCTGTAAGATGAATTACAAAATGCACAAAGCAGGAAATACATTGCGAATGGGTAAATATGGTACAGATATAGACATTATACAATTTTACATGTCTTCATCTTTGCATTCATAGAACAAAGGGGAATTCAGTCTTCTTTCTGTAAAAAAACATGCAAACTGAAACATTATACAAGCTCAAAAATGAAATGCTGAACTTAATGATCTTGGGTTCTATGTAATTTGTTTAGTCCTGATAAGAACCATACAAAGAGAAAGATGTTTGGACTCTTGCATGATGGAAGCCTGAAAATCAGCATACTAAATCCAGCCAATCCATCAAAGCCAATTTTTCCGCCATTTGACACAGTGATATTCTGAAATGCCTCTGCAATAACTGATTGAATAGACAATCATTTATTTTACTAAATGTGAAGAAAGTTTTTTTTTTTTATTTTACATAGCATAGCACTCACTGATGAATGCAAAAGAACATGTAATTACTCAACAGTTCAAGCTAAATTTTTTATCTTAAAAATGTATTTCATTCAGAAAAAAACATGCTGTTAAAATTGCATCTAGTTTGTCAAAAAAAGCTATATACCCTACTTCTATGAATGTCTACTTAGCTGTAAATATTTTGCATTCTAAAAAATATAGCAGCCTTTGAAACACTGAAAAAGTGAGATATTAGTATGAATATTACTAATGGGACTATCCAGTTCTTAAAATTGGTAACAAAGAGATGAGCAATGTAAAATACAATGTAAAACATGTACATTTACAATGTAAAGCATCCAATGAAAGGGAAATACACCACAAATGTTGATGCTGCTCCAATTTTTTAAGTTAATAATTCAAAATTTCTATTTCTTAAAATTTAAAAAATGTTGATACTGCTCCAATTTTTTAAATTAATAATTCAAAATTTCTATTTCTTAAAATTTAAAGACATACTTAGATCTTGTTGAATTAAAAGTAAAACTACTAAAATCATGTCAACACTTTAAAACTCTATTGACATTTCACATTAAAAATTTTTAATAAGTTTATTAAAAAGTGTATTCAATAGTTTTAATGTGAAACATGAAGAGAGTTTTAATGTGGTGACATGATTTTAGTAGTTTTACTTTTAATTCAACAAGATTTATGATAGTTTCACTGTGTGGATTCCTACATTCATTTTTAATTGAACATCTTAGATATCAGGCACTTATCAGGTACAACAGATTAACTAACTAATGATATATATATTTATTGCTATTACCGATACACTTAGTTTATTATTCAAATATGTATTCAATGAATATACTTGGGTCTATATTCTGACTGCAAAATTAAGACAGTTTAGAAGGAAGATTTAGTGTCTACAGAAGATTATGTGGTTGCAGCTATAATATCTCTGAAGAACAGGTTCTTAAACCTGAAAAGAACTCAAAATATTAAATGTGCTTAAGTTCAAATTAGCAAAACTTGGGGAATTTAAATTAAGTATTTTTTTCAGAGAGCGTTCAGAAAGTTAACAAAGGCCCCATAGTTTATTTTATACATGTAGAACTGGCAATAAATGCAACGCCATATGTTGCTATTACTATGGAAACACAGAAAATACTGGCATTATATTAGCAACAAATTAATTGATAAATCAAGTAAGTACAAAACTGCATTAAGTATCAATTAATGTTGCTGCAAAATAATTAAATGTAGTTGGTTTGTGATAAGGAAGTTATTTTATATTTCACTTAATTAGGTTGAGATGAGCAAAAATGTTTCTTGCCTTTCATGGATATCTTCAAACTTACTATTTCAGGTTTTGATCAGCATTGCCTATGAACCAGATTTCTTTAAATTAAGCAATCAATGAGATGCAGTCATGACATTAGGAGTTCATATTTGTGAAACCAGTATCAATGATCTGGATTAACTGATGTGGTGTCCCTGAAAATAATTATAAAAAAAATGTGTGAAAGTGTTCGGTTATATTTACATTAACAATTACACCAAAATGTTAATGAGTGTAGAACTTCAAAAGAGTTGGCCAAAAAACTAGAAAAGAAGAGAAAGAAAATTAACCGAGTGAGATAGTGAGAAAGCATAAGCAGTACACATTCAGCTAGTAGCAGTGTTCCAATTCATATAACAAGTTAACCCTATATAACTATGTACATTATGTGACTAAAGATACCTACTTAAAACATTTAATAAAGTATTCATGAAATAATATTAACATTGCTTTTTATAATATGTCTGGACTATATATATATAGTTATAATATTAAATCAGACATGGTCGATTAAACTAACTTTTCTTTAGTCCATAACATACTGTGATTTGGAACATACTAAATAATCTCCATAGTTTTATTTGCATGTGTGCGTGTATATATATATATCTTTTTATAATATGTCTGGACTATATCTATAGTTATAATATTAAATCAGAGATGGTCGATTAAACTAACTTTTCTTTAGTCCATAACATACTGTGATTTGGAACATGCTAAATAATCTCCATAGTTTTGTGTGCGTGTGTATATATATACACACATACATACACACACACACAAATTACAAATTATAAATATAATCTCATTATAGATTGTATATCTTCAACAAGAGTCAGTTACGTTTGCCTAAGCTGGTATTTAATTACATTAAGCTTTAATTATTTGTTTGTTTTAAAAAGATTTTCTGTTTTTCCTTTGCATTTTTAACATCTATAAACATTTATTTATAGGAAATTAATAAAATGCACGTGCACAAACACAAAATCTTATAATGTTTACCTGAAGTTTGTACACATTTACTCAGAAATATTTGTTAATTTTTAATAATATTTTTCTGTATTTTTAATGTTCATACACATTTATTTATATGAAACTGAATAATACATATTCAAACTCTTGCAAAAGAGCACAGATTATGTTTACCTAATGCTGGTGTTTGGTTTTTAAAACCGTAAACATTTTAGTTTATTTAAGACAGCATTTTCAAATGCAGCTATTAATATTTATACACATTTATTGATAGGTAATGAATAATATACACACAAATATACAAGAGCCTGCCTAAGTTGATATTAAATTGGAAAAAATTTATATATTTGTTTATTTTTGAAAAGGTTTCTGCATTAGTTTAGTTTAGTTCTTGGGGCATTCAGTGAGTTTGCAAATAGGTCACAAGAGACCTAGGAACATGGAACCTGTTATTTACAATTACTGCAGTAGCAAATAATCCACATTTACAAAAAATATTGTGCACATATGCATTAATGGTTACAATTAAAATGAAAAAACAATCCAAGAACAACTCAACTAGAGCAGCAGTAACACACAGTCACTGAATTACACAAATTTTACTATATACATGTTTACATATGCATAGATATAAAATTATTGTAGTGGTTTTAACTTGGCATAATATATTGTCACTCATGTGTTCTTTTTTTTACATAATAATAGGACTTTTACATAGGTATTTTCTAAGAGTAGATTTAAAGGATTTATCATTGTTTTATTAAGTCTTTTAAGCTAGAGAGAAGACCATTTTGTACTAAAATGCATTCATAATAAACTCCTTTTTGATGACAGGATAGTGTTGAAGCTGATCTGTGTAGAATTGCTTTTTGTCTAGTACTCTTATCATGTATATTTTCATTTTGAACAAATTTTTCTTTATTTCTTATATAAAAAGCTCATGAGGGATATATTCACATGGAAGATTTGAATTTTCAAATTGCCTAAAGAGGTTTCTACATGAATGTCTGATATGTGTAACAGCACATATGGCTCTTTTCTGTAATAGGAAGCCATGCTGATATTAACCCGGTTTCCCCAAAATATCAGACCATATTTCATTATTGAGTTGAAATAAGCATAATTAACTAGTTTTGAAGTCATAATTGACCTCAATGCTAATGCACATATTGCATAGCATGCAGTGCTAAGTTTAGGTATGATAAGATCAATGAAATCTTTCCAATTCAGATGGTTATCAGTTATTAAACAAAGAAATTTGATATATTTTGTTTGTAGAAGTACACTGTTATAATATCCTATCTGTAATGGTGAATTTGGAGATCTGTGAGTGATGAATTTCATAACATTAATTTTATCTAGATTGAGAGACAATTTGTTTGATTTGAACGTTCTACATACGAAGAACTCGGAACTAGATTTAGTTTAATGGCACAATCATTCAGGCTATTTCCATTTATCAATATGCTTGTATCATCTGCAAATAGAACAGTATTTCCTACATCTTGGATAGATAAGGGGAGATCATTTATATACTTCAGAAAAAGAAGAGGGCCCCGAACAGATCCTTGAGGCATTCCATGGTTAATCATTCCCCATTCTTATGCATTGTTTTTATTTATAAAGGGACAACTTATTACTACTTTTTGTTTCCTTATGTAAAGGCAGGATATAAACCACATTGCTTTTTATTCCATAGAAAGTTAATTTATCTATCAGAATTCCAGATTTGACACAATCTTAAGTCTTTGCTAATTAATGAAATATTCATCCTACATATAGTCTTTCATTAAATGTAGTTAAAATTTCATTATTGAGTTTATAGATTGCATTTTCTGTTTAAATTCCTTTTCTAAAGGTAAGCCAATCATTTATTAGAATATTATTACTTTCAAGGTAATGGTAAAGCCTATTGTACATTACTTTCTCAAACACCTTAGAAAATGTAGGTGAAATAGCTATAGGTGTATAATTGAGATGTTTATCTGTTCACCCTTTTTGAACGCAGGCTTCAACACTGAATATTTTAGCTTTCAGAAAATATACCTGATGTTAAAAACTTAATACAAAAGTGACTAACCCGTCATGGGTCACCGAGGTCGTTAAGGTGTGAACACATGAGCGGGTGGTCTGGGGTTCGGTTCCCTCCTAACTGAGGTTTTCTCCAGGTTTTTCTCAGTCCTCATAAATGGCAAATGCTGGTGGTGGGGGTTACCCTAAACTTAGGCATGGAACGCTTCCTTCCTTAAAAAATACTCCATTCTCAATTTATCATTTCAATTTAGTATCATCAGTGTCCACCACTTGAGATGCCTCAATAGTAAAAACAGACGTTAAATAAATCTCAAAAAAAAGAAGAAAAATAATAAGTGACTAAGGCGGTTACTAATTTTCTTTGCACAGGTTTTTAATCTCATCATAGCCAGAAGAAATGTTTTTATTTTAGTTTTTCAATTATATTTATTACTAATTTCCAGTGGAGTAATGGTACTTGGTTTGAATTCATTATTTTGACTGGTAATTGATGATCATAAAAAATCTTTAATGTATCTCTATCACCAGAGAATAAATATAAATTTTTTGTTACATTATAAAAGTAATCATTAAACCATTAACCATTTCCTGCTCATATTATGACTTCTTTTTTTAATTGTTAGTGAGAAAAATGCTTCAAAATGCAATTAAAAATGTGTCAAAAATTGTTCAATTTACTGTCAACATCATTTGCACTGTAGACACCATTCCTCAATTCTTGTTAAAGTGTCTCCACCACTTTACTGAGGTTTGCTTCATAAATATCCCTATATTTTATATATCTATAACATTCTTTAGTTTTATTGTTGAATCCTTCTTAACTATTACTTGAGCAACATGGTCAGAGAGGATATGATGACAGTTTATCTGTATTTACAAAGATATTACCTACTGCTAAGCTAGAGGTTTTATTAATCCTGGTGGGAAAGCTAATTGCATGCACCATACCATGTGCAGTAAGAAGGGAACTTAATCCAATCATTCTGACACTTGGCATTAAGTAATCAATATTTATGTTCCTACATATAATCATTTTTTTCTTAGATTTAAAATGTTTAAGGTGTCTTCAAGTTTCATAAAGAAAGTTTCAAAGTGAGCGGTAAATATCAATTACAATCATTTTTGTATTTTTGCCATCCAGTTGGATTGTGCTTAATTGGATTTCCTGCTATGAATTAAATTTTGACATACCTAATGTTTTATGTGGTACATCCAGCTTGATATAAATGAAAACTCCTCAGTATGTACTTTTATCCTAAAATCATACAATAAAACGTTCATTACTACTACTACTTTTTGACTTGAAGCTTCTGTTCCCAAATAATAACCATTTAATTATAATTGTGATAGTTTGTATTGTCTCAAATGATGTTCGGACAGGTAGATAATATGTGGTTTTATATTGTCATAAATTAAGCTGTATAATAATTCATCTGTTTTACTTTTCAGTCCTGTAATATTATGATGAAATATATAAAGGTTGTTTTTTGCTTGTTGAATACTCTTGTACTTCATTTTGTATGCAATCACTACCATTGATACTATTTTCATTTGAGTTAACATTACTTGCTGTTAAGTTTGGCTTGATGAGTTGCTCAACTGGATCAGGTGTCTTTATCCTTAAAACGGGGCCTTGTACCATTGATAACAACATGAATCTTACTCTTGATTCTGCCAGTAATAAAGAGCAAAAACTGCTTTTTTCCTCTATAATTCAAATAAAGGCCATATACACTGAAGTTAACTGAATTTAGCATATTTACATTTATCATACAAATGTGAGAGTTTGTTAGTGTCATCAATGCACGTTCAAGCCTCAAATTCATACTCCACAACCTCCTATGAAGTTGAGGTTTGTCATGCCTATCTAACAGACCCAGAAACTTCAAACTCGTATTCCTGCTTTCAGCGACGATGTCATCAAGGTCTTGCTGAATCTGATAACTATTAACTTTCTCAAGGTTATTTCCTGCACCACTAACAATATGATCCTCCTTGCTGAAATCAGCAGTTACTTTTACCCAAGTCTTTTGTGACATCACTCCTCTTACGTTTATTCCTTGGCACAACCTTGAATTCGGGTGATTACAGTTTACTTTAATTGGTGAACAATAACTCTCAAGCTGCAAGTGCCAGTTCCTCTCGCAGTTGGAGAATAATTTTCTCTTGCTTCACAACTAGGACTTTATACTAACAAAGTTTACAAAACCATTGATAAGAAATAGCAGCCCTCTCACTGCTAGTTTTAGCGCAAGTCCAGTGAAATCACAACTGACAACCATCACAAAACACACCGAAACTCACCTTCCTGACACGCACAATTACCATTCAAGTCACACTCTTTAGCACTTATTTTCCACACTTAGCATTCAAACTTTGACACAACACTAGATTAAGCTACACTAACATTCACACATAACTCAAAACTCAAATACAACACTTACCCTTCACTCGCAGCACCAAACTATGTCGCGTGAGCTACACTTAACACTGTCACACAACTCAAAATTCAAGTACTTAAGCTACTATATCATTAACTATGTATCCTTTGTAAAATAAAATGTACAGTATTTATGCACATTTATTGATAGGCAATGAATAACGTACCGTAGCATTTTTAAAAAGTCTTACATAGTACAGAATGACTTACACCCAATCTATACGGCGGCCATATTTGTTTTGTATTAAGGTCTGCTAATGTGTAGATGGTCTTGGATATGAGTTGCTTGGCAACGTAGCTCAGTATCGTTCTGTCTTTTTCTGCGCAGACGCCTACTGTATGCATATGGCAGTACTGCATTGAACAAGGTCAAGTGTTGCGTACCAATTGAGGGAGGGGGTCAGCTACTGACCTAAGAAAAATACTTTTCATGATCATTTAATGATTTTTATTATTGTAATGTCATGCACACTCTCGGAGGAAATCAAACTTCCAGCGGCCATTAATTGTTGGGATATAGCAATCGTTGGCGCACATGCACATTGGATTTGTTGCTTTGAAATGAATCAGTAATACTTGCGATTAGAAGACCGCGTTTCATTATTTGATTGTAAATACGGTTAAGAGGAAGTATTTGACACAAGAGAATAAAATGGGCTTTTAAAAATTTGATAGTGAATACAGTGACATAAATTTATTTTCTAGTTCCAGTAATGAAACTAAAGATGCTGCAGTAGTGGCATTAATTCTGGACACTTTTCGTACCGCCACGGATGGCCGAGATCGTTAATGCGCTGACTCATGAAGGTCTGGGGTTCCAATCCCACCAGGATCAGGTTGCCTGACTAGGGTTTTTTCCAGGTTTTCTTCAGTCCTCATAACTGGCAAATGCAGGGGAAGTACCCTAAACTTAGGCCTGGAACGCTTCCTTCCTTAAAAAAATAATATCCTTTCCCAATTTTCATTTTATCTCATGTACCAGTGTCCACCGCCTGTGGTGCCTCAGTAGTAAAAACGGCCGTTAAACTACTAAAAAACAATTTTCGTAATATTTTTATCCTTTTTAAATCTTACAAGATATGCAAAGAATGTGTTATGCTAAATCAACAGATGGCGTTTTTATTATGTTATATTCATTATCTTTAAGAAGATGAGGGCAGCATTAATGCCAAAAATCCAAGAAGAGGTCTTAAGACTTAAAACCCTATTCGTGATTTGTTTCGGGGTGACAGTCAGCGGCTCATCTTCCATCAGGATAGCGCAAAGTGTTATATCGCTTGAATCAATAAGAAATGGTTCAAGAACCATCATCTTACTGCCCATTGGCCAGGAAACAGTCCTGCCTTCAACCCAATTGGAAGCTTGTGGTCAAGGCGGAAAGTTTTGATGGCAGGTCGGAATCGTAGTAACAAGAGGGAGCTGCTAGAGGCCAGCATCCAAACATGGTTTAGAGTGATGATATCAGAAGATCTCCAATGTTTGGTGGACTCAATGCCACGAAGAATCGAGGCAATAATCAAATCAAAATGGTATCCAACAAAATATTAACACAAAGCAGTTACATAAATCCTATGAATATGTCAAAAGTGTACCATTTACAGTTGTTTTCATAACCAGTAATTGCAATTTAGTTTGCTCATTTTTTGAAACATGAACATTAAGACATATTTGTCTAGTTCTTTTGAAAAATTTACTTCAATAAAAGCATAAATTTCAATTAAAATGAAAATCTTAATGTAATACTTAACAAAATTTCTAAAGTGTCCAGAATTAATGCCACTACTGTAGTATACAACCTACGGATCAATATATAATTTTAGAAAGTAGTGAGCCACAGGAGGGGTTAGACAATGTTTATTTTATATCTTTCAGCAAATATAGTTTTTTTTGTGTGCAAATACTCTTTTTGATCTGTAATAGCATATGGGAAAATAAATTACTTCTCTTTACTTGTTGCATATACACCTATTGCTTTAGAAGTTCATCCCTTAAGAGGACTCCTCATCCGGAAATAAAAATCAACCGAACGAGTGGAAATTCGACAGCTCCATCAGGTATGATATGGACAAATGAGTCTATGACCAATCAGAGCAGACGTCCTGCCGCTAACATCATGATCAGTTCAGGAGAAATTATGCCTGCGGTAAAGTCTAGCACTGAAAGGGAAGCATTTTGTATGCATTTCAATTATTAGAGTCTAAATACACTTTTGATTTACACAAATCAGAATCTGAAAAGTGTGCGTTTTGCATGTGCCTAATATCTACCCATTCCTTTCCCATCCTCTGGCCTTGTCAGAAAGCTCCTTTCACTGTCCTTTTGTTTCCATTGGTTGGACAGATAAAGAAATGTCAAGAAGGGTGCGACGTAATATTTCTGGCTAGCAGGCTCCTCTGTTCACCTCTAATAGAGAGATCGCTTTGAAACTAGAGGCTAATAGACGTGTCTTTGCTCTTATAAATTGATAGAACCGAAGCCTTCTGCGCTAGCCGGACCCAGCGACCCAAATATTATAAGCTTTGTTAATACTTTATTGTGCTAAAATTTATTTTTACAATATTCTGTTAGGTTATGGCATAATATGCTCATGGTGCTAGTTTCATTGTTGTCACTTTTGGCTCGAGCCTGTGAGAGGTGTGCAAGTTGGGACATATTAAGTTCAACCTAGACCAAAATGGAGATGACAGGCGACAAACAATGTGATGCTCTGAAATCTTGCATTCTTCTAAATACATCTTCAGCTGAGGCCTATGCAATGTTACAAGAAACCTATGAAGGGCTTGATCTTCCCTTAAGCTTACCTCCAAGATATTTCACGACGTTTAAAGAGGGTTGGCAATCAATTTTAAAGGAAGGTGCACCCTACGCTCCAGTTTCTGTTCTAACGAGAAGGTTGCATAGGCGATTCTGAAGTACCTGTCAAAAATGATTTACATGTGTTGCAGAAAAGCTGAGGCAGGTGCACTACGAGAAAGATCATCAAAATTATTAGGATGAGTAAAGGAATGTTGTCAAAAGGAATTATTACCATTCTTTATAACAGCCCTCGTAATAGAAACTGGTATGGTCACGCAACGTTCTTGAAAGTACGTACTTTGAGAGCAGTACCAAAAGTTTTTAATTTACATCCTTGTGAGTTTTTGTAATGTATTTCAACCCTAATGTTTAAAAAATTAAAAGGAAATAGGCATATTATATATGGCATTAAATTCAGTTTCTTGTTTCTAAAAGTTATATTGTTGTTATATTATATGAGCGATATTCTTCAACGTGAATGCAATTTAAGTATATTACATTTTGGCTTATTGTTGAATGAATTGTCGGTGCTGGTGGAGTAGTGGTAACCATACTTGCGTTTTAAACCCAAGATCGCAGGTTCGATGGATTTTTTGGACGTAAAAATCCTAAGTATGGATTCCTTCGGAAGGAAAGTAAAGCCGTGGGTCGTACATTTATGGCACGATAAAGAACCTCAAACCTGAAAGAGAGACCTCTGAGCAAAATTTGTCGGCCGTTTCACGCCCTGAATTGAATGGAACGCTGATGCTCTGAGATGTTAAAGAGCGTCCATAAATAAACCAAATCAATCAGTTGTTGAATGAATCAGATTATAATTTAAATATATCCTTCTCCCTTACTTAAAACCTACTTTTTCGGGCCACATTTTCGTTTTTTTTTTTTTTTTTTCAGCATATTTTCCAGTTTAAATTTTGTCTTGGTGCTAAATTAGAGGAAATAATGTTGGTAACAAAAAGTGATGGCAAGCTGCAAAATATTCAGACAATCATGAATTAATAAATTCATTTGTAATTAAAAAAATGTAAAAGAGGAAAGTTTAGTTTCCATTGGAATTCTTTTAAACTTTGGGGTGAATCGTCAAAATAAAGACAGTGTTCATGAATTATGCATTGAAAATAACTTTCCACTATATAGAGCTTCACTTTAAGAGCACATATTGAAATAATTGTTATTGAAATGTCTACGTTTTTGACGGTGCAACCAAACTCCGGGCTAGAAGGTAAATCGACAAATTTATATATGGAACACGATGTTAAGAACGTTTTTGATCCTATTGATTCTGTTACTGTTGACACAAAACTAATTACGTTCTATGGGCGTTGTTCATTTAAGGTATACATCCCCCAGAAGCCAGGAAAGTATGGAACAGAGGTAAGCCTTTTATGTGGTTCTAGCACAGATTACTGTTTCGCCGCAGATGCTTATGCAGGAAAGATTGAATTTGAGCAGAGAACATATAATATTGGTCCCGAAAGTGATGAAGAGGTCTTTATAGCTCTAATTTTTTCATACATGAATGAAATATCACAATAAACAGAAATGTTATAACTAGATACGTCTCTTGTAACGGAGCTGTTAAAGGGGAAGATAATTACAATTGACACCTTACGGAGTGAGAATTAGAGATTTGGCAATAGACCTTCAACCTGTTTCTTTGAAATACGCCCAGCTAGGAACAGTCAGGTTTGCCTTCACTGAAGAAAACACTTTGGTCAAATGTTTCAACAAAGGAAAAGTCGGCACAGTGCTTCCCACGCAACACTGTAACATGAAGGCGAGTGACGATGTCAGTTAATTAATCCTTTCTTATAGTTGCACTAAAGCGGGAGTTAATGGTAATGACAAATGCTTAAGAACATAAGTCGTTGAGAAACTGGCGATGTCCATGGTGGTTGTATTAAATCCGATTGATATTACGGCATAAATTTCGATTTCTTGTAATATGAATCTAATGACCAATGGACTGAACAATATATAAAGAATAAATTCGGGAAGAAAAGTTTATTTGAAGGAACAAGCTCGAGAACTTTGGTTCACAAAACCAACAGTTTGGATGTGAAGCCCTGAGAGAGGAAGATATCAACTCTTCGGTCCACAACCATATCCCAATATGGATGATCCCTTTATAGGAAATAAGGTTCTGAATCTCAACAAGAACACTATAAGGGACTTGAGGATGGCACAAAAAGTCTATGGCTGAAGTGCGCGAGTTCTCCAAAACTCTCACCACCACCACCACTGCTACTGCTGCTGCTTTTACTACTACTTGGTTCATATATATATAAAGATTGACTTAAAATTGTGTACATTTACGTCCAAAGTATAAAAATTCTTTACACATCTTTGCATATAATCGCAAACAAGGATAAAGTGCTGTGAGCCGGGGAAGTACTCACAGAGCAGCGAGGAAAAATAAGTTGTAATGAAATTAAAAATATCCCAAATAAAGGTCGCTGCTTTTTATGTGCAAGAAGAAAGGACTAAAAGGAAATGAAAACCTGCACCTCGTTCATCAAGTACATATCCCTGCCTTTACAGCAAAATAAGAGTTCATTCCCATTAAAATCTGTTCCCAGGTGAATCTAAATGATTCTGTTCATACACGTGCTCGCTTGTGCATGTTCAATTACTGTGTATTAATATGTAACATGGATTTAATAAAAAAGTTACATTACATTTCTTGCAAGACTTTTATTTGTTTTATACGTGTATGTTAAAAGATGCTGTTTCATTTGTAAATTTAACTCATAACTTTTTCTGAAATAAAATAGCTAATTTCAAATACTTTCTTTGTAAACTTTTTGCACTGCAATATTTGGATGCCTAATGCTTTATATATAAAATTTATGAGTCAAAACGATGATATATATATATATATATATATATATATATATATATAATTATATACCCTTACTGCAAAAACACCATTAACTGCTTGGGATTAAAGTTATTAATCTGTGCTACAACAGTCGTTGGCATGCAACGGTTAACTGATTTATAATATTATGTAGCACACTCTAGTAATATCAAGCTATACATCCCACAGTATGGCCTAGTGGAAAGGAGACATGCTGTGGTTTCCAAGATTGTAGCTTAGGACCCTGCGGTAAGAGTTGTTCATTTAATTGTTTTAGTATTTGGGAAGCGTACTCAAACAAAGGACATAATAATAATAATAATAATAATAATAATAATAATAATAATAATAATAATAATAATAATAATAATAATAATAATAATAATAAAGTTTTCAATGAAACTCAAACTTGATAACAATGATCCTATCTTACTTAACGCAATATCATTCCAACTGCGCCAAAGAAACATGCCCCACATGACCCGTACTTTATTCTGTAGTGGTTGGTATCATTTTGAATTAAAAGATTTCATGAGTCATTGGCATACTGGTCCTTTAGAAACTTAATGCCACAACTTTGAAATTTAAACAGGCAGATCATAGTTCGCTATCTCAAAGTGCATATCTAAAACTCGACCACAACCTCGGAAATTATTGCTGTGCAGTACATTAACATTCTTTGCAATTCTCATTTAGAGTGAGGGGAACACAGCCAAGTGATGGGTTTTGAAATGCATTTGCTTGTGTTACAGGTTGGTAGCGCATTTTAGTTGCAATGGTCTAAGAGTTGCTTGTAGTATACTAGCCAAGGAGTGTTGGTTGTTCCTGAGCGTATTTACGTTTATTAAAAGAAATTCATTTACAGCCGCCCACAGGAAGTGTCGGAGACATTTTATCACATGAAATGCTCCCTCTAAGAACGTTTTGATGCTGTGGGCTAAGAAATGATACGAACAAACTTCTGTATTAGAAAAATGTTTTTCAAACACCTTATCACCTTATCATGAGAGTCCCGCCCGCTCACCAGAGTGTTTTCTTATGAGAATTTTTGAAAAGCAAGATCTACAGAACACGTCCAGCCAGAATTTTTAAGGACGCATTCAAATATGATCTCACGGAACATACTACGGCGAGTAATGCACTCTCTTCTTGCGCGGATGGAAACTCAGGGTGGACAACTCATGGAAGTAATTTTTAAAAAGTGAATACGAAACTGCATGTAATTGTGTTATCTTTCAGTATAAATAAAATATATCTTGGAGCATAAATTATTATTATCATTATTCTCAAGTGTTTATGTTTCCCTGTATTTATACATAGTTTGACACTAAGTAAAGGGATTTTTGTGCTGTGGGACTGTAAAAAGGCTTCACACACAGTGTTTGGCGTTTGGGAAACATCGCACATGCACACAAAGAAGTATTGCTTGTCAGTGAATCGATCATTCTAGAAAGACAGGAGACAAAAAGCGCTCATAAAGAACAAAAAGATATGCTTATCTCTGTACCTCTCAGTAACACTATATCGTCGATCAACATGCCTACATTAGATCTTTGTAATATCTGGCACATTAGTCCAAGTAAATCTTCAAATAAATAGCCCGACTTTTTAAGCCTCAATATGAATTAAGTCAATTTCGTAGCTGCACCATGTTCATATACGAAAACTACCCACCGTTTAATGTCCCATAAGCTAAAGTTGAACGACCTCCTTGGCCTAAGCGTTGCTGGCTACTGCCCTGGAGGGGCAGAATTTGATTTCCTTTTCTAAGTTAGGGATGTTGTCCCATTCTCGTGACAACTGGGGAGCTACCATCAGAAAGCATTCTGAATACATGGTGCGGTGATAGGAGGAAGATTGTGTATTATTTTATAAGCGACAGGGTGCGGTTTCAGAAGAGTATTCTGAGTACTTCAATAACTTTGTGTTACCATAATGCACTCACTTCAATGTTGGATAAATACAGCGAGATACTGTGTGCAACTCAATGCATATGCTTTTCAGTTTATTACCCAAATAATCATTGACGACACGCACCAGAGTTTCCCCATGTGCATTTTTGTCCACTAATAGGATGGTCAAAATGTTCTACAAATCCTATTTTTAAGAATCAAATGCCGGATTGGGAATTTGTCTCCGAATATCTTTATGCCCATATGGCAGTCTCGCACTTTAATGTGTGGATCAAAGTTGTGGTTGAACCAAATTAAAGACTATTGTTCCTGGAATGTTGGCCGGGCTTGGCTTAAGAACCTTAGCCAAATTAAATAGAAATATAAATAAGCCGATGCGTACAGAATTATTAGATCTCTTTTCCAAGAACGAAATATAGAAATGTTTAATATTATCTTGCACACAGCTGGTCAAATGTTAATTGATGAACTGGACACCCAGGCTTTCGGAAAATATGTTCTAGAAAACTGTGTTCCTTCGGCTAGAGATTGGGTTTTCAGCCATCGTTTGCACTATAGCGTGAAAGCTAATATGCACCTTGAGAACCTGCATAAATGTATAAAGCATATTTACATGCATGGAAAAAATGAAGGTGTAGACAAAGCCATTCATGCATACATAAGGTTTCTGAAAGACTAGTTTGATAGAGTCATCTCTATGCACAAATATAAACTAACGAGTAATGCCAGGGACCTTAGGCAGAGACATTCCTTTAGTTTATTTTTGAAGAGAGACTTAGTTATGCAGGAAGGGAACATAGGAGAACTTCATCTCTATTTCCGATGTCTATACAGTTTCCCCTCTATAGCAAAACTGCAATTGCCAACCTGACTTTTAAGTCATTTATTCATGGCTACTCTTGCACCTGCAATGATTCTGCAATACGATTTAACACATTCAAGAACATTCATCTCGTGTGTCAGATTAGTTCACAGTTAACAAAGGAAGATCTACAGTCTAAAGAGTGTCAAGGAGATCCTCAAACATTTTCTCAACACAAGTCTAAAATGTATGAAGAAGTATTGCTAAAATAGATTTCCGCGAATGCTCTTACAATTATGCTAGAACTTAACTACTGTGGCAGAAGTTTAGAAATGAGGAAACAGAGTTTACGGTCCTCTTTAGTGAAATCCATGAATTAGTACAACTTTTTACAACTTTTAAAGAAGCAGATACATTGAAAAAACTATTGTCACTTATTAATTATACATTAGCAACAGTTAAAAATATAAAAATAACATATACCCAAGTAAACACATCCCAGAAGAGGAACATTGAGCATCAAAGAGGATAAATTTCAATTAAAAGGAAAATGTGCATAAAAAGCAGCAATATGAAAAAATTATCTCCACAAGAGCAAGAAATTGTTGCCTTTAGTTAATTAGTTTTGTTGACAAAGGAACACTGTGGAACAAGCAAGTGTCCTCTGAATCTGTATAATATTCCTTTCACGTCTACATTATCTCTATAACGTCTTGTTAACAACATTTCATCGATTTAGAGTGACTGATTGCTGTGTTTGGCAATGAACACCCTATCTGGAACAAGGAAGTGAACTCTAAACTCATGTAATGTGAACTGTTTTTTACGTATGCATTAATGCATTATTTCAACCTTTTTCCAGTAATAACTTTTCAACGATTTGAAGTGGTTGATTTCTGCAGCTAGTGATAATCGTGTTCTAGTAAGCTCATACCGAAGTCAACCGAAATGGATCCAAGTGCTTTCATAACTTTGTTAGTCGATTGCTCTTACGAAAATAATCGAAGTGCTCCGATTGATTTTCTGCAGCGCTATACGGCGGTACATGATCATACTACAGCGCTAAGCGGCAGAACATGCAACTATTGCTCTAGACTCTTGTGATTCTGTTGCTCACCAGTAGGATTGCAGAGTTTATTAGGGTTTTCCTTCTGTTCCTTATTAATTTTATACACATAATGTAGGATAACAGTTGCGGAAATAGTCATAATAATGGTATTTAGTAATTATTAATGGAATGTTCTAATGACACAAAATATTGGTTAATCAAATGGAGTTTGGAAGTTTTACAATATCACTACATGAATATTATTAAGCCAGCCCGAATACAATTAGTACCAATAAGAAACATAGGTGGGATAATTTTATTGTTGTTTTTTGATGTTCAATAAGCGAGTTACATGGCAGATATCAATGAGATAGTCTAGTTCCTGCCACTTTGCTTTTGCATAGTGTCATCAATGCCATGCATGGAGTGGGTGATACGCAAATTCCGGTTTATTAGGCCAATAGACAAATGTTGAAATAGGTTAGTGTTATGAAAGTACTTCCAAGACTAAAATTGCAAAGAAGCATAATTGGTAACAGCGTAAGCCAAGGTCGTTGGTGGTTGTCAGAATCATGCCCGATTTCTTACTCAGATAACTTCAAACCCCATGATGAAGGGCACGCCATCTTGCTGGAATGCAAAATCCATGGGATTTTAATGCTGAAGTATTAAGCACAGGTTAACCTATCCAGATATAACATCGCAATAGACAATTTTCCTAGAAAAAGACCCATGTAACATGTTGAACGAAATAGCTCAAAACATTTATTTATTTTGGCGAGAGTTTTCCAAATTTTGCACGTATGCTTGCAGTTTGATATTGTTCCACGATTAATGTAATGCTGGTTAGCTCTTTTGCTTAGATGGAAAAAGCATTTAAATAGTAGCAAAAACTACAGCTGCCAGCAATTTCTGCAAGTCATAACTAAATGTGTGCCATTGATAAAGATAGATATACAATCGATATGATTTCTGCTGCAGACTGTTTTGAATAATGACACTTAAAGTCATAGTTGGTGGATCTTTCGGTTTTATTTTATTTATTTATTTATTTTTTTTTTTATTGATTTGTTTATAGACGCTCTTTAACATCTCAGGTCATCAGCGTCCCATTCAACTCAGGGCGTGAAACGGCCCACAAATTTTGCTCAGAGGCCTCTCTTTCAGGCTTGAGGTTCTTTTTCGTGCCGTAAATGTACGACACGGGACCCACGGCTTTACTTCCCTTCCGAAGGAAGCCATAGCTAAGATTTTTACGCCCGAAAAAAATCCATCAGTCCTGGCCGGGTTCGAACCCGCGATCTTGGGTATAGGAGGCAAGTATGGTAACCACTACATCACCAGGACCGACGGATCTTTCGGGGGGTAAAGTAAATGGGTGTCTGCTAATTTTCTTTGTCACAGTCTTTAAATTAAGTACACCACACACTGCTGACTTGTGTTTCGGTGGGTTCTTTTTATACACTGCTCGAAAGTGACAATGAACAGAGATTGCAGGTTAGTTGCATGTAATTTGAACAGCGAAAACTCCTAATCCCCAGTTATTGGGAAAAGTTGCAGATAATACCTCTTCTTGGCGAATATATTGGACTATGTTTACCGCTGGAAATATAAAACAAAACTCTGATAGATAGAGTTTTGTTTCTCTGTGCTGCTTACGTCAATATAAGTTTAACAAATTATTTGTACTGATGTTTCAAAATTCTGCAGGCGTGTTTTAATAATACAGTAAAACAATAAAGATGCACAGTATCAAATATTTTTAATTTTAGCCAGAACGTGACAATCTTTCCCATAGTTCTCCAATGTATTGTCCACCCTTACGACACGAGTCGCTCTCTTATGGAAAAGTTTCAGCTGTTATTCATGATCAATTATATTTTGGCCAACATAATTATGTGCAGGCTTGAAGTAGTGAATCGTTTGGAAGTTTCTGTACACCGAGTAGGAAGCGGTGTGAACGCCCACCATCACTGTCATCCACTGAATCGACCCAAAGCTTAGCAGTCTTAAGATACCGCCACTGGTGGCCGAGGTAAGGCGTGGACTCGTGAGGGTTCGATTTCCACCAGGACCATCCTCCCTGATTGAGGTTTTTTCAAGTTTTCCTCAGCCCTCATAAATGAAAAATGCAGGGGAGGTCCCCTAAACTGAGGTGGAATGCTTTCTTCCTTTAAAACCGAATCCTTTCCAATTATCATTTCATCTCATGTATCAGTAGTCAAAACGGCCTGGAAACACTAATAAAAAAGTCTTGTAATTCAAGGTAAGTGAGGTAAATGTCACTGCTGCTCATTACACTCATTTTCATGGTGTTTAAAGCCCATTTTACTGCCGAGGCATCACGGCCTCAATCAGAGACGACGATCCTAGCAGGAAACGAACCCCAAACCTCCCACTCAAAAGTGCTTAATGACGGTGCTTACACCACTGCTATTCGGTTTTCTCCAGTTCAGATAATATCCTTAACGATGACGTACAGCCGAATTTTGAATCAATGGTGAGGCAGAATGCAGTAAATAATCAGGGGAACTTCTAATTTCGCTGAGGACAGTTGCTCTTCACGGAAGGGGAGAGGGAGCAGCTAAATTTCACACATTTACCGATTTCCCCGTGTTGCAGTTGCATTTTTTATACCTCCTCATCTCGTATTGAACAAAAATTTTCATGTAAATAATTTCAATTACAACTCTTTCATACTCTTAAGATTTTCAGTGTTACCACGTAAAAGCACAGGTTGTTTTAAATATTCACAATTAAATATTTCAATTAATTTTGATAATCGATAGTCTAGCCTGAGAATCTTTAATAGCATTATCTTCATAATCTTAATTATTATGGACAATTTTGGTAAAATAAGCATATTCTTTCTAAAAATCACAAAACAAAAAAAGAAAGAAAAGCACATTTTGAAGTCAATACACAAAATATTTTAAATGAGTTAAATGATGACATAAAATAATCTGAAAAAAATCGTTGAATTTTATGCTGATTACATGTTTGCTTATTTTTCGCTGTTGAATAAAATATTTCAATTAATTCCTTCCCTCCCAATTTATGTAAAAAAGTTAGTTTGGATGAAATAAAAGATATCTTATTGCCGTTTGCAGAAAGTTACATAAGATCAGCTTGGAAATGTTAAAGAAAATATGAAAAGTAAGGTCAATGGCAGAAAGAGCGGAATTTCGGGAATGTGAATCATATGCCTATTTTGGAAAAAACTGAAGTAGTTTGTTGTTAAGATTGCTGCGCAAATAAAGATTGTTTGCTCATGAATCAAAAAAGAACTAATTCCAGATAAGGCTTCTAATGAATTCATTAAATCCAAGTTACAATTGGTTGCAAATTTCTAATATGTTTGCAAAGTACCCAAGCTTTTTGCAAAAAAAAAAAAAAAAAAATGGCCCAAATTTGTAAATAGGTACAATCCATGCTCAATATATTTGCAAATAAATGTTATCCAATAACAAATAATGAAAAATAAAATATGTTTGTATAATATTTATGCAATAAATGAAAATTTTGAGCATGAAAAATTTTGTTTAAGAGTATTTAATGTTATATATGAGATAAAAGAAGTAGATTAAGATATTTTCCATTATAAAATTTCCTTATCTTCAAGTAACTTTCCTCATCTTAAGAATAAAGTTCTTCCATCATTCTTATTTCAAAATTAGGCAATCCTAAAATCAATTTCTAACATCATCGCTATTAAACTGTAAGGCAATGTGGAAAACCAACGATGGTAATGTATGTACGCGTCTAAAACACAGCTGCTTTGTAACAGGTAAATGGCACGATCCACAGTCTTTCTTCATATGCAGGTGCAACTGTCGCGCGCCAACCCAAATTTTCGCCAGCGTCACGAGTCAAAATTAATTATTTTAACTTTGATTGTTTTGGTAAAGTACATGAGCTAGCTAATGAGTTTTACTAAGCGTGTACACATTAGTCTTATACAAAAGTTTAAAGTTTGTTCTCACAATATATTCATTTTACGTGCCCATATATGGTTAAAATTCGGAAGGGAAGTAAAGCCGTGGGTCCCGTGTCGTACATTTACGGCACGAAAAAGAACCTCAAGCCTGAAAGAGAGGCCTCTGAGCAAAATTTGTCGGCCGTTTCACGCCCTGAGTTGAATGCGACGCTGATGACCTCAGCTGTTAAAGAGCGTCCATAAATAAATCATTCAAAAAAAAAAAATATGGTTAATGGTACCTGTAAGTGTGCTGAAAAGTGGTATCCAAAACCGTGGTTTCACTTTCATTCAAACAACGTTAAAATCATCTTGTAATATAGGTAGTATGGTTACAACAAAGATTATCTTCCTCTTTTTGATGAACATTTTAATATAAAAATATTTTTCTCGTTTATTTTGATGTTCTATATCTAGAATGGCGAGAGGGATCAATTCCATTCCTATAAACATATAGAGTAACTGCGCAGTAAAACTTTCGACAAACAACCAATAATATAGTTACTGTAACCAACAATGTGCACAGAGAAATAACGGCCCTTTGTTGGGAGCCGGCATGTGTGTATACTATCAGTCTTATCTGTAAATATTATGTTCCCATTTAGGTAGTGTTGTGTGTTCAAGACGGTCATCTTGAGTCATGTATCGCCAGAGGGGCTTTTCGGATAACGAGATTTAGGGTGTTTTTTTTTTTATTTATTTTATCCCGAGAGTTCCAACGTTGAACCATAAATTGACCTATCACACTCGGGTAGTGAATTTATACCAAAAACTAGTAGCAGTGATGTAAATGTTAGCGAGGATTTCTTATACAAAGTGGGTGTGAGTACTGGTTTTCCTCAACCATTGTCCCAGTCATCTCAGCAGGCTTCATCAGGTTCCTCCGCAGTGAAAATGGTGGCTAGAGACGGATCCGAATGGGACGTTATCAACTTGTCAGCTTCGCCAGAAAGAAGGACTGCTGTAAATGTCCTAAAAGTGCGAGGAGGTCCCACTACATATGCTTTCCAACGAGTGGATGACGCTCCCTTCAGTGCTTTTCGTCTGCTCCTTGATGAATAAAAGCTCTTCTCATAAAGAAGTGTACAGAATACAATACTCAGATGGAACTGAAACACTAGTGAACTGTTTCACTTGCGGAACTGGAGAAGATGATGGCGACCATGTACACGGAGGAGTAATCTGTACGAAAGGTATGTCAGTAGATGATCTTTGGTCGCGTTTCTGGGGACCTGCATTCATCAAGGACACAATGTCACGAAGGAGGCTTCAGGAACTGCTCAGATTTCTCCGATTTGATGAAAAATCAATTTGAGCTGGACACGGCAGCAGTCAGTCCATGGGGTCATCTACAATGAGGTAAAAAGCTCATAGGTAAAAAGGAAGAAATTCATTCTCAGCTGGAGAATGAACTGAAGGGGGTAGAAGAGCAACGAGAGGGAGAGGATGAAGGGCATAGGCCTTCCAAAAACCGAAAGAATTGTCAAGTCAGACAGACAAGTGATTTTTGTGAGAAGTGCCTTAAACCTGTGTATGGAAAATGTCACGAAAAGTACAGCTCATTTGGGCAAAATGCGTAAGGTTGTTCAGAAAAAAAATGTTACAATCATTAAAATAAATGCATTTAATTGATAAAAACTAGGAGGTAATGGTCATTACCGGAAAGCAAATCTAAAGTTTTAGATTAAGAGTAATAATATAACGTTTTCAAGTTAAACATTTAAATATAATTTAATATTCACTTTTTATTGTTCTAAAAGCATTTGTAAATTCAAATGATACTATTAATAAATAAAATAATACAGTTTTGCATGTTTATCTGTTGAGTTCATATTGCCCCCTTTTCACCGTTCTAGGTATATCAGATTCTTAGCTGTTCTAGTGTTAAAATTGCTTGTATTTAGTGAAAGTATGCTGTTTATTTCTAAACATGTATAGCTAAAGATTAATTTTGTCACTCTGGTGAATTCCACAAGCTAACATTTCACCTACAAAATGAAATTCCTTTACTCGTCCAGGAAATAAAAACAATAGCTGCATTTCTGCCATTTTCACGTTTTTAAATAATGTGCCCCTGAAACTTCAGGCACGAAGAACAAATATATAATTGGATCACGGCTTTACAATATCAAAAACTTCGCATTACCTGGGTTGCCTTCAGTCACATCCTCTTCCATAGATTTTGTAGTTTGCAATTTTGCAGGATTTCCACCTGAAATAGAAAAAGAGTCGTTACTGCTGCCTGAAACTTGGTATTCAGATTTTATCGTTATTCTTAATTAAATATAAGAGTTCCTCGTTTCAAACATGAGTAAAAATGACTCTGTGGCAAAAATCTTATATATTTTACTGCCTTTTATATGTGTACACATATATACACATATAGATATACTTTTTATATGCATGAAGTCACGAAATCCTTTGCGTTACAAGGCTATTGCATAGTCACTGTTCAACCATGGAAGTTTAAGTAAGAGAAAATTATTTTCTTTCATTACAACTTTTTTAATCTGTATATTTCTGAAAGCGTTAAAATTGCATGCATTCCGGGATAAACTGTCTTTATTACGTTTTTTTCTGTTTTCTGTTCTGTGGTATTTGCTCAAATTTGTTAAGTATTTAGGACAGAGTATTGAAATTGTATATGTAATCAGAGACATAAAGAACTACCAAGTATACGTGTATTTTAATACATTGATAGTGCTATTAAAGAAACCTATGAGAGATCTACAACGTGTACGGCTGAAATCAAACATTTTATTTTTACATTTGCTACTGGACATTATATCGCAATTCTGAAAGGCTGTAGTGACAAAATATTCTCAACTTTCATTTATTGACATTATTTTACTTGTATAGTCCCACATTATCTTTTAGCATTATCTATGTCCCTATATTTTTATCTAAATACCTTGATCTCGAAATTTTCTTATTATTGCCCAGTCCTAGAGTGGGATTTGAAATTCAGGCATATACTTAGACTAAATTAATTTCTTTAGATTTAATATATGACTATTTCAGCATTTTCCCTTTCATGGGTGGCATTTTTGTTATATTTCTTCGAAATTTATCTTTATTTTTTTTTAAAATTGTTTAAAATGCAGAAAATGTTTCTCACCCTCCATTGAACATATAACAACAAAAAGGAGTCTCGTCCTTAAATCGTTTGAATATAGGTTACAAGTCTGTGCTCTCTATACATTATTTTTTGTAACAAGTACATAGCTTTCGATAGTTTTAAAACACTCTTACCGGGAGCGATTTTGAGGATTTATATTGCTTACCCATGTTTGTAGTAAAGAAAATAAATCTTGTTTACTTCGATAATGTCCACTCCCTGCAAGGAAGCGTCAGAATATTTTGTGATGGCATCGTGGTTGAGTGAAAAATCCCACCAGTCTTATTAGCGTAGACATTTTCTGTTCCGTGATTTCCTTTCTGAGCATGTCGCAGAATTAGTCATCTGCTTTTTTGTGGTTATGAAGGACGTGTATTTAAAGACTGAGGGGTTTATAAAGAATGGATTTATTTGTTTTAATTATGAAGGACGTGTATTTAAAGACTGAGGGGTTTATAAAGAATGGATTTATTTGTTTTAATATTCTTATTATATACGATTTTCCAAATGGCACATTTGGGGGGGGGGTCTTGGTTTTGTGGTTTGAAGTAAGGTAAATAAACAAGCACAGGGAGCAAAGATATTTCCACTACTTTGCTTTTTATTGAGTCTCAATCTCTATTTACTAGGTAGCCTTGGTTGCAGCCATGGCCTCCGTGTAATGAGTAAAGTGTTACCGAAGCAATAACGACATGTCTAGACAAAACAGCTGAGAAAGCTATTAGCGTAATGAAAACTTTCTATGCTGTGACGTAACATGATTGGTGGAAATAAAACCTCTTTCCAAGCTGCTATCCATCTGGGCACAGTATAGATCGTGGTCGCATTGTTCTCACAATAACACTTGGACCCAGATCCGCCTAGGCATTTTGGAACCTAATGTGGCTTATGAGGACATTAAAGAAATGATATCCTGCAAACTTGACACCCATAAATACGAGGCAAGGAGGAGACAAAGAGGCCTTGCGGCATCATTGTAAGACGCAGATTCCATGATGCAGAGCTTCATCATTGTCGAGCTACCAATAGACAGCGACTTCTACCTATGCACAGAGAATTCCACGCTGCAGGTACTGACTGAGCTTCCACAATTGTGGAGCGTTTCTCTTTGGTTGAACAAAAAATCTTTTTCTGCCATTCAGGGAAGGGGCGTACTTGCTGGAGTCTTAATAGTATGTGTTACAATGAGCGTTACATCCAAACTTAGTGTCCTCGCTTGCGCCATGTTAGCTATGGCGAATTAGTGCAAATTACACACACATGGATGCTCGCTAGTACCTTTTTCCATGAACATATACATAGCCATGTATTTTAAAGGCCTAAAAAAATCCCCCGATTTAAAAATCATAGGAGGGAACGAGGACAGCATCACCAGGAGATTGCCGCGGAGAATGAGCACAATTGCTTAATGAACCGGAATTATTACAGGGCCTCTTTGACTCCATTCCAAGAAGACTCAATGCATAAATGATGCTTGAACTGGGTATTAAATCTATAGCAGTAAAATGTCATTTTAAAATTATATTTATTTATAAACTTACATTTTGTTAAACTGCAATATAGTTTACAACCATGTTTTACTTCACTCAATTGTGTGCAGAAACCCTTAACAATTCGACTTATAGGCATATTAACTTTAAGCTGTAGCTTCTATTGAAGCGGATATTACTAATTGTGCCCTGAAACCCATTTGAACAAGCAGCCCGTCTCTACTCCTAAAGCGCGTACTTTGTGCAGTAAGCGTAGATGAGGAAAATACAATTAGTGGTGCATGTGCCTGTTGTGTATACACTTCACCATCACAGCGTGTCTGTACAAAAATAAACCGGAAAGAGATACAGAGGAGTGTTGGAGTTGAACGGTTGCGAACAGGGACACAAGGTTACATCAGCGACTATTGTTTAAATAACGTTACATGGAAATTTTGATGTTGGTATTCCTGTTTGTCGCTAGAGATGCTCATAACACTAAAATAATAAATTGCGCACGTCACTTTAGTTTTTAATCACCTTATTGCTAGAAATAATGCTGACATTAGAGCAATACCATTTTATTATTTTTATGTAGGGGTTTAGATGAGACAACGACGACGGCTACTGCTGCTACTAAAGCAGATGGTTCTCTTGAAGATGTTCACTGTTGGGTATGTTGATTTTCCCTTCCTTCGAATAAAAAAAAAAAGTTGGCAGCAATCTTGCGGATTACTGACTACGAAGATGAGGCTTAATCTAGCCTGACTGACTTCTTTTGTTTTTGTTATAATTTTGTCTTTAATTTTACATTTTGTCTGATATCACAAACAGTATGATTCAAATGTTTGCAACTATACGCGTAAGAATGATTTGTACACAGTAAATATTTTTTGAAGGACAAGATGATCTGTTGATTGCACAGGAGGATTTTCTAACAGGACGATATTCTACAAAAAATGTTGCAATCCTTTGGAAGACATTCCGTGTCTCGTGTATGATTTGAAAATAATTTTAAAACCTTTGTCACCCAGTGTATGTGTAAACATGGTCACCTTTGCAATAGCAAGTACAAACCTTCTTAGCTGGACGATGAGAGTAAAATACATATTGACTTTGTACACATAATAACTTTTACCCGTTCCTTGCATTGTTGGATAGTAAAATGCCCAATAGTAACAACAACAAAAAGTATAGCGTTCAATAGACATTTACAAGCAAGATTATATTTATTGTTATTTGGGAAATAGCGCTTGTGCAATCGGGGTTTATATTAACCAAGTCCTGCACTTTCTCTTTGCTACCATAAATGTGATTTTCCTATGAGAAAGCTTGGAGTAAACAGACTTGGTGCTAATGATTATCTCTCTTAGCTCTTTGCCAGCCGGAAAATGCATATTTTACGGTTAAGCAAGCTGGCTACTAGAGGTTAGCTAAAAAATCGTTTTTGAAGTAGTCTCAGTTTTTTTAGCAGGAAATGTAGAGGAGATTTTTAATGGTGTTTTTGGCCGTAGGAAGCCATACTTAGGATTTTTACGCCCGAAAAAATCCATCGATCCTGGCCGACTTTCAGAGAGAATTTCATTTACTGACGTAACACTTAATTCGCAGAGTAATTGACAGAAAAATGTTATTAGTTAGCGTTTAGAAGCACATAACAATGACCGGAGTAAAAAGGAAAATAGCTGCAGAAAAAAAAATTGTTGATGCAAACATATAGTGGGTACCAAGATTATTCATATAAAATTAAATCTTTAAATACCGTTTAAGAGATAAACGCAATTATTGGGGTAGCATTTCAATTACGAAGTGTTCATTAATGTAATTATTGCTGGAAAATATAAAAGCATTACATTTTGCAATCAGCTTGTTTGTTTGCATTTTAACACGCCATGGATATGTTGTATTTGCATTAGTTGAGGAAGATCTCTTGCACAGATCAGGTATATACAGAGGATACCATAAAAATGTATATACACTTCAAATAAAGAAAAAATTGTGATAACATAACCAACCTGAACTCACACAAACAGAAAATGATGAGAAATAATCTTAGACTTTTACAGTTACAACAGTTGCTCAAAATGCTCACCATCGGCGTCGATACACTTCTGAGTACGTTGAACTACTGATTGAGTAACGTTTGCGAAAGTGTCCTGAGCGATTGCAACACATGCCGTTTCAATTTCTTCAATTTCTGCCAGTGTAGCTGGTTTTCTACGGTATACGTCCTTAAGAGTTCCCCATGGGTAGATTTTTTTTTTTTTTGATTGATTGATTTATTTATGGACGCTCTTTAACAGCTCAGGTCATCAGCGTCCCATTCAACTCAGGGCGAGAAACAGCCGACAAATTTTACTCAGAGGCCTCTCTTTCAGGCTTGAGTTCTTTTCGTGCCGTAAATGTACGACACGGGACCCACGGCTTTACTTCCCTTCCGAAGGAAGCCATACTTAGGATTTTTACGCCCGAAAAAATCCATCGGTCCTAGCTGGGTTCGAACCCGCGACCTTGGGTTTAGGAGGCAAGTATGGTAACCACTACACCACCAGGACCGACCCCATAGGTAGAAGTCCAACGGCGGTTCAGTTCTGTACACAGGTCTCCATTGCCTTTGAACTTCAACAACATTCTCGTTTTTCCAATAACATTTCAAAATTGCTTTCCACTGTTCAAACGTTAATCTTGGCTTCATTTTGTTGTAGCAATGCTAGCATAACGTAATGCAAATCACGTCTGTTTACAGAACATCATACTACACATTACTGTTGTTTTTCGGCCCAACTTTGAAATATATTAAATAGATATCTAATGTGAAAGTGCGTATACATTTTAGACACCCTCAATATTCCTGTTGTGATAGCTTATAACGATTTTGTAATTGCTATAATACACGGCTGTTTCATAATTTGGTATATTTGTAAAAATTGTTAGAATGACTGTTCATTGCTGTATATGCTTAAGCGTACGTTAGTGTAATTGTTAAAATATATTCTTCATCCTGAAATATTACATTTTATACTCTTTTCTTTATATTTTTAAATGCGAAACGACTATAAGAGCCTAAGTGTCACTTCTTCCTCTTCTTCCTTTACTCCTTCTTATATTTCTCCTATACATTTTTATAGCAAGAACAGTTGCAGCACCCGCTGGAAATTGTGCATCATCGCATAAGAATAATTCAAACATTATATTCCGAATTTTCGGAAACGTTCATTCCTGATAATTCACATTCACAAATGCAGGCGACATATTCAATTTCTATACATAATTTGCAAAGCTTGGGCATACTCGTTGCAAATTTACAAGAACGTTTTAGGCCATTTAATGTGAGTACAAACATTTTGTACCATTTTAATCCAGAAGCCATATTAAGATCCATTGATTTTTTTAATTGTGTTTAAAGCTGGTTCTCACTAAATAATACATCACAGACTTGATGTATCTCGTGTATTTTCAGATGGACTTGAAGAAATAGGTGCTGAAATAATTAAATGGGAAAGGAATTTTTTTTGAGGAAGCGCTACAGGCCTAAGTTTAGGGTATTACCCCGGCATTTGCCTTAGATGAGGAATAGGGAAAATCTGAAAAAATAGCTCAACTAAGAAGTGTGGTACTGGCGAAAATTTAACCTCAACGATCTCAGTCACTCGTATTGTTAATAACCATGCAGTAATTATTTAAAAGCAATAGGCAATTGTTTCACAATCCTCTCTATATCACTTTTTTCTTAAACTAAAGCACGGTTTTGGGTTGGTGTTTCAACCAATGCAAAAACTGAAGGAGACAGAGGGTGAGGGCAGGGTGATGCTACAATGGTTTCCTTTGAGAACAGGTCGTGGTGTAAACAAAGAGGCGTTCACGAAAGTAAATCGAGTGTACGTTCATTGGCTGACGCGGCTTCATAAACGGTACATAGGTCACAAAGTAGTTCGCAGGTGCTAACGAAACAACTGTATCCTATCTGTATTACGTAATAAAGCTATCAGTAACGTACATTTAAGTAGAGCTACTGCAAAATGAGTCCAAAATAAGTAATCAAATTATACTAATACAGATAATGGGCGAACAACACGCGCAAACTGCCTTCTGCTGTTAAACTCCGGAAGCGGAAGGTAGGACCGTTTAGTAAATCATAGCCGAACATGAGCAGTGTGTGAAATATTACAAAAGGGAAGCCTTTGGAAGAGTAGTGAGAAATTCATTATTCTTAATATGTATCTCAAACTCTGTGAGAAGTATCCCACGTTAGCTGTTAAGGAGGTTGTTAACTTGACAGCGAGGCTTACTGGTGTGTCTGTATTAAGTATTAATCCTACTCTAATGAAAGGTTAAACAAAGGAAAGTTTGTCACTCCCGAAAAATCTAGGAAACATAAACAGCCCGAGCTAAAGGTTCTATGTGATGAATTTGTTAAGAGCGTGGTACGCCGAAAAGTACATCATTTCTTCCACAGTTATGAGTCACCTACAATCAAGAAAGTGCTTGTGCTTGTCAACGGTGACCACGACCTTCCTACGTTCAAGCACACATGCTTTTATCAACTGTTACTTAAGATAAGTTTTGAATTTTTCAAAAGAGACGGCAAGAACATAACTGTAGATCGTGAGGATACATGTTATGGCGAATAGACTCCTCAGGAAAATTCGCGCGCACAAACGGAAAGGGCGAAAACACTATTTCCTCCACGAAACTTGGATAAATGAAGGCCATGTAAATTCAAAGGTATGGGTAGACTGCAACATTAAGAGTAAAAAGCAAGCATTTATGTCCGGGCTTAGTACTAGACTAAAAAACCGAACGGGTAAAGGAAGACGACTCATATTGCTACAAGTTCAAAGTGATGGTGGCTTTTACGGAGGGAAATTAGTAATGATCTAAAAAGACGAGCGACCACCATGAAGAAATGAGAAGTGAAATTTTCACTGCATGGTTTAAAACAGTTATGCCCTTGCTCGCACCTAACAGCGTAATAGTCGTGGGTAATGCATCTTACCACAGTGTAAAACTAAATCGTATTCCCGACATATCATGGCTAAAGAATAACACAGTCACTTGGATGGAGAGAAAAGGTTTATCATATGACAAGGCAATATTAAAGTTGAGCTAATACGCGTTGTCAGGCATGCAAACGAGGAGGACGCTTAATATAAGTTTGTTATACACTCTCTGGCAGAGGAATCAGGACATACGGTGTTGAAACTCCCTTCATATCATTGTGTCTTAAACACCATTTAACTGGCATGGGGTCAGGTTATAGGGTTATGTTGCGCGCATATTAGTGGATGGCATAAAGTTGGTAACAGCTGATATGTGGCGGGCCTTTATACATCACGTGGAGGGTGAAGAGGAGAAGTTCTGGGAGGCTGATTGTCTTTTCTTCATGACGCAATTGTTGACTATCTATCAACCCTGGTGAATCCGATAGAGGAGGAAACAGATGAGGATAGTGGGAAAGAATACGACTACGATTTTGAAGGAATACAACCGCTTTCAGATGAGATATGTTAATATTTTAATTTACTTATTTTCATATAGTGTTATATTTTATTTTCGCAGTGCTATTCGTATTTGTTATCTAAACAGTAACGTTTTTTGCTAAAACAATGTCTGTCGCGCGAAGAGTTTAGCGAGACGAATACGAGGGATGATAGATTGGCAAAGTTAAGGCCAATCTGGCAGCGGCGAAGCAGTCCTCGCCTCCCATTAGCTCGTGTCACGGAGCAGCCACGCCCACTACTAGAACTATATATACAGACACAGTCAGAAAAAAAAAAAAGAGAATGTCAATCAATCCGACAAAAAGCCACGCCGTCATATTCACTAAACGCCGCATTCCCGCAAACTGCCCAACACTCACCTTCAACATGAAAATTATACAGTGAAAGAATTCCCTCACTTATTTGGGAGTTCAGCTAGATAAGGGGTTAACTTTTAAGGAACACATCGCTGGAACTGCCCAAAGGGCCCAGAGAGCTATTGCTCAACTGAGCCCTGTGTTCAGTTCGAAAGCGATGCCCGTCCACTTGAAACTTAACCTCTTCAAAGCTCTGATCATCCCCTCATGTTGTACGCTTGCGAGATCTGGGGTATGGCAGCCAACAGTTGGCTGTCACTCATTCAAAGGACGCAGAATGAAGGGTTTCGCGCTATTTATTCTCTATACTGATGCTTCCCGACCAGCTACTGCACGAAACCTCCTTCTTTCCATATACAGAGGATGAAATTAAGCACCGAGCAAACAAATTTTACCGATCCTTACCATACCACGATAGTGCTCTCATCCGTTCCTTGGGCAACTACAGTTGCCACAACAGGTCAAAGTTTAAATTCAGAGATGCCACGCCTGGCCTCCGAGCATCTTGGATGACAATAGCTTAAAGCCTTACAACAGAAATTACCAAGTAATTTCAACAATTCCACTTATTTAAAAAATTTACAATAACTCAGCAGCAATATAGGCATGTAAAATGTAGGACATGCCTATAGTAGCAAAAACCTTTGGACACTGGATCCACTCATTTTGTTAGGAGAAGTAACTAGCACTATCTCCAAAACGCATATACCTCTACCCTACATCACCCTACACCCCTCATCCAACCCTGCGGTTAAGCCCACACGTGAGTAGGAACATAGAAACTGTACACAGGCTGGTTACTAAGCCAGCCTGCCATAACAAGTCGGAAGTCGGAATAAAGAGAGGTAGAAAAAAAATATATATAATATAATAAAATAATGTGTACATAAGTTAGCTTATACTACGACCAAAACAAAATACACAATACAGACAATGATAAACAATTCCTTTCGATTGGACCCCGCCCATTCCCTATATGTGTTTATCACATAAAATCCGTAAAAGTAAAAATAAATCATACTTGTCAAATGTAAACAAATTTAAAATTGTATCTCAAGGCCGTCCACTGTAGGCCAAGGTACCCATTAGTTAATTAAGAAAATGTGAATCTGAATCCATGGTACTTCAGCAACAGATTCCTGAAGAAGATGATAGAGACAGCCATCGAAAGCTTGGCAGATTCACCGCATCTTGCCCGGGTGCTCTCCCAAGATGTCATTTATAATAACATACACCGGGAAAGCTTCAAGTCTTATATGAAAAATAAAGTATTTCATGAGTTACATAGAGTACTCGTACATATTCTGATCAACTCCTTTGCTATCATAAAGTTTGATAATGCTCATAGGAAGACCGTTTATTTATATATTTATTGAATTTAACAGGAGAATGTGAACCCCATTTAACCTGCTGTTCGGGTTAAGATTGCAGATACTACTTTCAACCCTTCAAAGAGGGTAAATTTGTGCAAGGCTATTTGTTTCCAGAACAATTGTACTATTTACAATCTATTAGCTTATCCTCTTCCATAATTATAGGACCTAGCTGACGACGTTGAAAGCCAATTAGCATTAAAAAGGATATTATATTCACCGGCGATAGAAACAGTGCGCACAGGTATAAACATTGACCTGTGAGGAAGGGAAATACTGATAGATATAGCACCAATGAAGCACACAGCCATCGGTTTGGACATCTTTGCAATCCTCGAAGTGACAGTGGAGAGTCTCTTGCAACGATTGGGCAGCTGCAATGTATGGAAAGAATTTGGGAGTGGTACAGAGTTTTCAAAATAAATTAAAGTTCAACGTGATACTCCGCCTATGCACTGTATTATACACAAAGAAAATTGGTGTACAGAGCAGATTCAATCTGAAAGTGTCATGAATATAATTACAAACTCTATTCATTTTATTACATCCAAAGGAATGAGCCACAGGGGATCTCTGGAGATTCTTCGCAACATTGAAAGAGAGTAAGGCCATATTTCTATCATATAGAAATATGATGGATAAGCAGAGGACCTGTTTTACATTGCTTTTATGCTCCGAGGAGGAAAAAAATAAGTCCTTTTAGTGGAAATGAACAGTAAATGATTAGGAGAACTGAGCAATGGAAAATGGATATGGGATTTGGTCTAGTTTGCCACCTTAATAATGTTAATTCCCGACTTTCTTTACTCTTTCACGCCTGGCGTTGTTATTTAAATTGATTATTACCGCACTATTTTGCCTTGATCTTTGGTTTAAAGCGTACGAGATTGGAGAGAGAATCAAAAGTGTAGCGAAACATTCAAGTAATTACGTACATTTTAACGGGTGTGTTGCTTTTAATTTAGAGTAAGAAAAACGCCATTGAGGCTTTAATAGATTCAGATTCTAAACAAAAAGATGAACATTGGGAAACAAGTTCTTCAACTTATGATAGATATAACATTAGCGCTTCCTGTCAATAATCTTGCATTTCGGGGACAAAAAAGAAAATGGAAAAGCTAACAGTGGAAACATCTTTAACACCTTGGAAAGCATTTAACTTCTTGCCTTGTGTTATGGGATCTTGTAAATATACCAAAATTCTTCAGATCAAAACAAATAAATAGATCCTCTATCCCGTTCCGTTGAAAAAAGAAATATAATAGCATTAATCTCGTTCCATTCTTTTCTATTAACAAAGACATGGCACTAGATATAACAAAAAAGTTCAGTTACCTTAGATATTTAGATAATGTACAGTTTACCACCTGTGATGCCTCAGTAGTTAAAACGGGCTTTAAAAAGTATTAAAAAATCGACACAGTTTTACGTGGCGTAACCCAAAAATCGTGTCACTTGTAGATAATGAAAGTTTCGTTTTGTTTTGTTTCTTAGATTATGGCGAAATAAAGGATCACACTATATTATAAATACAGATAAAATACTCGTTGCATAAAAGAAGAGAAGGGATGTTCATTAATTAAACGTCGTGGTCAGGAGTATGACGGTTGTGCCAATATGGCAATTGTACACAAATGTTATCAGAGAATTCTATAAAACAAAGAACTGCAAAATGTGTGCATGTCTGCGGATAATTTAATCTGGTACCCAATGTGTACAATTTAAGGAAGTTAGGTCCTTTTGTGACAGAATGGGAGAGTTGTATCAAAGTAAAAGTATTAAAAGATGGGAGCTTTTATCAACTCACATTGATCTTCGAGATGTTAGTCATTCAAAGTACGGCATATGTCGATGTTCTTAAGACTCTATTAAAAATTATACTGCACCTAAGAAACAGGACAAAAGACGTGTTTTATATCTAGTTCCGAATTCAAACATTCGCCTAATTTATGATTTGTATTAGTTAATATAAATTAATTGTAATAGAATGGTTAATTATGAAACCGGGGCTATAAGTGCTGAAAGGTTTCTAGTCGACTTTTAGGGATAAAACCTCTAACCAGGTTACCTTAGTGGTTTTCAGGGTACACAGATTTAGATGAGGGAAATTCGTGATTGTGGTTGTACAGGGCACGGTAGCTCAGATAGAAGAACATCGGCACGATAAGCCGAAAACCCATGATTTGAATTTCAACCGCTACTTCGAATTATTTCAAAACTGGCTCTGATTCCATATATGTAAGCTTATAACATTTCTGGATATTATATTAAAACAGAACAACTGATACGTTAAAATAGAGAAAATAAGATAAACTTAAAAATTAACAATCCGAATTTTTTGTCACGTGCTGTTATTGTTACTCTTAATGTAAAAATGTCCAACCCTATTCAACACTTCCACACATCGGCTTGAGCAACTTATAGCTTGCCTGAAGCCTTTCTTTGTATTTTTCAGTTTGATAAAGGAATACAATATTGTTCCAAAACAAATTCCGATCTTTCACAGCAGCGCTGTGATGGTCTGATAATGAGCAATTTGATTATTTAGGAATGTCAAATGAAATTTCTGAGATTCGGTTCATTATACGTTACACTTTTGATGTTCCATCTAACTAATATTTATAAATTTAGCTTAAATTGAATATGTACAGTGCAGCACTTGCTGCAGGATTTCATTTTAGTTATGTGACATAGGTCACCAGTACTTTGGTACTCATTACTTATTTTTACCTTAGCAAATAACATAAAAATTGTCTTTCAGATTCAGTTATATTTAGGCTGCAGCTTAAATCAAAGCTTAGTTCACATTCACAGTCTTTTCACAGATCATCATAAACTTGACGTCCGCAAAATCGTCATATGCATCGCCATCATTAGGTGTCATTACCATTATAGACGTTGTTATATCCATTCCTATGGTTTAAAAATTACGTACAAGTGGTCACAATCACATCCAGCTTAATTTTCTTTTGTACGTAGATTGGTGTATTGGAAGATTGAAATAAGTGATGGGTAATATTTCAATTCTTTAGCCCCTTAACAGATTTTTAGATTAGAAAATAAGTTTTCTAGATTATCCTGCATAAGCTGGCATAGCACGATGCACTTGCATCTCTCATTATTTAAATGTGCTCTTATACGTATGGCACAGTCTGTGATTTCAAAATAATGTCTATCTGAAATGATTTTTATCCCTTTTTGTTTATAGACGTTAAGAATTTAAGAAACGAGTGCCGTAGTTATCAGAATGAGGCAATACAAATTATAGGCATTACTATTCTGTATTAATTTTGTAATTTAAAAGCATAACTTTGCTTCATTATATCAAGTTGAAAGAATAGAAGGAAATTAACTCATTATCAATTTTACAAACCTCTATACTTTGAAATTCTGGCGGTTTTCATGCTTGGCACCATCGCAAAGGCTTGCTGTTTCAAACTGGTTTTCGGTAAAAACAGTTCTGAAAAGAAATGTTTTAAGAACAAATAATGCAGTAAACTAATTCTAAGCAGGGAATACTTATACAATCATAGAGCAATTAGTATGCAAAATCATCCATAAAGCTGCCGTAGTATTTGACACAGTACTTGATGTGTTTGGGCGCTAATGACCGTAGCAGTTTTGCGCCCTTAAACAATAATCATCATCAAGCTGCCGTAGTCATTTTTACTCCTTAAGATACGAACCTCGCATATGCAAGTTAGATAGGGTAGTGGGTCTTTCCCTTCTATATTAGTAATTCAAATCTTTCTTTATTATCTTTTTCCTTTCACTTGTGGCAACAAAGAACAAAGGAAACATTTCACTTCTCTGTGAACAATTAGGGACACAACACGGTGCGTTTTAATTCCCAGTGGCGTCAATCACACATTTTCTATCCGATTGAAGTGCATGCATTAAGGGAAACCAGCAAGAGCTGGAATAACAGTGAGGTACTTGACGGAAAGTATCGACTTATGCGATTGAGGTATTATCGATATCCATCGACTCTGCTTACGATGGATCTACTGCTTAGAAAAAGTTATCGTCGTATAACATATCAAAGACTTTTATCAAAGGTTTACTTACCTAATGACAGATTGGCCGATTCCACCAATAATATTTTGGTTTCAGCCATTAGCAGTCCAGTATTTAACAGTAAACGTACTCCACATAGAGTGGTGCTGAGTGGCATCTTTATCTACAGATGTAGGAGGATTATAAATATTATTGTTGGGCCTTATTTTGACCTGTTTGTGGTCAATAAGGATACAGTGCCACTAATACGCAGCAGCATCAAGGAGAACAGCACCGCAAGTAAATTAGACAAAAACATTCATACTATCTGTAAAACTAAGAGGAACTAAAGTAATGAGCACATGAAAACTTTGTTTGAAAAATGAACCCTACAGAAGACACCAATTTCATCAATGAACATTACTTTCATAGGGAAAAGTACTAAAAGAACCAGAAATGAAAACAGCAGTCGATATAATCTGTAAGAACATCAACGACAATTGCGGAGAAGAGCTGGAAAGAAAATTGATATTCATAAATCCCAATACAATAACCAGTACAAAATCCCCCAGTTAATGTAGTACATGCCTTCACAACACAGAAGTGTAGATGAAACCACATGAAAAAAGAGCTGCAACTGAAGTTTCGTTTTGAAGACAATAGAAAGCACAAGAATTTAGTTATGGAAGCAAGAAAACATCGTTTGGGTTGGAAACTGAAAATCGGCTGGAGCATGAGAAATTCGTAACATTACATCAGAGTGAGTGCTGAAGAAATCCTTCAAATATAATCATAAGGTCCAGGACTGTAAAGGAGTTGAAACATATCCAAAACGACTAGATATCGTCAAAAGAAAGAATGTAAATTTAATAAAGAAGACTATGATGCATAATTATGTAAATTAAAGCAAATATAATAAAGACAACACAGTTAACTAAAATATCCCACGCGCCCGATTCCTATTCATATCGCTCTAATAGTAAACTAACAAATCACTAATTATTAATATTAAAAAAACCGAAGATTGAACTGTATTCAAGCTAATTATAGAACTGAAGAACAAATACATGCAATCTGATACAACGAATTGACAAAATTAAGATTCGATGTTGTGTACATACCAGAGTCATATATTATCGAAATAAGTTTGAAGGAATACCAAAAGTTCGAAAAGTGTGCTCCGGTGTAAACGGAAAGGAGATTTAGTATAAATTGTATATAACAATGATTAAATTCATGTCACACTAATTACCCGATACACTAAAGAGGATCTTGTTGCGATAAAAGTATGTATTGGGGTAATTACGTTTTACAGTGGTGGCATGTCTTTAACAGCAAGACAATAGAGGATACTGGAAAGCTAGAAAAAATAACACATACACAAAAGGAAGTAGCATACTACAGTAATGCTGAAAGCAGAAGATAGCAAATAAAAAATTGGAACAATTTCTAATTTGCAAATAACTCTACATCATGAATTTAGATATTTGTGTAACCTAACAGAGGAAGTATCTTACATTAACTATCATAGATCAGTTCCTTACACTTCTTATTAAAAGTGCGGAAATAAAGAAAGCTGTCTCGACTATAGCGTTCTCAACTTCAAAATAGCAGGTGTCTACAATGAAAAACGACAAACGAGTTGCAGAGGAAAGCGATACAGCACAGAATAAGTTCAAGAAACTTGATATTAGTCTAGACAACAACTTTATATCAACCTTCGGTTGCGTTTAGAAGAACGAGGAATAACAAAGGATGTCAAAAAGTCATCAAAGGATGACTTGAGGTCTTAACAAATCTAACCTGTAGAAATGCCAACATCATTAAGAAATAATAAGCCTAAAAATAGGTTAGGCTTTTGGAACGCTGAGACACGATACCTCATAAGTACTGGCTGGAGTTCGCCATGTGGGAATAGTCATAGAATATGAAGTACTTAGAGAACAACACACAAGAGCATGGAATATGTGCATTTTTGGAGGCTAGTCGCTGGCCTCACCCAGTAGAAATAAACTTCTAAAAGCACCTACTAAAAACAACTAACACAAAGTTATTTTCACGATGGAAGGAAAATAGGAAAGAAAGTTAGGAGAAATGTCCCTCTTGATCACATACGACATAGTCATCCATTGTTATAAACAAAGCTACTGGAAGATGCTCAATGAATCAAACAGAACATTTAGCTACACTAAAGGCATTAGAAACACTACATCTAGAATTCAGGAAGAGACAGAGAGTATAGTAGTCATTAACGCTAACAGTAAAGTAATACTGAACACACTGCAGAATATACAAACCCAGTAACCGAAAATAAAATGAAATAACTAAAAAATGTAAGAAATATAATGGACAGTACTCTTGACATGGGTGAAGGCCCATGTTCCAGTGCGCTTGCCTAAAGCCATCAAAGCCTTAGATGCCGAACGTAATATAGCTCGCTGCCATTGACACCTAGTGGCTCTCGCCATGTTCCAGAATGTAAATGAAAACTAACGTAATGTATCTCATCTATTATCTTCAGTCATTGGAACAAGCTCAAGAACCTAGATGTCGATTATAATTCACGAATAGTCAGAAATTATATTTACACCATAACTATCAGATAGCTACCACGGACTCGGAAATGGCTACGGTACTAGCCGGCGTCCTTCAGGCGTCACTTACTCGGAGCACGACTCCTCCTCTTCCCTCCCTCCTCTATCCGAAACCAACTAAATGTTACAATGTAACAAGAAAGCTCCTGAGTCCGAAAAAAAATGTAGAATATGGCGCGAAAGTATCAAATGATCTTAAAGTAATTCATTAATATATCACAAAAGGAAATATTTCTGCAAGTGGATAACAGCAAACATTCTGTACTTCCACATAAAGAAGGAATTAACTATCACATGACCGACCATAACTTAATCATCTAGTTCTAGCATTCCTCAACTATCCAGCTTCTTCGAAAAGTAGAATATATCATTTATGCAATCTAAATTCGCAAATATACCAATATGGTACTACCGGATGTTGAACATGTCTTCCAATGGATTTGGAACAAAGGCTTAATCTGTAAATTGATACCAAATTTGCAAACACAATGATCAAGCTAATAGCAAATTTTCTAAGGAATCGCCAGCTACAATTCATTGTTAAGTCCGTGATATCTGCACGAAGACAAATACTAGGTGTGCCTAAGGGCGTCCATGTACATTGGATCCTTTGGAATTTAACATTTATGTTAACAACATCCAAAAAACCAACAACTCAAAGTGCTAGATGTATGCAGATAAAATCCCAATTTCCAGCAACTATATGATGCACTCCACGAAATGGATGGCTATTTCAGCAAATGCCGCATAAAGGTCAACGCCAACAAGTGCCAAGCTATCGTGTGGAGGAAATGTAACAAACACCACCACACTACTATTAATTACTGCAGCCTCTCCAATTCCTTGGCAATCAACTTTCCTAGACCGACCGCGTTACGCATTTTGGTTTAATCAAGGATAAGTCCTCATTTTGAGTGATCATATCTAGCACATGCGTAGGACAACCCATGTAAAATCACTATGGAATGTTAACTTAGCGGTAAGGGAGAAGAATTATAATAATTAACAAATTCTAACAATAATGGACTAATAATATTTACTAAGCAATTCAATTAAATGAACTAAATACATGCACAATCAATAAATAGTATGATGAGAAATTTATATATAAAAGCAAATAGCTTCCCATGCATTTTAAGTAAACGTCAACAGGAATACTCCATTCATAATTAAAGCATTGAGATGCAAACTTTGTATCATTAAATTATTAGCCATATATCTCACAACGTTTGCTACATTTAGTACATAATAAGCAATTATTTACTAGTAAATCAACTTACAGATACGCACATACAATAAAAGTTTCTGTTTTAAGGGGAAAATAAGACTTAAATGGTGTATCCAAATTATCATGAAATACTTTGGGCTACCAAACTATTACTTTTCCTTGGCTAGAAAAATTACATAATTGTAACGTTGGCCTAACTAATAATGCACTAAAACGATATACAACATAAAAGCTTTACAAATGTATTCCAACAGTATCATGGTCACTGGGTGTAGGCAATGAAAAGGGCACCATACCTAACAATTTGGAATTAAGATAGTGAAAAATCTACAATCCTCTCCTAAGCTTGGTTCTCCTTACTGTGTCCTAAAGGCGTGTCTGCCAAGCTTGCAACGGTGTAAGGGCAGGAATCGCTGATTTCGTTAACTAAGTTTTGTTCCAACCAAAGGCCAACCAGCCTGCCAATCACAGCTAGTATACTTAGCGGCATTAGGAGGGTGCAGAAGGGCATAAGGAAAAGTCAGAAGTAAGGCTCAAATTTCGATCAGAAGAAAGGAACGCGCGTCAAAAACGGAAAAACTTTAACATCTCTGTAAAGCTCAACTGGGACTTCATTATATACAAATTTAATCCTGTCACTAACAACGTGTGTTACTCCAGTTTGGCGTTACGCGGTACCAACTCAAATTAAGAGCGTGTAATTACGACAGAATAATTGCGAAAGTTCGTAATCTAGTATTTGTCAAGCAACTACCCAAGAAACTTCCCATTCATGCACTGAAACAATTCATAATGTAATTAGCGTTCCACTTGTACCGCAAAGTTGCCTTTTAGTGTGCAGCACTACCATGCTGTTACTGACTTCCTGACCAAGAGAAACATCTGCGACTACATATATCAGGTGGAAAAGTAGAAGGAGCATCGCTGTGTCATGTGGGGGTTTGACCCCGAAACCACAACAAAAGAAGCGACCATGATATTGTAGGAGAAAGGTATCAGGTGAAGGCAGTGCATCAAATGATGCGGACAGTGCTCGGGAAGGAAAATCGCCCACTAAAAGGATCCCGCTGCCAGTGTACACGGTCATGGAGGCCGCTACATCCGGACAGCGATGCCCACCTGATGACAGCCGTACTATTTTATGGACTAGGGTGCGTAGTGGGAAGGTTCGCTCCAATGTTACGGATTCCTTGCTTACAGGCACACAAGCACGATCTACACGTAGGCCGTGTGCTGTGTGCGGTGGTGGCAACAAGGCTAAGGCTTATAATTAGCCTTCGAGCTACCCCCATGATTCCCGCCGCAGCCTCATTGCTCCAAGCAACGAGGCTGAAGCCAATGAGGTGTGGAGGGAATGAATGAATAGAGTTTAACGCCCGTGTTTGCTACAGAGGCACTACAGGCGATGGACACTGATGATATAAGAGATGAAATGATATATTGAAAAGGATTTATTTTTAAGCAAGAAATCGTTCCAGGCCTAAGTTTAGGGTACTTCCCCGACATTTTGCATTTATGAGGACAGAGAAAACCTGGAAAAAACCTCATTCAGGTAGAACGGTCCGGGCGGGATTCGAACCCAAGACCTCCCGCTAAAGTCCGTGCCTCAACGACCTCGGCCACCCGTGGCGGTACAGGTGTGGAGGGTGCGAAGCAGCTGCAGCAGAGGCAGGTTGCTCTGTTAGCTAAACCGATGACTGCAGAATCAAGACCTCCAACCAATAAAAGCCAGAAACAAGCTAAGGCACAGAAGACATCGAGGAAGGAAGGAGGACCCTTGTGTAAAATCAGCGGTCAGAGAGAGAAGACAGCGGCAGTTTTCAGGCATCAGCTCCCCCCACTCCCACCCCTCTGCTATTGCCACCGTGCGGAGAGCGCAGGAGGCTGGGCGCTCACGTGCTGTCAATACGGCCGCACAGTACTTCAGGCCACAACCTCGTTCCGCCCGTCTTTACAGGCCGACTCCGTGTTGTAAGGGATCTGGGTTTTAGGGAGCACCTAGCCAGGATGTGACCTCCAATTACTTTGAAGTCTAGTGACACATCTGGTTGGCATATCGGAAGGTTGAATAAACGGAGGGGATGCAAGTGCTACCCTAGGCACTTAATTTCTTTGCCAACACACATGGGTTTACAAGTTTGCTTACGCAAAGGCCTTCCATTGAAGATTCGACAACGCCCAAAGCAACCTACTTAATCTGCAATTCCAAATGGAACTAATTTCTAATATGGTATCGCTGGAGTTCGTCGGCTGTTTTGGCAGGTATTGGCAGGAAAAGGAAACAGTAGATTAATGACTAGTATACGGAATTTTTAACCAAGTCCGACTAATCGGGGGATTCTTGTACTCTTTATGGTTATTCTGGACTAAGCACATCCTCGGTAGGGAGTGAGACATGCACTTGCGACCGCGCCTTGGATTGTAGCTACCTAAGGCACGTATGAGTCTATTAGGATGACAGGCATAAAGTGTTTAAGCACTCTATACCTTTCTCCTGTGTCAATGATAAACTCTAGGCCGAAAGTTTCATGTAGGAAAACAGGCGGAAATTAAAAAGCTGTGCCTAAAATGCTCCTTAAGACTTTTTATGCCTTTTTTAGTTGGAGCTGTGTAACTCCAAACTTCACTTGCATAAAAAGTTCCTGCAAGGATTGCTTTGTAGATTTATAATTAATTTTAAGCGGAACTGAATTCAGTTTGAAGATTGGTATTAATTTGGTTATGGCCAAACGGCCTTCAATCCTTGATTTTGCACATGATATTGAAAAGTTAGCCCCTGGTACAATGTAATTCCTGGATATTTAACCCGATTTCTCCGAGGAATTAGTTGACCATACAGACTTAAGGCCCCCGGATTAATAGTCTGCGGCGCTCAGTGATGAGGATGGCTTCACTCTTTTCACCACTGAGGCGCATGCATCATTTGTCACTTACACTCACACCTGTCGGCGGAGTAGAGCTAGTGCATATTTTATATTCTTACTCTGGGCTAATATTAATACATGATCTGCATATTGAAAAGTCAGCTTAGAGATTGTAATAGGGAAATCAGACAGACAGACAGACGTACATACGCAGAATAACGTAGATAATAGCACACTTCCTTCAGGCAAGTCACATTTTATTACATTTGTATAAGATTTCCGTCCTTCAACCTAAACACAAAAACAATAGTTTGATAAGAAACTGTAAAAATATTGTTCCAGAAATATCTGCATTTATAAGTTAATATAATCCCTGGTGCCATGTGCTAGCAAATGCTTCGGCAATATCAAACAGAACTGCAACTGAAAACATTCACTGCCGAAATCTCAGGGTTGCTTTCTCCATCTCAAAATTTGTTGAGTGGTTGAAAGTTTGGGCTGCAATCCAAATTGGTGCTCCGATATGAGTTTTATTATCACTGGCTTCAGACGACTCATAAGTATTCTTTCAAATACTTTACATATCGTGGGAAGCAGGTTAAAAGGCCGGTAGCTTGAAGGGAGAACTGGGTCTAGTCTTTTTTAAAATTGCATACTATTTCGGCTTTTTTCCACGTTTGTGCAAAATGGCGTAAATTTGTGCTGCATTTGAATAATGTTGTAAAGTGAAGAATAGATCGCTTCGGGAGTCGGCGTCGCATGTTAGGTGTAAACCTGTCGTGCCAACAGTTTTCCATGGATCTAGATTTCGAAGTGTTCTTCTACTTCCTTTGGAGTGACGATAGGTAGTCTACTCGGCTCCTCTAGATCATGTTGGTCCCTGTCCACGTAGACGTGGACAAACCTATTTATTCTACGTGCTTGAGGATCATTCCAGGGTTCATCTACAGTATCATATTGTTTCTCTAATTAGCCCGCCAGAGCAGTGGCCTTTTCTTCTAGTGTGTAATCCAATCTTCTTCTGCAGCCATGGAGTGTGTATGGGTGGGTCTCTCGATCTCCTCTTTATTTCTGAATTATTCTTCATGACTGTTTATCATTTGAATGATGCTTATTTATCGTGTATTCCCAGGCTTTAGCTCAGGCTGTCTAAGTAGAAATCTAATCCTGGACTGAAGTCACAATATTGTCTATGCAATATTGGATGGTTATGATGTCTTTGTACTTCTTTGCAGTTTTTTGGCTCGTTTGCTTGCTCATGAATGTTCTGTAGCAGTGTATATTGATTAATATCATCAGCTTGGAATTTGTAAGTATTCTGTTTAAAATGTTAAGAATAATCTCCGGAAATTTAATAGAAGTTTCATTGAGTTCTTCAACTGTATTGATAACAAGATTGGGCTAGAATTCATTATCCAGATCTATTGCAGCATCCCAATCCATCTCATAACTCCAATTTTTTCCAGCATTACCTAAAGACATATTAGCAGCTAGCCTATAACAGGTTTATGATATGAATGTATAGCATTGGTGGTATTATCAGTCTAAATAATATGGAATATGCCTACTTATAACAATATCAATTACACTGAACCAGCCAACCCGATGTCTGAAAGAAGCATTCGCAATCCCTGATGTCAAGGCAGGCATCTCTATTTATAAAAGTAGCTAGTTGCCGAGTTCCAGCATTTGCTGCAACGCAATTCCATTGCCTTTATTTGGTACCTGCTAATTAGCATGTTGAAATTGCATGCAGAACTCTGCAATATTCTGCCGGAATAAATGCCATTCTAGGGGGATGATACTCCTTAATCAAAGCTGTTTCCCGTTCCCCTCCGCCAATATTTGTTAATATAGCAACAGCCTCCAAATATTGAGTTGGATGTAGCGGTGAGGATTTGTATACTAATTGTGACCTAATGAGAATTAGCATGCCCCCTCCTTTGCTTGGTACCGGGCAAGTAAATACGCCGTTCCTGGACGTGTTTCACATGGAAAGGTTGGCTTGCTTTATAATGGATTCCCTACCGATATTTTGAGGTCTCCGGCAGACGGTCGAGACTAACATTCCAACTGTCAAGTTCCAAGCGCCCTCTGAAGGACTTAGTGCTCTCATTCGCATCTCCAGAAACTAACTGAAAACGTCCACTCTAAAACTTTTCGCTCCGCATACTTTGACGCGAATGGAGTATTAAATCCTAAAGAGCACCTGTCAGATTTCGAGGTGCAGCACCAACTCGACATTGTGCTAATCTGTGAAACCAACTTGAGCCCTTGGCAGAGCCTTATGCTTCCCGGATATATATATATATATATATATATATATATATATATATATCACCGGAAAGACCGACTGTGACTTCAAGGGGGCCGGGAGAGCAGTATTTATACGCTCAGAGGTAACACATCACCCCGAGTCACTACCTCCAACACAACACTTGGAGGCTGTTGCAGTGCTAACTAGCATCGGCGGAATTTCATAACCGTGTCGGAAAACTTTAATGTTCTTCACTGAATTCCGCAGCAGGGCGAACGATGCCAAATCGTATAAGCTGCCACTGAACATACACGATTTATGCAACCACGCCAGGTGGCTGTGTTAAATTTTACAATTCTATTATAACCATCTAGTCTTGCATAGATGATATCGTTATATCCAATACGGCATAAGATATCTCATTAAAAACACCGAGAAGAAGCCTAGGAGCAAATGGTCAATAGATTTAAATGAAAAACCAACATAGAGAAATGTTTGCAAGTTGAGAGGGGAACGTGAGGCTCACCCGCACCCGATCCATGGATGCAGAAGAAGACTAGTGCACAAGCCTGGTGAAAACACCACTGCATTAGCCGATGAACTCGAGCGGCAGTGCAATGGAATTGATGACTCCTGGGGCGACTCCCAGTAGCTAGAATTATAGAGTGCGCAGATCTGCTAGAAAACGAGGAGCAGGACAGATTGCACGTCATCACCCCTAAGGAGGTGGAGGAGCAGCTCCGGCGCTTAGACCCTGCAAACCAGCGGGATACCACCTACTCATTCCTATCCTGCTCAGCCGACTCCCAGGGTATACTCCATCTAACAAAAGTATTAACTCATCCCTTAAGTTCCACTATTTTGCACGACTGTGAAAAAAAACACTGATAATGTATGCACTTTGAAAAAAAAATGGAAGGACCCAGTACCCCTTTCAAGCTACTTGCTCCCCACGATGTTCAAGGTGTTCGAAAAGACACTATTGGCCCGTCTGGAACCACTGTTTACTCAGTATAGTTTGGCGTCAAACCAAAACATTCGGCCACTCAGAAATTACGGAGTGTGTGGAGAAAGCCGCTTTGGGATTCAGAGAGCGCATGCTTGACATCGAAAAAGCATTTCCTAGCACCTGGCACGCGGGGCTTATTTATAAACTCATGCGTGCCGAACTTCCTATAGAGTAAATAAATAGTTTTCTCTCAAGCCGCACGTTCTATGTCAAAGTTAAAGATCGGAAATCCTCACATCAGAGATGGGATTACAGGAAGGCAACGTATTGTCACCCACACCCCTCTCGGTTTATATCGTCACGGACGCTATTTTCGGGCGGTAAATTGAAGTCATTTAGTTTGAATTAGAAATTTCTCAGAATAACACATAGTTTTTGGTTCATCCATATTTTTACCGTTTTGTCTTAGCGTGAGATGCTTAGTAGCTTATTGTACAGCAGGAAAAGATTGGTTTGCCACTTCCTGTGACAAACCCAAGGGTTTTCACCATGACATGGGTTTCCTTTGAAGAATCTGCAAAATTCACGTAGGTTTCAGGATGTCATGTGTCAATCAGGATGTTTTAGAGCTTTCATGTGTTGCTCTGTGATTGGCTGTTTTAATTCAAATCTAGGGCGGTGGCACACCATATTTGGTAATGCTCTGGCCCCCTCCCTGGGGTACAGGATTCTATTAAGAGCCCGCAGGTTCCTGCAGGGCAGGCAGAAAGAGAGAACCTAGAGATTAGGCTGGGGACCTACTAGGCCGACCGAGAAGCTTGAGTCTGCAAAGAGCGCGTCGAGACACGTCTTGGGCTCAAGGCAGTGGAATGCTTCACAGGAAGCTGTCTTTTTATATAAGTAATGTCAACAGCTGAATACTCTTGTTGTATCTAAGTAACAATGACGGTAGAAGGCTTTACCCAAGGCCATAACTTTGTATTGAGGCATGATTGTAATAAAGGGAACTGACTTTAGCTCTACTAACGTTTCTATGAGTTGCACGTTTCCCAAAATCCTGGGGTGTGACAATATACCCAATTTTCCTATTAGGTAAAGAACACTTACTTATCAGTATGCTGGTGACGCTCTCTCAGAACATGTAATTACAATTTGCATTAGCTCAACTCCGCTCGCACCTAACTCATGTGGAGGAACGGAGTGAGAACCGGCGCATGCACCTCAGTGGTGAGAAAAGCGAGGGTATTCTGATCACCAAGTGCCGCAGTCCAGCCTATCCGAAAACTCTGGAGTCTGCAGGGCCAAGTGTTTAAGGGAACCGGGTCAAGTACCTATGGATTATCCTGTTCCGGGACTGACTTTTCAGTCACATGTGCGATTACTAGTACAAAGGCCCGAGCGACCATTTCAAAATTGACTCCAATTTTTAAACTCAACTCCATTTCCCTTCGCTTCAAATTGCCAATTTATAAGACAACCATTCCCGCAATAATGTTGTATGCTAGTGAGGTTTGGAGCTATACAGCTCTAGCTCACATTGTTTATTTGCAAACGACGCAAAATATCGCCTTAGGGACAATTTTTGATACAGACTTTACGTTCCCCTCAGTTTCCTTCCATGAAAATTCTGGCCTGAAGTAAAGCATGAATACCATAAAGAGACTAGCGCAGAGAGCATAAGTACTCTACGCTAGACACACCAACAGGTTAGTAGTACTCTCGGAGATTGCAACCCAAGATGCGACGGCGGGTGCAAGGCTCACCCACTGCCCATGGAGGTGCTTGAATCAGGACGACCATAAGTAGCAAAAAGAACTCCCGCATTGGCGGCTTTGGTGCAAAATATCCGTAAATCAGCCTTTAAACCATCTGAAACTTCCTATATTTATGTTAAAATTGTTGCTTCTTTTCTCTTAGAAGTACCCAAGATATTACTTTTTCTATATGCAATATACATAAACAGATATCTTTGTTCTAAGCAAGTTTAGATTTTTTTGGGGGGGGTTGTGATTTTTAAAGGGTGTGTTTCAGGAACTTAAATTGATGAAATGCTTTTCATACTGCGTGGTAAAAAAATTAAATTAAATGCAATATATAAAACTAAGTTAAACTCATTTCCCCCAGAAATTAACATGTTGATTGTGTCACCCCTATTGTCCCTGAACCCACATATAATTGTTTTTTCAAAGTTGTGAGTAATAAGCTCTCATTTCATTAATTTTCGTTCTACTGCATCTTCATTCACATTTAATTTGACAGCATAGGATGCATTAGGAACGTCTTTTGTCGTAGAAAGTCAACTGTAGAGACACAATATCTTCAGCAGAGGGGATAATTGTTATTTCGACTTTGTGCTATAATATTTGGAGAAGTTATTGATATCGGATTAGGAAAACTAACCTTAACAAGAGACTTGCGTTGTTTAGGAAAAACGTTCTCCTTGGCCTAATAATTCTAGTTTACAGAAACCCACTTTCCTTTGCTTAATGCACTCAACTACTGGAATGTGTTTTTAAAATCTTTCTATGGAGGTTGCGGTGTATAAATTACAATCTGATCAATAGCTCATATAAGTTAAGCTGTATAAAGAAGTGAGCAAAACTAACTTGTCACTTAAATAATTGACAGGTAGGAATGTGTAAAAATAGCATTGCTTTACGGCGTTCACGTCTTATTCCTCCATTTAGAGATTAAAGCTTCTCTTAGATTATGGTAGTAGCTATCCCGGATTTTTACTGCATCGCGACTGTTTTGGGAGAGTGTTACCATCCAAATGTCTAAAGATATGGAACATGTTGCTTTTCCTCACCGTATGTTTTATCAATTTTACCATTCGCTTCTGTGAATAAAATAATATCCATCTTTCCTCAGACATTTCACCACAGCGGATATTCACCATTCATAGTTAATGGCTCTGTTAACAAAACGCTAAAATCAGCCTATCTCGTCAGCATTATACATCAGAAATTGACACCCATTTTACACAAATATTTGGTTAAGTTAAGTCTGATATCCTTTTGACCATTCGTCTTTAATCTCCATACGTGTTTAAAAACAGGGTAGCTTTTAGTTTTGCCATACTAAAACATCATAGGCAAGTTTTTATGTAAACGTTTGCATGGTCTTCCATCTCTGGTTTCTAGGACATTGTACGCATAAATTTCACTGTTTGTTAAACTGATCCGCAGCTCTATATGAACAAATAACTTTACAAGAGGAATGAAAGAAATAACGGTACAGTTTACAGAAATTCTCAGTTTACTAGCAATAGTAACATTTTTATTATAATTGAGCTCTCAATTAGCGAGCCTAAATGTAGAAATTCGAATTTGTGATGCCCCATTTTTTTAAACCAACAAATCGTACCTTCGAGGCAGTTAAGAAATAATATATCACAAATACTGATTGCAGCATATTTATTTCCGATACTGTTACGCAATGAATATTCATTTGTTCATTCAAATACAATGTTAAAGATTTTAGTAGCAATTACTCTAAAAATGACTCGCTTTAATCCGGTCATATATGAAAATATTATAAATTACTTCTTTTCCACGTTAAATTAGCTATTTATTTTGAAGGAGCATTAACATCATTCGTACTGATTTTTTCCTGGTTTAGCGGGGGAAAGGCGCGGTTTGCTATAGTTTACATTTTACAGGTTTTACTGCACACACATATGAGAGATTCGCCTGAAAACGATAAAATTAAAAATACTTTCACAATTTATCATTGCATCTCATGTATCGTCAGTGTTGATCGCCTGTGGTGACTCAGTAGTAAAAACGGGCGTTAAAAACTATTAAAAAAAGGTGTTACATAGTTACCATTTGTGTGCCATCCTTATTTCATTCAGCCTCCAGCAGTTCTTTTCTCAATGACTGGAGGCAGACTTAACAACTGCACACGGAAAAATATGCCAATATAACAAACAACCGCAACTGTCTTTCCAGATTACGCAATTTAGCCTTTGCAATTTTCAGATCCACATAAATAATTTTCAGTAGTATTTACAATTGATTTGCTTTTAATCTTTCGCAAACCATGCGGAGTACAAGTGTGGCTCAATTTCTGTTATTGTTGTAGTTCAAATAAGGCATTGTAGTTTTTTACATTGTTAATTTATCCCTTAAACCATATGATAAATAATAAAAGTAAGTATTACGCCCATTTAGTCATAGCACTTGAAATACTCACTGGGTTACAACTGCACCCTCTGGGTAGTTCGTACTACTTGAATTATGGCATTGATAAACTAAAAGCGACCCTTTTATTTTAGAAGTTTCCATTGTTCAACGACGTTTTAAATTAAATATAACGCATTGCTAGTCTACAGACCGCCATTTTTTTATTTGGTTTAAGACAAAATTGCTTGGAGCACGTGTAACAACTGCATCACCTGAATGAAGATTACAAACTCCCCTGAAACATGCTTCAAATTTTGGCCGATGCAAGATCGGTTATAGGAAAAGAGACAGAAAATGCAGGGCAAAGTGTAACAATTGTCAAGAATTTGTGCGTCAATAACGTTCACACACTAAAAAAGTAAAAGTTTGTAATAATTATTGTGAATAAACTGGTCAGAGACAAAGATTCCAGTAACATTGTTTTCTATTTTAAGTAACATATAACAATAAAAGTGCTGTAATATATAAAATAAATTGTATTTCCAATTAAGTTCAGTATGTATTTGCAACTTCAAACCGATAAAAATAACTTTAACACAGTCAGATTTCAACATTATTTTCCATTATTGAGTAGGGTTAATAGCGCTAAAATGCTATATTATATTAAAACTGTGTATTGAGTTATATTGAGAATGTACTTGAACCCAGAAAATAAGTTTAACACAGATTTTATGCTCGGGAACATTTATATCCCGCTTGGTATTCCATGTGTACTGGCAGACTATTTATGTACAGGTGGGTGGAGACATATGGAGAGTGCCGTATATTAGTTCTTCTTCTCCACTTTTCAGAACGCTGATATCACCATTTACATAATGAGATTCCTCAGTAAGAATTGTATCGAAGCAATACAACATTGACAGTAATAGGTTTAGATGGTTGGTGCTTGTATTCTTGCCTGAACAGAACAAGAAGAAATCAAACCAGTACCTCTTCCTCATCTGCATCACGCAAGTCTTCAAAGTATCGCATTACATCTGCAAAGGGCACAAATGTCAGCGCCATAACATAAGAATTGATATTTTATTGGATGTGCTTGTTGTAACTGGGAAATGCTCTTTACTTACTGATTCTATAAATGATGGTGCTGTTTTGATTTTCTGCGCAAGACAGAATATGAAAAGTGACACCTAATTAATAGATTGTACGTTTAAGAGATTTATATGTCATACAATAATCAAAATAACCGCACTTTTAAAATAAAAATTTTTATGTTATGGCGCTGACATTTGTGCCCTTTGCAGGTGTAATGCGGTGCTTTGAAGACGTACGTGATGCAGATGCGGAAGAGGTGCTGTCAATATTGGATTACTTCGATATAACTTGCATCTCAAGCACACGAGCTAGTGACAGAAGACGGTTAACAACCCAAAGATATGAAGTGCAATTGAGAACCAGTAAACATTGATCAACAATTTGTCACAGTCGTAAAGTAGTTCTTGGGAAACAGCATGCAGACACAGCTGACCAGAGAATGGCTAGATCTTCAAAGTATGATAGAAAACCTAGTGTTGAACTTTCTCACGTGCTGCGCTGAAAATAGACTCCTTAAAAATACTTGCGGACACTTAGATTCAACTCCGCATTTAGTTAATAAAAGTTGTATGTATTGCAATAAATTTGTTACTCTAAGATTGTTATTTAATCAGGAAATTCAGTATCAGAAAATATAATAGGAAAGAAATCGGGGAATTGTGATTCGGAAATTAGAATAAGTTATTCTTTATTAAGGAAATGTGGGATTCGGGAGGAAAAAAACCTGCAAAATGTGACTCGGGAATACAGCTTTGAAATTGAATTTCACTTGAAGGATGTTTGGGAGAATGTGTTTTTGGGAACGATGGATTAGCGAAAACGTTTGGAAATTGGTATCAATGACTACTTTGTTCAAAGCTCTCATCATCCCTTGGTTTATGTGGGAGAAAAAAATGAAACCTTTTTGTGAGTATATCATAGATGAATTTTTTGTATAAAGTGTTTTAGGTGATGTTTTTTTTTTTTTTTTTTTTTTTTTTGCTTTACTTTCTTATTCGTGCAAAACCAAATTTTGTGTAATCTCTAGTAGTTCCAGCAAAATACAGTGCGTCTTTGAATCACTGCATACATACCATTTATATCAACTGTGTAAGATATGTTTCTAAGTAATACTTAAGGGGCGTTACTGACTCCTGAAAAGCGTTTAAAAATTTTAATAGGATTCTTAAAGTCTATGGCTCAAGGTTTATAATACACTAGCACCCATTAACCAATTCCTCTTCAACTTGTCAAGAAGACGCTTAATGGAAGGTGAGATTTCTTGAAGTGTCTCCCTTTGATGCAGTGGAAAAGTAATCCTTGCAAAGCGATTAATAATTAGAATAAAGTGATCGAGTTTCGCTGAGATGGTACTTTTTTCGTTTTTATTTTCTTAGGACTGACGCTAAAAAGTTGCTGCTTTTATACATTTCAAAGTAGCTCTGCAGTCAGTAATTATATTTTGAATAAGTTTCATTGACAATCAAATTACAGATGGAACAAACTTCATGGAAAAAACAAAAAAGAGAAAATTATTACACATATATTTAAGGAACAGAGCAGATGTCCACTTCCAACATCATAGCACAGATATAATTATTGGCGCAGAAAAGATTCTCGTACCTTTGGAGGACTCCAGTGTGTTACGAAAATTATCACAGAACGCGACCATGTAGAAAACTAACTCCTAGTCCGAGTCAAAAGGTGCATATTTTCGGCACCTGAGGACTAAGGTACGAGACCCAGGTAGCCACAGAAGGAAACCCTATTTCAATACAAAGATTAGAGAAAATTCGATTTAAATGATTTTCCAAATCCATAGTGTTTAGGAGTTCCATCGTGTTCAAACCACCACGAGTGGCCGAGGTCGTTAAGGCGTGGACTCGTGAGCGGGAGATCTGTGTTCGATTCCGTCAGGACCGTCCTCCCTACTGATGTTTTTTCCAGGTTTTCCTCAGTCCTCATAAATAGCAAATACCTGGGAGGTACCCTAAACTTAGGCCTGGAACGTTTCCTTCCATAAACAATCCTTTCCCAGTATATCATTTCATTTCATGTATTACCAGTGTCCACCGCTTGTGGTGCCTCAGTAGTAAAAATGGGCGTTAAGCACCAATCAAAAAATAATCGTGTTCAAAAAACAAGAGTGTTGGGGCTCTTCTGCTTAGTGGTAGAGAGATTTCATGCAGGTATGCTCACTCATGGTGGAGACCGAGTGGGGTGCCTCTGGCGGTAACGCTTGGGACTCACATTCGGACATTTCCAATTTTCGTTTGGTCGCTTAGGTGAATACTGGAGCATGAATTTTTCGCCCTCCCATTTGCTATCATTCCATTCTGTTGATTGTATTACGGGGATGAAGATGTATGAGCGTCGTAGGCTGGTTTGTACTTTGGAAAGGTTTCGGTCCCGGCGTCTGGTATGCACGCGCAACTTCCTTGGAGGGGGCTCCATGGGCATCTATCTGGAAATACGTAAGGGATCCCGTCTATATCAGTGCCTTAACGCCCGTGGATGCTGGCTCCCGGTGTCTGCTTCACTTTATCCCTTCCTTTGGGAGTTTTTTTCTGGATTCGTTCCTGGACGCTTGCAAGGAGGATGTTTGAAGCCGAACAAAGTAGACTGACTTGCAACCCATCCCAATTCAGGTTTCGAGGAAAACGATCTTCGCAGATTGAAAGGAAAACTTTGAACTAGCACCCGGACTACATTCGGCTGACACTGGATTGGTTCGTTAGGATAGGTGGAGAATATTTCGGTACTTCAGTCTTGTTCAACGGCTGGTCATTCGTCCACTCCCGCTCCTGCTCCGTTCAAGATGCCTGCCATCATGACGGATCCTTTCCAAAACCACGTGAGGATCATGAGGGCCCTGGGCTCTAAGCTGAAGGCCCCTTTCCAAGCAACACGCCTGCCCCGGAATGTCAAACTGAATACCAGTACCCCGGAGGACCACGAGGCCGCCAGGGCGGTACTCAGGGAGAACGGCATAACATTTTATTCCTTCTCCCTGAAGAAGCCGAAGGTGGCTCGCCGGATCATTCGGGGTCTGGATTCGGAGACCAGGCATGCGTCACGCGCATTCCGAGACCAGCTCTCGCTCAGGAAGCATCGCGTCTCCTTGAGCGGCGAAACCCGGCGAGAGCAGCAGACCTGCGGACCAGCTTGTGCAGAGTGGACCGACGCACAGACATTGGCCGGCAGTGGGCACTGGCCCCCTTCTAGCCGGCCGAGCCTATCCACGGCCGCTATTCAGCGGAGGTACGTGCAGCAGGCAGTGGACAGTGTCTCCCCTGATAGCCTGCTGCCTCCGTACCCCCCCTCTCCCCCCCTGAGCCGCTTCCCTGCCGAAGTTAACTGGAAGAGAGCACTGCTGCTACAAGGCGAGGCACTCTTTGCCTTTCCTCCCGTAGCCGCGAGAAGTCAACGACAGGACCAGCAACGCAGGGGCAGCAAATATGAATTTCTTCTTGACATCCTGAGCTGCCCCTCCCCCCTTACTATACTGACAGGACTACGCATAACCAGGCCCACAAGGTCACAGCCAGCAGGGGTCCGGGCTTCGGTCCGGACCTGGGGCTAACTAGTTCCCCTAAAGGCGCGCTCTCCTCTGGAAGCGTTCGGCCCGCTGTGGGGAGCCTGATGGCACCTGGGACACGTGACGAACCCCTCAGTACCAGCTCGCAGGTAAGGAACACCGACCTGACGGACCTGACGATGGACGAATAAAAATACTGAGGGTGGGGCCAGGATACAAGTACCTTATACAATTTACTACATACATTCAAAACGACATAAATTTAAGACTTTAAAACTTATAAATTGGAATTCCGTATATTTGCGCTCCCCCTATGCAAATGTTAATTTCAGCAACTGGAAAGTTTCACTTCTTTTTTCGTTCGTACACCAATTAGTAACTTAAATGTCCATTCTGTCTCTTTATCCAATTCTATATCACTATAAAATCAAAAGATTAAACAACATATATTTCCTATGACACTAGATAGATTTAGAATGTGTCCCATTACGAGTAAAAACTAAGAGTGAAGGCACCACACACAATTACATACATAGGTGTTGCAACCGGCGCTGGTTTTTCTGTGCAAAGATATCAATTATTTCTCTTGTAGCAGTGTCAATGACCTGGTGTATATGCAAATGTGTGAAGTCATTTAATCTCTCTTCAGTCACCGCTGAACGAAGATAAGTTTTCTCTCTTCTAAGAGAAGAAAATGACCGTTCTGCTGAGCATGTAGTTACTGGTAAAATTGCAAATCTTTGTAGAAAATGTTGTCTATTATGATAGCACAGGTATTAGAACAGCGGAAATGTTTTCCGTCTTTTTTTCAGGGACCAGGACTCTATACTCTCAATGTACATAATTCTGTTTTTGTAAAATAAATATTGAATTAATTAACACAAATAAAATTATTTGCTTTCTTGAACTGCGTCGATTTTATATCTGTCAATTTAGTATGTCTTACTTAATTATTTTTCTCACTTTATGAAAACCGTAATTTTTTTATCCGTTCCATGTGATGTTATGGTCCCCTCTTCTCAACTCTCTCACTGTGCGTTGCATTAACTGTACCCTTCCTTACTAGGAAGAAAAAATAATCACATTAACTTGAACCATTATATCCTCGAAGTCTTCATCACATTCTTTTACATAAATGTTCATTCTCAACAATGAATGATCTCCCTCTTGCAAAATATGTGAGTTTTGATGACTCATAACATTCCTCTATGTCTGGGTTCATCTTATACTCACATGAACTACTAAAAGAAGAAAGTTTAATAGACAGAATTCCACTTTTTGTGATACTATTCCTGCACGTATACTTCTATATTTACATATTTCCTTCACCAAAAGTTCAAAATTTGTGTACTGAAATTATATCCTCGCGGCTGTAGCTAGTAATAATTGCATATGTTGAGTCTATCAATAAAATCACTCCATTTCTTGCTTAAATCCCTTTCCTTCCTTTTCTTAGTCAATAAGGATGCTTCTGTACCCCTTCTGTTCTCTTCTCCTCTCCCTTCCCCTTCATTACACTAGTCTCATTAATATTTTTTTTTCAATATCTTTCTTCATCATTTGAATCCAAAAAAAAAAAAAAAAAAAACAACAATTTTATAAACAAATGTATATATTCAGAAGAAATATTAACTTTGAAAACAAAACAGACTATTTTATAAACAAAATATTTTTTTTAAAAAAGGATCCATTTTATAGACAAAACATGTTGAGAAACATTATCTTTGAAAACCTGGTTACACTATTTCGCGTTGAAAAACTATGTGCAATATCTGACATTACACCTATGCAAGATACACGAGTTCTTGTGCCACTTTACTTTGCGTGTTGACACAACGGTATACAATGTGAGACTGATACAAGAGAAAATCGAATATAGCAGATAGGTTGAAACACACTGGCATGGGACGTAATGTTTCACCTGGACCGGATTGAACAAGTTAACCGTAGTTTTGTTCACAAATAGTTCTTTTCTTTCAAATTTATATTTTGCTTAACATGTATTTTTCTTGATAACAATATTTTTGTTCAAAGTTAATATTTTGCTTCTCAACTTGTACCTTTAATTAGCAAAATGTACCCTTTTGATTTCAAAGTTCATATTTTGTTTATTCAATAGTTATTTTGGGTTTTCAAAGTTAATATTTTATTTATAAACAGTACTTTTTAGCATTCAGAGTTAATATTTTGCTTCTAATATGCATTTTTATTGCAACGTAACATTTTTTTTCCACAACACTTCTTTTTTACAGTTATATCTTGTAATTAGTTAGTTTTTATAACTATTATTTTGTTCAAAATATATTCTTGCTTATAAAATACTTCTAATTTGTTGTTTTTTTTTAAAAAGTTAATATTTTGTTTCCAAACATGTACTCAAAGTTAATAATTGATTTATCAACATCTAGATTTGTTTAGAAAATATTCCTTTTTATTTCTCATCTTAATAATTTACTTATCAGCATGTATTTTCCTTATACATTTTTTCAAAGATAATATTTTGTTTTTCAACGTGTACTTTTTTCACCAAATTGTCCTTTTTTATTTTTAAAGTTAATATTTTGTTTATAAAATATTTCTATTTTTTTTTCAAAGTTAACTTTTTGTTTCTCAATATGTAATTTTGTTTATAATATATTACTTTTTTTATTTCAAAACAAAATATTTTGTTTTTCAATATATACTTTTGTTTATAAAATATTTCCTTTTGCTTTCCAAGTTAATATTTTCATTGAGAATTTTTTAATTCCAACATAACTTTTGGACAAAATATTTGTTTGCAAATTTAAATATCGTAATTTTTTCTTTTCTAAGTTAATATTTTTATTTCTCAACATGCTATTTTTTTCACAAAATCCTCCTTATCTACTCCCGCGCCGCCTTTCCAACACCTCGGGACCGGACGCCGTATGCTGGACCTCGCAACAAAAACGTTCATCCAGATGTTTTATTCTGACCAAAAATATTTGTTTTCTTCATCTTTTCCACTACAATATCAATCCTCCTTATTTTCATTACGTGTTTTAATTATTTAAAAGGGTATTATTTATTCGTTCGTTTATTAATTATTTTTATTGGTTGTTGGTCCGATTGCCCATTGGTGGTTATGTTTTGTGTTGTTGACGGTATTTATTGATCTGTAAAATTGAAATGATACATCCTGTAAAAATGAAGTAAAACAAGCTGTAAAATTAAAAATGAAACATTCTGTAGATTTAAAATGAAATATCTGTTAATTAGATACAGTATTATGTTTGCCAGATTATGAATCTATACTACTGATGAGGGGCCTGTTTAGTGAAGATATTTTTTTTTTAATAATTTGGACATTTATAACTGCATGGATAGTTTTAGTACAGTAGTTTTCTGTATTTTGATAAACCTGATTTATATTTATTTGTTTTTCAAGCGTTTAAATATACTATAGGCTCACAAAGAAAGCTAACCATTAAACTCAAATTATATAGTAATCCAATTATCACATACTTTTTGAAGTGATTTGGTGTAGGGTAGCCCCACATTGGGCGCCAATTTTGAAGCAATTTGGTATGGCAGCCCCTCAATGGGCGCCAATTTTGAGACGGTTTGGGATAACAGTTCCACGCTGGGTGCCAATTTTGAGACTGTTTGATGTAAGGCAGCCCCAAGCTGGGAGCCAATTTTGAAGTGGTTTAGTTGGTGGTGACAGATTGGTCGCCAATTATCAAGCGATTTAGTTGCTGGAGGCCGTATTTTGTAGCAGTGTGTCGTTAATTGTTATTGATCGCCTTAGTGATGTTATCCACAATTCATGACAACATCTGAGGGTTCTGTTCCGCTATTTTGCGACTCGTGCTCAAAGGACTGAAAGAGGATATCACTATGTTAATAATGACCAATCAGTAGATCTGAATATGTATGGTAATTTATTATTAGCTAGATTTTTGCTCCCTCTAGTATTCTCGTACAGTAGGACTTAACTACGTCGAGTATAAATTTAGTTGCCCTGACTTCCTAGGAGACGAACCGAGAACTGCGTCTGATGTAGAACTTATTGTAATGCCCGCGTCGATTGTAGAGCTTATTCTGCGTAAGTGCATAACTGATTTGAACCGATCTCTGGTATCTGAAATGAATATGCAAACTGAGGCTGGCTGACTGATCAACTGAACTGATGCGAACTGAGAACTCCTTCAGAACTGAAGATATGAACTCGGAACTCTCTGCTTAACTGACATGAGTGCTCCAGCGCAGTAAACGCCTCCTTACATATTCCATTCAAATTAACAAAAATTTGCTTCACCATGCCAAAAAAAAGGGGGGGGGGTCACACAAGTACACGCAAGTCTCGCGCCTTGCTTAAAACTCAATAGATATACTTTTACTGAATAGTGTTTAACGCCCGTTTTTGCTACAGAGGCACCATAGGCGATGGACACTGGTGATACACGAGATGAGATGAAATGATATATTGGGAAAGGATTTTATGGAAGGAATCGTTCCAGGACTAAGTTTAGGGTACCTCCCCGGCATTTGCCATTTATGAGGACTGAGGAAAACCTGGAAAAAACCTCAGTCAGGAAGGACGGTCCTGGCGGTATTCGAACCCAGACCTCCCGCTCACGAGTCCGAGATTTAACGACCTCGGCCACCCGTGGCGGTCTAGATATACTTTTGACGATTCAAAGTCTCCTGCCAACGCATGCCACTCGCTACTATTTGTAGGTTTAGCACTTTTATTTATATTGGTTTGTTTAAAATTAACTGTACAAACGGCTGGCGAGTTGTTCATGCCGTAACGTATTCAAAAGCCTGAATTTTATTAACCCTCGCCAAAGGAAGTCCTTTAAGAAGTACATAGTACTTGATCCCTTTTTCCTTTGTATAGCAGTTTATGGCCTCCTTGGCTCTGCCCCTTTCTTGTTGAGCTACCGTAGACAGTTACACCAGAGAACTTGCTCTTTTGACGGCATACAATTAACACATTAAAGTTATAGTACTTATACTAATTAAACTACATAAAATATCATGATTAGGCTTACAACATATATATCATATTTATATTTCAGTGCGGCTGGACCGTAGAAGCAACTGTTTCATTTTTGAAAGCAACCTCAAGAGGTCTAAGGATAAAATGCATATTTATCCAAAGTTGCACCGCAAAAAGATTAGTTTTCTTTAGCCTGAGGGTGATCGACGTACATGCAGAGTACATATACAACTAAATATTGCGATTGTTTAATAAAATTGATGTTGCTTTGCCTTGTGTAACTAAGACGCAATTTTCACTTTAGACATAGTTGCACACCGAATAAACAATTAGTTACTTGAATTGAGTAATATTACGCACACTTAGTGACCTTGGAGACCTTATTTAATGAAGGCACGTAGAGATAAGTGTGATTTCGTTCCTATTTAGTTAAAACAACAATACTAATTTAATACATGCTGTACAATAATATAATAAACTCCATACATAAAGTATTTCTAGGGTTTATAGTTTCAAGATATACCTTAAAGAAGTATAAAATTTTATTTTACCCTCTTTTCAAGCTTAGAGGTTTATGTACATCACCAAAGTTCTTTTAAATAAAAGATTTCTTACATAAACACATCCTTGTATCCAAAGTAATTTGTATGTGTGAAATGCTTATAATTACTCTTACTATAACAAAAATTACCCAGATTGTTGTTGTCAATGCAGTAATACATTGTTTTAAATTCCGCTGTAAAAGAGAAGAATATAAAACATTATATTGAAGCTTTATATTTATATCCATTAGTAATTAATGCGATTACTGTAAACTGTGCCCGTTTTCACAAAGGGTGGCTGTCCGTTGGTTTCAATTTTTAAGCACACTTGGTAAAGATTTTGGGTCAGAGAATAGATTATTGACTTTATGCATATTATGAAACTACTTAATTTGCAGATTTTGCCAGTATATAGTTTTTGTGTGTATGTGGCATTTAAATGGACATTTAAATATTGCTACCTGCATACCATATCCTCTTTTCCACTGCTTTCAAATGTTCGGTCAAAAAGTTATTTTTTTGTTTTATGCTTAACATAAAAACTACATATTTTGCAGATACGCCCATATATCATTTTTGTTTTGGGGGAATTTAAATTGTTTAAATAGCAATTTAAATATTCTGCTATAGAACACACACTCTTATCTTATCTTATTTTCATTAGCAATAACATGCATATTTTTAACTTTAGTTGCACTTTTCTTAAAACTTTGTAAGACAGAGCTATGAATTATTTTGTTCATCGAAAAACACGTTGCTTTATATAGCTGGTGAAAGCTTTTACCGAAAAACTTAAATGAGAGTTCTGAAAAATAAAGCATGGTTTGAATTTTGCACAAAATAATGCTACTATACGCAAATATTTTTACAAAAAATTAATTTTTCCATTAAATTGCATATTATTTCACCAGTAATGTTTAGTAACATGTTTTCAAACTGATTTTAAAATCTGAGGATGCTGAAATTAATAGTTTATAGAAAAGGAGTTCCTAAAGCAGCACAAATGTTAAAAAAAATACCATTATATCTGGTTTATTAAAATAATTATAAAATAATAAAACTTAAGTTTGGGCAACATTTTATAATTTATAAATAATTGCTTAATACGTGATAAAATTTTCATTTCAATGGGCAGTATAATATTTTAGAAAATTCGATTTTATCCTGTGAAGATTTAGCTCGAAAATTGTCATTAAAGCTCTACTAAGTGCCTTTCATTTCCGAAAAGTGATAATAGACTACAAAGAGACCACCCTGAATGTTATTTGGGTCGTAGTGTTCCCTTCTGTATTCGTAAATTTATTCCTTCTCCATGGCTTTCCGCACTTAGTCAGTAACGCACGTACTGGTAATTTCTCGTCACGAGTGCATTTTTCCTCCAACGCCTCCTCGGCATATGGGCAACAAAGATGAAATATCAATTTCTGAATAGAGCAATAAGGTATAGCCGGGTGGCACATTTCTCCATTTTTCGTCAACACTTTGCAGTTTATAACTCCTTTGTTTAAAACATTTTATATGTTGGAACATGGTCTCCCACATAGAGCGTGTTCTACGGGAAACACGAAATAATTACAAACAAATGATGGTGCCTATTTTGGTTGTATAGCATGCAAACACGTGGTGTTTTTTTTTTTAATAGTGTTGAACGGTCGTTTTTACTATTGAGGCACCACGGGCGATAGACACTGATGATATATGAGATGAAATGATACATTGGGTAATGATTTTTTAAGGAAGGAAACGTTCCAGGCCTAAGTTTAGGGTACCTCCCCGGCATTTGCCATTTATGAGGGCCGAGAAAAAATCGTCAGTCAAGGAGGACGGTCCTGGAGGGATTCGAACTGCAGACCTCCCGCTCACGAGTCCGCGCCTTAACGACCTCGGCCACCCATGGCTGTACGTGGTGTTGGAATTGGGTGTTTCATTTATACCTGAATGTGGAGGTAATTCGGAGATATGCATATAGCTCTACGTTTTTAAACTTAGCTTGTACATTTTTTAAATAAGTGTGCATTTTAATGCGTCATTCGTGATGTAAATCCAGCTAGTGTGCTAGTGACACTTCATCATTTTGATTTCCTAAGGATAAAGTACAGAGGGAGAAAAAGATTAAAATAAGCATTCATACCTAAAAGCCTCTAATAATGAATTCATTGAAATAATATAAAATTCTTTCAATAATAAATCTGGGTTACATCTAAAGCTGGAATATAAAAACAGGTATAATTGATTAAACTAATTTTAGTGCATAGTGCATTGGTTTTATTTGTATAGATACATATACACAAATTATATACATAATTTTATCCAACATCGTACATAATTTTAGGTATACACACATTTGCTACACAAGAGCTCAGATTATGTTTGCCTAAAGCTACAATTTAGTCATAAAAATAAGTTTATTGTTTGGTTTATTTTTAATGGAATTTTCTATGTTTTACTTGTATGAAATACAATTTTTAATATTTATACACATTTACTGATAGGAGATTAATAATACGCATGGACACGAGAGCAAACACATTGTATAAGAACTGAGGTTATGTTTGCCAAAGACTGGTAGTTATTAGAAAAAGGTTTATATGTTTGTTTATTTTAAAACTTTTTTCTATTTCCTTTTTATAAAAGAAGATTTTTAATATTTATGCACATTTGTTAGTGGGACATGAATAACCTAAAGCTAAATTTTAAAAGACGAATCATACAGCACAGAAGATATATACCAAAACAATATGGCGGCCATATTTGTTTTGTATTAACATCTAATATACTGTAGATTGACTAAACTTGATAATGGCTTTTATCGTTCATTTCGCAATATGTTCTCATTGCTTCCGTCCTTCTTCTCGAAACAAGAGAAACATTTACAAAACGATTGTCATATAATTTACAATGTTGTTTTGAAATCTCGTCAAAATTACACTGTCATATCACGTGACATACATATCCTGCTGCTACAATTGAAGGGCAAAGTGAATGAAGGGGTATGCCATAAAAATATGCTTTTGAGATATGTGCTTTATTAGATTTGCTACAACGTAAGCAAAAAAAAAAAAAAAATATGATTAGCGAAACATTGTATTAGATGGTATTGACCTTATTTCTTACATTGACCTACACAATAATCACAATCAGCACGCAATGTTGCTTGGAAACTGAAGGAAGAAAGCTGATCTCTCATTGGTTGGTTTGGTAGAGAGATTGCCTATTAGAATTGAGGTATTAAGAGTTGTATAATGCCTCCCTTTTCCACTCAGAATTGGAAAATCGCTTAAAAGGAATTTTACATGTTTATATTTAATATTACAGTGGGAATATTTAGTACTGTAATAGTGCAATTAAGAGACTTAGATGAACTCAAATTATGTAATATGCAGCTAAATGTTTTTTTAAAATGAGGGATATCTCCTTTTTTAACCACGCCTTTCAATTTGGTTTAATACAATCATGGCCGATTATATGTATTCAAGTGTTTCACCGAAGCAGTGTCTCTGTTGCCAAGGCAGGTGCGTCCGTGCCGGCAACATTCGTGAAAGCAGAACACTTCTTTGGTATCCCTGCAAAACCCATCGATTTCAATATTAAATATTAAGTAGTACCACAGGCAGTCGGCAGTCATGTATTCTTCGGATTAAAAATTGTTATTCAAATGCTTTGCTGCACGCCGAAACAATTGTGATAAAGGTTTGAACAAGTCAATACCACTAATTTTCAAGAACGTGTTTCTATAATTACAACATTCCGCTTTAACACAGAAACATCTGCTTGAGAATACAGGAGCAGTTACTTTTTGTTATAACAAATACCGCTTTTTGCTGTTTCGTACCATCTGAAAAATTCCTGCCACTCAATGTCCAACATTTGGCACATACCATGAAAGTTCCGGTAAAGATCGTACATGATTTAGATTCTCATCCATTCCATAAACAAAAAAATATATAATTAAGGATAAATTTAAACGTAGTGCTAAAATATTTAAACGTATACCTAAATTGTGAAGTTTTATTTTAACCGAATAAATGAACTGATATGAATTCTGTTAAAAGACCTCCTTTTATACCGCTCGTGTATCTTGTAAAATATTACTTGTGTGGAGTGTGTGCTACATCACCATGAAAAACATCGCCATGGGTGACAGAGGTGTTAAGGCGTGAACTAGTCAGCGGGAGGTCTGGAGTTAAATTTCCATCAGGACCGTTCTTCCTGATCGAGTTTTTTTTTTTTTTTTTTTTTCAGGTTCTCCTCAGTCCTCATAAATGGCAAATGCCATGAAGGTATTCTAACCTTAGGCCTGGAACGTTTCCTTACTTAAAAAAATCCTTTCCCAATTTATCATTTCATCTTATGTATCATCAGTGTCACCGCCTGTGGTGTGTCAGTAGTAAAAACGGGAGTTAAACACTATTAAAAAAAATATGTGGTGGTGTGCGTGTTGAGGAAAAGATAACTAGATGACCGTATTTAATGAGGTTACGTAGAGATAAATGTAATTTTAGGTTCTTATTTAGTAATACAATAATGCTTATTTAATACATAAACTACATTACACTTTTTATACATAAAATAAAAATGCAAAATATTTCTGGAGTGCATAGTTTCAACATATACATAATAGGAGAATATACTTTTGTTATACACGTTTTCAAGCTTCAAGAGGGGTTTATGTACAACACCACCAAAATTATTTTAAATCAAGATTTCTGATATAAACAGGTCGTTGTATCCGAAGTGATCTGTATGTGTGAATACTCGTACTATAACAAAAAAACAAAAAAACAACACTTTGTTTGGAAAAGTGAAGGATACAGAACATTCCATGAAACGCTATACTTATACCTGTTAATAAGTAAATTAATATAATAGTATAAAATGTATCCTAATGCAAGAAATCAGGTCTTGTGTTTTGAAATAGAATATCACACGGCAGACCTTTAATCTGAAATTATTTTTTTTTGTAGAAATTTGGAATTTGCTATTGCTTGTATAGTTGCAACCATACATAGTTTTATATTTTGTTAAATCTAAATTTAAATTTTCTATCAGGTCAGAAAAATTTCATTACCAACGAGTTATCGTGAAATGTTCCATTTATTAGGTATTTGATTTTTGAAGCCAACATTTAGCGTTTTAAGGATAAAACACACAAAATCTATCATGGTTTGACACAGAATTACACGTTAATGAATATATGTTTATACAAATGTAATAAAACAGTTATTTTTCCTCAAAGTTCACTTTTCAAGTAGAATAGTACGTAGGGTTACATATATTGTTTTGCTTTTTTTTTTTGTTGTTGTTTATTTTTTCTTTTTATTTATTTATTTATTTATTTATTTATTTATTTTTTTTGCTGCACACATATTGTCGTTTATTACATACCTAACCTTTCTTAATAACAACATATGAGGTAAAATATGCAGGTTCACTAGGATTTATCCAGCAAGAAGTGAAATAACATTTTCAACCAAACCACTGCAAATACTTCGAGGATCTATGGTACACAAGATCTAATAAACAGTCAGCCAGTGTGAATTCTTCAAAACGTTCCATGTTACCCGGTATTTCACGCGTCATTATACTTTTTTTGTTTACTTGTTCTTTCCTTTAAAATTTGAAATCCCTTCCGTTACCTAAGTAGTCAAAAAATAGTCAAATACAAAAATTACTTAAAAATAATATTATTGTAGCATTATTTATTAAATATTATAAACACATCAGTTTATTTTTTCTTTAAATAAACCAAATGATTAAGCAAGGATGTTGCCGTTGCTAGAATTTTCCTGTGCTACCAAAACCTCCTTTTTCACTAATGATAGGTAGTTTATAAATTATCAATGTGTTTCATTTTAGGCATGTATATTTTTACAGATTAATTAAAATAATTAATTTTAGATGTGGCTGTTACCAGCAATTCCTGTTGAGATTACACCTGTGTCTTGGGGCTTTATTTCATATGGCTCAGGCCTATAGATCTTCCGTGCGTCTTACAGGCTTAATAACATATTTATGAAGTAATACAATATGAAGCTTTATCTAGAATGCAGCAAAACTTTATATAGTTCCATGTCGTTATAATCGTGTCTCAACCGTGATTTCATAAGCATTGTTGTCTGTGAAGCTTGAAGACGTAACATTGCCAAGTAAATTCTTTCGATATCTTCGCCTGTAAATGCTTTGGTATATTTCCTTGTAAGATATACTTGCACTGATTTTCCTTGTTTTTAAGCAATTAAATCAATACTGGTATACAGACATTTGAAGCAACATTTACGTGGTATAAAGCACGTTTTTGCAAATCACTAATATGAACTATTTTTGTGATCTGAATTTGCTTAATTATGGATACGAGATACACTTGAAAATAAAGAGAAACACAAAAGCAATGGTAATGCCATAGATACTTTGAATAAAAATAAATTATTTGAAAATAGCTCACATTTGTGTAACAGAGCAAGTCTTCCCTGGCGATACTTTGCTTTGGCTTTATACTCGTATATGCACAACGCGGTACCAGGGTCTCCAAGTAACGTCTTTCATTTTCATAACGCGGCCAAATGCAAATTTGTTGCCAGGCACGCCTTTTACCTGCATTCAAGTAATTGCAGTAGCTAAATGAATGAACTAAATTTTTTTCATAGCGATTTTTTTTTGTATAGAGTTTAACGCCCATTTTTACTACTGAGACACCACAGGAATATTCCAGACGTAAGTTTAGGGTACCTCCCCGGCATTTGCCAGTTATGAGGACTGAAGAAAACCTGGAAAAAACATCAATCAGGGAGGCTGGTCCTGGCGGGATTCGAATCCCAGACCTTCCGCTCACGAATCCGCGCCTTAACGCCACCCGTGGTGGTACCACATTCTTAAAAGCACTAACAAATTCTTCAGTCACACCTATTCACATACAAGGTAATCCAATAGCTAAAACTTATTATATGCACCAGTAATATTACACATTTCGAGTAGGTATAATTTGTTGCTAATAAATTTATATTTCATTTTCATATTCCTTCCATTCATTTTCGCTAAGCAAAAATAACGGTACTTGTCTTGGGCGCGAAACCTAGCCACTTTTCCCTCCCACATAACATCCCGCGCATTGTCATCTCAAAGCTAGATTACAATAAACAACAGCAATAATATAAATAATAATCAACCTTCTCCCATCACAACTATCAGGTGTTTTTTTTTTTTTTTTTTTGAGTAGTGTTTAACGCCCGTTTTTACTACTGAGGCACCACAGGCGGTGGACACTGATGATACATGAGATGAAATGATATATTGGGAAAGGATATTTTTTTTTAAGGAAGGAAGCGTTCCAGGCCTAAGTTTAGGTACCTCCCCGGCATTTGCCAGTTATGAAGACTGAGGAAAACCTGGAAAAAAAACCAGTCAGGGAGGACGGTCCTGGCGGGATTCGAACCGCAGACCTCCCGCTCACGAGTCCGTGCCTTAACGACCTCGGCCACCCGTGGCGGTGCTATCAGGTGTGCAAATATGTCTGTTTAAATAGAAAATTGTGTTTTAGCTACACTCACAGGCATAGCAATAACAATTTAATAAAATTATTAACCCCAATATTTAGTTATATATTATATATAATGTAAATGAAAAATGATGTAATACTATTAACAATGTAACTAAATTAACAATAATTAGAAAAGCTGAAAAGACTAAAACAGCAAGAAAAAGTCACAAATTTGCAATCCCTATATTTAGAACTGCTAGAGTTCTTCTATGGCAAGAAGACTGTTTTTCTAATTATATATATTTACAAATCGCGTGAAAGATGTGGAAGGATCAAGTAGTGAGCGTGCCTACGTTAAGTAAACATCAGCGAAATGTCCAGCTTACGATATCTTGATACAAATAAACAACTAAGCTCCGCCTCTGGCCTGTCTCTTTCAATGAGCGCAAGTTTTTATGTGGTACGGATATATACAGTGGGGTTTTAACAAGTACTGACTACCTTTGAGTAAATGCCTCGTATAATACCAAAATTAAAAGACACAACACTGCATAGTCAAAGTCGTGAGTGTTGCTAATGTTCACGAGTATGTAAAGGAAGAAGCTAAACATAGGAACGGATTTTCTCCCGAGTATAACAAAGAAGTTCAGAAGTAGTAAGGAGGAGTTGCTGCAGCCACCAGAAAATAACACAGCAGAGTTTACATAATTGTTGGAAGAAACCATAATATAAAAAGAAAAGGATTTCACCTTTAACAGTTTCGGAAAGAAACACGATTTCGGTAAGGTGTATTTCGAGGCACTATATACAACTTCTATGCCAAAGAAACGAGTGTTCCTACAATAAAAAGAATGTTACAGAAGTTACGAGAAAGCATTAACTTTCAAGGTAATTCGACAAATCTTTAAACTGTAATTTAAAAGACTGCGTTTCAAATAAAGCGGAGAAAACCAGGAAACCATAATCATGTCCTAATTGAAAGGTATAGCATCCGTTCACTGAGCGAGACCTACCTCACTTTCTTTCGTAAGTGCACAGTTGAAGGACTCCCAATCGTGTATGAAGATGAGGTTTACATACATAGTAGTCACAGAATGCCAAAAAGTTACGTCTGATGATAGCAGCTCAGCTTCATGGCGTCTTTATCCAAAGGAGAGCGAATGATTATGGCCCAAGTAGGTGGAAGGCTTGGGTTCATGCCAAAAACTCTACTCATTTACAGATGAAGCCGGAAATAAGGCTGCCTGTATTAATTTAATAACTAAAGGCTGCAGAGTTATATTTATAAAGGCATTAGATTTGATAAGGGTAATTGTTATGCATAGGTATAAGAAAATAATTTAGAGATAGGCATAACAAGAATTGAAATAATTTGTAACTTGTACTTATGTGTATGTCATTTGACAGGTGGTTGTAACTTACAAAAGGGTTTTCTATACATTTTGTGGTAAAAGATGTGAGAAAGAGACAGAGATGTATACCTGACGACTCGTCCACTGACCACTCCTTAGACAAGGCTGAGGAAAGGGTAAACTATCTTTTGTTAGGTCACCAACCTTCTGCCCAGGAAATACTTAGGAGTTCACAATGAGAGAAACATGTGGCCATAACGGGACAGTATTTGAACAAAGTCAGACCTAGCAATAATTTGAGAGAAAATGGGAATATCAGAACGGAGACGAAAATGTTTTATTGCAGGAAAGCCGGGGGTACAAGTTATTGAATACAGCCCATAAACTCGCGCGTTATCACTGAGAACATTTGGAAATCTACAAACTAAGGAAGGCAAAAGATATTTCAATAGAAATCAGCATGTAAGGAAAGGGCCGAAATTTATGACAGGCTATTCTTGGAAAATTCAAGCTCGTGGGAAGACATTAGATCAGGGGGGAAAGAATAATTCTAGCCAATGGTAATGGAATAAAAATCAACGAATAAGGAGAACTTAGTTACAAATAAATATTTTAGGATAGCCAACATATAACACGGAAATAGGATAATTTACGAGGGAATTTAATTTAGCGAGAGGCGTGGCGATGTGGTAGAAAAACTGGAGTACAGAAGTCGGAGGGAGTTTCGGACATTCAGATTCAGACATTCAGACGAGACAAGAGTAGCTGAAGAGACACACAAGAGGATTCACTCAATAGATATACGGAAGCAGGCAGCCTAAGTCATTCGAACGCAATCAGTTTAAGTCATTTCTAAAGTCAGTTGAGGGCAGTCTAAGTCAATTCTAAAGTCAGTCTAAGTGAGTAGTGAGGTCAGCTACGAGCCGTCAGGAAGTAATATGCCAAGTTGTTAAATGAATCAAATGTTCAAACAGTGCCGAACTTATTAATACACTGAACAATCTCCTTCCCCCCTAATGACTTTAAGTCATTAAAAACAGTCCAAATTTACCCTGAGAACCCATCCCCCCCTACATTGGAACAACTATATTAACCGTTGCATATTAACGACCAACTGTGGGAACCCTAATAAAAACCCGCTCCACAGATCACAACAGAAAATGGGAGACTTTCATGAAAAAATAATACTGATAACTATGTTAAACATCTTCGAACAATGTTAACTGTAAATTTACCACCAAACTCCATTTTATTAATCGACAACTATGCACAGTTAGACAAGCCACCACTTTAAAAAAAAGACATGCTAAACAGTCACAAAATTTTATTTGATGAGCGCAGCAAAAAGAGAGGCATGTACGATTTAACCCTAGCCAACAAGTCAGCTGAGAACAAACATCCAATTGACCAAAAATTTCAAAAATTTAACTTTCAAATTAAAGATGTTAAACGTCTGTGTCGACAAAGATTTAAAGAAATTGGACATACGGAATGGGGTAAAGGGTGCCAACTGTCGAAAAAACTAACAAGAGTACAAAAATAAAGACGATATCTTAGAGGAAAGGATTCAGAGAATTATTATTCAAGACAATGGCATGGAAAGCAATGATGAAGGTAACGACAATGGTGGCGATTCCGCGGAAGACGAGCACAAAGAAATGTTAGATGTGGAAGAGGTACATGGCAATTAAGTGTAAAAGTTATTGAAACAGTTAGTATGATTATGTGACTAACGTCACTGGAACTGTGTGGTGTGGTGTTTTGTTTTGTAGTGACTGTACTAGTTGAGTGCATAAACTGTGGAGTGTCTTGACGACACCTGACTCGGGTTCTGTGTCATTATTGTGGATAAGGTGAGTAAATGACTTGCATCTAACCTCTCATATAAAGTCCTCACTCGTCAAGAACTGTCGGGCGACTAGTACTCTGCATACAAGAGGATTACCCTAGGACTAAACAAAAATAATTTTTTTTGCTATGCATCTCAAATCTTCTCAATATCAACTTATAAAACACGGCTTTGCAGTATACCTGCAATGAAAAATGTGCTTCTTCTAGCAGCACATCTCCAAAATATAAATATTTGTACTTTACCATGTTATAGAAAACAATGTATATTCTTAAAACATGCGTTTTATTTTACACAACCACATAAAAATAAAAATTAAAGCATCAATTAATTCAACTGTTGTATTTTATATAAAAACCAATAAAAATTAAAGCAAGTATAAACCCATTTCTTATATCCTATAAACCGAACTCTTATAATCTTATAAAAACCAGTAAACAAACATTACAACACAATTGAAACAAATTGTTACATCTTTTAGAAAATCGGTAAATGTTAAAACATTATTAAATTTCACTCTAAAAGGATAACAAAAATTATAAATCTCTGCTGCAGCCGCATGTAGAGGTTTTCCATTCTCTCGGTATTACTGGATTGATTGCTTTTTGGAAAACATGAAGAGATTATCGTACCGTTCTTATGTGTTTGCCGATTTAAAGAATGATGAGGTAAAGATATTGGAAAATTTTGTAAATGTGAAGTGTGAAAGGGAGAGGGCGAAGAGGGTGAAGGGGAGGAGATAGAGGAACATTCTGATTGGCAGAGAGAAGAAAGCAGCGGAACTTAACCAAGAAATTGAGCGATTTAATTGGCAACTCAAAATATATTACTACTATCCCACATAATTCTTTGCTTCGTTGAAAAACCTTTCCTTTCTCATATTTAAAATAAAATTCTAGCCGGTTGTTATCGAAATTTGAATTTTCATTATATCTAGTCCTGTTTTTCTCTGACAAATACACTGCTGGGTATTAAATGTGTAACGCTCATAAGAAACGAATCAAACAGACCCTCATTTTCTCAAAAGGAATGAGCATAACTCATCGAAAATACGACAGAGGTGTCCAAGTTTGATCAAGGAAGAACTGTGGCATACCTAGGGATGTCATTTCGAGAAGTGGTGCTCGTATTTGACGAAATGCGTTATATCAAATCTGTAGATTGCGGAAGGGCGAACAAGACGTGAAGGGTCACAACACCCCGTCAAGCAAATGAATGACTGGACGGATATCATTTGCGCATGGCTATTATAAATACGAAAACTATATTGCAATTTTAATGGCCAACAGTATAATTTATTCTTTGGAAAAACTTTAAAGATATCCACTCAATATCAATATTTCCTCACACGTTTGTTTTTAAATATTTTTTTTCGATAATTTCAAAATACGCAACTATATTATTTTACAAAACATTGTCACCTTGTCTAGTTTTAGTTTGACGATGACATCATAAATTCATTAGAAATTAAATGAGTCGGCGTCTTTTGGTACCTAATTGATATTCTTTCTATATTCAGGAAAAACATTGAAAAATAAAATATCCGTAAAAATATCACTATTAGAAGTTCAACGTGGATATGTCGGTTGACACTTAGTGCTTGAACAACAGCTGTATACAGAGGGTGCCAAATATATACAAACACACTTCAAGCAAGGAATAAACTGTGTTAACATAACCAAACTGAATTCACACAAACAGAAAATAATAAGCACTAATCATCTTGGACTTTTACAGTTACAACAGATGTTCAAAATGCCCACCATCTGCGTCAATACACTTCTGAGCACGTTGAACTACTGATTGAGCAACGTTTGCGAAAGTGTCCTCAGCGATTGCAGCACATGCCATTTCAATTTCTTCCCGAAGTTCTGCCAGTGTAGCTGGTTTTCTACGGTATACAATGTCCTTAAGTGTTCCCCATAGATAGAAGTCCAACGGAGTTAGATCCGTAGAACACGGTGGAAAATCAATCGAATCTCTTCGTCCTATCCAGTGCCTTGGAAAATTGTCATCAAGGTAGGAATTTTTTTTTTTTGAATGATTTATTTATGGACGCTCTTTAACAGCTCAGGTCATCAGCGTCCCATTCAACTCAGGGCGTGAAACGGCCGACAAATTTTGCTCAGAGGCCTCTCTTTCAGGCTTGAGGTTCTTTTTCGTGCCGCAAATGTACGACACGGGACCCACGGCTTTATTTCCCTTCCGAAGGAAGCCATACTTAGGATTTTTACGCCCGAAAATCCATCGGTCCTGGCCGGGTTCGAACCCGCGATCTTGGGTTTAGGAGGCAAGTATGGTAACCACTACACCACCAGGACCGACATCAAGGTAGGCACGTACATCTCGGTGGTAATGTAATCTCCAGATCTGCTCTTGTGAACATCGCATGCGGTACCATGAGTCTCAAATTTGTCTCGAAAGCGTGCAATTGTTATTCGCGTTGGCGGTTCTGCTCTGTACTCACGTCTCCATTGCCTATGAACTTCAATAACATTCTCGTTTTTCCAATACCACTTCAAAATCGCTTTCCGGTGTTCAAACGATAATCTTGGCTCCATTTTGTTGTAGCAACGCTAGCATTGTGTAACGTGAATCACGTCTGTTTACAGAACTTCATACGATAATCTTGGCTTCATTTGTTCATGTTTGATTTACGATAATCTAGGCTTCATTTGTTCATTTTTTATTTACGATAATCTTGGCTTTATTTGTTCATTGTTGAATTTACCTGTTACGTAGCAACGCTTTCATAATGTATGAGTGTCACATTTGTTTACAGAACATCATACTACACATTATTGTTGTTTTTCGGTCCAACTTTGAAATATATTAAATAAACATCTACTGAGAAAGTGTATATACATTTTTGACACCCTCGGCATATTTATTTGATGCGCCTAATAATAATTAAACTTGTAAGTTACATACTTTTAGTTGAGATCTTTTAGTAAACCTTAAGTTATCTATATATTTGAAATTATTTGCACTTACCGGTGGATCCAGGGGCCGGCTGAGGAGCTCGCCGCACCACGTCTTGTCGTGGTCCTGTATATTCGTGCCATCTGTATGTGCTTCTGTATTCCGAGTGAAGCTGAAAAACACATGACGTCAGTGTGCTATGCATTGAGCAAGGAGAGAGTTGCGCTAGAGTTAGATGTATGATAATACAATTTAAATTAAATCTTTTCTTCGTCACCCAGTGAATTAGCTTCAGCATCGCATAAGAAATATTAATTATTAAACAGCTGAATAAAGTTCATGGTTCCGAAACAAAGTTTCATAATTTTACCTTAACTTTGCGTATAAATGGCACCGCATTTGCGATAATTTTCCAATATATTTATTCAATAATATAACTAATAATAGTTCCTAAAGTCAAACTCTAACAAAGTTCCGTCGCACATTTAGGAACCAATTATAATCCTTACCAAAAGTATCCATAAAATTTAGAAATTGAACCATTAAACTCAGAATGGGCCAAAATATCTATATAGAGCTTGCAAAGTTTAACTACAAATATACAATTATTATTAATAATTATACAATTATTACAATTTTATAAATCGAGTTTAGAGGAATTATCTTTAAATTTTTATTTTATTTGTGAAATAGTCCTAATAAATATCACTCGAGTGTCTGACTATGTTCGTGAATTTACCGATAATCTCAAATCCTCTTGTGATATTACTTGTAACGTCATCATAAAATCGACCAATGAAATGAAACAAAATTTTGAATCAATTAAATTTTGATCAATTAATGGAATCAAAGGCATCTCTGGGGTCCTCAGAAATCAGTTCTAAATTAGCACTTCTTAAATCCTTTAGTACATTATACTAACAACCTTAATTTAAACAATTCCGGTACGTACATAAGCCCCAATTTAAAAAAAAATCCTATTATGGACCTTCATTTATATTGATTTGGTTAGTAACAAAACATTCTACTATTATGGATTTTTATAAATAATAATTCTGGGACATAGTTGTGTCTTAAATATATTTAACAATTTACACATGAAACATGTCCTTGACAAATATTACTGCTGAATATCTCTTGTTTACTTGCTACGACATTTTATGAAATCGTTTAAATGATGTAGCACATCAATTAACATCTCACTGCTCATAGGCGTTGTAGACGAGATTCTCAATACAAATCTTTTCCTCAAGTCTGACATTATCGTATGCCAGTAGTGGCGGACGCCAAGTCAAAATAGAGTTTTCCAAAACACATCGCTTTATTTCTATCTAACGGATAGCAAACCAAAGTCGTCATAACATAACGCTATCGACTGATAACGCACGGAATCCTTCCTTGCTTTGTCGATTTTTTTTTTTTTGATTTATTTATTTATGGACGCTCTTTAACATCTACGGTCATCAGCGTCCCATTCAACACAGGGCGTGAAACGGCCGACAAATTTTGCTCAGAGGCCTCTCTTTCAGGCTTGAGGTTCTTTTTCGTGCCGTAAATGTACGACACGGGACCCACGGCTTTACTTCCCTTCCGAAGGAAGCCATACTTAAGATTTTTACGCCCCGAAAAAATCCATCGGTCCTGGCCGGGTTCGAACCCGCGATTTGGGTGTAGGAGGCAAGTATGGTAACCACTACACCACCAGGACCGACTGCTTTGTCGAGTTATAGTAAAACTCGTATTTGACTCTGCGCGGCCACCCTATCATTTGGAAACTGGTGTAGTTTTACAGTTTCTGTTGACAGTAGTTGCCGATCAGACTGCTTGCAGTGTCATGTCTGAATTCCAAAGAAGTCAATGCTGAGCTAAATCCTGCCTGGGTTGGTAATTAAAAATATAACGAGGCCTGGAAAGAAAATGTGGCAATACTGTCACCATGTTGTTAATAAACATGTGAGGACGTTTTTGTTAGCGTATCTAGAGGAATGGCAAAGCAGTTCCACACACTTAGTGTTACAAGTGTACTATCTGTAGACGGATGAATAAGGAACTGGTGAATAATGTGTAAATTGGCACCTCCCAAAAAGTGATGTTTCCAAAAATTGAGCAGTGTGCAAGGATTTAAATTGAGGTGGTAAGTGTTAGGAGCGTGAGGTTATGTATGAAAGTGTGCAAGTCATGAAAATGACAAAGAAACTTTGCATATAGAACGGTGGCCCGTGAAGTGCCAGACTTTCGGTGAGGTTGATGTGACCACGGTTAGGTCGTCTTGTCCTCTCAAACACATTTCGTTGAATTGATTGAGGAAGTCTGAAATGCGGACGATAAATGTGACAAGGGATTCCATTGTAGAAGTATAAAGTCTCCAGGTTCTAGAATAAATAGTTTACTGCTTATGAATATGTTTCCATTATTTTCCAGCCTTCGCGTATATGCATTGTTCACACCAATGTCAGGAAAATATAAAAGGAACAGTACTTAATTTTTTGTCTTTCTGTCTATCTCGTGTCACTTTCTTTGATCCATGAAATCAACCCTCCGAATCATCGAGGGACATGAGCGCTAATCTTCTCAGAAATAGCTACACTGAAGCCTCTTTACATGTTTTAGATATTATTGGGGAAATAAATTAGATATAAGAAACATAGGCTTGTTAGTCTCTTATTGGAGAATCGTTTAACCATTGCTGTTAAGATATATGGCTCTTTCATGCTCTTATCTGAAGCAATGATTTTGGCACGAATTTACCGTTGATTCGTATAGTTCCGCAGAATTTTATATTTTCTATAAAAAGGTAATACTATAAAGGTGAGAGTTAAAAATAATATCTACGCACAGTTCATCTCCCATTGCAGATAAATTTTGTATAATTTTCAAAGCAGCTGATGCGCTAGTTCTACTTCACGCCCGGAGTTTTTTCTTCCAGTGTATATCAAATTTGAGCAATAATCGGTTTCCGAATTTTTAAGATCCATGTGATGAGTATGTTTATTTTTATGTGCTATTTCATTAAGTTCTGGCCTCGCAGACTGGTTACTCTAAGAGATGCTTAAAGTTTTGTTCAAATGTTCAATCACAGGTGTCACTTTGAATGAAAGATCTTCCCTTGTTCATTGAACTGCATTTCAGAAGCTTTCAGGTATTGACATATCGGTGGAATGGCATAATATTATATATAAGACATCTAAATAAAGTGTAATCAACCAGCAGTTTCAAATTATGGGTAGTATATGGCATCCCATAACCACGTTCATACAAGAAATTCCTGCATTTAAACTTCATTTTTGTTGAGTGCACAGATATTTTGTTCTGTATAATGGATACATTCATGAATGATTACATAATACTGCATATTTAGGCCTATTACCGAACAAATATATCTACTGGGTTTTGCATTTCACAAATTTAGTTTTTTAGTGTTTTTAAGTAAATGCTAACTAATTTACATAATGCTCATCATGAGTGTCCAAAAGAGATTTTTTAATTTCTAAAATATTGACAGCATAGAAGAAACATTTTGAAACCACATTTTTCAATTTCGAAATCTCCAGAACATAAATCACTTTCGGCATCCCCGTACTATGACCGCTTATTAACTATGGCCTTTTAAAGTTATTACAACCCGCAGTCCTTAGGACACATTGAAATATCTAAAATTTCTTCAGAGGCAAAAACAACTTGTTCTACTACACGTTCAACATTTATTAGAGTAACTCGAACCAGCGACCGCTAGGTAAGAAGTTCTAAATCCCCAGACAGAGAAATTGACAGTTTTATAGTCAACAGCGACTTTGGCCATTAATGAGGTTGCAGACATTAAAAGTGGTATAAGGGAAAAGCGATCCGTCTGTATTGAAAAAGAGTTGATTGATAGTTATAAACTGAAGGACACCGTGTTTCTGCAAGTGAAGAAAAATATAACTTAAGGCACGCATGTTAAAACTGTAGTCTTTATATTTTTAAATAATTTTAGTGTAGCGCTTTTTATCTAATAGAAAAGATAAAAAATGTATAAGCTACTGTGTTTATTCTATAAAATCATTTATCCGTTTACCTAAGTTCTTGAATTAATTTTTAAAAAGCATTATCCCTATGTTTAAAAATACATTTGCATTAACCACTGAGATTTGAAAACGTACAAATATAGTACAAATACACAATTTTGAAGTAAATAATAAACAATTTACAATATAATCACAATCATTGAAAATGCGTTTCAAATTTCCAAAATATGATAGAATAGAGAAGACCTATTTTTGAAACCATGCTTTATAATTTCCAAATCACCAGAATATAAGAATGTCAAACATCGACAGCCTCATACGATGATCAGTTTAACTGCTATGACTTTTTAAAGTTAACAAGGGACTCGTATCTGCGACCCATTCGATACAAATGCCTTACCAAACCTGCAGGTTTCCAAGAAGCAAAAAAGGAATATTGCTTCCCATACGAGAATGGTTTAGATGCTATGTGTGTGTTTTTTTTTTTTGGGGGGGGAATGGTGTTTAACGCCCGTTTTTACTACTGAGATACCACAAGCGGTGGACACTGATGATACACGAGATGAAATGATAAACTGGGAAGGCATTTTTGTTTTGTTTTAAGGAAAGAAACGTTCCAGGCCTAAGTTTAGGGTGCCTCTCTACGGCATTTTCCATTTATGAGGACTGAGGAAAATCTGAAAAAAAAAAAAAAAACTCAGTCAAGGAGGACGGTTCTGGCGGGATTCGAATCCCAGACCTCCCGCTCACGAGTCCGCGCCTTAACGACCTCGCCCACCCGTGATGGTAGCCGCTATGGTGATTTAAAATTATTGAGAAGCCCAAATCAGCTATTATTTCGTTACAAGTACTATCACATTTCAATATCTCTAGCCAGAACAAATATTTTCGGCAGTTTCGGGTGCAATTGTTGGTTTTTATATATTTATTTGCACGTTACAATAAATCCTAAAAATGTACAATTAACGATGGCAACTATAACTGTTGTTAACTATAGTGTAGTAAAAGGTTAACACTAACCAGAACAAGAATGCTTTTATAATCTGAAAAACTTAATTTATTTGCCATAGTATCTCTTGGGGGAAACAAAGCAATGCAGGGTAACGTTGTGTTCATTATGTTGGCAACACTGTAGATATACCCATTACGGTAGTGTAGCCAAGAAGCCCGGACCTAGTTGGGAACGAGAACTAACCAATTTCTGGCGCAAGTATATGCAAGACAAAATGCACTCATCTGGCGATAAATGTCGCGCTATGGAGCGTTTGAGGCGTCAGGGTAGTCCGAAATGATGAAAAATTACTATTTTAGATTTTATTATTTAAAAATATATGACGTTTCTATTATCAGAAAATGTAACTGTTGATGTATTATAGTTTTTAGATTTAAACGGGGTTTCAAATGCACAGCGTCGCCCTTTAAACCAGCTTGATGTCTCTTGCCATGCCCCCTTTTCAGTCTTCATGTTTTTCTGTTTCTGACATGATAAAAACATTGCACAATATTTTCAGATGATAGAAACGTCGGGTAAATTTTATGTTAATTGCACTGTTGCGTCCTGATGTCATGATGCTTCTTTGATTTATGGCTGTCTTGTGAAAACAAAATTTATATTGTGTGTGAAAGTAAGGTTAGTAAAGCATTTTTGCTCTACCAGAGCATCATGAATAATTATCTACAATGCCTAGAAGTGCTAAGAGTTTTAAAGAAACAGAACTTCCGTGGAAATCAGCACGCATCTAAAAAGAAACATAGCGTTGATGAAAAGACCAAGTGCGCAGCCTACTGAATCTTTGGTTAGCTCTTCAAAGAAAAAACTTAGTTGGAAGAAGGAGAGTGAATTAATTAATGTAAATATTATTAGTAATGTAAGCAGTGTTAGTGATTATTATTATTATTATTATTATTATTATTATTAAAAGACTATCTAACTTTATAAATAAACATGGAGATTGTGGAAATTGCAAATCAGATGATTCACTATACAGAAGAAAATATTAATGGAAAAGAAGAACTGTGTTCTGAACTTGTTTTGAAGTGTAGACAATATATAGTTGTTGCAGCTATTTCCATTACCACAGGTAAAGTTTTAGATGTGGAAATTTTCACGAATAATAAAAACATTGTAGTAGGCCAAATAATTCAGAGAACCACAAGTGCGATATGAATTTTAAAAGAGAAAATGGAAGTGTGTGGACAGAAGAGCTAAACAACTTTTCATACGGTCTCTCAGTGAGCGTTGTGTGAGATAAACAACATCCCTAGGAGATGGGTGTAGAAAGCATTGTGTGATAGCAAACCACATGGTGACCGTGTATTGATGTAGGTAGGAAAATTTTCTTTTTTAACCTCAATTTTCTCAAATCCAATTTTTAAATGTTAATGTTCCTTTTACTGGAAACTACTGAAGGTAGAAAGCTGAAATTTTGCACACATTTGTTACATACTTTATTGAGTATTTTAGTGCACTATCATGGGGTTTTAAAGAACACCAGGGATTTTAGAGTCATAAAATTGTGTAAAAAGAGGTAAATTTGCGTTGCACATTTTAAAAAATGCACAATTATTTTAGAAGAACCACAAAAGATATGCTGATGATATTGCATGCTTTTGTACTTGAGTATAGTGAGAAAATGCATGAATAATTTTAATGCTCTAGCAAGTAGTTAGGTGAAAAAGGGAACATAAATATACCCATGTTTTAATAACTGTTATTTGATGTTTTTTAAATAGTTTTATATAAAATTAAATATGCGAGATAAAAGCACACATTAGAAAATTTATTCTGATGACAAATGGATACCACAGACTAAACTATCCCGTCCCTTCAATTAATAAAAGACTTAAACCAACAACGCTTAGTTGTTGCAATTTTCAATTCTTGTCCAAAATGAGTTTCGGCTGCTCAGTGTGCTGATTGGCTTAAGATTTTATGACGATACGGAAGGAGGAGAGGACGATTAATTGTGGGGATGGAAAAAGCGTGGAAATACAAATTTATGTAACAGATATTAAAGAAAAATAACAATAACTTGGGATAAATGCTGGGGTTGTAAGCTTGCAGAAATGCGGCAAACACATGCTTTGATGTTTAATGATGAATTAGTAAAGAAAAGAAACCATATATGGTCATCCCTGTAGCTCAGATAAAGGTCACATTCCCACGTACATTACAACTTTCTCATGGAAAGAGCTGCAGCTGATGACAAGTAATATTTGTTATCACCATATGCCATGATTGCCATTACACCTACTACTCGAAAGAGGCGGGATGCATTACAACATTTGTATCCCATTGCTCAAAGCCTAAAAAGCGTTCACTGGAATGGTAGACAGTAGAAAGGTTAGAACGACAGAATGGTAAAGAAGCCGCTGTCTCGAGGGGTTTCTTATTGCAAAGAGGATGGAAGTTAGCAGTTCCTGTCGTCTCGAAAGTTGCCACAGGTTTGTAATGAGTCAGTCAGTATACTGCGAATGCTAAACGCGTGAGAGTGTTCAGATATCCGGATGGAAGTTGATCCGGAATCGAGTGGTAGTGTTATCGAACGTGAACACAAGTAGGAAATAAAGCTTGAACAAGGATCGAACGGCAGTGTTAATACTAAACTGAAGGTGCTTTAAATAAACAAACCAAATATTAGTGTGTAGATCTATGTATATGTTGTAAAAAATATATATATAAAGGAGCAATTACAAAGATGCAGAAAAAATTTAATCTTATTAAGCATACTGTTCGAATGATAGTGCTAGAGATAGCTAAAACATCCAAATGTATAATTTTGTTGTTCATTTATTTACGGACGCTCTTTAACATCTCAGGTCATCAGCGTCCCATTCAATTCATGACTTGAAATGAGTTTTGCTTAGAGGCTTCTTCTTTCAGGCTTGAGGTATTTTATCGTGCCGTAAATGTACGGTACGGGACCCACGGCTTTACTTCCCTTCCGAAGGAAGCCATACTTAGGATTCTTATGCCCAAAACAATCCATCGATCCTGGCCGGGATTCAAACCGCCATCTTGGGTTTAGGAGACAAGTATGGTTACCACTACACCACCAGGACGGAACTTAATGAATCAAAATGTCGAAAATTTAAAATGTTGAATGTGCGACTCTTTTCAAAGTTTGCTACAAGAAAAACTACATTTTGACATCACACTGGGATTTTGCATCTGGCAAGTTTGTATTTCATTTTCTATATGTTTCACAGTTTATTTCACATTCCCCATTTTGTGTCTTAACCTATCTCAAAAATAAAAAGCGCATGGCTTTTTCGGATTGAGGTCACAACATTTACTAATTACTCTTTCTCCAAACCCAACAAAAATACCATGTATTTAAGTCTGAATTTTGTTAGATGTAGCACCATGTTGTTGAAACATAGCATGCAGTCGTTATTATTCCGCTAAATTAGAAAAAAATATATCTCCAAAATAAATGCTACTTAGCCCTCGGCGTTAATTGCTTCATGATAAAAGTAGAGTATTTTTCTTTTTTTTTTTTTTAAATTTGCCTTCATAGCACAAAACTTTACTAACTATATGATAGTGTAATGTCCTGTCGAGTATAAATGTTTTCTTTTTCGTTAAGTAATATTGCCCTTAACTCGTTCATGCGAGCAAAACGGGGCTTAAAAAAAAAACGATATTTATAAATTTACGCCAGAACTCCGGCGGCGGTCAACTGGTTGCTTTTGATTTTCGATTGTTTAAATGTTTTGGGTAATATTTTTCTGTACTTTTGTGACTTCTAATACCTTTCGGTAAATTTTAGTTTACCAAAATTTTATGCTTGTTCGTCTTGACTTTGTAAAATAATAGCACGTTTACCATGGTTCCCAGTGCCTCCTAGCCCTACGTATATTAAAATGTGCATTGTGAGGTTGTAACCAACAGTGACCAACATTGCACGACAAACAAGTGTCAAACACATTGCGGCGCAGTGCGAGAGTCGTCGCTTGTTAGCTGTTAAATTCCTGTCTAAAATCGCTGAGCTTTTCATTGTCACGTATCCTCTCGCAATTATGACATTTAAAAGCTGAAATTCAGGGAGTTCTTCGGAATACATTCATCCAGCCTAATCTGAAGTAAAGCAATATGATCGACAGTGTTTTTACAAAAGTGAGAGTTCTGGCAATGGGCGAGGCCGACCTTCACGGAAGAGTGGTAGCAAATCTTGTTTCACCCGAAGTATTTCCGAATCACACAGATGATGAAGCCGGTAAGTGCTGTGCTTCATGTTCATGCTGAACAGATATTTCTCGTGCAAAACTACTGCACCTTAGAGCTAGGGGTAGTTTTGATATGCGAATTGCACGTGTTGCTGTCTACATAAGAGAGGGAAAAAATATAATTATAATTGAAACACGCAATTCGTTATTTTTTGTATTATAATATATGTATGCTCTCTCTCGTTGCCACCCAAAATTTCAGATATTACAGCAAGCATCGCAGAAGGAATACCAGACATCCGTGGCCAAGAATACAGTGCTGATGAAACACAATAGACATGCATCGCACCTACAAATTGTGTAGGTAGGAGAGGCCAGAAAAATTTTATTCAAGGAAAACAGGATCCTAAAGGTTTTGAATGATCCTACAGGGCATGTAAAATGTTATGTTCGGGAAGAATCTGCAGTCAGCCTACTTTGTTATTCATTACGGAATCGATATTACGGCTGACGAAAAAAGGCACTGAAACTGAGGGACAAATTGTGCTCAGTGATAATTCATGGATTTGGAAGAGTTAGAAGGATTCATAGCTGTACTGTACGCTCGCGGAGCATATGGTGGAAGGTCCCTGTCATTGACAGATTTGTGCAATCGTGAATGGGGAACTCTCTTTTCCAATGAAACAATGGCAAGAAATAGACTTTTAGATATCATGAGATTTCTTCGGTTTGATATCACAGCTGCCGTCAGTAAAGTAGGAAAACAGATAAATTTTATTTAGCTTCGGATATCTGGAGCAAATGGACAAAGATTCACATATTTGTTGCTGAAAAGAAAATGTCTGAAACGGTCAACTATTATCAATATCACCAAATGCGGTGTAGATGTTCTAGATCAAATGTATCGCAAATGCAACGTTAGAGCCATGACGAGGCGCTAGGGCATACATGTATTGAATAACATTTTAAACCTAGCTATTATCAACGTCCATGCCTTATATAATCTGACTCTGCAATGTCTCGACCCTCTTTTATAATAAAAGGCTGTGTCATACAGGAATGAACGAACGCCTATAGCGAGTACTGTCTCTGCCTGATGAAGGAACATTCAAGGCCGCTAAGTGTAATAATGCAAGTTGGGTAGTAAAGCAAGTCTCTTGTTCGATATATAAAACGTTTGAATGGGTTCTTGTCTAAGCAAACAATATTTGCAAAAAGCGTCATACCAATGACTTTGAAAATGAATGTAATAACTTTCCATGCAGATACAAATTGTGCTTGGGTAACTCACGTCTTTTCGCGGTCAAAATACTATTTTTCATTACATGGCATAGGGCATACATAACAATAACTGAAAGCAATTTGATCTAATTGAATATTTATAATTTCCGAAGAAGGGGTGTACATACACATAAGGAGACCCAAACACACATTGAAATGAAAAATAGATAATCCCTTTATAATTTAAAGCCACTTAACCTCAGAGATATTGTAAAAATGAATGAATTTAGTGAATGAATTACTTAATTATGAACAAAGTAAATGAGTAGGCAAAGGATTGTAAACGGCTAAAACACAGATACAGAGCAAAAACCAAAATCATGAACACTCACTTCGGAAGTTCGATTCCAGTGGGATTCGAACCTGGCTTGCAGCTGAGAAGCAAAATGGTTCCCTCTATACAACAGCAGTTTGCTGGTAAGCGATAAGCAAGAAAGTTCATCGTTCTTAATCAGAAAAACACTTAGAATGAGTAAGAGGTTGGCAGCGGCCAATTGACTGCCGTTATGTCAAGCTTGGCCGTTTTAGTGTTCAAATAGCCGTCATTTAAAGGCTGGAGAAACTATTTGTTTACAGTATTCCATTCTGAAGATCCATGGGCTCTAGCGCTTGTGAACTTATATAGTCAAGTATCAATAATTTCCAAACCTGTTATGCTGATACATAACTGATTCCCATTTTTGACTAACATTGAGAAGAGATTTTCGCGACAATTTTTCTAATGGAGCACCGATATCATCCGAAGTTTTTCTCCGTTCAAATATGACATATTAGGCTTGATTTACTAACCAAAATGGCCCCCGAAGTTTTGAATTCGTTCACTATTTAGGATCACCATGAGTGAATAGATTCCAGAAAAACGTTTTAAAAATTCTCCAAAACACTGAACACGGATTTGTTTTTTATACAATTAAAATAATGGATTTATGTTAAATTTCTGAAAAAATAACAAATAGCTCACACATGCAGATGAGTAAAACTAGACACTACATATGGTAGAGCTGCCGATTACGTCATACACATGTAGTTTCCGTAACTTCCTCCCGGTTTTATGAAGGCGCGCATCTACCTATTGCTGACAATTGCATCGTATCGAGTGTGTCGCCAAATAAATGGAAAGCATAATATGAAAAACATTCTTTGTTTCGTTAAATAAATACAAATTTGTTTTAAACCGTTTAATATTAAATATAACTGGTATGATTAATTAGATTGGTAACTTCAATTTACCAAAAACATTTCTGTGTGATAAACGGGTTGTATCATGGAATTATTTCATAAATGAATCGCTTCACCCTACAAAGGTCTCAGTGAAATAATGTGGCAAATTGAAATGCAGTAAGAATACTTCTGGTAGAATGTTTCAAGTTAAAAGGGATTCAGTCAGATGCCTGATTAGCATAGAAATTTAAGTACTTCAAGTTTGTTTTATGCTACGACTACAGTAGGTGACTAAGGCTCTTCTAGTGCGAAAAGTTGGTAACCCTGACATATTGTAGATCAACTGTAGAGCGTTTTTGTGCAGTTGAATTTGAGACTGTTAATATAAACTGTAGCAGCATTCTTTGTATAATTAACTTACGGCTGTTAAAACACAGAAGCTGAATTACATGAAAATGATAGGAATTTACCAGCAATTGGAAAAAAGAAGAAAGAACAAAAGTTCGCGGATGAGAATAGTGAAAGTGACAAGAGTGAGGGGGATAGGAAGACTTCCGCTACTCAGAATCGGAGTGGAGACAAATACAGCAGTATATTATTTTAATTTTATGCTCTAATTAATATATTCAGGACACATTCTCTCTTCAGTCAAATAAATGATTCAGGCTAAACTTTCTTGTATTACAGAAGAAATGAGACTAGTAATACATTCATGACGTTAAGTGTTATGTAATTAAAAATAAGCACATTAAATTGGCGATAAATATTTAGAACAATAATTACCTTGGTACATTCACTCCTATTAATAACGTTTATGATTTCTTGAATAACACTCGTTTTTGGGACAGTTGCAAATTTGAAGCATTGTGTTAATTGTGGACTAGATTACGTAATGAATCGTTTTATATTGTGTATTTTCACAAATGTATTAGAGAAGCATATTGACTTTTTATCAATGCACTTCCAATGTTTGCCTATCTCTCTTCGAACAACAATTAGCTTTGAAACATGCTGTTGATGAATGGTGTTTTAGAACAATGACAGCAAGTAAAAGAATTAAAACGTTGACATGCCTCAGAATTCAAGATGTTCACTCAACCATATAATATTTTATAACGCTAATCTAAGGAATTTCACTTGAGCAACTTTATCTGCTTTTTCCCCAGTTGGAAAGGAAGGAATTGTACAGCCAGAAAACCGAAGGGGATAAGGAAGATGTCGTAAGAAAGATTCTCGATATACCTTTGAAAAATGAGAAGGACATCAACATTCAGTAATAAGGATGTCAATAAAATCAAACAACGTCGTCCCAGAAAGAAAGAAAAAATGCAAGGACAAATACTCAGTTATACATTCAAATATTATGCAATGGCTGGTGCCCACCAAAGGAGGCATTTCTCTAGGCTCCCCTCCTGCTTCACTCCATAACAAGTAAACGAGTTAAAAGAATACGAAGCTTCAAGTTTTGGGAGCAAATATCCAAGAGATAAAAGCGACCAACATGTTATGAAAACGGTCTTGGTAAACACAAACTAATTCTTGTTCGTTAGCGTATTCAGACACTTCCTCAAAAGGAAAGCCACTATTCGGGAAAAATGATAAGGCACTTAGATTGTAGTTTAACTAGTCAAACATTGTACCACCTGCTCAAAGAGAAATGTCTCGCAGTTGCAGTTATTTGTTTAATTAAAGAACACTTCAATTAGACATTAGGGCATCCTTAAAGAGACTGCTGTAGTTTGTTGAGGAGCTCAAATTGAAAATAAAAAATATACTCTTGAATAAAGCTGTAAAATGGTGTGGTGCAACAGCACAGCTTTCATAATACACAGATGGATACTTTTACAACGTACTTTGGGTATAAACAGAAAATAAAGAACAACGTGTACTAGTTCTGTACTTCGACTACATGCAGAATATTCAATCGTTTCTTGAACTGATATCAGAGCTATCCGTCAGCAAAGTATAAAAAGAGATTTTTTTTATTTCGCCTCTGATATATGAAGAAAATTGATAAATAATTTCATTGCATGCTACAGGACGTCTAAATTGATGACTGTGGATGAACAGACTTTTCCGTCAAAATGCCCATGCCCTCTCTACTGTGTAAGGCTATTTTCATGCCTTGGTAGGAAAATATAGTTCGCTGAAGTGTTCTGAGCGTTTTCTTCCACTACTCTGCTAAAAGCAGTTTAAACAGCTGCAGTGACTGTGAATAGCAATATATTTTTAGCTTCAATGTTACAGTTTTCATAACCGCTATCAACGATATCGTCAACGTTTAAATGAATCTATGACAATATCATTGAAAGTAGTATCTCTTGTTTCCAGCTCTTCTTTCATCATTTCAGTGGAAAAAAATATGATTTGTGGCGTTTCCTTTTGGTCCAACGAATGAAACAATAGATTAATTGCGTTTATTATTCATTCAAAACTGGACATAAAATGAGCGATCTAAGTTCTTGACTTCGCATATTACTTCACACAAGCATTAAACTGGAACGCGACATAACGCAATTTACCAATCACATAGTCGCTTAGTTGCGGATATGACTAAATTGATGTAATTGCTAATACATTTTGTTGACTGCTGTTTCGAACAATTGTTGTAGAAATTACTAAAGGGAAATAATATACTCGTCGTTGAAACTGTGACAAGAGCTAGCCAGGAAATGATTTACACACTTAACTATACTATTCCCCAACCTAATCTTCTGGTCGGACGTAACTTTCTAGAAGAAATTTACAAAGTTCTATTGTAACTTCATGACCCCTTAAGAAATATTTACTTTTTAACTTAATGAATAATTGCTACAATAAAAATATGATTGACGTTTATTTTTAATTATGATTAAGATAAAAAACAAAGGACAATATCCGATATGAATTAAAGGCATGGTCTCCGTGCCGGTGGAGTCGTCTGCTAGAGGAGGTGGCCGAGCGTGTGCCAAGGGACATTTATATGGCGGAGCGATAAGCCCAAAAATGTGTAAATAGGCTGGTCATTTAAGTGTTGAAACACAACGTCGACATCTTTCTAGTAAGAGTGCATTTACAGAAGAGTGATAGAAGAGATTACAAAACGAATAGTAAGGCAAATTAGAACTTCGCTGACAACTTTCGAAGTCCCAAGGAGAGGATTCAGAATGTAATATTTAAGTATCAAGGAGCGTTAAGGCAAGAATGGTTGCCACGGAGAGTCTTGTTTACTCTATTGTGTTGTTCCCCCGAAATCATCTCTGGGGTGGCCAAAAGCAGACATGTGACTAATTAAGAGTGTCTGGCTATAATTGCCAGACTCTTATAACTTGAAAGATAGCAGTTGGGCCTGCATTTAATGTGCGGCTGTGTGAGAATGACCCAATTATCTTTTTAAATAATTATGTCAACCAACTTCTTTATTTCTGCTCATTGTGAGATTTACGTGAAGGGTGGCGAGGTCAGAGATCGTCTGTGTTCCACTCAGGAACACTTGAGGTATTAAACATATCTTACGGAGCCATAAAAGTTTACCCTAGGTTAATAAACATGAGAGAAAATGTGATAATAAGGACATTTTCCACATTTGCGGAGATTAAAGGTTTAGGTAATAAACATGCCCAGGGGTTTTGAGAAGAATTGAATAGGAGACATTTACAAAATAAAGAGAGGTCAAAGCGTTTCTTTACTTCTTTCAAGAGATAATGTATATGCTTGGGCGAAGCAGTGGTGTCAGTGCCACATGGTGTATGTGACACTATGTCGTTTATGTATGTTTTGAGCGATCCGTAATAATTCAAAATTATTATATAATTTAAAATTATCTCGTTTATAATTGAACACAATGTACTCCGAGGATTATTTTGAATGCAGTTTATTTTTAATATTTTTTAGGTTTCAATAGCTGAACAAGATTATCGAGTTGTTTTGATTATACGCAACTTTTTCGTTTCGAATCATATGGTCGTTTCTTCCATTAACGTGAATGAGATGGCAGTTTGCTAATTTGCAAACAGTGCTTAGCTCCAGATGGTAAACCATCTCTCTCTCACTCACTCTCTTTCTCGTCGGTCCTAGTGGTAACCATTCTTGCCTCCTAAACCCACGATCGCGAGTTCGATCCCGGGCAGGATCGATGGATTTTTTTCGAGGGGAAAAACTCTAAGTATGGCTTCCTTCGGAAGGGAAGTAAAGCCGTGGGTCCCGTGTCGTACATTTACGGCACGATAAAGAACCTCAAGCCTGAAAGAAGAGGCCCATGAGCAAAATATGTCGTCCGTTTCAAGCCCTGAATTAAATGGAACGCTGTTGACCTGAGATGTTCAAAGAGCGTCCATATATAAACTCAATCAAATCAAATCAAATCTCTCTCTTTCAAATATATATATATTGTTGAATATACTTATTAACTGATTTAGAAAGTTCAATCAAGTTTTGTATTATCCATATTTCGGTATTTAATTTCATGATATTTCCACCACGTGCTTTCAGCTTAATAAACCAACAATGCATTAGGAAGGAAGATGCTAACACTGCTTACATTCACCATTGTCCAAATTTTTCCGAATTGTATATTCATCTTCCGTTCTTGGCTTACTAACATTTTGGGAATGCCATATAGTTCATCCATATGTCATCTAAACAAAAATCTATTTTTGTTCCGTTACTCCGGTTTTACATAAAAATTGACCTGCTGTTAGACAGTACTATTTCCAGATTGGCAATTGTTTCATTTAAAGCCTAAAATTTTACAACACATTCCAAAATATTTCCCCTCTTAGAAGCCTGGTTTTCTTTAGAGGTACAGGGTTGTTGCAATATTTATTTTTATAATTTCGCGCTCTCAGTTATGCATTTCTGATATGCATAACTGACACGCTGTCATAATCATTTGCAATATACACATTTATTAAACGCTTTATCAGATGATTTAAGAAGCTGGGTAGCATTTTCTCCGTTCCTTCGGATTATTGTGGATGACGATAGCTTCTCAAAAATGTAACTGTGACCCTCATGTCCCCTTTTCTAGTGTTTCTTTGCACCCATCATATATTTCAAGTAAACTTCCCTTGCAGATACGAAAAATCATACATCAGAATTTAATGTAATTAAATAAATAAGCTAAAGGAAAGAAAAAAAGCGCACAGAAAAAATTACTTGCTTCCAGACACCATAAGAAGTCAAAAAATTCTGTGAACGGTGGCAATGCACATAAATCACGTGAATCGACAATAGAGAGGGGACTAAACGCCAGAATTGTATACCATGTTCCGTTACCACAATATAATACCTGAGGTTTTGCAGTAACTTGCACACAAACATTTCATGATAGCATTGTCATAGCATTTCATTATTTGATGACTTACCATGTTGGAAATACCATTATAATTCCAAACAAACGATCCAAGGAGGTAAATTGTGACTGCTTTCGATCATTTTCCATACATTTGCGGTATCATTCCTTAATTTCCTTGGGGAAACTACATTTATTTCTTGACGAATGCTTGTCTTCAGTTACTCTATGTGCATTTGTCCTGTATAGTTTTAGGTAGCTATATAGGGAAGCGGGCTGGAAAATATCGTCAAAACACTTCCTCAATTGATGTCACTGATTCATTGACTTTAAGGGCCATCGCAGAGTGTAATTTATGTAATGCAGCATTATTTGGAACTCGATTATCGTATAATTTCCTGATAGAAAAGTCGATTCTATTCGCACATACAAATAGTAGATAAACACTCGTTGCTGAATACAACACTTAAGACTTATTATTAGCTATATGTTTCTTAGCACACTAAGAACCACATTTGTGCGGTTGCAACGGCCGTTAAACTGAGACTCAGGACGCGATCCCAGGAAGTTTGCAATTCCCTGCCGTGGCCTTGGCCGATAACACAGCTGAACTAATTGACTGACGCGCACGGGAAACTTATCTGCTCGTCCAGTAATTTAAATTTTATAACCAGCGGATTCAGTTAATTGTTTTATAGATGACCAAATCTCAAGAAAACAGAACTAAGATAACAAAACAATCAGCTTGATGTAAATCAGAATTTAAATGCTTAATGAAAACAATTCATTATTCTAGGACCGCCTGTGCTGCCTCAGCAGTAAAAACTGCCGTTAATTACTATTCAAAAAAAATATTCCAGGAACCATGATTTCAAGCTGAAACGTTCCTCTATATGTAAACTAAAAATGGAGAAAGAATTAACTAAGATTTATGTAGTGTATCACTACGTAAATATGTTTTATGAATATTTTAAGTAGTCACCCAACGAACATATAATTGCACCTTAGTGTAAAAAATCATATTGAAGCAGAAATTGTTTTTCTATAAAAATATGACTAGTATTTGTCCCTAGGCAGTCAAAAATGACGTCACAATTTCAACATAATTTTTTTCGGGCAGCGGTTACTTGAAACTGTGACATTTTTAATTTTGCGCTGCGGGGCTTTTTCATTTTTTATTAAATATACATATGTTGTAATTATTTACAGTAAAATATATTTCATACATGATATATTAAATTGGCGGCAGTGTCATTTAATAATAATATTATTATTATTAATAATAATAATAATAATAATAATAATAATAATATATTTTATGTTTGACAAAAGTACATATATGATATTATTCAAGTAAAACACGTTTAGCGCTGGTGGTACCATTTTTGGCATAATTTCAATTGTATGTCGTGAACTCATTTTTATTGATATATACAGTACATGTATTATTTACAAGAAGTAAAGTAGTATACGATATTGTAAAAGTACATTTTATTTTCTAGCAAGTATTTTGTAGCACCCTTTGCTGCACGTTGACAAGACGATCAAGGAGCGACTGTCTGCGGGTAAGGAAGAGGGAGTCAGTTATACTATGGGGTTGAAACAAGTTAACCGCAAACATCAGGGAAGTAGTAAAGGTTTTTGTTTGACAGATTTGAACAAGTTAACGGCAAACATCCGGGAGGTAATGAAGATTATTTCCGACAGTCTGTAATATGTTTTACCACTAACATCCAGGAAGTAGTATAGACAATATAGGAACAAGTTCGAACCTGTTTATTGTGAGATTGCGTTTGAAATTATAAAAAATTGTAACGGTGATGTAGGACGTTTATTTTCATCCACTCTTTGTTATATATAGCGATCCCTGGTCTTATTTCAGTGTTTTTAATGATGAGAGCAGGCGTGCCTAAAAATGGCATTAAAGTGGAGTGTGGGGAAAAATAAATGCATAAACCTTAACACAAATATTTTGGCATTATTTGAATTGTCCGTTGCAAGACTTACTTTATAATCATACCGGGACAGGCGTGCGCTGTCCGCCGTCTCGAAGCTGGTGCGGGGCGTGGCCTATTTTTAGTATATACATGTTTTATTGTGGAAGTAGATACACGTTTTAACTAATGATAAAATAATATATTTTATACAAGTAATACAAGTGCAAACATTATTGGTGGGCAGTTTTTAGTATCATTTAAATTGTCCGTCTCGAGACCGATTCTTTATATTTTTGGCAAGTACATACAGGTTATAATTGTTTACAATGAAGTATATTTTATACATGATATATTAAATTGGTGCTTGTATACTTTGGTGGCATTTTGGCATTATTTTAATAGTTTGTCGGGGCTACCTTTTTACTTATTTTTTGGCAAGTACATACATGCTTAATTGTGCAAGTCCATGCAAGTTTAGCAAGTGCATAAGTGTTTTAATTATTTAAACGAAATAAAGTGCGTCTTACCTTATGTGAGTAGGTAGAGTGTCAGCGAGCTACTATGAATTAGCTGATGGAATTTAAAAAATAAAAATTTGGCAAGGCAGCGAGGTGGAGTGTTGTGATTGGTGAAAATAAGGAAGATTATGATTGGTGGAAAAAATGAAGAGGTGGAATATGATTGGTCAGTATAAAACGCGTTGTGATTGGATGGACGGGGTTCTACGTGCAGTGCCTACCGTTCCGAGGTAATGGAAAGAAATTGCTGTGACTATTGTTTTATTTATTTTTTGTTTATTTTATTTATTTACGGATGCTCTTTAACATCTCAGGTCATCAGCGTCCCATTCAATTCACGGCGCGAAAACGGCCAACAAATTTTTTCACAGGCCTTTTCTTTCAGGATTGAAGTTATTTATATACCTAAATCTATAACAAGGGAATCACGTCTTAATTTCTCTTCCGAAGGAAATCATATTTACAATTTTACGCGCGAAATCATTGATCGACCCTATTCAGGATTGAATCCGTAATCTTGTATCTACAAGGCAAGTATGGTTACCGCTAGGCCACCAGGACGGGAAACCAAAGCTTTACCTTAAAAACACAGTGCGGTTAGGGCGAAGGTCAATGACCAGTTAAATAAGCTATTTTTGACCATAATGTCAATTGCAGCCTTCAACGCACAATGGAGCCGACTTTATACAAAACATTAATAAGACAAATTCTAATTTATGCAGCCCGTCTGAGAACATGCGTCATACATCAGATCGCAAAATTTATACCCTGAATGATTATCAGTATCCTTGAAGTGGCTCCATCGCCACGGGTGGCCGAGGTCATTAAGGCGCGGACTTGTGAGCGGGAGGTCTGGGGTTCGAATCCCGCCAGGACCGTCCTCCCTGACTGAGGTTTTTTTTTTCTCCAGATTTTCCTCATTCCTCATGAATGGCAAATGCCGCGGAGGTACCCTAAACTTAGGCCTGGAACGATTTTTTGCCTTAAAAATAAATACTTTCCCAGTATATCATTTCATGTATCAGTGTCCACAGCCTGTGGTGCCTCTGTACCAAAAACGGGCGTTAAACGCTATTCATTCATTTTAAGTGGCTCCGGTCCAAATTTTTCTACAATCTTAAAATACACTCAACTGAACAGTTCATCACACATCTTAGCTGAAGAACCAAATACAGAACGAGAGAATTAGTAGCGTAGACAAATTCGAAATTTCTTATGATAAACCACTAAGACGTTTTTTGCTATTCGAACACAATTGGCTTGGGAACGGCGAAATCCAAGAATATGTAAAGCACCTTATCAAACATTGGGCATGGCAAAGCTATGGAAATTTCATAGTACCTACAATAATGCACCATACACACTTTGTTGTATAAGGTCTGGTTCTATAAGGTCAAAGCGGTCCTATAGAATAAAAACTCTGATCCAGCATACAGAGAATTATTAACACATTGAACATAGCATAACAAAATATTAATATTACCTAACATGCACTAGTGATAATTACACTAGCTTATATTAGAGCACAAAAATGAAACTAATTACTAACCATTGCAGTAAAAATGAAGGACGTGAAATTCATCACAATATAAAATACTCATAGAAGGAAACATGGATCGACACGGATGTTACAAGTTTTGCATTATTTTAAGAATACCTAACGCACTACTACATACAGTACAGTTGCAAACTAATAGCAAATTTAGACACAAAGCCCATGCATCTCGCTACAAATTTTATATCCTTTCAGCATGGGCATATAAGCCAGCATTCACTTTCGTGGGAGCACAGTGGATTAATGGATCAAGTATTTATTTCTGGAATCCAGCATTCGTTTCCTTCCTGCATGCCCCTTCATTTTCCTCAATGACTTTCGGGGCCCAAAAGTGGCATCTGAACAACGCTCCTACTATTGCTTCCAAAATAGCATGCTACGGTAAATTCTTTATGAATGATCACTGCCAGTTGGAAATTAAATAAAACTATATTAAAAGCTTGTCTGTAACTTGTTCGGAAACCAGAGACTTGAGTAGCTATATTTGTTCCGAGTACGCCCTAACGAACTCAAAATAGCCCTGTATGCAGCTGTACAACTATACGCGAGTGCATGGAAACATATTACTCCACAAAATAATTCTTTTGTGTCGTGTTCAAGTCGATATCCAATAAGAAGCAGGCATTTCATATTAGCTTAGTGCCAAAAACACATACTTGCCATTGAGACAAGCTTGCCTGATGACACCGCGTAACTCTCTCTCGGCTCTCAAGAGGTTAGTGAATGTTAAAGTGGATTAGGAAATGATCTTCCCGATCCACTTTGCTCTCACACCTTGGCAATCTATTTATTGTAATAAAATAGCCGCGATACAGGTCCACTATATTTACGAAGGTTACTAGCTCATTAACACTCGAACGCCCTAGCTTTAAGTATCCCTAAAACACACGTTTCAATTAATTGAACGCTGTCACTTTCTAATGCATTTTTAATAGTTTTTCTCACCAAAAACGATAGAATTTTGCTCATCACCTTCTAGCCTATTGTAATGGTACAGAGAGAACGATTTTACTTCTAAATAGCAAACCAGGTTCCAATCCAGTTGCATAACATCCAGAGTGAGTTTGTATATACTTGGTTTTTGCTCAGTATCACATATTTAACTGTTCTTCTGACACAGGTAGATGAAATTTCTTACTTATCGCTTACCGTACAACTGTAGTAATGTAGAGGGAACAACATGTCTTCTGAGTTGCGAGTCAGGTTCGAATATAGCTTGAATCGAGCTTCTGCTTTCACATATGTTTAATGGTTTTGCATACATAAAACGTATGTTTGTCTCCAAGTTTCTTTGTCTATTCGTTTAATTTGTAATTCAATTAAGTATTCACCACATTTGCTCGTGAATTCTTTTGATAATCTATTATACGGCATTTCAGGCTAAATAGTTTTCAGTAAAAAAGGATTTATTTATTCTCTTATTTCAAGTATATGCGCACGTTTTCTTCCAAAATTAGAAATGTTTTATTTTACCAACTGGTTTTATTCTATAATTTGTAGTAACAAATCATGTGTACCAAAAGACGCAAGTTATACAATACGGGTTATATCTGTACAGAAAGTTGTTATATTGAAACATTTTCAGAGAAGTGAAGCAGGAAATAATGCTGCCTATATTAATTTTATAACCTGAGGCTACAGAGTTATATTTATAAAGGCATTATATTTTATAAGGATAATTGTTATGTATAGGTATAAGAAAATCATTTAGAGATAGGTATAATAGAAATAGAAATAATTTGTAACATACAAAAGAGTTTTGTATACATTTTGTGTAAAATCTGTGAGAAAGACGAATATGTACCTGACTCTCCACTGACTGACCGCTCCTTAGACAAGGCTGAAGAAAGGGTAAACTATCTTTTGTTAGGTCACGAACCTTCTACCCAGGAAATACTTAGGAGTTGACAATAAGAGAAACATGTGGCCGTAACGGGACAGTATTTAACAAAGTCAGAGGTAGCAATAATTTAAGAGAAAATGAAAATGTCAGAACGGAGACGAAAATGTTTTATTATAGGAAAGCCGAAAACACGTGCGTTATCTCCGGGAACATTTAGGACTACAAACTAAGGAAGGCAAAAGATTTTCAATAGAAATCAGAATGTAAGGAAAGGGCCGAAATTTATGACAGCTTGTTCTGGGAAAATTCAAGTTCGTGGGAAGACGTTAGATCAGGGGGGAAAGAATAATTCTAGCCAATGGTCATCGGATAAAAGTTAACGAATCAGGAGAACTTAGATACCAATAAATAATTTTAGGATAGCCAATCACGAACATATAACACAGAAATAGATAAAATACGAGGGAATTTAATTTAGCGAAAGGCGTGGCGATGTAGTAGAAAAACTAGAGTACAGAAGTCAGAAAGGGGATTCAGGCATTCGGTAGAGACACATTAATAGATTCAGAGGGACATTCAGACATCCAGATATTCACTCAGGAAGCCAGTCTAAGTGTGTAGTGAGGGCAGCTACGAGCCGTCAGGAAGTAACCTGCCAAATTATTAAATAAAGTAAATGTTCAAACAGTGCCGGACGTATTAATACACCGAACAATCTCCTTCCCCCCCTAACGACTTTCAAGTCGTTAAAAACAGTCCAAATTTACCCTGAGAACACACCAATCAATCCCCCCTATAGTGGAACCCCCATAATAACTGTTCCAGAAGGTAGACCACAGAACTCTCGCTTTCTAAACGCACTTTCGATCAAATTTGTCCACTTCAGACTGTGTTAGAGATATTCAAAGAACTTGCAGAATTTCAGCTTCAGAAAGGTCACGATTGCGAAAGGGGTGCATTGTGTGCATTTAGTAAATTGCCTGCCCCACTACTAATGTCAAGACGAAGCTCGAGTACAACATTAAAGCTACGTGACAATGAAAAGCTAAGTGAAATTTTAGATATGGATACAACATCTGATAAACAATGACTCACACACTACGCTACGATTGAAACATGTTTGTTGTCCAGTGATGGTTACAGCTACCCAATACACGTTATAAGATACATGGTTAAGGAAGCGGTCAATTGACAAAATCCGGGAACTGATGATAAGTTTGCTATTATTTTAAGAAGTTAGGCTTGAAATGCGGAAAAAAATTCGTGAGCTAAACGTCACTAAAGGGGATTGAAAATCATAAAACCATAGAAAATACTTCCAAAAACAATGAAAATATGAATGTTCGAAAATCAATTGAACGTTATTGGGTGTTCTAGTGTTAGTTTAGGTATATAAAATAAATAATATTCGAATTCCCAAATCTTAAGTTTAATCATTGCTATATTATTACTTTTATTACTATATGCTCAAGGTCTGAATACTAAAATAGTAACATAATAATAAAATATTACATATTAATACAAAAGGAAAATTGCAGAATATGTTCAAACTGTACAATTAACTACTATGCATGCTTCATCTCGTCTTAAAAGAAACACCTTCATCTGTTGCTATATATCATTATCTAGTTACGCAATAGATACATGCATTCTGGTAAAAAGTTATTTCATGTCAGGTAGTGGTTCTTGATGGATGTCATTCTTTACGCTGCACCAGAGGAAAATGCTTATTTAAATCAGGGGATTTGGTAGGTCATCGTCTACCACATCCAATTCATCTTTTTTGGAAATGTGTCATTTACTACTAACGTTTCTTTTGCAGCATAATGAATTGTGACCCATGTTGCTGGTACAACATCCTTCAGAAAATATTCAATGGCACTTTTAATCCCGAGAGCAACTCGCGAGGAAATCTCGTATGCGTTCTTCTGCAGTTCATGCCTGGCTGCGAATAAGAATTCTGACAAATTCCTGCCCTCACGTCGAGCTCAACGTTCCCGAAAACCATGATAGTGGCATTTAAAATACCTTCTCTAGGGAACTGTACTCGTGTGTTCAGAGAACGGAAACCACGAATCAGTCTTGGGCGTAGTGTTATTCACAAAACGCCACCTATCGTGGATAGTCTTTTCTCGTAGATGCTGCATTGCGGTTTATTAATATAGATGAAATCGATCATAACTTATATTGTGCATTGTGGAGCGGCCTACTTTCTGCGTTCGGCTATGGTACGCACACTAGTGGTAGGTAGGATCGTGGTTCATCGTATTCAGCACATTTTGGTTCTTAGCAGGTGTACACGTGTTATTGTTGACCCAGCGTCTATATGTGTAATAAGTATCAACTATCCACATCCCCGGTCTTCCGCCTGTGGTGCCTCAGTAGTGAAAACGGGCGTTAAACACTACTCAAAAAAAAAAAATCCCCGGTCTTCAGTACAATTGGCGAAAGAAAGTGTTATCTGGATATCTTCATTCTGGATATCGTTCACAGTAAACTCGCACTGCAGATGAGTATCTACTTCTCATTCCCTATCTACCATGGACATATCGACGTATTAGGCAAAAGTATACTTCATACCATTTGACTATTATGTGGTTTTATGTAGCTATGTATGTAAATTGAAATCAGTAGAGTTGTTTCTAGCTCTCTAAACTTATAAAAACAGTAATATGTTTTCCTTTAATATAATCACTGTGTTCATGAGAGAGCATCCGTAAAGGCAGCTTCCTGTTTTACTGTTGATTACACTTACGCCACCAGACATAATAAATGGCAGTCAAACTATTGCCTTAACTTTGGAATTCTTTCGAGGCTCCAGTATAAAATGTACCCCTACATATACGTCCAGAGTTTAAATATTCCTATGGCATCAGTAGCAGCTGAGGCGTGGCTACCGCCAGTGCCACCGACTGCTCGCTTTCATACTGGCATACCTTGTACAAAAGTATCACTCTTAGAAGATAGGTTCTTTTACGTTTAATTCTCATACTTCTTCTTAGAATACGATAATTCAGTGTTAGTGAGTGAATTCTCGGACAAGCTTTACATAGGAAAAATAAGAATATTAATTTGAAGGTGGCAGACTATTAAACTTAACCTGGAAGTCAACATTAGCCAAGCATGCAACAATTGCCTACCCAATAACCACTAGAAATTAAGGGTGTGCTGATCGCTTTCATTTGCCTCTCTACTGGCCAAGAAATAAAATAAATAAACAATATCTGCGTACGATCATCTTCACACCTAGCCCCTTTATTAAGAAGTAGTAACTGTAGATTTTTAGTTTTACTTTATTGCTCTTGATTTCACATTGTTCTTTTGGTGCATTAAATACAGATAATTCATACCTAGCTACAATTTCAGTTACTGGAGACTATAACAATTTTACGTATAACTCCACACACTAATATTATTACTACATCAAGAGAGCATCTATACTCTAAGCCTACAATAGTATTTATATTAATTATGTTAATATTAATTTTGATATAAATAATATTATCACTACATCACCAACACATCCATAATCTAAGCCTTCATCATTTACATTAATTTCTAAATATAAACTTTTAATTAATGTTGATACTACCTCATCCGCGAATATGGATTATCCATAGCTCATGCATCCTGATATCCGGACTTATTTTGTACCGGTAAACACAGTGCAGATTACCAAGATCTACAAGACTAAGGCATTATAGCGAAATGATACATTAACTACATTCTGCTCTGGCAGTCAAACAGGAAACCCCGGTTACGAAGAGAAGGGATTCCAATGCAAATTTCCGCAGCACATCAGTCGGTTAGTGTAAATTCACATCTTGCCGGCGAACGAAGTGGCTCTTGTGCTCCCACGCTTTTTCGGCCCTCCCAATCGAAGGAAGGCTTTTTGCGCAGTCACCCTCTCCTTCACTCTTTATATTATTTCACTATTTTCTATCTAACTTTAAGTTTTCTTTGTCCCTAGTATAAACTTTTTGTTCAGTTGAACTACACCTGGAGAACGTAGCTAAACGTTATGGTTCACGGAAGCACTCTTCATCTGCAGTTTTTATTTCTCCTCTTCCAAGGGATGAAAAATTCAGATAGCTATTGTCAAAAAAATTGGCGCCAGACTAAACGTCAATAGGAACACCTGCACTTCATCTCCTTTCCAATTTTGGATCCCCCATAGCTGTCTACATTTCTTCAATCTTTTTCATTCTTCCGAATCAAATTATTCTTCCAGCAGCCCTATACCTAAATCTTACACCTCAGCGTCTCATCTATCACTCTTTCACTGAACCCTTCCCCCTTAAACCATTCTATAGCTCCCACCACATAAAATTCCGTACGTGGCACGGCTGAGCAGGCCAACCCGTTGTCTCATGCTGGGGCATCAACAGTCATCTAAAACGTTCCGCTTAAGTGTTTCGGTAGCATGTCTCAACTCTGGGGAATATTCTCGCATAGTTAAGAGTCGGCCCTGGTGGTATACTAGTAATATACTTGCCTTCTAAACCCAAGAACGGGGGTTCAAAGCCGGCCACGATAGATGGATTTTTTCGGGTGTAAAAATCCTTCCCTTCCTAATCCTTCGGAAGGGAAGTGAAACCGTGGGTCCCGTGTCGTACATTTACGACAAGAAAAATAACCTCAAGCCTGAAAGAAGAAGCCTCTGAGAAAAATTTGTCGGCCGTTTCACGCTCTGAATAGAATGGGACGCTGATGACATGAGATGTTAAAGAGTGTCCATAAATAAATGAAATCAACTGGCAAAGTTGAATGCGACCAACAGAAATTGTGGTTAATATTATCAGTCTACTGCTATTATGTGTCATCTGCAGATACACATTCGCGTCGAGGTCGGCCATAGGATCCTAATTCTTTTTAATTTATAGAAGAGAGTGATCTTGTAAATTGATTACTACATTTCCGCAAGCAGTAACCGACTAGTCATCAAGAACTTTTTTTTAGCCTAGTTGAGTTAAAAATCAGAAATGGGCATCCTTAATTATATAATACTGGGCAGAGAAGCTTAGCTGCAGAAATTCAATCGCAAGCGAACGCTACTACCACTCTACCTGGTTGCAGTCAGTACTGATCAAAACTGAGTAATGTGCAACATTTAAACGCGGTAGTGCATTTCAAAGTAACTGGTGAGCATTATTCTCTACAGCCAGTTCCAGCCCAGTGTAAATGGGACAGACAGTTGATCACCACCGTGTCCCAGTACCGATCTGCTTCAAGTGCACTAGATCGCATGAGTTCTGCACCAGCGATGTTCTTCAACAATGGAAAACGTGCGTCTTGTGTAGGCAAGTGAGTCACGAGACCAGACACAAATTATTCTTGGATAATTGCAGTAAAATGAAAATTCTCCAGGAATGATCGGCAGTCAAAGATACTGGTGAGTGTGTGCTTTCTGGCCTGTATGCCTAGCACCCAACTTGACCGCTACTGCGCCTGAGCACTCCCACGTCTCTGTACTAGGGGAGCGCCGACCTCCAGACGGGTCAATATCTATAGTCACCATCTTCAGTCTTGGCTGAATACTCCTGCGAAATAGTTATTTCCTGAACCTGGATGAGGGAGCAGGCGATAGTAAACTGTTCACCCTCCTAGCATATCTGCTGAAAAGTGGTGGGATCTTTCACCATAAGCCAATTAATTCCTTTTATTTGCTAACCGATGAAATTTTGATGATAGCTGGCTTAATTCTTCGGTTTGTGACATGGAATTCCAAAGGGATTCGCCGTCGAAACATAGCCTAATATAATGATCAAAATCGTAGTGGGACTGGGACCAATTCAATTTCCAAAGAAATATAGCCCTACCATAGAGCTTTGAAGCCACAGCACTGCACATATGAGCTAATAACCCGCGTATCGCGTTGGTCGCCGATCACAAACTTACAGGAGGCATTCCTATCAAGACATCGATTTACTCTTTTTACATTCAAACCACAAAGTAATAATTAAAGACCTAAAGCATAAGTATCCCTAATAAGCTAAGGATAACGGAACAGCTCCTTCCCATTCGGGTGACGTGACTGCACAGGAGAAAGTTGGTACTCCTGCATTTCTGACATTCCTTCCTTCGAAACCGGTTTTAGTAGGTAATCCGCAGACAGTTGCTAAGATTTCGACTTTGGAGTGTATGCTCACCTTGGTGTTTGAGTGAACACAATAAAAATACGCTCGACGTGTGGTCAGTGATGCCACCCGAAGTCGTTTCCCTAGGGAAATGTTGGCTACACAATGGCTGTGGAGCGACTCCTCGATTATTACATAATACACATGCGTATAGAGACCACGTAGCTCGATAATACACAGCAGCAGTGCAACAGCTTTATATCACAATCTTATACAGCACCACTCTACATGTTCGCAACTATTTCTCTTACCCATTGTTTGAACAGTCCTTTACAACTACCACCACCCCGATACAATTTTAGTAAAGATAACTGGAACGGCTTCAAACAATCAACAATATCCTTGCGAGAATGACATTGGTACAACTTCAAATTTTGACTTCACTTAGAACAGATCATCATATACATTATCACAGTATCTATCCCGGTTAATGCCCCATGCAGGACTTATCCGCGGTTCCCGTTCACCAACATGCTCAGAGCAAACGTAATAAAGCACGTCAAAATGTATAAGTACTTCAGACTTCCTGACAAACTGCAGCGCTTAAATGCGGAACTCGGTCAGGCCACAATCAACTTTATCTCTGAGCAATGGGAACATACAATTAAAAATTTAGATCCGAAATGTCACCATGTCTGGCTTAGGGTCAAATACTTATCCAGATCGAAGATGCAAATCCCCAAATTTTACCACAGCGTGAGCATAGATAACGCTGGCCAAACAAAATGCAAAATCCTAGGATACTCGCTTCAAATCACTATGATGCCTGCAGCCTCCTTTTCACTTCCTGCTTCAACGGCAAAAATCTTATTTATCAATAGTGGCTGGATTTTCATACGCTAAAATTCTTGAATTTTTCCATTAAAACTTCAAATATATGCGACAAAATATGCGTTTAAAATCAATGTTTCAACTATTTATGTGAGCTACCAATAATTTTTTTTTTAAATTACACACTCACCCGAGTTTTGTTCGGAATCAACTTTTCTATTAAGATGGTGACGATGAGAAGTTTTAGGTTCTGCAGAACCCTCTCCTTCTGTTGCTTTTTACCAGTTTTTAGCGCAAAAACACATCGTTCAATCTCGCAAAAAGTTACGAGGAACGATTACAAAAGCTACGACTTTCTCCGCTCTGATTTCACTGCTTAGCATTATAGCACTTGCAGAATTTCATGCACTTCATTTATTTGTCACAACCTGGAATTTCAGAAATTTCAGCTTTTTTAACAATTTCACCAACATTACCAGTCACCGACAATTTGGACAATATCTTATAAGCATTTAATTATTCACATATTTTAGTAATGTTTCCTTCCAGTTATGTAATGTCAAAAAGAAGATGAGTGAAATGAGAGGATAGAAACAAAGATTAGCTTCCATTTCTGAGTTTGGGAGGACCTTTGATTACAGTTTCATTCGGATCACACAGTACTATTTGTTTCTAGGTGTTTAGCTTAGTAGACAACAGCAAGCGGCCATGAGCTGCAGCGAGTAAAAACTATTTCTGGGGGAGGGAAATATCTGGTTCCATAGTTTGAAATATCTGTCGTCTATAAGGCTTTATCATGAAAACATTTATATAGAAGATGTACATTTATCAAGATGTGGAAAATTACTTCCGATTTTTCTAATACATGATGCAACCTATGTACAAGCTAGAAGCATCATATTTTTAAACATTATTTAAAGCTTTATAAGGCAATTAGCACTATTGTTCACAAAAATCAATGCTAAGTCGTTCTGAATGGTATCTGGCCTTAGTAAATTTGCTGAACCAATTAAAGTTTTTTTTTTTTTTTTTTTAATTTTAGAGCTATTTGCGACTTCGATTTCTTCTACAATGAGCAGAAAAACGCAAATGGTTCATTTTTTAAGTGAACCGAGCATAAAATTTGCAATATATCATCCTTGGAGATCTGTTGTTTTATCTAATGATACCCATAAAGGATTTTCTTTAACATATTTGCTAATATTTTCATTGTATCGTTGTGTTAAATATTTTTTGTAGCAAAGTTCATTATAAGGCACTTTGCTTTCTTTATAATCTTCAAAGAATTTACATACAGCCAGGTTAGTTAGTTTCCACAAAGAAATATTAGCTGTAAGAGTAAGAATAGCGTATAAAACCTCTTGTAGCCAAAAGACTTCTATAAGTTACAAGGTTACCTTTGTTCTCATTTAATGAGCTGCATTTTGTATGGTATTGTTACTCTCTTTTTCGCATACTCGCGCACTCACACCTTAAATGTACAGATGTCCTCACTCTCAAACAATTGTAAGTTTGGTATAGGTGGTCGTTTATTATACACAGAAGACCGAGAAATCTTCCATATTTACAATTCTTGTCTTTGAAGTTCTCTTTGTGTTAGTTCCTTTCATATATTTCTTTGTGCTGCTTTTCTGGTTCAGTTCCTCCCGCCATTATCTCATCGTCGAGCTGGGTCTTCCTCTGCCTCTTTCCCCCATCTCTGTAATGGCATATGCCCATCTTTGTTCCTGGAGTCCCAGCACATGCCCTTCCATTTCAACGAAAGTGCACGAGTTGCGATGCCCTTTGCACTTATATGGCTCATAACTTATTAATGTTGATTCGGTCACTTGAAGTAGATTTCTTAGCATCTTCCGCTGATATTTCTTATGTTGTGAATTTATTTTGAACCATGTATGGCTTCCGTAAATCATGAGGGGAAACACAACTTTCTAAAATTTAACTTTTTAGACTCCGATTTAAAGACCAATCAGCGAGTATGAATTTCACATTCCAAAATTTGTTCCGTGCTAAACTTATTCTTTCAATTCTTCTTCGCATCTGCCTTGCATCGTCATGCGTTGACTGAGATAGGCATACTGATGGATATATTCTATTCGTTCAACGTTGACTGTGTCGGTCCTGGTGGTGTAGTGGTTACCATACTTGCCTTCTATACCTTGGGAATAGGAGGCAAGTTCGCGGGTTCGAACCCGGCCAGGATCGATGGATTTTTTCGGGCGTAAAAATCCTAAGTATGGCTTCCTTCGGAAGGGAAGTAAAGCCGTGGGTCCCGTGTCGTTCATTTACGGCACGAAAAAGAACCTCAAGCCTGAAAGAGAGGCCTCTGAGCAAAATTTGTCGGCCGTTTCACGCCCTTAGTTGAATGGGACGCTGATGACCTGAGATGTTAAAGAGCGTCCATAAATAAATGAATAAAAAAAAGTTTTTTTTTCTTTGCTATGGCTGCATTTTTAATAATTTTGCAAATGTATTTTAGAATTCCTTCTTGCTCTGCAGTTGTATTTGCCAACAGTAAAGTGTCATCAGAAATCTGAATTTTTTTATGCATATTCGCCATTGCAACAACACATGTATAAGGACGAGCTTTATCTTGAGGTATATAATTAAGATGCCCAATGGTTCCTTTCAGTCTTAAATTCAGTATAATTCTTCAAAAAGAGAGGAGCTCTAGGAAGTCTTCGTGTAAATCATGGGACATTTGGGGTAATGTTTACCGATATCTAAATATTGAGCAAAAAGTTTCTGAAATTGGCCCCATTTCAGAGATTTAATTTTTAGCGTTTTGTTGTTTTTACTGAAGTTGAAATGTTGAATTAATTGGAAGCGATGCTCAGAAAAAAATAACCTTTTTTCACATGCTTGACAATAAAGCGCTCCTTCATCGGTTGTGCATTTCATCTCTAAATTCCTAATGGAAAATGCGCAGTTTCTCACTTGCTCTTATTTTAAAAAGTTTTGTTCTAAGCATGACAACTACCGTACCTAAAGAGAGTAAACGTCTTACACAGATGGCAACTAAATGACAATTTAGGTTTGCAATTTCAAAAGGTGTTTTTTTATCTTCTTGCAGTTCTTGCTTGGTTGGAATTACACCGCATTTTAAAACAATTTTGGATTACGGGTATTTTCCTATACCCGGGTCCAGCGTGACTAAGTACTTAAGGTCTGACAACCTCCCAGAAAATCTGATAATTACCTTATCATGCAGTTTAACTCCAATCTTATTTCTAAAGTCAGTTCTATGAAAAAAGTTAAATTACATTAAGAACTAACATTAAAAAAATAGTAATGTAAGCATGTATGATATGCACCACAACATTATGCTTAAATGTAACAAGTGCTATGAATGAGAAAGAAATTTCAGTATGCGATTTGACTGCAGGAAAAATGCATTATCTTTAAGTTCCGATATTTGAGACTTCTGCACTTGCTCCACTTAAAAATTATTGGGAAGCCTATGAAAATGTCTAAACCTCAAACATTGTTTTCAAGGAAATTTCCGCATAGGCAGTTAAATTAATGGAGATGGTTTTTAATTGTGTTTTACAGCATGAACTTTACTATGTGAGGTAGAGAAATGATATTACACTGCATTTTCAAAAAGAAGAAGAACCGCTCAAGTGCTACTCTCTGATATCCGATACGCTTGTTATATTTTCTCAAAATCTACTCGAAATCGTAATAACCAAAGGCCTCAGCACGCACGTCCATAGATATATAATATTTTATTTTTCCAGACCGGAACACTCCACCGCTTTACAGCTAATCCAAGTCACCTAAAATATCATCTGCGTGTTCAATAGGCGTGAATTACTCTTGGGCACTTTCAGCTAAGAATTCTTGCTAAAATTTGTTGATGCTGTGATTCTCAGACATAATTAAACTAATTTCCCAATTATCCAGAGAACCGACAATTTCTTTTAACGGTGAAATCCGCAAAATCATCTCACACACTCGCCGCAAGCTGGCATCCTGAAACTAAAACTGTTTATAGTTTATATTAGTGATATATCAAAGAGCTCAGATTCAAACTTCTACACTACAATCATGAGCAGTCTACTGCTCTGCAACTCATTCATTAGTAGCTCTCCCCCTTAGACATTCTCTAACTATGGCTTGACAGATTACGTTTTTAACTAATACAAATAAATTTCAGCAAATATTTTAACTCAGTGTACTTAGCATTCACCAGTTTCACATACGCTTCCATCACTCTAGTTCTTTCGTAACACGAGAAACCCTGCCACGAACTTAGGTGTCACAGCGGGCCAAGAGTTTACATTTGTGGAACACATTTCCACATAAAGTCAAAGTAAAATTGTGCAATACAACCTCTGTTCAAGTAAACATGAACAAGGATTTACAAGACCCTTCTCCAGAATATTTTCACGTCCGCATTCCCAGTTACTGCATATATCAAATAACTTCATTTGTTTCAGTAACCGGTTTTATGAATCCTTAACTAAGATTCTAAAATTAGCCCCAATCCTTTCGTCGTGCTCCTTGTTCTGTATAAATCCACCATGAATAAGCACTTCATTGCTTGATCGAACATTATGCACCAACATCAAGGCAAACTAAGTACAGGATTGCCTGGATAGATAGCTCGTTTAATTTCCATCAACTCCCTAGCTCAAATAGCAAGTAATTCATTTCTTTTCGTGTCTTCTTTAAGAAATATTGCTTAAGTAATCGCTGTCTCCATCACCCGGCATATGCGACGATCAATTCCTACTCAGCTCAATCCACGAACTAACCCTCACCCATAATATAACACACTAAGCAATCAATATAATTCATGCATATTATACTAGCTACCAACCCCTAAACAACACTCAGGTCGTGTCATAACTGCTACCCGGGCATATATTGCATACCAACACGCTCATACTTACAATTACTAGCCGGGGTGGTTTTACCCAATACGTTACCTAAACACCTTTTAATACCTGCATCCCATTTACTTGTTAGAAACCTGAACAGTGTGGGAAAAGTGGAAGACCGCCGTACATTTAAAAACTACAGAATAACAAAAAAGAGGTCTATCCCACAGGTGAGATAAATAAAGAACCTCTCCAAAGCAGACATCGCTCCCTCTTGAGGACTTGACAACCGCGCTCCCAGAGTAGTCTAACTTTGCCATGCTACTGCCCGTCATATCTCCATGCAGCCTCAGTCTTATCCTGCAAATTAACAACACTGAGGCTGAATCGACCGACAACCCACATTGGACAGTCTCGCTCTCAACTAGCATCAACAGCTAGCCACAGCTGAGGATGCATATGCGTCCTTGGCCAACCCGGTGCCTCTAGAAGAAACAGCTGCTCGCCTCATTTCACCATTAGCCAGTCAGCACACCTCCGAAGTAAACTAAAGCCCGATAAGTTACACAATTTTCAAAGCAGTAGCCACTTGTTCCGTAAGACTCTTCACACTTTCGGAAACAATATGACCGCTCAAAGTCTATGGCCCTCTACGGCCCAAGTCATCTGTCTGCCCCCCTCTGGTGTATTTATTTTTCTGTGGATGAGGATCACTGTTCTCGAGCAATACGCAAAGGCTGCAGATTCCAGAATCAAAGCACGCCGTGGGTCTCTGTCGAATTAACTCCACTCGTTATGCACAATCTGCTTCAATTGTGAAACTCAGCAGTCTCATACACCGTCGCTTTTCGGTGTCCACTATTGTGGCACGGATGTACCGACCTATAAAACTAACCGTCGCTGGTTTTGCGCTGCATTTTCAAACGCAAACTACTTAACAGCCTAAACCATTGTACTGTTTCTTTTGGTCCTTACATAAGCATATCTCCAGTTATTAACCGCACATAGCCTAACCATGCTAAAATACCGCATGCACAAGAGCTCGAACAGTCACCTATCCTCACCGCTGCCTCACCAACCTTGAGACCTTCAACTTCAGATCTTGCATATCTCTACTGAACTATCAAGCAAGCAAGAGTACACAGAGAGCAATAACTTTCAAGTTTCTGGGATGAAAATTTACATCTTAGCTTCTTTGAGATACCTTACATGAAGCAAAATGCCAGCATCAGAAACACAGCTGAGAGCATTAAATGAAGACTTCAAGACCACAGCAGCCTCAACACAGACGTTAAAACACCCATAGAACTGCTCACAAACTCACTTCCGTAACCACTATACGTACCAGTACACTGGATACCAAATAGAAGTTTTGTGTATAGTATGACCCTTTTTGCCACTATTATAGCTTCCAACATTGTCACAGAAGTTTGTTATGGTTAGGTTATTACGCACTTTAAATCATGGAGGTACAATATAAATTTATAATGAACTAGTTATATTCTAGAAAAGGGGCTAGCATTTTATTTAATTATACGTCTGCTATTTGTTTTATTTGTAAAACTTAAGATATTAAATATAGAAAGTATAACTAATCACAAAACTCAATGGGTATTCATAGTACAAAAGTTCTGCATTTATAAATAGTATCCAGACACGAAGTTCTGAAGTAATAAAGAGCAAAAATTTTCAAATTATGAAAATTGTGCTATATTTCTCGCCGCATCATTAATATCTTATTTATAACTTTACTTTACCAAAGAAAAATTATCTGAAATTTACAAAATAACCCAAATTTGTCCAATTTCAAAGGGGTAATGACTACATATATTGAAAAGCATAGATTTACATTGTTCTTGTCCGAGCTTTCTAAAATACTTTAGAAAGCTATGTTGGAATGAATAAACGAGGAAGTAATTAAATGAACAAGAAAAGGTCTCAAATTTAGAATCTATGCAAAACCATGATTATGAACAGAAAATTAATAAATTTACAATGTGCACAGAAACTAAGGTACAAAAAGTGAAAGACTCCCTGAAATGAAGAGAGAGTGAGACAGAGAGAGAGAGAGAGAGAGATGTCAGTTGTTTGAAGAAAATGTTATCTGATAAATCAAATATGCACAAAGCAAAGAAAAGTTCTAAACGTTAACCGAACTACACGTAAAAGATTTGAAAGGAGTAATTCTTAAAAGGGTTAGTACATATTTTAAGCTTATTGCGACTTCCATCGGAAAGTAAGGAAAGCCAAAGATGACAAAAATATTGACTTTGTTACAGTCTAAACTGCAGAAATATAGAACACAACTACAAAACATCTAACACCAAAAAAAAATTTCATATGGTGCTCTTATTATAGAAGGTATCAATTACTTTTCTTTCTATGACGGAAGCTATCCTTCCTCAATCAGTATAACAAGTGCAGTGAGTGGAACATGGTGTTCCTTACAAGGTTTTCATTCTTGCCTTCCTGAATCTGCAGTGACCATTGGCCTATAACCAGGATTTTCTATAGCTCTATTATTCCGCAAAACGTATCTAGTAGTGACGACACATAACAGTAGCAGTGAATCCTCACCATCAGTGAAACCTTGCCTCTTATGCAGAATGCAAACCGTCATCTTCAACATTGTTTTACCTAGAACGGAATAACATTGAACAGTAGCTTCCTTCTCTAAATAGTTTAACAAGCTAGCCATATCAAGATAATTTTATGACCTGAAGCAATGGAAAGCTTCTTAATTTCCACTGCAAACTTCTTTGCCGTCATTATGCTTGCTTTTCCTTTTTCTTCGCTTACTAACTAATGAAAACTCCGTGTGGGTATGAATGTATGTTGTTTATGGATTCTCTGAGGTATCTGACAACCCCTGTGTAATGAGACGCTACATTCCATGTTTTATTTGCATCAGTCAATGTTGCTTGTAACTGAATATGTAATATATCCTCATGCGGCATTATTTTGCTGAATAGAGTTAATTAGTAAATTAATTCTTCATCCTTCGATTAAAGCCACAAACCTATCGCCAGTTGATAAGTTTAATTATATGACATTTTCTCCAAAGCCGGCAAAAACATTTAAGCTCGCCTTATTCCCAAAAATAACTTTAATAGTTCTGATTTAAAGCTAATCGCAGGACAATTCAGAAGGATGACAAGCTTTGTGGTGGGCTTGAAGAGTTTACGGGGAAAATGTACATATGAAAAAAGAACAACACTCTAAGGATTGCTTCTGTGATGCACATTGTTCCATAGCAATTAATTAAGCTCATAGCTCAGGATAGCAATGCATGAGTTCGCACTAAAGTAGCCTTTATATTCCTTGATTTCTCCCCTCGCCCTTTTAATACTATTTACGGCAGTTCCAGCAAATGATGCGTGCTTATTTAGTCACAAATAGTGTAGGATGCAATAGCATCTATGCAGTCACCCTCCGGTTAAACATATCCATAACATGTTTCAAATGGCACGATTTGAATGAACTCCACACCACTCCACAGTAATAGACCGTTCTATAGTAGAAAGGAGCGCCACACTGATATCATTTTTCGGCATTAAGCGCGTTGTACGCTGCTGAATGTGTAAACAATGTTTTTGTTCTCAGTAACCACTGGTTCTTATATCTGATATTATTGGTAGGAAGTCTACTTTCCTCGTGTTGTTTCATGGTGAATTTCAAACATATAGCTCAACATTTCATTCTGAATTGTTCTGGAGTACCTATTAACACTTGGGATTAGTTCTGGGTTTTCCCAGATTCCTAAGAAAACGCCCGGATTTTCATAATTGCTGACCTCTCAAAGTAAATACCACACAAAATTTAATCAATGGATAATTTTGGATAGTACACAATTTTCTTTAATCTGTTGATTTGCATTTCAAATCCACATGGTATGCACGACTTGACTGTGTTCTTTCTTTTGCACTACCGAAGGAACTGAGATCAAAACGCAACATATTCGTTTTTTATATACCTTCGTGCTTTTTTTAAAAACAATGTATGAGACTGTAACGTTTACCCAAGCAATGCGTATTTTAGAGTCACAAAAACAAATGGTATCATGACATTTTCCATTGTACACATAGTTTTCTTATATTTGCTTTCCAATTTGCTATAAAATAAAGTTCATGTGTTACTGTATGGTCCATTCAATTTTTTTTTTTCATACTGCTTATTAAAAAATGTTCTGAAATTCTTCGTTAGTATTACCATGTTTTAAAAGATTTTTCTTTCACATTCCGTTCCATTCCCAATAATCAAAGTGGTTCGTTCATTATATTTTTGGCGTTATATTCTCTGTTTTCATTTGGGTAGTAACGCAAAATAATTTTCATCATCTTAAAATCATGCATTCTATCTACATGGTTCTTCTAATAGACTTTTTTCCGTTGTATTTATTTCTACTAGCTATATAGATTTCAGGTAATTATGTTCTAATAGGGAATGCTCAGCCACTGAGCGCAGTAATCTAATTTCCCACTATTCAGAATCACTTTCATGGGTTTCCCCCCCCTATTGTCAATGCTTCACTTGCATAGATATCACCAGATCTTATAAAATGTTATTTTTCTCCAATCACTATTAACCTCGGGATTTATTATTTCATTTTCATGCTAATTCTTTTGCTTTAAATAGAAGCATTTTCAAAGTATTTATTTTCATAACAAAATTCAATCAACATACTTTCATTTGTATATCAACTTCTATTTCTACAATCAGTACTTGGCCATCTGCATATACGAATGTAGTTTATATTAGCAGTGAAATTATTTTCTGTATGTTTCTGCCATTATTACTGGCTTCGTCTGTATACATACTAAAGGAAATTTTGCTACAGCGAAGAGGCTTATTTTGCTCTTGATACAGTTCTATCAATTTCATTTTTAAGGGATGAATGTTATCAAATTTGACAATTGCATTTGGATATGTTTCTCTAATTTATTTTAGAAGATGTATTGATGTACATATGGTTATGTACATATGTATATATATATATATATATGTGTGTGTGTGTGTGTGTGTGTGTGTGTGTGTGTGTGTGTGTGTGTTTATAAACAGCATTAAATCCATGTAAATCACTATAACTGGCACATTGTGACTTAGTGTCTTTCTTAAATATTAGTCAAATGTGAATTCAAGTTCATCAGAGATACCATGGCAAGTGATTTGTAGTTTGAAGCAACTGAACCAGGAAATAATTACCAACCTGTATAATGTTCGGACTAGAAATGAAACTCTAGCTAATCAACTGAATACGGAAAGATGAAGGTTAGCCATAGGTATGAAGAAAACACTATTACTGAGTTGCAAAAATGTAAAGAAGAGTTTAGTTTACCGTGACATTATATGAACTAAACATTCGTAAACTAGAGAATATTATTTATTGTGCCCGGAGAGAGAAATATTCTTTATAGAATATGCTCAATTTGAAGGCAAACGAAACACTAAAAGGATGGAAACAGCGATGTAAAATAACCATGGTCATTTACCTTGATGGTGAATCCATTAATTCAACTGACGAATCTCAATAACATAATCATGAACTACTTGGAGATATACATCGCAGAATGATCTCAAAGAGGTTGAACAGAAAAGAAGTAGAACTGAACGACTTGGCTCAGATGGTAACTCTTGTAACTTGTACTCGGGAAGTTCAAGGTAGTGGCCGGCTAACATAGCTAAAGATTTCCAAGCTTTTCCGCAATCCATTTTCAGAAAAGGCAAATGTCAGGTTAACATTTCTCTGCCCGAATTCGCCTTTATGCGTTTTCTGCGTTTGTGATGCCTTCGAAGCATCCTGAAATTGTACTGGTCACGCATTCATGAAATCTGTCAGTGTATGGGTCCATAGATGAATAGTTCGCGGACAAGCCAAAGACCGAGGCATTGACTTGTAAGTTAAAGAGAGTGCTCTAATATCGTAGGAATGGAAACAGTCGAAAGAAAGCGATAAATATCAGATGTGTGAAATAGCCGATTAACCTAGTTCGAAATTAAATTGCCAACAGAAAAAAAAAAAACACAGTGTGATGTGGAATTAATTTCTTTTAACTTTCGAGCTAGACGCAATAAACTGCTTCTTTTGCCAAAATCCACAGCGGACTTATGGTCAGCTTCGAACAGAGTTCCTGTGAAGACACCGAGAGGTGCTAACTTTATTTTGGTGAATGACGTACATAGCAATATCGTGTGCTTTTAATTGGAAGACCATTTGAAGTATCTGGGCGAGCTACATTTTATTTTGGATAGGATTTTCTCCCATTGTTCTAAATGTTTTTATCACTTTATTTCACTTCATTGCTTGGAGAATGGACATTATACTTCTGGTGTACATTCTTGTGCCAGGAAAAAAATCAGCTGGAATTTAGATGCATATCGGAACAGAGCAGTAAGCTAAGAGTGCACATCAATCCAAAGGAAATCGGTAGATTTCGAAGAAGTGATATATAAAGCTGCAAAATCACTGAGGCCTCGTGTTTAAATTTTCAGGTGTCGCTTTCACATGTTGTGGGCATGGTGACGAAACAGGCAGAAAGTAGGTCTAAGCAAAGAATATAACATTGGAAAACCTGAAGTTGGTATCTAGACTTTTACCACTGGGAGTAAAAGATATATTATTGAGGATTTCAAGTTTTGGAAACCTGAAATTAAAAAGTTTACAATATTCACCGATTACTTGCTTGACGTTTATATATTTTAATATTCGAAGTCCCGTCCCAGAATGTCGGCATCACTAGAGTTGCTGCAATGCACTATAACGGCATGTAAAACTTTCCATGTGCATTTTGCATAAAAGTTTTAACATTCCAGACCTTTTTGGATACTCTGATGGCAAGATAAATCCGTGCAGAAATATGGTTCCAGAATTCAGCTGAATTAAAAATATGACGAATCTGTGCTATGAAAAGTGGATCTTCACAATTGCGAAATTATTATTTAAGCGTAATAACACAATATTTCACTGCACATTACACAGTTACAACAATCACCCCAAATGAAACACTAATAATAACAATCTAAGTATAATCGACGAAATGTTAAACTCAGAAAACAGAAGAAAACTAATATAAGAATTATGTGAAAAAATAGAAATCACAAAATGTTAAAAAATGGAATAAAATACAAAAGTAAAGGAAATTAAAAAGAGTTTGCGATGAGAGATCAGTCCCTCCAGATGTATCCTGAAGACTTCACTAAGAGCACGGAAGATTTTCTTAGTACCTCTCATCCTTCTCTCTTCAGCCCGGCTCAAATGACTAAACCTGACATGATTTAGGTGACTCGACTCAACTGTCTAATGTTTGTCCAATGAGGTGAAAACTACTTGCAATGCGGTGGGGAAAATTTAGATCTGAAATTAAACTTGGTTCAACTGGTCAACACCGTTTGAAACACGAGACGTTTATGGACATGGTATCCAACCCCAAGACCAGAGAAAGAGGCCTACAGTAGCAACTTGGTTGAAAACAATATTGACCACAATTCAACATTTCCCACGTTACATATTGTCATCAGATTAATCACATTCAGAAATAAAATGCTCGGAAATAATTTTATGCATATTTTGCCTTGAGTTTTTATTTTTCTCGATCAAGAATTTTCCTCCTCCTGAATTTCCTGAAAAAAGTGAATGTATTAATCACAATTCGTTTCAGAGATGCCTCCCAAAAATAATCAAATGAAATTATAAGTTTTCCGTGAAACACTCAAGGAAAACGTTGAGGAAATATAAGAAGAATGAAATTGTTAGAATTTATTTACTAAGCGTATAATCTGCAGGCATACAAGAAATAAGAACTACGTACCTATTTATATTTGTAAGTAATGCATATATCATTTCTAAATCATTGACAAGCGAAATGGTTGGACATGGTGCACTGAACTCCTAACAGAACATACTTCCCTGAAAGTATTATTTTAAACGTCAGTAAAGCTGAAAAACAGAATGACCGGTATCAATCTCGGATTAAAGTGTGAGGTAAAGTATCTTTCGTTTAACTACATGTGTATAGTGTCCTCACTCCTAGAGGCCAGGAGGCTGGACACATGTTCAGAATTGTTTTCGACGTAAATATAATACATTTACACGAATGAATCTTTCTCATAAGACAATATTTTCTACAAAGATATAAAGTTTTGCTGTTGGCTAATCTGGTCAGAGCTTCATGGCTTTTCATATATATGTTCATTCATTGCTAAGCCGCTCTTTATATATATATATATATATATATATATATATATATATATATATATATTTGTTTGTATAGTTTAACGTTCCTTAAAACAAACAAGGTCTAAATAGGCGGAGAATGTTTGATGAAGCGAGTGCGTAAATGAACTCAGACCTCACAGCGCTTAAAGTTAAGTGACATTCATCTTTACAGAGTGATGAAAAACTCCGAAGAAACCCTTACCCAGGAAACTGACATTACCTGTTTCGAACCCGCTTAGAAAAAACATGAATAAGAGTATTCTGTTGAGCGTTTAATATTTTAACTTTAATTTACACATTGACATTTAAATATATAATAATACAGTATCATAGACTGATATTACACGCAATTTGTTACCTTTAACTTTTAATGCAGCTAGCTGGGCACTAGATTTTAGCTCAAGCATTGCATATTAAGTATTTTATTGAAGTGTACTAACTGAACACATTATTCATTTAACATTTTAATAAGTAACTGATGAGCAATTTCAGTTATAAATATCACGATAGTGTAGTAATGTATTTTTAGAGTATTAGTAAATTTTGCCGGTTTTCTATATCTATGGTGCTCTTATCTTTAGCATTCTATTTTCCTTCATTAAAATATTTTAAATCAATAAATGTAATTGACGACATACATGTATTGAGCTTGAACAAGTAGTCTTAGAAATAATGGAAAGAGGGAGGAGTATGATCGATTTCGTTGATGAACGTGATAAGGGCCAAGTTGAATCTGCGCAGTCGGATTTGTATGTGCTTCAATAGGAGAGTGATACATACTTCTTATTAATTTTACATATACTAAGATTTCCGTATCTTTTTTCAATCACTTAAGATAAGATAAAGTAAGAATAGACCTGATCAAAATCAAGAGTGCTGTTAATGAAACAGCAAGCTGTAAACCCAGACCACCGCACTGGGTAAGAGAGGTAAAGACGCCAACGTTGGCGGTCAGTAGGAGGTAGAGAACACCTCTCAGTTTCTTTGAAGTGATCAATTGTGGCCCTAATAACTGAGCTTACATACATTAGAACTCTTCAAGACAATCATAGTGAGAATGAAAAACGTATAGGGACAGGATATATGAAACCTCCGAGGTGGAAATTACACTTCCATAGAAGTCAGAGAGTGCTTGCTTTGACTGTAACTGCAAGAAATCGTAATTTCAATCTAAGACATTATTTACATTAGTAGACAATTTTAGCGTTCCAGCAGAAATCCAAGAAAAGAATAAACTACGAAAAACCATCCACTCCAAGACAGTAACCTTTCCATCTCCCAGGACAAATTCATTCAACGATAATCTTTCCCTTTTCATTAGTTCTTTGTCTGAACTAAGTTTAGTTAGAAGAAATACTCATCCCAAAATAGTTTCAAATGTACAAGTTCGTCTTTCAAGAAGCAATAGAATTGAAGTAAAATACCGATCACTGATAGGCTGAGCTATTTTATGGTACACCACCTCTTAGGCAATATGTGATGAACAAACCAAATTCTGTGGGACTGAAGAGTTTTATTTTGGCACTTCATGAAGTATTGGGATTCTATTTCTTCGTTTACCAAGATGCATTGATAAGATGATGCCAAGATACTTAAACTGATGGGCATCCGTTTTCAGATCGCAGCATAAGAAAATTTGTTTTAAAAAGTTTTACATATTAGAAGAAGGAATAGCCGGTGATCGGTATTTACTTAAATTCCATTGCTACTTGAAAGAGAAAATTAAACAGTTGAAACTGTTTTGGAATGCCATATTCCTTCTGTCCTGAAATCTAAACTTAGTTGAGGCAAAGAACTAATGAAAAGTGGAAGAATGTCGTTTAATGAATTTGTCCTGGAAGATGGAAAGACTACTCTCTTGAAATGGATAATTGTTCGGTTTCGGTGACATGCACATCTACTAATGTTTCGTCTACTATAGAGTAAGGGGGCTGGTACAAAAAGGTAAGGAATATGCACAGTTGCGTAAACCAAAAATTCACTTCTGTATGTTACAATTCAATAGAAGGCGTGCATTTGTGATATAGAAGGAGTTTACACTATCCTTTATCCACCCTGACAAAATTAAATACTCAATAAAATGTACTTCCATTTTATTGTTTGGTAATTGTCAATTCATGGTTAGGATACAAGATATGTCAGGAACTTTTGGTTACTAGCAGAAAATCTGTCATGAAGCTCTAGGATTTCAAATGGCCAATCCCCGAGTTATTTGCCACTGCCAACAGACGCGCTATTTATTATTCAGACTGAAAATGAACACCTTACACCAACGCATAATAAATAACAAAACCAACTACTATCTCAAATAAAGATGCAAAGAGGATAAAAGCAAACACTACTTACTTACACTTACTGCTATGCACAATCAATGACAAGAACAAATGAACAGCATGCCGAAATAAAATCGTCAATTCAGAAATAAAATTCAGCTGTTTAGAGTGCAGCATATTTTTGTGCATTAGAAGTGAAAGACGATATCTTTTTCATTGATACAGAAGTGACGTATGAATTTACAAATAATTTGTGTGTCTGATATCACGTCACTCATTCTGTTTTCATATCTCCTGTATTGCGTATGTAATGCAATTTACTAATTTTTTTCAGATATATTAATAAGTATAGGATGAATATCTGTGACCTAAAAATCTAATATATATGCATGTATTAATTTAAACCATATATATGCTTAAATAAAACTAAAAATATGACTATTATAAAACACATGTTCAACATAATAGTCATTTTATTTATGGTAATAGATTGCACCTACCATACCGTTAAGTTTGCGGTTTGTGACATTTAATTCTTTTTAATGACTGTTCAAGTATAATTTTTTGAAAAGTAGTTCATTAATTGCATTCTCTGTCGCAGAAGATACAACTACAAAATTAATTACATTACCCAATAAAACAATGCATGTAAATACTATTTAAGATAGGTGTTGTTTCAGTATAAATATTTATTCCTGCTTTTAGTCTTTAACCTCATAATTTACGGAAGAAAATAGATAATTTTATTGTAATTTTAACCATTCCCTTAATAGAATTCCATTTTATTTTATTTTATTTACTTATTATTTATATTTATTTTACTTCTCTGTAATTGATTATCGTACGTAAAAATCTACGAAGACTACGTCAGATACAAGATCTCTTCAAAAAGTATCGCGAATTTTCAATTTCCGCGGGCTACGTACATTCGATTTTCGGTTGTTTTGTGGCGTTATGTTGGTACTCATGTCCCTCACTTATGTTGACAAGCTCGGCCATTTTGAATGTTCAGTTAATTGTTGACAGCTATTTTGCTTGGACGTGTTTTGGCTCGTCTTCCATTTTTGCCTATTCCAAAAAAAAAAAAAAAAAATGGAACAAAGAATCTGTGTCAAATTCTGTGTGAAAAACAAAATTAAGTGCGCGGATGCATTCCGGATGTTGACTGTGGCATATGGTGAAGCTACCTTGGACCAAAGCAACGTTTATCCGTGGTACAAAATGTTCTCAGAGGGTCGAGAAGATGTGAACGACGAAGAGCGTCCCGGACGCCCGAGCTCGTCAACAACAGACGAAAACATTGAAGAAGTGAAGAAAATAGTATTTGCTAATCGTCGAATCACCGTTAGAGAAGTTGCTGAGGACCTAAATATATCGATTGGCTCGTGCCATTCGATTTTTACCAATGATTTGGGCATGAGACGGGTCGCCGCAAAATTCGTACCAAAGTTGCTCAATTTCGACCAAAAACACCATCGCATTAACGTTGCTAAAGAGCTGTTGAACTCTGTCCGCGACGACCCAAATTTGCTCCAGAGGGTCATAACTGGTGTCGAATCATGGGTTTATGGTTATGACGTGGAAACTAAAGCTCAATCATCCCAATGGATACTGCCACACGAGCCAAGACCGAAAAAAGCGCACCAAGTTCGGTCGAATGTGAAGGTTTTGCTTACAGTTTTCTTCGATTGCAGGGGCGTGGTGCATCATGAGTTCTTGCCATAGGATAGAATGGTCAATAAGGAATATTACCTGCAAGTTATGCGCAATTTGCGCGAAGCAATCCGCCAGAAACGCCCGGATTTGTGGAAGAACAAAAATTGGCTTTTGCACCATGATAACGCCCCTGCTCACATATCGCTGCTTGTGCGCGAATTTTGGGGCAAAAACAACACACATGATACCGCAGCCACCGTACTCCCCAGAACTGGTCTCCTGTGACCTTTTTTTTTTTTCCCCCCCCAAAACTGAAGAGGCCCATGAAAGGACGACGCTACGCCACGATTGAGGAGATAAAGACGGCATCGAAGGAGGAGCTGAACAAGATCACAAAAAGCGATTTTTTCAAGTGCTTCGAGGATTGGAATAAACGTTGGCACAAGTGTATAATATCTGGCGGGGATTAATTTGAAGGGGACAAAATAGATATTCATGAATAAATAAATACTTTTTGAAAAAACACAAAATTCGCGATACATTTTGAGCGGACCTCGTATATTTGTAAAGGATAGCGATTTATAACAATAAAGATACACCAATAACATATACCATTAACGTACCACTACGTTTTCCCGGATTTTTCAAGCATGGGCTTGCAACTTGTGACTGATCAATTCACTTAGTCACACTTAGTCAAGTGAAAATGAGGGCATAATGGTCAACCATATTCTTGGTTCAAGGGAAAGAGAGATTAAAGGAACGTTCTTGCAGCTGGTAGAAAAACTCTTTGCCCCATTTTCACTTGCTTTTCTATTGTGCGGTCAATGATGTTTTCCTGTAGAGAGCAAATCGATATCTTTTATCTGCCACATACCAGAGATACGTCCATATAATTTTTCAAAATATAATTATTTTACAGATATTCTGAAAAAAATAAAAGAACCTAAACTTTAACCACACAATTTTGGATTTCATAAAATAAAAAAGAATTTCCCAAATATAACGTTCAAATGGCTTCTTTATAAATATGCTCTAAATATTTAAAATGGCTAAATATGCTTATGCCGAGGGTGCTAAAAATGTATACACACTTTCACAGAAGATATCTGTTTAATATATTTCAAAGTTCGACCGGAAAACAACAGTAATGTGTAATATGATGTTCTGTGATCAAATTGACTCTCATACATTATAATAGTGTTACTATGTGACAGGTAAATCAACAATTAACAAATGAAGTCATGGTTATCGTATGATGTTCTGTAAACAGATGTGACTCACATTACGTTGCTCAATCAGTAGTTCAACGTACTCAGAAATGTATCGACGCCGATGGTGGGCATTTTGAGCAACTGTTGTAACTGTAAAAGTTTAAGATGATTAGTGTTCACCATTTTCTATTTGTGTTAATGCAGTTTGGTTATGTTAACACAGGTTTTTCTTTGCTTCAAGTGTGTATACATTTTGGCACCTTCTATATATAACAAATATAACTTTATTTTCATTAGAATATTGAGAAACATTTAAATGTATTTTAAAGCATCAAATAAAGATTACAAAAGCGTTTCGTAGAAATGCGCCCTCAATTAATAAATAAATAATAGTTAAATTAATGTAAAATGTGTCTTCGTAACATGGAAAAGTTATTACCGACACTACCTTGAGATTTAATATCCTGACCGATGGAAATAAGAACAATACATAAATTTTGTAGAAATAAAATATTTGAATTGTTATTTTATGTGTATATATATATGGATATACTACATTGTAGTTATTTAATTTTTTCTTTGGGATCGATTATTTATTTTAGCTATAATAATAAGTGTGATCCATAGTATATTTTGGAGTGCGACGAAGGTCTAAACAGATTAGAAAGTCAGAGCTGTACGAGAATGACATTATATTGTAGTTGATAACTACAGTTTAGTGATGTTATTATTCATTTATATACTTACGATTTCTAAATATACATCGATATTGTAATCGACGAGTAACATCGCGAAACGTAGCGTCCACACTGTTTATTTCAACATTTCTTGGCCACACCAATACAAGTTCGTAAACAAAAGACAAACTGTTTTCTTTTTCTTTCTATTAAAAATAAATCGCTCCCATTATATTATACTCTTATGTAATCAACAACTAAATATGTAACCCTTCACTATGACTTAGCCACCAGTATGCATAATTTTTAATCTTGGCAGAAGCAATGACTTCACTCCAACATTGACCACTGCGTAATTGTTCGTTCTGTGAATTGTACAAAGTGAGCAAATTGAGAGTTTGCCATGTGCGGCAGAGAACTGCATGGGCGCTCAGCCTGTACTCACGGCCGTACTGCAACACGGATCTGTGCTTTACCAAATTAAAGCTTCAATACTGAACGCACCGTTTAATAATATTACAAAAACCAATCACTTAAAAAGACATGTACTCCGTATCACCGAGAGTGATGTAAGAACTGCTTTCCTTTGAGAACTACTTTTGTGAGCACTGCCCATCGTTGTATTCGTTTATTTTCTCGGCACTCCACGTTTTCTGGAATTTTTATGAATCGCAATGCAAATCGGAACTCAATCATCAGGGAATCGAATAATTTCCTGGCAGCATGAGCAGATTCTGTAACCATATGCGAATCTAAAGAAACTTTTGTGAAATAGAATATTAAGACCGACTATTAGCCACAGCTTTCTTAGCACAGTAATGTAAACGTGCCGTTTCAACAGCTGTTAAACTCAGAAGGATGACGTTCTCCCCACGAAGCTCGTGATTCCTGGCCGTGGCCAAGGCCGACATCGCAGCTGGGCTGACTGGCTGACTGGCTTACTCATCCACTCGCTCGCAGGGAAACTAATAATCTGATTACCCAGTGTTTAGAGTGATGGGTTGCACATTTTGTTATGTTGCTACTATCTTTTGCATACATCGTAGTAAGAGACATACGACAAATGTCAAGGGGAAAAAAATCAAACCAAAAAATATGCTCATTGTAAACGAATACAATTTCGGGTTTCATTAGCAAATGTTGGACCTGTAGTGTTAAAATGCCTTTTCCTAAATTTGAGGAATTTAATCACAAAAAACTTAATGAGAGAAAGTTCTGAGTGCCTAGAAGATAAGTAAGTGTGTGAAATATAATGCAGTTGACACTACATGTATAAGGCTTACAAAACTAATTCATAGGGAACTGCATGCTAGTGATAGAAAAGATATTAATAAGCGACACATTAAACACATTAGCTGGAATATATCAAATGTTCGGACATCAATGCCACTAACTTTGCCTAAATTGTTAAATAAAATATCATAACGTCATAAAAAATGTAAATTTGAAGCCTAGTGAAAATACAATTTTAAAATAACGAACAACAGAAGGTGAATATACTAGGGCTTTTTGCACCCTCAAACGTAACTTATCTACAAACTTTATTCATGGAAGGGATATTTAAACAGCAGCAACATTATTCCATCAACTATTTGCAATTTATGGCAAAACCAATGATAAACTATGTTCTTAATAAATTAACGCTCAACAAAATTTTAGTTCAGGTATGCAGAAACCATCTTAATTATACATTGAAATTAAAGTAGCATCCATATCGCAGTGGAATCCTCCCGCTGAATGTAACGATTCAGGGATGCCGATTCCATCTTAGGCAATGAAGGTACAAAAGATACAGCAACTGGATTTGGTACAAACATATCATCAAATAATAAGAAAAGTAATCTTTTGAATTTTGTTTTTGGTTGTGGTGGCTGTATTACCGAAATTTAGTGCCTCTAATACCTATTAGTAAAAAATGAAATTATTCTTGGATTATATTGTAGAAAATTATATTTCAGATGATGCTACATTTTAAACTGCGATATTTATTGATTTGGTTTATTTACGGATGCTCATTAACATCTAAAGTCATGAGCGTCCCATTCAAATCAGAGCGTGAAACGGCCGACAAATTTTGTTCAGAAGCCTCTTCTTTCAGGCTTGAGGTTCTTTTTCGTGCCGTAAATGTACGACACGGGACCCACGACTTTACTTCGCTTCCGAAGGAAGCCATACTTACGATTTTTACGGCCGAAAAAATCCATCGATCCTTCATTCCCGATACGCGATCTTGGGTTTACAAGGCAAGTATTGTTACCACTACACCACCAGGATCGACTAAACTGCAATATGGGTTGATTTTATAGCACTGCTATTGTGAATCATTTCGCAAAAATGAACCGTCTATTGAATGGTAGTCATCGAACACATTTCAATTTCTCCAAGAGTTATTGGGCACACATTCCAAAACATATATTACATTAATAAACAAAGCCAAAATAAATAAATCCCTTTAGATAAAGAACATTTTCTCAAAGCATAAATCTTTGCCTTATAGCTAAATAATGATTATAAAAGACTGTGGTTTATATCGGCTGATGCTTACAACTTTTTGCATATTTGAAATTAAGCCTAACTAATGGCTAAGAGGGCATTTTAAACAGTTTTAAATTATTTTTACTTTCACACATTCTGAAATTAAAAGCTATTTTAACTATTCCACTAACACAGATACTATATATCACCTTACATACCTACTTTATAGTATTGCGCTTTGCGTTGTTGCCAGTCCTATACGTGTAAATAGGAAGGGGGTGTTGGGTGGCTCTTTAACTTAAACGTAAACCCCCCACAAATCAAAATTAATGAGAAACAAACAAACTCCTAATTTGACCATACTGAAAAACTGCATTTTATTAATTTTACCGCGGACCGCAACTTACCATTACCGTTGAAGTCGTGACGACTTAGCACTTCTCATTTACTCCCATACGGGTTTGTCTCTTTACTTCAATTAGCATTCATATTGACAGCTCCTTCCTAATAATACTCATTACAGAATTTGCTAATGGAACTTGACCAACAGCGTAATATCAGTACAAATAAAAAGTGCTAAACGTGATACTTTTGTTTCTAAAACCACTCAACTGTTCAGTTAACCTATAAACTGTATATTAACTACTCTTAAACTGAGATATTTAAATTTGTGAATTATATTTAAAGAAATAAATGTTAAACACTGCAATTAATAAAATAATCAGAGAGTGCATACGTTTTTAAAAACAATTCAAATATTACTATAAAAGTTCGTCGTAATTCGGTAAGTTAAACCAGTAGAAGTAATTCACAGCTGAAGTATAGAAATAAATTAGATATTCATTTCATAATATGCAACAGTGAAAATATCTCCAACATTCATAATATAAATTAGCATTTCGAAAATGCACAAGACATAGTGAAGAATATACATATGTATTTAGTATATATGTCCAACTTCAATGTTCTCCTAACTCTGGATTTAAAAATACTTACACTATGCATATGCTTATCTTGTATTATAATTTTTATCATGACTTTGAGCAAATCTGTTTTAATTTAGTGTCTAATTCCGTATTTTGGTTAAAAAGATGTCTACTTTCATCCCACTACTAATACCACAGTTATATGGTTAAATTGAGAGAAAATTAAAAAACATGTTAATTTAAAAACTTAACACAAAGCTAAAATGCTTGCTCTTGCAGTTGAAGCTTTTAAAGCATGTATTTACAATGCCTTATCATTGTAACGCAATAGGCTTCCACGGACTTGTTCATTAAATAATTCTGTTCTTCTGGCGACCACGGTATCATGTACGTAAAAGATAAGACATTTTGCATAGTGCCCTATAATTTACATTTAATTTATCATAAAAGTGTTAACAACCTAATGATTGACCTTGCTTGCACTAGAAATACACTAGAAACGTTATACAAACGCCACATATATTCTAACTGTATATAGTTTAGCATTTGCTAGTTAATAAACATTTATATATTTAAAATTGCACATTCGATGCATCATATTAAACTATTTTCCAGCGAATTTTTAACGCCCGAATTTGTATAGTCGATAGCCTGCAGGCTGGCCATTGTTGCGTGGCGCGCATGGTTGAGCGGAACGCATATTTTTACTGGACATATATTTGCTGTTATATTCATCAGTTACATTTACGAGTCACTCTAAACACTTCAGTATTGCGGAAAAGCTCGTCAATAGTGGTAACTCCTTAGCAGATATTTAACAGCACTTGCTAAGTGCATTATCTGGTACATTTTCTCAGAATATTAAATGATATCATTACAGGTACACTATAAGCATTAATATAATTTTCAAAAAAAGTTTTTAACAATATTATATGTTTTCTCTTAAACATTCTAAAGCATTTCTCGTTGTTTTTCATCTTCTGCAACATAATCGATGCCTATAAAGAGAAACTATATTAATTGTTTTATTCAATTATTATTGCGTTAAATTCCACAGAAAGGTCGTTTTCCCAAGCATTCTTGGCTACAACGGTGTATCGGAGTGGTCATAGAGAATAATATAATTTATCACTTATTTAATAAATCATATTTAAGTAGCTATGAACGGTAAAAAAATCCAGCTACTGCTCTGTCACTGACTACTACAATATAATTGGCTTCAAAACGAGAGATTTACCTTGTACGTAGCTGGTTATAAAAGGCCATTGTTATTAAATTTTGATTCTTTGCATTTCATTAAAAATGTGATTTTTTTATAAAAGATAAGCTATGTATTGCAATCTTGCTGATATTGTTGAAGGAAGTGCATTCTCTCATTCCATGTTACTTTCTTCCTTTCTTTCTGTGAAAGATGCTTTTTTTTTTTTTTTTTTTTGCGAAATATTTACAATAATATAAGTTTAGATGAATCGCCTTTATTGTCACTTAGCACGTTTCAAGGATCATTAAATCGCGATGGGGCTATTAAATATATATAAACGGTTAAGTGCCATTTGTGATTTCTCGATAACTGTTTTCAATAGAAATGCTTGGCGTAAGAATTCTAATTTCATCCAGTTTAAATATTAATTATGCCAACAATGCTGACAAACATTCACGCCGCCCCATACCATGAGGGTTATTTATTAGCCCCATTTGTCCTTCTATCTTACTAAAGGAGCCTACTGACAGCAGAATTCCTTTAGATTATGTGGTAATTTTGACTCTTTCGAAATAATTCAAGAAATCCAAAGATTCTGAAATTTTCTTTAGGTGTTTGAGATAATATGTTAAAGTACGTGTGCAATAAATTAACCATGTTTAAAATATTTACTACCTCATTCGTGTTCATTTGTCAACTGTAACAATTATGTTATATAAACGGATTTGTATTCGTCCTCTTCGGGACCGGTAGACGCAATACAGCACTTTCTGAGTTCTTACCTTCCTAATATCATTCAGTTCACTCCTCTAGGCTGTTCATTTCTGCCACCATTCGATATGTGAAAAGCGCATACAAGTCTGCGCTTATAAGAGCTATGATTGATAATGAACGAATTAAGCCACTTATGTCCAATTCAGGGCTAGGGCCTGTGCAAGCCTCTTTGGATTCTCATATGGTGAGCTGGTCCATATTAGCTATTGTTCCTATGAGTTTGTTAAATATACAATGTATCTTGTTTCAGGAGTTTAACATCAATTTAGCTAGTACATTCAAGTGCCGAGTCTATTTAGTTTTAGTTTTTTATTGTTTGATATCACGAACTTAAATTGAGAAATACAGAGTATATAATGAATATGCATTCTGTTATTTGTCCAGTGCTTTGCTCCAGTGTATCGCTCTATGCTTCAGTACAACTGGACAGTACGCCAGTTAAGTCAATCCTATACAAGTTTGCAACTTCAAAAATGTAATTGAGGTAACATCTGAGTTTTCATCTATGGAATGAGATTTAGGGGATAATTCAACTATTGCTTTAGCGTGTTACGTCTATTGCTGTACTTCAGATAGTTTTGTGCCTTTTATGAAGAATCCTCTCTCTATAGAAGAATAGTCTTCATAAACATTGTGAGATAAATATCTGTACAAATTTTAACTAAACTTTACTATACTGGAACCGAATCCTTTCTTTGTAAGCCTACTTAAAAGCCAGAGGAATTCAGTAGGAAGCCCTAATTCACAATGCATTATTCAAACAATATCCAAGCTTTTGCCTCTCAGGTAATCTAAGCATAGCCACTATAGCCTAACTTTTCTTGGAAAATGTCTTCCTCTCGCAGCATGTCTTAGAACAGTCCCTTCGAAAAGGCTATGCCGCCAGTAGTAAAGGCCCGCGAGGAGGGTTAAATGGAGTTACACTGCCTAGGTCTTCTACCAGATGAAAAATTGGCGCTAGTGTTTTTTTCGGTGACAGTCACTGACAGGCGGTGGCATGTCAACGCAGGATAGTTACAGTACTGTTAGCAGAACTTGGGGAGAACAGTGTGTTAAGAGGTTCAAAAGGACCGTTGAAGGTTAAAGTAGTGTCTTTGTCTGAGGGATAGCTAAGAGTTAGACAGATAGTTGAGGAATAGCAATGTCAGTGTAAGGATATAGCTGCCTTCTACGCTCTTGGGACGCGTAGTAAGCCACCCTGGGTTCATCATATAAAAGGTAACTTTATTAGATTAGATTATATAGTAAAAGAACAAATATATGTTAACATACTTTGATTCCTAATTCGTGTTTTAGCTGAACCTACCCACATATTCCCAAATACCCCAGGATTCCCACGATATTAGCCGATTTAACTAAAACAGAGCGATAGCTTCACAAACTCGCGACAGTTACATATTGGAATAAGGGGGAAATACCAAAGTTTGTGGTTTTATGTCATAAGGATGTTTCATGACGATATATAACATATATTATAATATAACAGTACAAAAATGATAAATAATTTGCAAGTACATACATAAATGTTTTAATGGGTTATGTAAATATAATACTTGAGCATGTGTCATTTGTCAACAATCAAATGAAAAGTAGTATTAGATAAATGTCTACCCACTGTTTAACTAAATTAGTGAAATGATGTTCACTTGGGTTGCAGGGAGTGATTGAAGGTTATTAATTTGGGAAAAATATAGTTCTTTACTTTATGTAATATAATTGTTTTATTGTGGCGTAATTTTTCAATTAATTAGGTGGCGTGGATAGGAAGCATAAATACTAATTTATTTTAATTATATGAACATTAAAAAATATTCAATGTTGACTTACCGGAGGCCCATTGGATAAGAAAGTGGAAATGAGGAGTGTGAAGGAATAAGATAGTTTGGAATAAAATTCATGGACGGACGGGGACCAGTGTGCGGATTCCAGCGTGCTCTGCCTGGGGTCCAGAGAAGTATATTGCGCAAAAAAAATAAATAAATAAATAAAAAAATTAAAAATTAAAAATTTAAATTTTTAATAACAAACAAAAATATTCAAAAAATATTAAGTTTGAAAAATCTATTTAGTATTTAGCTTCGCAGAAATGAATTTATACTGTGAAAAAAAGACGTTATGAAAAAAATAACTTTTTAATATAAACAAAAATTCATATTGGAAGCATAACATTAACTTCGAAAACAAAAACAGTTATAGAATATTTAACTTTGAAAATAATATTTTATGTTGTACAAATAATGTTGCATTTAAATATTTCCACATTTTGATGTACACAAAAATTCATATTAGAAACAAAATACTAACTTTGAAAACAAAAAATAACCATTTTATAAAAAATTACATGATGAGAAAAAATATTCACTTTTGAAACAAAAAATGTTATTTTCAAATTTTGGGAAAAAAGTTATGCTGTGCAAGAAAATGTTATGTTGCAATTAAAATACTCATTTTGAAAACAAGTTATAAACTGTGAAAACAAAAACAAGTATTTTATCAACGTAGGACGTGAGAAACCAAATATGAACTTTGAAAACAAAAAGGACTATTTTATAAATAAAATGTTAACTTTTAAAATTAAATAAGATCTATTTTATAAAAAAGTACATATTGAGAAACAAATATTAACTTGAAAGAAAAACTAGTTACACTATTTAGCTTTGCATAAAAAGTTATGTTATGTAAAAATGTGTATTGCTATTGCTGCTGTCAAAAATCCATATTAGAAACAAAATATTAACTCTGAAGACAAAAAGCAACTATCTTATATACAAAATATTAGCTTTGAAAACAAAGAAATTCAAGCACAAATGTTAACTATGGCAATAAAAATATTAAAAAATTTGACATTGTGGAAAAGTATTATCTTCAAAAAAATGTGTTTTGTTGCAATAAAAATTCCATATTTGAAACAAAATATTAACTCTGAAAACATAACTAAACTATTTTATAAACAGCGAAAAAGAAACTTTTATAAAAAATATTAGCTTTTAAAACTAAAAAGAACAATTTTATAAAACATACATGTAGAGAAACGAAATATTAACTTTGAAAAACAAAAAGGAACTGTTTATATACAAAAGTACGTGTTGAGATAAAATATTATTAACATTAAAAACAAAAAGGAAACTATTTATACAGTTTAACTCTCTAAAAATTATATTGTGCTAAAAATACATTTTAAAAACAAAATGTATCTTGAAAACAGAACACAATTTTTACAATACATAACTTTGGAAAGAAGAATTTGTGTGAGCAAAAAGATAACTTTGGAAAAAAAACTATTTTACAATACAAAAGTGTATGTTGATAAACAAAATAAAAACTTTGAAAACAAAAACAAACTCTTTTATTAACAAAATATTAATTAAATTTGAAAACATAAAATCTACTTTATTAATAAAATATTAACTTTGAAAACAAAAATAAACTATTTTTAACAAAAGTACAGCTTGGGGAATAAATAATTAACTTGGAGTACACGTTTAGAAACAAATTATAACCCATGAAACAGAAACAAAAATAGTTATTTTATTCAACTTTGAAAAATCTATGTAAAATTTCTAAATTTACACTTACAAGACAGGTGAAATCTAGTAGCGCTTTATATTGCATGTTAACACAACGAGATTGTGTTAAAGGAAAGATTGGGGGAAGAGAAAGTAGGATATAGTAGATAGGTTGTAACACGCTGACATGAAACGTCACCAAGTAAATTAAGTTTAGTCTGAATAGGCTTGAACAAGTTAACCGTGCCTGCTCCACTAGATTCCAGAGAGCAAGATTGTGCACTTTCAAGAACATATAACGTCGTCAAACAGGATTAAATGGGCAGGGCATGTTGAATAACTCACCAAGCAGGCCGAAACCTATATGGCGCAACTATGTTAATCCATTAATCACAAGGAAAACAGAATTCTGGGAAGTGGTCAAGGTTACGCGGACATAGATTAATGAGGGACTGAAATCCACATTTCTAATGTTGTAAGTACTGTCAAATTAACATTTAAATTACCCTGATGCCAAAACAATTTTCGGAATTTTTGCTACGACACAAGGTTTAGAACTTAAGGAAATTTAAATTTATGAGGGACTCGAACCCCAGACCCTAATCACCGGTAATGTCACATTAATATTTTAGCTACCCGATGCCAAAACACTTGTCGGTTCTCTACGAAACATGGTTTTAAATATTCGCGGACTTAAGGTTACGCGGGCCTCAAACCCACAACGATCAGGTTAATCGGTTTTCCAATACTATCAAATTAATATTTAAGTTAGCCTCAAGCCAAAAAATTTTGCTTGTTCTCTACGAAACACGGTTTAGAAGTTACGCGTACTTAAATTATGCGGGATTCGAAACAACGACCATAGATTTACCAGAACTGCCAAATTAATATTTTAGCTACTTCCATTTCAAAATACTTTTCGATTTTTCTCTATGATACTGGATTATAAATTAAGTGCACTGAAAATTATGCGTTACTCAAACAGAGGACCTTTGGTTTAATCGGATTACCAGGACTGTCAGATTAATATTTCGGTTAGCCCGATGCCAAAATACATTTTGATTTTTCTGTACGATACACGGTTTAGAAGTTGCATGGCATTAAAATTATGCGTGAACCGAACCCGCAACTGGGTTAATCGGGTTACAATACTGTCAAATTAACACTGAAGTTACCCCAATGTCAAAATGCTTTTCCTTTTTTCTCTACGACGTACAATTTAGAACTTACGCATTAATTGGTGAACGAGATGAGGGGGATGCCTCAGTAGCATTGGTCCCGGAGGGCCAGGTGCCCTTGATGTTGTAATGTAATTTTTATGTGATTCGCCGCGGGACAAAACTACTGAAGTATCCCTCTCATATCCTTCCGCGTTTAAGTTCGCATAGTATCCCAACTGTGTCGTAGGAAAAAAAACACACAAAAAAAAAACAGAAATATTTTGGCATTCGGTAACCATAATATTAATTTGACAGTATTGGTAAACAAATAGTCGCGGATTCGAATCCCGCATAAATTTAAGTCTAATTAATTTCTAAACCGTGTGTCAAAGAGAAAAACCGAAAAGTATTTTGGCGTCGGGGTAACTAAAATATTAATTTGACAGTACTCGTAACACGATTAACTTAATTCAACACCCTACCACCTCATAATTTTAAGTCAAAGTAAATTTTAAACCGAGCGTCGTAGAGAAAACCCCGAAGGTTTTTTTTTTTTTTTTTTTTTTTTTTTCCATTTGAGTAAGTACAAATTAAATTTGACAGTACTGGTTACCCTAAGACCCAAAGGTCGCGGATTCGAGTCCCTCATAACTTTCAGTCCAGTACCTTCTAAACCGTGTATCGTAAAGAAAAATAGAAAAGTATTTTGACATCCAGGTAATTTAGTTATTCATTTGGCAGTACTGGTTACCCCTATGGTCGCGGGTTGGAGCCACGCATAATTTTAAGAACGCGCAACTCCTAACTGTAGAAAAGAACCTAAAAGTGTTTTGGCAACGGGATGCTTACATATTAATGTAACAATATTGGTAGAGGGCCGCGGGTTCGAGTCCTGCATAACTTCTAAACCATGTGCCATAGAGAAGAACTGATAAGTATTTTGGCATCGGGGTAACATATATATTAACTTGACAGTATGGGTAACCGGATTAACCCATTGGTTGCTGGTTTCATCTAAACCTGCTCCGTCCTGGTGGCGTAGTGGTAACCACATTTGCTTCCTAAACCCAAGATCGTGAGTTCGATCCCGGCCAGGATCGATGGATTTTTCGGGCATAAAAATGCTAAGTATGGCTTCCTTCGGAAGGGAAGTAAAGCCGTGGGTCCCGTGGCGTACATTTGCGGCACGATAAAGAACCTCAAGCCTGAAAAAAGAGGCCTCTAAGCAAAATTTACTGGCAGTTTCACGACCTGAATTGAATGAGACGCTGATAACCCTTGATGTTAAATAAACGAAATCAAATAAGAAGAAGAAGAAGAAGAAGAAGAAGAAGAAGAAGAAGAAGAAGCCGCATGTCGTAAAGCAAACCCGAAAAGGGTTTTGGCATCAAATAACTCAAGTATTTATTTGACAGTACTGACATTAGGATCGTTAGTCAGAGTCCCTCATAAATTTAAGTTCGCGAAACCTCTTCTACTTCCCAGAAACGTTTCTTGTTTGTGACATAACCAGTTATGTTCACTCCAGACGGTCTCGACCTGCTTAGTGACTTAAGACACTCATGACCTGCCCGCTTCATCTGTTTGGTGACGTCATATGTCCTTGAGCGTGATCAAACTTACTTTGCAGAACCTAAAGGAGCAAATGAATAAATAATGAATGAATAGTGTTTAACGCCCGCTTTTGCTACAGAGGCACCACAGGCTGTGGACACTGATGATACACGAGATGAAATGATATATTGAGAAAGGATTTGTTTTTAAGGAAGGAATCGTTCCAGGCCTACGTTTAGGATACCTCCCCGGCATTATTCATAACGAATGAGGAAAACCTGGAAAAATCTCAGTCAGGGGGGACCGTACTCGCGGGATTCGAACCCCAGACCTCCCGCTCACGAGTCTGTGCCTTAACGAACTCGGCCTTCCTGGGGCGGTACTTAGAGGAGAAGGCACAGTTAAATTGTTCAAACATGTCTATACTAAAAACGTGACGTCATATCATATTGTGTTACAACCTGTCTACTATACCCAAATTCCTCTCCCCTTAGTCTCTCCTTGTACTCCGTTTTCTCAAAATGCAACAAAGTGCTACAAGATCTCACTTATTTTGAACAGGTGTAAAATTATATATTGTACATATTTTTTTTCATAGTTAAATAGTGTAAATAGTTTATGTTCAAAGATAATATTTTTTGTTTCCCATGTACTCAAAGTTAATAATTGTTTTCTCCACATGTACGTTTGTTCATAAAATAATTATTTTTGTTTTCTAAGTTAACATCTTTTCATAAAATTCTTTTTTACTTAAAAAGTTAATATTTTCCCCCAACATCCATTCAAAGTTAATATATTTGTATGAACCAGCACCTTTGTTTCATAAAACATTTTTTTGGTTTTCAAAGTTATTTTTGCACAACATAAATTGTTTATTATCAAAGTTATATACTGTAAATATTTTTTCAAAGTTATTATTTTGTTTCTAATATGAATTTTTTTCGCACAACATAACTTTTTTTTTACCAAGCTAAATAGTGTAAATATTTTTTCTTTAAAAGTTACAATTTTGTTTCTGAACATGTACTTATGCTTATAATTTTATTAAATTTTTGTTTACAAAAGTGAATATTTGGTTTATAAAATGTTATTTTTTCATTTTTAAAACTAATATTTTGCTTATAATATATTTCTTTTTGCTTTCAGAGTTAATATTTTGTTAAAATATTGATTTTTCATTTTAACGTAACCACTCTTTGAACAACAATTACTTTTTACAAAGTCAAATAGTTCATTTTTTAAGATAATATTTTGTTTTTAATATCCACATTTGTATATAAAATAGTACTTTTTTCAAAGGTAATGTTTTATTCATAAAATAGTTCTTCTTTGTTTTCAAAGTTATTATTTTGTTTCTCATCATGTACTCTATAATTTTGTTCTTCCAGAGTTAATTATTGTGGTTATAAATTAGTTTTTTGTTTTCAAAGTAATATTTTTTACTAAAAAGTTTCTCAGAATTAATATTTATTTCCAAATGACCTAAAATACATTACTTCACAAATAACACATGGTGATGGTCATGTATAATATACCGCCACGGTGGCCGAGGTCGTTAAGGCGCGGACTCGCGAGCGGGAAGTCTGGATTCGAATACCGCCAGGACCGTCCTCCCTGACTGAAGTTTTTTCCAGGTTTTCCTCAGTCCTCATAAATGGCAAATGCCGAGGAGGTACCTAAACTTAGGCCTGGAACGCTTCCTTCCTTAAAAATAAATCCTTTCCCATTATATCATTTCATCTCATGTTCATCAGTGTCCATCGCCTGTGGTGCCTCTGTAGTAAAAACGGGCGTTAAACACTATTCATTCATGTATAATATTTACCGCTAATTCATTAAAACATTTATGTATATAGTTGTATGTTATTATAATTGTGTTATATACCATGATTGTACTTGTTCAACATATGTGTAAAAAATAATATAATAGTAAATCCGATGGCCAAAGTGAATCTAGTCCGTTAATTTACAATGCGTTTTATTCTGATCAATCATATTCCTTCCCTTCATCTTCTAAACCAATCACAATCCTCGTTATTTCCACTAGTCACAACACTCCAAGTGCAATATTTTTAACTCTTTACATTTCACCAGTTAGTTTTTTTTTATTGGTGTTTTCGCCTGTTTTTATTATTGAGGCACCACAGGCAATTAATCAATTAGCTCAGTAGCTCACCGACACCCTATCTATTTATATCACGGTAACCGAAAATTTATTTTTTTTTAAAATAATTAAAACTATATGTACTTGCATTACTTGCACAATGAAACCGGCCAACCTCCACTGAAATATAATATTTAATGTACTATAATTGTTAATGTGGATATGTGTACAATACGGCATAATGTTAACATGTGAATTGTACGTCGAAAAATAGAAAGCCTCTGGAGCATTTTTAAAGGTAGCTTTGAAGCGCATTAGGGTCATAAAACTTCAGAGGAAGAACTCAGCTTTTAAATGAACTGCCGTTTGAGGGTAAATAAATTGAATTCTAAATTCGTTAGGTCTCTGAACCCGACAGACGTTGTAATGTTAGCCTTTAAACTGGCCAATGTCTACAAAATGTTTTAAGGTTTCAAAAAATATCAAGTTGGACTTGCGACAGGTGAACTTAAACCCGCCAATGGAAAATGTATGCTTGAACTTTTAAAAATATACGCGAAACTTGCGCGTGACAGTGTGATCCCTTGGAGTCATTAAGCCAACAATTATTTGATTTTAATTTAATATATAAAATAGCGTTTTCCCTGTTCAAGCTAGCAGTTATAAGATTAACACCGATATAGATACATTCAGTTCGACTCAGCTAGGCCGCTTAGCATGCATTATAAGTTCGATGTTGCTGAGGCACGCAGTCCACAGAATCAGCTCCAACGCAGATAATAAGTTCTACTTCGGACGCGGGCTTGCAGTTCTGATACATCATTTAAGCAGTTTTCATTTTCACACGCCACAGCACTCTTCTGTAAGTTTCACACGCGGCGAGAGGCACTTGTGGTTATCCTGATTCCGACGCAGGCACTCAGTTGTAAGATTTACACCGCGATGCTCACAGTACACAGTTTCACTACAGATCCACATGCAATAGCTAAGTTTGTAGTCGAAGTAGCTAAGACAATCGTCAGCAAAAAACCATAGGACGTGAAATATTTTGAACATAATAAAATACCAAAATATATACCAGTTGAGTCAGCCGTCCCTTCCTTTTTTGAAAGATAGACCACACTTCTAAAGGCAATTGCGCTTTAAGTCCATTTTCTTCTACAACTATTAATTGGTGCTTTTTAAATAGAGGGAGGCTCAAGAATTAGAGGAAAAGCAATTTAATGGATACAAGGTACTTCGCACTAAAGTACAACTCAAAAATATACGACTCGTTTACTGAAAGCTGATTCCGGGTTTCCAGCTGATTTTACACTTTAATGTAGGTACAAGTGGTGTAGTGGTAACCATACTTGCCTCTTAAACCCAAGCTCGCGAGTTCGATCCCGGCAAGGATCCGTGGATTTTTTCGGGCGTAAAAATCCTAAGTATGGATTCCTTCTGAAGGGAAGTAAAACAGTGAGTACCATGTATATTTACGGCATATAAAAGAATCCCAAGCCTGAAAGAAGATGCCTCTGAGCAACATTTATTAGCAGTATCACGTCCTGAATTGAATGGAACGCGGAAGACCTGAGATTTTAAAGAGCGTCCGTAAATATACCAAATCAAAAAAAGAATTAAATTGCTGTATAGATAGCCACACAACTGAGTAAATGAACCTATTATATGAGTCTAGTTTCAAAATCAATTAAAAATAAAATGCGGAATTTTGCAATTAAAGACAGTATAGGCATCCGCAAATTAAAGGCACGCATATATCCACAATGTACGCTGTAGGGTCAAGACATGTATGGTATTAAATACAGGTTTATTTAAATTTTGGCGTAAACTACGACTCGTACATCTCTAATAACATACCTAAGAGCTTATATAATCTAAATAATCGTGTTAAAACGTCCAACAAAATAATTAAACACTCTTAAAAGGCTATAATATACAAGCAAAGCATCGAGAAGGGACCGGAGTCTGGCTTGCCCTATCTAAAGTTGAGAATGTGTGCTATCACTCTGTTCTGCTGTATATCATCATTTCGTTTTTCTTTCCTCGTTAAGGCTTTGAAATCAATATAATGAATGATACTGTAATTTTAAGACCCTTCAAGCTTTTATTGATATTATAATTTTAACAGTTCTTGGTTGCATTAAATGTATCATGCAATAATAACTAAGCATAACAAACTGTAATTTTAAGTAATATTCTGATTATTTATAGGTATGCTAAAAATAACGCACTTGACCGGTATTCACCGCAAAGTAATGTAGACTGCCTTCACTCCTCAGGCGTATGCTGTCACACATAGTCCTTCGCTGTACATTCGACAGACGAGTATGTTGATATGCTCCTTATCCACGGAGAAGCGAGAATGAATGCACAACCAGCTCAGCATTTACCCCAGGAGAAATGGCCTAATAGACAACCAACAGCAAAAAACTATCCGGAATGTTAAAAGGCGTCTGCGTACAACAGCGTCACTTAAAAGTATGCCTTCTATTAGCGACGCACCAGCAACACCCGTTGCGACATGCGGAAGCTGTTTTGAATGCCATCCTGAATAATCCGCACACTAGTAAGCGACAGTTGCACAAGCGGCAAACATTAGCCAGTCTTCTGTGGTGCCAATACTACGTGCTAATAAGTATCATCCGCATCATTTGCACCTGCACAAGAACTTCACTTGAGAGTTTTCGAAGCTGGAGTGAACTTCTGTAGGCCAGCCAAGTGGCAAATGATTTGGCGTTCTTATCCAGAATCCTGTTTTCTGACGACTCGAGATTCCACAATGAGACCTAAATCGCCATACTATGCGTTATTTGAGTGTTGACAATCTCCACTAGGTTAAGTGAGACAGCATTCAAAGTGCAGTGGGATGTGAATGTTTGGTGTGGAATCTTGAATGATCATCTTACTGAATACTTAACAGAGTATTTCTTAGCACTTAACAGAGCACGCTGACTGCAACCTCTCCGCCATGAGCTCCCACTGTAACTGGAGAAGCGAATAATGAAGTGGTTTCAACACCATGGTGCTCCACAGCACCGGCCAATGAACGTGCACTATAATCTAAATGCGGCACATTTTGGTCATTGGATAGGAAGACGAGGACCAGTCTCCTGGTCAGCTAGGTCACTGATCTAACACTACTAGACTTCTTCCTCTGGCGTTATTTAAAGTGACAAGTTTATGCAGAGGAGCCAGAAGATCCAGAGGGTGTTCGCCAACACATTAGGGTGACCTGTAGATCTATTGCACCTTCCATGTTAAACAGAGTCAGAATTTTCATGAAAAGCGTGCTCAGGTATGTGAATTAACAAAGAATATCATCAGTTCGAGCACTTGACTAGAAAAGTCGTATTCGGCAATAACAAACAAGTGTAATCAAATGTGTATACTCCTTCATCAAAATGCACCTATCTCGCGTTTAAACGCTTATACACCTGTAACTTATCAGCAATAAAGAAACAATAATGAAATATTAAATACAAATAAAAAGAAAAATAATTGAAATTTAAAACGACATTGACACAATGTTAAACATATTAGTTTAAACCAAAATTGATTTATGAATATTACAACACATTAAATAATAAGTAGACATGGGTGGCTCGAATCACCTATACTACACGCTCGTTGCAGATGAGATATTAAGGAACACGAGTGTTTGACAGTAGTTAACATAATATGAAGTATTTGTTGTCACAATATACATTTTCAGTTTTACAAATACTTCATTGGTGTCAGTTGTCTGTTACGATACTGTATCATCTGCCATAGTATTAGTCATTTCGCTAAGTGTGGAACCTAAGATATCCATGTTGCAGAATTTGCGTACATACCATTGAGACAAATGTTTTCATGTAAGAATATAAATGGCGCATTGCATAAAACTGCAAAAATAGTTACCTACCCGGTATTTATATACACGTATCATGTGGATATTTACACTATTGGATTTCTCTTCCAGTTCTGTTGAGTAAAAATCAATAAAATAGAAGAATTCACCCTGAGAAAGTGTTGTCGATGAAGCGTAGGCAACAACACCGAAGCGATCATTCATCACTTTACCAAACCGAATTAAAAATTGGCATCACAACGCGATGCCACTCGACGTCGAAAACAAATCGCTACAACCTGGGGTACTTAGCCGGAGCCAACTAAACCAATTAATCATTTCATTTCATATTATCATCATCAGTATCCACCGCCTGTACAAAAAAATAAAAAACCGAAATAAATAAAAATAATGGTGATATATTTTAAAATACAAATATATAACACTCAGAACAAATAAGCTTAACTAGAATGAAAAAAATATAGGTAGCCTCATACATGAAGAATAAAATTGACCTCGGATGACAAATACTGCCACTTGCCCCAATGCCTTGTCAAGTTTGTCCAGTATACTTTTCTCGTAGATCCAAGATCGCGGGTTCTATCCCGTCAATGGATTTTTTCAGGCGTAAAAATCCTAAGTATGGCTTCCTTCGGAAGAGAAGTAAAGCCGTGGGTCTCACGTCGTAGATTAATGGCATATAAAAGAACCTCAAGCCTGAAAGAAGAGGTTCTGAGCAAAATTTACCGACCGTTTTACACCCTGAATAGAATGGGACGCTGATAACCTGAGATGATTGAACTGAATGTTAACGCATAGTTAGCATGCGCGAAACAAAGAATACATTTCATAGCGAAAATGCACTATCGCATACACAAGCGCCTAGCTTGCTCATAAGATCATACTTTGTTTCAAATGGGGATAGATACAATAATCTATATGTTACTTTCATAGTACAAACAATTCTAATCATATCTAAGTGCGTTAGACGGGTATATCACGCAATCAAAACAAACATAAACATGAAATGCGCCGTATCTTTCGGCTGCTAGAGTACATACAGGAGCTAAAACCTGTGCCAGACAATTGATTATATACAGAAGTGCAATAATATGAATAGACAAGGTTACCGCACCATTCTTTAACTAATACAGTCAACAATGATCTCCAGAATTACACAAAGTATTGTAAGGAAGCTAAATTGAAAACGGTAACCCGTGATCACATAAGCAAGCACGGCGTTAAAGAGCTCAGTCGCAGTGGGAAATAAAAGAAAATGTATAGTTTTATAAAGAGCAACATAGTTCGTTTTAGGAAAAAAGCTTTTTCTTATGTCTGTTATATGCTACACCATCCCTGTGTGTTTACCTCCACGGGTGACCGAGGTCGTTAAGGTGCGGACTCGTGCTGGAGGTCTGCGGTTCTATTCCTACTAGGACCATCGTCCCTGACTGAGGATTTTTCAATGTTTTCAGTTTTTCTTAGTCCTCATAAATGGAAAATATTGGGGAGGTATCTTAAACTTAGGCCTGGAACGCTTCCTTCCTTTAAAAAAAATCCATTCCCATTTTTTCATTTCATCTGATGCATCATTAGTGTCCATCGCCCGTGACGCCCGAGTGGATAAAACGGACGTTAAACGCTATTAAAAAATCCCCTGTGTTTCAATCGCCTAACAAAACTCAAAAGCCATTGCTGATTACAGCTTTACTTTCATAGGAAAAACTTGAGGAAACAGATAAAAGTAATAATGAAAGCATCAAAGCGTTTTACAGAGACAGATGTAGTACAAGCTGTATAGAAATAATTGTACTTAAATTACGATTTAACCAATTGTATGATCATCCAATAAGGTCTTATTTTACACATAAGTTAAAACAGTTAAATGCAGCTCTATTGATACATGAAAATCGAATTAATTTTACAGAGACGCCTATTAATACCATTCTAGGAAATTATTTGATAGCTCCAACTTCTATTTACACATTTCAGCATTTCTATATTAAAGTAAGTCAGTATCAACCACCTCTTGTGGTTTATAATGTAAAAAAATTATTGGTTATCATTACTTGTGGAAGCTGATCCACTTATTAGGTCATTTGATCACCGAGGTACTCGGAGGAATCTGCAACAAGGTAGCTGTGCGAAAAATTGTGAGAGAGTTAGTACCGGCAACAGCACGAGACCCACTAGCAGCAGAATAAACTGTTTCTTTGCTTTAGATTCTTAGACTAGTCGAATAGATTTATAAGTTTAGTACATTTCTGAGGGAAACGTGTTTATGTTGTTACTACATAAATAGTCTTTGCACAACTAATCTCAATGAATATACCAAAACAAAAGAAATGAACATTCTGATAGAAGAGTTTGACAGCCTTGCTTCAGCAGAAATAGGGTTATGGTGCTTTGTAAATCATATAATTCAGAACAGACTGGTCCTTTTAGCTCAATTCATTTTAATGATTTTACGAATTTTATACACACGTTTACGTCCATTTTGCACTTATATTGTATTATTAATTTCCACTACAGTATTCTCGGTCTAATTAATTAATTAATTAATTGTAAGAAATAATCTATTGTATATGTGGCGTATGAAAATCACCAGTAGATAATTCCTGTTATTCTACAACCAAGATGCATATAAGTGTAATTTCAATTGTTCATTCACTTATACAGTCGGTCCTGGTGGTGTAGTGGTTACCATACTTTCCTGCTATGCCCAAGATCCCGGCCAGGATCGATGGATTTTTTCGGGGGTGAAAATTCTAAGTATGGCCTCCTTAGGAAGGGAAGTAAAGCCGTGGGTCCCGTGTCCTACATTTACGGCACGAAAAATAACCTCAAGCCTGAATGAAGAGCCTCTGAGCAAAATTTGTCCAACATTTCACGCCCCGAGTTGAATAGGACGCTGATGATCTGAGATGTTAAAGAGCGTCCATAAATAAACCTTTAAAAAAAACAAAAGAAATAATTCACTTATTTCAACCACCCAACACCAGTTTGATCTCTTTCGACTCTGTAAATAATTATGTTCAATGTGCATTCAACTAATTCAACGTGACCTTGCACTAGACAGAACTTAAGCCATAAAATATTTACAGGCATAAATAACTTTATGAACAAAATTAATGTCATTTAATTCCATCCCATGGACTTAGAAAGAAAAAATAACCAATTAATCAAAATAGAAAAGATATACTTTTAACTATTTTTCGTAAATTCCTTTTAGTGAATGTAAGTGATATAAAAATAGCGTAAATAGCAGCCAATAAACTTAAAAGCCATGAAACATAGAAAGCCCATTAGACCAAATAATTCAGGCTGAATATGGTTGAATGAATGATTAAAATGACCATTTTTGTATTTTTGTTATTTATAATTCAATATTTCAAGTTAAGGCCTTACTTTCCTGATCACGTGGAATGACAGCTGAAACTAATATACTTCACGAAAACATGTTTAGCACTGCAATCGGTAAGACAAATAAATAATGGAAGAAATGAGCAAAGTATTGTTCAGCAAAATATTTTATTAAATTTATAATACAAACTGTCGAGAAATTCGTCAATGTCGTAGGAACAACTCAAAATATCGCGAAATGGATTTTCAGTTAAAACATGTTACAGCATATTTAAATAAATCCAATTTTTGAAGTCTATATGAAATATAAAACTCAAAGCTCTAAAAATGAAAACTATGGCGGAATACAAATAAATAACATTTCATTAAAAGACAAAAAATAATTAAAATATGACAAGCAAGAACAAGAATAAATAGATATGGTACTTATAAATTGCGCCACGGACTTGAGATGGCATTGCTTGCTAATATAGATTCTGACCTCCTTTACTCATATCATATTTTCTTATGCTGAACCTCAGTTTCTGTATCCCAAAATAATTGGTCGTCCGGGTGTATTGGCAGTTGTGTCAAGTACTTCACTATTATCTCACAACAAGAAATGGGAACACGAATTAGCTTTGAATGCCGACACACACGAATTTATTTTCATTATTAATTAATTTCATTTAAAATAGAAAATTATAGTACTAGTGAACCTAAGATGGACAATGTTTAAATATTAATTATGCAAGCCACAAGGATATTCATACTGAAAGGTGCTTAGTATTTCATGAAACAGCATTTAGAGTCTTAAAGACGTCACAATAGAAAAGTGACTAGCACACATACATCATGTAATATTATTGTTCATACATTCTCATTTCACACTAAAATGTATGGTTTTATGTGAAAAATGTTTCGTTTATTTATGATAATTTTATTAATAGCGACATGTTTAATATATATAATGTTTTACAAATCTACGGAATAAAACAAATTTCTGAAACAAAAAAGTAAATTTCCATACAACTGTTCTATTCATACACTGCCGAGGTCGTTAAGTGGCTGACTCGGAACGGGAGGTCTGGGGTTCGATCCCATCAGGACCGTCCTCCACTGATATGTTTTTTTTCAGTTTTTCCTCAGTCCTCATAAATGTTGAGTAGATACCCTTAGGCCTGAAATGCTTTATTCCTTAAAAAAATAATTTCCCAATTTATCTTTTCATCTCATGCAACATTAGTGTTCACACTGTGATGCCTCAGTAGTGAAAACGGGTGTTATACAGTATTCAAATAATAAAACTGTCATTGTGATCACTGAACAGCATTACAGGATGTAAACACCGGCTTCTAGATAGGCAGGACAGGTCACAGTACACTTAGAGGTAACTTCAGTGTATACTGAAGGTCATTCAGAATGGCAATATTTAACGATCTGAGTTCTGATTTGATAGCGACTATTGTGAATCTTGCCCTAAAAGGTTACAGTTTAAGGAAAGGGTAAAATAATGTAAATCTCGTGCTACTGTACAGTATATTGAAATCACATTTTAAAATGAAGGCAAAACTAAAAATTGCCCATTCAAATGAAATGAAAGGAAGCTATTCGAAAGAGAGGCACTTTTTATTATACACACAGTCATAAGGAATGCATCTCTATTGATAGAAAAATATATCTGAGAAGTAAATGAGCAATCATAAAATTCGCCGCACTTATCGAGGTATGAAGACCGTAGCAGGGTGCATAAGAATAAACCTTATGTTCACAGAAAGAATCATAAGAAAAGGCTCGAGTTTGCTAAATTACACGTTAATATGTATAAAGCGTTTTGGGACAACGTAACTATGGTCAGTCGAAAATAACAATCTTTTCGGGTCTGATGGAATCACCAGGGTATGAAAAAGCTAACACTGTCGAGAATCGGGTCAATATCCTTCCTACTGTGAAATTGGGAGTAGTTCTCAAATGATCTGGGGCTTCAAGTCCTCCAGTAGAAAATGTATGATATATTTCATTGTTAAGATAACGTCTACAACAATATCCTCAAAACTATGTTAAACAATCAACACACAAAATGAGAATGGAGCCTATTAGAATATGTTGGAGCAGAATAACGAAAGCAAACACACCGCTCTCTGTGGCTGTCATGGTTCATCTGGAACGTCCCAAAATTGCTTCTCCCCCACCCCACAATCTCCTGACTTAAATCCTTCTTAAAAACTGTGGCCAATTCTTAAAAGAGGAGTCAGAAAGGATAAAGTAACGTTGAAAGAAGAACTAAAACGTATTGTAGTTGAAAAACGGAGAAGAATCGAATTTCAGAAATGTAACAATTAGATTTCATCAACAAAAAGAAAACGTAAATTTATCATAAAACAAAGGAATATTCAGTTAATACTAGAGGCCCTGCTATATATCTGTTTTTATTTTATTATTTTGTTTCAGTTCAAAGTTCAAGAATATAAAATATGCCAAATAAGGAGGCATTTAGTTAAATGAATGTAATGATGTTGATACCTTGTACACAAAACATTCTATTTTCAGTACATGCAAATGATATAAACAAAAGGTTTTCGTTTCTATGCTTATAGCATGCTATGCATTATGAAATATGTTCAATGGCTTCAAATGCTCGTCATAGCATTATCCGCTGGAATGATCTTCAGCAACAGAAGTAGTCAACTGCGAATGCCTATAATTGAGCATCTGCCTTCGTCCCTCGGGCGCACCTCACACTCTTGCTTTATTTTGTGTTCTGTACATCCATATATAACTACAATGACTTTTTTTAATAGTGTTTAACGCCCGTGTTTACTACTGAGGCACCACAGGCGGTGAACACTAATGATGCACGAGATGAAATTATAAATTGGGAAAGGGTATTTTTTTTAAAGGAAGGAAACGTTCCAGGCCTAAGCATTTGCCAGTTATGAAGACTGAGGAAAACAAGGAAAAAACCTCAGTTAGGGAGTACGGTCCTGGCGGGATTCGAACTCCAGACCTCCCGCTCACGAGTCGGTGCCTTAACGACCTCGGACACCCGTGGCGGTTACAATGGCTAATGAAAGTATTGTTGTTCATTTGTTTATTCACGGACGTTCTTTAACATCTCGGGTCATCAGCGTCCCATTCAATTCGGGGCGTGAAACGGCCGACAAATTTTGTTCAGAGGCCTTTTTTTTCCGACTTGAGGTTCTTTATCATGCTGTAAATGTACGACACGGGACCCACGGATTTACTTCCCTTCCGAAGGAAGCCATACTTAGGATTTTACGCCTGAAAAAAATTAATCCATCCGGCCGGGTTTGAACCCGCGATCTTGGGTTTAGGAAGCAAATATGGTTACCACTACACCACCAGGACCGACTATTAATGAATGCAGAACATCCACACACATCAACTGTACTAGATTAAGTTGTATAATGATCATACACTTGTTCATATCATTATCATTATTATTATTATTATTATTATTATTATTATTATTTGGTTTATTTAAGGACACTGATTAACACCTCCCAGTCATTAGCGTCCCATTCAACCCAGAGGCAAATTTTTCTCAAAGGTCTCCTCTTTTAAATTGAGGTTACTTTGCGTGCCGTAAATCTACGACATGGATCCAAAGACTTTCTCCTCTTCCGAAGGAAGCTATACTTAGCATTTTTACACCCTGAAAATCCATCGAACCCGCGATCTTGGGTCTACGAGGAAAGTTTATTTCCACTATACCATCAGTGCTGACCTCTAATCATTAAGGAATTGATTTACAGATTAATATACCTTATTACGTATAATTTTTGTAGCAGTTAAGAATTATAAGAATAGTTGGGGCTGCATGGGCTCTCCAATTTGGATCATAACTTTGTAACGTGCGGCATTCAGTTTTGTGTGCAATAAGAGCAATGAAATATTGTCTATTGGTAACAACCATTGGGTATTAAGAAATTGTATACTATCTAAAATAATTAAAACGTAACTAAGTTTAAAAATTAGCATTTGTTTTCTTTTTACGACAAAACAAAATTAGGTCAATATTATAGAACAGATACCTGATACATGAATGATAAAACAAGAAATCCCTTCTAATAGTAAAATTCTAATATTTCCTTCTTCTAATAATTTCCTAATGTTTTACATAGGATATATATATATATATATATATATATATATATATATATATATATATATTACACAGGAGAAGTCATTGAGAGAATTTTAATTTTTCACCTTGCTCTAAAATTCATTTGAGACTGACACAATTTACAAATAAAATGCGTAACTGGATGCATAGACAACCTGTATTTGGCACATTCTTTCATTTCTTAAATTACTTTTGATATAGCAGAGTCAATACACTTTTAAAAACCCAATGCTTTAGCGTTTTACTGCACAAAGTTTCTAACCCCATTGTCTGGTATGAACCATCAGTAAGGGCACAGCTACCGTAAGGAAGAGTGGACATCCAACATCTGCTTGATTCAATGTATAAAGTGCAGTTTTTGTTCACCGGTGTTCGTCGCACGTAACGATCTGATCGATCTAAAAGTTAGCACTTGATTACATGATAATCTTACACAACTTAACCCCTGATGTTCGTAATGGGTCACTTACACATATAGGTTACGGGTACAGTTTGAAACAGTAAAAACTATTTCAGTCATATGTATATAGATATATACGGTTGAAACCTAAAGGACATTAATATTTGCCCCGTTATCCATCACAGGAGCGCTTTAGATTTATGGCGCAATTCGCTATGCATCCACCACCATGTATTCAGTTAAACACTTTTCATTTTCAATTGTATACAGTTTTCTTAAGGAATGAAATTAGGCTAGGAACTCAGATAGACAATTGCTTGCAATGACGTTTGCATATCCTCCCATCTAATAGCAGACACGTTCTTTCGGGCGATCATCCATAGGACGTAGGCATTAAGTATACAGTGGCCTTTAGTCAGAATAGCCCTTTTAGGCTTCTTATTGAAATAGGTTCTCTTAGACTAAGGCATTTCATCGTTAGCTGCATTTGTCCTGATATACCCTGTGAAACTTTTCTGACATCTACGGCATCAAAACAATAAAAATGTGGAGGAAAAGCAAGGACCAACACAATCATATACGATGATTTCATACACTTCCCAATAATATAGCATGCGAAAGTTCAGGCTGAATTAAACCGAGTACAGTTACCCGCAGACTCAAGAGTCTATCAAATTTCCTGACAAGGTATCTTGCCAAGGCTCCGCTACGAGAACAGTGACACTTTCATTATGAGAGAGCACCTAACATGATTGCACGTTGATTGGGTGATGCTAAAATGATTTATCTACCACCCAATAAACTGTAGAATTAAAAATAGTTACCGATTTTGAACAATGTAAGCATTTTAATTCCTAAGAAACTTATCAACAAACTGGACAGGAAACTGAAAACTTTCCTAAGGTTTCGCTCTCACTGCCTGAAACCCCATGTTGCCTATTACGTAACGAAACCTCTCATAATCCTAAGTCCGCTAAAACAAGACTTACGCAGTTCTACAAACTAAGAGGGAAAGTCTTCATTAGTTAATAAATTAAGCTAGGATGGCATTTATCATACAATAGTTTTAATGCTATACAGCAACAAAAATAGTCCTTTATTGACGTGAGGAGAGAACTAACCTGCAATGCAGCAATTTGCTTCTCTGCACTGAACTGCTAGCGTGAAGAAACCGGAAGTAACTTTTCAAAGCAGCTTTTCAATAATTTTAAGGAATAGCCCACTATAATTATATTTCCGCGTAATTCTATTTGTTCTTAACCACATATTAATTAAAAAGCGAAATTAATACATTGACTACAATATATGAAATATTATATCGAAAATTTTTGAATGCTTAATGTATTATCTTAAAAATGGAATTCCAGACAGAATGTCTTAAACCAAGAACAGTGGTTTACAAAAGTGTCAGCTCGGTTTGGAAATTTCAAGGCACAACGTTTCTATAATCGAATACCCACAATATTTGATTTGCTTAAACCTTTCATAATAATAGGCAATGTGGTCATTCATTAATTTTTCTTGTCTATCAAAATAATACTTCAACACTTCACTGTTATTTTACTTCACTATATTCACTTCGTTTAAAGCACAATTAAATCATTTTGTAACTTCTGATACCACAAATATTGCCAGTCTAAATTTCTCCGTAAATACTGGAAGAAAATGACAAAATCACACTTCACGGGATATATATTTATTTAATGAAGAGTCTTACCTTATCAACTGGCATTGATGGGCAAGCTCTGCACAAGTTCCAAAATGAACCAATCATGAGAAATAGGGACACTAAAGGCCACAGAAGACAGAAAGAGAGTACAATTAGATGTTTTTTAAAAACCAGACGTGTGAATAAACGTACACCACACGTCACTTGAGTCCTATCACCCGCCGTTCGTACACGGTAACAAGTAACCAGATGGCAACGCGCGCACTACCAGCTAGACAGAATCGATACCAGCGGGCAAGCAAGACATGGACGCCGCACCACTCCAGGGTTTAGCGTAACCAATCAACGCGCCGCTGCGACGCCACCCCACTCGGTCACACCTAACTAAACTATACTTTAGGTTTCTTTAAGCGACTCTCAAATGAGATGGTGCTGTTATCACATATCACTCTTACATCACGAATTCCTGCCCTTCAAGGACAGTGCATATACTCGCATGCCATAAAATTCTTGAAATCGACAATATGAATTATATCGTATAGGCGAAGATCTGCATTAAACTATATCGTGCTTTAATCATACACCCAAGATTTCGTTTGTAAACGCTGTTTAACATGCAACAAAATTCCATAATTGACTTCTTGGTATGTGCAAATAGTCTGGAATGCTACAAGTCACCGCTACTATTCTCTGTTTATATTAACGACATTTCCTCTAATCTAATATACTGCCGACATCATATCTATACTGACGATATACAACTCTATTTATAACCTCGATCTGATTGCCTCAACGATGCTGCAAGTCTCAAGTTATCCTATTACAGCATCCAAGATCGAGGTATGACAATCATAACTTGCTACACATACTTGCAAATGATACTGTCATTCCAAATGAAAAACCCGAGATTTTACATAGAATGTAACGAGCAGGTGAATCATACCTACAAAAAATATTTTCTGCTATTCACTCATTGAAGCAAATATTTTCTTCCGGATAAATTAAAATTAATCCCAGTACAAACGCTGGTAATGTCACGCCTTCACTTTTGTGATCTCAACGCAAAACTGAGCAATAAACTACAACGTGTACCGAACGCGTGTGTTCGTTATATATGCAATATTCGTAAATATGATCATGTATCTTTTTCTTTCGAGACTCTCGTGTTTAAGATTAAATGATCGAATAATTTTGCATTCTTTTAATAAGCTTTTTCAAACTCTCCGTACCGTTATCGCAACATGCTTAGCTTTACGTTTTCATAAGTTATCTAAATATCATTGAACTCACCACGATGATCTGCCCCCTACATCTCGCCCTAAGACAAGTTCGTATTCTTTATCGTATACCATCTCAGTTACTAATCGTAAGAATTAGAACCCCGAGTGAAGTTAGGGGTTGCTGGACAGTGTTAATATTTAAAACTAAGATATAACTATTTTTACTTAATAGATATATTCTAATTTATATTTTAATGAACTGCCTTCTGCTATTTTACCTTATTCATTTTTCTTCTAGATTCCTTGTGATGCAGTTTTATTGTTTATTTGTATGCATATGTTTATTTTAACTTGCTCTATTAATATATTATTCAACTAAAATTATAACCATAACTTATGATTACTTTAGGTAGGCATATACCGTTTTATATATACTTGAATTACAGAATCTATATTTGTGGAACAAAAATCTAATCGCTAACTTGTAATTGAATATTGATTTCACTCGTTTTCATATCATTCACCAGTAGGTTAAACAAGGAGCCTCGTGTTGTGTGTCGATTGTTTAGCGTTCATTTCAGGTGTGAGAAACTCAACAGTGCAGATTTCATAGTTGAAGTAGTTGTCATTTTGTCATGTGACATTCATTGAATTCATTAGGATTGATTGAGAGGAAAAGAAAGTCTTAAAGTCTGAAATCTACGAGTTAAAATAAGAAATTCTATTCTATTCTAATATTTATGAACATCTGCTTTTTTAAAACAGAGACCAATGGTAGCTGTTTTAAATGCTATAAAAGGAGAAGATATATAGAATATTCAAAAACAATGTTCCATAATGTAAAATTCACGCTGTCTTGTATATTTAGAAGATAACAGAGCGTAACAGCGTTACTCTTACTGGTGGCAGGCAGGATAGAAAGTACCACTCTTCCTGTCAAAAATTGCCAAGATATTTGGGGAATACCATTCAGTGTAAATAGAGTGAACCTTTATAGTTCCCAAATAACAGTGCCAAGCGGGATACATACACAATCTACGGTTTTCCTGATCATTTTACTGTCTTTATTAATATTCTTTGTATTATGACTAAGTAAATAAATTAATAGCACAAGACAATACCATAGAATAGCGTCAGACAATGACTAGAAATACTGTACTCTTTGTTGGAGCAGTTCTTGAAACTTATCTATAATTTACTGATGTCATTATCATTGCTGTTTCTGATACAAATATAATGCAATAATTTATCGAACTGAATAGTGTAATTAAACTGCTAGCACGTTATAAACTATGCCCAACGTATGTATAAAAGTTTCATTTCCATTGCAGTAATATATGTAACACGTTTACCAACCTCTTTTAGGAGCTTAACTTCAGAAGCATGGTGTCAATGATGAATTTTGATTTATTGAAAATGCTTATTTAAATATTTGCTATCTGAAATTATAAAATAAATTAATATAGTTTATTCAGTAACTGCGTTATTTAAATTAAATATCTTGGGTCAAGTAACTTCCCTGTAGTTGACAGCGATATGCGCAGTTTTACCTCAAGGGCGTTAGGAACCAGTTTCACAATTTTGTATGTTTTGACTATATATTTACACACTTTCTACACATATTCTTCCAAATGAGTTTTTGTACGAACTTATCTTTCAGTTTTCATTTCCATATTCTTTAGGGCTTAGCATATAGACAGTTACCGGCTGTAAGAATATTACTTATTTCAGTTATTGCTTCACTTAAAGGGTTCCGTGATGCATGATTCTTCATTTGCAAGCTCGTAAAATATTTTATAAGATGACATTAAGTTTTGTGACTATAAGAAGACATTAATAGATCAATATCATGGATCTGGTGGTAAAGATGTATTGAAAACTAAAACACCTGTGCGTCGGCGTTCTCTTCCATAGGCTTTGGGTAAGCTGGAAAAATAATTTTTTTTTTTTTTTTTTTTTTTTTTCCCGCAGGAGACATATGCCTCCCCCACTCATTGCTAGACTGAACGTGAGCTGTACTCTGTTCTCAGGATCGGAAACTCCAGCACTTTCCTCTAATTCACTCATGGGAGGTTCTATGAACGACAGACAACAAACTTCACCCTCTAATAACAGTTCTTCAGTTAGCTTACACCTGATTGTAAATCTAGAGTTTTGTGAACATATCAACAAGTTTCTTTACGATCATTTGTGTGCGAACGGAAATTTTTGTGGTTACTGCGATTTTTGATGATTCCCAAGTTTACAACATCATATAGAACATTAATTTTTTCACTCATAGTATCCCAAGTAGTGAGGCGTGGGAGCTGACCAATGAAAGGATTTAGCAAAACCAAAGAAGCAATTTGACTTTGCCCTCGAATTACATTACTACCCTGCATCCCATTCAACCATTTGCAAGCGGAGTGACAACGCCGGTATTTGTTATTCGGTCCGTGGTGTCGGGTCATTGCATGCTTGTTTAGAGTGTTTGACTGCGACGAAAGGTAAATGTACCAAAATGCATTACCCAGGATCCTTTAAAATTTAATTTATGCTAAACAATAAACACATTTATTTTCTATCTATATGTTATCAAAATTTTAAAAATGCAAATATCCATTCTAGATAAAGTGGGAGTTATTCTGTGATTCTGGTTTCATAAACCAGTCAGCTATATTTTTATATTTGTGTTTAAACAAATCAGTCAGTGGGTTTCTATATTCTATTACTCTTTAATGCCTGTTACATTAATTTTTTAAAAAGCATTCATTAAACATGAACAAAATTGGCCAGTTCGAGGAAAAGAAAAACCCTCAATACACTTTCATGAACCAATAGTCAAATGAGTACGTAAGACTTGCTTGTAGATAATTTATTTTCCCAGAAGGTGTTGTTAAGCTGAGGCAAAAATTGATTGAGTTCATTGTACGAATGGTTCAATGCTACATTTCTATGAAGCTCATCCTTCATTTTGTTGAATTCACGTAATGTAAACGCTATTTTGCACACGTTTTATCTGTATCAAATTCTACAATGCTTCATTTATTTATTCGGAAACTTTTCCCTGCTTTATAACAAAAGTCTATGCTAAGTTGGGAACATTGCATTCGAGGCAGAGTTGATTTTTTTCTATCTCAAACTTAAGTACAACAAAATTAGGAAGCAGTTTTTGTCTAGTTGGCTCGTAAGTTCCTCATTATTTACAAAAATGTGAACAAGTGAACTAACTGCGCTGCTTTAAAACCGACAGCACTACCGTATTTAAATGGGTTGGCATTAATATTACAGCATTTAGTCGGAAACGCTAACAAATTTTCTTTAAAATGCCGCAAACAATTTTATTTGCCTGAAACTTGATATATTTTCTGTATTTTCATTAAGATTCTGACACTTTAGAAAATTTCCTCTTCTAAAAAACATATACCTATACCTCCGCATGTATACCCCACATGTCAATTTAACATTTTCATATTCTGTATCTTTATTTCTTTTTTATCTTGTTGTTTTAGGTGTTCATCCTTTTACTAAAAATTTATTTTCGTGTGTTGGTAATGTTCTTTTTTGTTTTGTTTACTGATAGATATATTACATTTGTTACTATGTTTAAGTAATATTAATTTATATTGGTGGGGCCTTTATATACAAATATTGGGGCGCTGTGAGTAGTTGTAGGTGTTAATTTTTTTGAAATATTGATTGTTTTTATTTTACGTAATATTATTGATTTCTGATGTCGTAAATTGGAACTAATATGGTGGTTAATATATTTTTAGACAATAATTAAATGTTAGATATTTGGAATTTTTATTTTTGTTGTTTTAATTTATATGGTGATAATTATTTTGTGTAAGCTGGGGGAATTTATTAATAGATTATAATAATGGGTTATTATGATTCTATAATATTTTACGTTTATTTTGTATAATTTTAGTTGGTGGCGTATTTTTAGGCAAATATGGTGGCGCGGACGAGAAGCATCGTTAAAAATTATTAATATATTTAATTTAGATAAACGTTAAAAAATATGCAATGTGACTTACCTGAGAAGTGTAGATAGGGTGTCGGCGAGTTACTGAGCTCGCGAAAGCAATGTAAGTAGTAAAAAATTGGTAAAGAAGTGACGGGTGATTGGTGAAAATAAGGAGCCTGCTGATTGGTGGATACGATGAAGAAAATGTGTATGATTGTGTAGAATGGAACGCTTTGTGGTTGGAAGGATGGGGAGCATCGTGCGGTACCCAACGTCCCGAGGTTGTGTAAAGAGGTTAATGCGGCGCCGGGTACGGTTAGGAATTGAGCGGCTCTGAGCGCAGATTATTTTTGTTTTGTTTTGTTTTATTTACGGACGCTCTTGAACATCTCAGGTCATCAGCATCCCATTCAATTGCGGGCGTGAAACGGCCGACAAATTTTGCTCAGAGGCCTCTCTTTGAGGCTTGAGGTTCTTTTTCGTACCGTAAATGTACGACACGGGTCCCACGGCTTTACTTCCCTTTCCCTTCCGAAGGAAGCCATACTCAGAAATTTTACGCCCGTAAAAATTCATCGACCCTGGCCGGATTTGAACCCACGATTTTGGGTTTAAAAGGCAAGTGAGCGCAGATTCTCGCCTGTGATTTGTCAGCAGAGGAGCTTTCGTTCGTGTTCGCCACTCAAACTGTGTTAGTTGTGTGCTAGTTTTGTGCTTGTTTTTCATCACTTTCATGCATTCACACTTAGGACAGTCTACTTACAGCATACAGCAGTGCGCACAGATCCTGTTTCGAGCGCTTTTCTAAAATCAATAAAATGGAACCTACCTGCCTCCAAAATTGCAGACTTACCTCATCCAGATGTTCGCCGGTTTCTCCGATGGCCTCTGGATGAAGCGGGCACTGGTATCCCCATCTTCCATCCCAGTGAAGTCCAAGTCTCACTACAGCGTCTCCGAGCAATTATGCTACCGGACCTGATGGATTAACACTCCTCATGCTCCGCAGCCTTCCCTTGAGTCTGTGCTCTTTGTCACCAAGATTTTCAATATGTGTGTCAGTCTTGGCCACTTCCCACTCAAGTGGAAAGAGGCTCGTGTGATATGCATATTGAAACAAGGCAAAGACCCAGTACATCCTTCCAGCTACCGCTCCATCAGCCTCCTCTCAACCTTATCAAAAGTCTACGAGAGTCTTTTGATTACCCGTTTGCTCCCTTTACTGGGAAACATCCAAGTCATCCTTCCTCACCAATTTGGATTCCGCCCTGGGCATTCCACCACCCAATAGCTGCTGCGAGTGGTTGAGGCTGCAGCCCTGGGTTTTCAGGACAAAGCTTTCACTCCAGTGTATCTTTAGATGTGGAAAAGGCTTTCTCTACGACCTGGCACGCTGGACTCCTTCACAAACTCATCTCACTTGGGATTCCGCAAACATATATACACAAACTACGCTCATATCTAAACAACTCCATACTTAGACCAATCCGCGGCGGAGTTTCAGAAGGCTGTGTACCATCAGCAATTTTATTCAAATGTACAAGACAGACTTTCCCTGCACACCAGGCGTCAACATTGCCCAATACGCTGATGACGTCTTGGTTTACAAAACAAACACCTAGGCAGAGCCATTAAGCCCAAACAAAGATTGCAACAACTAATCGAAATGTGATGCAGGCGTTGGCACATCTCAATAAATCCATCCAAAAGCAACGCCATAATATTTGCAAAACGCCGCATACCCCAAATTTCCCCACACTCACATTCAGGTAACAAAGGATTCCTGGCAGGATTTCATTACTTATTTGGGAGTGCAGCTGGATAAAATGCTTATCTTCAGGAGTCATATCCCTGTAATTACTCACAGCGTGCAGGGAACTATCGATTAACTGTTACCTGTGTTTAGTTATAAAGGGATGCCTGTACATCTGAAAATATACCTATTTAAAGCTATGATTATCCCCATAATGTTATATGCCTGCGAAATCTGGTGCATGGCATCAGACAGTTTGCTGCTGCAATTACAAAGGGCACATAATAGAGGGCTCAGAGCTATCTATTCTGTATACCGTTGTTTTCCTACCCGGACACTTGATGAAGCCTCTTCCCTTCCATATGTGGAAGATGAAATTAAACGCCGGGCTACTAAATTTCACGACAGTTACCACACTATGAGACTGCACTCATCCGACCACTGGGCAACTACAATGCTCACTCAAGACCTAAGCCCAGGTTTAAGGTGTCACGGTTAGCATATGGCTACTCTAGATAACAAAAATTACATCATGCTACCTGAATAAAATCCTAACATTCATAGACTGCGCTTTACTACGTTAATACTCCGTTTTTAAATGTGAATATGCTAATAACCAAATTAGGCTACCAACATGTTTACATTATTGGAAACCAAGGATGCTCCATCCACCCGTCATACCTTAGGGAAGTTACTCCACCAAACCTTCAACCACTAAACAAAATAATTATAAAACCCTCTTGCCTCTTTGTGGTTAAATCCTAGTTCGGGTAGGTACACAGCAGCTATACACAGATTGGGTACTGACCCAGTAGTTGATTGGGTAGGGTTAAATGGGTGACGCACGGTTAACTTTATGTGTTGAAGTCTTCGTGGAAAAACTGTGAACTAAGTATATGTTTAATTACAAAATGGTGACAATTTGAACTAGAATAGTGGTGGGAAAAATATGAACTCACATGTTTAAGAAAAATGTTGGGTATAAGCTCCTGGTGGCAAAACTGTGAACTACCTGGAGTTTAATTGCAAAAATGTGGAAATTAAACTACATTACTTTGGCAAATCTATGAAATAAATATCTACTGCTAGTAATATAGTTGTAAACTAATATATATTAAAAAGATGCGGTTGAAAAAACAAATGTTTTAAATATAATATTCATTATGTTAGTTACAATAATTAACATTGAAATAATAAAATATATTTATTAAAATAGTAGTTACGCTGTAAGCAAAATGCTAAGTTGTGTAAATATTTCATAATTTAATAAAAATTCAATAAAACATGACATGACATTATGACAAAAAAATATACTTGTTTGCGAAAACGTATCATTTGTTATATTTAACTTTGTAAAAAGGAAGATACGTTTCAAAAAAGAATGTTTCACAAAAATAATAAAAACTAATTTCACCCCCAGATAAATTATGAAAATAATCGTTGGTAACATTAACAAAAGACTACATTACAAGATAAATGCATGCTTGTACAGGTTGCCAAAAATTAGAAATGAAATAAATATGTTTTGCAAAAAAAGAAAATAAAACTTAATAAAACTATTGTTTACAATATTTAACTTTTCAAAGGCAAAAGTTATGCTGCGCAAAAAAAAAAAAAAAAAAAAAAAAAATTAAATATTACAATAAAAGCGTTTTTCCCTTTTTCATTTTATTTAATAAACAAATGTTCATATTAGGAAAAATATTAATTTTAAAAAATATTTAATCCATTTAACTTTACAGAAACTAAGTTTACAATAATGATGTTATATTGCCAAAAATTATTTTCACTATTTGATTTACTTTTGTAAGTAAAAAATCATATTAAAAATAATACACTTATGTTGAAAATTTTGCACTATTTAATAGTGCAAAAAAGAAGTTATATTGCACAAAAAATATTATGTTACAACCAACAAAAATTCTAGGTCAGCCATTCTTGCTGCTCGCAGAGCCGTACTTACTGCACTGCAAGCACGTAAACTCTGGTTGCAATATTTTTGCAAGTCAGCAACGCTGTAACAGCAGGGACTGTGAAAAGCCTTCCTGCCTAATAAATTGCTTATCTTGAAAGTTCACTAGTTAAGTACACCACATTATACTGTTATAAAGTATTATTTGGTCCTCCAAGGAAGGGAAGTGGCACAAGTCACTGTATTCAATTAAATACATCCATAAAAGCGATTTCTCCATGAACATTGATATGATGGTATTAAGGTAAGATTAAGTTCTGATTAAGTTGTGACTACTGCGATTATTGCGATTTTCGATGATTCAATGGGATTACTGTTTCATGTTTCAATATTTTCTATATAACATTAAAAGTGAGTGAAAAACCACAACAGCTTAAATATCCAAAAAAAAACAAACAGGAAGATGGCAGTGACTGCATTATTCGTGGCTGCACAGCGACTGGCCTGCAACATATAATGAGTACTAGTCGTTGAACGGAGACAACGAACAAAAATAGAAGAACTGTGTAGCAATTTTTATGAATGAATTAAATTTTAAAAACAATTTAAGTCCTTCATTTAACTCGCTCGAGGGCGAGAAAATGTTGAAATTGCAATAAAAATTGAAAATTCAGTGCCCTATCCTGTAAGTTGGCAGTACTGTTACAAATGTTTTAAGAAATATCCTATAAGTGACTTTTTCCTTAACCTCATATCTATTCTCGAAGCTGCTAGAGCTCCAGTCCGGAGCCACTCCCGAGCGATAGCGGAGAAAGCCGAAGGTAATATAACTTTCACAGTTATAGCTAGATAATAAGGTTCTCAAGCACAATGCATAATAGCCCAGACGGTTAGAGCGTCATGCTATAGTTGTGGAGATTGTAGTTTGAATCCTCATATACTGATGCATTTTAAATTTTTCTGCCGAAGTTAAAGAAGATTTGCCACGATTACATTCATTTAACATGGTACCACGCACACAATACGCTATAATGACATTTGCGAACTATTTTTCTGCTGGAATTAAAGGAGATTTGCCACCATTACAGTGACTTGCCCGCACTTATCAATTACTATTTACGAAAAGCAGGCAAGCGTAGGCCGTTAGGCCCTAGCGAGTCGCTGCAAACTCTGGGTCCGCCGGTTTCTAGGATTTACTCTAGGTTAGCGTTAAGGTTAGTGTGTGTGTGTGTGTGTGTGTGTGTGTGTGTGTGTGTGTGTGTGTGTGTGTATGAATTAATTGCAAATTCAAATAAGACAACGCGTGGTAAAAAGTGAAAAACTCAGTTTTGCAATAAGGGACAACATATCGCAGCCAGAAAGTTTACAAAGAACAACGCATAGGCCACATTACCTTTAACAAAAAATTAATGCATGCAACACTTTTAAAAGTGGTTACACAAAAAGAGAAAAATACCTATTCCCGTTAGACTCTCTCCACTGTCGCAGGAAATTTGAGCTCCGGCAGTTCGGAGAACCGTTCTCCGTGTAGCGGTAAGTTAAGTGACAGGATAATGTGGATAACCAAACACAAGTTTAACGATTACTACCTCACTTCAGACATGCACCAAAAAAGAATAGCATCCTATTTTTTTAGCTTTTTAGAAGTGATAGTGTTGAAAACTATTGGAATTCATCGACGAATGATAATTCATTGGTAAATGCATGTTCGTTATAGCAGTAATTTTACGAATGTAGTAGAAGTTCTAAAATGCTGTGACGCTCCTCGCACGGACCAGACATATACACTTGTAATTCCAGAGGATATTACAAAAGTGAAATCTTAGTGTTGAAAATTTACGTGTGACAGTATATGAAATTGCAAAATGTGAAACGGTAGATTTCTACACCATGTACATCCCCAGGTAGTCACCTTAACTTAACTAGATGAAGAGAAAACTATTTGGATATTAAAGTATATTAAAAATTGGTTGACTTAACATTTTAAGTAAGAAATTGAATACCAGCTCCTTCTAGATATTATAAAAGGCCGTAAATTTGGCGACCAACAAAATCTTTTAGCTGCAGAAAGGGCGGAAAAGGATCATAAAATGTAGACTCCCTCTTTCTTGCAAGAGCCCTTGTGACCATTAAACTAGTAGCCTAGGTACCGTTAGACATAACTTGAACAAAAGGAACTTTGATTTTCACCCCAAGGAATGCTGTAACGCAAACTTCTGGTAAACAAGAAACGGAAAACCGTTGAGGTATATTTTTCGCGCAAATAGAAGCTATCACCCCACCTCTAGCCAGAGGGACCGCGAAAAATATACCAACCAGAAGATTGCGTAACACAAAATTTAAACACTACATCCAATAGCAACATGGCGTGATATTTTAAAATTGTTAAACAAAAGTTAGGAAGCGTCGGCACAAGCTGACCGACCGCCTAGACACAAAACTCTCGGATTGCGGAGAATCGGGGTAGTTGATGGGCAGTTGATGGACAGTCGATGGGCAGTAGATGGTCAGTCGGAGAGCAGTGGGAGTGAGTATAGGGACAGTTTCGTGATAGTGAAGTCGTGTAAAATTCTGTGATCAGCTTACGAGTTGAGAATAGCGCCGGTAATCAAAGTTCCTTAATACAAGAGAACTATAGTTAAAATCACTTCAACCCTGAGAGTAGGAGAGTTATTAAATGTTTTTCCTACAACGAACTGATTGTTTCTTTTTTTTTAAACTCGTCTACGGGACCTGGGCCTATTCATAAATTTCTTCCACCCGTGAATTGGTTTTTCCTAACATTCCAAAAATCCCCATCTAAAAGTCTCATATATAGCCGGAGCAGGCGGAGGCAAGGAGCAAGGAGGACGATAAGAGGATTTCAACAAACCGACGACCATCTTAAACCAACTCCAAAATTCCCTCCGCATATGACGCCCAACGTGTCGACTCCAAAATTCCCTCCGCATATGGCGCCCAACGCTCCTTAATTCCTCAGCATAGGAAACCAACGTGTCAACGCTCACTATTTCCCTTCGCAAATTCTTAATATTAACCAAGACTGAGCCTACCACATCATTCGGATATGGGTGTGGATGTTTGGATTAAGGGGTTCATGATTATAGTTTAAGGGGCGCAAAACCGCTAGGGTCATTAGCGCCCAAACACACTAAAACTGCGCCAATATTAAAGAAATAAATAACTCACACAATATCAGTGTTTGAAATAAGCAAAAGTAGCACTTTGGGCAATAAAATAAAAACCCCATAACAAATAACAACGGTAACATAGTCAACAAAAAACAAGACCGGTACTAAAACACAGCAGCTAGAGCTGATAAAACAGCAGCCTTATAATGTTCAACAATTATAACTATGAAAACCCCAAAACAAACAACATAGGTAAAGCGGTAACAATTAACAAAAGACTGACCAAAAATCAGCAAGACAGTCCCAAAATGGTCTGAAAATGTATCATCAAAACCCCAAAAACAAACAACAAGGGTAATATGGTAAACAAAAAACAAAAGACTGGTTCTAAAACACAGCCTCAAGAGCGGAAAAATGCAGTCTTGAAATGGTATAAAATTGTTACAATAAAACCCCAAAACAAATAACAAGGGTAAAATAGTCAACAACAAACAAAAGACTGGAACTAAAACGCATCAGCAAGAACTGAAAACTCAACAGTCCTAAAATAGTCTAAAAATGCCGTCATGAAGTAAAAATATAACCTCACACCTTGCTCCAAACACCACAAACGCGAATAAAACGGAGTACTCAATAGCAACCGCATCATCTGCAAGCAACTCCGCAATACAGGAGGGTAAACCTAGTGAAAGTGTAAAAGCTGTTAGAAAATGGCAATCAATTAAAATGTGACGCACTGTAAAAGGGTGGTCACAGTGAGGGCAGGCTGGAGCTGGTTGACCGTTAAAAAAGTGTTGGTGACTAAAACGGCAATGCCCAATTCTTAAACGTGCTAAAATTACCTCTTCGCGACGAAATGCGCGAGAGGAAGTCGACCAGTTAAAAGGGGCAGATTTACATTCCCGAAGCTTATTGCTAGGGATTAAATTCCATTCCTCGCGCCAGCGCGAGAGAACGCCACGACGTAAAGAATGTTTAAAATCCCTGAAGTAACACGTTGCTCGTACTCAGCAGGGTCTAAAAGGGCGGATTTAGCTGCGACATCTGCGGCCTCATTACTTGGGAGTGCCACATGTCCAGGTACCCATAGCAGTGTCACCCTGACGGCAGCGTCAAAAAGCGTTAACACTACATCCTGGTTCTTCTGCACAATAGGGTGGCTGTTGTTCAGATTTCTAAAAGTTAAAATGGCAACCAAAGAGTCGGAACAGATAACACTGTTCCCCAGCCCTAGGTAAGAAATAAATAAAACCACCCGATAAATAGCATAAAACTCCGCCTTAAAAATAGACGTCACAACGTTAAGACCAAACGTAAAACTAGCTCCATTAAAAACAAAGTCACATCCTACTCCAGTGTCAGATTTCGAGCCGGCGGTATATATAAAATTCCATCCAGTAAAATAATATTTGATCTTGCTAAACTGACAACGAATAATAGGTGCTGTGGTCGAAGACTTAGGACAGGACGTAAGCCCAAGATGAACGGGGGCCTCTGCTAAAATCCAGGGTGGTGAAGAAGTTTCCCCTGTTAAAAAAAGCAGGCAACTCTACAGCTCCCGAAAACGAAAGCCAGGAGGATTAGGAGTAAAAGAATGAGCAGCGTAAAAAGCAGCGAGCGATACATTAAATAAAAAACAGCTCAATCGTGGGATGACGAGGTTGCGCAGCTAGTCAACAACCATAGGCAGTAAGTAAAAGATCCCTACAATAAAACAACGAAGGTTTTCCAGACTCCGCACATAAACTAGATACAGGACTGGTGGGGAATGCTCCAATGGTGACACGAATACCCCGATGATGAATCGGGTTACGGCGACGATGAACGGAAGGTCGCGCAGAGTCATAAACAAAACAGCCATAATCCAGTTTGTACCGGATCAGAGAGTGGTAAAATCTTAAAAGAATATTCCGGTCAGTTCCCCAGGACGTTCCAATTAAAACACGTAAAATACAAAGAGAGCTTTCACACTTGCCTCTGAGTTGTGCTATATGCGAAGACCGGGATAATTTACTATCAAACATCAAGCCAAGGAATCTAACTTCGTCTGCTAAAGTAAGAGCGTCTGGGCCAAGATGGAGAGATGGTGGAGGATACTCCTAACGGCGCCAGAGGTTCATGTAGACGGTCTTCTCTGCGGAGAAACGGAACCCATGATTTACACTCCAAGCGTAAAGGCGGTCGAGACAGCATTGGAGGCGGTTCCAAGAGACAAGTACTCCGAGAGAGAATAAAGATGGCAAAATCGCCAACGAACATCGACGATTGGATTCCTGGTGGTAAACACTCAGTGATGGAATTGATAGCAATGGCAAACATTGGTCACTAAGTACCGAGCCCTGAGGTACGCCGTTCTCTTGAATAAAACTAGAAGATAAAACTGATCCCCCTCGAACATTAAAAACCCGGTCTTTCATGAACTCCCGAATAAAAACAGACATACGACCACGTACATAACAACCGTGAAGCGTTCGGAGGATACCACTTCTCCAACAAGTATCATAGGCTTTCTCCAGATCAAAGAAAACCGCGATCGTTTGGCACTGCCGTACAAAACCGTCCATTATGTGGGTGAAGAAAGATATAAGATGGTCGACTGAGGAGCGATGACGCCGGAAACCGCACTAGACGTTCGTTAATAAGTTCCTCGACTCTAACCACCACATAAGCCGTCCGTTAACAATGCGTTCCATCACCTTGCAGACACAGCTGGTGAGGGAAATCGGGCGGTAACCGGAAGGAAGGGTGGGTACTTTCCAGGTTTCGGTATGGATATGACGGTGGCCTTTCACTAAGTGCTCGGAAATGTCCCATTCCACCACATAGAATTAAAAATCTGGAGTAGAAAAGCTTTGCTTTCCGCTGACAAATCCTGCAACATGGCAACATGAATGCCATCCGGCCCTGGTGCGCAGTGTCAAGAGTTCGTAAGGGTATGCTCCAATTCGCTGGTAGCAAACGGGACATTATAGCACTCTGGTGGTCGGAGGCAAAAAAGAAACCTCTAGACTCAACCTGCCCCTTTAATGTGCGAAAAGAAAGAAGGTAATTGGCGGAGCTTGAAATATCAGCGAAAGTGCGTCCTAAAATTGGCAATATCAATCGGAGTAGTAAGCATTTGATTTGATCTCCTAAGAACGGATATAGGCGTAATAGGTTTGATTGCAACGCGGCGTAGCTTTTCCCAAACTACAGAGGAAGGCGTTGTACGGTTAAAGGTGGAGGGAAAAGCAATCCAAGACGTCTTTTTGCTATCCTTAATTACTCGACGGCATAAAGCGCGCTGGTTTTTTTTTTTTTTTATATCGAATCATGTTCTCCAATGTAGGATGGCGACGAAATACTCGCAAAGCACCTAGATGTGCACACAAAGCATCCCGGCATTCATCGGTCCACCAAGGAACCGGAAAGCGTCTGGGGTGGGAAGACGACCAGGGAATAGCCTGATTAGCGGCTGTGGTTATGATCGTTTTGAAGTGCTGAACCGCGGCGTCGGTGGATGGAAATTCACATCCTGAAAAGATGGCTGCAGAACGGAACATATTCCAATCTGCCTTGGCAATAAGCCATGTCGGCGCGCTTTGAGAATGTGCGTATGAAGACAGGAGACGCATTTGACACGGTAAGTGATCACTGGAGTGTAAATCAGAGATGACGCACCAAGTAAAATGTACAGCAAGCGAGGTTGAACAGAAAGATAAGTCTAAATGAAATAAACTGTGAGAACTGTCATCAGAAAGAAAAGTGGGTTGACCAGTGTTGAGCAGTGAAATATGGTGGCGATCCAGAATGTCTACAAACATGCTACCCCGGGCACACTCGGTGGTAGAACCCCATAGGGGATGGTGCGCGTTAAAATCTCCCAAAAGTGGGAAAGGGAGTGGTAGCTGAGATAAAAGGTCCTCGAGATCAGTCACGGTGACAGTAGCAGACAGAGGTACTTAAACTGTGCAAACTGTAAAATTAAGGCCAGAAATTGAAACAGTAGCTGCTGTAGTCTGTATTGGAGTCTGAAGACTTGGTGAGAAGCTGTACACGACATCTCTGATGAAAATTCGAACGCCGCTATGCGCGAGAGTGCCGTCCTCGGGAGGAAGATCAAATCTCACCGAAGAGTAATCGCGGCGAGTGAAAGAATCCTGTGGTCGAAGTTTAGTCTCTTGGAGACACACAAGCGGAGAGCGGTCAAGTGTAAAAGTAACTCTAGTTCCGGTTTTCGATTGCGGAGTCCACGCACATTCCATGAAAGGATAGGCATTGTTAGAATGAAATAAAAATACCACCTTACTTTTTAGTTGGTCCAGGACTAATAAACCGTCCTTTCTTCAATCGCGTGGGACTGGGTGGTTTATTTGGAGCAGACGTATGCTGCTTCATGACCTCCTCAGAGGGAGGGCTCTCCCGCTGAGAGGCTTCCACCGATTCCAACCCTGCAATCGGTTGGACGTTGAAATAGGCGGTGACGGCGACCACCTAGCGGGCTTGCTCCCATCATGGGAGCGGGACCTCCGAGGAGGAGAAGGGCTCTTTCTCTTATCCACAGGACTGGGCGTCTTGATAAAATCAGTCCTAATATAACCGGTCTTGAATTTAATTTCCGGGGCATTAAACACAACCGGCTTAGGCTTCACGGAAGTTCGTTTCGGAGAACTTGGCGCATTAGGGACCCGTGAAAATACAAGGTCACAGTCTGCGTACTTCTGTCGCGCTCCTTGGCTGCTGAAGAAGCTACTGCGCTTTAGGTACTGTGGGCTGGCGAGATTGAAATCGCTTCCGGCTTCCACAAAAGAGAGTTTTTCATTAACTCGGATTTCCTGTATACATCGTTCTTCGCGATAGCGTGGACAGTCACGGAATGAGACGGGAAGATTCCCTCGACAGTTCACGCAGACTAGAGCGGATGAACATGCTCCTTCATGACTTTCAAGACAGCAGGTACCACAGATGGAAGTGGCGCTCTTACAAGATATGCGTGTATGGCCGAAACGCTGGTATTGGTAACATCGCAACGGGCTTGGGATATACGGGCGCACTTCGATCACCTCGTAGCCCGCTTTAATCCTTTGCGGTAGGTCTACCTTGTTAAATGTCAAGAAAAGAGTACGGGTCTGCTGTACTTCTCCGTCTTTCCTCGCCTGCACTCGATACATGGACGTGACCCCTTGGTCTTCCAAACAACTTTGGATTTCCGGGTCGGACATACCGTCAATAACGTTAGTTGTAATAACTCCTCGCGACGAATTTAGCGTTTTATGTTGCTCGACACGGATAGGATGTCCGTGGTGAATCGCCGCCTTGAGCAATGAGTTACTCTGTTACATTCCAAATGTCTGCACTAAAAGAGATCCATTGCGAAGTCGTGTGCAGGATTTCACGGGTCCAGCTATGGTGTCTATGCCCTTCCGAATAATAAATGGATTTACCCTAGTAAAGGACTGACCGTCTTCTGTACGACTGAATGCCTAAGTAACGAGGAAAAGGCTTCTCGGTCACTTCTTTTACTTCCACTCTCTTAACGCAAGCAGCTTACTTGGGATACTAAATAATTGCTAATGGTCACTTTTATGTTTGTGTATAATGACATGATGCAAACTTGATGAGATTTTTCAGCAACATAAAAAGTTCTATGGTGCTCGCATAAATAATAGAACAGCTACAGCTCTACCACTAAGCTAATTACTTGGTTCAACCAACCAATTCTAAACATCACTCCAAAAACATTTCGAAATTAGCTTTCATCCTTACTGTATACACCTTACTAGTACAATAAATAACAAACTGAATCGTACCTAACACCCGCTCCTGAAGAATAGGATTAGAATTTTCTACTTAGTTCAAGTATCTTAGTTTGCTAATTTATATATCTTGAACAGATAATGGTTCATGGCCCGCCAAATTCTTGTAATAGATTTTCTCGACATATAAAGAGGCATATTGACACAGTCCTGCAACATAGTCACGTAACATAGCTGCAGCACAGCTATAATTACTCACTTGGCTTAGAAGTTTGCAATTTACAGACGTGAATAAAGAATATAATGGACTATTCGAGAAACGATTGTTGAATTGCTACATAATGAGGATGACTTAATGTCGAATGACAAATCATTAAGTTCTGCTTTACCTAGAACTTTTTGCGCGAGCTAGAGTTCATTATATGGGCTTCGGCAAGGGAGGACATGAGCAAATGCCCTTCCTTGGAAATGTCAGAGATGCGGCGGCTGTTCAGTTATTGATTTTAAGGAAAATAGCAAAAGCTTATTAGAAAGCAGTATCCTAGCACTCTATTTTTACATTACAGTTCATATAATCTTAATTTAATAGTCTATGAGCTCAACGGAGTTCCGAAAATAAGAAACTGCATCGGAACAGTAAAGGAAATAATTACATTTTTCTTCGAAGACCATTGATTACACACGGTATTCACTTTTGGAAACTGGTTGGACTGGAAAATATAAAGTCATTCGCTTATTTTCAGAGCATTTTGTTTCCATTATTGAAACTCTCCAAGCACTGGCAGTTGTAGGAAACAATAACATACGCCAGCGTGTACATATGCGACTTTGCTCAGTATCAATTTCTATATAACTGATATCATTACACATTATAGAAATTTATCGCCACTGATACCTCAGTAATAAAAACAGGCGTTAAACACTTATCTAATATATATATATATTGCAAAATACTCTTCACATTTGGAGTCCATGACTAAAATTCTTCAAGGAATTCCAACAATTGATGTGAATGAATACGATTGCAGCTGGTAGCTCCGTTTGAGGATCGCAGATTGACGGCGGTCGAAATCTTCAGAAATTTGAAAAAATCCGTGGAAGATATTTCGAGTGAACTAAACATAGATCTGAGTGTGCCACGAAAAGTACTCAGATAAATTAGCTGATCGAGAAGATATGGAGAAATAGTCCATATGCTCTATATTCCTTCCCTATTAGGCTGGAGCAGTTTTAAAAATGCGGGGGCGTAGGTTTGGGGCGTCGATCTGAAGCTATGATGTACGGCGGATGCGGCTGGTCACTGAATAGTCGTTTCACCGCTGTTCCGTCTGATGGGGTTTCAGTCGGAGATGTTGGGGATCTCAGGGTTCGTTGTACTGGAGATTTTGGGACTCGGAGTCACCGGGACGAAAAGGTTTTGACAACAGACCACACAGAAAAACACAAGAGCCTCTCTAACTCATAGTTTATTAACAACACAATATAACCATTTGACAAGACTGTCCGCGGAGACTCGGGTTCCAGCTTTCTGAATATCAAACCTTTGAATCTACTTTAAGTCTTACTCACTGACTCACTGACTCTTATTCGCTGACTGACTTATGGACTGACTTGTACCTGCCCTTCGACCGATCTTACTCTTTTACTCACTTTTACTCCTCGACTGCCTTTACTCTTCGACTGCTGGACTGACTTATTCGTACCCGACTGACTTTACTGATCTCTGGCTGTGGCTTTTGGACCAATAAGCCACGCCCTTCGCGAAAAATACTTCTCTATTATCGTAAATTAAACTTTACTTCTAGCTTCCTGATTGGCGATTATTCAATGTAGATTTCTATGTCTATACGCTCTGATTCGTACACTTGTGGCCGATGCCTAATGGTTACCTATTTTTCTCCACGCCTACACTTTTTAGTTTTTATTGTCTCTTTCTGGCCTTTCCCAAGAAGCTTCCCTATCATAAATTCTGGGTGTCACCTTTTATGCTACTCCATTTGTCCCTTTATATCTGTGTGCTATTATTTAGACAAAGATGTTTCAACCATCTGGTGGCTATCTTTACTTTCTGGGGAATTTCGGGCGATATTGTCTTGAACTATTTTGTTATTTCCATTTCTGAAGCATTCTCATAAATCTGCACTTCTCTTATATCCTTAGCTCCACTAGTTGCCAACCTAGCGTAAAAATGGAAATGACCCTTTGTTTTTCTTTTATAAATACCCTACCACTGTAAAGCCTTCACAAGTGTTAACAATTCTTAACCTTTTCTCTACCTGTTAGAACTTGGGGGCCTTCCCCGGGACAGTCCGTCAGTTTGGTACAATACACAATGCACAAAATATCAGCTCCAAATTTATCCAATGAAATATAAATTTTAATGCTAATATTAATACACATGAAATTACTGAGGAGGTATAATTTTCGGCTCGTAGGTTCCCTAATCACGACCCCAAAAAGCCCCCTTTCCCCTGCAATAAGAACGCCGTTTCTCTTATGGTACCCCATCTTCAACGGATGAAATAACTTTCCTTCAATTAATGTCATACTTTTTTAAAAGGATCAAAGTACCGCACTTCATCGATAAAATTCTGTTAGAATGTCAAAGATGGTACGAAGTATGGAATAACAAAATTACTGTAGATAGAAATATTATGTACCTCCATTCTTCCGAGTTCTACCACCTATTGTGTTCTTTCTTCCATTCTCATTGCACTAACACTTGCTGCTGCAACATGTAATGTGGAACAGTCGTTCAACGCTCTCCGCTGGGTAAAAACTATGTGCAAAGAATGTCTGAATGGCCTACGTCTTCTGAGCGTTCGTCTAGAATTGGTGAACACGGAGAAACAAATATTTATTGGTGAAGACATCATTAAGTCCGTTTTTCAGACTTGTAGGGTTCAGCTGCTGTTCAAAAAAGAAATTAAGGTATGCAATCAATATTATTTCCAGGTGACTTTAATTTTGTATTAACTGCACTGAGAAGTTACCTTTCAGCAGTTAATTCAAACTATGGTTGTAACTTCAGGGTTATAAATATCCAAATAAAAATTAGTAGGTTTCCTGTGTAGTCTAGTAGTTAGCTTCTAGGCTATTGATCCAGAGATCCCGTGTTTGACTCGCGGATGGTGGGAGGGATTTTTCTTACATAAGAATTATGTCCTGCCCTCCAAAGAATTTGGAGGTGTGTGTTTCAACCAATAGTTTTAAACCCTAATGCTTAATTTAACAACACAAGCAAGTAAAAAACATCAGTAGGGGCCTATTTCACGAAAGTATAAAATACAAAGTACATAATTACGTTGTGCAATGAAATTAATTCCACGGAATACATGGCATACGCAATGTTAACATAAATTATTTCTAAAACGTTACTACTAAACGGACACTTTTGTGAAACATAGTTATTTGTTTTTTGCAGCTATATAAAATATTCTGTAATTTTGTAAATAGAATTTTATGGAATAAGAGCCCAGTTATTTCCAAGGTAAAAGCTGCCGTTATGACTGTAGTGTTTTTAATGGTGTTTAACGCCCGTTTTTTACTACTCAGGCACCACAGGCGGTGGACACTGATGATACATGAGATGAAATGCTATATTGGAAAAGGATTTTTTAAGGAAGGAAACGTTCCAGGCCTACGTTTAGAGTACCTCCCCGGCATTTGCCAGTTATGAGGACTGAGGAAAACCTAGAAAAAACGTCAGTCAGGGAGGACGGTCCTGGCGGGATTCGAACCACAGGCCTACCGCTCATGAGTCCGCGCCTTAAGGACCTCGGCCACCCGTGGTGGTAGACTGTAGTGGTGAGAGGCGTTATATAAATGGGGGGGTAAAAATCCCATGTTTGGAATGATATTGATTTTGCCCCAGAATAATACTGAAGATACCATTTATAATTATATAATTCATCAGCTTATTATTTAGAAATTCATGCTAATGTTGCACTACAATATTGTACACTCATTGAAATGTGAATTTGAAAATAATATAACACATTGTATGAAAATTAAATACTGAAAAGTTCATTAATATATATATATATATATATATATATATATATATATATCAGATGTTTACGTTCAGCTTAGTTAAAACTCTATGGGTGTCTCGTGTTAGATCGCTGTATAGTGAACTAAGAACAATTTCAGAGAGTATAGAGCTGTTTAGGACAACAATTTAAGATAGGGATTCCGAGGTACGAACCTGCTTTGCGAGTGAGAAAATTCCCATTTTCAATAGCCCATCATAACGTTTTGTAGATTTACTGCTATATAATCTCTAAATTTTCCACCAACTCATATGGCAGCACACGGTTAACTGGTTTTAGTTTTATGCAGCTTTAGAGGCACCTAGTCTCTAATAAATATAATGACAGAGTGTGATATCGAAGATCTTAGTTTCTTAAATAAATGTATTTATTGTTTTTATTTTGTAGTAAACATGTATAATACTTGAATAAATTGAACATTTTAATAATTATCGAACAAATGTTAATTTAAACATAGAAAATGAAAAGTAAATCAGTCAGTCATGCATTAGTATAAAAATATATGAACATTAAAACAGAGATCAACGAGACTTAATCTTGATAGCAAAGCTCAACTCTTACTTGACGACGGTATCATACGTAACTGCGCCAAAGAGTTATGCCCCGCAACTTTTGCCCGTTTTTTTTAATCGTGTTTAAAGCTCATTTTTGCTACTGAGGCACAACAGGCGATGGCCACTGATAACACATGAGATGAAATGATATATTGGGAATGGATTTTTTTTTAAGGAAGGAAACGTTCCAGGCCTAAGTTTAGGATACCTCCCCGGCATTTGCCATATATGAGGCCGAGGAAAACCTGGAAAAAACTCAGTCAGGAAGCATAGCCCTGGTGGGATTCAAACCCCAGACCTCCCACTCACGAGTCTGCGCCTTAATGACCTCGGCCACCCATGGCGGTGTTTGTCCGTTATTGTGTGCTATCATGTCAAATAGAAGTTTCATTTCTCAGTGGTGTACTGGTCCTTTAGAAACTTTATGCCATAAATAACTTCGAAATTTGAACTACTACTTACTCAAACATCAAAATACTCCTCTGAAAAATTATATATAGGTGAACTTATGGTCATGCAAAAAAACTATGGAGAGCAATTTTAGTTCATTCATTCAAAGGCTTAAAAATTATTTTCATCTACAACATTGAAAAGCGCTAAAATTTACAATTTTTGAAAAACTATTTTTTGGGGGTAACTGCATTATCAACTTTAAAGAAAAAAATATTATTTGCCCCTTAGGCCCAAGGTATCAGGTGGCAGGTTTAAACACAAAGGGATTTTTAGGGCATAAGGATGTTAAATATGGTTTCCTCCGGAAGGGATATTAAGTCCTTGGTTCATTGTTATAAATTTACGGCACGTAAAATATGTCTGAAATAAAAGATATCCGAGTAAAAATTATCGATCGTTTCACATCTTGTATTGAACGGGACACTAATAATGTTAAAGAGCGCCCTTAAATGAAATAAAAAAATAAATATTAAAACAATTTTACTATTCAGAAAATCAGGGTTATCTCTGGGGTTGCCCTGGATAATTTTTAATAGTCTTTAATGCCCTCTTTCACTGCTGAGGCACCATAAATGGCAGATATTGGTAGTACATGAGATTAAATGATAAATTGCAAATATTTTTTTTTAAAGAAAGAAATTGGCCAAGATCTAGGTTTATCATTTCTAAGACCTGAGCAAAGCTGGAAAACACTCAATTAGGGGTCCTAACTGGAAACAAACTCCAAACCCCCGGCCTCCGGGCCTCTTAACGAAATCGGCCTTGGAGAATTTCTCCTCACCATAATCCAAACGTTGTCGTCTTAATTTACAATTTGAAGTAGCAATATGTGGTCTAAAATTAAGACTTTACATACCAGGCTAATAGAGCGCGAATTTAATATTGGCCGTTTTATACATGGACTTTGAATGTATTGCAAGATCTTCATTATTTCCAAATATCACATATAGCATTCAATGCCATTAATCTATTTTAAAAGTATATATTAACAAAGATTCGCAGATTGTTAGGTAGCTAAAATAGTTTTATGATCTAGCACATAAGGAAGTATGAGATGATGCATTTACTGACCCATAGTATAGACGCATAGACATAGTATACACATATAGATGCATAGTATAAAGGCTCCCGCCACTGACTTGACTTTCCCAGACTATGTGTTAGAAGCATTTATGGAAGAAGTCTGCACCTTTCCACCATATTTGTGGGTTGCTAAACTTTCCGATAATCCATTACACGAATGGTCCAGAATGATTTAATGCTTTATACAATGATCAATTGTACTATGTCAATATCCTCAAAACCGCCACGGATGGCCGAGGTCGTTAAGGCGCGGGCTCGTGAGCGGAGGTCTGAATCCCGTCAGGACCGTCCTCCCTGACTGGCGTTTTCCTCAGTGCTCACAATTGGCAAATGCCAACTTAGACCTGTAACGTTTCCTTCCTTAAAAAAAATCCTTTCCCAGTATATCATTTCATCTCATGTATCATCAGTGTCACCGCCTGTGGTGCCTCAATAGCAAAAACGGGCGTTAAACACTACTCAAAAAATACCCTCAAAAACATATAATATATATATATATATATATATATATATATAATGTTAGTGAAACTATGTCATCTACAAAGTAAATCTCAATTAAGACTGGGAAACAAAATCTAAGGAAAGAAACCAGAGAAAAACTGAACATCCTCAAATCCTATGGGCTAAAATATGCTGCAGGATAAATAAATCGGGTGCAGAACTTACATTAAACATATTTCAATATTTCTTTATTTTAAAGCCTTAAAAGATTAATGACAACATTTCAAATCATGCCTTACACAATCCTAAGCCTGTGCCAAATAGAAAAAGAAATCCTGGTTTTGGGGGGAGATGGGCAAACGGTTCTCTGTTACTGCTACAAACGGCGGTAATAAGTCTGCATTGATCATGTCGGCATGCAGCCATTTCTGATTCGTCCAATGCATTTTGTTTATGAATATATGCCTCTTTCATCTACTCCCCTCCTTCACTTTGTATTTTTGTTAATAATTCTCTTGGGCCCCCCTATCCTCTCCGCAATAATAAATAACCCTGCACATGAAAGATATTTACTGGTTTACCTGAAGTGAATGAATCAATGGATTAAGGAATGAAACTGGAAAAATCAAAGCGAGGAATTATTGCTTCTTCACTCCGGGTATGTTTATAAAGTGAAGAAATAATAAAAACTCAATAAACTGGTGGTGTGCACATTATAAAGATAAACATTGTTGTGGAAAAGCAACAACATATTTGGAAAATATCAATTACGTTACAAATGAAGGTAGTAATTCGGGGAAAGGTAGAGAAGCAGCAAACTTATATTTGATCTCTTTAAATAATAGCAAGTTAAATACAAACTGGATATTTGAGTTTATTACCACTTAAGAGCAGCACGGAGAGAGACACGCCTTTGATACCTTAGGTATGAGGGTTGCAGGAGTAAGGAAACAAGCATAGCTGTTTAGTTTGTCAGTAGCATTATGTGCGAACAAGTGATGTATTGTTCGTTGTGCAACACATTAATATTACATTTTTTCGGTACAGGAGGGCGTAAAACCAACCAAAATTTTGCAAAGTTAAGGGCACAATATGGGAATAACATGCTTTGACAAAAGTGTATGAGTGGTACAAAGATTTCACAGAATGACTGGAATCTGAGGAAAATAAATCATCGGCGGCGATTCGATCGCATATTACAAAAACAAACTTTAGAGTAACTCGGGATCTTAGTGAGTGTAACCGCGTTTGATGATTTCTGAAATCCAACCTGAGGGCGGAATAAGCAATGAAATGTTCTTTCCATTATTTCAGATGACTTGGAATACAAAATAATCTCCACCAGATGGATTCCTCGAATTCTCACCGGGGAACAAACGACTGCAGCTTGGGAGTGTGTTGGACAAAAGAAAAACGCTTCTACATCGAATTGTAGCCTGAAATAAAAGATGGATACACCTCTATACAGTCGAAGTAAGCAAACATGGAGTGGTAGTAAAGAGAATAATCCGCTTCTGATAAAACAAAAGCTCGCTTGCAAGCTGGGGTAGTTCCCTTGATAGTTTTCTGGGACCCCAAGGAATTTTGTTAATCGATTTTCTTCAACAGTTTGAACAGTAATTATTGCAGTGAATTACTCAAAGTTTCTGGTTCAGAGTAAATATATTTATTGGCAAAAAGAGACATCGGCCATGAGACCATTTCAAAAAACGATTCTCCTTCAGGACAACGCCCGTCCTCATGTAGCGACTTGACAAGTGAAAAACTTGAGGAAATCCGCTAGACAGCATTGGAGGCAACTGAGGGTTTAATGTTAGGTCTAAATTTTGTTGACACAATATTCACCTCGTGCAATAAACTACACACTCAGTTAAACAGCTTACATGTAAACATAGGAAGCACTCATAAAAAGATACTGTGAGCAATGAATGCATTGCTACAACGTATGCTAAACTATTATCTTAATTAGAGACAAAGGTCCACAATGATCACTTAGATCATTCATGATATATTAACATTTCGGTTCTACAGACAATGAAGCAAATTTACCTTTCGTTCTGAATAAAGCATCTAGAGAAAAGTATAACAACTAGGCTATACACACACACACACACACACACACACACACACACACACACACACACAGATGCCTATGAACTCCAAACTGCATCAATATATCCATAAGAGGCTATATTGAAAAAGTCGTAATTTTATTGGCTTTTGGGGGTTTAGCAGAAATAAATTAAGTTTTATTTACATGTTTCAAGGGTCTGTGACCCTCAAATCAGCTGTTTTTAAGTTCATATTGAAAAGGCTGCGTAATACACAAAATACTAATTGGAGTTTGCATTCGCTCATATGGAGAAAGTTTCAAAGATCTTCACCTCCAATCATCATGTTCAAGAAGCACAATATAATACAGGTTGTACCGGAACCAAAGTAGGAACCCATCAAACAGCTGAAACTTCTCCTGGAAGCAAAACTTTAGAATGTGCTCAGCGCAGGACAAGAAGAGATTGCAGGCAGCACACTGACAAGCTGTAGTTACATGCACAAATGAGCTGCCAGAAAGCAAAGAAAAGGAGAGAAGGAACATTTTACCAGCCCGATTTTTCTATACAACACTAACTTTGTAAATAGAGAGTAAATCTCTTTTTCTCAACTTTTATATTTCAAAAAATTTCATAACTCATTTTCTATAAATTTCTACAAAAATTGAGCTAGAAATGGACTTTAAAGTACGCTAAATAAAAATACAGAGTATTTTTCTCTAAATTTTATAATTTAGTTACCTACAAAAAAATTAATTTTTCAAAAATTGTAAATTTTAACACTATTCAACTGTTGTACATAAAAATATTTTTTAAGCCTTTGAATAATTAAACTAAGTTTGCTCTCCATAGTTTTTTGCATGACAATATGCTCACACACACACACACACATACACATACACAGTATATATAATTTTTCCAAAGGAATATTTTGATGTTTGTAAAAATAGTAGATTGAATTTTAATAATGCCATTTTTTAAGAAAAAATTAACTCAAAAAGTTTAAAAGACAATTATCGCAAATGTTGTGCGACTGTTTGGCATCACTATATGAATAATGGCGCTAAATTTGAGCACTCTATATTTATTACTTTGGACAATATAATTTTCATTAGAGTCTCTCGTTAAATTATGTTTTGCTATTTCACTTTCGTTTTGTTCATTTAGTTTACTTATGGACTCTCTTTAACATCTCAGATCATCAGCGTTCCATTCAATTCAGGGCTGAAACGGCCGACAAATTTTGCTCGGAGGCCTTTTCTTTTGGGTTTGAGGTTCTTTTACGTATAGAAAATCTAATACACAGGAACCGTGGATGTGCTGGTCCAATTCAGGCATGTTAAGAAAAGGGTTGTCTTGTTAATATTTTTCTGCTTGCAGTGACGTATGCTATTCTTTGCAATTATTCCATGATGCGGCCACTCTTCCCAATTTTAGTATGTCCACAGATACACAGTGTCTCATATACGCCTCTTGCGTGAAATGGAGATTAAGGATAGTTGATGAGCGCCAACCGCTAGACAGTTTTTTATGGGAAGATATTTTATTTCTTGAGCAACCTTACTGTCCTATTTGTCACCCCCGTAGATCCTTAATGCAGACTCTAATGGCTCTAATGGCCAGGGTCTTGTGGATATCCTTTGTGGCTGGATGGAAATCGGGGTGTAAGTATAGTATTTATAGCTTTTCTGTAAACATAGTGCCCCAGTCTTCCCTATTAGCTGATTCAATAATGACAGCCGCGGCAGCCTACGGGTAGATATACCTTGAAAATAATTTGGAGAAACGGTATGGCCTGACAGGAAAAGGATTACCTGATGTGTCTGAAGGATAAACTGGTAGAACGCGTTCTAACTGTGGAAGTGTTCCTAAAGTATGGCAAAGTGGCTTGGCTGAAGACCTCTGAAGAATCTACAGATTGGTTTAACGCCTCCCTGGTTTAGTGATCGCATAGTATGGGGGTTCCGAGTTCAATTCCCGCCCATTACTGGGAAACATCTTAGTCTGGAGGTGTGGTATGGGTCATGAAGTCAATGAATAGATTAAATGAGTATTTGACTAATATTTTTTAAAATGTATTTATATCCATCTAATTTAGGAAGTCCATTGTATATATATACCGGAGAAAGAACACATCTATCAATGTTACTTGTGTTATAGAAAAGCTATAGAAAATAAAACATTTACATGAATGTCTGTTAACATTTCACAGTAATTAATTCACACACACACACACATATTAGAGGTGACGTATTGTTTCTAATTATATAAAGCAATGTGTACACATATTGATGTATAATTTTATGGTCACAAACGTACAATCCAAAATAGCAGATGTTTAACTTCCTTTATAGTTGTGTAGAGTGGAAGTGGAGAAATAACTGGGTCACATACAAACATGAAATCCTAAAACATAGCCGATGTACTAAAATTAGAAACAACTCTTGTTAGTAGTTCTATAGCTATACTGGAATGACCAGTAAATCCTAAACAGCTATAGTAAATGTATTGCTAAGAGCATAACTATTGTACGTGAGATAAGAAGTGGAGAATTAATGATGATATTGATCTAGTGAGTCGTCTTAGATATTAGATATATATATATATATATATATATACACTACATATGACTGAAAAAACAGTAGGTTTTTCCCATAGAATGGAACACTTAACTTCGCCTATAGGCCACATAATATGGGTATAACCTAGAAATATGAATCACTTGTTCGTTGAATACATTTTCTGTATTCTGCTTGATACGACAATTTACCGATGAAATCTACTCATAACAATGAATGGAGCATGAAAATTGTGCAACAATTTGGATGTTTTACCTTTCTTGCGCACAGATGTAAATACTTTAACTAATTGACCCAGCCGAAATTTAACAGTTCATCTTTTCCTATCGAAAACATTCTTATGTTTTACTTGTTGTTCTGTTATATTATCTGTTACCCTTTGACGAGTTTTTTGAATTTTTTGTTGTGTTTCTTGAACAAAAAGATTATCAGTAGTATTCTTTGCGTATACTTCTTCAGGTAATGTCGGGAGATTTTTTTTTTTTTTTTTGATTAGGTTTATTTACGGACGTTCTTTAACATCTCAAGTCATCAGCGTCCCATTCAACTCAGGGGGTGAAATGGCCAACAAATTTTGCTCAGAGGCCTCTTTTGTCAGCTTGAGGTTCTTTATCGTGCCGTAAATGTACGACAGGGACCCACGGCTTTACTTCCCTTCCGAACGAAGTCAAACTTAGAATTTTTACGCCCGAAAAAATCCATCGGTCCTGGCCGGGATCGAACCCTCAATCTTGGGTTTAGGAGGCAAGTATGGTAACCACTACACCACCAGGACCGATTATGTCGGGAGATGACCATAAATTAAAAAGAATGGTAATTTATGATTACCTGTCTAGTACTATTATAAACGAATGTGGTAGAGCCGAGTCCCAATCATTTTGTCTAGTACAAGAGAAATGGGACAACGTGCTAACAATAGTTTAACTCACACGTTCAGTTAGGCCGCTGCAGGCGGGATAATAAGCGCTCTTAAAAGTAGACTGAACACCCATCCATTTTAGTAGAAGTTGTGTAATCTCACTAAGGAATGTTGATCCTCTGTCGGAAAGTAGCATGGCTGGGTTCACCATGTTGACAAATTAGTTTTCCAAAATAAATTGAGCGACATGTTCTATGGTTCCTCTGAGGATGACCTGCTTGCCCACCGATTTACATATCCTGTAGTAACCACTATCGTTGTTTTACCTGTCTTAGGTTTATGAATAGGGCCTGCCAAATCTATTTCCCATCGTTCGCCAATTAGATCAAAAGGAATGGATGTAGAGCAGCATTAATGTTTCTAGGGCCCTTACAAGATTGACAGCAAGGGCATCCTTTAACGTACTTCTCGATTTCCTTACGCATATGCCGCCACGGGTGACCGAAGTCGTTAAGGCGCGGGCTCGTGAGCGGTAGGTCTGGGGTTCTAATCCCACCAAGACCGCCCCCCCCCTGGCTGAGGGTTTTTCCAGGTTTTCCTCAGTACTCATAACTGGTAAATGCCGAAATGAATGAATGAATAGTGTTTAACGCCCGTTTTTGTTACAGAGGCACCACAGGCGATGGGCAGTGATGATACATGAGGTGAAATGATATATTGGGAAATGATTTATTTTTTAAGTAAGGAATCGTTCCAGGCCTAAGTTTAGGGTACCTCCGGCATTTGCCATTTATAAGGACTGAGGGAAACCTGGAAAAAACCTCAGTCAGGGAGGACGATCCTGGCGGTATTCGAACCCAGACCTCCCGCTCACGAGTCCGCACCTTAACGACCTCGGCCACCCGTGGCGATAAGACACATAGACAATACATATAAATAATAACCCAAATATCCCAAATACCTGAGAGGTACCCTAAACCTAGGCCTAGAACGATTCCTTCCTTAAAAAAAGTTCTTTCTCAATATATCATTTCAACTTATGTTTCATCAGTGTCACCGCATGTGGTGCCTCAGTAGTAAAAATAAGCCATAAAACTAATAAAAAAATCCTTACGCATACCTACCCAATAATAGAGCGAATTTATCTTATGAAAAGTTCTCGTAAATCCTAAAGGACCAAATAAGGGTTCATTATGACAAGAGGACAAATTTCATGTTTCAGAGCTTCTGGAATTACCAGAAAGTGTTGTGGCCATATCGCACCCGCGTTTTTGCAATATAAGCTTGCTGATTTCGAAATGTATGGGGCAGCTTGGCGTTGCAATTTAGCAATTCCTGAGCCCGGCTGTTCCAATGCTTGGATTATTTGCTTCAATTAAGGGTCATCCTTCTGTTTCTGGGCGATTCCCACTGGCATTAGCAAACAGGTAATTAGATCGTGCGTTTGTTCCAATTCCTGTGGTTTAGAGTCATCTACAGAGTGGCGAAAAAGTGAATCAGCAACCGCATGTTTAGCTCCCGACTTACAAATGATTTTGTAATCGTATTCTTGTAATTTTAGGGCCTATCGTGCCAATCTACCCGTAACGTCTTTAAGTTTTTAAGATAACATAATGCATGATGATCGCTAAATATATTAATTGGATATCCATAGATTTAGGGTCGATATAGATATATACCTTTTTGTGCCTAATAAGTTCAAAGAGTACAAGCATAACTAATCCTATAAACTGGAACGAAAATTGAATGCTTATCTGACGTAAAAGGGGTAAAGGAATATCCTTAACACACTATGCTTTACATTGTTGGTTTTCTTCTTCGGCTTCTATTAAAATTTTAGATAAATGGCAGTCCTCTTTATTATTACAGTTATTTATAAATGTTGCTGTATTTGGCATTTCAGCGAAATGACGAGAGATGCGAGATCAAGTACTGTTTCATAAGGCTTTAAAAAGCCCATTCCTAACAAGAGGTCGTGACTAAAGTCCTTCACGACTAAAATCTTTTCTTAGAAGTGCATTCTGTTCAGTTCAAATTTTAGTCTAGTAAAGTAAGACACACAATTAACTTATTATTAGCCGTGCGTAACATTAAATAATGCGACACGGAAAGCTTGGGAGTTGTAACATAACAATACAAGAACTTCCCTATCAAAAAGTACATCCAGTGGTTTATAATCCACCTAGCATGTGTACATTAGTACATTGGCGGGATTAGCACTAATTTGCTCCTTAGGAAATGCAGCTATATCAGTCACGGGAGGTAAAATCGTGACTGACCTTGCCCGTTTTGGCGGCCTGGGTTTTGACAGTTCAACGATGTGTCCAGGTTTACCACACGCGAAGCAAATATGGCGCCTATTCATGGAGCGATCGGTGAAGAATGGCCCATGACCACGTCCTCTACCACTGTTGACATTGTTAGCAAAGTCTTCTCGACTGCGCCCTGCGCCATTACTGGACTCACTTGGTCGCATAGTGTCAGAATGTCATACATATAATGCTCCATGGTTTCGGAAATGTCTTGCGCTCTCTAACGAATGCGGAATTAAAAATAGCCTCATGTGCTAACTGGGCAAGTATATTCTACAACCCCTGCAGAAACTATAACGACGAAACTGAGGGTGGCGAGGCACCAAGGTTTTATACCAATTGGCCGCGGCCCCTCGCAAATAGCTGGGTATAAATTGTTTCTCGTGGTCTTCGTTCCAGCCTTTGGCTGTAATATCAGTTTCAAAATTGTAGATGTACGCTAGCACCACCTGTTCTGGTGTTCCTTCAAACGTACCACGATTAATGAAAGGACTGGCGAAAGGTACCGAAGTCGCTAGCAAAGGGCTAAAGTTTAAAGAACTCGGGTGGATTTCGTTCGTAGTCAGTCCCTTATGAGAAGTCGTCATATCGAAATCATTGTACGAAATATAAGGTACCGATGGAGAAGAAGGCTGAGCAGGGACCGATTCTAAATCTCCAGCACTTAGAAACCGTTGGCAAACGGGAATATAAACGACAGGCGGTTGTCCTTTTAATCGACGGCAATACCTAAAACGGTATTAGACATCGAGTGATAGATATCTGCTAATTCTGAAGAAATTACTTTTGCGCCTTTTAAAGCAGCATTGTTAGTAGATTTACCCAAATTTGCTTTATATTCCCGATAGATGTTCCAAATTTTGGTACTGATGGGGCGATCGTATTGGCTCAAAATATCCATAAATTTAGTGAGAAAACCCGCCTAAATAGGAACACCAACTAGGATGTGATGTAATATTACGCAATCGTAGAATGAAATAGAAGAGACAAGACAAATAGAGTGAGTGAATGAATGGTGTTAAACGCCCGTTTTTGTTACAGAGGCACCACAGGCGGTGGACACTAATGATACATGAGATGAAATGATATATTGGGAAAGGATTTATTTTTAAGGAAGGAATCGTTCCAGGCCTAAGTTTAAGGTACCACCCCGGAATTTGTCATTTATGAAGACTGAGGAAAACCTGGAAAAACCCTCAGTCAGGGAGGACGGTCCTGGCGGAATTCGAACCCCAGACTCCAGAATCGCTCACAAGTTCGCGCCTTAACGACCTCGGCCACCCGTGCGGTAAGACAAATAGAGAATACATATAAAAAATAAAAATCAACAGTGACGACGTCACATCGCATAATTAATAGCAAAAATAAATAACATTTTAAACAATATGAACTTAAATTCTGGATATCAGAACTTGGCAAAACTGTGTTGCCTAAACACCTTTTATTTCTCTTTAATTAAACTTGATTCCATAAAATTAATAAGCATGGCAGTTCAGCAGTAAGTACTGAATTATAAAAACAAAACTAACGATTTAATAATCAAGATAATAAGAATTTTAAAAAATGAATCTAAGACATTAATTATGATTTATTGCATAAACTTTAGGAGTCTCCAGCACTTGTCACGCTTATTAAAGGAAGCGGAATCGAGACCCTACTCCTGTAAAAGAATACAAAGAGCCGACGCATCCACCACTTGCTACCCTTAAGGCGTGAGCTAGGGGAGCTTAGCGTTTGCAGTACTCACAGATATAATTAAAGGCATTACAGTCAATGCTACTTCTTTTATAGTACAAGAATTATAAGGGGTACATATTATGGTCTCCTCGATTGCTGAAGGCTTAAGTTAGCAGATAATGATTTGATAGTTAAGTGTCAGGCCATTGAGATCTACAGGATCCTTACCTTAGGGGTGATGTCATGGAGAGCCGAGAGTGCAGGGCGGCCAGCAGCAGCACAGTACATTAAGGCTCTGCTACTTTCTGATATAATTTCACAACCGCATAGGGGGTTCTTTACATTATGTTGTGCTATTAACCAATTATAGTGATCCTTGGTTTGAAGTATAGTTACCAATGAAAAAGGAGTACGTTGGTGTTAGAAAGAGTCAAAGCAGCAAGATCCTGCTTATTGCTAAGCGGACGATTGGCTCACGGTAAAATCCTCTAAGTCTTCAATGGAAGTGGTAAACCAAATATATTTAAATAAGTTAGCACTTTCAGATTCAACTAAGACATGTAAGAATATAAAACATTCAAGTGAATACAATGAATCTTTCTCATAATAATTTTGACTATTAACTAAATTAATGCATCTCTCGGCCATAAATGTGAGACTATTCATTTGCACATTTACATTTTCCATTCAGTAATGTTACTTATAATACTTCTTGTGTATGTATTTTCGTTAAAAATTATTATTCATTGGCATACTTATATTTTCCATACATTTATAGCCTATTATATTAATAATCATTCATTTACTTATAAAGTTATTTTTTTATTAATTTGCTTACTTATACTTTTCATTCGATTTTGTTATTTACATTAAGTATTATTTTAATTTTCATTCGTTTAATTATGTTTATTCATTTCCAATTTAAATTATTTTACTCTTTATTTACACACTTGCTAACAACACTGTTTCTTACAGTAGCGTGTTTATATTTCAATTCATTTACTTACATATAATTGTACAGTTTCTTATAATTTGTACGTTTACATTTTCCAGACATTATCTGTTGCCTGTGATTAACATGTTTCTACGTTACAGTCGTATGTGTTATTTTGTTTTATCCAATGTAAAAACCAATCTAACTATTTCAATTATTATCGTATCCATTTTAATAACAAATATTAATTTGTTTCATTTACACAATGTAAATAACATTCTAATTATGGCAAGGTTTGTTATATTTTATTTCATTTATTTTATTTAATATTCTATTTATTTGAATTTGTTTATATATTACATATATTATATTTTCATACAAATCATGTTTTTGTTATTATGTTACATTATATGTCTCTCACATTTTATGAAACGTGCTCCCTACGTTTTTTTAAATTCTTTTTCTAAACAGATCATCACGTCCGGCTTTATAAATTATGCCTCCCTAAATAACTTCAAGAAATACCCAATTAATGTGTGAAAAAATACATATAAAATTAAACATTTAAAGCCTACTATTAGAGGTAATAAAGGTTTTGGTGGCGTCGGAAAAAAATTAACCTAATTTAAACTTATGTACATTAAATTGTTCAACAACACTAGCTCACATTTCCTAATACAATGCTGCTTTCAATATAATGCTCTATTTGTCTGCTTTTCTTTGTACTACTACTGATCATGAAGCAAGTTGTTTTTCAAGGAGAAAATCAGTTTACAAAACGATATAATCCTAGCGAAAAATAACGAGTACCATCAAGCTCTTTGAAGAATTCACACCTCTCTGCTTTCCTACATTTTGGTCAATCGTTTGTTGGATCATGTACTCCTTATTTAAATAAAAAAAAATTCTGCTTTTGGAGGAAATTTTGTTTCCCTTCTCGCTGGAAATTATAGCTACTGAACCTGCCTGTGTTCGTGTTGTCATTAAAAAGGATAAGATGAAGAAAAATATCTTAAATATCTATATTTCAAACATTCCAGTTTCTTGTACGTAGTAAATAACATAACTTTTAAATATGTGTGCTGTAGCAAAAGCAACAAGTTTTATGTACCTACATACTGTTCCACTTAGAAAGTAAAAAATTTCATTAAATAGATTTTTTTTATAAAAGTGAGGTATACATATGTTCAGAAACATGTAACTTTGCAACAAAATTGGGCAGGTTTTACGTATTTTATCCTTAGAACTATTGATTTTAGTAGTGTTTAACGCCGTTTTTAGTACTGAGGCAGCACAGGCGGTGAACACTGGTGATACATGAGATGAAATGATTAATTAGGAAAGCATATTTTTATTTTAGGAACGAATCGTTCCAGGCCTAAGTTTAGGGTATCTCCCCGGCATTTGCCATTTATAAGGACTGAGGGAAAAAAATGGAAAAAACCTCAGTCAGGGAGGATGATCCTGGCGGGATTGGAACCCCAGACCTCCCGCTCACGTGTCCGCGGCTTAATGACCTCGGCCACCCGTGGCAATACCACGACACTGATGATATATGAGATGAAATGATAAATTAGGAAAGACCAGACCTAAGGTTTTGGGGTACCACTCCGGCATTTACCATTTATGAGGAAAACCTGAAAAAAGCGGTTAGGGAGGATGGCTCTGGCGGGGATCGAACCCCAGAATCCCATTCACGAGTCCGAGCCTTAACGAACTCGTCCACTCATGATGGTAGAACTCTTGATGTAGCTTTCAAAAAAGTATATAATAATTGTATCATTTTATAATGAAAGTTTTACGGCAAGCCTTGTTTGTGAGCTGTAAAAAAATACACGTTCATTAAACGGTCTAGCACCAAAAACTATATTCCAAAACATAAAGCTAAGTTTTCTGCATACCGACACAAATATCAAGTATATGCATATCATTGAAAATGATTATGAACACGATATTTCAATTGAGTGTAATATTTCCTTCACTTTTCCCACAAAATTCAGAGCAAAATATTGTTTTATTGAAGACTATAAGCTCTGTCGCTTTTATGTTATAAACAAATTAATTATAACACTTTAACTCACTAAAATGAGTTTAAAAACGAATACTCTTTTATTTCAGAAATTATGCATTCAAATAACTTTGGTGGTGTTGCATTTGTTCTAAACCTCTGTTTAAAGTTAAAAACAATTTAGTGTATTGCATTAACTTGTGTTCCAAATGCAATTTATTATTGTAATAAATAGGAAAAAATAGATTTTTGTAATAATTATTCTGGAAAACGGCGTCAGGACCAAGTTGTAGTTCGCGGCGGGTACGCGCGACAGTCCCTTTCACCACGAAGATAGTTCCTCGCGGCCCTTCCAACAGTTCCATATACATCGCCTGATGCCACTGTGCTTCGGTGATAAACACTCGACACATCAGATTCGCCGTTATGATGTCAGGGACTGATTCTCGATCAGTGCGTCATCATCAACGTCCTGCAGAACATGGACGTCGGTGCAAACGTCAATATGAGGTGAAGAAGAGGAGGAGAACGAAACCTTTTGTGATTTACGCGTTCAAGACCTTCCGCTGAACGAGCGAGTATTCGAGGACGGGGCGACTGCCGGCAAGATGAGCGTGGTGAGCTCGGTAATGCTACTCAAAATGTAAGCCGACTAGAATTACGCTTTTTAATAAAGCAATAACCATTTTTGCAATTAGCCATTTAAAGGTATATGCTTGCATTATGTTCTCATCAAGTAAATCGGATAACTTTTTCATTAGTAAAATGCAATAAACGTAACAAAATGTATTCCATGTACGTATTATGTGTAGTCCAGTGAAAATAACTTATGCCTATGGGGATATATCTAGCAGAGTGTAGTGTTACATAGTGCTTCTTGTCACTGTATTTATACATAGATCGGCAATTGTAAAGGTTACAGCCCAGAGAATGTATCAAAATATGCACAGGTATTAAGATTTTCGTTGGCAGTACATCTTATGTGTACCATAAGAGGACTATTCAACAATGCGTTACAGAGTGTAATGTAATAAACCAGTGCGTATACATACAACTCTACAATTGTTGGACAAATAATTTTGGACACTGTTGTGATTCTTGCATCATTATTTATAAATAAACAAATGCAGGAGAAACGCAAAACGTCTAGGATGAAGTTGCTTTTATACATAACTGTTAACATCACCGGCATGAATACAATTTGTTGTAAAGTCATAGGCTTTATAAAATGTTATGTTACAAATGTTATTCCTCATTCCCAGTTAAAAAGTTTTCCTCTTACATCAACAGGCAAACTTACGTTATATTTTTCCTATACTACACTTTTTCCCCCAACATCTCAGTTACTTTAGCCCCTACAATTCCAAGCGACTCTCTAATAACAATACATTACCTAATTAATCTATAACCGTACAGCAATATCCCCGAGGCACACCAGACCTTCATTTATCCATACAACGTGCGTCCGCCCGTCAAGTATGCCCTCTGACAAACAAACTCTACTTCCGGTAAGCTAACATTTAATGTTTATCGACACGTTTTATTAAGTTTTGTTTTCATAAAAATATAATTTAATCCTAAAGTGTATTTCAGTGTTATAATTTTATGTTAACTTCAAATGCTCAATAATATATATGTTGCAAAAAAAAAAAAAAAAAAAAAAAAAAAACCTAGCGCCTACAGGTTCAGTCTTGTTTAACATTCAAATCTTCCATGTATATGTTTTTACTCCTCGTCAACGGTAACACAAGCAAACGCTGCCGGTTAATGAACATTACACCTAAACCTATTTTGTCCGCCGCCATACTGACCCTCATTCCCCCGTATAGCGTACACCGTCAATCTTTCACAGCGCTACGTAGCATTTTCCGTCGTGCTTTTTGCACCGCGGCTACCGCGTACTTCGCCGAAAGTCTTCGAAAGGGAAGTAAAGCCATCGGTTTCATGTCGTAGATTTACGGCATGTAGAAGAACCTCAAGTCTGAAAGAAGATACCTTTGAGCAAAATTTATTGGCCTTTTCATTCTCTGAATTGAATGGAACGCTGATGACCTGAGATTGTTAAAGAGCGTCCGTAAAATAAACCAAATCAACAGAAACTCCGCGTCTCGCGTAAGTCAACTTTTTTGCAAATTTAATGTTTATCGTGAACACCAATTCCTACCGTTTTTTTTTTTCTTTCAATTATATCACTCTTTTTTCATTGCATGCAATAATCACTATGCTCCTTATTTTCACCAATCACAGAGCAACAAGTCAATTTCCGTTGTACTTTATACTGCTTATGTTACATCAGTTACCTCATTATCTTGCCGACAGCCAAACTTCATGTCTCAGGTAAGTCAAAATTATTACATCATTTTAATGTTTATCAAATAAAATATATTTCATACTATTAGTAACGATTTATGCAACTCCGCTTCGCCATATTAGTTCAAAAATATACCACAAAATAAAATTATACAAAATAAAAAATTATATTACGTATTTTTAATAACACATGTATCGAATATGTAATTATCCATAAATAAAGTACCCCGGCACATACAAAAATAATCACCATATTACTTAAAAACAACAGTAATAAAATTTCCAAATATCTAACATTTAAGTAATGTCCACCTAGCAAAATAAACAATCACCATATATGTTCAAATCTACGTCACCAAAAAAATAATATTACGTAAAATAAAAAAATACATATTTTCAAAATATAACAGCTACCAAAATATAACAAACACTCCCTGCACCATAATAAAAAAAACTCAATAAATAAAACAATAGTATTACGTAACCATAATAACAAATGTAATATAACATGTAACTATTTATCAATATACAAAAATATTTACATACAAAAATAATTTAGCACAATATTAGTTAAAAACAACCGTAATAAGAATTTCCAAATACCTAATATTTAAATAATGTCCAACTAGCAACATATAACAACCACCATACTAGTTTAAAATTACGCCAGGATAAAAGAATAATATTACGTAAAAGTGAAAACATTTATACTTCCAACATCTCCCTACCCCACCACATTAGTTAACCACCAATATAAATTAATATTACGTAGCAATAATAACATGTGTAATATAATTTGTAGCTCTCTATCAATAAATAAGAGCATTACCAACGCCCAAAAATAAATTACCAATAAAAACAAAACACCAAATAAAGTAATACTATCATGCTAATATAACTTTCTATCATGGAAATAATTTCAACACATTTTAATATATATTAAACAATTTAATAAATATTAAAATGTTTTGAAAGTTAATAAATATATATGAAATAATTCAATATGCATTAAAATGTGGTGAAATTAATATTTCATACACACAGATATATATATATATATATATATATATATATATATATATATATATATATATATACATGAAATGTGACTATCGATCAATAAACATTGCACCGCCTAAATAATATTATGTAACCATATATAAAATTTAACTATCCTTTACAACAAATTAGCACGTGTCCTCCAAAATATGTTATTATTTTATCCACCAACCGCGCCATCTCATAGTAAATAAAATATACAGCTATATAAAACATATCACTATCTACCCCCCATACCAGTTTCACATTTTTTATCATATGTCCCACAGCGTGCAGTTAAATCGACGTCACTCTGCCAAATGAATGCTGCATTATTAAAAACGATACTAGCGCCAATTTTTCTCCTAGCGGAAGATACTGGTAGTGTGACATTTAAACGCGCGTCGTGGGACTCATACAACTTTACAGATATATCGTCCTCCACCGTAATAATTCAATCCTGTTTAATCCTTTCCAACCCACGTCAATGCTACACTTTCATTGAGCATCTCACACGCTTGTATTAAATGCCAGGGTTACATACATTTTCTACAAGTAAGGTCTTAATTGAGCCCAAACTAGTTCAATGGTGTGGAATGAAATTGGAATCAAAGTACCTTTAGATTTATAAAGATACACTGCCAGTTGATTGTTATATTAACTGTTGTGAAAATATTTAACATTATTGCTCTAGGCGATATGGGATTAGGCATAGGAAAATTATGATAGTGCCCCATGTATGTGTAATCTTTAATAGAAGCGCGTAATGTAGGAAATTTATGTTCTATTGTTGGGAAGATTCGGGAGCAAACGATTAGCAAACCAATTTTCAAAAGTTTTACAGTTCATGATAATAAAATTTAGTGTCTGCCGTGTTTCTGGCAAAGAAAAACTAGTGGAGATACAACCCTCACTTCCACAAGAATGAAGTACCATGATGCACTTTCCTTGTACACTGGGATTTTTAATTAACAGGCACATCCCCGCCCTTTCTTATGACGCCTTTCGTTTCATCTAGGTAGATTACTAGGCATACGTCAGAGAGCAGCTGTTCAACATGTTGTAAATAGTTGCATCTCCGTGATGATTGCCAGGAGTGGATGAGGTCATTGAGGCACGGACTAGTGAGAAAGTTCTGGGATTTGATTCGCTTAGGCATTCCTTCCTGACTGAGGGTTTTCTAGTATATGACAAATGCCAGAGAAGTACCTTAAACTTAGGCATGGAACGTCTCCTTTCTTATAAAATTCTTTCCAAGTTTATCATTGGATCTCATGTGTCTACTGCCTGTGATGCCTATTAAAAATCTGCATGATACCGTTTTTGCAAATTCCATAATTACTGTCACTGTACTATTTATTATTTTCTTTTACCAGTGCTTAAGTTTCCTTTTCCACCATGTTTGGAACAGTGTACTTAAGTTTATAACATGTCGCTGTTTCTGTTGTTGCTCCGTTACTATTTTTTTTTCACCACATATTCACAGGTGTTGCATACTAATAAAACACCTGCGAACAATTGCTTGAATTGCTAAATTTAGTATTTTGTATTTACAAAGCTCAACAGTGAACCCTATGCTTTCTCTGAAATACATCATGAATTTACCTGGTAGTCCAAATAACGAGCCTAAGACAATATATTTATCAGATGATACTAGTGTGTTAATTTCTGGGTAGTCACATGCAAAACATTCAAAATTAACACAAAGACATTTGAAGAGCAAACTATTTACTTTGAAGTTAATGAAATTTCATTAAATTTTGACTCAACAAATGTTGAGAAACTAAATTGAATGAAACATTATAAAGACAACATCTTTAAGCTCAGTTCTGTCTGATTTGCTTAGATAAATTTGGACAAACTGTGAAACAAAACAAAATAAGATTAGTGCACTGTGCATGTTTTCATGCCAATTAGAGAAAGGGGATAGTTTTTGCGGTAGACAGTAAGAAAGTATTCAACTTGTAAAGAAGAAGAAAGAAAACTACAAGAATCATCTGTAGTGCATGTGCTCATCAATCATGTAGACCATTGTTTAAGAAGCTCAGTACTGGGAAATACATCTGCGTGAGATTTGTTGCTGACAACTTTGATAATTCTAAAGTAGTAACTACAATGATAGGTTGCTATGAATTTGAATAGATCATCTGCACCAATAATTTTGTAGAAGACAATTATTAGTCCGCACTGCATGTATTTAACCATCTTCCACCTTCCTTTAAATTATTTCGTAATTCACAGAAGTGTAAACATTTCGAGAAATGTTTAAATGTTCAAATCTTCTACAAAATGTATAAATAGTAATCTCAGCTGCAGAATCTGCGATTTTAATAGATATATAAAAAAGGTTAAATACTTGATTTTGTTTTTAAGCAATAAGCCTTTTGACTATATTTTTATTATCATGAAAACTTGATAAATACACAATAAAATACATTTTCATTAATATTTTACTGTGTATTTAATTCATATAAAATAAAAAGCGAAAGCGAGCTTACATAAAAGGAAATGATCAGAATTAGATAGCCTACAAAATTTTGCAAATGAGGTGCAAATAAAAGTATAATGAACGATATAAACAGGTACATTATTCGTAGAAAATTTGCCACAGCTATGTCGAATAATGGTTTTTCCGGAAGATATTAAACAAGAAATCCAGTAAATATGGACGGTTTTGGTATGATGGATATAAAATACAAAGGTGCTAAATATAATTCAGGTTTACTAAAAACATCTCTGCAGTTTTATGATGCAAGCCTGCACACAATAATGATGCATAAGCAGAGATAGTTACTGCGAAAAAAAAAATTATTTCAAGGAAGCTCATGGTTAATTTTTAGCGCTATGATGGTGGTATTATTATTGTACCTGCTCCATGTTGACTGCAGATAATCGCACGGCCGCTTTCCTCTCTTGCAACCAGCAATACCATATATTATATCTGTTGATATAGCCTTCCTATATACGGCTCCAAAGCAGCCTAGAACTATTATTATTAATTATAATATTAGATTTATATAAGAAAGGAATTTAACATCTTTGGTCAAAAGCGTCCCATTTAATTTAGGGCATGATACAGTCGATAAATTTTTTGCTCAGAGGTCTCTTATTTCTCGCTTGAGGTTATGCAGTAAATTTACGACAGGAACCAACGGCTTTATTTCCCGTCTGTAGGAAGCCGTACTTTTGATCTGTACACCTAAAAAATCCATCTGGGTATGCAACCCCGAACTTGGGTCTACAAGGAAAAAGTATAATCCACGAGGATCTTTTCCATGAACCCGCTGAATTTACTGAAGGCCTTTCTTGGGCAACACAAGTTTATGTTCATATATATGGAGCTAACAATATGACTGTGATGTAAAGTGATTTGTTTGCCAAGATTAACAATAAAATAAAATATGAGAGCATTTTGCCTAGTGTTTTAGGGATGAACTGCTTGCTGCATCGCCAATATCGCCCAAACCAATAAAATTAAAATATGTTATGGACGGAGTTAGAAAAAGTATAAATTTCATACGCGCCCCCGGCTTCAAAGAGAATCAAACCCAAGACCTCCCTAACTAGTCCGTGTCTTAACAACCTAGTCACCCCGTCAAAATGGCGGTCATCTTGGATGTGTGATTGTTTACTACATAGTCCAGTGGTTTAAATACTTGTTTGCGATATTCAGCAATATCGGTTCTTCGTTTACAATTGAATAAAATATTATTAATTTGAAGATTCACTCGAATTAAGCGTTAATCATTAATCATTTAAAAAGAAAATGAAAGAAATATTAACAATTTAAATTTATGCATGATATAATATGCAGATACCACTATTTACAACTTAGTCTAGTGGTAAAAATGCTAGTCTACAATAATCGGTTACTTTTCCGTTATATGGGTCCCTCCTTTGCATTTGAATAAAATGTTATTAATTTAAAGACGAACCTGAATGAAACATTCATTATTAATCATTTAAAAAGGAAGTGAAAGATATTAACAATTTAAATTCATGCATGATATAATACAACCACTTCATAAAACAAACACTGCTAACAAGTGGTATTCAACTCACAAAGAGATTATCTTACAAACCTTTCCAGCGTAACTAAATGCGGCGGAAAAATTCATTAAGAAAACAAATCGAATTTTAAAACTTAAGTCCTACAGAGAATATCCCAACATACTCCAATACAGTACAAATGTAACTTTATATAAAATACACACAATGATTAGTTATCCAGGTCACTACAATCATAACGGGGAAACGAGCAGCGTTCCAAAATTACCAAATTTCAAATTTTGAGGGAAGTGCTTGCTGGAGGGTGTGGTCGTAGAACAATAGACTCCAGTTTCCACGAGACTACCGCCTTGAGCAAGAACCACCCGGAATCAAAAGTCGTTACTTCAGCCGAAAGTGAAACCCAACCGAGTGAGGAAAGCGGAGAGAAATCAAAGACATTGGAAAACAATAGCACACTCTAGCGGGAAAGAAAATATGGAAAGTTTTAGGGAAAGAGGCGTAACTGGAACATTTCCAGTAGTGGAGGACGAAAGTACGGAAACGAAATATTACAGCTATAAACACCAGGAATGTATTGAAGTTATAAAAGGATTGCCAACATTATGAAAATATTTAGATTTCTACAAGTAAGAAAGTTTACCGGAGCAGAGGGACCATTAGGAAAACAATGATGACTACTGAATTTCATTTTATAACATACAAGTATTTTATTATATGAGCGCCCTGGTATAATGTCTCGAAGAGCATTGTTCTTTAGATCATTTACAGAAAAGAAAAGAGAAAAACAAATCAGTTTTAAACGGATGTTATTGAACCATGGCGTAATAATTTCAGAGGTTGTAGGGGACTCCTGCAACGCGAAGAAAACTAGCAATATGACAATAAAGGAGTTAAAATTAGAAGCTGTTAAGTCAATGTTAAAGCGAAATGTGATTAATTATTTCCTTAGATACATCGGACACGAGGGGTTACATTCTTTTACAGGCTGAGGCTACGAGTGAGCGACGTCCCCTCTTTCATGCCACATGATTTAGTGATGCCCTATTTGTGAGATTACTGTTGTTGGCAGTTTCGTAAACGGTTTAAGGTTTAGAAACATTTCATTTGGTTGGTACGAAAGAACCTTAAACAATGTCAGACAGCCACATGCATTAAAGCCCTAAATCAGAATGGGAATGGGAATATTTATTCGTGCACAATCATAATACATGTTTGGTATGCCGGAAGAACTTGATAAACCTGGAAAACTTTCAATTTGAAGGAGCACTATAACATTCACTAGATGAGGGTGCTATTGCACAATAAGAAAAATAAGTTACTCTGGGGGCAAGTTACCGAATATGCTTGGATAATGAATATTGCTAAACACAGAAACTCCTTCGAGGAAGGTGAATTTATTAGACATTAAAACAGTTAGGATTTTTTTCCAAAAACCCGTTGAGATAATAGAAGTCCTTTCTTGGGTAACACCTTTTCTGTTTATACAGATGGATTTGCCAGCTTGACTGAGATGTAGAGTGGTTTGTTGCCAAGATTAACAATGAAATATAAAAGGAGAGAATTTTTCGCAGTGCTTTAGGGATGTACTGTCTTTTGCATAAGCAAAATTTATGCCCAAATGAATAAGTTGAAACATTATGGACGTGGCTAGAGAATGTATAACTTTCATCAAGTGAGCTCACGGTTTGAATCATACACTGTTTAAAAAAATTGTAGAAGATCTGAATGTTGACTATAAATACATTCCATATTTTACGGAAACCAAATAGTATAGCTAAGCAAAAGATCTGCGAAGATTTTGTGTGCTGCGGAAAGAGATCATCCCATTTTTAAACATAAAAGAAACCGGAAAATGAGTTAATCAACCAGTCATGGAAGATTTCGCATTTTTCTGCAATAAAACTCAACAATGAAATAATTAAATATATATCTTCAAGATAGAGTTCTACTTATTATTTATGTAACAAATTAGATCGAAGTCGTCACAGTATGAAAATACATTTAAAACTCATGTGTACCAACACAGTGATAAGCGATAAGTTCTGGGTAAGGATAGTGTATTATAATTTAGAAGATTTGTGTGCAAAACTAAAAGATTCCATTTTGATGAGATCCAGAAAAACTGGAAAATATTTCCAAACTTATTTCCGTTATCTCCACTAAAATGACAGGACAATACAATGAACGGTTACTGAGTTAGTGTACCGTAGAATTAAAAGAAATAAATAAATTAGTCTCTGAAAATCTTCCTCAGTTGCATAGTGGTTTCCAAAGAGGATATTACCTATGAATTGGATTGAAATGTTAGGGACTGAGAAGGGCATTTCGGCAATTCAGTTTTACTAAACGGATGGCAGTTTGTGCCTATGTCCCCAATGGAGGCATCTTCGAGAGGAAGGAGACACCGGGCAGTGGGCAGTGAGGCATAGGCATAGATTGAGCTCTAAATATTGTTTACCGATAGAATATCCAAACGCCGACGAAGTCCCCCAGAAGATCCACTTTATAACAGACACCAAGGCAGAAACCTACCCAAACACAAACCAATACTGTATACGTTTTAGTATGTTTAATTTCTAAAGTAACAATCATGCTAATAATATGTTTTGTGTAAAAATATTACGTTCGATCATATTTTCCAATGTTTTTGCTTTTATGCTACCGTCTAATGCATATTAAAATATCCATTATGGTCATAATATATAAATAATGTAATCATTTTACATGATACCAATACAGAGTATTAACCAATAGTCTAATGTGCCAAGCTTATAAAAATTTATTGTGCAAAGAACGTTATCAATCAGTGTCAACATTTGCCAACCTACGCTTATAAGTGCAAGCGAATCTAGAATAACGGACAAAAAGCTATTCTGTAATTGTACTGTATTCTCTCCTATATTACACCGCTGATAATAAAATATACCTATGTATGATCTGCAATTGTCTTATTTTGTATCGTACTTTCTCATTTTACTTGTTTTTATTCCTCTCGACCATCTTCCCCTCCTTGCCGATACGTAAGTATTTCATCCTGATGTGTAGTAGTTTGTTAAAGTTTGTTTAATTATTAACGGAGTATACTGCTGAAATTACTATTTATCCATTTTATAGAAGGCAAAAACACTTGAACACAGTTAATATCATAGCATATGCCAATGATGTCATCTTTATAATAGAAAGAAATAATGGAATCTAGTGCTGAAATTACTATTTACCCATTTTATAGAGGGCAAAAACACTGGGATATATTTAATACCATAGCATATGCCGATGATGTCATCTTTATAATAAAAATAAATAATAGAAGAGAGGTAGAAGCAAAGGCTAACTACTTAACTAACAAGCTAAAACTCTGGTGTAGTAACTCAAAACTACAAATAGCAATTTTACTGGTTTCCAGTAGCTTGCAAATAATTAATGAATTGTATAAACATCTAATGTTTTTTGTTTTAATTTATCATTATATTATATTTTTATTTTGTTTTCTTTTATAGATTATGTTCTGCAACATTATTATGTATAATGAACTAACTCGATAATAAATGATAAAATTTGGAAATACACGACCCGGTATAGTCAACAAGGTGCCGGGATGGAGTATTGAAGATTTTATTTTGTTTTATATTACTTTTTATAGTGCTAGAAGACACGTATTCACACGGTACTTGTATTTAACAGACATTCTAATTGTTGGCAGAAGACACAGTTTTACAAATATAATACCGTTTCTAAATGTTGACCTAAGACGCGAATTTACACATGCGAGAAGATCTTGATTCACGAACATCATACAGTACCTAAATGCTGGCAGAAGATCATCATACACATTTTACTCTTTATACTTGTCTGCGTAACTTGATTTGTAAATGTTATATCATTATAAGAGTTGTAAGCAGACCCGCATTCACACACATTATTCCGTTTCTGCGTTGCCAGGAGTAAATTGAGACAATGATATTTTTAAGTTTTGGCATAAGGCGTGCATTCACGAACATTATTTCGTTTCTGGGTTTTGGCAGAGGACGTGGATTCATAAACATTGTTCCTTTTCCAATTTTTGCAGAGAACATTCATTTACACACAACATACCTTTTCAAAGCTTGTGTGAATTCACACAATTTATAGCGTTTCTAGGTGTTGGCAGTAGATGTGGATTCATCAACTTTTTGTTTCTAAATGCTGGAAGAAGACGCGAATTCACAAAATTATACACTGTCACGGGTGGCCGAAGTCGTTAAGGAGCGGACTCGTGAGTTGGGGTTCGAATCCCACCAGGATCTGGGGTTTTTTCCCGGTTTTCCTCAGTCCTCATAAGTGGCAAATGCCGGGGATGTACCTAAACTTAGGCCTGGAACACTTCCTTCCTTAAAAAAATCCTTTCCCAATATATCATTTCATTTCATGTATCATCAGTGTCCACCGCCTGTGTTGCCTCAGCAGTAAAAACAGGCGTTAAACACGATTAAAAAAAAAAATAAAAAAAAACTTTTTGGCAGAATATGTGGATTCACGTATATAATGCAATTTTTAAGTTTTACCAGAAGAGTGGATTCCCACACTGTGCACATTATACACATTCTAAGTATGTGCAGAAGACGTTAATTTGAATATGTTATACCGTTTCTAAGTGTTAGTAGAAGATTTGGACGACATATATTATATCGTTTCTAGGTGTTACCAGGAGGCATAATTTGACACACATAATATTGCCTCTAAGTGTTGGCAGACGTGGATTCACAAACATTATTTCCTTTCTATGTTTTAGCAGAGGGCATGGATTCACATATATTATGACTTTTCTAAGCTTCTATATTAACACACTTTGAACTGCCATATCACTGTTTATATCATTTCATCCCGTTGGTACCGCCACGGGTGGCCGAGGTCGTTAAGGCACGGACTCGTGAGCGGGAGGTCTGCGGTTCGAATCCCGCCAGGACCGTCCTCCCTGACTGGGGTTTTTTCCAGGTTTTCCTCAGTCTTCATAACTGGCAAATGCCGGGGAGGTACCTAAACTTAGGCCTGGAACGCTTCCTTCCTTAAAAAAAAAAAAATATATCCTTTCCCAATTAATCATTTCATCTCATGTATCACCAGTGTCCACCGCCTGTGGTGCCTCAGTAGTAAAAACGGGCGTTAAACACTACTCATCCCGTTGGTTCTGCTACAGGGCCAAACTTTTAAGGTCATAGTGTGCTGGCGCGGTGTGATAGAGGCTTGAACTGTGGAAAGGTTTTCGCACCGACGTCTGGAATGGAAGGGAACCTTCTGAGGAGCTCGAACAACTAGGTGGAGGGGACTATGCCGGATTCGGGGTGTTCCATCTGAAAACATTTTAGAGATCCCATATGCATGCACACACTAACCCCCCCCCCCTAGATCCTGGCCGTCCGGTGTCTCCTTCATCTAATCCCTTTCTCCCGAAGGTGGTTCCGTTGGGGGATTGACACAAAGAGTCGGTCGTTAGCAAGGCTCAAGTAATAAAAGTATCCTCCTCCGTCCGAGAGCATCCCTACATTCCACTTGCAAGTCTTCACGTATATATGTAAGACATATGTCATACAGAATTTTGGATTAAAGGGACAAATTGACACATTATGAACCTTAGGACTCCGTATTCGCATGTGACAGAGGCAAGACAGAAAAGTATTAGTGGAATTAACCCTAAATTGTATCTAAAAGTACATTTTTTTTTATTTTCATAGGTACAACGAACAAAAGAAATACGATCTTAAATGTGTGTGTGTGTGAAGCATTTGACAGTAGATAGTGTTGACGGTGTTTGTAAAACATTAATTATTTCATAGATGAACCTCAGAAGTGTCTAGCAGCAATATGCATATGCATATGCCGTGCACGTGAACTTGTTTAAGAATTGAAACTTTATTTTGCCTAGCACCACTCTTTGTGCAGACAGCACAATTCAAATATTGACTCAAAGCACCACACTTCTTCATTAAAGTAAGCAAATGATATGCTTCCATCATTGTTATTAAACATTGCAGCCTCCTAAACTCTGTGCACCAAGCTTGCAAACATTCTATTGATAACTTTCAATACTTGCTGCTTTGTTCTTTTTAAATTTTCTAATCCTTCCTTTTTGCTTCCTCACAAGAAATAAGGTCATTCAGCTCATCTATAAATTATGAATTTAAATCACATCTCTCATCTTTAGTTCACCCACTGCTTTCAAATATATATCTAAAATAGTTCAACCCATTCATTCAGATTTATTATTGCTCATTCTGACCTTTCCCTTGTATATTTCCTTATTAACTTCCACAATTGATGAACTTTCCCTGATTTACTTTTATTTTCGATTTCAAAGACCCTAGCTCTCCCCATTGCTCCTTTTCCTTTATCAATATCTGTTTGTAAATCTCTTTAAAGTACATCATTTTTATTTCTCCTGCTCTTCTTATTTTCCTTTCATTGAATTGCATAACTCTTCAACCTTACTCTCAACTCAAAATATCCCTCATCAAACCAATATTTATATTCCTTTAATGTCTTTTTAATCATTCCTCTCCCTGCCCATTTTTCAATAGAAATTCAAATCTATTTAATTCATCATCCACACTATATAATAAAGCTGAAGCATTTATATCATTAAAACAAATATTAATCATTGATGAATTTAAAATATTATAGAGTTCATTTTCAAGAAATATTAATCATTGAGGAATTTAAAATAGTATGGAATTCATTTTCAAGGTCACTCTCATTTATACACAACTAATTGTTTCTGATTTTCACATTGTGAAGTAATTTTCACTCCATTCTTATTATTCTTTCCCTTTAGTTTATACTTCACAGTAGTCAGTAAGTGGAAATGTTCACTATTACTAACCATGTTCATTATGTTAAAATCACTTATTACATCTAACAACTACATAGAACCAACCACACTGGTACTTAAAACACTCATGTATGTAAATTCTCCTTTTTAATTTTCTCTTAGGCCATTCATTATTATTAAATCATTATTTGCACAAAATATAATCAACTTCAGACTTCCTCATTCACTATTACATCTTTGCTATAGTACTAATAATTTTACTGCTTTTACACAACTTTCTCAGATATTGTTATCCCTTATCTTGCAATTAACAAATGCTGCCATTAAATTTCCCCATTATAAAAAATTCATAAAGAGGGTTTTCTTTCCTTATAATTTCCATTTCATTGCCAATTTGTTGGCGGAGATTAAGGCTATGGAATTTGGAATTTAGTGTATGTATACATAGTACACATATACATTCCTAGGCAAATGCGTACTTTCTGAATTAGTACACACATAACCCACTATAATCTTGATTCTCTTCCTCTCCTTTCTTTAGTAATAAATATCCACAGACCACCAGAAACTCTTACCTCTTTACTCTTTGCTCCACATATAGTCATAAATTTGAAACTGAATATTTGAACAGCTTCTTCTTCTTCTTCTTCTTCTTCTTCTGCTCCTCCTCTTTTACTTCTTTCTTCTTTCTTCTTCTTCTCCTCCTCCTTTGCCTTCTGAGCGATAACTTCTATCTGATATTGATAACAACATTGATTTTTCATTTAATATTGAAAACATACTAGATATCTGAAAATCTCACTATGAATTCTTAGAGGAGGGAGTGTAGTAGACTAATACAGATTAAAAACAATTAATAATATAAAATCATATTTAGTTCTAAAAATAATTAAGTGAAAAGTGATAATCTGAAATATCACATAAAAATGCTCTATTATGAAATGAATAATATAGCAAATGCCTTTATTTTTGCATGAATAAGTTCATCTTAATTGTGAAAGAATAATACAAAGACTGTGCTTTTGCAAACCAGATATTTTCGCAATTAAAATAGTCACTTTTGACCGCCAACTTCCTTTAAATAAGAAAACATCACTAGGTGTTCCATGGTTTTACATATTTGCTTTACTTTCTGGTTCTCTTTAATTTTTAGCCCGGTAAAAAGCAATTAGGAAACGCATGCCTGTACTCTAGCGGCCATATCATCGCTGTAAGAGCAATAGTCTCCTTGATCTCATGGTCAGTGTATCTGCTTTCAAATCCAAAGGACCTGGGTTCGAAACCCATAGGACTAGTTGCTTGAGTAAGGCTTTCTACAGTTTTTCCTTACCCTGAAAAGGTAAATACCAGGTAATTATATGCATTGTGGACTCCAGTCTCATTTACCCACTCAGTTCATTAAACATTCATTCATGTCTCTTTAAACATTCATTGTTATGAGAATCGAAAACTATAACAAAATACTAGTAGAATTATTTTTGAATCCGTTGGTGAAGGTGAAACTTGCCAAGAGAGCCATGAATTTGAGTAAACTTTCCGTGGAAAATAGGATTCTTCTTTCTACAAATTGGGAAGTATGGTCTTGATAAGTAACCGGTCTGGCCCAGAAGCTCTACCAAGTCTTGGCGGCGTCAGAAAAGCAGAAAATAATCCTAAATGGCTAAATCGCAATGTAGAGATAGGATAAGAAGTAGCTAAAATACTATTAGCTCTTCAACACTTGATAATCAGTGCAATACAAGAAATGTCATTTTCAATGCTAATATTTTAAACTTTAAGAAGATTTTGATTAAAACTGTCAGTTCAGTGATATTTTCCTTCCATTCTTTTTCCTGTATATTAGTTTATCAATTCGTGGACAGCAACTTTCTACAATATAGCTTCATTCAAGGGTTACTTCTCCATTTTATAATACCGGGTCCTGCGCTATTCGACAGACAATCACAAGTTATATTTTGGAGGAATAACCTAAAGAAGAGATACAAAGTTATTTTTCTTACAGCGACTTTTCCACTGTTTAAAAAGTAAAGCTAAAAAGTGATACTTTTCTTTTCATCTGTTATTCTGTTCTTTACAGAAAGGATTAAGGCAAGCTACAAAGACTTTTAGATCAGACCGTGATTATTATTGCCATTAATGGGGACATACGGAAATGTTTGGAGCATAATTAACTTACACCTGGGTCAGCTATGAACAAAATTCGTAGAAGGGAAAATGTTCAAGCACTCCTGTCTGCATAAGTTGTCGCGATATAATAATTGATTGATTTATTTATGGGCGCTCTTTAACATCTCAGGTCATCAGCGTAAACGCGATTTATAAGGTACCGTATAGTAATGCATAAGCAAATCAGAAATATTAATCATAATTTTTCCGTTCTTGCGCGCATTCCTTCTATTCCGATCGATATATAATAGGCTTTATTATTCCTTTCCTCGTGCTGTCATATAATCATGGTATCATTAGCACACATTTTGGGCATTGGTTGAAACAAATTGTACGTTGACGAAATTAGGGGCTCTACCCGTGCGGCTTGGCGAGCTCACTACACTTTTTTTTTTTTTCCCTGTATTCTTCCTAGATACAATAAGGAAACCATGATGGGATTTAGATATTTTTCGGCTCTTCAATTCCAAATTGTTAGGCGAGGCCTTCTTCGCTATTTACACCTAGTGACTCAAGTACAATATATTCGTAAAATGTTTTACTGTAAATAATTTTATTGTGTTATTATATGGCCTTGCGGTTCCATTGCTATAATTTTACTAGTGTTTAACGTTCGTATTTTACTGCTGAGATATCATAGGTGGTGGACACTGATGACACGCATCCTGAAATGATAAATTGGGAAAACGATTTCTATTTTCTGGAAGAAAATGTTCCAGCCATAAGTTTAGGGTACATCCCCGGCATTTGCCATTTATGCGGACTGAGGAAAACCTGGAAAAACTTCAATCAGGGAGGACGGTCTGGAGGGAATTGACATCCAGATCTACCACTAGCCACTCAGTGCCTTAACGACCTCGGGGCCACCCGTGGCGGTTTACTACAACGTACAATTGTAAGTTAAGATAATTTAGGCACTGTGTTACAGTCTTTAGCATTTTCTTAAATTAGAAGATTTTACGATATGCTTATCTTTTTGTGTAGCTTGCCATTTAAGCCATCATTGTGCAGTACGTAAATATGCCACACGATTCAAGATTTATGACGTAAAATGTGAAACAGTTCCTACTAAAGCCTATCCCCACTTAAATATAGATATGATGTATTTGTTGTAAGCCTAATTATAATATTTTGTTCGTTTTAATTACCAATGTAAATGTGTATATATATATATATATATATATATATATATATATATATACACATTTACACACACACACATATATATTGTATGTCGTCAAAAGAGAAAGTTCTCTGATGTAACTGTCTACGGTAGCCCAGCGAGAAACGGAGTAGAGCCAAGGAGGCCATAAGCCGCTATACAAAGGAAAAGTGACAAGTGCTTTGTCACTTCCTAAAGGACCTTCGGTTGGCGAGGATAAATAAAGTTCAGATTTTCGAATGCGTTAGGGTAATGAACTTGCCAGCGTTTGTACAGCTAATTTTAAACCAACCAATGTAAATAAATGTTTTAAACCTCAAATAGTAGCGGGTGGCATGCGTTGGCAGGTGAATTTGAATCAGCCAATAGTAGACGTACATGAATTTTTAGAGCAAGTTGCAAAACTTGCGCGTGCTTGTATGACCCTCGTGACTTGGTGAAGTCAACGTCTAGTTAATTTGAAAAGAATATATAAGGAGACGTTTGCTCCGCTGAGGTATCAGTTGAGTTCTCAGTTCATATCAGGCAGTTAAACAAAATAAGCTCTACAATCAACGCGGGTATTACAATAACTTCTAATTCGGACGCAGTTCTCAGTTCGTCTCCTAGGAAGTTGTATCAGCTAAATTTATACTCGATGTATTCAAGTCCTACCATATGCACGTGGGCAACACCACCAAGCAATCAATAGTCAATTACCGATACAGTGCTACAACATACAGCGATGAGCAACCAAATCGCTTCATAATTGGCAAACAATTTGTCACCACCGACTAAGCCGCTTCAAAACTGGCGCCCAACGTGGGGCTGCCCCATACCAAACCGCTTCAAATGTAAACATTACAAATTAGAAGTTTAATATATCAATCATTAAGATTTTAATTATGTATTGTGTGTCGTGTTGGCACGCCCATATCAAATTAATAGTTCATCGACCCTTATGGGTTCTACTTGCATGCGGTCATTCTTGCAGCACACACCGCCACGGGTGGCCGAGGTCGTTATGGCGCGGACTAGTGAGTGGGAGGTCTGGGGTTCGAATCCCACCAGGACCGTCCTCCCTGACTGGTTTTTTTTTTTTCCAGGTTTTCCTCAGTCCTTATAACTGGCAAATGCCGGGGAGGTACCCTAAACTTAGGCCTGGAACGCTTCCTTCCTTAAAAATATCCTTTCCCAATTTATCATTTCATTTCATGTATCATCAGTGTCCACTGCCTGTGGTGCCTCAACAGTAAAAAACGGGCGTTAAACACTGCTCAAAAAAACTGCTGTCTACGCTGCTTCGACTTCGGACTCAGAGAGACATACATCGGTATCGAAAGAGAACATGGACAGCGTGGCGGGAATGTCACTTGCGCTTTCTTCCTCTTCGGGACAAGATTTCTATTTACTCTTTCGTGACAGGAATATTTTGGCAGTAGAAATTAATTTATGAGTGATACTGTTTAACTTTTGGTTGTAAATGTATTTCCCCTTAGAAGATGCATGCAAATTGTACATTCTTTATAATTTCCTAAATGGAGCAAGATATTTATTTAGGGATGGCATTTTGTTGCATTAAATTGTTCACTTTCCCCTTGTTCTGTTTTGAACAGTTGTATTCCAACTTCAATTGATTTATTACACAAGCCATTGTAATGTAACTTTTCCTTTCGCCGACTCAATTTCATGTTGTAAATTGTAAAGCCTATTTTAGCCCACGTTCGCAATTTAACCTAGCTGGCTGGTTTTAAAACATTTATTGAAAGGAGATATTGCGACTGAATTGCTCTATAGTTTTCAATAAATTTGTTCATTTAGTCAATTAATTATTTCCAACAAGATTGTAATAATTATATTTCTTTCATTAAATCCACGCCAATATATTTATAATAAAAGCAATGTATATTACATAAAATAAAGGGTCGCTGCACAATAACGTTATATTAGTTTTATATTAAAACTACTTGCTGCGCAATCACAGTTTTGTTATAAGTCTAAATTCATATCTATGTATATCTGCTAAGTTTTTATTTATTGGTCACTAAATTATGCTGAAATATCCATTGATAAACGTTTTCAATTATTCTTTATTTCTCGTACTGTAGAGTTACCTTTCCATGGTCACACCCTGCTAGTATTCATCCAGTACATTCTTAAAAGTTAAAACTTGTGCAATATTAAAGGAAGTGTGGGAACTCAAGTTATTAAAACATTTGCTTGAGGCGTTTAAGTTTATGGTTCAAGAACGGTGGTTGCAACTTTGAAAATATTAAGCAATAATTGTTTCCTATGGTGTAAGTTTTGCTTTAACTGCAAACTGTTGTTTGATTTTGCATATATGTGCACATATAACATTTGAGTTTTTTTGTATTGAGCTGTTTGAAGGAAAAATTTCACCACTGTTCTTGTTATACTATATTTGATCAATTTTCTGTGTCATTAATAAATCTCTGCATTAATTGTGTGTTACTATTGGTGTACCGATATTCCTTTTTGTAGGTTTAAGGTCAATATGGAAATGCTGGTTCAGGTGGAGTTACTTCCAAAGGAAGAATTAGGAGAGCTGGAGATTCTTAAGATCGAATTTGATGCAGCGCATAGGGTTACCAAATTTGCGAAGTTGATGAAAGATAGGGTAAAGCAGGTCATGCATCCAGTTCTGGTGTAATACGAAAGCAAGTGGTAAGTTGTTTTCTCCTTGTTGTTGGAAGACCATATTAAGGTACAAGCTACACCAAATCGATTGCGTCGACACTTAGAATAGGTTGTTTTATTGATGTAATAGGATTGAGCAACTTAAGGACACTTGTTGTAAGCAAAATGGCAGTTTCCATGCCAAACCTCAATGCAATACAAATTGTTTTCTTAAAAAGTACTACTTTTTCAATCCTAATGAAACTTGTACCATTTATAAAAGTTTTTGATGATTTAGAAACTTTATTAAATGCACAGCTCAACTTTATGATTACTGCTTTGTTGTTACTCTAATACATGTGTAAAAGTGTTAAAATTTTCACATATTTCTTCTATATGTACACTTTTCTGCTAAACTATTAATCAGAGATATTTCATCCTTTAAGTTCACTTTAAACATATGTTGTTCAATATAGCTGGTGAAATATTTTATAATTTAAATCAATAATAACAGTTTTAAAATGTTTATAATGTTGCCACCTGATGCAAATATTTAAGAACATTTGTTTTTTCAGGACCATTATATAACTGTAACATAATGGATTTCACCAGCTGTATGGAGTAAATGTTTTGCCCTTGCACAAAAAATTGCTCTATCTTATACAGTTTGTATTTTGAAAAAAGTATACCTAAAGTTTAAAGGAACCAAGTTACGGTAAATTACAAAAGAATATAATTGCATACTTTTTGTAACATAACCAAACTTCAAAACATCTCTGGCCCCCATTCCTCACATCTGGTGGTTTTTTCATCCTCTCTCCTACTTTCTTCACCTCACATTCTAATTCTTTTTTTCTGCTTTTCTCTCTTTTAATGCTTCAATTTTTTCAAATGCACAATTAAAATTAAACCCTGGTTCCAGTCCAATTTTCCTAAACACACCTCCCTTTTTTGTAGCACCATAATTGAAACACAACACTGCATTAATTAAACCAAATTTAGTAGTTGACTGTAAACATAAACAAATTTTGGGATTGTTTCCAGATACAGATACTTTCATTTGGAATCTGTGAACAACCATGTAAACATTTATTCAACAGCTCTGGGTAGGTAAAATTCCTTATACATTGGTTTGATGGCTTCCAGCATAGCTTCTGGAAGACTGATTTTGTGTGTATATGTGGTTTCCAGCACCCTGAGCTTAGTGATAACCGCACCAGGAATCACCTTTTGGGCAAAGACCATGCTGTGAATTTTCATCTTTTGATAGCTTATGTAAATACGTTGCCCACATTACTTTTATCACAACTCTGATATCTTTGTCCTTAGTATGGTTTCTAAAAGCCCAGCCCATAGTATTGCTGTAAGGAATTAATTACAGTATCAGTAAGTCTTCCACAACCTGTGTTGGATTCCCCGTCACTTGAGTATCATTCCTTTCATTACCTTGCTTTCTTCTTTAAGTCTTCTGCTAATTTTTTCTCTAAATCTGCACCTCTTGCACATATACAATGGCTTCTTGCACTCTCAGGAAACCTTTGGAATCTCTATCCCCTAAATAATTTATACACCAATATAAATTAAAATTCTTCAGAGTGTTTAAAAATGAAAATAACTCCCTCATTTTCCAACCCCCTCCCCTTCTCAATATAACCTTCTTGTAGCAATGGTCTTTTACCCTGATTTGCATTTTAGGCAGAACTTATTGAGCCATTCCAAATCAATTCCTTTACCATTGTCAAGTGCAATATCTGAAACAATGCCATTCAAGGATGATTGGCCAATATTTGCCACAAAGCATCAAAAGTAGCTGTAATATCACTGCAGTTATTATGTGACATCACAGCTCCTTGGCAGCTTCCCTCATAAAATGTTCCGTTACTTGCTGAAGGGGTTGGTGTAAGTCTCTGTAAAATGTAAGGAACTTTGTTCAGGTGGTGGTATATTCATATCCCCACATAATATATATGCTGTTCTTTGTCCCCTACCAATGAACCTTAGCCCATAGCATAAGCTCAAATTTACTTCATACTTATTCTCCACAGTTTTGAAATTCATTACTGATACCTTTTTTGTGGCCAAGCCTTTTCTGCTTTCCAAACACTCTCTCACAATTATACTATTCACTGATTCAAGCTTTCTGCACTTCACTGCCTTATTAACCATGTGGAGATTGGCAATGTTTTCAGTTTGTGGCCTTACCACATAAAAATGTACTGATTTTCTGGAATAGTACTTCCCTTTTCCCAATTTCCTTACCCTACTCATACTTATGTTCCCTTAAATACTCCCAAAAACATACACAATTTCTCCTTCTTGGAAAAATCATAAACTCCAGCATAACCAAACCAACAAACTTTTGAAATTGCTATGTGTAAAACATTTTAGTTTAAGCTGGAAGAATAATGTCCCATAAAATAAAAGTGCCAATAAAATTATTAAATATATGCAATTTTTCTTGTTCTAAACAATGGAGAAAAAATAGTGGAAAATAGAGTGTGGCAGCCAGGCAGCCATATTTTAATTTTCATTTAAATCCATTTGAATGCAATACCTATATATTGACATAATCTGCAAATTATGTAGTTTCAAACTATTTTTTTTTTTACCCAAAATTTCTATCAAGTGTCCTTAAAGAAAGTGTAGGGGCAGAAAAGTTTGCTTAAGGGCATAAATTATTAAAGAACTTTGATATCTTAATTGATTAATTGCAAGAATTAAAAGCGAACAGTCATAATGTGAACTCTCAAGTTTTTAATGTTGAAGAGAATGTGCCCCTCATAGAACAAAATGCCAATAATGACCATCTAGCAGATTACTGCATGAGAGTTGGCAACTTATTTACCTCTGTCCAGGGCGCATTTGCCAAATCTGTGGTAATGAATAATAAACAGATTATTTATCATACCTACTAGCATGACAGAACACCTTATGCAGTTTTTCATTGCACTAATTAGATTACAGAAACAGACATACCATATGCTGTTTCTGATGCATCTTTTTTGCGTATTGCACACCCTTATATTCAACAGCCATTTTAACCATTTTAGAAGCCATAAATGAGGCAAATTACTGGAAATGATGTAATAGAGAAATTTTGCACAAATATTTTTTGCAGTCGGTATATGACTACTTGCTTACGTGCAAATAGTTTCGAGAACAAGGTTAAGTGAAACCTTTTACAAATTTTGCAAAGTTGTTCGGGAAGTTGCAATATATATGTATTATGTGTTTCTTACTCTAAGGCTGAAATAATTAAGAACATTGACCTAATTTGGTCCTGGTGGTCTATGAAATACTTCAAGCTGGCACATACATAATGATGCACAGTAACAAATTCAAAGTCCGCAGGTATGTTTTTTAATATCTATATAAAACGTCGCTGAAACCTGGCATGAATCTTCAGTATGCTTTGCAGTAGGTATTTGTAATATTTCTACGAGTCTTGGTTGTTACTCAGGTATACACAGCACTGTATTCCGCAAATATGTGAACATGCTGTTGTTCTATGGTGAAGCAAAATGTAACACAGCGAAAGCAAGAAGCTTGTACAAGGAATGTTCCCAGGAAGAACACCAACTGCAGATATACATTTTGAAGGGTTGAAAGGCTCCTCCATGAAACAGGGTCTTTTGTTAGCTCCAAAACCATTTTTTCGCCTAGACCAAACTTAGCATATTCTTCCCCAATTTTTTCTTCATTGTCCAGATATAATTGAAAATGAGAACTGAAACCATTTTGGTCAACAAAACACCAAATCTTAAAATCACTTTTTTTTTTTTTTTTTGGCTAAATTTAGTTACACATCATAATGACATAATCGTTGTCCCATGATTCGAATTTCAGCAAGTCGAAATATCGTGTATTAATGCAGGTCAATTCTTGGGGTTTTAGCAAAAACCAATATATGTAACCTGAGAGTTAAAGCAAAAGTCAACAAACACAATAAACTCTACCCTTCTTTCATTTCATACCGAGTGTTGCAATAATAGAAGCATGCATAGTTTATGCTAAGTTACTCATTATTCTTCGATGGACTGCTCATAGTCCTGCACCAGACTTCACTGTTGTCAGCCTATTTCCTGGTTACTTTTACAGAAGTTATCAATGGTGCACTTCTGTTTGAGTAAAAAGAAATATTTCAAGTTAAATCAGAATGGATGGTGATTCCAGTGACTGAATTAGGCAAAAGAATGTTATAAGAAGGGTGCCACCTTTCTTTAAAAGCAAAGTACCAACCTTAATATTAAATGCAATGACAGTTTCACCTTCAAGTGCAAAAGCTAAAGGGAAGGAAGAATGTAAAGCTGCTGAACTATGCTATGAAGATATCACCCAGTTTCATCATGATGTGACATCTTTAAACAAGGTAGAATAAGATAAGTTTCTGCTAAAGTTTATGACTATTACTTCTCCTAAGTGCAGAGTAGTGAACAATGAGAAAGCAAAAAGAAAGATAATTTCAGTAAAATAATCATTACAAAGAAATATGGCGAGATATTGCCTGGCTGAGCTGCTAATTTTCAAGGAGCTTCTGATATGTCAAAGGGTAGATCATCCTATCTAGCAAGCAGGTTTCACGAAGAATGGGAGTTGCCAAAGGAAAAGAGAGGTAGAGACAGAACAGGAAAGGATCATAAGGTCATTATTATTGCCATTAAGAATGACATAAAGAGATTCAAATGTAGGGTGTATCATCATGGCAGGATAAGTTTAAGAGGACTATTTATTTATTTATTTATTTATCTTCAGGACTCACAGTAAATAAGATGTGGACATTCTGACTTTAGAAACTATCAAGTGATGGTCCCACCACCATACATCTATTTCCCAACTCCTGTAACAGTAAAAATAGTTGCATAATGGCAATGCTTAGAGCATTCTTGGAAAATAGTTCAAGAATCAAGTATATTCATTTCTTTCCAGTTCATGGACATAGCTATATGGCTTCAGACCAAATCTTTGGTAAAATTGAGAAATCATACAGAAAAAGAAAGCATCTTGCCTCTAAAAAATATTATCTATTATGTCTTAAAAGAACACAGCACTTAAAAGTAATGAATGAAGTTTGGGAAATTAAAAAGTGCACAGAAAGTACTAAAACCTAGGTTACCATTCCAAATGAATAGTCAGCATTATCACATGCAAGAAAGTAAAAAACAGTATTAATGTATCAGTGAAAAGAACTTATTTTGGAGATTCAGATCAAGTTCTTACGAGAAAACCATGCCATCTGGTACTACTATTGTCTGCTGTTCTACCAAAGCAAAATATGGTAAGCAAAGAAAAGAAGGGCATTTCTGCACTATTAAAGTATTTTAAAGTACTGGCTGATGCAATTGAATTCTACAAAGATGTTCAAGGAGACAACAAATCTATATAGATGTCTATATATGGTTATGAATGTTCAATATTGTATAAATGAGTAGGATAAATTATTGCACTATGAGCATTATTAAGGATGATTAACTCATTACATGTTAACATGTTATTCTTTATGAGTTAAATTTTTGTTATGTTTATTCTCAATACAGTTACAAAAAATTAAATTCCAAAATGTTAATGTTAAATAAATATTTAGTATGTAATAAGTACTAATGCATGTCAATAATAACTCATAATATTTATTTATGCATAGCAATTACTGTAATAATAAATAAATTATTGCATATAAATAAAAAACAAAGCTGCAACACATAAAACAACTTTTCTCTCTTATGCATAATTACATTTATCACCTTTTGAAAAAATCTGAATGAATCATCCTGTGATCCTATTTAGTGCAAATTTTGTTTCAGTAAAGCTTACTACGATATTTATTTAAAACAATTCTAATATTGGAGAAAATTTTAAATTCTTCTAATGTCTCACTCTAGGTGAAAATAAAGCATCATTTCCTGATAAATGAAATATTCTGCATTTATAAAGTTTTGAAAAAGTGCTCCTCAATTGATCTTAGTATAAGTACTGCTTCATGCTACTCCAACCTCTGAAGAGCACCCTGCTCTCATCTATACTTATATGCCTATTTAAGTTATATACTTGTTTGAAATGATTATTTAGGTATCAATAAAAGGATGCTATTTATATAGTTTATCTTTACACTCTTTGAACTTTGCTGGTTTATCATTTGTAAATTTGTAAGGATGCTCTCAAAGCAACTTCTGCTCATGCACTTTTTTACTGGTGTGACTCAAATCAGCACATGTTACCCAGTAATTTTTACATGATGGAAGTTAATTGTACCCCATAAAAAAATGTATACTAACAGGGGGATGTGGGCACAAACAACAAGCTGTTGAGCAAGGCTTAAGTAACAAGCCTGCCCCTAACAATCCAATTCAATATAATATTGATTTCACCAAATGTATCAAAAAGAGAAACTATCTTACCCATTCCAATCTGAAATGGACAAGGTAGACAGGCGTTTTGTTAATGAAGTTGATTATGGATTAAGGTGTTTTGCTATTAACTTCAATGAGATTTCTTTCTGATTTTGAGTAAGCTGATTTCCAAACTTTCATCTAAAGGAAAATGCAATAATTTACCAACTATAACTGCAGACTAGCACAAAGGCTAATTTTTGGCAAAAATTCAATTTTATTTGTTACTAAAATAATATATTTTATTTTGTGTAGCATGCTTGAATTTAAATAGTTGAAACTTTCAAAAATTTCAGCAAGATCTGCTGGTTTGGTACACCAAAGAAATCTTTCAAATGTTAGATCAAACACAGTATCCCCCACTAATTTAATGTTTATATTTATTTGAATATCATTAACATTACTCTTATTTTTCAGCTGATAGATTATTGGATAACAGAACTTTGGATATGTCCTTTTCTGCAACATTACCAAACATTATTTTCACATATTTTGATGGTTGGTAATAATACTTTCCTTGCCTGTATTATGAGGATTTTTTATTAAGGCAGTGGAGGATTTATTTTGTGACTTCTGAAGATGTTCAAAATGTTCTCTTGAATTTTTACACACATAAAAATAGCTTTATAAATGTCTTTTCATTTTATTAAGCACATCAGCTGATTTGATAGAACACTTTTGGATATAAAGCACTCAGGTACTGTTTACGTTCATCTTCATACCATGTAAAGTCATATTGCAAGTATTCATCACTGTATTTATGAAGTGTAGCATGTTTTAGTGAGTCCTGAAAGGAATCATAATTTCCAATAACATTATTTGAACTAGCACAGTCATGATTGTTATCAACTAACCCAGAACTTGATACATTTTGTCTTTTTTTTAATCAGAAATAACCGCCTGTGGTGCCTCTGTAGTAAAAACAGGCGTTAAACACTACTCAAAAAAAAAAAAAAAAAAAAAAAAAGGAATCAGAAATATATCCGAGATAAAACTGATATGAGGCACTATGGCAAAATAGTTGCACTGCTACTCACTTATGACAGGTATCAACTGAAACTGACAAATACATTCTAATGATTCTAAATTTCCAATTTATTTTTGAACTTACTCTTTATTTCAAAAATATTTTTGGTTATGAGAAAACTTGTGTACCATCATCCGTGAATGATGAACTTATGTATGAATATAATGACGAGTAAAAATTGCACACAATGCATTCCATAGCACATAAGCCAGGACTACAAAACTGGAGAATGGGCTCAGAGTTGATGTTTAATTTTTACAGTTAACCATATAGAATATGCCCAGTAAATAGAAAAATGTCTGCTGTAAAAGAAAATAAAGGCTACATATTTATCACTTTTCTTACTATTTAACAAGCAGTTTAAAGAAAGTGAATGTAATTATGAGGCATTAGCCAAATATAGATTCATGACATGTTTAATCAGACTATGGATTTAACTTAATATTTTTGACTCCATTAAAAGAGATCATTAAGTAGTGGCAGCGGTGCCAATTGTACTTTAATTTTTTCTCAATAAAGACGGACTGCTAAGGTCATGCAAGATATATATTTCTCTTTAAATATATACTAAATAACACACCCCTTATTAAATGCTTCCTGGATCTTTCACATCTAACTACTTTGGACAATGTGCTATGGAAAGTCTCAAAAAACTGCATGTATATAAGTACAGTACATTAATGCAGTAACAGATATGTTATACATTCCAAAATAAAAGTTAAAACATAGTCTTAAATAAGTTTTAGGAAAAAAAAACACTTAAGCATAAACAATAAAGAAACAATTTTAGCTCAAAGAATTTTATTTTTAACATATTACCGCATTATAAAAATAGAGATTGACATACAAAATAGATTACTAAGCCAGGCATTCTATGTCATTTCTCTGATTTCGTTTCTTTCCATCCAAAAATGATAATACCTTGCAGTAGTTGATACATAACAGAAATTTGTGAATCAGAATAAAAAAAAAATGTTATAGCATGACGGTGAATTTTAACCCTTTGAACTTTCTGCAATAAATACATGATTTGTTAAAATCTCACTTTTCAGCAATTTTGTGTTTTATAAGCAAACGAACAAGTTATATTTTTTAATTAACACCAAAATACAAAACATTTTAAAATCACCATACATACTCGTACATTAACAGCTCTTAAATTTTATTTGCCTAAAAGATGAAAATAACTAATAAATATAATGCACACTCTTTCTTGTCTTGTTACTTCTTATCTGAAGAAAAAATCAGAATATTCAATTTTCGAGATTTATTAAATATTTCAAGAATGTGTGTTTGAAATGTCTTTCTCCAAAAATGTAAAAATTTTTTTTTTAAATCAAAAATATTAATGAGTAGTTAGAATTTATATCTAATTATAAATCCTCACTGCAAATATAATAAACAATTAACTAAACTACTGAAAAAGAAAATGTAATGCAAAATAAAATTTACCTTTATATATGTGTAAGAAAAGGTTACATCTCTGATTTGTAAATGAATTATTGTTTGTTGTTTACTGTTAGCTAAAGATTTTTTAACAATATCACACTTTTGAAAAGCCATATGCTCAGTGACACTATTCCCTTAAATACCCTACTCATAAGCAAAGAATCTGCATTGCTTCACAAATGTACAGGCATTATTCCCTAACTTTTGATCCTACACCATATCCTGATGCAATTAATGAAGATTCTGGAACTCAATACCTGTTGTGCTGACCATTCACATATCCTGATAATGAAACTGTCTCATTAGATAAAAATAACATTTAAGATCCTCATTTCTTTGTTGAACAAACTGAAACGAGTTACAATAATGCATTCTTGAAACATTGTGCAAATCCCTCTATGAATTACAACTATTTTATACAGCTTTAATTTGAGTGGATGAACCACTCCATGAGTAGGTACAACTTACACACCAATGTGAACTCCTAAACAAGCGAATTCTATTTTTGACTTCTTTCCAGTGCTAACTGTAACTTCTTAATTTTTCCTCAGTTAAGCAAATGCATTTTTTCCCTTAATCTTTCTTGTTTAGAATAGAACCTTAACAATAAATTTATCTGCCAACTTGTGTTTCATGGATCTACTAGAAACTCAATCACCAGCAAATATGCCAATTTACTCAATCCAATATTGCGAGAAATAATTGGTCTTAGCATGAGGCAGCACAAAAAACATATGCTATTCAGTACTGTAGGCTATCACAACTCTAATGACCAAGCAACCACAGTTATGACTTTTAAAGAGCTAAAAAAAAAGGAATCAGTGAAAATTATAAAAGAAATTATTTTTTTTTTATTTCTAACTACAAAAATGGTTTAAAGTTTCAGTTTTAAAATAACACTGTAGTTTTTACCCCCTGACCATTTAAATGCCTGGTTGCATATACACGGGTGTTGTTCTTCATGCATAATATGTCAGATTTGATTCCAAATTAATTTTCCCCACAGATATTTGAAAAATAAGTGTGGTAAGTCTGCTAACAAGTAAGGGACAGTGTAGCAACGTTTGCACTGTTATTAGCTACCTTTGTTTTGTTTTGTAAATAATGAATGTGTGGTTTGTTTCCATAGGGTTTCTAGAAGTTTTAGATGCTATAAAGTACTTTGTGTTAATATTGTATTAACTTTTTTATTGTTTATATACATATTAGTCCATGTAAATTTGGTTAGAACAGGGTATCAGCAAAGAAATGTCCTTCCAAACAGATCATAAAAACTAAAACTTTACATAAGAGATAGAAAAAAAATCCATCTACTCCGAGCCTTCTACTTCAGTTGGAGAAGATGAATACCATATATAGAAAGCCCAGAAAGTATGTTGCCACTGTAAAGAAACTGCATTTTTAGTGAGATGCAGGATAATGTAAAAAAAGGCAGAACCTATAGTCAAGATGGCGGTCGGTGGTGTGATCACGAGTAGTGCAGATGTAGCCAGTAAAGTTTCTCATTTATGTTACTTTTAAGTACCTATAGTCTGACTGTAACAGAAAAAACTGAATGACAGCAATGCAGAAATTAAAATATGTATATCCTAGAACATTTGTTTGTGTATTTTTTAATATATGGCAATTACTAACCATAATCATTTGTTGAACTACATTTTCAAAAATTTAAAGTTTCCTAATGCATTCATTTAAAATTTTGAATAAAAAACATATTACATCATTTAATTCTCTTAACATTGTTACATTTAACATTTTTAGCTCAGAGATGCACCAACTTACACAATTATCCTGCTACAATGCAAGGTACAGAAGGCTATAAATTCTTTAATCCAGCCTTAAAATGCTGCCAAACCAGAGATTTTAAAAGCTAATTTTTCATTTTATAATGGCAAACAAATGTTACCATCTCTAAATATTATGCATCACAATTGTAACACTTCTGGTTTTTGACACATTTTTATAACAAATTACAAATGGTACAGTCACATTAAGTTACAATTTCTGATCCTTACTGTGCATACCACATTATGATTTTATTAACTGCTCTTATTTAATTTAGCCAAGAATGCAATTTAAGAACAAGCAGCTACTGAACATTTGCTACTGTGTTACGGTGTAAAGAAATGTACACCAAACAAATATTTAGTTATATATACTCCTGAAGAATTATTAATCACAGTATGCTTGTACATGTATGGCCCACCATACTAAAAAAAATTGCATGTAGATGAATGACTGAGTAGAAGTAAGGATTTGTCACTAGCTACTACCTGGATATATGTCTAATCATGCTTTGCTTCTTTGCATTGTAAAGACTGGGGCACAATTGACAGGCAGATGGCTGCATAGCACATATTACTACTTCAAATTTGTAAGGACAATTTTCACCGGTTTCTTAGCTTCCAATTTTATACAAATAATAAGGAAATTCATTTTATGTATGATTCACCTAGGCAATTATTTTTAAATAAATTCTCTGAATCTTTATCAAAATTACCAGTTTATAGATATTCAAATTGAAAGTTTGGTAAGAGCAAAAACCAGGTGAGGGTGTTCACATAAAAAGGAACAAATTAAGTTTTAACAATATCTAGTTTCATTCAGACTGTATTTGTACCAATATTTTGTGACTTTTATGCAAAATGGCTATTTTATGTACTTTTAATTTATACTAGCTGAAAATCATATAGAGACCAGGGATATTGAAATAAACAAAATTTATACTTTTCCACAATGCAAGAGATTAAAGTTATTCTGTGAAAATCTAAGCATTGAAAAATCATAATGCAGTTAAGTACAAAGCTCCTTGATCAATCTATCCAGCAACAGCATAATGAAAAACTGATAAACTGATTGTGTTTTCAGTAAATGGGCTATAAGTGCTTTTTATTATGCAGTACAATAGCTATTGATTCCAACAGTCACTATTATATAAGAACATCATGGAATGCTAAATAGTACTTCAGTCTGTCAAACATTTAAAAGCTATAGTATGTTATCTCAAAGAAATATGATATACAATCTATGCTACACATAAATGGTGCCAGTGATAACTATGGTAAAGAAAATACTGTCAATTTAATATGTGACATAGTAGATGCATACACCGCTGGAAAAATACAGTGTAAATATTGTGAAAGTATGAAAATGACATTGATCTTTTAAATATATTTACATTCATTAATGCCTATATAGAATAATCAGCAATGTTTAATGCAATTATCTAACTTCTCTTAAAACACCTCTCTTTTCAAGATAGCATTCAAATTTTCCCTAACAGTTTGGTACAAAATCTTTGTTATTTTGATTACTCAAATATGTGCAAATGAAATCAAAGCTCTTAAACGTTTTTTAAAAAATTAATTTCTTGTACAGATTAGTGCATTTTGGTTAAGATGCCATGTTTAATAATGTTTTACTGGATCTATTAAGAGTTTCAAGTAGTTAGATCATGCCATTATGGTATGCATTTCCATGTCACATGCTGTGATATATGAAGAGAAAACAAATAATTACAATCTCATTAATTTAAAGGGTTGCAGCAGCGTGCTTGTGACATCACTTCTGTTTAACTTGTACAGTTTTGAACAATTTAAAGCAGACATACATCATATATATAAAAAACAGAGAAATATGAAAAAAAAAAAATTGACCAAATATGAAATCCACATCACCAAAACATTAAAAAAATATTAAAATTGATTAACATATTAAAAAAAATTGCATTCAGATGTAATATGCTTTAATTGTTGTATATTAAAATGTTATAGTATTTTACTATTTTAACAGTATATTTAAAACATTCTAAACATTTTCCAGCAAGTGATTGAACTGCATATCAGTGAGAATGTTTTTGTACAATGAAATGCTACATTTGCTCAACTTGACATTACAGGCGCAAACTTAAGTTGTGGTATGTAGCTTTATTTGCTGGAAAAGATTTTGCATCTTCTAGTCATTAGTTTCATTTAGGTCCCAAGTAATGAACTTAAAACATCTGATGTCATTCTTACCTCACATGATTTGATTGTGTTTGTTAAGGAGTGCATACATTTTATACCAGAACATAAATTCTGCAACAATGCAGTTTTTATTATTTAGGCATTATGAAATTCATTTTCTGGAAGTTTACCAACGTATGTTGTGATGATGTAATTCTGTGGCACAAAGAAACACTTGAATATTAGTAATAAGCAGGGCTTAATTTTTTAGGGGGCTAAAGGAAGTGTTGTTCCCATACTATTTTAAAACTCAGAAATAAAAAATTTTGGTTGGAATGATTTTCTTAATAAATTGTAAAGTTCATAGCCTGGCCCATGATAAATGTTCACAACAATGTCAAATTCCATAATTTGTACTTCCCAGAACATTTGATTCAATATACTTTTGTTGCTTGATTAACCACATTCACACAAATATTTATTACCTTTCCAAATTCTGTTCGTTTTCCTATTGTTGCTTAAAATTTATTGGTATTATTCTGTTCAATGTAATAGATAGTACCATTTTAAATGTAAAGTGTTTCCAATCTGAATTTTATTTGTATCAACAAACAGAAACAAAATGAGTAGAAAAATTACACATTTCTTTAGCAAAAAGAGGTTGAAATGAAGTTGAAAACATCTCATGATTTAGCCCAAAAACATATTCCCTAAATTTGATGACAGAGCGGTAAACACAGTTAACAATCCTAGTGTTAAGTTTTGATAAAAATGAATCTGTTATATCCATGGGATGTACAACTTATATAATGGTCAAACAATAATTTTAGGCAATCTTTTTTATCACAGAATTGAAGCATGAAAGATAATCTGTATTTTCATATTCAACTTCAACATAGGGAAAAATGGAACCAAATAATGTAAAGCTAAAGTGAAGTTTCAGCATATGGAGATTTTAAAGAGAAACAATTAAAATGCCCCGTAACATGTCCTAATGTTGTATGAGTAAGTGGAACATGTGAACATACATAATAAATTCTAATAGAATATATTACCACTACAATGTCTATAATCTCATAAATACAATTTAAATAAAAACATAACTGTTAAGATTTTCAGAACTAAAATCACAAAGAAAAACCAACCTTTCTTAAATTTTGAACCAGAAAATGAATGAACTCGACATGGAACTAATATTACATTCTAATGTGTCAGGTTCAAATATTCATGCAGCAAAACACATGAGAAAAATTATAAATAAACAAATTTTGTAATATAACTATATTTTCAGTTCTAATAGATGAATCTTCTTTGGCCAGTACCATTTCTACTTTGATTCTGTATTTAAGGGTAGATATTGATGACTCCTACTATGCAAGAACCTGTGAATTTCTTCTTGATTTTTATTGCACTGCATCAGCAGTATGGTAAGACTCCAATTCATTATTTTGAGATTGCCTAAAAGGATTCATTTTACAGGAAAGATGAAGGCTTACTTAGGAAGATAACATCAACAGAGTTTGTGGTAGATTTAGTATTAATGTGTGATTCTTTGCAAGAATTATCAGATATATATCTTGAGCTCCAGTAGTCTGGAGAAATGACTGTATATTAGGCAAGTGAGGCCATCAAGAGACATTGCCTTTAAGAGCTGCAAGCAAGATAGATCAACCAAGCCCATGCTACAAGATTGCAGTTATTTCTCTAAACATTCTGAACTTTAAAGGTATTCCACTTCATAAGAGTGAAACAAAGAATGAAAACAATGCACCTATAAATCCAGAACAGTTTTTTCACAGTTTACAGAGGTTTATTGAAAAAAAAACTAAAGTCATAGTGATCAAGCATTACTGAACTGTGTAACAGTTTATCATCCAGAAAATATGCTAGGTAATGTCCTGTCTGACATTATTTTCGCAGAATAAGAAACTAGAAACCTATGCTAAAAATTTTCAGTTCATGGAAGAAGTCACTTAGAACCTTTCAAGACTACCTAGTTGATGAAAAATCTTGCAGCTCTGTTTCCTCTAGCCAACTCTGTTAATTTAATTGCAGTTAATTACAAGAATTCTCCCAAATTAATTTAGTAATGACCCAAAATTTATCTCTACTAACATCTATTGTGTTGGTATTGTTGTTTATTAGGATTGTTGGTTCCACTTTTGCAAGATTTGAAGCATTGGTGTTTGTGGATTCCTGTCTTTCTCATGGACATCATGCAACAACTGACACAAACAACAAGAGACACAGTTGAGAAGTTGATAGAGAAGATAAGAACATGGAATCAGTCTAAAATTTTATTTTATTGGTTCAAAACTCTTCCAGGCTTACATTGTAATTTTAAGTAAGTCCCTTTATAGACTATAGTACTTTAGATTGTTATATACATCGTGTGAATGCATATGAGTGATCATTGTTATTTAGTAATTGGCTGATTGGTATGAACTCAACAGTTACTTTTCTAATTTTGCTAAAAATTGAGTAATGGTAATATATTTCCATTAGAACAAATTTCATTAAAGACAATAAATAAATAAGTAAATAAATTTAGTCAGATCCTTACAGCAGTATTTGCATTATCATGACTTTTCCCATCAGCTGTATAGTGCTTGAAATTTCGGCATCAATCTCTTATGCTTTCCTTGGCACCTTGGTAAAGACTAATCGTGTTAAACTAAATAATGCATGAAATAGGATGTAAAATGAGCATTTGTACTTTATACTGCCTTTCGCATTACTGATTTGCCAATTACCAACTACATTATAGTTAATGCAATAAATACTGGAATAAAAATTACGAAAAAAATAGACTAATTAGAATTAAATGCTACAGCTGATCTGTGATACAGGCAATATTCTAGAGTTATGCTGTGGTTAGATAATAATATATGTTCATTGGAGATGATCAGTTTTGGAACATATAAGAGGACAAGTTTTCTTATGGAGCAAACAGCAATGAACATGACTTTCAGAACGGTTTATGCAGTAAACCTCAGTAAATAAACTTTGTTTTTTTTATTTATTTTGCAAAAAACTTGAATATAACATATTTATATAAGTAGCGTGAAGAAGCCATAACACAATTTTGCAAAATTTATCATTTTTTGAAAAGGGAATTTAATTTATTATACTTTTTAACAAAGTAATACCATTAAACTTGGTTTCGACTTCTGTTTTCACAATAATAATATTAAACTGCATCAATATCACTCACTGGTTTGTCTTCTTCATTTTCTTGCTCAGCTAAGACCAGATGATATACATCCTTATAGAAATTAAGCTCTAGATTAAGTTCCCACTCAGTATCAAAATGTTTCTTCAATAAATTTATAACATCCTGCATTTTCTAAGTTTTATTAAAACTTTTGGCTCTAAAGTTTAAGCAGACATTAATTACTGTATGTTCTTTCCTCTCTTGCAAACACTCTTTAGTGCTCCTACATCCGTAAAGTGGTTTGCTTATTCTTCAATGCTATTTTCTCGTATAATGAATTTTTTTTTGGAGCAAATTTGAAGTACGAATTTCTAGAATGTTTGGAAACGTCATTCACTGTTTTCTTCCAGTTATACAATTCAAAACATTGCTAATCACTGTTCCAAAATCTTTAAATACTTCTATATAATCCTCTGGTTTTACAATAATTTCCCCTTTTCAAATAATTTTCTGAATGTGACAAATATCTATCAGGTGGTATACAAGTGTGCACTGGAACTGGAAAAATTACTCTTTTTGTCTTCAGGTAAGATGGTGCTTCATTCTCCAACCCCTACCTAGCCTACCTATCATTGTTTGATTTTTATTCTGCCCATCACAACCATCTGCAAATAGACATATGTGTGCACAGATGCTGGATGTATTACTTAAGCAATGGTGAACAAAAGAAGCTATTTTGTTGGAACCTTTAAAGCCTTCAGTTACTGTCCAGCTATAGATAAATGTGTTGTCTTTACTCTGTACAGATTTAGACATTCCTTCACACACAGTAAAATTATGTTGATTTTTCTTCCTTGTGAGGACATCTTGCTTTTGTTCTAATTTGTGGACATGTTGAGTTTTGAAACTAATGGCCTCAAATGTGAAATTTGATATATTTTTCTCTCTAGTGATATGTCTACAATGACAGCACTGCCTCTATTCATTCTAAGTGGCAACCTTTTCTTATATTACACATCAAATGAAGTTTAAAGAATGACAACATTTAAGAACCAAGAGTAATTAGGTTACTGATGATCTAAGTTCTTTCGTCACTGATAAGGTTGGGTGATGCATGCTAGTGTACCACACCAGGTTCTGCTACTGTAGTGTCAATAATACTCACAATAAAACGTAAATCTGGGCCCTGCATTAAGTCAAATCTCCTTTGAAAAATGTTACTTTCATCAAAGATGCTTGAACCAGTATGCACCCAGCCCAATCATTCAAAGGCCTAGATCACCACAATGCTATCCAGTACATTTTACTTACAATAAAATATAAAAATGAATTTACTTACATTCAGTAATTTTACAGGTATAACTTATGCTACAGTTATAATTCTAAAAAAGTTTCTTAACAATGTAAAAACCTTTCTTAACTTTAGTATGAGACTGACTGTATCCCAAAATAATTGCACACAGGAGTTCCCATTATCTGAGCAGCACTACATTTTAAAATATATATACACATGAAGCAGTGCTTCAGAGTTTGCTTTGGAGAAACTTTCATCAAAGATGCTTGAACCAGTATGCACTGAGCCCAATCATTCAAAGGCCTAGATCACCACAATGCTATCCAATACACTTTACTTACAATAAAATATAAAAATGAATTTACTTACTTTCAGTAATTTTACAGGTATAACTTATGCTACAGTTATAATTCTAAAAAAGTTTCTTAACAATCTAAAAACCATTCTTAACTTTAGTATGAGAACTGACTGTATCTCAAATAATTGCACACAGGAATATATATACACATGAAGCAGTGCTTCAGAGTTTGTTTAGGAGAAACTTTCATCAAAGATGCTTGAACCAGTATGCACTGAGCCCAATCATTCAAAGGCTTAGATCACCACAATGCTATCCAGCAGAATTTACTTAAAATTATTTTTGGAAATGAATTTACTTACTTTCAGTAATTTTACAGCTATAATTTATGCTACAGTTATAATTCTAAAAAGTTTCTTTACAATCTAGAAATCAATCTTAACTTTAGTATGAGACTGACTGTATCTCAAATAATTGCACACAGGAGTTCCCATTATCTGAGCAGCACTACATTTTAAAATATATATACACATTAAGTAGTGCTTCAGAGTTTGTTTTGGAGAAGCATATTCTCCCAAACAAATACATTGTTTACTAAAATTATAAAGCTACTGACAGAAAGCAGAGTTTAAACAGTTTACTAAAGGATTAATACATAACAGTGATCAATTCAATTGTCGCTCAACTTTTTATTTTACCCACAATTTGGACTGCGCCTACTTAAGCCTCACCCTTTACTGGCAGACTGCTGTTCAGAATGTTAGTATGTCACACAAATTGAGTTCGGCTGTTTTGCAAAAATTCATCATCTGCATGTTACTCATGTGAATTACTTGGGTTGTTGTAAATAGTTAGGATAGTGTGTGTCTTTTCATACCCCCTTGCAGCTCAAGTTACTGTGTTTACAATTAAAGATAGAATAATGCAAGTCTTTAAGGGAAGAGGGAAGAGGGTGTGACTACCTCTCTTTTGCTAGCATGGGAATCATATGATCAGCAGAAATTTTAGCAGAGTTGCTAAAAAAATGGAATTGATCAATTACATAATGGAGCTCCATTACATATTCAGAACTGCTTCCTGCTATGTGGGTTCTGAATCACTATATAAATTGAAACTGTTCTTTCATGCACATACTAAATATTCCAAACAATATACACCTATTAGAAAATGAAAATCAAACATATTTTAAAATCACTTCCCTGGCACCATTTAAAATGATTAAAAGTAATAAAATGGGAATACTTATGAATAATTAACTATTTCTATAAACAAAACAAAATTTGCACATTCATATATAAATAATTTTAAAAATGAGAATAAGTATCAAGTTTAAAACACTCTTAAAGTAATTTCTCCAGCAACACACAAATGTAATGGAAATATAGCAATCTTTTTCATTTTCTTCTTCTTTAAATTTATATTTTCCAATCTCTCTCGCTATATATCCCTAACAAGTTCCTTGTTTTAATGCATCTTCCACACACAGATACATAATTTTCTAATTTGCAGAAATCCACTTAAAAAAGGGTGTATAATAAGAAAATGTTGAACATTTGAAACTTGCAAGTAATATTGTTTTCTTCTGGAAAATAAGCAAGTTTTCATAGAGTAAGTGCTGTGTATGGCCTCCTAAAACCATTCCAGCCTGAAATCATCTCTAAAAAGCAAAGACTTAAAATTAAGTACCTTTCATATAAAATGAATTTCACTTATGTTCCACTGGACAAAATTCCAGAAAACTGTTAGTTTTAACATGAATAACATTTTACACAGTGACTGCTGATCTCCAATACAAAATTGCTGCACATACAAAACCTTTGATTCCCATTCTATTGCCTTATTTATTTTGTACAAATTTTGTTTTTAGAGCACATCATTTTAAAATACATACATATCATACTCTAAATGCAATCCACATTACTATATACTATCTTTCAAGAAATAAATGTATTTGTTTTAGGGGTTGCATTCCCTTGGGTTAGAGGGTAAGAAAATTAAACCAGTCATTCAAATCAGCAACCATAGTTGCTTTTTAACTACCTCTTGAATTTACTTAGTTTTATTGCAGTAGTTTGGCAGAAATGTTCAATAACAATTAAATTAAGCAAGTTAAAATCAACATGTACCTGAAGTAATCTGGATATATTTTGTTAAATTTTGAATGAAACAGAAAAAATGCTCTACAAGCATAAATGTTCTAAACCAATTTTTCCTTAAATGAAAAATGTTCATCACCCACAAATATAACAGATTGTTGCTACTACCATAGTGATAATTTCAGTTTATTTATGGCTTGTTATAATAATGTTCCTTTTGGATGCAGTTATTATGATCCATATTTGTTCTGTGTTACTAATCATGAGTAAAAAGGCATATGACATTAAAACCTGAGGATTTGATGGAAGTAAAAGCAATATTAATATATAGTTATTCTTTTTTATTAATTAGGTAAGGGGGGAATAAAATGGAGAAAAACACCACAGACTCAAACACACCATATTCTGATGAAATTGCCTGGCATGATAAGAGCAGCTAAGTAAGACAATATGAAATTGATTGTTTGAAGCTTTTTATTAGTTATGATGTATTAAATTTGATTGTAGAAAATATCAGCAGTTATATACACAGTATAAAAGATAAATTCAGTGGTTGAAGATATAGTGGACCAACAAATGTAGCTGAAATGAGTCCATTTTTTCGCTTAGTGTATCTTGCAGACATAATTTGTAGCAGATGCCAGAACCGCCTGAAATGAGTCCATTTTTTCGCTTAGTGTATCTTGCAGACATAATTTGTAGCAGATGCCAGAACCGGCATGACTTTTGAAAGGTAGATGATTCAGTATTTTATAATGATATCTGAAAACTATTTTGATTCCTGATAAGATGCATTTATTTTTAAATAAAATCTCACGACAGTAATAAAAAAACATATAAATGAACTACTGTAAGAAAATATTAAACTTTTTTGAAGAACTGCAAGACACTTGTTATATTTCCTTGGATAAAATATCACTATCAATGAAGTTAACAGTTTTTAATGACTGTTGAGGCTTCCACCAATATCAATCATTCAAAAAATCAATCAAAGCCAAATAAGTACAGCTTTAAAATATTTTGGTTGAGTGATGCAAATCATTTCTCCAGTTTTAACATGGAAATATATTGTGGAGAGCAGCCAGAAGGGCTCCTATAGATGCTGTTGCATTCAAACTAAAAGAATTGATTTATGGAACTGGCAGAAATACTACTGTAGAAACTGGTTCAATAGTTAGCATTGGTGAGAGAATTACAGAAGAGAAAACTTATCTTTCATATTGATTGATGGATTTATTTATGGATGCTCTGTAACATCTCAGGTCATCAGCATCCCATTCAACTCAACTCACGGCGTGAAACGGCCGACAAATTTTGCTCAGAGGCCTCTCTTTCAGGCTTGAGGTTCTTTTTCCTGCCGTAAATGTACACATGGGACCTACGGCTTTACTTCCCTTCCGAAGGAAGCCATACTTAGGATTTTTATGCCCGAAAAAATCCATCGGTCCTGGCCGGGTTTGAACCCGCGATCTTGGGTTTAGGAGGCAAGTATGGTAACCACTACACCACCAGGACCGACAATCTTTCATAGCAACAATATAACAGAACAAAGTACCTTTACATTTCACTTGCCAAAAGACCATCAGATATACGTTTGGTTTTGCAAAGAAATTCTGAGTTCACTAGCATCCCATTCAATTCAGAGTGTGAAACAGCCAAGAAAGTTTGCTCAGAGGCCTCTTCTTTCAGGCTTGAGGTTCTTTTACATGCCGTAAATCTACGACACAGTACCTACAGCTTTACTTCCTTTCAGAAGTAAGGCATACTTAGGATTTTTAAGCCCCAAAAAATTTATTCAACCTGCAATCTTGGGTTTAACAGGTAAGCATGTTTACTACTAGAGGTGTTCAGAGAGAAAACATGAAATCACACTACATTCTGACACTAAATATGAAGTTAACGTTGTGTTTTATATACAATATATCCAGATCTACAAGAAGGTGGCTAATGGTAAAATTGTTTTACCACATTCTGAATATTGTAGACATTAATTTCAGTGATTTTCTTAGGAAATAAAAAGAGCTACTTTCCCAAATGAGTACCTGAAAACTCTAGTCCTAAATTTATTATCAGAGCAACTATAAAGGAAAGCACTAATTACATTTCTACCAGATGGAATAAAAGTCTTGTTAGTAATACACAAACCTTAAGGACTACTTATGAATGATACTGAAGATGCCTCAGACCTCAGGAGAGCAGGAAAAGTAAAAGATTTCTACAAGGAGACAAAAAGGGATTGGAACAGAAAATTGCATGTAAAATGCAAAAATAGATGCAAAAGATGTTTTCTTCTAGAAGATTATGGGGCGCTTACCAATGATTCTGCATAAGTGAAAAAGAGCAAATAGATATTGCCTAATTCACTGAAATGTGCAGCTATATTGTGCCTATGTTTGACTTACTATTTTGCATTATACATTATTTGCATGACAGTGACATTATGCTGTTATATTCCATTTATATATCCTTGATTATTTAAAGAGAGATTTTGCAATAAATACTCTGTAATTTCTGTTTGAAATATTTTGAAGTTCTCATACATATTTATGCTGCTGATAATAACTTCAATCATATAACAGATTAGTTGCTGTATGGAAAGGATTTGTAATATTAAAAAAAGTAGAACAAAGGAATTATACAGTACTTTCAAATGTACATATGGAAAGTAATAGCACTGATTCATATTAATTTATATTTTACAATGTTATATCTCTCTCACTCTGTATCTCTAAAAAGTTTCTTCTTTTAATGCATCTTGCACACACAGGTACATAATTTTCAAATTTGTGGAAATCCACTTAAAAAAAGTTGTGTATTGAGAAAATGTTGAACATTTCAGACATGTAAGTAATATCGTTTTCTTCTGGAAAATGCTTAGTAAAGAAAGCAAGTTTACATACAGTAAGTGCTGTATATGTCCTCCTAAAATGATTCCAGCCTGAAATCATCTCTCAAAAGCAAAGATTTAAATATAAGTACCCTTCATATAAAATACATTTCACTTATGTTCCACTGGACAAAAGTTAGTTTTAACATAAATACAGTAATTCATTTTATGTTATACCAAAACAAAATAATGTATTTTAACGTTGCACTTTTGTCATTTTGGTCTGATGGGTCATCATTAAAAGTCATTTTCTCAATTCTTGCATATTTTAATAGATTTTGTAAACTTTTTTTTTTATTTTCCTGAACATGCATTATGCTTAAAAAAAACTCTGTAGAAAATCTCGTAGGTGATGCACACTTTCATTTAGATACCTTGATTACTACAGATGGAAGTTGATTTTAATTTTTGCTTTATTTATTTATAATTGCTATAGCTAAACTAATGTAAGCCATGTAGCTCTATGAGATAGTCAAGGGTCCAAACTGCAGCTGCTCAATAAATTCAATGGCTAATTTATTATCATACCTTCTACAGAAAAAAGCCTAAAAGAATGCAATTCATAAAACATGAAAGATATAACATTTCAGTAACCTTAGGCTATAGATGCAAAACATTATATTTGTGCCATTTTTTTTTTTTTTTGGTTTTTTGTTTTGTTTTTTTTTTTTTTTTTTTTGGGGGGGGGGTTAAAACCTAGCATCCTATTAGGTTTCAGTATGAAACATTAAAATGTTCAAAAATGTTCCCCCATTTAATTTTCTCTTTCACTCTCAATTCTAAATGAATATAATAATTCATTTGCTTACAATAAAAAGCAGTAAAACAAGTTATTACTTGTGCTAAAACTTCTCATCTGTTATTGTTTGTTGTGTATTTGTTATCACAACTTGTGCACAAAATGTTGAATTGAACATTTACTATATTCCAATTAAAACTGTTTTAGATTTTGGTGCACCTTACTTAACTTGTGTAACATATTTATGCTAGTGTTGTTTGTGTGAGGTATACATCTTTTTGGTAGCACCTGTGTTTGTCTCTGACCTATAAATACGATGTCCGCTTATGAAACCAAGAGTTCCTGTCATTTGATAGTTGTATTTATTTACCTGATGGCCTGTGCTGTTATGCTGCCAATTAAGGTCCCTCACAAAAGTGTCTCTTGATGGTATTCTGCTTCTAATCTCATCATCAGCAGGGAAGTCACTAGGAGCCACCAGAGGCATAGCTTCCCTGGGTCTCCAGGAACTAGCATCATGCATATAATTGCTCTGGTTTGAGGTAAAAGGTGGTGTGGTAGCAGGCATTCCATATGTTTTAAATTGTAGCCTGCTGTTACCAAACTGTGCCATTCGACGAACTGGTGGGATTGGTAAGGGATAGTTTTCCCGTTTGAACCTCTGTTCTTCCTGGAATTCTTGCTTAGGAGAAGACTTGCATACTTCTTGCACAGAAAGTTTTGGTTTACTCTCTGAAGCATTACCATTGCATTTTGGATTTTTGGAAATCCCACCAGCAGCACAGTCATTGAGCAATTCAGTGTCCTCGTTTAGGTCTATGTAGTCTTTCCTATTTTTCTTATTCTTCTTGTTCTGTGGACATTCCTTTGAGAAATGACCGATCTTCTGACAGATTCTACATCCTCTATCATTTGGTAGTTCTCCAGCTGACAAACTTAGTGGATTAAGATAATAATTCTGAAAAATACAAACAAGTAAAGCAATATTGTTAATTTCATCATAATGTTATTCACAAGTCTAAAAGCTGTTAGTTTTTGTGTGTTTAGTTAAAAAGTTCCCAAAACAATATATGTAGTTTTGTGAATCAATCAAAATAAAAGTGTATTGATTAATTTCAGTTCAGAATGTTATTTCTTAAAATCATTATTTTAATAATTAACTTAACATTCCCTTAAAAGTTTCAATATTACTGGCTATATAGAGTATCTCCGGTCACAATTCATCTTGATATTAAAGAGAAAATGCTATTTCAATAACAAAATAATTTACATAACTGTTTGGCATCAAATTACATTCATTAATTTTATATATAACTTATCATCATAAATATCATTTATTTTTTCCCTCTGACATATATTTTGTATATGTAAACAATAAATCATATATCAATGAATTTTTTAAACATAACTCGATGATTATGACTTCATGGGTCTGCAACTGAGTAATATTTAAGTCGTAGACCAAGCTTTTGGTTATCCAATTCTGTGAGGAAGGCCACATGAGTAAGGATGGCCAAAAGCTTGGTCTACAGCTTAATATTACTTGGCTGCAGGCCCATGAAGCCATCATAAACAACCAACACAAAGAAAGCTTAGATAATTGATATCTCCTCCTGATTCTGGTCCTGGCCATTTTGCAGGAGATATCCATTTACAATAATTTTACATACATTCTTATATGCTTATAAATTTTAGTTTAGCTATTTCAATCATTCTTTTATACACTACAAATTCATAGAGGTTTATGTTACCTGTGAATCAAAATCTACAACTATCTAACATTTATAAATCTAAGTACAGAATTTAATGCATTGCAAAGGGAAGTTTTAATTGCAGAATATCTGTTCAGAAATAAAAAATGGTAAATATAATTAACAAAAATACATAGTAAAAAAATTTACTAGATAAAATTTTACATTGCATGGCATCCTAAAACTATTGATGAAATTATAAAAAACCATAATGAAAAAATAAGTAACTTTAATTAACAATCAAATGCTTCAATTTTAATTCATTCAGGATAATTGATGAGTTGTGTTCAAGCCTTAAATCATAAGATGAGCTGAGCTTGCATTGCTATACTGCTCCATAGAGACATGTGTAGTATTGTTTAACCAGAAATAATGCTTAAAATAATATTGAAAATTGCAGAAACACATGGTATCTAGAATCCCCAACTCTCATCAGTTTCTGTTATTTCATGAATGAGAAAGATGGATTCTCTTTCAGTGATATTTAGCCCAGCATATTTTATTATGGAGAATAAGAGAGATGGTCAGTCAAAATCTTATGTGCGAGATGATAGGACAAAAAAGATGTTTTCTTTCCCCCCAACATAAAACACCTGACTAGATCAATAGAAAGTTCCAAAGGAGGAAATAACAAACACTCTGGGAAGGATGCAAAGCCCTCATCTCAGAAAGGGATGCATGAAGTAGATTTACAAGATTATATCATGGGTATCCTATCATGTGTCGAACTGGGAGGTGGTTCAGAAAAGTATTTAATTTTAGATATATATGTTTAGTGTTTACATTGTCCTTTACAAACTCACAGGAAGGAAATAGCTGCAGCAGGGGGTTAAAAGTGAAAATGAATACCAGCATAAAAAAGTGAGTTCCTTTCCATTTGCCATACTGCACTGAGATGTACCACATATAAAATCTCATACATGTACATAATTAGTAAGTCCACAAAGCTCTTGCTTTACATGCAAAATTTTAATCAAAATCTTATCTTTTGTGATGATTATATATTAACATGCTTTCCACAACCCTCCAGAGCTATTTAAATCTTATTTCTAATACCTGTGAAGAGTATTTAAATATGACACGAAATGGTTAATTTACTGCAAGCAACAATGTTTTAACTGTACTTAGCAGTGAAGGCATTTTTTCACAAAGTTACTTTGTAACGTTAACATTCATTCATTATCTTATTTATTGTACTGAATACACAATGCAAAGTATTTTTTGTCATGAAGTCACTGGAGAGATAAAAGCTGCTGTTTCTTTCTTCCTGTTTGTAACACTTTCGGCTACAACATTCATAATAAACAGAAAGACTAATGTATGTTGTTATATGTAGATATAGCAGTATAGGAGTCGCAATGATTGTCGCTGTTGTTGCTCCAGTCATTCTATAATGGCTGTTCAAAAATAAGACAATGCTGGCAACACTGCAAATATGTACTGGGGTGGCCAAGAGGTGGCAGTATGGCATGGCTTATTATCTGTTGTAAGAGCACAGAAAGTGGTCAGTCTAAGTCAGGGCCTGCTGAGTAGAAGAGACAGTTGAAGCAATAATTGTGTACAATGGATGCATCCTACTGAGTACAATTGGGCAAAGAAGGTGCTTTGGCAAGTCAAATCTTTAGTCGAATGCAAGTCATGTACCAGGACACATGTCTCAAATGAAGCACAATGTTCAAGTGGTGTGCCCAGTTTTGAGGTCAGTGAGTATGCACGGTGACTTCCCACAACCTGGACGAGAGCCTGTACTGATGCAAGGAATAATTGCCACTGTACATATGTTTGGGTGGCTTCTGGAAGGGCCATAATCAACACTGAATGTCACTGCAACACCTTACAGAATCTCTGAAAAATCTTCAAAAACAGACAGCTGGGAAAACTATTGCAAGGTGGGCTTAAGCTTCATGATAATGCATGCAAACATGTTGCCAATGCAACATGACACACTGCATCGTTTTTGCTGGAGTCTTATGGATCATCCATCTTACAACCCAGATCTCTCCCCTTGCAGCTGTCATGTGTTTGTTTCATTGAAGAAGGCTCTGAAGAGTAAGTGGATCATGCTGTGGAAAAGTGGTTTCCCCAGCATGCTTTATCGAAGGGTATAGAGAAAGTTGTTAGGCATTGGGACAAGTATTCATTTCAAAAACACCTGTGATTGTTTCATTTGAACACTAATTTTCATAATAATAATAATAATAATAATAATAATAATAATAATAATAATAATACCAACAACAACAATGTGATAGCAGTATCAGCAAAATAACTTAGTAGGTTCTTTGTATTTAATAATTATATCTCCCAAACAATAATAAACTTGAACTACACAGGCAAAAATGTGATTTGTAGTACCTAAAGATTCACATTCAGTTTAATTTGTAACAAAATGTTGCAGTTGTTTAATATTATTGTAAGGTTTTTATACTTAAATTCATAGAAAAAATTTGTAACAGTCAAAAGAAATTTAGTGATTCTTAATATCTAAACTGGCAAAAGACTGTGCAATTAAAAAGGAAGAAATTGTAAGAAAATAGCAAATATTTATAGTTTTTTAAAACCAAATGTAGCCACTTGTTTAAGCTCAATTATAAATACACCTGAATATCATAATAAAGGGTAAAAATGTTGTGATTAATGCAGAAAATAGTGAGGCATGTGACTCACTTTAAGTTGAACCTAGTGTTTCCATTACTTATCAATAATAATGAGAAATGAACTATATCAGTTTATTAAAATGACACAAATGTAAAATATTATAATAGTACAATTTCTGAAGATCCTACAAAGTGAATAATAAATTAATTCCTTTGGAATCAAGTTGCCAAAAGAGGTTATAATATGCAAAATATATATAAGCATTTTAAAAATGTATATAAACAATACAGCAACTTCTTTCTTACAAGACAATGAGAAATGAGTCAGAAACCAAAAAAAAAAATAAATAAATAAATAAATAAATAAAAATAAATAAAAAAAACAAAAAAAAAGTTTAGCAAGGAGGGACTTTTATTTCCCAATGATTCCTATTTAATGGATAAACAGAGTTTACAAATGTAGTATGAAGGACTTAACAACCTGGAAAGGAGATCAGAACTTTTGAAGTTTGTTTTAATTTTAAATTTTAAAATCTGGGGAACAGATAATGGTGAGATCAGTTAACAAAACAATTTCTTAGCTTGAGAATGAACCTACATGTTGTAAAGATATTTTGCAGGAAGTTGTTACTGTGATGGGGAGGGGGGGAAGCTTTAACTGATCCATATTGAACTATATTACACTTATGGATCAACAATATTTTAGTATAAGTTATCTATTAAAATTTAAATTTCCTGCTGTTTAATAATTTATCTGCTTTCAATTAAATCCTGGTGACAAATTACTGAGAAATTAGCCAGTACAATGCTGTTAGATTTACTATTTGGTCAGAAATAACAGCATCTTGAGAGGCTATTAAAAAATGGATATCAAAATGCAATGCAAGGATATGATGGTACTGAATTATTGCACAATCTACAATATTTGTTGGCAGAACTTTCCTGGACAAAATTGGGCGAAACTCTAATTATGTACGTCATCTCAAGCACATCTGACTAAAGTCCTAATTTCAGTGAATTATAGACCAGTCAGGGAAGTCACTGAGCTAATCACTGAACATGGATCCTTTAGAAAACACCCCCAGATTATGAAGCTCTTTCATGGCAACCATTCCTGTTGTTTCTGCAGGCAGTCACTAGACTGTGGAACACCTTTTGCTAGAGCATGAAGCTCTAAAGAGATGTATGTTAATAATCTTTGCAGGGGAACAATGCACAAATTCATAGGAAAGATCTTGGAAACTACGTAATAAATTGACAACTATGACAAGTAAGGGAGTGTACAAAAAGCATAATTGGCTGCAGTGTCTTTGTATACTATAATTTCCTTTTTAACCTAATTTCATATACAATGTCTGAAAACTGTAGTGTTGATAATGGCATTGAAACTCGTACTGAGAGATACAAAATTTCAGAATTAAGGAAATTAACCATTTCAGTATCTCAAATAAAAAATGTATATATATTTGGAATTAACAGCCACAAAAATAATTTAATCTAAATATTACCATTATTTATACTTACTGAACACCTGACAGCAACTTTTAAATCTTACAAAATTAAATTGACATGGTAACTCAAACTAAAATAACAAAACAAAATCCTATTATTTCAAGACTAAAATGTAGATCTTTAGTAAGACAGCATAAATATTTTAACACTAGAATGCTTAAGCTTTAAGTACCCACTAAAATGCCCATTATTGGGCAATTGACCACTACTACTTTCTTATGCATTTTAAATAAATTTTCTCACAGAAAACCATGGAATTCCTCATTTATCACATTCCAGCCTATTGTGATGGTATAGAGGGAATGATTTTGCTTCTACATAGCAAGCCAGGTTCAAATATAGTTTGCATTAATTTCCGGAGTGAGTTTGTATATACTTGGTTTCTTCTCAGTATCACATCATTAAGTATAATTCTGACTCAGGTCAATGAAATTTCTTACTTATAGCTTACCAGACAACTGTAATAATGTAGAGGGAACACCATGGCTTCTGAGATGTGAGACAGGTTCGAATCCAGCTTGAGTCAAGCTTCTGGTTTCAGATATTTTTATGTTCATGGTTTTTGCCCACTACATTTGCTCATTAATTCTTTGGTTCATCTATTATAAGGAACTCTCAGACTAAATGGCTTTAAGTAAAAAGGGATTTATTTATTTTTTATTTCAAGTATATGTGCTTATTTTCCTCGAAAATTAGAAATGTTTTATTATAAGAATTGGTTTTATTCTATGATATGTAGTAACAAATAATGTGTACAAAAAAGATATAAGATAAGATACAAGTTATATATACACAGAAATTTGTTGCACTGAAACATAGAGATATTGGAATCACAATTTTTACATAATTTTTTGCTTACGCAAGAACCACATATAAATTGTTTACGTGCCAAACAAAGGTCTTCGGTTTTGTTTTTCTTGCATAGCCCTATTTGACATGTCTTGCATTTAGCAGCCTTAGATGTTCCTTTATTCTTATCATCAACCATGAATGGTGGTGACAGTAGTCGATGTGGACATGCTATACGGCATAGCACATTCTTCCACAACTTTTATTATGAAATACTGTCTAGACATTGTAGAGCTTATACAAGGTATGAGCATTGATCACTGCTAGATCTAGAATGTTACAGAACTTATTAATGAGCCAACCTCTTGTCACCATTCTAACACTGTATTTGCGAGACATCTGATCTATAACATCTACATGGCATTTGGTGTTGTTGTAAAAGCTGACTGCTTCAGGGGTTTTCTTATTAGAAGATTCATCTACAGTCACACTGGAATGCATAGTGATAAGAATAAGTATGTTTTTCTTGACCATGCCTTGGTAAGATGTAAGAGTAACATCATCAGTTTTGTAAATAACACTTGAATGAAGTACATATTGGCCCTTTTTCACAGAAGGTGGCACTTCCCATCTAGCCCTATTCCAGGTACCACCAATGCTTGTACTTCTCTTTTGGAGTTCTCTTGCCAGTTTGATAGATGTAAAGAAACTAACAGTTTTGACATTTCGTCCCTTATTTAAAAAGGTTTTCATGAGATGAGAGTAACATGCTTTTCCAGGCTGGTATTTACAGTTCTAGTTTCATCTTTACCCAGGTAAGGAAACCCAATAAGAAAGTACCTCACTTTAGCATTGGTAAGCAACCAGTATTTCATGCCATATTTGTCATACTTGCTACTCATGTACCGAGTCAAAGGGTATCAAAATTTCAACGGAAACAGCTGTTCATACACATGTGATGCAATTGTAAATGAATTTGGACCAGATATTAGAGGTCAAACATTGTTCCGAGAAGGTGGACTACACTCATTACCAGAACTCTCACTTTCGTAAATGCACTCTCAATCAAATTCGTTCACTTCAGATTACATTGGAGATATTCAAAGAACTTACAGAATTTCAGCTTCAAAAAGGCCATGATTGTGTGCACTTAGTAAATAGCCTGCCCCACTATGAATGTCAAGACACAGCTCAAGTACAAAATGAAAGCTACTTGACAATGAAAAGCTAAGTGAAATTTTAGATATGGATACAAGAGCCGATAAACAATGACTCACACACTATGCTGCAATGAGTTCGAACCATATTCGTTGCTCAGTGATTATTATTGTTGGTTACAACTATGCAATACAAATGATAAGAAACTGGGTAAGGAAGCAGTTAATTGACTGCCTATGGAAACTGATGGTAAATTTGCTATTATTTTAAAAAGTTAAGTCTGAAGTGCAAAAAAAATTGGGGAGCTAAATGTCATTGAAAGGGATTAAAAGTCACAAAACCATAGGAAAATACTTAAAAAAAAAAACAGTGAAAATATCAGCGTTCAAAAATCAACAGTGGAAAATTGACCACCATTGGGCATTGTTGTATTAAAATAACAAAATGTATTATTAACACACAATCTGACAATTGATGTTGTGTACAACTAGAATAACAAAAAAACTATGCTGTCCCAGTTATCTATAAATAAAATTATACTGGCCTACACATCCTATGATTGAAGATAATACAATTGTGATCCAAATTTCAGTTAAAAATAACAAAAAAAAAACTGCACAGACCAGCAATAAAATAAGAAACTGGAGTGACTTCTTTCTATTGATTAGGAGCTGTGTTTGCCTGTTTTTAAAATAATGTGTAAACAAGTTTGTTTCTCATTGCACTATAAAAATTACTTAAATATTGATTCATTAATTTTAACCAACCCAGGATGTATTGCAATTTATTTATTTCTTTTGGCTTGAAATTGGTTTTAAGTGTTTAATAACTATTTTATGTTACTTCTTTTTTCAGTTTTATTTAAATTAGTTATCTTATTTTTCCAAAAGCCAATTTTGCAGCAAACAACCTCCGAGAAATACTGGCATAGCATAGTTGAAAAGCAGTTATTACTGTACAACTCTGGTTTTTAAGTATGTAATACCTATGTAATGTTTCTTCTTTTCTGCTGTTTTATTAAAATTATTTGTTCCATTTTTCTTAAATGCCGTTTTGCAGCAAAATTCTCTAAAACGCACTTGCATGGAACAACTGAGAAGCATTTATTACTGTACAGTTCTGGATAAACACCCTTTTATCTTAAATGTCTAAGAGCAGCATAACTCTGTATTTCACTATAAATGAGGTAATAGCATGACAAAACCTCTTTAGCCAAATGCATTGCATATGCAAAATGTAACTATAATTTTTACTCTTTTTGCATTATTGGTCACAAACCATCACATCATTGAAAGATAGATGCTGGGGATAATAAAATATGATAGAACAGTATATGGAGCCTTCAGATTTCTTATAAGTAGTAGCTTGATATGTATAAATAAAAGTGGAAGAATGACCTGAGGTAAGATAATGCCCCTTTTATTCTATATGGAAAAACTTCATCATACATGGATATTCAAAAAAGTAACACAGAATCAGAATTATAATTAAAAAAAAATAAAAATAAAAAACTTCTAAATCTAGTAGCAATTCCAAATACATTAGAAACAAAATATCCATTTTCAATTCTAATTAAAGTAAAAATATTTGCATGTAAAGAACAGTTTCACTAGAGAGGTAAGCTATATTTTGTTTGTGGAATACAGTAGAAAATGAAGGTGAAATGTTCTGTAATAACAAAATGCAGTATGCTCTCCTAAGTGGCTCAAGAGATTCTAAGGCCAAATAGAATCAAAAGAAATCATTGTAAAGAGGATCTCAAAAATTTCCGGGACTTTAAAAAAGGACCTGGTTGAAAATGACATACAGTAAGTAATATTAAAATCCTGGTTTCTTACAAAAAATACATAGTTAAAATAAAAGTAAAAGAGCTAGTTGGAAAGTAGTTCCTCTTTGAGACTGAATTTGAGGAACATACATATAAATGAAACTTAACAGAAGTTGTATGAATAGGTCACAAACAATAAAAACAGTTCATGAGTTGCCAAAATGGGTTACAGCAGAACAATTTGAAAAATTGATATATTTTTAAAAATTTTGAGGGCACTATAGGGTTTGTGGTTTAATAGAAGAAACTTCTGTGAGAATTTATGACTTATTAAAAAAAAATCCACACATTATACTATGGAAAGGCATTTTAATATTTGATTATATTATACCCCAGCCTTCAATTATAGTGGTGATATCATGCAGTTTTTTCACTCCAAAATTATACAGAATGGATTATCCCCATTCTTCTAAAACTGAACCAAAGAAAAAGCAGACTGTCTTATATAAACAATGTAATACAGTTTTTTTCACACTAACTCCATTCACTTACATAAAAATCTGGACAAATGTTTCTGGAGTGATCCCTCCCATCTTCAGCCTGTAGATAAACTGTTGTTATATGTGGCGGCATCTGTTGGTTCTATTGGGAATTTGCTGAGTTCATCCATTGGAGGGAAATCGAAATTCATCAAATTATCCTTATTTTTTGTATTGAAAATGTTTTCCCAAGTGGAAAGTTCTATTGCATTATAAAGTTGTTTAAGTAGTTTTATCTCTGGGTTAATTTCATGATTTTTATTCCAAAAGTGCGCTGCTATTGCTGATTTATCAATTTGTTTCAAGCGAATATTTCTAGTGTTCTTTTTTCCAGATTCTCAAATTCCTCTTCATTTCTCCAATGTATTTTTATCGCACTCTGCACATTTTATTTCGTAAATACCTGACTTTTGTTCATATCATAAGAAATGAAAACTATCTTACATTTGGAATTCATAGAAAGGATACTCACAGAGAAAATTACATAAAAAATTACAGTTTTAACCCCATTCCACATAAATATGCAGTGTTTTATAGTTTAGCACACAGATTAGTTAACATTCCCCTCACAGAAACAGAGTACAAATTGGAATACCAACAAATCATAAAGATAGCAGAAACTAATGGATACAACAAAGACACAGTAATAGAAATCATCAATAAAACCAAAAAACAATAAGAGATGTTTCCACCTTAAAAATGCAAAAAAAAGGTACAAATTCAAAAGTTTTACATACCACCCAATTTACCACAATAAGTTCAAAAAGATATTCAAAGAACAAGGAATTATGTTAGCCCCAAAGAACAATTTTAATATAAAGAACTTATTAGGTTGCAGAGTAAAGCACTACATGCCAACAGAACAAAAGTCAGGTATTTATGAAATAAATGTGCAGAGTGCAATAAAAAATACATTGGGAAAACAAAGAGGAATTTGGGAATCCGGAAAAAAGAACACTTTAGAAATATTCGCTTGAAACAAATTGATAAATCAGCAAGAGCAGCGCACTTTTGGAATAAAAATCATGAAATTAAACCAGAGATAAAACTAATGAAACAACTTCATAACTTCATTGTTTATATATATACCACTCCATTGTCAACAGCTTCATAAGTATATTTAATTTAATTGAGACTGTCTTATTTTTCTACTTTCTTTGAAACTACAAATGTTTTGATTGTGCCACATTACTACATACATGGATCAAGAGGCAAAGGAAATTTTGTGATTTTCCTGCAATCCTAGGCTTTAGGCAGCATGCTAAGTGATACATTAAACTTATCCCTGAATATATTTCATGTATTACATACATAAAAGACTTCCAGAGATACAGGTTGGGAGTGTATCTTGTAGGAATACCTAAGAGAAACTGTACAAAAATGACTGCAAGTGTTTCAATCTATGTAGTTAAGGACAATATGAAGAAATTAATGAATAAAATCAATCTTGAAGTTTTTGTATTTATCTGTTAAGACTTAACTTACAAATTAAATGAAAATTGAGATAACAGCCTTTAAAAAAAATGTGTTGCAAACTAGACTTTCAAGGATGCTACCACAGATCTATCAATTCCAAATGGGTTATCAATAATACTATAGCCTCTCCCCCGTTTTTCCTGCAATGTCAGATCTAAAGAATTTCACATATAATGCAATTTAATTGTAGGTTCATCTGTGGGAAGAAAAAAAAACTCTTTGTATGTTGTTTTGCATTTGCCAGCTGCTTTTTTAAAACGTGCATCTTCTTTTGATACTATCTTGATCTTATGTATAAGAAATGATCCTAGTGCAGATGTGCTTTATTAAGACCTGAACTATGTCTGATGACAGTATCTAATGAAAATGACATTTCTTCCAAAAGTTCAACTATTTTTTTCTTTGTTTACCTGCTATATGTTAGACTAATGCAGAGGTTTTTGTACTTGCACTGCTATATTTCTGTGATATTTTGGAATAAGGACAGATTGCTCCAAATGAATATTCTGTACTGTCAGAAACAACTAATGGGATATTACACTGTAAAAGAAATTATGTAAATAGCAATTTGGCATTCCTCATATTTGTTTCAAATTATTAACAAAGAATTATGAAATAGGCTTATTTTCTAATTTTATCTGGATGTACATTTTATGTTTCTTTGAAACAATGTGTCTTCTACAGTCACTTCAACCCCCATGTGTCATTGAAAAATCACACAAGCACACATTGCAGAACATGTGGTTTTCCACAAACACATGAAGGAACTAAGCACACTATTCCTTTGTATAACCATCTTGAGAAATTATCTTGCTAGTAGATACAATCTGAGAATTTGTACACTTCATTTTAGAAAACCATTCACATACAATTAAAATTGTCTAATTACAGCCAATACTCCTAACAGATAAATGCAGCATACAAATAACCCAATTCTAAACAAAGAGTAATGCCACCATCTATATTTTATCATGCTGTTTACTAGCCCAATGAATAAATACTATGAAGACAAGTTAGAAAATATTTAGGCTTTATCCAGGAAATTTTATGAACTTAATCCAGATCATTTAATTGGTTAATATGCAAGTAGCAACAATGATTATCTGTAGTGAATGGGTTCTATTGAAAAATGATTTTTTATACAAACATGTCAAATAATGCAGATTTGTTTTATCTGCAGTAAAATAGAACAAATTCCCAAATGTGTCAGACTTCATAAAATACTCTCTAAATGAAGTGAAAGTACAATTACTTCTCTCCAATAGAGGACATGCTGCTAAGTCTAGCAGAGCAAACCATAAGGGATCTATTTCGGTTTCACTTTCCTGGCTCAAAGGTCATAGCAACACCTTCTGGCAGCTGAAATGGCCTGGAACTTGAATTGTAAATGTGTTAATCTATAAGGGGAGGCTAGTAAATATCAAGGAAGGTTGCCATGAATCAGAAACTAAAATGAGCTGTGTTCTCATTCCAACCATACAAATACCTGAAATACATGAATGATGGAATAATGGCAATTATGCTTTGCCAAGATTTTGAACTACTATCAAAGAGTCTTTTAAATACACCCAGTGCTAGCTTAGCACTAAGTTATATTCCAATGAACTGGAAGCAAACAAAATTATATTCATATCTAACCTGGGAAACCTCTGACCTGGGCTACATCCTATAGACATATCAGTCTAACATCATTCATGACCATCATCCTAGAGAAATTGGTTCAAAAAGAAATCAGGGAAGGTGTTTAGTAGCCAGTACTCTTAACCGGAACTACCTACTGAGAACGCTTCTTTACCAAAAACAGTATAATACCAGGTTATACATAAATTAGAAAGAACTGTTACCTTCAAGGAAGTGGTGCTGGTTGCTTTCCTTCATACAGAGGAGGACCTTAGAAACATATCCTTCATAGCAATTACTACAGCTATAAGAGTAGTGTTGTCATAAACGCCTCTAGTGAGTAATATAAAATATATGGTCAAAAACTGAGTGGTACATGAGCAACAATTATGCCGTAAATGTTCCTGGAGGATTTTCATGAAGAGGTGTATTGTCTCCTCTCTTGTGGAATCCTGTAGTAGACAAATTTCTGGTTAAGATCTACAGCCTTGGTGTCATTCTTCATTTTGCTAATGATAATTGTCATCATAGTCCAAGAAAATTTTTCTGATATTATAAAGAAACTTGTTCAAAAAGCTCTTAACATTGTGGAAAATTGGGCCAAATCCGAGAGATTTTCACTAAACTTTCAGAAAATGCTCCTGTAAACCCAACAGAAGGAGAAATTTTGAGGATTGAAACCTGTGTCTCCGAGTACAAATCATGTTAAAATGTAAGGAGAGGTAACATATTTAGAAGTAGCTCTTGACTACAAGTGCACATGCAGACAAGGAAAATTTACAAGAAAGCAACAATCACTTTAATGTATGCACAATAAAAAATGGTAACCGAGACCCAGTATGTTAAACAGACCAGGGTGGTCCAGGCCATCTATACCATACAGAATCTTGGTTCAGTGACCCAAGATAAAATTATGATAACCCAGCTAATTAGGATTCAAAGAATGATTTGCACAGCTTTTAACTGGGCCAATGAAAACAACCCTAACTGCAGCAATGGAAACGCTATTCATAATCTTCCTACTAACAGAAGGCACAAACAAGAAACGGGATTCTTTTATTAATAACAATCCACCAACATTTAAACTTGGCATGTTCATATAGGTAAAAAAATTACAAAAAAGCAAAAAACAGATCATTCAAATACCTTGTCAAATAAAAGTGCTAAGAGGGAGGATGAAATGTATCAGTTTTATAGAATGACAAAATTTGAAATGTATAACGACTTAAAAAAGGAGTATGCTAAAGCTCTTGCCAGACAGATCTCAAATGTATAACACTGAAATTTCAGAATCATCAAATAAGGTTAAAACTGCATGGAAATCACCATGGGTTGTTGAGGTCGTTAAGGCAAGGACTTATGAGCAGGAGGTCTGTGGTTCGAATCCTGCCAGGACCATCCTCCCTGACTGAGGTTTTTTCCAAGTTTTCCTCAGTCCTCATAAATGGCAAATGCCAGGGAGGTACCCTACACTTAGGCCTGGAATGTTTCCCTCCTTAAAAAAAAGCCTTTCGGAATATATCATTTCGTTTCATTACCATCAGTGTCCACGCCTGTGGTGCCTTGGTAGTAAAAATGGGCATTAAACACTATTAAATAAAAACTGCATGGAACATTATAAATAGGCAAAAGAATCAAAAGCCATACAAGAACACATAACCCTAAGAATGCACAAATGAATGAGTGAACACACCAGGAGAAATATGTAATGTATGTAACTATTATTTTACAAATATGATGGGTCCTACACATAATCAAGTACTTTATAATTTTCAGCTCACCATAGCACACTCAATATACTTCAGTTCACATCACATGTGGAAATGAGGTTTCTCCTAAGATTTTTAAGTACTGTAAAATGGACATAAAAATATACTAACACCTAATAAATTATTCAACTGATACAAGTACCTATCCTGATTGTTTAAAGATAAGTATAGTCAGACCAATCTTTAAAAAGGGAGATAAACACAATATTATGAACTGCAGACATATTATTCTCACTTCTGTATTTGGTAAAGTGCTTGAGAAAGTTATAAATATCAGGTTGGTCAGTTTCTTCAATAAACATAATTTACTTGTTAGTACTCAGCATGGTTTTAGGAAGAATCACTCAACACTCACAGCCTAATTATTAGCTACATGGATTAGACAGAGCTAATCCATGTAGCATTTGCACACTTGGACAGTGGGGAAATGGTGATGGGTCTCCTTGATTTACCAAAGACAGTGTATAAATTGACCCATTATTGATAAAATTTTAAAAATATGGTATAAGGGGGAAAGATGCTTGAATACTAAAATCATACCCGACAAATTGCAAATAATGCACCAGAATACAAAGTAACATTGGTAATATTATTAAAACATTTTATTACAGTATGGCATTGTAAAGTGTGGAGTACCTCCAGGCTCAGTTCTTGGGACTCTTTTATATCTTATATATGGGAATGATATCCCTTTGAGAATTGCACAGTAACTTCATATGCAGATGATATATCACAACCATTTTGGGATAAGACAGTGGAGAGTGTAAACCATTTAATAGCAGACTCCTTAATGGTCATGCTGAAATATCTTAAAAATAACAATCTAAAAATAAATTTAAAGAAGACAACTTTATCTCCAGTAGATAAAAATATTTTAAAATGCTAAAAATATTTCTGTGGCTTCACTCCCAACGAACAAGGAAGCAATCTAAAATTATAAAATGACAATGACAATGTGAGGGAAAGTCTCACAAAACATGTCCTGAATTTTTTAATTTTGAGAGTGAAATGTTGAGAGGTTTTATCATTGTATCAATATTTTAAATGATTTTAACTCAGAGTGCTTCCTTGTTCATTGGAAGTGAAGCCACAGAAATGTTTTTAGCATTTTAAAATATTTTACTGGAGATTTTGTACCCATTTTCAGTGTTGATCCCTGAATATTTTAAAATTGAAACAACAATTTTATGTTTCCAGCATTACAACAATAAGAGTAATAATCTTGAAATAATGTTAAATGGAAAAGTGATAGAAGCAACTCATTTTGTTAATTTCTTGGGATTATACCTTGATAGGAATCTGACATATAACTACCATGTAGATATATATGCAAGCAAATAAGCACAGGATTATATCTGTTAAGGGACTCTCAAAATATCTGGATACTGCTCCACTAAAAATAGCATATTATGGTATAATTTATCCTCATGCACAGTATGGCACAGAACTCTGGGGTAGCACAGCTATTGATAACCTAAATAGACTGCTAATTTTACATAAACAATGTATAAGAATTATTTACAGTATTAACAAAAGAACTTACAGAAAATAATCTGTTAACTGTAATCTTGCTATATGTATACAGATTAATCCTATTAATTGTAAATTGCAATAAGCACACTGGCAGTAATAACCAATAGTACACCTATGACACAGGGAGAAAAGCTAATTTACATCCAGTCCACGTAAACAAAAAAGCATCAGAACGTGATCCATTTATCAAAGATGTAATTTTGTACAACAAACTACCAGAGACTCTAAAAGTAAAAAAACAAAAACAGGAAGAAGTTTGAAAGGAATTTAAAAGTATTCTTGACTGAGAAATGCCTATACAGGGTGGATAAATGGTAGATAATTGTAAAAAAAATGTGTAATTTTTCTTTATTGTTGTAAATGTGCAGTAAAATGGTATAAGAATAAGTTTACTATATATCTATTGATTATGTTAAACTTTCGCTATCCTTATGCTACATTTTATATTTTTTGAATTATTTAAAATAGTGTTCTTAGATTTTGACAATATTCAAAACTTCTGATACGAGTATATTGACAGCAACATAATTTTTTATTATTGTTGTTGATGTTATAAAAGGGTAGGTGTGATGGTAGCACTCTACAGACTGCTACATTTAAAAAAGTACATATTTCCAGATCAGTGCCAGAAATGTTGGCAACCGTACAAGTTATAGCAGACCATATAAGAGCATATCATTTCAAAATGAGTTTTCCCCATCTTAAAATCCTATTTTGGGAGCAAAATAATCACAAGATATGTAGGTGAGTGTATGATTTTATATAAATGTTTAAAATACCCTTGACAATCAAAATTGTTTATTTTATTATAATTTTGAAAAAAATATTTGAAAAGTCACATTTTAATTGAAAATGTTTTGGAAACATACAAGGACATACCAATGTGAAACATGGATTTTAAATGCAACTAAATTTGTATTTTTGTTAGCAAATGTAAAAAGATAAAATTGGGAAAAAAAAAAGAAAAAAAAAAAATTCTCTCTGTTTTCTATCTGTATATCACTGTATTAACCAAATATTAAGAATGAGTGTGTACAATTCTGTGAAAGTAGAGAGCCAACTTCATCATCATCATCATCATCATCATCATCATCATCATCATCATCATCATCATCATCATCATCATCATCATCATCATCACCACCACCACCACCACCACCACCACCACCCACTCTTTGGTTGGCTTTATAATATTTTAAACATCATTAACTTCCCTGCTTTTATCTTCAATCTATCATTTGCTCATTTTATTTTCCTGCTTCCATCTGATTTTTCACCTACTTTACAGCATCAAACTACCATCCTGTCACTAATGAATATACAAGGAGACAATTAACACTGCCTGAATGAAATAACCAATTGCACAGTTATTCCTGCCAAGTAAGTTAAAAAGATCAAAGAAAGTACTATTGGCATTAATTCTGCAGTAATCATGGATTGATCCAGTCAGCTTCTCATTTTGAACATACATAAATTTTCTTAAACATATTAAGAAGAAAGAAAACTCATATTACAACTTTATCATTGCAGATTTAAATTCTACATCTGTGAAATGTAAGACAAATAAAGTACAGAAAGCACATTTTAAAACAACATTCCTCATTTTAAATATGGAAACAGGTTACACCAAGACATCCTTCCACTTCATAAGAAGCTTAAGGTCAAAACTAACCCAAACTTATGGAATGATGCAAATCCTAAAACCCTGAGAGTTCCCTTAACTTTATATTGTGGATGGTTCAAAATCAGACTCAGGTTCAGATTTAGGGGTTTACAGAGAGAGACCAAAAAGAAGCTTCAGTTTCTCTTTAGGCTCATATGCAACATTCTTTCAGGCTGAAGTTTATGCCATATTATAATGTGCACATGTCTCATAAATATAAGAATAGTCTCTACAAATAAGCAGATTCTTATATTCTTAATTATCAAATTGAATTACTAGATAATTAAGAATATATTAGTCACTTCACTGTATTCGTTCCGACACGAAATTAAATTTTATATTTATTAAGCAGAGTCTCATCTTTTCAGATGGCCAGGCTGCATTCAAGGTCTTAAAAAGCTAAGTAGTGACATCAACATAGTTAATTGCTTAGATGCCTTCTCCAGACTGACAGACAAGTCACAAAGGAATCAAAGGCAATGAAAATGCTGATAAACTTGTTAAGCAAATGTGGCAGCATAAAAATATGATGTAATCATTACATCTTACTTGTATTGATTTTTCATTGTGCCATTACTCCAACAACCCCATTAGCTTTCCTTGTTGTGATTAGTTAATGCAACTCAGAGGGCTCTAGAGAAAATTTGATACATTTGGACACATGTAGTGGATTTTCTTTTCTTTGTCCAGGATGGGTGTCCCCTTGCTACCTTTCAAAATTTAAAATTTATTCAACTGACTTCCAAGGGCTTTATATATGCAATGCAGAATTAAAATTTATTTGTCTGTTTTTTGAAAATGTGTGTAACATGTATTTTGTATTCCATAAGGCATGTATTTGTTTATGTTCTGTTTTCAGTTGGCTGATTAAATATTTTTAAAGCAAATACTTGGATGTTAAGGCACAATATATTTTGCATTTTTAATAACATTCTTGAGTTTAACCTTTCAAGCTGGGAGTATGTACTCCAAAGTTACCAACCCAAATAAGATACTATGTAAGCCAATTGGATTATGCTTTTATTATTTTTATTATTATTATTATTATTATTATTATTATTATTATTATTATTATTATGCGATAAAAACACTGAATTATCTTACTTAAATTAGCAGTCAATTATAATACAATTATCTTTGTTTCTTTAAATTACTGTTAGTTCTTTAAACTTCAATGAATTTATGATAATAAATGTGTACTGGCCTTACATGGTTAGCATTACCATATTATAATTCCATTGTTTTCTGTTTATATATCCAAAAGTAACCTATCACCTGAGGGCTTAACACCAGTGACCTTCTCAAATCCTTTTATTTCCCACCTAATATCAAGAATTAAACTGTTAAAGTCCATAATACCTGGATAAGTTATGTTATGGGGCACAACAATCAACACAGCCTTATCCTGCACCAGAGCTGACTCTTTTTTTTTTTTTTTTTGGTAGTGTTTAACGCCCGTTTTTACTACTGAGGCACCACAGGTGGTGGGCACTGATGAAATGATAAATTGGGAAAGGATATTTTTTTTTTAAGGAAGGAAGCATTCCAGGCCTAAGTTTAGGTACCTCCCCAGCATTTGCCAGTTATGAAGACTGAGGAAAACCTGGAAAAAACTCCAGTCAGGGAGGAGGGTCCTGGCGGGATTCGAACCGCAGACCTCCCGCTCACGAGTCCGTGCCTTAACGACCTCGGCCACCCGTAGCGGTAGAACTGACTCTAAGAACACCAAAGTGTTCTATCTATAAAAAGAGACTATAAAAATGGTATAAAACAAAATACAGTGGCATGGGATTCAATGCCAGAAATTAATCATGTGAAGTTATCCATTAAAGAGCCATTTTTAAAAAATGAGAAATTGATTAAATACAAAAAAATTAGTTAAGAATAGTGATTCTACTAATTGGCAATGCACCAGATAAATTACACCATCATGGGAAATTTTCAAGGAAATCTAGAATGCAAAGCTGTGCAGCAATGATCTGAGACTGCTCTCACATTATTTGCTTCCATAAAGCTTTAGCTTCTTGGAGATACCACACTTTTGGAAAACCATTTATTATTACACAGATTCAATTTTGGGCCTTGAAAATTTTACTAGGAATATAAGAATAATGAATTGGTAAATTATGAACAATAGAGGGTTAGCTCAATAAGCCAAAAGGCTGCAGTGCATCTGAAGCTATGGCAGATGGACCAAGGTGTAAAAAATTGTATTTTGTAGTGCATTGCTTTGAGTCCTATGGAATAGACTATGCAGGCAGACCCAATGGAAATGTGTTTGAATGTTTTAGAGAAGAAATCCATAAATGGCCAGTCATAAAACAAACATGGCTATTGTCAGTTTAAAAACGTAACTGAAATGGATTAGTGCTATTCCAACAAATATAATGCTCTGGAAGAAGATACTCATCTACATCCATGAGCAATCAGGATTGTGCTTGAAAAGATTAAAAAATTTTCCGGTCATTGTAACACCATCAATATGGTAATAAACATAACAAAAACATCATATCAACTTCTCAGACCATGTCATAAGCTATCAGAATTAAATTTGGCAATCAGACAAAATAATATTTCAGAAATCCAAATCACAAAGTACCTCAGTACCAATTTGGACAAAAGCTCAAGAGGAAACAGCATGCTGATATGACTGTAAATAAAGCAAGGAAAAGATTCACTCTTTTGAAAAGACCAACTAGTACCAGATGGAGAAGCTCAAGAAATGCTCAAGCCCATCATATTAGTATTAATACATGTTTGGAATGTTCTAGTAAATTCACGAACTGCTTATATAAATTAGAATTGGTACAAAATCGAGTGCTCAGAATTGTAACAGTGGGAATAAAAACCACTTTTCTCACAATGATGCAAAGTACATTACCCCCCCCCCCTTTTGCAATGTGAAATAGAAAAAGGGCTGCCCTTATATGAGAAACTAAGACCTGCCAACAACATTTTGGAGATACATAAATCCGCTAAAATTACTGAAGACTCAAAAAAGATTTCATACAAGGAGTTGAAAGACACAAAAACAAATATCAAACAGAAACAATGCCAACAATTCCCTTTAGATTATCCTGATGTCAAAAAGTAGAATTGAATCTCCTAACAAACATTAGCCCTTTCATTGGTAATTGAATATTAGCACTTGCACATTCTGTGTGCTGACTTTTTTTTTTGTTCATTTCCAATTCTTCATTTTTTGGTTAATATGCTGTTTTATGGTAAATTTTGAACTTTTGTTCTCCACATCTTACTTTTTTATTCGTTCTTCTGATAAATGATGATTTTGCTCTTGTAATTTCATTATTGTATTTTCCTGCACACCGCTGATTGCATGTCAAAGTAACAGTAAATCAAAATAATATATACATATATCAGTATCAATAATATTTAAACAATATTCTTACTAAAATTTCCACACCCAATCCCAAAGGCAAAGTTATGAAAATTATGAACTTCCTGAAAATTTTGTTTCCAGTGGAACAAGACAAGGAACTGGCAGCAAACATTTACATCCAGAATGATATGCACTCACATTGCCAACATAATTTTCATTGATATTTATTTAATTTTCATTGTCAGTTTTCTACTGAACAGATGAAAAGCTAAACTCTTCATCTGAATGCAAAGATGTGAATATATTTAGAAACTCATCTTCCATAAGCATGTTGTGAACATTGAAAGCTGCTATTTCAGACTATATTTGCATGCAGTATCTCCACATGGTTAAAAGTGACTTGGTGTGCAGTCTGATAAATATTTCTGCACATTCAAGTCTAAACATTGTTTTGTAACTGAAATCAAGATGATGTTAAGAGAGGCAATTTAAGTTAGCAGAAGTTGAATGCTTTATAGCAAATGGTTCCAAAGATACAATACAATACAATGTTTTAAAAATTCACTTTGCTGCATTCAAGTATACTGAATTTTAGCACCACAGTAGCACAAATATCAAGTCCAGTTAACTCTTGATCACAGCAGAGAAAAGAGTTGAGATGGCAAACACAAATACTAACATCCAAAGTTTGGTAGCAATAAAGACAAACCAACCACACTGTTATCCAAAATCAGTATGGGTACACATCTATAATGATGGATTGTTGCTAGATAAGAAGGTTCTGCAGGGGTAGAAGTATCTTGTAAAATTTTTCCTGCTTGTATATCTTTAGAAGTTCAATGCATACTATGTGGTAACAAACACAACCTTAAAACAATTACTACAAATCCTTTGAATGGATTCCTGCACATTGTGGGATAATGGACAATGAACTTGTTGACATGTTGGCATAAAAGGAACCTAAATAATAAGAGTTTTCATAAAAAACAATCACATTTAAGTCATAATTAAAATAAAAAATACAAATCAAAATGAAATTCAGGCCAACCTCGCTTAAAACAGTCAAAGGATACAACGAAAAATACTGGTAAATAAAGCAGTTATCATATTCCATGGCTCTGGTTCAGTCACAGAAGCTGCAGGCAGGATTTGTGATGGATGAAGTAGCACCTGGGCAGTTTTCTCCAGTACTCTGGTTCCCATTGCCACTCATTCTGCTGTTGCTCCACCATTAGCTCATACCTATCTTCAGCATAATGTAATTTGCATTTTTCAGTATATGCATTTCAAATGGACTGTGCTGCCCACGTGTGGAATTCCAATGTCTGGCCAGTCAGTGAGTGAAGTCACTCACTCCACTCAGAGGCTGTGGCTCTTTTCAGATTACATGGGGCATGACTACCTAGCAAAATATCTCCATCTTTTCATCTGTCTATGTCATCTTATGAAGAAAAAAAATTGACATCATCATGGCTAAAGACCATCTCCTTCAGTGCCCAGCCATAATGAAGATAAGTGCTAAATTAGATTCTAGACTGGTAACATAGTTCTGGGAAGCAGGAAGAAAAATGGAAAACACTGATCTTCAAGAGCATAGATGCATCCACATACATTTTGTGGTCACCAATGAAAAGTTAGCTGTATATTGTAAAAGAGCAGAGATATGAAACCAATATGTTCATGTATTAGAAGCATTTTTCCATCTTATGAGTTCAACCATCCATTAAAAGAGAATATAAAGTCAAAAGCACATGTTCTGTCCTTGCACTCTGGCAAATGTTTATGAAGGTTAACAACATTTTTTTCTCTCCCCAATATATAGTGTTTCGATGAATGCATCATGTTGCTGAATAGTATATAAACAAAAAACATTAATTTCTTAGCTTTGAACAACCTACACAATCTGTACACTTTTAAAAATCTCATTTTCGTTTGCCAATTCTGTGAATGGACTCAATAGAATCTAATTGATTTAAGATGAGTGTGCAAGACTTCAATTAGGTATATTGCACAAAGCTGGTTGTCAAGCAATTTGTCCAAGATATGAGCCAATTTTTTGAACTGGAAATCTACACTTAAGCAACCAATGGTTTCAGCTGGGTGAGTGACAGCCAGCACTGTGGTGGAAATATTGGAGCATTTTAATATATATATTGTCAAATGCCTTATCTCCAGAAACACAGAAGTATCTGTATTCTGTAAATTCCTTGCATTTCACTGCACTGAATGCTTGGGGTACATCTTAAAGGAATGTGTCTACTATGAAGAAGTACCTATGATATTTCTCAGCTGAAAAAGAACAGATTATATGCATTGCATTCAATTTCAAAGGATATTATTGCTGTAATATTTGTAAACATCCAGCGTAGATACAAGAAGTGTTGGATGGTATACATCTAGAGCATGTGCTGACAATATAGTTAACAATTTTCAGTTCATTTCATTTCTGGCCACACTGTATCTGGTTTATTTACTTAACAAACTATCTTCTTATCAGTGTCTAATACTTACTTCAAGGTCAACATCATCATCCAAGCACTTTAGATTTGGTGTGCCAAAGTGTACATATCCATTCCTGAATGACTCAACGATGTAGACATACACTAAAATACAAATAAAATACATATTAGCATAATTTAAAAAAATCTTAACAATAACAGAAGCAAAGATTCCAATACTGTCTATTTAACATTTTAAATTAAAAAGGAATCAGAACAAAACATTGTATAACTAAATAAAAATGTATCTTTATCTTCTTCTTTGCAGCACAGGTATGCAGTATCATGGCACATCCTATGAAAATCATTGGTGTAATCTTTGAGTTCATCTACAACACTGTAGCTCAACCAGTACAATATTTTTCTTAGTGGTTAACACCTGTTTTTGCTAATGAAAAGTACAACAGGAAATGCATCTGAATATCAGATTCTACCAAAAGACAACTGTCAGTACTTTTTTTTTTTAATAGTGTTTAATGCCAGTTTTTACTACCGAGGCACCACTGGTGATACATGAGATGAAATGATATATTGGGAAAGGATTTTTTAAGGAAGGAAACGTTCCAGGCCTAAGTACCTCCCCAGCATTTACCAGTTATGAGGACTGAGGAAACTTGGAAAAAACCCCAGTCAGGGAGGACGGTCCTGGCGGTATTTGAACCCCAGACCTCCCGCTCCCAAGTCTGTGCCATAACAACCTTGGCAGCCCATGGCGGTAGCTGTCAGTAGGAGATCACCAATTTAACTCAAGCACAATTTATTCTTTTGATGGAATGCTCACTGTTCTATGTCTTCTTTCATTTGGAGTGGGAGTCTTCTTGCTGAATTGTCTTCTAAAAATGATGACTAACACCAAAGATCCAATGGATCTGAGTATCTCAAACTGATTGTATTGCATGTTAAACAATAATTTAAAAGGTTAACCTTGCACAATCTTCCACTTTTTAGTTTCCTTATAATGAAAATACAATAATGTTAGAAGAAACCATAATGCTACCATACTCACTTTTTTTGGAAAGTCCAGCACCTAGATTATGGGAGAGGTCAAATGGATCTTCTATTGCCATGCACTTTGATGTCCAAAGCTTTTCAAACCTCAAAATTTTTTTTGCTTGACGAATAGCAATCACCCACATCTTGAAGTCAAACTCTGATGCATAGAAACGCAAAAATTGCAGCCACAACTCACCAACAGAGAGTTTATTCTTGCCATAACCTGGCCAAACACATACCTGTAAGAATATAGAAGAAAGAAAAGAGTTTTATCTGGAGTTGGTTTCTATAGAATGTTTAGGTGTATATGTGTGCATGCACACACACATATAGCATTCATTTGCTTCTGAAAGTTTTGCTACTCATGTGTTTCACATAATTTTTAATTGGATATTTTCCTTTATTACTCCAAATACCAGTAAGCTCACTCAAACAAATTCTAAAAATATACTAAAATTAATTTTTAATACCAAAGAAAATAGTATGAAGCAACTTAAACAAAAGCAGTAGAATTTTTTCATTGGTGTATATATATGACTATAAAAACCAGTTAAGTAGCAATCTACTCATTGCACAATGCTCAATATTTTCAAAGGCATACATTTTTGTTTAAAATTTTATTGAATAAAACTGAGTACAATTTTAGTAAATATATTTGAAGAAGCTAGTTATATTGTCCAAAACATTCAAACTTTGCCAAATTATACTGTGAATACTGATAACTTTAATCTTCATTTAATCTATTATTTGAAATAAAGCCTGACAGCTCTCATAACTTTACCCATTTGAATCTATGCAATGTGCCCCACTCCAGCTATTCATGTTTGATTCCACAGTTTAACTGTGTTCTTGGCATCTGGCAAGTACATATTCACTTGAATGCAAGCAAAATTAATGAAGTCTTCTGTCCATTTGCAGTGAATTGTTACACGTGGGTATTGACATATAAGTCCAATCTCTCGACATTTCAATCTGGCATATCAGGATGCCCAGGTTGCTAGAGTTAGGCTCTTCTAAGTTTCCCATTGTACCTGGGCCATGCTAAATTTGTAACATTTGGTGTAGATTTTGCTTTAAATATACCTAGTTGCTCTGCTGGCTCTTTTAATTCATTTTATTTAACTTTTCATTATGCAGATAGTGTTTTATTTGTTATTTATTCTTCTTACAGTGTCTTCTATTAAATGGTTTCATTATCAACATTGGTAACCTAATAAGAATGGATTGTTCAAGTCAGAGGAGGATATTTCGATACTTCAGCCTTGCTGAAGGGCTGGCTGCTTGTGTCAATATCAGAGGGCACTTCCGGAAGGAAGGGATGAAGTGAGAGAGACACAAGGTGACCAGGACCCCATGGGTGATGAGATGGAATGCCCCAGGCACAGATGAAATAGGAGTAGATTCTACCACCACAACTCCATTGTTGGCAGGCTTCTGAAGTTAAGGGACATATTTCAGGAATAGATAAATACCAATCAATTGTAAGAGTTAGATAAACTTTTGAAAAATACCATCACTATTCATATGAATGTATACTCTTGAACTTTATTTTAAACTAAATAAACTGAATAATTTACTTTGAGCTAAACCCCCTAAATGTCTATCAGATGGCCAAGTTTAGCAAAGCTTGAGTTAGCCTATTGTCATTCACACCTGGTCATAATAAGCTTGCCTCTTAATTTTTTCTGGTTTCTTGGTAAATATAATCCTGAATGCCAACTCATTTGTCTATTCGTTCTGTGCTAAGCAAACAGATGACAATTGCTCAGTTCACTTAAGAGTCCTGTGCCTGTATGCTCAGATGATACTCATGGTGCTAAGGGTTATGATGAAACTTTACACCATACACTAATTTCTTCATAATGGAGAGGCACTTCATGACTGACACCAGGTTTTGCAGTGCTCCTATATGATTATTTTGCATACATACATAACCATGAAGGCAGATTCAGCCTTGTCCAAGAAAATTATTAAACGTGGGTCTATTTCTCCATTGCATACACTATTCAGATTGCACCCACAAAATGTGTACCTATGTATAGTATTATCTGGTTGAGAAATACTTGCCTTATTATTTTATATGGATTTAACTTAAACAATTTAGTAGTTCTTTGTACAGAGCAATTAGAAATGCCCGTTTGTTGAGAAAGAAGTCTAAAGTGATTTTTGCAGGAATTCTCTAAATGACAACCAATGCCATTTAATGTTTCTTTAATGAGGACCCTATGCTGTCTGCTAGGTTTTAGACTACTACCTATGGCCTGGAATTTACTGTAAAGTTATAGATTGTTGTATGGTTTGGAACATTTACATCTGGGATCTTACTTCAAATCATCTTTGAACTTGATGAGACGAGTGAGTTGACACACATAAATCATAAATAAATGCACTTTATGCAATAAAAAGGGTATACTGAGCTACAATTCACTTTGTGATCAAATACAGAACAAAATGCACAATAAGTGAATTGAACTCAACCACCATCAAGTACTGCCAGAAGCTAGCATGACTTTAATTGATATCATTGTATGATTCAGTTGAACTAGTTGAACTAGTTGAACTAGTATGATTCAGTTGAACTAGCATGACTTTGTTCCAGTCAACAGCAGAAAGCATGTGAAAAACAGCATAATTTGGTTCACAGTTCATTGGATTGCTCCTGTAAACTTATTCAACGTGATACAGATGTTTGCACTAAGTAGGTGCTAACAGCTAACAAACAAAATATAAGTACTCATTTTATATAATTTCATGCATGTTCTCTCTCTCTCTCTCTCTCTCTCTCTCTCTCTCTCTCTCTCTCTCCTCCCCATTAACCCATACAGTAGTTCAAGATAACACATAATAAATTTCCATTAAAACATATAATATTGTAATGCTAGCTAGTATTTTTTTTTTTTTTAAAGGCATCACAGGTGGTGGACACTGATGATACATGAGATGTATTGGTAAATTGGAAAAACACTTTTTCTAAAAGGGTGGTGGGTGGAAACATTCCAGGCTAAGTTTTGGGGTACCTTCCCAACATTTGCCATTTATGAGGACTGAGGAAAATCTGAAAAAAAACCTCAGTCAGGGACAATAGTTCTGGCAGGAATCAAACCCCAGAATTCCTGCATGAGTCCATGTCTTAGACCTGAATCCTCATAGCAGTATGTTAGTGATGATACTATGGAAGATTTCTTAAAGTAGCTTGGCAACAGTGAGTAGGACAAACAAGTCACCATATAGTTCTGCAATCTAATGCGGGTATTTCTAAAGAGCATATTAACATACCAATTTATTCACATCTTCATAGAAATACACGTTACAGTCTTCAACTATTCTTTTAGGTGGATGGTGGCACATTGGAAGCTAAAAAGAAAAAGAAAATAACAAAAAGCATTATTAACATGCATTTGTTTGAAGTAATACTATGAAATCTTATAATGTACATGTTATGGTAAACTAAATAAAGCTGGAAATTTCTTCTTAGCTTCTGTGTGAGAGAACAAATCTGGGCATTATACATATTTTGAAATATTATTCCCAATTTTCAATGCAACTTTTAAATAAAATTGTAATATGTTATATTTTCATATTTACCAAACATTTTGAGTAATTGTGGTCTCCTGATGGTAAAAGTGATACAATATCCCCAGATGTTGATAACTGATACATATCAATGTCAATTCTGCAGCAATGTGATACATACCAAATTTATCTTAAACAATAATGGACAATAATTTCTCAGTAAGGATGTTAGCTGCCTATTAGCAGTTGAATTATTCAGTTGTATTATATAATGTCTTGTTTGCTGTGGTATGATGTTATTCTAATTAGTAAATTAGTAACTTATGATGTAGGCTTTTGCAGTCAAAGTTTGTCATAGTAAAAGTTTTTCGACTTAGGCTGCATCAAACTTAATGATAATGTACCACCAAACATTTCAAGTCCTCTCCCTCAGGGAGTTATGGATTGAAAATTGAATATATCAGAAGGTGGGAGGGGAGGCAGTGGCATCACATAAGACCAATGTTACCAGACAAGTCAATGGAAACTTATCCTTTAGACTGTGCTATGAATGACATTGTTATCAACTTTTATGCTGCCATCTCTGTTGATGTTTAGTGATGCTCATTTCAAAATAGTTCATTAATAGGTTAGTTAGGAAAGGTGATAATGTACTGCCCATTTCTAGTCTTTTTTTTTCTTCCCCCCCCCCTCATCAATTACAAGTAATGCTTGATTTAAGCACATTTTAGTGAAACTGACATATTCTTTGATGTATTCTTCAGTTTGGTTGGCTGACTGTATTTTGCTTATCAGGTCCACGAAGACTTTAAACTTAAGCTATTGAATTTAGGTAATAAATGAAAATGTTTTGATAACCAATTCACTAAATGGTAGCTTGAGGTATTTATGATAATTATTAGGTCTAAGTCATACTTCTTCTAGGTTTGTGAATATTCATTGATACAATGAATATCAAAACTATAACTGAAATTATTAGACAATTTTTTTTAAAAAAATTCCTATACCATCTAATACCCAATCATAAATTTCAAAACATTTTCAAAGATTACAATATCATCTAACACCTCAAAATTGATACAGTGTGAAAAATTCATTAAATTAAACGAAATGGATTTCAGGCCCAAGAAGGAAAAAAATTTTGAATTTGCCAGATTAATTGTCAAGATTGTGAAAAGTCTACCAAGGAAAAACTTAGGCATAAGGTTGAAGGAACATTAGGGAAAGATTTGTTGCAAGCAAATAGAAAAATCAGCAGTGGCATCCCATTTTTGGAATGAAAACCATTCTATATAAATAGCATCAAGTTGTTAAAAACAGTTCAACAACCAAAGGAATTGAACATGAGCAACATCTAGTGAATTTTTAACATTCTGGAAGCAGACATTTCTTTATTCAAATTTATTGTAAGACCACATAGTCAACTCATATATCTACCAGCTCAGCTTCACAAATGATACAATAGTCCTTTAACAGCTGAGGATGTGCATATAGGTCCATGAAATATGTCCTGAGTAAATTTCCAGTAAGTAAAGCTAGGACGAGTGTTTTTTAAATGGTCTAACTCATTGAAGATTATTAATGCATCCTTCACTGTGTTAGATTCCAAATTTAATTAATACTAACATTTCAAATATTTTTAATTGGTTCGAGAACTACATTTGTCAGATATTTTCTTTTAATTGTGTCAATCATATTTTCCCATATTTAAATTTTCATTTAAATTGAAAGTTTAGATGTTTATTAATTTTGTAATTGTGAATTCAATTAGCCTACATTTCTATTTCTCATTTTATGCACTATTTATTAAATAAACTGATCCAATAATCTATTCTGAGTAGGATATTTAGAACACTCTTTATGGTTTCACTTACATAGATTTACTCAGGACATATGTTTCGTGGAAAAAAACCAATACTTATTATGTAAAGTCATTGAATAAATGAATAATATACTTTTGCTTATCAAACTTATTAATATTATCAGTGATTATACATAGTAATTACCTCTTATGAATAACTGCCAATTAATTATATTTAATGCAACATACAAATTGTATACACAGAGTGTAGCAAAAATACTGGGGGAAACTTTGGTTTTAGGAATTCAACAAGAAAAAATGTTATTAATGAAAGAAAACATTCAATGCATTTTGAGATACTGTCCAACTTGCTGTTAAAATAATAATTTTTTTTTTTTCCAGACCTTTGAGTGATGTTATTGATGCAAGTCAATCTGCTGATGTATATTATACCCTAGATGGTGATGTGTGGCCATGGAAATCTGTTTAGATTTATCATTTGTGTAAATTGGCTAAACATGCAGCTTGCACAAGAAATTTGGAAGTGGTGTGCAATAGAGCCCTGTTCAGCATCATAAAGCATGAACTGTATGAGGGGGGGGGGGGAAGTGTTCTCCTTTGGGAGAGAGACTGGGAAAATACTACAATTGCAAATTTGGCTTTACTGTACTTTCCCAGCATCCAAAATAGATTGCACACAAAACTAACTATAATCCACAACATCATGGCTATAACCACAGTTCACGCAAATTTAGTGAATACTTCTTTTAATTGAAAATAACTAAAGGACCCCTAACCTGCATGTGTGGAAATAAATCATAAACAGTGAAGCATATTCTCTGGGGGGTGAGACTTTAGATCAGGAGAGAAGTGAATTTCAGTGAAGTGTAATATTATCAGGAGGCTGTTGCCTGTAAACAAACGTGAACTCATGGACCAACACATTAAGCATTTTCAAAAATTTGTAAAAAAATAAACTTTGATGTCTTAAAAAAGAAATGTTATAATATAGTGACAAGAAAACACCTGTAAAATTCTGTATTATATACTATATTCTAACTAGAATTAACTTAATGTACTTTTAAGCAAGTAGTTGTAATGGGGCATGCTGCAAATAAATGGTCATGGAAAAAAAGAAAAAGGAAAACACACACACTTCTAAATAGTATTTAATACCAGTTTTTACTGCTGAGGCATTGATATTAGACCAGGTGAAATAATAAATTGGGAAAGGATTATTCTTTAAGGAAGAAAGCATTCCAGGCCAAAGTGAGTATAGGCTGCTGGCATTTGCCATTTATGAGGATTGAGGAAAACCTGGAAAAAACCATAGTCAGAGATGGTCCTGGTGGGAATCGTAACCCAAAACTCCTGCTCACAAGTCTGTAACTGTAGAATATTCATATCTTCAGCAGGAAGATATAATTTTATGTTTAGTCACTGAATGTTAATGGATGCTAGGCTGTAGAACTATATGAGATGGCATTCCCAGTTTGAAGGCAGCAGAGTCATAAAACTTTTCTGCAGTTTACTGTCGAGTTGAGACAGGATCTATGGAAAAATAAACTGCACATTAAGGAAGGCCAGCAGTCACTCATGTGACTGACATTCTACAGGATGTTGAAGATCCAGATATCAACATTTGGTACATTTCTTATCCCCACATGGAGGATGCTCCATAAACAGCTTTTGTATTTTTTGTGTACAGGATCTTGTACCAATCATCCACCAAAGGAAAACGTTTGCCAATGGTTCTTTGTGCAAACTGTCAATGCCTTTATCTCCTCAGTCTTGTTTACAGATGAGGCAAACTTTGGAAGAGGTTATAAACAAATTTTGACAGAAATCTTCATGGTACAATTCAGACTCAATACCAATAGCAATCCAACAATAAACCACAGAAAAAGTTTTGTGACTCAGTTGCCTTCAGTCAGAGAATGCCATCTCATAAAGCTGCATTTGAACAATTCAATTGTACATAAAAATCATATCTGCCTACTCATGATATGAATATCCTAGCCTGATTAACCACTCAGATATAACTGAACTGCACCACAAGTCAAATGTAAGAAACTGAACAACTATGAATATACACAAATTATAAATGTGAACAAGTCTCCATGTCCATACATTGCCATCTTGTTAAAATGCACATCAGCAATTGACTACATCAATAACTTCAATCAATTATCACTTAGCAAACTAAAGTTGTTGGATCACACCTCAAAACACACTGAATGTTTTCTTTTCAATAATAACTCACAAACTAGACATTTTCGGACATAAGTTGCTATAGCTTTCCTTTTCTTGTTTTGGAGTAACAAACTTGCACCCAAAGATTGTTACTGTATTTTTGTTACTGCCTGTATACATAGGTCAAAGCTTCAGACTTGACATGGTAAACTTATTTTTTCCCTAAAAATTTGTGAAAAAAACCTTCATTTTTTTTTTGGTAATTATTTCAGAGATGTAAACAGTAGCAGCAATGTCTATGAAAAATCAATAGCAGCAAGGTACTATGAAAAATACTCTTTATTTCTCTATGTCAAAATGATTTCTCAGCTGTAAGTACTTGCTGAACAGCTGGATAGCATAGTCTAGATAGTGATTGCATGCATGTAAGGTTAGGTTAGCTATCCCCAGCATAAACATGACAATTTTATGCTATATCCAAACTGCATGCTACTACCAAATTTTGATTAAAGTGCCTATTCAAAAGCAGTGTTAAAGAGGAGGTTGCGGGTTTGAATACTGATTAGATCAAACTATCAGTATTCAACTGCAGTTTTTGCTGAGAGTAAATAGTTGGTTAAATAATTTGGCAAAATTGCCACTATGAATGCATAATTCTTAATTAACCTATTGCAGTAACCTTTTAGTCAGAAAACTCAGTGCCTCCAGTGGAACTACAGCAAACCTAAACAACAAAGCATTAAGAGTTTTCCACCAAAATGTCCAGTATTTATCCAATAAAACAGATGCCATTAATGTAATGCTCAATGATTGCAAAGCAAATGTAGTTATACTCACAGAACATGATCCTCTAGGTATAAAATATTACTTTTATTTTAGGAGCTAACTTTAGTAGAGATGGGCATAAACAAGGTGGTATAACAATATATGTATAGAATAATATTGTATATAGTTCTCAAGAGAGGGCACAAAACCATTCTGTCGAAATTACATTAAAAAATCTCAGCAATTAAATTAATAACACATATGGATAATATATTTATAATAGGAATATACAGATTCCCAATTTTCAATGTTAAGTGATGTTCTAAAAGTATTTGATGTGTTATTAAGAAAAATTGTTAAAAGAGCAAAATATTGTTATACTTGGCCACATCAACATAAAATCAAATCTCAACAAGAAAGAATACAAGTAACTTTGTGACTTATTACAAAGCTACAACAATAGACTACATGAAAACAAAAAAAAACAAAACTTTTTCTGCTTTTATAAATGAATATCACATATCTGATCACTGAGTAGATGTTATAGTTTATACTAATTGCAATTTTGATGTGGAAAGGATGGTACACATACAAATAAGACAGACTAGTAACACAAAATCTAAGAAAGTTGAGAAATATATTACAATTGGCAAAAGGGGAATCTGTATACTTAACAACGGATCCAAACAAGAAATGGATTCTTTTGTTGAGACATTCTACCAACATTTAAACTTGGCATGTCCAGTAAAATAAAAAACAAACGAAAATATCATAAAACAAAAAAAAAATAGAAAGTTCAACTAACTTTTGATATAAAATGCTAAGAGAGGATAAAACATATGTATGAGTTTTATAAAATGACACAATATGAAGTATACAATAACAGCTATAAAACTTTTAAAAAGGAGTATGCTAAAGTTAGACATATATCTCAAACATACAGCACTAAAGTTTCAGAATCATCAAACAAGGTTAAAACAGCATGGAACATTATAAATAGGCAAAAGAATCAGATAAGCCAAACAGAAAATATAACCCTAAAAGTGAATGAACCAATTATACATATACCAGGAGAAATATGTATTTAATTATTATTTTACAAATATGATAGGACCTAACAGGATGAAGTTAAAACTTATAATTTTCAGTTTACTGTACCAAATTCAACATACTTTAGTTATACATCACACGTGGAAATAAGCAAAATAATTAATAGATTAAAACATCAATCATCTTCAGGGTGGAATGAGGTTTATCCTAAAATTCTTAGGTACTGTAAAATGGAATTGGCAGATACACTAATAAATTTATTAAATTATTCAATTGATACAGGTACTTTTCCTGATTGTTTAAAGATAAGTATAATCAGACCAATCTTTAAAAAGGGAGACAAGCACAGTATTATGAACTACAAACCTATTACTTTCATATTTGTATTTGGAAGAATCATCCAATACTCATGGCTATGACAGAGCTAATTCTTGAAGAATTTGCACACTTGGACAATGGGGATAAAGTGATGGGACACTTTCCTGAAATGTCAAAGGAATTTGACAGTGTATCTATCAACTTATTATTGATAAAACTTGAAAACTATGGTATAAAGAGGGAAAAATGCTTGAATTACTAAAATGTTACCTGACAAATTGCAAACAGTGCACCAGGATACAGAGAACATTGGTAATATTATTACAACATTTTCATTATAGTATGATATAGTAAATTGTGGAGTACCTCAAGGCTTAGTTCTTGGTCCTCTTTCATATCTTATATATGTATGAATAATATCCCTCAGTTTGAGAATTGTGAAGTCATTTCATATACAGATGATACATTGCAACCATTTTGGGACAAAACACCCGAGTGTAAACATTTAATAATATGCTCCTCAACAGTCATGCTAAAATATCTTTAAAATAATAATCTAAAAATAACTTTAAACAAGACAACTAATATGTTTCCAGCATAAGAATAATAATCCTGAAAAAATGTTAAATGGAAAAGTCATTGAATCAACTCAATGTGTTAATTTCTTGGGATTACACCTTGATAGGAATCTGACATATAACTATCATGTGGATCATGTGTACAAGTAAATAAACATGGGATCATATCTGCTAAGAGAACATTCAAAATATCTGGATACTGCTCTACTGAAAATGGAATATTATGAAATAATTTATCCTCATTTACAGTATGGCATAGAACACTGGGGCAGCACAGCAATTGGTTGATTTGTTGTTGTTGATTTGATTTATTTACAGACGCATTTTAACATCTCAGGTCATCAGCACCCCATTGAAATAAGGGCATGAAATGGCTGACAAATTTTGCTCAGAGGCCTCTTTTTTCAGGTTTGAGGTTCTTTATCGTGCCGTAAATGTATGACACGGGACTCCTGGCTTTACTTCCCATCTGAAGGAAGACATACTTAGGATTTTTATGCCCCAAAAAAAAATCCATCGGTCCTGGCCGGGATCGAACCGGCGATCTTGGGTTTAGAAGGCAAGTATGATTACCACTACACCACTAGGGCTGACTCACAGCAATTGGTAACCTAAATAGGTTATTAATTTAACAGAAACATTGTATAAAATTATTCACAGGCTTAATAAAAAGAATTTCATGTTGAATAACCTTTAGAGAAAATAACTTGTTAACTGTGATCTCACTCCTACTGATTGTAAATAGCAATAAACATGCTGTCCGTAATAATTAATACCACACCTCTGACACATGGGAAAAAGCTAATCTACACAAAAAAGCATAGAATGAGATTACTTGGTTAAAAAATGCCTCTACAGGATGGATGAATTGTAGGCAAAATTTGTAATTCTCCTTTCATTCTTGTAATTGTGTATTAAAGTGTTCTAAAGTTTCTGTATATTGATTCTGTTAAATGTTGCTATTTTTATGCTATCCTTTATAACATTATTATAACATTATGAATTGTTTTATTTTGACTCATGTTTTAAACTTATACACATTTATTGCAAACTCTACATTTTGAAAATGCCAGAAATTTGTGTACTGTACTGTCTATTGACAGCAAATAATAACTTCATTATTATTATCACTCTGCCTCCCTCCTTTATTTAACATTCCCAAACCTTCATATGGAATCAATGTAGCTATGCTTGTGAACCCAGGACTTGAGATTAGAGGTGTGTTGTCAATAGCAAAGCACATCAGTCAGAACTCAAGCATTAAGTAGTAAACAGCATTTGGATTATTGGCTACCTAAGGTCTATGTTGCAGTTTCAGATGAGATAAAGATCATTCCTTCCTTTTCTCTAGATGACTATATTCCATAGACCATCATCATAATCTGCATTCATTTTTGAAGCTATCTCATTTGGTTTTTATTCTGATTAGCTTTTATCATGATATAGGTCTTATTTAATCACAGAAGTACCATTTTATTGTAGATTGGTTTATATATTGTACATGATATTTTATCATAGTTATAAAAAAAGAGTTATATATCACATGTTACAACTTTTAACAGTTCCTCAATCGTTAACATGGCTATGTAAGTTTAATGGTCTTGTATGTGTATATTTTCCATTGCTTTGTTATTTAATTTACATAATATCACTATTATTCATTTTGGTATGTGATGTTCAAAATTGTTTCAAGTCTTTTGGGGATATATTCTGCAGTATAAGCTAGTTTCTGCAAAACATTAAATAATGTTTAATTTTTGAGAACTGCTCTTATGCTGTTTACAGTTTTTTCTGATATATTTGGTATTTATACAGATGTTCCTGTATAACTTTTAATCATGTCTCATTTTGGAAATGATGTAGTGTTATATTAGGGTTGTGTATAGTTTTGCTATATGATGACAAATCTTCCATAATGTTGCATTTCATTTGGGAAATGCTAATGCTATGTTTGTTTTGGGTAAACTCAGTAATTTTGTTTTCACCTGTATAAATAGGTTAGGTGATTACATGTTAGTATATTCTACTAATGTAGCTTGTTATTTTTTTTTTGTGCAATGTATTTTAAAAATGTAATGTTATGGAAATGTCTAGTTAATTATATTCTCTTAAAGTGCTTACAACACAGTGATAATTTATAAATTACTGTTCTTTGTGAAATTTAATGTTAACAGATTACTAGAATATATTAGTTTCAGTGCTCATTTTTTAAGATACTTTTCTCACATTTTCCATATGCATATAAGAAACCATCTACAATTTTTGGATTCTTTACTTCAACAAGCATCCTTCCTTTTCCATAACCTTCAGATGTTAAAAGGAGGGCATCTTATTTGTGTTGGTTATACTTCTCATTTGTTGGGATTATTTTAATAGCAACATCACAGGTTTTCTAATAGCAGAGCATTGTGGTACTAACATCAGTGCTAGCAATGAATGTGATTCCCAAATTTATATAGACTGAATATCATTTACTGATCACCATTATAAAAATTGATTTCGCATTCTCAGCATATTATTTGTCCAATTGCCCGACTTCAGTTCAGTGTTCAGTTTATATAAATATTCAAGCATTTAGGGCTGTTTAGTGTTTAAGTGAACCACATGAAAGTTTTTTTTTTTTTTCCATAGTATTCAATGCTGTTTTTACTACTGAGGCACCACAGGCAGTGGACACTGATGATACATGAAATGATAAATTAGGAAAGGATTTTTTAAGGGTATCTCCGCAGCATTTGCCATTTATGAGGACTAAGGAAAACCTGGATAAAACCTCAATCAGGGAGGACGGTACTAGTGGGAATCGAACCCCAGACTTCCCGGTCACGAATCCGCACCTTAACAACCTCGGCCATTCGTGGCGGTCACATGACATGTACCAACATGTATTTGTAATTTGGAGCTTGAAACGTGTGCTTCCATGCAGTAATCAGGGTGACGACCGGTGGTTGGAGAGAGACGTGTGTGTACGTGTGCTCGTTAGAATTAAAGGATGAGAATCCAGCTGGAAGTGTATAGAGCCAGAGTTGGCCTATTTGGTATTTCCGGATTTACCTTGGACAGTGGAAGTAAGCACGAGCAGTCACGATGACGTGGTATGCGTTAGTGATAATGGCAGTACTTATAATAGGAGGAGTGGAACCTCACCTCGTGCCGAAAATGGAACAAATCGTGGGAATGTTGAGGTGCATTTCCGAAGATATGGCAAATTTAAAAGGAATGGAAAGGATAATCGACGAAAAAATAAAAGGAAAATTCTAAGAAATGAAGTCATCATGGGGAAAATTCCAAGGTGAAGTAAATAGAGAGTTAATGGAATACAATAGGAGAAAATCATACTTGGAGAAAGGGGAAGAAAACAGAAGAAAAATGAACGTGATAATATTTGGAGTCAAAGAAACGAGAGACAAATGAGTATGGGAACTAACAGAAGAGATCTTCCAAGACAAATTAGGGCTACAGCTTGGTGGTTGGGAAACAATTGATATTTTTAGAGTAGGCTGAAACGGTGTGAATCCAAGGCCGATCACTGTCAAGCTTGCTACGATGAAAATAAAATCGACAATCTTAGCAAACGCCAAAAAAGTTAAAAGGGACAGGAATATTTATTGGGCATGATTACGAGAAGAGAGATAGAGAAATAAGAAATATTCTGTTAAGAGAAATGAAAAATACAAGGGCTAGAGGTGAGAAAGCTTATGTTCGAGGTTTGAAACTGTGGATTAACGATAGCAAACAGGATATTCGTCAGCAGATTCTAGATGCGTGTTGGAGAATACACGCAACACAACCGACCTTGAGGAAGAAGTAGAGATTAATGGGACGAGGAGGAGGGGTAGTGGAGATGACCAGATAAGGGGGGAGGTGAAAGGTTGACTTCACCAGCAAAACAGATGGTGTTGCAGGAACAGCTATGGGAAGATGACGCGAGTCAGGAGAAGCAAAGAGGGGAGGCGAGTGGAATACATCTTTAAGCCAGGAAAAAGGGGTTGGAGAAGCAGCTGTTGGAGAATGAAATGAGGGGAGGAGAGCGGCACTCGTCACCAAGCATGTAGCCGAGAAACAGTTGATGGAGGAGGTTCGAAGAATGGCGCGGAGTACAGTGGCAGGCTTAGATGTTTGGGCAGATACTGGACTTAACATAGTATCGACACACCTGGAGGAAGCATCTTGCAATTACAGGATTATGAGGGGGAGAGGCAGGCTACAGCAATTTAGTTTTGAGAGAAATGGGTTTGTATAGGGAGGGAAATTGGGGGTGTTATGTTCTAGAATGGTCTACTTGAGAAAATGAGGAAAGCGGTAAAATTTCAATTTTTAAACATAGCAGATATGATAGGTATGGCAGGGGCATGGTTGGTATAAGATATCCTTGTTAAAGTGGGTGAATTCGATTTTTATGGGAAGTGTGATGTAAAAAAAAAGGCAAAGTTCGAGTGTCGCTGGGTTAGGTGGATTTATTAGAAAAGGCTTGAAAGTTAAAGTGAAAAGGTGTACAGAGCTAGATGGTAATTCAGTGCTGTGGTTTATTCTGAGTGGTTTATGGCGAAGGTACAGAATATGCACTCAATAAGAAAAACGGATGGTATGATGAAGAATGTAGGAAGGCAAAGAGATGAGTTTTAAGGGAGTTGGGAAAATGAAGGCAAATGGGTGATCAGGAGCAAAGGGATAATTTTATGAGTGAAAGGTGAGGATATAAATATCATAAGGAAGTAAAGAAGAAAGAATGGCAAGGAAAGATGAGCTGGAGGTTATATGATGCAGCAAGACTTAAAGATAAAACAATTTGGGCAATAGGTAATGAACTGTACAAGGGTAGTGTAACAGAAAATAACATTGTGCGGAAGATTGGATAAGATATTTCCAAAATCTTCCAAGAGTAGAACAGCTCAATAGCTAGAAGCTATGAGTAACGGAAAATGCATAATTTATTGAGCAATAAGATAGGCAGATTGGAGTAGATGAAGTATGAGAGCAAATGAGAAGATTAAAAAGGAATAAAGCAAGTGGAGACAACTGAATACCAGGGGAGTTTTGGAAAGCATGGAGCTCAGATGAGAAGAGATTGTTTTATTAATTAGGATGTTAAATTCCATTTTTACAGGAAGCATTGTCCCAAGAAGTTGGAGAATAGCAATAGGGTGCCAATATTTAAGAATAAAGGAGGGCTGAACATCTCCTCTAATTACAGGGGAATTAGTTTGCTATCTGGACTAGGTAAGTTATACAGGGGTCATAGCAGAAACACCACCTGTGATGCCTCTGTAGCAAAAACGGGCGTAAAACACCATTCATTCACTCATTCTTAGCAGAAAGAGTGCAAATATAGTATATTAGGAGAATAAGATATCGAAACTACAGTCAGGGTTTAGGAAGAATAAGAGAATGGATGATAGTATCTTTGTTATAGATACATTGGTAAATAAGCATTTAGTAACAAAGAGGGGAAAATTATATATATTACTTGTGGATTTTGAAAAAGCTTTTGACATAATAAACTGAGAAGTGTTATGGGTTAAAGTGAGTAAAAAGGGAATGAGCAATAGGTTCATGAAACTATTACACAGAATATATATGATAATGAGTTTGGTATAAAAATGTCAAGTAGCAAAGTAACTCAAATTACTCCAAACAATACAGGGTTAAGGCAAGGCTGTAAATTAAGTCCCATACTATTCAACTTGTTCATTGATGATATCCTAGAGGAAATTAATGCAGTAAATAGTAATGTTCCAATAATTAACCATAATGGAATACCTGATGTTATCTGCACATGATCTTGTTGCAGGATCAATAGCTAATGTGGGATTAATTAAATCAATTGAAGCATTAGATAATTTTTGCAAGAAGTGGAGTTTGCATATTAATCTAAGCAAATCAAAAATTGTGATTTTTAAAAAGTTATGGAAAGATGAGAAATGGTGTTGGTAAGGAAGAAAAATTGAGGTGGTTAACAAATTTGACTACTTAGGAGTAAGGTTAAGTAGAAAGGGTGGATGGAGTGATCAAAAGATGATATTAGCTAAAGGGAAACTTTCTCTGAAAGCTATAACGGCATGATTGGATAAAATGCCAGGGATGCAAGTAAATTGGTTGGAGAGAGTATATGGGGCAGTGGTTGAGGTTAAAATGTCTCTATAGAGTAGAGATTTGGAGTTTGGAGAAAGGGTGCACTAATTAATGTGAATTTGATACATAGAAACTTCTGCAAACAAATACTAGACTTACCAAGAGCCTTGCCAAACGGCATTGCTCTAGTAGAAATAGAAAGAATACATAGTAAAGGGAAAATTATGGAGAGAGTATTGAAATACTGGTTTATATTTAGATATTCAGATAAACATAGTGTTTTATATCAGTGTTTGGTAGGCCAGCAAAGGCTTAATCAAAATGCTACTTGGCTTAACAAGGCAAAGGAAAGTATAGAAAAAATTGGTTTTGGAGACATGTGGAAAACTAGGGAAGCATTAGAAAGGGTTTCTGGAAAGAAATTGGGTTAAGTATTGAAGACATTCAAAGGAAAGGAATATGTGCTAGTTTTAATTTCAAAACATCAATGAGTGTGTACAGAGAAATGAAAGAAGTTTGGAACAAGGAAAATTATATTGAAATATGCAATAAAGCAGCAAGAGAAGGCTTTGAATGGACAAGAACAGGAGTTGTGAAATTGAAGTGTTTAAGAGCAAGGGGGAAGCTGGATAAATATCCATCATTTAGCCAGAAAGACAATAATTGGCATATATTATTAAAATGTGACGAAACTAAGTTTCTTAGGGAGAAGCTGGGAATGCAGAAATTTCTAGCACAAGAAATCACAAGGAATAAGATGTTGAATGTTAAATCAAGAAAAGAAGGTGGAAATTGGCATTTATTTACATAAAATGAGAGCAAAATGTTTGAAAACAGTAGTAAGCAAGACAATGAAGAAAGTGTAGAAACGTGAGAGGCTAGATAGAAATAGTAGGAATATTTCAATAACTGCAGTGTTTGGGTATATCGGACCCCAGAAAATACAGCAACTTAGGTTAATGAAGTATAAAGAGTTATATTTTAATTACAGAACAATTAATATATTTTCAGGATCATGATCATTGTATCTGTATTCAATGGTAATGTAATATTTAATAATACTGAAGATAATTGTAGAGTTATATGCAGTGACTAAAATGAGATTAATTTAAACAAATTTATGAAGAATTGTTAAATAAATATTCTATTATATAAAAATTGCCATCATTATATCTAGGCATTCAGTAAGATATTAATGGTAAAAATTATAGAAATAACAATATAATAATAATAATAATAATAATAATAATAATAATGGTGCTAATTTTATGATTTACAGTTATTGAAGTGTTGTTTACTTTGTGACAAACATTTATTAATTTGTGTTACAATGAAAATACATACATACGAGGATAGGTCCATAAGTTTCTGGCCTCGCAGATAAGGGTTATCACCTTCACAAAGTGCTTACCTGGTGTCATACCTTATCTGTTAAGCAAATAATTACAGCTGTAACTTCCACTCCACTGTGTTCAGTTGTTCAGATATAGTTGCATAAAGAAGGCTATGTGTAGAAGATTGTATCATGTTGGAGTATCCAGCTGTTATTAAGTTGTTCATAAAAGAAGGACTTACTCCAAATGAAATTAGACAGTGATTGAACAGCCTATATGAGCATGCATCCACCTCATATTCTACCATAAAAGAATGGGCCTGTGCACACAGCACTTGTTGCAAAGGAAGCTGTGAAGAAATGTGGCTTCAATGAGATTGACCATCTGCCCTACAGTCCAGATCTAGCTCACAGTAACTATTTCCTCTTCTCAAAACTCAAGAAGAAACTAGGAGGAAGGAAATTTAAGTGTGACAAAGTGTGATGGATGCTTTTATGCCCATTTTGCAGACAAGACTTCTGAATATTTGGGGGGGGGGAATTGAATGTTAATTCAAAGATGTGAGAAATGTATTGCAATAAAGGGTAATTATAATGAAAAGTGAAGTATAGTTTTTGTCTTTATCACACCTAGAAAATGGTTAGGCCAGAAACTTATGGACCTACCCTCGTACATATATACATACATTTTACTTTAAAAGTCTGTTTTTTGCAAGTGGAGAACATAATAATAAACATGAATAGCAATTTTTTTCAACTCAGTTAGCTTCTTGTTAAATAATTATATCAAGATGAACTTAAGAACATCTATGGGTGAGCAGTAATCTCACCTCCTCATGGTGCACCTGGGTAATGCTAAGCAGATTACAGATATGATAATTCGGAATCTCTTTATTGGAAAGCTAGGGGAAAACTGATAAATGTCAGCATCCAGAATTGCCACTAGCAACTAACTAACTTTAGAACAAAGGTGGCTCTAACAGAAATAAGGCATGACTTAAGCTGACTGTAAGCAATTCCTTAAAGAAAAGTTCTAAGTTGGCCCAAGAAATACAGGAGAATGAAGAAAAAAATGAATGCATCATTAGTGTTCAGTGTTACTGGCAAAGATTCTTAGAGCAAGGAAAAAAATTTGTACTTAAGCTCCAAAAGATAGTACTGATAAAGAGCACATATAAAATTCTGATACATTTCATATTTTGACATGGCTAAAACAGGTAATTAAAAGTGCTGGGGTTTCTTGAAAAAACATTATTATGACCTTAAAATAAAATGATTGAGTACAAGAAAGTAGATTTTAAAGGAGATTGATCTGAAGTCAGCATTGTATTATACTTGACAGTTGTATATTAATACCATAGATTACCACATCCAAAAAATACAGAGCTAAATGATGTATATATATATGTGTGTGTATAGAACTTAACTCCAGAGGCAGTAAGGTTGATGATAAATTGAAGAAGAAAACAGTTCAATAAAATAATAAATACAAGCCTCAAGAACAATGTATTAAGAGTGGATTTGTACATTACAAAATTAATGTAGCCATGAAAATGTACTTTTTCTGTAACACTAAGCAAATTGCAAAAAGTGACTAGATGTGTCATGCATTGCTCCTGATTTCATTTCTTGTTTAAGAAGGTGTGCTGATGTCCCAAGTTGCCCAAACTGTGTAATAATCGAAATTTCAAAGTTTATTTTTAATTCAGTTTTAAATTCAGTAGCATGGCACTTGGAAAGGAAAATAAAGAAGATATGAAACAATATGTGAAATGCATAGTGCAGCAGATGCTACAAAATACCAGCATGCTGCCAACCTCATTAAGGAATGGATAGCTGTTGCTGAAAAGAAAGTAAGGCTCTTATTATTGAATTTAAAAGTGCTTTGAAGTAACATGACAAGAAGATTTCTGCACTGCAGTCCCAAATTAATGATCTTGAACAATATCAGAGGCACCAGTGTCTTGGAACCTTTGGAATCTGGGAGGAGGTGCCCGAGGATACTGACACTATCAAATCAAATGGTGGGCAAAATTGGTGTTTTCCTCAAAGTTATGGATATTGATAGGAATGTGGGGAGGTAAAATGATGGAGGGACCCAGAGCTATCATTGTAAAATATATTTCATACCACAAGTGGAGTGAGGTATTCTGCAACAAATTAACTTTTAAAGGTAGTATAATTACAATAGTGGAGAACCTCAGCAGTGCAAGACACCACCTTCATCAAGAAGCTATTATTAAGTAAGATGTTCCTAATGTGTGGACTCAGGATGGTGCTATAATAGTGAAGCAACAGAATGCAAAACTGAAAATAAACTTATCTGATATTGAGGGTAAAAAGAAATAAGGTGCATTAATATTGGTATTTTATCATTGAAATAAAAATTATTACTAATATAATTAATTTGCTTTTAGACATATTAATTTCTCTTATTATAATATTCATTTTCTCTTCTTTTATAATATGAACTTCTTTTTTATTATAGTATTAACTTATTTTCTGTTATTACTATTAATATTTCAGTGAATTTAAATCTGTAACTTACCCAAGTTCAGGATTAACACTAGCTTTATAATTAATTTCTAATTATCAATATACTATTTAGTAATTTCAATAAGATTAGGTTGGCACATTTTTCTCTTCAAGTAACATGCAAACAAAGCTGGCAGTCCTTGAATATACTGACCTTGGCCATTAACACCCCATTTCCCAGTTTTCACCCGACCGCTGCTAGTCTAACTCATTCTCTCATCCTATACCCATGTTTTACAAATTTGTTTATATGAATGCCCAGAGCCTGTTGTCCCACTTAGACAACTTTTAGGTGCATTTCTCTCCTCTCTAGCTACATTGTATTCTTATTTCAGAAACTTGGTTGAAACCCTCTGTCACTTTAGAAGTTGTCTATGTTCCTGGCTATTTTCTTCTCCTTGTTGGATTTACCAGCAAAGGAGGAAGAGGGAGCTGCTGATTACAATAGATCTGATCTACAATTCAATTTTTTTTTTATCTTGGATGAGAAATGAAATTCATAACTTAGTGAATGAAAGAGACCTAACACATCACAATTATCTAAATAACAAAATTGATGCAAACCTACAAGAATACAAATGATTACAAAAAATACAAACCAAACAATCAGAAATATGAATAAATCTCAAGAATATGGGTCTTGGAAAGACAAAAGAAGGGACAGAAAGAATTTTTATCCCTCTTGAAACACTTAACAAATACTTTACCACTTGCAGACTTATTATCTCAGAGACCACAGATCGACCGCCACGGGTGGCCGAGGTCGTTAAGGCACGGACTCGTGAGCGGGAGGTCTGCGGTTCGAATCCCGCCAGGACCGTCCTCCCTGACTGGGGTTTTTTCCAGGTTTTCCTCAGTCTTCATAACTGGCAAATGCCGGGGAGGTACCTAAACTTAGGCCTGGAACGCTTCCTTCCTTAAAAAAAAAAAAAAAAAAAAAAAAAAAAAATCCTTTCCCAATTTATCATTTCATCTCACGTATCATCAGTGTCCACCGCCTGTGGTGCCTCAGTAGTAAAAACGGGCGTTAAACACTACTCAAAAAAAAAAAAAAAAGAGACCACAGACCTACCAGAAAATGAATTAAACGAACTGACTTTACATGCAGCAAATTTTTCTTCACCTTACATTACTTTCAATGACATAAAAAATGTGCTAAGACAGATTATATCAAATGCTACAGGAATAGATTAGATCAGGATCATCCTCATAAACAGAGTCACTGACATTGTTTTACCAATTTTAATGCATATATTTAATGCATCATTAAAAACAGCAACATATCCTGTCCTCTGGGAAAAGCATTTGTAAGGTCCAGCACTTGTACATTCCATTCCTCAAGATTATAGACCTATCAGCATCCTCCCTGCCATATAAAATCACTGGATGATGATTATTGTTTAAGGGCGCAAAACTGCTATGGTCATTAGCGCCCAAACACAACAAGTACTGTGTCAGATATAAAAATAAATAAACAAAGAACGCAAATCCTGCGCATAATTAACGGACAGTAGTACTTTTGCAATAAAAATATACCCAAAAACAAATAACTAGGGTACAAGGCGCCACAAACAGTAAAGTGTTACTAAAACACAGCCGCAAGTGCGGAAAAACACAACAGTCCTGTAATGGACTAAAAACGTGCCAATAAAATCCCAAAGCAAACACAGGTCAATAAACAAAGACCGGTAGCAAAACTAATCAGCAAAAGCTGAAAACAAACCGGTCGTTAAAAGATTAAAATGGTAACAATAAAACCCCAAAACAAGTAACAAGGGTAATGTTCAAAACAACAATTAAAGACTAGTCAACATGATTCATCAAAAGCTGAAAAAAAAAAAAACAACAGTCTTAAAAGAGTCTAAAAATGCCGTCAATGGTAAAAGATAAAACCTCACACCTTGCTCCAAAAACCACAAACACGGATAAAACGGAGCACGCGCTCAACAGCAACCACATCATCTGCGAGTAAGTCCTCAATAGAGGAGGGCAAACCAAGGCTAATTCTAAAAGCTGTCAGATGAAGACAATCAATTAAAATGTGACGCACTGTAAAGGGGTGGTCACAGTGAGGGCAAGCTGGAGCGGGTTGACCATTAAAAAGGTGAGAATGACTAAAACGGCAATGCCCAATTCTAAGGCGAGCTAAAATTTCTTCGCGACGAACACCGCGAGAAGAAGTCGACCAGTTAAAAGGGGCGGATTTGCATTCACGGAGCTTATTATTTGGGAGTAATTCCCACTCCTCGCGCCAGCGCGAAAAAATGGCTCTACGTAACGAATGTATAAAATCCCCGAAATAAAAACGCTGCTCGTACTCAGCAGGGTCTAAAAGAGCGGATTTTGCTGCAACATCTGCGGCCTCATTACCTGGGAGTCCGACGTGTCCAGGCACCCATAGCAGTGTTACCCTGACGCCAGCGTCGAAAAGGGGTAAAACTACATTCTGGACCGTCTGTACAAGAGGGTGGTGATTGTACAGCTGTTTAAAACTTAAAATAGCACTCAAAGAGTCGGAACATATAACACTGTTCCCCAGCCCGTGATCAGAAATAAATAAAACCGCCCGATAGATAGCATAAAGCTCCGCCATAAAAATAGATGTTGCAACGTTAAGACCATACGTAAAACTTGCCCCATTTAAAACAAAAGCACATCCTACACCTGTGTCACATTTAGAGCCGTCCGTATAGATAAAATTCCAGCCATTAAAAGAGGATTTGATCTCGCTAAAAGAACAACGAATAATATGTGCTGCGGTCGAAGATTTCGGACAGGACGTGAGCCCGAGATGAACGGGGGCCTCTGCTAAAATCCAGGGGGGAGAAGAAGTTTCCCCGGCTAAGAAAAAAGCAGGTAACTCGACGCCCAACGTCCGTAAAATCTCCCGAAAACGAAAGCCAGCGGGCTTAGGAGTAAAAAACCGAGCAGCATAAAAACGATCAAAAGACACATTAAAAAACGGCCCATTCGTGGGATGACGAGGTTGCGCAGCTAAGCGACAGCCGTACGCAGCTAGTAAAACATCCCTACGATAAAACAACGGAGGTTCTCCAGACTCCGCACATAAACTCAACACAGGACTTGTGGGGAATGCTCCAATGCCAACACGGATGCCCCGGTGATGTATCGGGTTCAGGCGACGAAGCACAGAAGGGCGCGCTGAGCCGTAAACCACACAGCCATAATCCAGTTTCGATCGGATAAGTGAGCGATAAAAACGTAAAAGAACAGTCCGGTCAACTCCCCAAGATGTGCCACTTAAAACACGTAAAATACAAAGAGAACGTTCACACTTGCCTCTGAGTTGCGCTATATGCGATGACCAGCATAATTTCCTGTCAAACACCAAGCCAAGGAACCTAACTTCGTCTGCGAAAGAGAGTGCGTCTGGGCCAAGATGGAGCGAAGGTGGAGGATACTCCTTGTGGCGCCAGAAGTTCATGCAGACGGTCTTCTCTGCGGAGAAACGGAACCCGTGAGAAACACTCCAAGCGTGAAGGCGGTCGAGACAGCATTGGAGGCGGCGTTCCAAGAGACAGGTTCTCCGAGAGGAAAGATAGATGGCAAAATCGTCCACAAATAACGACGATTGTATTCCTGGCGGTAAACACTCGGTGATGGAGTTAATCGCAATGGCAAACAGTGTGCAACTAAGTACCGAGCCCTGAGGTACGCCGTTCTCTTGAATAAAATTGGATGATAAAACTGATCCCACGCGAACATTAAAAACCCGGTCTTTCATAAATTCCTGAATAAAAACAGACATACGCCCACGTATGTTCCAATCGTGAAGCGTTCGGAGGATACCGCCTCTCCAGCAAGTATCGTACGCTTTCTCTAAATCGAAAAACACAGCAACCGTTTGGCACTTCCGAATATAACCGTCCATTATGTGGGTCGAAAGAGATACGAGATGGTCGACAGAGGAGCGGTGACGACGGAAACCGCACTGGGCGTTCGTCAATAGATGTCTCGACTCCAAAAACCACATAAGCCGTCCGTTAATCATTCGTTCCAACACCTTGCAAACGCAGCTGGTGAGGGAAATCGGACGGTAACTGGAAGGAAGATGTGGGTCCTTTCCAGGCTTAGGTATGGGAATGACGGTGGCCAATCGCCAAGCGCAAGGAAATGTGCCATTACACCAAATAAAATTAAAAGCTCGTAATAAAAATGCTTTGCCTTCTGCTGGTAAATGCTGCAACATCGCAACATGAATGTCATCAGGTCCCGGTGCGCAATGTCGAGAGGTGGAAAGGGCATGCTCCAGTTCCCTGGCGGTAAAAGGAACGTTGTAGCTCTCCTGATGGTCGGAGGCAAATGAGAAACCTTTCCCCTCAACCTGCTCCCGTAATGCGCGAAATGTAGCCGGGTAATTGGCGGAACTAGAAACATCAGCGAAGGTTCGCCCTAGAACATTGGCGACGTTAATCGGAGTAGTGAGCACTCGATTTAAAACCCTAAGACCGGGTATAGGTGTAAATCTTGGTTTGCCAGCAACGCGGCGTAGCCGTTCCCAAACTACGGATGAAGGCGTTGTTCGGTTAAAAGAAGAGGTAAAAGAAATCCAAGAAGCCTTTTTGCTATCCTTAATGACTCGGCGGCATTTGGCGCGAAGTTGTTTGTAGCAAATCATATTTGCTGAAGTAGGGTGGCGACGAAAAACTCGGAGAGCACCTCGGCGTGCACGCAGTGCATCCCGGCATTCATCGTTCCACCAAGGTACCGGTAAGCGTCTGGGGTGACAAGACGACCGGGGAATAGCCTTATCTGCGGCTGTTATGATGACAGTACGGAGGTGCTCGATCGCGACGTCGATAGATGGAAAGTCACACCCTGAGAATTCGGCCAAAGATCGATAGAGAGTCCAATTCGCCTTATCAATGAGCCATTTTGGCGTGCGCTGTGAATGTGCGTTCGGAGAGAGTACATGGATCTGACACGGAAAGTGGTCACTGGAATATGTGTCGGAGAGGACGTTCCAGGTGAAATGTACAGCAAGTGAGGCAGAACAAATGGATAAGTCCAAGTGCGATAAGCTATGAGTGCTGTCAGAGAGAAAAGTAGGTTGACCAGTGTTGAGAAGTATAAGATTGTGATTCAGCAAAAAGTCAGCTAAGAGGTTACCTCTTGCACACTCCGTGGTGGAACCCCAAAGGGGGTGGTGTGCATTGAAATCCCCCAAAAGAAGAACAGGGGGTGGTAGCTGAGACAAAAGATCGTCCAGGTCAACTGTGGTGATAGTGCCGGACGGAGGTAAATAAACATTGCAGACAGAAAAACTAAGGCCAGAAAAGTGAACTGTAGCTGCAGCAGCTTGTAAAGGAGTCTGGAGCTGTAATGAGGTGCTGTACACGTCGTCTCGAATTAAAAGTAAAACTCCGCCGTGAGCGGGAGTGCCATCTTCGGGAGGGAGATCAAATCTCACCGAAGAGTAACGGCGTAAATTAAAAGAATCACTTGGGCGAAGCTTAGTCTCTTGGAGACACACAAGCAAAGGGTCAGTAGAACGTAAAATTAATTCGAGGTCAGGTCTTCGACTACGGAGACCACGCACATTCCACGAAAGGATAGCCATTGTTAAAATTAGATAAAAGAAGCTAAAAATTTACCACCTTACTTTTTTGACGGTGCAGGGCGAAACAAACGTCCTTTTTTCAACCGCGTGGGACTCGGTGGTTTTGAAGGAGCAGGCACATCCTGCTCCATCACATCGAAGCATCCACCGATTCCAACGCCTGGAATCGGTTGGATGTAGATATAGGCGGCGACGGCGACCGCCTAGCGGGTTTGCTCCCATCATGGGAGCGTGACCTCCGAGGAGGAGAAGGGCTCTTTTTATTCTCTATCTAAGTTGACGACTTTAAAAAATCTGTTCGTGTAAAACTCGTCCTGAACTTGATATCAGGGGCATTAAAAACAACCGCTTTGGGCTTCACGGTAGAGCGCTTTGGAGAACTAGGAGTAGTTTGGACCCGTGTAAAAACAAGATCGCAGGTCTGCGTACTGCTATCGCACTTCTTGGGCGCAAAAGAAGCTGCTGCGCTGTAGGTGCCGGTCTTAGGCACGACAGGTTGGCGAGACTGGAATCGCTTCCGGGCTTCAGTAAAGGAGAGTTTTTCCTTCACCCGGATCTCTTGGATACAGCGCTCCTCTCGAAAACGAGGGCAATCGCGGGACGAGGCTGGATGTCCACCGCGGCAGTTGACGCAGACAGGAGCAGATGGGCATGCTCCCTCGTGACTTGCTTCACCGCAGGTTGCACAGATGGGAACGGCACTTTTACAGGATATGCGAGTATGTCCAAAACGCTGACACTGGAAACATCGCAACGGGCTCGGGATATACGGGCGCACTTCTATCACCTCGTAGCCCGCCTTGATCCTCTGCGGCAAATCGACCCTGTCGAATGTGAGGAAAAGAGTCCGGGTCGGCTGTAATTCCCCCTCTTTCCTTGCCTGCACACGATAAACTGAGGTGACCCCTTGGTCTCCCAGACAGCTCTGGATTTCCGGGTCGGACATTCCGTCTAGAACATTTGTTGTAACAACTCCTCGCGACGAATTCATGGTCTTATGTTTCTCGACACGGACGGGATATCCGTGGAGTAGCGTCGCCTTGAGCAACGAGTTGCTTTGAGACAGGCCAAGAGTCTCCACTAAAAGTGATCCGTTGCGTAGACGGGTACAGGACTTAACGGGCCCAGCTATGGCATCAATGCCCTTCTGAATCTTAAATGGATTTACGGTCGTAAACGAGTGACTCTCTTCAGTACGACTAATAACTAAGTAACGAGGGAAAGACTTCTCGATTACTTCTTTTACGTCAACTCTTTTGCGTTTAAAATGTAAAGGATTATTTTCCAGTACCATAGCGATTTATTCCTCCACCATTGCAACCGTCTCCGATGGCGGGCTGCTTCCTGGGCGCCACCCCGGCTTAGGTTACGGGCTCTGGCCTGAACCAAGTAACCTCAGGGTCACACCTTCCTGTGGGCTGACGAAGGGACCCAATCGCCTGCAGGAAGACTACAGCTCATGCAATGGCCCTTCCCCGGGCCTGGCCTTTACCAGGGGATACGCTCCCGTCCTACATGATAACCCTGTGCTGGGAGTTACGCCGTTACCCAGTCACATTTTACCGCGTCAAACACGGGGGCACCCATCAGACAAAGAACAGGGAAGTAGGACTAATAAAACAATAAAAGAGGCGAAATAAAAAGGAGTCAAACGCGCTGAGCGCGGACCTGAGGGAGCAGCTCGGGTGCCTCGGGGTCGCTACGCCCCGTACCCAATAAATTGGGCCCCTGAGGGGAAATCACTGGAGCCGATTGTTAGCAAGCAACTCATTATCTTAACAAACACAACCTACTAGACACGTATTAGTCAGGATTATGAGCTGGTTACAGTATGGCAAGTGCCTTACTTAACATCAATGAGAATATCAGTGAGGCTATGAATGTGAGCAAACTGACTGTCCTAACTTTTATTGTTTTTATAGAGCGTATGACTAAATTAATATAAAAAAAACTACTTTCACTCTTATCTTTACAGCCAACGACAGTGTGATGTAGTAGGAGATCACTTTTCACCTTGGTGGTAAGTAGAGCGTGGAGTACCACAAGGGTCAGTATTTGCACCAATATTATTTTCTATTTACATAAATGACATTACTTGCCACATTAAACATTGCAATTATCATTTATATGCTGAAGAACTACAACTGTATAAGACGCATGACCAGACTTACTCATTAATTCCATAGCTGAATTTAATAAACACCTTGACCCGGTATCAACATGGGCTAAACAAAATGACCTATCATAAATCTTGGAAAATCACAGCAATCACAATATGACATAATCAACTGTTAAATAAAATTAATCAAACAGTATTCATTCTTGTGAAACTTAATGAAACAAAACTGCTAATAAAATCATTTGAAAAAACCTTGGTATATATTTTGACAGTAATCTTTTCAAAAAAAAAGAATCTTGTAAAATTCTTTTAGAATATTCATTCCTTGTAAAGGCTTAAGAACTTTCTCACATTCAATTTGAAAAAGATGTTTGTATTAACATTGATTATGTCACATTTCTCTTTCTGCTACATTCTGTTAACTAACATTATCACCAATCTAGACTACAATGTGTTCACAATGCCTGTGGCCACTACACATGCAATCTATATAAATCAAATTATACCACTTCAGCTCTTGAATTGTTATCTTGGCATCAACTGGATGCTAGAAGAAAGTTGCACTTCTTTATTCTTCTGCATCAAATTCTATGCACTTCAACTTTGCACTATCTTTTGACCTGTTTTCACTCCTTACCTTATAATCAGAGTTTAAACACCAAATCGAATAACTATTCCATCCTCTCTATATTCTTACAGCAAACCGCTCCTTTTCCTTCATCCTTCACTGTCGTCACAATTAACCTCTGGAACTTTCTCATATCAAGGAATGCTGATCACGCTGACAATTTAGAATATTGCTCAAAGGTCATTTACTTGGAAAATGCTCAAATTGTTATGCCATTAACTGTATTGTATAAATTGTAATCATAATTGTCCCTGGAGGAGTGGAAGAGAGGTCTTAACTTCACCAGGCAAAATAAATATATTTTAATAATAATAATAAAATAATAATAACACCTTGTGATTCTTTTCTTCCTGCTGTGGCATTCATTTTAACATGCATTTGAAACCTTTTCCTTGCTTAACATTTCCCCTTTCAGCACACCAGTGCACACAGAAAAATATGCATTTGGAGAATATTCAGAATGTCTTATATCTAAGTATCTGGACATTTACAATTTGAAATTTTTTATCAGTATGTTTCATTCTGCAGCCAATGTTAATGATTTGTGTGAATTTAAGTTGAGATACTTGAGAAAACAGAATTTTGTTGACATTACCATCTCCTGTTTAGGGACACATTCAGGCGCAGGCATACATGGCCTATTTCCAAGGACTTACTAGTATAAGCCTTAGAAAATACTGCACAGTCTTCCACATGGAAGTATTTGCTATCATGAACTGTGCTTTAAGAGGACTTCAGAAAGGTTTCCATGATAAACGAATTCTCGTCCTCACAGATAGTCAAAGTACCTTAAAAGCACTTTCTTCTGACCAGATAAAATTTGAACTGGTATGGGAATACCTCAATGTCCTGACTGCACTAACATCTCACAACAGGCTTGAACTGTGGCTGATGCTGGGGGATCAGGGCATCTATGGAAATGAAGAAGCAAACAGCTGGCTGTCAGCCTTGAACCTGTGAATGGAATCAATGCATGCACTGTTAAGACAGCAGTAAAACATGGATTGGGGAAAAACATCAACTTAGGTGGCAAACCTATCCCGGACAAAAACAAGCCCAGAAATTGTCCTAGGTCCAACCAACACTCTTTCCTCATTTCTCCTAAAACTGGAGAGAAGAGGAATAAGGAAAGTAGTTACATTAATTACTGAACATGGTCATTTCAGAAAACATCTACGTAAAGTGGGACTATGCAAAGATGAACCCATTTGTAGAATGTGCATACAGAATGAAGAGACTGCCTTGCATATCCTATTTGATTGCCCATTCCTGGTAAGAGATTACTCTTTCTATAACCAGGGAAGATCTAAAACAGATGCTGACATTGTAACCAAGATACTGCAACTTGTTCAGGAAACTGATTTTGGGAAACAGTGAAAGCATCTCTTCCTAAGGGGTTGCACAAGCCTTGTAGGCAGTTCCCACCCCATTGCACTTTGAGCTATCCTGGGTAGTCGATGGGGTTTTCATTTAGACGGTACCTAAAAATTAACCCGACCTGCCCTTCGGCTGGAGGCGATTGATCGCCGAGCAGGGAACAGGGCGGTCGCAGCGAGAACCAACGTAGTGAAAGCCGCCGATTTCGCTGGTGCTTTGTTGGCGGAAGCCGAGCACGCAGCGCCCGGTGTCTACTGCTTTCAGGCGGACTCGCAGTTTAGCTGGGCAGAGAAACACGAACAGTCAACAATCTGAACGGTTTTTCGGGGTTGGTCCTCTGTTTTTCAGGATTATTAGCATCCAATAACTATTCTTTTTGTTTTTCTGTCTCTATTATACTCTTTTCTATATAGGTTAAGCTCCCTGTTAGGTTAACTGATTAGGCTTTCACCTTTCTCTCTTTTCATTCTTCTACTTAGCTATTATACGCTTAAGTTTTATACATTTAAATACCTACAGTTATTCTTTGTAAACGCCAACACTCAACACCATGACCAAGACAGGCAGAAAGCACGTTCTTTCTCTTTTCCTTCTCTCTTCCTCCAAAACGAATGTTAAGGCGAAAACACTCGACGTAACTGGACAAGACCAGACAACGACGCAGTCACTGACACCAACAGACAAAACCAAGACCAATACTAGGACTTATTCTGTAAAGACGAAGACACCGGCTCAGAATGCAGCTGAAAAGTCAAAGACTTCAACACCCAGGGAACGGTATACTGCCTACCACCCCAACAACTCCACAGTAGATGTATCCTTCTCTTCACGAGCTACAAACAATGGAAAATCGCAAACTGAGAATAATTACTTAGGTCCCTGCGGTAGCTCCGGCATACCTGCTAAACGAAGAATTCATCATACATCTCAGTTTTAACCTACACTAAAGTAAAAATAAAAAAAATAAAAAATTAGCCAAACACTAGGAGTATACGAAACTATTAACAATAAACGTCTGCAACCACCATCAATATTTGACCAATCAACTGTCCTGGGGACACCGGAAATAGATTTCCAGGAATATCTGGCACCACTAGTCAACTTCCACTAGCCATGGTCAGCTGGTTGAATTCAAAGATACACAACTACCAGACACTGCAACTGAACACAATCACTAACCTGCACAGCCTTCAATGTCCTTGTGATACCACGCCAAGGCAGGTCTGGGGGAAGAGGACCTCCCCCTCTTACAATGACACTTAAGGGTTCTACAGACCATGTTGTCACATGCAACATACATTGCACTCTCACGGACATCCTTAAACTATATATATTTTAAACATTAGCATAGTATAAATATTTATTCATTGCACGCACTTAATACATATGGGCACACGGGTAAATATGCATTTATTAATAAAGCATGGAAAAAATTGGAATTATCAAATGTGTAACAGACCAAGTACTCTCATTTTATTTAATCTACCATACCAAAACTATAATTATGGGGGGGGGGGAAAAGGAGAATTATCCATTATCTAACTAACCGACTACTCTTAATCAAATACATCAAAACTACTACCAATATCTCTTATGTACATATGTTCTAGCAACTTGGCTCCCAACTCTACAAATGAATCGACGAAGCCCCACAAGGTAAAATAAAATCTATATTTCCATAAATGGTAGCAAAGTGGACAAACAAATTATATCATAAATTCCACCAGCAAACTTACAGCATAAGATTACTAACAGCAACTTCACACACCAATAACAGTAGGCAAATGCCATTTATTCCCCAGCTTCAACCTGCATCCTCCAAGTATGGGCACCTATTACAACTTCTAACTCTCCAAAGGGGCATTCTGGACCAATGGTCAAGTTTGTCTCCCGGAAAACTTTCCACATATTGCTCTTGCATGCTGGCATGATAGCCCTGCATCTATTTCCAATAAATTCCGGGGCGCAATAGCGGTACCCGAACACACCACTCCTATCACTTCCTGCATGTTATTATTATTAATAATAGCATGGGGAGGCGATATACGCTTTTTCTTGGACAATCGTCACCAAGGAGAAGTGAGGTAGTGCCCCTCCTCTTCCCCCCTTCGAGCAAATCAAAAAAAAAAAACCAAGGTAGTGGAGGAGCAACTCCGTTGTCTGAACACCAGTAAGACAGCTGGACACGAGCCACGTGCTAGGCCAACTATCAAGGCAGCCAGTTCTCCATCTGACCAAATATTTAATTCTTGCATTAATCATTGCTACTTCCCATGTCCGTGGAAAGAAGCAAATATTATATGCATTTTGAAAAATGAGAAGCACTCCCTCAACCCCTCCTGTTACCTGCTCCCGACAGTGTTTAAGGTGTTCGAAAGAACATTAATGGCCCGTCTGGAGCCAACGTTTGAACAGCTGATTCTGGAGTGCCAATTTGGCTACAAGCAAAAACATTCCACCTCTCAAAATTACTGAGAGTGGTGAAGGCAACACTTGGTTTTCAGAGGCATATATGTCATGCTTTGCCCTCTGCCTAGGTCAGCATTATGCATCTGACAAAAATCTTCAATTCCTGCATGAATTTCCGCATGTTTCCATGACATAATTCATTTCGAAAAAAAAAAGAACCCTGTTCTCCCCTCCAGCTACCAGCCTATTAGCCTGCTCCAAACAATCTCAAAAGTGTTCGAAATATTATTTTTGAACCGTTTTGAGCCTCTCATATTAGATCTGATCCCGAAAGAGCAATTTGGCTTCAAATTTGAATGTTCCACTACTCAATGACTGCTGAGAGTAGTAAAGACAGCTGCCCTAGGCTTCCAGCGACTTATGTTTATGGCAGCAATACTGCTGGACATAGAGAAGGCCTTCCTGCCTGCCTGGCATGAAGGATTGCTCTACAAACTGATAACAACTGGGCTATTTCGGCCAATGATGAAACCTTGGCCAGTTTTTTAAGAGGTAGACAATTTTGATTAAAAGTTGAAGGATGCTTCTCCAGTGACAGGCCCATGAGCACAGGTATTCCATGAGGATACTGTATTATCACCCACCCTTTTTTCATTTAGATTTACCACAGCAAGGCTATACAGTAACTTATCTATATGCAGACTATGTGATAATTGCACAAAGTAGACACAGCTTTGACCCATACTCATGCTCACCTCATGAAGGTTGAGCAATGGAGTCAAAAATGGCATATTCCAATTGATGCTGAGGAAAGGAAGGCTATTCTCATCACCAAAAGACGTAGATTGCCAGTCCAGGCTCTCTGATATTGTTTGATCAGAAAATCCCCTGGGAGACGTGAGCAGTATATCTTGGAGTGACCCTGGACTTTCTGGACCCACATATATGTTCTCTGCTCGAAAGTTCAGGCAGCTGTCAGCAAGCTTTTCCCAATATTTGGGCCAATTCTGTACCAATCCGAAGTAAATTGCAAATATACCGAGCCATTATACTGGCCATAATGATGTATGAAAGTGAATTGTGGAGGTATGCTGCTCCATCGCACATTTCCTAACTTCAAAAAGTTCAAAACATCACCATGCACATCATTTTTGGCACTGATTGCATGTTTCCTGCAATTTTCCTGCACCAACACTCAGACCTATAATACATGATTGTTACCATTAGAAAACGGGCCACAAAGGCCTACCAATATTTCTCTAACCACCCAAATTGTTTCATTTGCACCCTTGGTGACTTTGACCATAAAAGAGGGTACAAACATTTAGCACATCGACTGCCACAGGAGGTACTGGATAACACCTAACCTCCAGGAGAATATAGAATGGCCTTCATAGTGGACTTGGTACTAAATTTTGCATGCACATAATGCTGGACAAATCCCAAGAGGAACTTGGCCCTCATCCTTGTAAATCTACAAAGAGTGGAGGAAAAACAAAGGGAAAAAAAGGAAGAAGACTAGGGCTAATACATCTGGCACATGACCAGAAATATGTAATGCAGATAAAGCCACAGCATGACTAGACCCCTCAGTTCTATCTACCTGCCTGCAGTGTGCATGGGTTTCCTATGAAGTTCAAGATGGTCAAAAGCTCAATTTTTATTATTCTGATGTGGTTGATAACCCAAGAAGACTTATTAAAAATTTTCTGTACTTTATGAAAGAACAGACCTTAGGATTATTATCAGCACTGTCTTTCCTCTTTAAGTTACTTTTGGTAGCAATCTTCAGGTTACATAAAGTAACAATCCTTCTTAAAATAATAGTGACAATAACTGTGATAACAGCCAAATACATTAGACGTTTTTCATGTGAAAAAGGGAATTAAAACTTTAATTAGGAACTCTATGAACCAAAAACAGTTCATTGATTTTGCTTTTCTCTCAATAGAGTCAAAACGTTTTGATAGTATGGAAGTTTCAACACTACAGCCATTGAGAAATTCACTTGCAAGAAAAACTAAAGAATTAGCTACAACTTCTTACTTAAATGGATAAGTCAGCAACTTTAATGTTTGAAGCATGCAAGTTTATTAACTTTGCAAGCTACTAGTGCAATCCACCCAAAAATTTCAATTTCTGGCATCCTGAACTTCCTTTATATACAGAGTTATAGATAAAAGATATCAAATAAGAATATTACATAAGGGAATGGAGGAGAGGAAGTGCTATACTGAAAATTGGGAAGTGAATGTGAATAGGAGTAAGGATGAAGATAAATGAAGATACCAATTGATAAATTATTATGAGAATAATGGATTATTAATATTAAATGGATGATGAGCAAAAGATAAGAAAGAACATTTTATGTTTGTTGCTGCTAATGGACAAAGTGTTGGAATTATGCAACATGTAACACAGATGTAACAGTGCTAATAAATAATTTTAAAATGATAAATGTTATAAGTACCCATGTCCACTTTCAAATAATTATTTCATTGATACGTAAACAAGATCATAGAATAAAAACCAATAAAGAGGATATTAGAATTGAAAGATACAAGTGAAATTTCAGTTGCTTGATGAATTTCATAAAGTGTTGAATTTTACAGCAGTAACTTTATGTATATATGCATGGAATGTTGGGCTTATTATATAAAGGGAAAGGAGTGTTAAATATATGTAAATCTGCATTCAAATGTACAGGAAGAAGTGTGGTAAGGAAGGGTAAAGGTATAAAGATCAGACTGGCTTGATATAGAATGTAAGAAAATCAGAAAAATTAAGGAAGGAGGCAATCATACAATGGAGAGAGAAAGCAGAAACAGGAAGGATGAAAGAATGAATTTGACAGCAGTACAGGGTGCTATAAAAACATAAGAAAAAAAATGGGGAAGGAAAAAAAATCAGGAAATTGAAGCAAAAATAAAATCAAGGAAAGAGAAGAGCAGAGATTTGGTAAGGGAAATAATTAGAAAGTGTATAAGAATTTGAACAGGTGAGGAATTAATTAAACCACAGAATGGGTGATATATTTTTTTTTTTTTTTCAGATTATTTGAAATGCAAGAGAAAATTACCAATATATGGAATCTAAATTAATATTTAATTATATGAAGAGCTGGACAGATTTTTTGCAAATGAGGTTTTAAACCAAATTATGAGTTAATTTAAAAAGAATAAAGTTTGGGTATTAAAAGCTTACCACAGAATTCTTTACAATTACTGTGGATAATTTGGTGAGCTGAATGTGCCAATTAATACATTCCACTGATATAATGTCCCCCCCAGGTTCTACATTTCTGTAGGAAGCTATTACAGTGAAACTGCATTTTAACAAAATTCCTATTAATAAATTCTTAGTTCTAATGTGAATTTTCATAGATACCAGTAAAATTATCATAAGCATAATGCTATTTAAAACCTGCATTTTTAAACTTACATTAACTAATAATTGACTTCTGAAATTGCTTTCATGATTGAAACATTTTTAACCAAGCGAAAAAATTCACTCCATTAGTTGAATTTTACAATTTTTTTATGAGGAAATCACCCAAATTTCACTAATTTTGTTCCACTTACTTGAAAATGTTTTGAAGGTTGTTGCATTCATCATCAGCATGGTTCCACTGTCAGCTACCCAGCATGGTATTAAATGTAGCTCTGTATGATGAGGTTACTGTTGTTTGGAAGTTCCAAATTAACTACATTTTTTTTAATTAATATTATTGTATGACTGAGTAGAACTACACACTTTTATTGGCTTCACTTACTTTACAAAATAAAAAACAACAGCCATAACCCAAAACAACATAAACTTGCAATTATCAACAGCCTGGCTTCTGATTCACAAACCTACCAAAAAGCAAGACAGAATGCAAATTCGAATACCAAAAAATCATAGATACAGTACAGAAAAATGACTACACAATAGATATGGTTAACAAGAAAATATAAAAATTCAAAATAAACAAATACAAATAAAAGACATCACCACACTAAATGGCTACAAAAGAGATCATATGTACAAAAAAATTCATTCCCTCAAAAATTCCACAAGATCTGATTTTGACTAAAAGTAAAACTACTTAAAAATCATGTCAACACATTACAATTCTCTTGATGTTCCACTTTTTAAAAGGATCTGATCAGGTGAGAAATGTAAGTGACTGTGCTTGCTCTGTTGGTTTGCTGATGAACTTATATAGTATGTTGTTTGCTTCAGATATGTCAAAATTTATAAGTCTGAGTTCATATTTTTATATAAATTTTTTCCCATATACTGAGTTCATTTGGGTGTTGAATTGCCTTTAATAATATGATGTCTTTTTCTATTTCGTGGTTTTTCTTCCAAAAGTGTGCTGCCACTGCTGATTTTCTATCTGTTTGTACTTTATATTTCTCCAGTGTTCTTTTAGTCTAACACCCACATTCCTTTTTGTTTTTCCTACATACACCTTATCACAATCTCTGCAATTAATTCTATATATGCCTGAATTTTATTCTTTTGGTCTGGGTTCCATTTCATTTAACTTCACTAGTTTGCCTACACTATATCTATTTATGGGTGCTAAAGTGATGTTCTATTGCTTGAATATTTTTTGAAATTTATATTTAAAGTAATGGTGATATGTGAATTTTTGACAAATCTTTTCTTTAGCTAAATCACCGAGTGTAGTCATTTGTTTAATTTAATAATAATAATATACCATTTCTGGCAAAAAAAAAAAAAAAATCCAAAATCCAAAATGGACCAAAACCCTTAAGAGCTCTTCAAACACCTATAGAATTAACAGTATGGGAAAATATATTTATAAACCAAAACAAAGAAAATTAACTACCATGGTGAGAAGGTGACGATAAAACAGCAGCCTTTGAATCATCCAAAAAGTGGAACAAAATTAGTGAAATTTTAGTGATTTCCTCATAAAAATTGCAAAATTATGCTACATTTCAATGTGAAAATTCCCACTATTTAAAACTACATTCCATTAGTGTTAGTGATGTGCAATATAATGGTAACAAATAATAACACACCACGATTCACTTGCATCAATTGTATAAGATTATGGGGTGAAAATAGAGCATGGACTTACCATACTTTACTTGGGTCAGCATAAGCAGGACCAGGGACCATTAGGTGCCCCTAACAATTAGTGTTTGTTACTTGACTTCATCAGTGTATAATTATAATCTTTCCCAAAAGTAGAAGTTGCAATGCAGGCTATAACACATTGACAATAATAGAAGGATAGCATAAACTACTATTACCTTTTATGAGAAACAATATTTAGAACAGTTATAAACATTTAATAATTTTCATCAAATTTTTGGTACAGTGACATATAGAAAGAACTATCTATATATTCATTTTACTTGTATTTGTATTTATTAGCTCTTGAATTCAATTCTTTCAAGTGAAATTATAGGACCTTGTATATGTATTAATTCCAGACAATATGGTCATTTATAAGTGTATTTTGTGATTATATTTTGTGACAATGACTGAAACTCAAGTGTACTGTCTGTGGTCTGCAATAAAATTATTCTTATCATCATCACCATCATCATTTGGAATATAATGCATAATATTTGACATGAACCTCCTTTTAAAGAAAGTCCTATTTAAGAAAGCAAATGTAATATACTCAAATTCATGAAAGATATTCCACTAAATACTTTTCTATATTATTATCTAATTTATAGGATTGAATAAATTGTACACATTCAAAGAAGTAGTACACATACCTCTTGTAAAACAGGAAGGACTGGAGGTGAACACTGTTGCAGAAAATATATCAGCATTAGTATATAAGCATATGAAGAAAGACTTCCTCTTGATGCATCACATATGTCACATGCTTTAGCAAATCGTTTCACCACATAGCCCAGAGTCTAAATCACACAAAATTACCAAAAAGTTCAAATATCCATTTTCATTTTGTAACAATAATCTCTATATTTGATAAACAGAAAAGTATCATTATTTTCTCATTCATTCAGTAAGGTGTAACTCCACAGGAAATCTTATATATTTACAATGTTTTTATCATTACTGTACTCTCAGGGATTAGGACTAAAGACTAAATAACTGAACATTGCCATAATGGTAGGACTCCATAGTAATGTGTCACTATGCATGGCTACTGATTATTAGATAACTCAGTATAACACAAGGCAATGGGAAAACATATTAAAATCTAACAATATCTGAGGCAGAATTCAAAACTGTGACTCTGAGGTTAGCAGTTGTTTATATTATTAGCCAGTACCTCTCTTAAGCTGCATAATATACTTACACAGCAATACAGTGTATAACCATAGGGCATTTTAGTCTAATGAAGCATTCAAGTTTCCTTTTACAATCAAATCTCTTCCATAAGATAAATCTTCTAACCTTCATTTCTAACTGAAATGAGAGAAGTTCACAAGTGTGGCCAAACAGGAGATGGTACCTTAATGGCTCAAGTATCTATTCAATACACTAAGCTAAAGATCTGTGGTTCGAGTTACATTTATGACCTAAAATTTATTGTATCTAATTTCCATTATTTATAGTGATTAATGCCTGTTTTTACTACTGTGGCATCTTAAGCATTGGGAACTGATGATATATAAATTGAAAGTGATAAACTGGGACAGGTATCAAAATGTACAGTATCAGAAACCAATACTTAACCACTGTTGTTTTATAGTAGGAACACAATTTGGAAACCAGCTGGTTGAGTTTCGTTTATAACTTCTTTTTACTTTTACTTGCCTTCCCTTCAGATAAGTAACATAAATTTGTACAATAGTGAAATGCCATCCCATTTGCATCAAAACTGACTCTATTATTTCAACAACTAGCAAATGATCACAGAATTCTGTTAATTGATTCTTTCTTCCTCATGACATAAAAGCTTAAATTTGAAAACTACCTTCCCTTAGCATGTTTAACTTTCCTTTCTGCACTTGCTGCAGTAATGTACCACTAAAATTTCACTATATCATCAGTAGCAGCATCGCTCTTAGCTTCATCTATTCAATATTCCCTGATTTTACTTCTGTTTGTCCTTTGATTTTACCATGCTTCACTGTCTTAGGGAAATATTGGTTTTCATTATGATCCTGTACACATTAGTCCAGTTTTACACAATTTACGATTTACACATATTGTGATATAATGATGCTGTGTGTATTCTATGGTCAAACAAGTTGTTGATGGCACTAAGGATGCAAGGGGGAAAGCATTGTTCAAATAGCATCTCCGTGCTTATATTTCATTAGCACAGCTAATAGTTACTAATGATGCCTGTAGAAGCTTTAATTATTAATTTTTCTACTAATACTTTATCTCAGTTGCTGATTCTTATTGATCCAAAATCCACAATAATGTGGTTATTTGGATAATGACACAATTAAAATTGTCAATTACTGCTCATTTATTTCTTTAACTTGTTTATTGATCCCCTCTGATATTGGGCTTGCAAATTTTCAGCAGGATTTTGTGCTTATTCAAGGAACAAAATGAAAATGAGATATTGGTAATGATGACCATCTTGAACACACAACACTACCTAAACAGGAACATAATATTTACAGATCAGACTGATAGTATACACACATGCCGGCTCCCAACAATGACTGATATTTCTCTCTGCCCAATGTTGATTACTGTAACTGTATTATTGGTCATTTGTCGAAAGTTTTACTGTGAAGTTATGCTATAAAATTATAGGGGTCAAATTGACCCCTTTCGCTCTTCTAAGTATAGGACATCAAAAAAGAATGAAAAAATAAAATATTTTTATATGCAAATGTAACATCATAAAGAGGAAGAAAACTGAATAAAAGTCATGTTGTTTGGTTGAAAAATAAAAATACCCGAGGAAACTGTTCAACAATAAATTTAGTCGGGGGTCATTTTGACCCCTTCCAGCTTTATTAGTGCTACACTAATCAATTTCCTAATAATGTAATCACTGTATGATTTTCAGTGGGTATCAATGCATTTTCTTCAAAATGATTTTTATTAGTATTTGTGTCATTTTCTGTAACTTTCTCAAGGTATTGTGTTTGTTGTAATTTATTTTATTGATAGGTAGTTCTCCTGATGACACTATACTCTTATTTACATTCTCAATATTACTAATGTCTTGTACATTCACAGAACTACCTGAAGTAGTGTTGGGATTGTCACTTTCTTCACCTGCAAAGCTTCCAGTTCATTTATGTTTATCATCTCAAGAAACCATCAGCTTTACATGTTTTACTTTATCCATTCAGAAGTTGCTAAACTTTTTATGCCACAACACACAATTATACATCTGAAGAATTGATTTTTATCAGCAAATCCCAAATTATGCATCTTAGTATACTTCTCTTAAAAGAGTGATTAGAGCAGATTTAAGAAATTGTCGTATATTACATGATCATTACTTTCATTCATTGTGTACAAGCCAAATCACACAATTTCACATGAGATACAAACCGTGACTGATTATTTTTCTTATCAACAATACATTCACTGTTTTAACTTTTTATTGTCAAAAAGTGATAAAAATTAATGAAAATGTGCAGCATTATGGAAAACTTCCCTCTTAACTGAATTGGCATTTTAGTAAAATAAATTTAGAAAATGCTTATTGTTTCACTAAGCATTAGTCATTTGATGAACAACTCCATATTTTCTTGTGTATTGGAGTTATCAGGTATAATATGTCTTCAGTCACTTGCTTCTTATGCAAATGGTTCCTTAGCCACGGACTGCAAGTGCATGCATGCCTTAAGAAAATAAATTGTTGCAAATGTACCCATATACATCCCGTAATTTTGAATGAATTAGTTTACAGATAATGCATTATGGAACATGCCTATATTTTTTCAGAATTTAATAATTGATTTAATGTTGATTTTTTTTTGAAAAAACATTAAAAAAACTAGGTCATATTTAATTTATTACTGATAGACAAAAAGTAGTTAAAAGTAATTTTTTAAATATTTTAAGTACACCAAATCCTAAATCTCCACTATACAGGGTTAATTAAAAGTCCCACACCATGTAAATAACATTTGAAGCATGTGGTTCAATGACATGAAATTTGGTGAGCAGGGATAGGTATGCTGAGAACTGAAAAATGTTATTAATGACTTCTTACTATTTCTGGTTTGCTCATTTAAACATTTTCAAACAGTATCCACACTAGATACTTCTGCACAAATTTATTTTTGCTAAATCAAGAAAACAAAAAATATATTAATAAAATGTTCATTAAAACAAAGTTAGCTCAACATCTAAATTCTATGTTCAAACAGGTAAACCTCAAATACTTGACAATGTACCAGTTGATCATATAAACCTTAACTAGGATTAAGGAATATCTTTCACTATACCCAGTAATTTTATACTACAGATCTTCTAATTTGTTGGGTCTTTCTTGATATATTACAGAATTGAAATGGCCCCACAATAAGTCGTTTAAAGGTGACAAATCTGGGGATCTTGCTGGCCACTCTACATTTCCTTTCCTACCAATCCATCACTGTGGAAAACTTTTATCTAAGTGCTAACAAACATTCCATCCAAAGTGAGCTGGAGATGATGTTGGAAATAGATGTCATCTCTGGGCGGCCCATGGTTTACTGGATGCAGAATCAAATTTGTGATTGCCAATACTACCTGATTTTCAAGCAAATCCAAATATCTATTAGCATTTAACATTTCTCTAAAATGAAAGGACTAATAGTATTATCACCAACAATACCAGCCCAAACATTAAGTTTTTGTAGATAATGCATGTGGTTCTTCTCCATTCATTGTGGATTTACATCTGACCAGTATCGCCAGTTGTCTCTTGACAAATCATTCAGGCAGAATGTGGCTTCATCTAAGAATACACATATATAAGAATGTTAATCAACTCCATCATTAATTCACAAAATTGCATTCTTCTATCTGGATCATTCTCTGAAAGTTTCTGCTAAAATTCAGTTTTATAAGGATGTTGCTTGGCACTTTTATGGAACTTTTGCTTATATTTGATTCTAATGGCAAATTTGTAGTAGAAATTTTTGTTTTCTCTTGTGCATGGAGAACTTCCAATTAAGTATTATCATCTGTTGCATTTTTCCATTCACCTGATCTTAGTAAATCCTTTATGCTTGAGCACATTTTTTTACAATCCCCAGCCAATGTTGTATGTGGAATTGCATCGTCATCCAAACGCATATCATTACATAAATTTGCCACCTCTTGATGAGATTATTTGCCCATCTTCATTGCCATCCAAATTAAAATTAGAATTCTTTCTCTTTTGCTCAACACCATGTAGAATTATTTAACACAATGGATGTCAAAAATAATCCCTTAAATGAGATGTTTCTATATCAATAAACATGATTCCATAGATCTATATAAACAACAGTATGCATTTATACTGGCAAAATACAGCAAATAAAAGAAGTGTTTCATTATTTGCTACGTTTTTTGTTTTTTTGATTTAGCAACAATAAACTTAATAAAGAGTGTTCTAAATATTTTGACTTAGAAGAGATTAATAAATTAAATGTTGACATAGAGTTGGTTTGGGTGACAGTTATACTTCACTTACTTCATTTTTAAATTGGACATGTTTCGGGAACATTCACTCCCATCATCAGCAGAAGACCAAATAAAATACCAAGTAAATGAAGTGTGACCAAACCAACTCTATAACAACATTATTTTACTACTTCACTGTTAATAGATTATAGAATATATGTTCATATAACAATAAATTTGTTAAAACCAAAAGTAGAAAAAAGTTTGTAATATCACTTTTGAGTTCTCACTATACAGCTATTTTCCCCACACGAGTACACTGGTGGCCGAGGCCATTAAGGCGCAGATTTCTGAGCAGGAGGTCTGGAATTCGAATCCCACCAGGACCGTCCTCCCTGACTGAGGTTTTTTCCAGGTTTTCCTCAGTCCTCATAACTGGCAAATACCACGGAGGTACAGTAAGCTTAGGCCTGGAACATTCCCTTTCTTAAAAAATCCTTTCCCAATTTATCTTTCATTTCATGTATCACCAGTGTTCACCACCTGTGGTGTCACAGTAGTAAAAACAGGCATTAAACACCATTCAAAAAAATTCATACCGAGTTCCATATCATTAAACCACATGCTTTAAAAGTTATTTAGATGGTGCAGAACTTATAACTAACCCTTTATATAGACCTAAGAGTGCCATGTGACTTCATATTACAGTGCATGCATAACTTGCATAATTTCAAATAAGTACAACTAAACAAATAATTTGAAATGGTGGAAATTAAAAACTTTTTTATTACCACCTGTTATTCATAAATAAAAATTTGATTTTCTACAAATAAAGACATGTTTTGCAGACTTGCAATTTGATGTGGAATCATTCCCATGGGACTCAAACAGACTTTGATTAGTATATAAGATACACCAAGCTTACTGAGCTAAATACACAGTGAATCACTTGTAAACTAAACTTAGCTTATATAATCAAATGCAGCTACTGGTTCGACCTCCCCAAACTTTGCTGTCTTTCTCCACAAGCCGTTTTCCCATGATTAATCCTAAGAGTAATGGGCTATCAGCTTTCAGCATATATAGGTGCTGCATACACTTGAGTATGCAGTCTCCTATCTTTTTATGCAGATAATTTAATAACAGTATACTTTCGTGCATGAGGTATGGTGGAATGTTGTCCAAAGTTTTATAAGCCTAAAAATCATAAACTGAAAATATATAAGCTGCATAGATATGTTAGGATAACAAAAAAAGAATATAAAGCTTCCATATGGGTATGCAGCACAAGTAGAAGTTTACTTACCTAAAATAACAGAAGAGTGAAGAGAGAAATAGCTAGATGTGGGATTTGAAGTGGTTTTGTTTTGTTTGTAAATCCTACATCATTCTGACAGAGCTAAATGTGCATTGGATAGCTAACTTCTGATTAAAATCATGTTTTGTAATGTTGACATGAACTTCAATTACAAGGTTTTTAAAATGGGATGTTTTGAGAACCTTTGTTCCCATCCTCAGTTTTGAAAGATTGCTTCATAAATTGCACTGTTTGGTGAGATCATGATGGATCTGAGTTGCTTCTGTGTCGACATCTGTTGGGTGGAATAGGAATTTACTGAATTCATTCAGAGGTAGAATGTCGAAATTCACGAACTTATGTTGATTTTTTAAAATGAAATTTTTTTCCCATGTGGATAGTTCTATTAAAGTAGTATGCATTTCTTTTAACAAAATGGTTTCTTGGTTAATTTCATGGTTGTATTCCTAAAAATAAGTTGCTGCCATTGATATTTCAAATTGTTTTAGCCAGATATTTCTAAAATGTTCTTTCTTCTTTATTTCCAAATTTCTTTTTTTTTTTTTCCCTATATGTTTTAAATTACAGTGTAAGTATTTTATTGCATATAAGCCTGCTTTTTTTTTTTCTTTTGTTTGTTTGTTTGTTTCTGGTGATATACTGTTTGTAAATGAATAGATTTTAGGCATTTTCTTAAGAAGTTTTAAGTTTTCTGTGGGAATACCGGAGAATAAGGCTTTGACATCAAGGGACACCATTAGATCTTCTGTTTAAATTGTGAAGTATTTAAATTTTTCTACTAGATCATATGAACTTCTAATACTTTGAAATTTTTTAAGCAAGTTTGATTTATTATTAAGTCATTTTATTAGTTCATTATAGGAGAATTGATGTTGTTTACTATTGGTTTCAATTTGCAGACTTGTTTATGAATTTTTGGAAGTGCATCAAGTCTCAGTACAGTACGATTGTATGGGATTATTTGATATTTTGATATGTCTGAGACGATCTTTATTTCTTTCAGCACGTTAATAATGAAATTATTGCAATGCGATATTTACAAACAGAGGAAATTCACAAACCTATGCATAGAGCGAAATATTTTTGTATTCAACAAAAATATCAGAACTGGCTATGGGAAACCCTCTTTCTCCTTTTTTCAAAAATGAGTATTTTTAAAACATTAAAATAAACACGTTTTATTAATTTTTAAAATGTAGTTCAAATAGGAAGATGAGATGTATTTGCAATAATACTACAGAAATATTCATCAGATGCTTTTAAACTTCTTAAATTTGCAAGATAAAACTATAAACTCCCAAAAATAACAGAAGAAAATAGAGACTACCATTTTTAGATTTGAAAATCATTAGAAACTGAAACAAAGTTAACATTGGTACTTATATACTCATACATAGAATTACAAAAAACAATGGCTATCATTCAATTGCACATAAATTTGCCATTTTCAATAGTTTGGTACATAGACTAGTTAAGATCCATTCACAAAAACAGAATATAATATATTCAATATAGCAGTAATCAATGGATATTATACTAACACAATAGTTAAAATGATATTCAAAAGACAAGAATCCATTAAAGACACATCTATGTTTAAAAATATGAAAGAGAATTGCAAATACAGCATATTCATTTATCCAGAACATCATCGTAAATTTGGGAAGATCATGAAACGTGGTGTAAAATTAACACAAAATATATAAACAATATATAAAACTTATTAGGTTCTTCACTAAAAGACTGCATATTACCAGAGAGGAAATAAGACATATGCAATAGAATGCTCAGAATGCAATTTCAAATACACAGGAAAAAATTAAGAGTAATTTGGAAACCAGGAAAAAATAACATTTTCTGTTCATGTGAATTCACTTTATGTTAACACAGTTTTTTTTTTAAGTGTGTATACATTTTTTGGCACCCACTGCATTTACATTCATACTATATTACAAAATGCTCTTATTCTTCAATGCTGTACAGGCATTTTCTCAATATATAATTCTTCAACATCATTTTAAAAGAGTTATCTTGAATAGATTTAATAGATTCTGGTAATTTATTGAATAATACAGTTTTTCTGATGTAGGGTTTTTCCTGTTGCAGGTTTTGTTATGGATACTCTATAATAATTATTAATACCCATAGTATTACATGAATAGTGCCCTTTGTTTAATGAACTGTTACTTTATTTCTTTTTAATTAACAATGTTACTTTATACACATAAAGTGGAACTACTGTTAAAAATAAGCTGATTTTTAAACCCTTTTTACTGACTGGCAATTATTTAGATTGTATATACTTCGCAAGCTTTTTTTTTTTATATATATATATTATCAGTATCCTATTTAGGTTTGTGATAGCTGTTCAAACCCAGATTTCAATTTTATACCCTACAATTAAGTGGATTATTTCATAATATACTCATTTCAAAATGTCATTTTCTAGATGATTTGATAAAGTTCTTAGCAAAAATAATCATGAGAATTTAGAATTTGGAATATATAGGAAGAATACTCACATGGACAACTTATAAAATCTAATGGTTTTAACCCTATTGCTCACAAACATGCAATTCTTAATAGCTTTTAGATAGGATGAGAGAAGTTCATGCATTTTACTCCTTATACCATAGTGCTCAAGTTTTGACAGCAAAAGCTTATGTGACATACAGTTGAATGTTTTTCATTAATCTAAAAATATGCCAATTGTTTTATTACTTTACTCTAAATTTGTCAGTGCCATATGTATAAAATTCTGATACAGCACTGACTGTTGAATAACCCTTACAAAAGCCATGTTAATGCTGATTTAATACTTTTTTAGTTAAAACAAAAATCTTCAAGTCTTTTGTGTATTACCTTTTCAAATATATTTGCTACCAAAGATGTTACTGTTATAGGTCCATAGTTCTTAATTTTTTCTTCTTTTCCCTTTTTAAGTACTGGTTGAACAATGATGAGACATTCTGTATGGAATAGTTAATTAAATATACCAATACTTTTAAGAGCACAATTTTGCAGGATTTCAGAATTTTTGGGGTTATACCATCCCAACCAGGTGCACTATTATTTTTTAACTTAATTATTTTGTAATATATTTTAGATTCATCCATTTCAAAGAGTCAAATAATATCTGTCACAGTGAGTTATTTTGTTTCTCTTGAATTACACTGCCATTTTTTCCTATGCTCATAAAATACTTATTAAACATGTTACAAATTTCATTTGTATTTACAATACCCTGATCATTATCATTTAAGTTAATATTTTTAATCCCTCCTTAATTGGCTTTACTTTCAAGTTGAACATTGTCCACATTGTTTTTGTAATGCTTTCCAAATTTGCTATTATTCTACTATTGTTTTGTTCTTCAAAAGTATTTAGTGCTGTTTGTATTGCTTTTTATATTTATTATATTGGGACCTATAGATGTCTAAATTTCTCATTTTAAAAAATTCATAAATATCTTTCATTTTATCATGAATGACTGTTAGTTCTGCAGAAGTTTTTTCTTCTATGATGATGTTTGTTTCACGTCTTTTATGTAAAGGACAAGCTATATGAAAATTACTGTTAAATATATTAAAGAATGATCTCCAGTTTTCATTAAATGTTGTCAATTACACTTTCTGTCCACTTTTCCTGTGCTAATCTTTCCCTTAGCTTACATAAATTTGAGGCTCTTGTATCTCTAACGCGCACACGCACGTGCACACACACACATACACACACACTGTTGTTCCAGAAATTAAACAAAACAGTTGTGCATATCAATAATTTATGCTGTGTGATCTGAAATATGAAAACTGATATTTATAGTAGTAATTTATATTTGTCTATATTTATTATTAAGCAATCTATTGCTCTGCATGACTGTTTAGTAATGTGAGTTGGTCTTAATACTATGTCTTTAAGATCAAATCTATATAACATCTATAAATTCTTTGTTAGCACTTTCTACATTAAGATCACCCATTATAATTATTTGACAATTATCTTTAAGAGCTACCTTTAAGAACTTTTCTATGTGCATATTTATTTTTTTTCCCCCAGATGCTCTTTGACATCTCAGGTCATCTGCATCCCATTCAAATAAGGGCGTGAAACAGCCGACAAATTTTGCTCAGAGGCCTCTTTTTTCAGGCTTGAGGTTCTTTATCATGCCATAACTGTATGACACAGGACCCATGGCTTTACTTCCCTTACGAAGGAAGCCATACTTAGGATTTTTACGCCCAAATAAACCAATCAGTCCTCACCGAGATCGAACCCGCGATCTTAGGAGTCAAGTATGGATACCACTACACCACCAGGACTGGCACATTTTACTGTCATCAATGTAAAGTTGTGAACCTGTTATTTCAAAAGACATTTCTTTACAGTATTTCTACATTTTTATCTAATTGCATTTTTTCTCTCCTTTTTTTTAAATGGTATTTAATGCCCATTTTTACTATTGAGGCACCATAGGCAGTGGACACTGATGATACATGAGATGAAATGATAGATTGGGAAAGAATATTTTTAAGAAAGGAAAAGTCCCATGCCTAAGTTTAGGGTACCTCCCCAGAATTTACCATTTATGAGGACTGAGGAAAACCTGAAAAAAAAAAAAAAAAACTCAGTCAGGGAGAATGGTCCTGGCAGGATTCGAACCCCAGATCTCCTGTTCATGAGTTTGTGCTTTAATGACCTTCGCCAGTTTTTGGTGTACTTGACTACTCCACCACTTCTGTGCTCTTTTCTGCAAAACAAGTCAATCTGTTTATAATTTAAAAACGGGGTAAATTTTCACTGATCCTTATTTAGACTATGTTCAGTAATATAGCTATATGAGGATTTACATCTGATAAAACTGTTTCTAACAAGTTCACCTTAGTAGACGTGCACTGCATATGTTGATGCAACACTTTAAGTGAAATGTTCAGATGAACTGTTTTTTCTGCATCTGATTTTGTGCTTTGATCTTTTACTAGTCAATCAGGTTGCTTATCTGAATTTTCACCTATAACATTTATACTTGTCTGCTATTGGACAGTTTATTGAAATTACTTTGTATTTTTTTTTTTTAACTAATGCTAAATAACCTTCACCTCTGGAGTTCAGATGCAGACTATGTTTTGTGTGATAATCCTTCTGTAGGTTACCAACATCCACGGGGGATACATTTGCATACCCAGAACATAAAGCTTCTGTTTTGTATTAGTTTTTCTTACACCTATGTTTATACATGAGGTATATGCTAAATCATGACAACATGGGATATTTACAACAATAAGATTTGAGTTTCTTCTTCTTTCCAACACTTTATCGATTTCACTTATAGAAATTTCAGTTTCATTGCAACATACATCGTTAACACCTGCCACTATTATTTTCATATCAAGTGCATCATTTTCTAACACAGAGTGAATATTTGAAATTACTACACAATATTTAGCACTGGGTTTCACATAGCCCAACACCTGAAAATTATAATTTCATTCAACTTAGGAGCAAGAACTCTGGCATGACTGTTGCCATAAATTGTAGCTTTGGGCTTCTGCCAAGATAAACATATTAGTGCTTCACCACTTTTTACATTGTTACCTACTTGATCATTTGCTTTCTTTTGTCTTAGCCAGGATTATCTATGTCTTCTACATTTAGGGGCGTACTGCATAGGGCTTTCTTGACTATACAATTACTTCTTCTTTCCACTGTTCATCTCTACATGACTTGTTCTTTATTTTTCTCTGCTTCTCTCAAGGCTGACTTGGATTTTCATTCACCCATTCTCAAAGTAACTGAAATTCATTTTTTAGTTTTTTGTTTTCACAATTTCAATAATTTTTTGTGGCGAAATAACACTGTAAAATATAACTAGTTCAATGGTGAAAATTAGTATATTAATGAAAATCTTTGTATCAGGGGATTTAAAATATTGGCCTGGAATAGAACCTGGCTTAAAACCAAGCCATATTGTAATATTTGTGAACTTAGTGCTTTAACATTAGTATTAAAGATTAAGTTGAGTCTGTTCAGATGCTCAGTGTATATGTCAAAATATTCAATGCTGAGTCATCCATTTCCATTGTTTCTAAGAGTTTGGAGTTTCTTGTAGAGTAAAAATGCTTTCACAGTTTCCCTGCACTTAGCCAGAAATCTTCAAAGTAGAGGAGAATATCAGAAAAGTCTGCAGACAGCTCCTGGAGAAATTCCATTAGTTTCTTATAGCTCTGAGCATGGTTACCACCTTTAATAATCATATTAACAATTCTAGTAACATCTTTCATAGCCTCATTCATCTTTACAAATTTTCTGTAGAGAATCTGTTGATGAATAACACAGTATAACACAGGCACTTTCATGCAATTTTTCCTCAACAACTCCACTAAGTCTTAGTTTTTTTTTCAATCACACATATCACACAACCAAGTCACTAAGCAAGAGCATCTGAAAAATTAACCCCCCTTATCTAACACCGATGTTTGGACATTGTACATTCCACAGTTTTTTCACTAGCAGGGAGTGGCACTACATTAAGAGGTTTTTCTTTGATGAAAAATTGGGTGATCAACTGTTCTTATAAAATTAACAGCTGACATGCGTCAGTAATGTCTGTATTCTCACCCAAAGTGATAGAAAAATATTAACTTTTTGTCATTTTTTTTTAGTGGAGTGTCAAGTTGAATGCCTATTTCCAAAATTCTTCTTGAAGCAGTCTGGTGGGACAAAGACATGTTTCAAAAAGCTTAACCCATTTGTTACTGCAAAAAAAAATTGTCATTTTAGATGCACATTGCTTAATCATCTCACTGGATCTAAATGGTATTTGAGGCTCAGCCATAGTTGTGCACATCTAATCTGATGCCTGCAGACTGAACTTCTACATGTGTTTTTGAAAAAAGTATAATTTTCTCTCTGCACTTTATGTTTAAGTTCACTGACCAAAATCAAGCATTCCTAACTTTAACACTTGCTAATTTCATTTCATGTGCTTTTTCGTAATGATGGCAAATATTCTACTTCATTATTGACACTACTTGCAAACATACCAGACACTATGGTTTCCCTCCAGAATCCATCAACAAAAACATTTTTTTCCCTTTTTTATTGGATTTTCTGTTTTTTTTTTTTTTTTTTTTTTTTTTTTTTTTTTTTTTTTTTTGCTGATAATTAGTGTAGAACATGCCAACTGTCATACATTTTATGTTTACACATAATCTGCTAGCCCACGACTGACACATGCCAGAGAAAACTGAAGAAACAAGAAAGAAGTTGGAAATAGCTATAAACTGTAGTCCTTTATGAATTACAAGCTTTTCCCTTCTGAAGACATTTACCATGGTACTAAACAAACTTGCACTCGGGTCATTTTGCTTTTCACAGAGTGCAAAGCCCTGTAGTTTTCTTGGAATTTAAAACAACACAAATACAAGGAGCAAAGGGAGGGATTTGACTTAAGTCCAGCCTTTCTACATCTCATTCACTTCATCAATATAGTTCAAATTAATTTGATTAAAAACTTATTTTTTTCAAGCTTTGAAGTAACATATTGAATTTCTCCCCTTGAGGGGCAGAGAAAAGAGTCCTGAGAGCCAAATTTGACCTAGGTGTCACCTGTTGGACCACAGTGTATTAAACAATTGAATGGAATAGTTTTAAAAATGCATAAGAATATATAAATTATTAATCCAATACTGTCATCACATACACTCTAGTACTTCACTTATTTTTAAAACATGGTGGGACTGGTTTTGAAGAGAATTCTCTCCATCCTTGACCAACTTGATGATTGGTTGGAGAAACCATTTTCTAAGAGGACTTGCAACTCCATCCTAGCGGTACTTTTATGAACTGGATATTTGTTTTGCATTCCCTAGGAATGTCAAAACTCATAAGATGATCTTTATGTTTATAAATATAAATCCTCTCCCATATATCTAACTCTGTATGTCCATGTGCTTCTTTAAGCAACTTTATTTCCATTTTTATATCATGATTATCTATCCAAAAATGGTGAGCTGCTGCAGCCTTATCTATTTGTTTGTACTTAACATTTCTGAGATGTTCCTTTAAACATGTTTCCAAGTTCGTTTTAGTTCTTCCAATGTGTATCTTATAACATTCTTTGCATGATATTTTATAGATGCCAAACTTTTTTCCTTTTGAGATGTTATTAAAAGTGTTGTACTCTTGAACATTTTTTAGAGTGTATCTGCCAATATGATGTTAAAATCCTTAAAATTTTTTTAAAATTTATTCATAGTTACTGGATGATAGGTAAATTTTTTAAAAACCGGTCTATCTTTTTCGGTCCATAATATGGTGGTGGTGTTCTTAATCAAAATTTTCTTTAGGAGTTTTTTATTTGCTACATTTTATTAAAACCATTTATTTCAGCAATCTCCTGAATTCTGTCATATTCCAATTTTACTCCTGCTTACTAATTGGTAAATTCACCAGCCTTTATGTTAAGCTATTAAGAATTGCATGTTTGTGAGCAATAGGGTTAAAACCATTAGATTTTATTAGTTGCCCATGTGAGTATTCTTACTATATATTCCAAATTCTAAATTCTCATGATTCTTTTTAATTTTCACATTCAAAAATGGCAACGTTCCTTCTATTTCTGTTTCAAGTGTAAAGGACATATTTCCGTCATGCATATTTAAGAGCTTCAATGCATCTTCAACCAATTTCTTATTTACTATTACGATGTTGTCAATGTATCTATACCAGCATTTAAAATAATGTGGAAAGGCGGAAACTATATGAATTTCGAATTTACTCATAAATAAATCTGCCAAAAGGGGGGACATGGGATTCTCCATTGTCAGTCCTATTTGCTGTTTATAGAATTCACCTGTAAAACTAAAATAAGACTGGTCAATACAAATATTATAGTAAGGTGGATGTATTCCTTCCTAGTGTTTTTATAACTCTTATTTTCTTTAACCACTCTTTCAACAACAATAACAAGGATATATTCAAATGATAAAAATTTATAAGAGATAAATGAATGAATGTTTATATATTACAGGTCAATTGTGTGTTGCAATACTTGTGTTATAATATTAGTACATACTTTTATCTTATTGTTATACTTTTATTATTACTATTGTTTTAGTTTTATAATATATTAATACTTGGCATTTGTATCATATTTATTGTATTTGATTAATTTTTTTCTGTTGCATTATAAATTTTCTCATACTTCATGACTAAATACTTGTGCAGAGTAATAATATTTTGCATCATTATCATCCCTGTTACTACCACTTTTTCATTAAAAGTGTCCTCATTAACAATAAGAGTCCAAATCTTATTTATAACAACTTCTTCTCCTAAAGGTTTTCTCTTTTTGTTCGAAAATAGCATGTGCCTTTCTTATAGATGCATCTTCTTATGTACCCAAGAAATTAACCAATAGAAATTAACAGGTAGTTACTGTCTGTTATATTGTATAAGACAACCTTACTATACACATGACAAAAACTGCAAATGCACATGTGTGCCCTATTCCAGTAGACAACTCAGTACCCTCTTCTGCTTTCTCCTTACCTTTCTCCCCTGTTCACACATCTGCACCATAGCAGCTAAAATGTTACAAGAGGTCTTTGTTTATGACTCTTAACACAACTCAAATAGTTTCAATTTATTCTCCGGAACAATTACCATGCTCCTCCCTTCTAAGCTGTTAATAAATTTGTTGAACACTGTTTAACACCCAGGAGGAATCTCAGGTGGTGGATGCTGCTGATACATGAAATGAAATGATACATTGGAAAGAGATTTTTTTTACGGAAGAAGCATTCAAGGCCTAAGTTTAGGGTACCTCCCCGGCATTTGCCATTTATGAGGACTGAGGAAAACATGGAAAAATCCTCAGTCAAGCAGAATGATCCTCACAGGAATTGAACCAGGACTCCCACCAATGAGTTTGTGCCTTATTGACTACAAGCATCCATGCCAGTGCTGCTGATTAACAAAATGTTGTTCACTGAACACACTTGGTGTTATCCATATATAATTTTCAAAATTGATTACACTTTGAATTTTACTATATTCTGTAAACCTTGTCACACCTCTAAGATAAAAGTTAAACACACACACCAATCTTTGCATGCAGGTTGGTGCATTTAAAGGATTTTTTTTAATTAAGTGGTATTATTAAATAATAAGATTATGAGGGTGCAGACTTATATATCATCTTACCTTTACACGGGAATCAATCGCAGCATATGTCTGCAGCAGATATGTATTTTCTTGACCCAGGGTATTATAAACACTTATGTCACCTTCCAGCTTTGATGCAGTATGACAGAATTTTAAAATAGGGACTTTAGCAGTGGTAATAGAAACTAAGTTTTCAAAAGTTTCACAGTCCTTCAATTTCTCTTGTAAATCTTCAATGAGCTTTATGAAATTATATTCCTGAAATAAAACATATTTTTAAAATAAACATAAAGCACTAAGCTATAAGGCTAATTATTTTATTTATGAAATCTGTATATTGCCTGTTCTCAACCCGGTGACTTTTAATGTTTAGCAAATCATCTACTAAAATTCCTGAGGGCAATAAGAAATATATTTTTAAGACTTAGATTCTTATTATAAACACTTAGAGTACTAGAGAATGCTATGTTAGTTTGCTTTTATGTTGCTAAAATAAAATACACAAATTAAGAATTAGGAGAACCTTCAATGCATGACAAGAAAACAAACATTTTTTATTTCAAAAAGAGATATGAACACTTATTAAATGAGATGAAAGAATGGACATAAACTATCTGGCACTACCAGATCCCAACATCTTTAGCGGCTGGTATACAAGTACTCTAACAGGAAATTCCTGTAATAAATGTCACAGGGTGGTTAGTAATAATCTAAAATGTTATAATTGTGGTTGTATATTCAATTTTTGTTCCAGGAATATAGGTCCTGCATTAATTAAAAATGGTGCAAAAAGTTTGCAGAAATGTGTAGAATGCTACTATAGAAGCTGCATGATAGAGAATGCCAAAACAAAGTCAGAGTTAATAAATAAACTTTTACATGAGATAGAACAGCTATAAACTCTTTAGAAAGATTTCTCATTGAGCGATAAGACCTTCCTAAAAATGTTTTTCTTGGAACAAAGTCCATGTTTTTCTTGGAACAAAGTCCAATGATAAATAATTCATTCAGTGTCTTAAGGGAAGGTGAAGATATTAAAAAAAATGTGAACATCACTGATAATAGGAATAAGGCTAGGTTATATGCAAAGAGTAATGGCAGGGGCTTTCAAGGAAAAATAGATACAGATAAGAATTAGTTTAGTAGTTTTGTTTACATTTACCATGAAGCACCTACCTCAGAAATTCCGAAACAATGTAAATGTGCAGTATTCAAGTTTTGATAAAAAGATTGTGTGGTGATTCTTGCCAGCGCAGTGTCACAATTTATTTTAAAAAAATATTCTCCTGAAATGACATAGCAAGAGATGAAGTCCAAAATTGTTTTAACCCTTAAAGTCTACCTTAGCTGATTTGACTCATCCTAATATGGTTATTGTAAATGTTCCAATTTGATATGACCTGCTGAGTATTATTAGTTAACTTGGAGGTTAGTAAAATTAATTTAAGTACACAAATTGTGCCAAAACTTTAGAAATGTCAAATTCATTGATGCTGCAGCCTTTCATAGAAACTATTATACAAGACATGGAATGACATCAACAATCAAGACAAAAAACAATTAGCTAGTGTAATTCACCAAAACATTCAGGAGAGTGATAACTAATTGTGTAATGCATACCCCTTTCCTTTGAATTGAACAGTACAAAAAACTGATTTTGTGTAAGAGATGAGCTAGTTATTCATGTTGCTATTCTGGTAATATTAATGTCTTAGAAGCAGTTACTGTAGGGTACAATATTAGGAAGATGTAGTGGTAATGTTTATGCTAGTGCTGAAAATGGTTGTAAAAATATATTACAAATGGGTAATTTTAATTTGACAGAGATGGTAGTACTAAACTTTCATATAGCATTTCAATAATTCATTAGGGTATGCAATATCTATCCAATAAACTTGATCTCTCAAATGCTTTTATTGATAAAACCAAGTTTCATATTCTTATATCTTTTTTTGAATAGTGTTTAATGCCTGTTTTTATTGCTGAGGCATCACAGGCAGTGAACACAGACAATTCATTTAATGAAATAATAAATTCCGAAATTAATACTTTTTTTAAGGAAGGAAATGTTCCCGGTCTAAGTTTGAGGTACCTCCCTGGTATCTGCCATTTATGAGAAATGAGGAAATCTTCAATTAGGAAAGATGGTCCAGACAGAAATCAAACCCCAAACCACCGACTCATATGTTTGAGTCGTAACAACCTCTGCCACCCATAGTGATGTTGTATATCTGGACATAATCTCAGATTTGACCAAATAAATTTGTTTAAAGTTGATGGTTTTAACCTTGCAAGTAGCTATTGTCAAAACCAGTCTAAATAGGGTGGTACTGATATATGTATAACCCATAAATTAGCTATTACTTCGTCATGGGTATAAATAAAGGCAGTGTTGAGAAAACATTTGAAGTGAATGCCATTAAACCAAAAGTAAATAAGCCATCAATATTAATATATGCATTGCATATATCCTCTTCAGAATCTGCTGATGGCTTTACTTTACATTTAGATCTAGTACTACATAAATATGCAACTTCTACCACAAAATTAATTTTGTCCGAGGATTTTTATATTAATACTGACTTAATTGTATAGTTTTTAAGATACTTGCACCCACTAAAGTAACTGAGCTTAGCTCCAGCATAATTCATCATGAATACATACTCTAATGACCACACAACTACACAACTAGAAGTCAAGATGACCTTACAATCCTCAGACATAAATTGCAACATGTGAGAAGATGCCTAGCTATGCAGATTTAAAATGGTATAATAAAATTTCTGATAACATTAAAAATTGCAATGTAAACAATAAATTAAAGAAGTGCTTGTTTCAATTCCTTATAGACAAAGCATACTATGATATTGAAAAATATGTAAATTATAGTTAACTATCATGTTACACACTATTAAGTACAAGACGGACCAAGTGTAAATTAAAAGAAGTTAGGAACAGTAAAGTTGTTAAATATCAAATGAGTCAGTATTAGGTGACTCTAAAACTTCACTAACTGATTAATTCCTCAGAACATGTTTCAAGAGCATTCGCTCTCATCTTCAGCTGGGTACTGAGTAATGCTGGCAGGTGACGTAGTGACCTCCTGTGGATCCATTAGATAACACAACAGCAAGCCCATTGGTGGATTATAACTCTATGTTTATTTTTTAAAATATAAATCTTTTCCCAAATTGCAAATTCCTTGGGATTGGTGGTAGCTTTTAACAGTTTGGCTTCTCCTGGTATGTTGTGATCGTAATTCCAAAAATGACCTGCAACTGCCGATTTATCCACTTGTTTATATCTTACATTTCTGAATATTATTAACAGCATTGCTCATAGATTGGTAAACATCCACTCTACAAAGAAGAATATTCAGCAGAATATCACTATATCACCAAAATGGCCCTCAATAATGGATTCAGCAGCTTTTTAGTTGATAAGATCAGACATTTTAAAAGACAGAAAGATATTAAAAACACAACTCTCTCCACGATAAAAAAGGACGTGGTTTTTAAAAAATTCACATATCATCCATGGGCAAACAGGATATTCATGAAGATTTTTAAAAATTATTATATTGGTTTGGCAGCACAAAATAAATTTAGTATTGGAAAGCTTCTGAACAGCCCTATAAAAGATGTTATTCCACCCAGCAAAAAGGCAGGAGTGTATCGGATAGATTGTTTAGAGTGTGATCAGATATATATAGGCAAAACAATATGAAATTTGGAGACAAGGAACAAAGAACACCTTAGAAATGTAAGATATAAACAAGTGGATAAATTGGTGGTTGCAGATCATTTTTGGACTTACAATCACGACATTGCAGGAGAAGCCAAACTGCTAAAAGCTGCCACCAATCCCAAGGAATTGACGATTTGGGAAAAGATTTACATTTTAAAAAATAATCATAGAGTTATGAACTTGGACATTCCACCAATGGATTTCCTGTTCCATTATTTAATGGAACCACCAGAGGTCACTACGTTACCTGCCAGCATTTGTCGGTACCAGCTGAAGATGAGAGCGAGTGCTCTTGAAACATATTCTGCAGAATTAGTCAGTTAGTGAAGTTTTAGTGTCACCTAATACTGACTCCTTTGTATAAGACCAAGTGTATTTGTCTACATGTGGGAAATTTGGATAGTTTATAAGTTGATATTATTGTATAATTTAGTTGAACTACAAACACTTAATGCTTCATTTACTTGTCATAATATACAGAACTGGTTTTGAGAACATTTCGTTCTCATCATCAGCCAGGCTAAAATTAAACTATCAGATAATTCGTTAAGCTGTTGGAATGTGCATTTTGCTCTGGTGGTGGTGTGATAAACTTGTAATTTATGTTTTCATCCCTGGCAGTGTCGAAGTTCATTATACTGTCTTTGTAGATGTACATTTTCTCCCAAATTGCTAGTTCTGTAGGTCCTTGTACTGATTTTAATAATTTTGTTTCATTCACTATGTCCTGGTTTTCTGTTTTAAGCCAATCATGCAGATAAATTAGGAGATAAATACATGATTGGCTTAAAACAAGTGGAATTATGGATGCACACATAAAGGAATACATCAAACTCACAGAAATTTGCATAAACCAAGCCTATTTTTCTTTCAAAGGGAAATTTTATAAACAACAAGCAGAACTTACAATGGGCAGCCCCTTATCTCCATTTTTAGCTAACCTCTTCATGAGCAGATTTGAAACACACATCAACTCAGCTTTTCCATACTTATTTAAGGTATGGTACAGATATGTCGACGATATATTTGTCATAGTTAACAAAAAACTCATTGATGATGCCTTAAAACTTTTGAATATACAAGATAGAAACATATCATTTAAATAGGAAACAGAAACAGATAACATGTTGCCATTCTTGGATATTAAAATAATGAAACATCAAGGAAATCTCAAGTTTGGAATATACAGAAAGAATACACACACAGATAATTACATCAAAGCTGACAGTTTTAACCCCACAGTGCACAAACCTGCAGTTATCAACAGTTCAACACACTGGCTAGTTAACCTACAAATTAGCAAAGAAGAATATTTTAATGAATTCAAACAAATAGAAGAGACAGCAGTTAAAAATGGTTTTAAAAAGAACTAGTACACAAAAAGGTGCAGAAATTCAAGAGACAAAAACATATCAAAGAAACCACAACACTTTCAGCAAGAAAAGATAAGCTAATTTTTAAAAAGTTCCCATATCATCCATGGACTACAAAAAAATTTCAGAATATTCCTAAAGATTATAATATCAGGTTGGCATCTTGTACTAGATTTAATACACAAACTTACTGATAGATAATGTTAATGACAGTATAAACAAAGAGAAACTTAGGCACATGGTTAAAGGAACATTTCAGGAACATAAAGTACAAGCAAATAGAGTAATCAGCAATAGCATATCATTTTTGGACAGAAAACCATGACATAGTGAATAAAACAATATTAAAATCAGTACAAGGACCTACAGAACTAGCAATTTGGGAGAAAATCTACATCTACAAATACAAAGACATCCAATGAACTTGGACACTGCCGGGGATGAAAACATAAAACACAAGTTTATCACACTGCCACCAGAGCAGAATACACATTCCCACAGCTCAACGAATGATCCGACAGTTGAACTTTAGCCTGGCTGAAGATGGCAACGAAATGTTCTCGAAACCGGTTTCATACATTTATAAAAAGTAAGTGAAGCTTTAAGAGTGTGTAGTTCAACTGAATCATACAATGATATCATTTAATAGGGCTTATTGTTGATAAGAAACAATAACTAGTCAGGATTTGAATTTCATGGGATGAAAATCATGTGACATGATCTGTACAACATGAGTGGTAGTAAAGATTGCATAAGCTAAGACAAGTGCTTAAATCTACCAAAATAATTTTTTAAGAAAAGACCCGATGTGCTAATAAAGTAAATTAACAGTCTTCTGATGTACAAGTTTATGATTCATGTGCCATAAAATGTTTTATCAATTTCTTATAGGTTAAGTGAAATATTATGTGAAGTCAATGTTTCTTGTGACAGTAAACATAAATCAATCAATGCAGTGCAGACCAAAATGTGAAAATCTCACCTCGTTTTTGAGTAGTTCTATGAATGTGTAAGGTGTTCATAATATTGAGAATATAAATAAGAGTTTATCATCAATAGGAGGATTCCCTGTCAATTAAAAAAAAATGCAACACAATTAATACCCCTTGATTGCAGAAAATGACACATATTTAAGAAAAGAAAAAAATCATGAAGATAATGCATCGTCACCCATGGAAAAATCAGACAATGATGTATATTAATTGAATTATTTCACACAATAGATGACAAGACAATGTGGGGATTTTAAAAAAGTTCATAAAATAAAATTTAAGATTTTGGAACATTTGATAATATATGAGTGGGGAAAAAGAAAAAAAATCTGGCTAAGAAAGCTGAAATTTATTCTTTCCTTAACTTTCAGAACCGTTACCAGTGACAAAGGTACTGGAAAAAAGGCTTCCCCACATTTATACAAATGTTGGTACTGTTATGTTGTTGATGTCTTGCAATAGTAGATGAAAAATGAAAAGATGATGCAATAAAACTACTAAACCTACAAGACAGCAACATAAAATTCATAACAGAAATGGGAACAAGGTTTTTCTTTTCCTGGATATAAAAATTATAAAAAATGATAAATACTGGAATTTAGCATATTCAGGAAGGATACCCACATGGATAATTAAATAAAAGGCAACAGCCACAATCCAAAACAACATAAACTTGCTATAATCAGCCTCAGATTCAGATTAACAAACCTACCAATAAGTGAGACAGAATACAAATTCAAGTACCAAAAAATCATGGATATAGCACAGAAAAATTGCTACAGAACAAATCTGGTCAAGAAAAAGATAAAAAAAAATCAAAAAACAAAAACAAAAATAAAAGAAATCGCTATACTAAAAGGTTACAAAGGAGAGCAGATATAAAAGAAATTTATATTACATCCATGGGCACACCAAAAATTTTAAAAGATTTTTAAAGATGCCAACATTATTTTGGATCCAGTGAATAAATAAATGTAGTTTGAAAAATCTCCTAAAAACCAACACAAAGGACAAAATCCTACCAGGAAAACAATCAGGCATTACAAAATCAGTTGCAAAGACTGCAGTAATAAATATATAGGTAAAACAAAAAGGAACATTACTGTACGGTTTAAGGAACATATGAGAAATGCAAAATATAAACATAACATACAGAATAATCAGCAATAGCATACCATTTCTGGTTAAAAAAAAAAAAAAAAAAAACACGAGTTCCAAAATGAACCAGAACTCTTAAAAGCTCTTCAAAAACCCACAGAATTATCAGTGTGGGAAAATATATTCTTGAACGAAAACAAAGAAAATTTACTTAAATGTAAATTGGAACTTGCACAGTGAAGCCAATCATATTAATTGATATCATTGTATGATTCAGTTGAACTACACACTCTTAAAGCTTCACTTACTTTTCATAAATGTTCTCGAAACCGGTTCCATACATTTATGAAAAGTAAGTGAAGCTTTAAGAGTGTGTAGTTCAACTGAATCATACAATGACATCAATTAAAGAAAATTTAATTAATTTTGGTCTTCCAAACAACAATAATCTCATCAAAAAGTTTATAAAATCCAAAGAGGGACATCTTGATACCAAGCTAGAAAACTGACAGTGGAACCGCGCTGATGAAGGAAATTTTCCTTTGAAACATGTCCAAGTAAATGGAACAAAACTAGTGAAATTTGAGTGATTTCCTCGTAAATAATTTGTTATATGACACACATGTTAGTTTATTGGATTCGTATAGAATTAGTAAAATATGTAAACAAAAGTGGGGATATGAAGGTAAACTGTTTTTCCATTTTGTGAGATTTGACATGGAATGACTTTATATCAATGCTCATTAGATGGTGATGTTGCCTGTTACAACTAATGTTGAAAGGGGCTACCATTAACTTCATTACACATATGGTAGCAACACAAAGGAGAAACTCACGTGTGGTGAAAACTGTGCATTTCCCTAGGTAGTTGAGGCATCTGTAATAATTCTTATAACAAGAGCCATCTCAGGCTTCATGATACTGGATTCTGAGCATGTAGGTTCATAATAAATTATTGCACAATGCCAATCAGTTTATATGCAGGTTGATTTAGCCTAAATAACTAGTTTATGTCCCATAGTTATTTGACAAAACATTTATTTTGATTTAAATGTAAATTGGAACTTAACACAGTGAAGCCAATCATATTAATGGATATCATTGTATGATTCAGTTGAACTACACACTCTTAAAGCTTCACTTACTTTTCATAAATGTATGGAACCGGTTTCGAGAACATTTTGTTCCCATTTTCAGCCATGCTAAGGTTCAACTGTCGGATCATTCGTTGAGCTGTGGGAATGTATATTCTGCTCTGGTGGCGGTGTGATAAACTTGTAGTTTATGTTTTCATCCCTGACAATGTCGAAGTTCATTATGCTGTTTTTGTATTTGTAGATGTAGATTTTCTCCCAGGTTGCTAATTCCGTAGGTTCTTGTTATGATTTTAATAATTTTGTTTTATTTATTATGTCGTGATTTTGTGTCCAAAAATGATATGCTACTGCTGATTTCTCTATTTGCTTGTACTTTATGTTCCTGAAATGTTCCTTTAACCGTGTGCCAATGTTTCTCTTTGTTTTCCCTATGTAGATTTTTTCACATTCTGCACAGTTTATTTTGTAAATACCTGATTTTTCTTCTTGTGGAATACTGTCATTAACATTATATCAGCAAATTTTGAACATTAAATCTATTAATCGGTGCCAACCTGATATTAAAATCTTTAAGAATATTCTGAAATTTTTTTGTGGCCCATGGATGATATGTGAATTTTTTAAAAATAAGTTTATCTTTTTTTGCTGAAAGTGTTGTGGTTTCTTTGATATGTTTTTGTCTCTTGAATTTCTGCACCTTTTTATGTACTATTTCTTTTTTAAAACCATTTTTAACTGCTGTTTCTTCTATTTGTTTGTATTCTTTAAAATATTCTTCTTTGCTAATTTGTAGGTTAACTAGCCGGTGTGTTAAACTGTTAATTACTGCATGTTTGTGTGCTGTAGGGTTTAAACTGTCAGCTTTGATGTGATTATCTGCATGTGTATTCTTTCTGTATATTCCAAATTTAAGTTTTTCTTGGCATTTCATTATTTTAATGGCATTCCTGGATATTAAAATAATGAAATGCCAAGAAAAACTTAAATTTGGAATATACAGAAAGAATACACATGCAGATAATCACATCAAAGCTGACAGTTTAAACCCTACAGCACACAAACATGCAGTAATTAACAGTTTAACACACCGGCTAGTTAACCTACAAATTAGCAAAGAAGAATATTTTAAAGAATACAAACAAATAGAAGAAACAGCAGTTAAAAATGGTTTTAAAAAAGAAATAGTACATAAAAAGGTGCAGAAATTCAAGAGACAAAAACATATCAAAGAAACCACAACACTTTCAGCAAAAAAAGATAAACTTATTTTTAAAAAATTCACATATCATCCATGGGCCACAAAAAAATTTCAGAATATTCTTAAAGATTTTAATATCAGGTTGGCACCGATTAATAGATTTAATGTTCAAAATTTGCTGATAGATAATGTTAATGACAGTATTCCACAAGAAGAAAAATCAGGTATTTACAAAATAAACTGTGCAGAATGTGAAAAAATCTACATAGGGAAAACAAAGAGAAACATTGGCACACGGTTAAAGGAACATTTCAGGAACATAAAGTACAAGCAAATAGAGAAATCAGCAGTAGCATATCATTTTTGGACACAAAATCACGACATAATAAATAAAACAAAATTATTAAAATCATAACAAGAACCTACGGAATTAGCAACCTGGGAGAAAATCTACATCTACAAATACAAAAACAGCATAATGAACTTCGACATTGTCGGGGATGAAAACATAAACTACAAGTTTATCACACCGCCACCAGAGCAGAATATACATTCCCACAGCTCAACGAATGATCCGACAGTTGAACCTTAGCATGGCTGAAGATGGGAACAAAATGTTCTCGAAACCGGTTCCATACATTTATGAAAAGTAAGTGAAGCTTTAAGAGTGTGTAGTTCAACTGAATCATACAATGATATCCATTAATTTATTTTGATCTCTACCATTATCCCTAAAAGTTTTGTAGTCAAATTCCTTGACACTGTTTATATGTATAACTATATTACATTTTAATAATATATTAAAATTATGTAATATAGCTTTGACTCCAAAAAATAAATATAGTATTAGAAACTTATTGAAAAATGTAACTAAAGATGTACTGTTTTCCAGCAAAAGATCAGTTTAATAAATCAATTTACAGGGGAATGAGCAAATGTATATAGGTAGAAGATGAAACAGTTTAGGAAAAAGGACCAAAGGTTTTAGAAGCATTGAATAAAAACAGATAGATAAATCAGCTGTTGCGAAACATTTTGGACAATGCTCAGTTATAATCTCACTTTGCAGAACATATTTATAAAAGTTTTGGACAATGCTCAGTTATAATCTCACTCTGCAGGACTTGTTTATAAAACAGTTAGGAGCCAATATTTTGTCGCTAAATAATGTTTAGGTGAATTACTTTAAATGTTTTACCTAAATTTTCATCTATTTATTTTTTTTAATTTTAATGCTTTTATGAGGGCCAATACTTTTGTTTAAATCTGGCACAAAAAAGGCTCATTCACCAAATCAATTACTTGTGCTGCCACAAGAATTTCATCTTAGTTTACTGCAGGAATTTTATTCCATATTGAGTGGGATTAAATTTAACTGAAAATCATATTTATAGAGTCTAGCAATTTCAGGAATGCATATAAGATATTGTGGCAATCTTCTGTACAAGCGAAGATTTTCCAGTTGCCTTTAAATGAAGAACTGTGCCACGACAATTGTGGGTTTAATGCCAAAACTTGCTCAAGGATTATTTTTACTAATCAACCTCTCTCAAGTTGAAGCAACTTTCTCTCTGCAGAGGAGGCTCTGAGTTCGATCACCGTGTTTGAGAGAGAGTAGTTCGTGATTTTGGACTGCAAATGCATCCTTTCTCCTTGAGTGAATTGCCAGATTTTCTTCTATCTAGTTTGGTAACTGTACCCAGGAATGCTTCTCCTGCTTTCCAATACCAGGGTGGGTTAAGATGTTATTTGTGATTATTGCCAATGCTCTGGGCATATGGGAGCTAGGTGCTTGCACAGAATTTGCTAATCTCAAAATCGAACTGATTCACAGGCAACTAAGGTTGACATCTGCTGCTATAATAAATTGCGGAGTTAGTCTTATAAAGGGTGATTGTCAGAACATTGTGTGCCTTTGTGCTTTATTCACTGGATAAGCATTCTTGTCATGAATTTGTGGATTCTGGTAGTATGATTTTTGTTTTTAGTGCTGCTATATTTATGCATCTTTCTACACGCTTTCAGAAGATGGAGCGTTTCGTGCATGCTCTTGTTCTTTAGCAAATGTTGAAATGAGTAGTTTTCTTGGAGCCGCTGAAGTTCCCGTACAGATAGAACATTTCTCCTGAACAAGTAGAATTTGATGTCGCTTGGTCTATTTTCTAAAAAGAATAGACCTTAGATTTTGACAGGGCTACCTTAACCTTTGATTTTGCTCCGGAAGTTGTTTTCCCCCTTGATAAGAGTAATGTGTATATATTACTCCTGCCAGAATTATTGGATTAATTTCCGGTGTTGACAATAGTTGTGCCGAACTTGTCTGATTTGGACGTTTCTGTTGCTGATCCTTTGCATGTTTCAATTGGTGAATTCCCAGGTATTTTTACAGAAAGGTTCAGGTTACTAATTTAATTACATATCAGATTCAACTTTTCGATCACTATCCAGGTAAAATGTTTTCATATCGTATTAGTCCATCACAAGTGAGCATCTTGATGGCTAAAATATAACAGTTGTCTCAAGGCATTGTCAGACCTTCAATTTCGAATTAGGGTGTTCCATATATTCTAAGTCAGATGGTGATTTTAGACCAATGGATGGTGCATTTTCGCAGTTGTTAATACTATGCATTTTCGCAGTTGTTAATACTAGAGTATTTTACCACCTTGGATTTAAATAATATGTATTACTAGGTCCTGTTACGTGAGTCGTGTAAACACTTAACGGCATTCATTGCACTGTGGAAGCTGTGTGAATTTAATCGTGCAAAATTTATATTGCTACAGAATTTAAGATGCTTACACAATTATTGCAATTTATTCCCCTGATTATGGTGCATATTTTATACACTTTCAGGAAGATTTGAGATTGAGAAATGTAGATTAATGTTAAATTATCCAAAGCTATCTTTGTTACTTCCCACATAAAATTCTTGGATCATTTAATTACTCCCAATTGTCTGACTATTGATCCGAAGTGAACTGTTACTGTCCAGAAGTTTCCACATCCATGAAATGTTGTGTGTGTTGCTCGTTTATGTGCGTGGTCAATTATTTTAAGAAATTTATTCATTTTGCCCTTGGGTAGTCTTTTACAATACCTGCATAGAAAAAGTACCCCATTTGTGTTAGGTAATGCTCAGGATACTGTTTTTCAGTACCTTAAAGCCATTAAGTATCCCAAATTTTGGACATACCTGATTTTGACAGAGAATTTATATTACAAACAGATGCTTTTTTACAAAAGTTTCCCGAACATCGTAAGGTTCTTGCATATGCACAACACGTTTTGCTTCTTTTGGAATGTAAATATTGTATTTACGAATTTGGGCTATTGCCATTCTTTTGGCATGGATATGTTCAAATTTTATTTGGAACATTAACTATTTAACTTGGAATGCGATAATCAGGGGCTAACTTGGGCTTCAATTTTGCCTCAAAAGCCTGGTACATTAGTGAAGTGATCTGTTTGTCTTTCTGCATACTATTACAGTTCCTGTCCGCTCTTCAGAAAATTCCCCAACAAATCCCATACGTTTGCGCCTGAAAGCACGAAAATAATAGCTCGATTCGTGAGGAGCCTTCTCCTGTTTATCTCGTTCTTCCAAAAATGTTTGTTGCGATAGCCGACCACCAGGATAAGCGTTAAGTGTTTTCAGTTATTATGCGCGATTTATGGTTCGGAATTTTCGTTAGCGCTTGGGACTTCAAGAAGGCCGACATCACATGGAAGGCAAAGGGACAAGAAGACTTGAGCTCCATCCTGAAAAAAAAATTTTATTTTTCTTTCTTATTGGCAATAACCTTGTTTTGACTTTACAAATGTATTGTGAGTTCACCTTAACTTTGAAATCTATTTCGACCCTAAATTTACTGCACTTTGAAAATTTATATAAAATATATTATATTTTGTTAATGTGCCGGTATAAATGGAACAAGGATGGAACCTTGATTGTTTAAGAAAAAGGCATTAAATTAACTTGTTAACTTTAAAATTTAAGTTCAGTATATTTTCATTCTTAGATTACAATAATCATGATATTGGACACATCCAAATGAATACAATTATAAATAACATGGATATATAATTATTTGTAAACTCTCATTCAACCATTTGGATGTTGCAAATATTAAAATTTACATATATATTATAAAACAATAATATAAAATAAATGGCATAAAATTATCTGGTTTCCCACATTTTACCCCTTTGAATTTATCATATTCCAGTTTCTGTGGAAGTGCATTATGACATAGTTAATAAAACTGACATATTTTCTTTCATGCTAGCCTCATTTTTTCCCACATGCTTGTAAAGCGATTTTAGTCATCCCTGTTATAGATTTATTTGCTTGTTGCTTTATCATTTATTGACTTATTGTTAGGGACCCTTGTATCATATAGCATTTGGATGTTTCATTACAAACCTTGTCAACCAATCAACAAGTTATCATAATAGCATTTTAAGGATGCAATCTCTGAACGCACATTCAATGATTCCTGCCCCCTGTTTGTTTGTTTGTTTTTTTTTTTTTTGTTTTTTTTTTTTTTTAAAGCAAAGTCAATTTTGGTAAAAGTTTCACGATAAAAAAAATACTGTTACCAGTTTTGGTGCTATGGATAAGCTGTCAAATAAATAAAACCATGCATAGCAGCATTTCCTAATTTTTTACAGATCTTTACTGTCATAGGAAGTGATAAAATACTTAGAGGTATGTTTAACATAAAACTGTTATTTAATTTTCTAAAATTTAAAACATCATCCAAAAAATAAACAAAATATATTGTGAGCAAAGTGATCATGTGCAACCACTTGTGCAACATTTTGTCTAGTAGCCACTTGTGGGTTAAGGTTCCATTGATAGGAATTTTCCCAGCAAGGAATGTGCATTTTGTTTTATACATATTGTCTGTGTGTTCAGAAACTATATTGGTTTTTCCACTGTTAGAAACTGTAAATTTTTCTTCTTCTCCCATACCACAAAGGTACATTTCTATGATCATATCCTGGGAGATTTCTCATCTGGCATCAAAGGGAGGATGTTGAAGTCAGGTTATTAAATCATATTTCTTGAGACAAGATGCAGACTGAACACTACCCATGGCCTCAAATATATTATAAAGATCATGGATTTTTGTATAGCCTACAACTTTTACACCCAGAAATCTTTCTTTGAGCTTGATGAAGTAAGTTAATACATAGGAATACTAAATAAATCACATTCTGCAATAGTGAGTCACAGTTTACTTTGCAATTAAATACAGAAAAAGCATGCCACTAGTAATAACTAAACTGACCTCACCTCATCCACTATCAGATCCACAATGACAGCCAGAAGCTAGTATGTCCATGTTCCAGTCAATAGCAGGAAATATGTGTGCACAAGCTCAGTGGAAAAGCACTAAGTTGGTTCATAGTTCATAAGATTGCTCTATATGGCCACATGTTCAATAGATTTTCAAAAAGAAGCACCCTTCGAAACATATAGATGAATACCCATCTCATTATTCTCTTTTGTTTTATATACACTATGATACCCCTTGAATGCATATATGTAACAACAGAAATTATCTATATACATGTTAACATACAGTTGTACCATGGCTGTACTGAATATACATGTGCATGTAGCCAACTCTTATTATTGTTTCAGTTTAGTTCATTGCACTCAATTTATATGCCTATGAATGTATTTCAATATCAACTATTTCTGTTATTTTAAGAGTTTATGGCACCATGCAGTTGTACTTCTTAACATTTGTATTTACTAAACTTGACCATTATGGATTCAGACTGAATTCTATATTGTACATACCTTTCCTGTTTTACTTTTCTGGAATGTGAGACAAATATCTACATCAGAGTTCTTCATGCCAAACCCATTGCATGATGAACCAAAAAGTTTCAATCTAGCTTCAGGATAAAACTGCATAATGTACTCCTCCATCTGTTCCACTATTCCTTCTCGAACTTGCATATCCTCATCAGCAGGTGCCCAATTACCTGTTGAACATTTATGCATACAACATATTATGAAAGAATTATTACACAATTGCTAAACCAGAATACAAAGTTGTGTAATCTCACACTCCCCAAGAGTCAGTCCTGGTGGTGTAGTGGTTACCATACTTACCTCCTACACCCAAAACGCAGGTTCGAACCCAGCCAGGATCGATGGGTTTTTTCAGGCATAAAAATCCTTAGTATGGCTTCCTTCAGAAGGGAAGTAAAGCCATGGGTCCCATGTCGTACATTTACGGCACGAAAAAGAACCTCAAGCCTGAAAGAAGAGGCCTCTGAGCAAAATTTGTCGGCTGTTTCACGCCGAGTTGAATGGGACGCTGATGATGTTAAAGAGTGTCCATACATAAATCAATCAAAAAAAAAAAAAAAATGCTGCCCAAGCATAAATTATGTTTACTGAGCTTTCCCATACAATGGTTCCAAGTACAATTTAATGTATTTGTAATGCAACTGTAAATATTATGTGATACTTTCAACAGGAGCAACACACAATTTTAACATTCAATGCAAAAACTGAAAACAGCATTGCATTCATATCAGTTGTATTAAAGCAGGAATGCATGGTTAAAAACAAAATAATTTTCAAATATGCTTGTTAGTAACTGAATAAGGACAATACTTTCTTCTTCTAATTACTGCCACAGGTGGCCGAGGTCATTAAGGTGCAGACTCATGAGCGGAGGTCTGGAGTTCGAATCCTGCCAGGGCCGTCCTTCCTGACTGAGGGTTTTTCCAGCTTTTCCTCAGTCCTCATAAATGGCAAATGCCAGGAAGATACACTAAGCTTAGGCCTGCAATGTTTCCTTCCTTAAAAATAAATCCTTTCCCAATATATCATTTCATCTCATGTATCATCAGTGTCCACCACCTGTGGTGCCACAGTAGTAAAAACGGCATTAAACACTGTTCAAAAAATAAAATTCTAAGTTAAAGTCTTGGCACAAAAACCACAGGTATCTTGCCAGATATGCATCTCAATTACATATTTTGCTGCTTGTAACAAAAGCATTTGGGTAATTTTATACAAATAATTTGCATTGGATTATTTTAATTGCAAACAGCAACTCCTCATTATTCTTGGAAATGATCTATTTTTCACTACATTCCAAACATATGGCTTGTTTGCATTTGCATTTGTATGCCATTTGAGCTGTAGACTGATGGAGGTGGAGATGTCCACGTTATTATTAGCATTCAGAGTTAGCAGGTGATGGTAAAGTATCCTTGATGTATGCTCCAGTGTTGCAGCATACATTATTTGAGCTGACCTTCTCCCTAATGTTCCAAACAATGATATGATCTTTTCTTTTCTTTGGTGGGGAATTGATGAAGAATAAAACAATTGAGATGGAAACAAAGGTAGAAATACCAAGGAGTGCTTGGCAGAATCACAGATCAAGGAATATTTTTAATAATTAATTGCATTTCATGTATCGGGTGTGATTGTGTAGGTTATGTGTGGTGGCTTTGTTGGGTTGTTGCTGTCACACTGTTGTTGTGCTGCTTGCTGTCTATGGAGTTGATATGGGCTGACTTGACAGTTTCAAGGAGGTGTTAGAGTGCAGGTTTGAGATTGTTGGAAGTCTCCTGGACACCATCCAATCTGAAGTCAGTTTGGTTTTCATGTGCAGCTGTGTTCTGGACTGCAGTACTGATGAGAGTGAGGTGGTGGTGTCTTTTCTAAGTTAACCAAGCACTGATATTGAGCAACTCAGTGTGAAGTTCTTTGATACTCTCCTGAAATTTATCCAAGGCACCTGTGATTATGTTTGTAGGCAGCATTGGTTCAGCTGAACTTGTCATATTTACCATCTTGTCATCTGTTGTGTGAAATGATTCAATTAATAAAATTGAATTTTCAGTGAGTGCTGATGCATTATCTTCAGCATAATTTTTTTTCTTTTCTTTTCTAGGGTAGGTGTCATTTTTTGAAACTTTTCCTGTAATTGTTTTTAATAGGGAATTTCTACATTGACACTAAACTCTTATTTACATTCTCAATATTACTAATGTCATGCACATTCACAGAATTACTTGAAGTAGAGGTGGGATTGTCACTTTCTTCGCCTACACTGCTTTCACTTGATATTTGATTATTGTCATAAGAACTAGCAGCTTTATATAGTTTTTTAACTAATCTATCCATAAGTAAATACACTTTTATGGCATAAATTAATATTTGCACATCAGAAGAATCTACTAAATTTAACTTATCAATAAATTATGACATATCTAGTGTACTTTTCTTAACACATTGATTACAGCTAACATAAATACTTGTCATGTCTTAGGCTATCTTTACTGTCACTCATGCTGTACAGCGCTGGAAAAATTATTTAGCGCACTGTGGGAGTAGAAAATATTCTAATTTTGCCTTGTTTTCTAGCACTGGTCGCACTGGTCAATATTGCAGAGTGTGCTACTCTTTTTGCTCTGTATCACACATGTAAACAAAATGTTTTACATATAAGAAGACATGGCTTAGAGGTAAAGCACAAAGTTTGTAAACTTTGGCGACGAGGGTTCAAATTTAAGAGTCTAAAACATTATTTTTTTCCTAACATTGATGATGTTGTCTAAAGAGAAATACATGCATATTTCTCATCACTACTTTACATTCTTATATTAAATTTATATATAACTTTTTTTTCACAATTTTCTGCTATAGATTGCATATTAGGTAAGTATACATATAAACTGTGGATATATATTACAGACAATATACAAAAATATCCCAAAAGAACCAAAGATTGAAGTAATTATGATAAGTATAATTAAACATACGTGCAGTAACTTTGGACTATACCTCACATCATTCATGGATTTAACTTCTGCAAACCATCGGAATTTACTACTTAACATCGAAAGTGCCTTTGGCAGGAAGGTGCATATTAGTGCATGCATATGGATATGCATACTTATGGGTTATAAGTTTCCTGGCACACTAATCAAACTTTTAGCAAATTATCTGAAAGATCAGAAATTCTACTTTTCTAAATTTTTGCAAATTAGCCAGACACAGACAGGAACTTCACTCGTTAATTTATCATGAAATCTTCATAAATAATTAAATTGTACTGACAGGTTAATTGTATATATAACAATCAATGTTGCTAAGGTCTAGAGCAACAAATTTCTTAGAATATGCAAGTCTAATGATAAATTTACACAAATTCTGACATAAAATATAAAGGAAAAGAAAAATGGGGAAGAATGGTTAGTCTCTTTAGAGTATTGGATTCAAAAAAGTTAACAAGGCAATATATCCTGAAAGAATAAACACATTTTGAACAATGGAACATGGCCCATTTCACTGACAATCATAACACTAATATGCTTGAAAAATATATTTACAGTCTGCATTAACAAACTGACAAACATTTTCTAACTCACGCTTAATTTTCTGAGGGAAAAAAAAGTTTTTGATAGAGCTCAATTGCAACAGTAATCATTTTTGCTGTCAGATTTCAAAATGTACATTTTTGCCTTCTCACAGGCTTTAAGTTTCGCCTACTGTAGTACGGGTGGTCTGAATAAGAAAATCTGCTACTGCAGCATCAAGGAACATTTTTTATCTTATAATTGTATGGTGCCTCATCTTGCAAACAATTCTTCCAGTACTGAACATATTTTGTAGTCCAGAAGATTAAGATCAGGGATAACAGATGGCCATCAGCAGTGGAGATGACATCTGCTATATTAGCCGGCAGTCATTGTTGCATCATCCTCACCTTATGAGCCTGATAGAATACTGCTAGAAGCTCCATGATTTATTGTTAAACATTGTATGATTCAATGGCATCATAAGAGGGTCCAGAACCTTTCCACACACATTTCGGCACTGGTTTTAAGACCTTCTTGCAAAAATGAAGCATAGAGTAACCCTCATAATTGACTTCACTACCAAGCCATGGCTGCAGAGGGCTAGCAGCTCCTCTGAATTTTGGTAACCACCTCAATGACTTCTCGAGGACTTAAGACATAAATATGGTCATTTTAGAGGTTAAATTCTCTACAGTGGTGAATATTTTCTTGTCAATGAAAAGAATTCTACCATGTTAATTTTTAATGTACGAATCCAGGAGCCAACTCGATTTCACTTCCCTCTGCTTCTTCAGTTATGGTGTCAGGAAATGTGCAGTACTACATCAATAAGCTCTAAGTTCAAGGACTTCATTAAGTATCCTGGACATCAAATGTTGTGAAAAATCTATCTCTTGTGACACAATTAACTGCTTCCAAACTGAATTATGGTGCATACCGTCCTTCACTGCTTTAACAGCTGCCATTGTTTATACAATACAATCTTTCAAGCTGTCAGTCTAAGTGATCTCTAAATTATTCAATACACAAAATCTTTGCTGATATTCAGAACTTTAAGGTTTGGAAAATCTCAACAGGTGACTTTTAAACCCTATGCAGAACAATTGCAGCTACTCTGTTTTCGTACTCACTGCACCTCCTGCTAACAAGATGCTCGCTTTTCCTTTCGCATTCAACATACAATTGTAAAAAGTGAGTTTTAGCACAACATATACCTTAACAACCGGTTATACAGCATAAGTCAAAATTTTGTGATAGTATTTATACCTAGACTAAGAAGCTAAAACAAAAACGTGTGGTTTTGATTTATTTATGGATGATCTGTAACATCCCAGGTCATCAGCATAAAATATATGGTAAAAGATTAGAAGTCTATAATTGTCACTGCCAAAAAATCTGAAATCAATTGCTTTAAAAGCGATAAACAGACAGAAAACTGACAAAATATCTGCTAAATGTGGTTATTAGGTATGCACATGTATGCCAGAACATCTGCTAGAGCTAGTATGTGAGGCAACTACAGGAAAGCCTCAAGAGCTGTCAGTTAAAAAATGGCGCAAAGTAATAAAGAGGTGGCCCCAGTATGGGCAAGATGTAGCAGGTTTACCCTTAAAAATGTGATGCTGACTAAAATTGCAATGCCCAAACTGCAAAAGCGCTAAAACTATTTCTCGAAGATCAACACCAGAAATTGTATGCAAAATAAGATTATTTGCCCTCCTGGAGTATTCCTCCTTGGAGTGCAGACTAATCCTCGTGCTAGCATGTAAGAATTTATTCGTTTAAGGCATTAATTTTCTTCAAGGAAATACAATGGAGGATTCAGGCAGAAGCTAAAATATACGATTTCGATGAACTTTATAGGATACAGGCCATGATGCCCAAAGCCATGGGATAAAATAAACCTCCCTGGTTCCGAAAAAAGTATGCAAATGAATGTCCATATCCCTCAAAAGCATTTAAAAGACTGACACCGGGGAGCATTTTAATCCAAGCAAACTAGCAATATATAAAGTCAAGCGAGATGATAAAAAACAGTTCACTAGGTAGCAGTGCCTACGCCGAGCAGGGCAATCACGCTTACCCATACAACCGACGAGCGTCGAACAGTTCAAGTTAAAGAAGAGAGTTCCACGAAACCATTTTGCTATATCCTGAATTCCGGCATTCAACGGTCAACTAAGTCTGCGGTAGAATAACCATGCAATAACGTTTGCTGTCGCAGGTAGGAAGAGCTCTAAGTGTTCAGCTATGGCATTGATAGTCTAAATTGCAATCTGAGAACGTAGCCAGAGAACGAAAAAAGCTCCAATTCCCTTTGTATCAAAGCCATTTTGGTGCGCACCGTAGAAATACATAGTAAGATAAGATAATGGAAAATGAAGACTTGAATATTATAAAAAATTACGTCCCAAGTGAGACTAACTGAAAAAGAAGCAAACAGATAGATCCTGATGTGAGACTTTGTTGGAGTGGAATAGAAAAATAGGTTACAATCAAAAGTATCTGAACAAGAACTTAATGGTAGAATAGCGGGTTTTTAATGGTGTTTAACGCCTGTTTTTACTACCGAGGCACCACAGGCGGTGGACACTGATGATACATGAAATGAAATGATATATTGGGAAAGGATTTATTAAGGAAGGAAGCGTTCCAGGCCTAAGTTTAGGGTACCTCCTCGGCATTTGCCATTTATGACGACTGAGGAAAACCTGGAAAAACCTCAGTCAGGGAGGACGGTCTTGGCGGGATTCGAACCGCAGACCTCCCAATCACGAGTTCGCAGGGAGGTATAGAGTAGCGTTTTTTTTTTTTTTTTTTGATTGATTTATTTATGGACGCTCTTCAACATCTCCGGTCATCAGCGTCCCATTCAACTCAGGACGTGAAGCGGCCGACAAATTTTGCTCAGAGGCCTCTCTTTCAGGCTTGAGGTTTTTTCGTGCCGTAAATGTACGACACGGGACCCACAGCTTTACTTCCCTTCCGAAGGAAGCCATACTTCGGATTTTTACGCCCGAAAAAATCCATCGGTCCTGGCCGGGTTCGAACCCGCGTTCTTGGGTGTAGAAGGCAAGCATGGTAACCACTACACCACAAGGACCGACAGAGTAGCGGTGACCGAGCGGTTTAAGACATTGCTTTTCTAGTAATCTCCTGTGTTCAAATCCCTCAAAATTGTCTTATTATTCGTTTTTAAGTGTATATGCAGCACATCATGTTGCCTGAATATTTTAACGTATGATTGAGTTTTATGTCATTACCTTTCACACACAAAAACGTAAAAACAAAAACAAATTGTTTTTTTTTTTTTTTTTTTTTTTACAAATAATTAAATCAATACATGAACAGAAACATTTATCTTCTAAAGTAAAAACACATAGAAGTGAACACAAATTAATATGTTTGGACGCTCGGCATGTACAACTATCCTCAATTTTCGGGGCATAGATGTAAGATTTCTGCAGTAGTGTGGACTAGAGGCTACAAATCCCAGACTTCCTGAATTTGTGCCAATAAGCTTTTTTTTTTTTGTCCTTCGTGAGCGTGCAGCATAATGCATTTAGATAGAATACTGAAGGAAATATAATATGCATTGTAAAATATGTTAACGTTAAAGCTTTCTGTGTATAGGAAACAATATTAAAGAACACAAACACTAGTCACCTCTTTAGTGCATGCCATATGACCCAACTGCTTCAGTGGCTACACAACTTTGCTGGATATTTCTCGAACCACGCGCTATAACGAGTAGAACTTGACAGAATTTTGCGCTCATGAGATGACTCTATTCCAAAGGGTGTACATTCTATATGAATAACAACTGAAAAAGCTATGGGATAAGTAGTTAAAAGAGCGACGCTCTTACTTCTTTGCCACCGGTGTGTGCATTTTCAGGTTTCTTTCCCCACTGGCACTGAAGCATTTGTTTGTAACAGGTTACTTCTTGACCTATAAGCTCCTCGGAGGGAGGAATCGTGATAGTCGGCAGCCATCGCCAAACGATTGCTTGTGGCAAAGGCAAAGATGTAGAACGCTAGCGCCACCTCTCCCAGAACTATTTTGGAAGGGCGCGGCTACCTATTTAACATTTCCCAGCTTCTTACAAGGAAGTGCATCTTTCAAAGGGTTTCGCCTCGAAAAAATCGGCTTAGATCGTGATGTAGAAGCTTTAATAGAAGTAGAACTGACGTGCACATCGAAAAAAGCGAAAGTCGCAACTTTGGACTATTGGTGCTGTTCCACAGAGCTGTAGAGAGAGCAAAAGAATGTGGCTGGCGAACTTGGTACCGCTTCTGGGCATCCGTGAAAGTAAGGCCTTCTCCCCCTTATAACGGGACAGTCACAAGCACTGACGGAATGACTGCCATGTTCATAAATTACTAATAATTAAAATGCATAATTAGCTATTCATAGCGAATCGTATTTCTCAAGATTAATACACTATTCACTAATATGTTTTTCTCAATTAAAACTAGCTCTTGTTAAAGTTTAAACCGTAATTTCCTTTAGGGACTACTGTGTATGTAGTCCCCAGGGGTGTAAGTCGTCCAAGAGCCAGTGAGAAAAGAGCTGCACCACATTATTACATTTACTTTAGGATAGAAGTAACAACGAACAAATAAATAGTAGCGAAGTTGATTTTGGAGAACAGCAGAATGTGTGGCGGGTACCCGGAATATCTGGAGGAACCTATCCAGGCCCTGCTCTGTGCACCAAAAATCCCACAAATGGCCGCTGGATTGAACCGGGCCGCCCCGGTAGGAGACGAGTATTCTAACCACTCGGTCACGGCGCCACCATGTGAAACACCGTAAGACTTACGTGATGCATAAAGAGCTAAAATGTATATTATGCTTAACACAACGTATTTTATACATTAATACTAGAAATAACTAGTGGTGTAAATTGAAATTAGTCCTACATTCGTTTGGGTTTAAGATTTAAGAACTCATTAATACTATGTGATATATACACCTGAGTACCCATGGTACTTCTGACGTTACTTGAAGTAGCCGGGCTGGATTATTCGCGCCCCTCCCTTTGGGGTTGAACTTGGCGTGGCAATGGACCCGCAACTCACGGGAACTTGAGTACCTGCAGCGGCAGCATGCCCCCAAAGGTGTGCCTCTGACAGTTAAGTTTACTCATCGCGTTTGGGCGACATAATCGTCTACGGCCGAAAGGCGAGTAGGATTAGGTGTCAAGGTACCGTCCTAAATGGAAAATACCACTCGGGGCACAGACCACTGTGCACCACAGCTGGCCAGAGGAAGGATCCCCTGACATACATGCTATATATCATAACAAAATATTTCTGATTATTTATTAAAATATCTTTCCTTTAATGGGGTTTATATTTTCAGGAAGCTTGATTTAAAGTACAATACTCTTGTGTTACACACTCCAAAAAGTTTCATAATTTGATAGCTATATTAGATCTTCCAAACATGTATTTCATTTGAGAATCTAATGCTATAGAAGTAATAGTTCAAGTTTGATTTCTACAGAATATTCTGTTTAAAAGTCCCAAGAAATAAATATTCACCATTTAAAAATACAGATAAAAATAATGTTATCAATTGCATCTTACTAGTACAATGTAGGTATTCTCCATATTTATACAAAAACAATGATGTGAAGAATGTTTTTGTGTACACATGTGCCAATATTTAATGTGAGGACAAGCCTGGCACTACTTATTCACCAACAGACATGCTTTAATAAACATGTGGACATTAGAACAAAAGGATCCCATGCTTGCTGATGTTAGCAGAACAGAAATATGTTACTAGTGTTCAACATGTCCATGAGAGGAATAAGTGGGGTCTAGTTGCCTGCAGGGCAACTGGAAAGGAATTAGTTGCACCAACTATTCTCTTAAACTTGGAGAGTTTAGACATCAGGTTATGTTAAAAAAGCATTATTTGTACTTTTAAATAGTATTTATTTCTTGACACCTATAAGAGGAACACACTGCAATTTAATGTAGAAAGATTATTACTTCTAAAATATATAATGGGACAATCTGCTCCTTTAATACAAGTCTACTAGGAAATGGTCTGGTAACATTTTTAATTAATGTATGTAAGTTGAATGCATTTTAAGGCTAGACGATAAATAAATGTCATTTGAAATATTATTATAAAGGAACTCTCATATGAACAGTGTAATAATGATTACAAATTAACCTCAAGTATTCACAGTTTAGGTCACTTTTAATATATTTTTAAAATTTCTACAATGCATGGTTATATAATGTTTATTTATTTTCTGTTTATTTATCAATCATTATGCTAAAGATAAATTAACTTACATTTTTTATTAATTCCTTAACAAATTTGTCCTTTAGGGTTACTGGCAATTAACTTGTAGATATTTCACTCTTCCCATACATCACTTATCTTACAATGATGTGCACACCACCCTGCTATTTTGATTCAAAACATAGTAAAATCACTTCTTTTCTAAACTATAAAATAATGGGAAATATAGAAAACTGAAATTTCTTAATAGAGAGCAAAATAAAAGAAAGAATGAAAGAGAAGTACCTATATCCTTGCTTTTTAGACTTTCACTGTTGGTTAAATATGGTGGACATTTGTAACAGTGATGTTTAGTATAAGTTTAGAATAACTGAGTCGACTTTGTAACACTTACATCACTAATAGTTTTTAAAAGAGGAAAACTAAGTTTCTGGAGCTAATCGCTCCCATCTTCAGTTCCAGTTTGACTGCCGGCCTTGTTCTTCGTGGTGGTTTGGTTTATCTCTGGTGGCAGTTGGATGAACTTCTGTATTAAGACGTCACTTGGTAGGATTTCAAAGTTGAAAACGCTACATTTGTTCTTCCTGATATAAATGTTTTCCCAAACGGCGAGTTCTGTTTTCCCTGTAATGTTTTTAAGTAGTTTGGGATTTCTGTTTATACTATGTTTTTCATTCCAAAAATGCCAAGCTAATGCTGATTTTTCTTCCTGTCTTTGTTTTATGTTCCTGATGTGTTCTTTTGCTCGCTTTCCTATGTAAATTTTTTCACAATCGATACATTCCATCTGATATATTCCTGATTTGTTCTCTTGAGGAATGTCCTCTTTTAGTTTAGAATTTAGTATATTTTTCATGGAGTAACTGTTTTTGGAGTTAATATAATGTTTTGTTTTTGGAAAATCTTTTGGAATTTGTAGAAGATTGATGGATGGTATGTGAATTTTTGGTACATTCTATTTTCTTCCTTGTTAGGAATAAGAGTGCTGATGTCTTTGATTCATTTTTTGTTCCTAGCTCTGTTCATTATCTTATATACCACTTCTTGTTTGAAACCATTTTCTATAGCTATATTTATTATATTGCTCAGTTCTAAATCATAATCTTCTTTGTTCATGGGGACATTTACCAACCTGTGAGCAAGACTATTTAGTACTGCATGTTTATGAGGAACTGGGTTATAAATATAAACAATGTATACAGTTTTTTTCACACTAACTCCATTCACTTACATAAAATTTGGAACATATGTAAGTGAATGGAGTTAGTGTGAAAAAAACTGTATACATTGTTTATATATATATACCACTCCATTATCAACAGCTTCGTAAGTACACTTATTTGGGTTATAACTGTTATATTTAATGTAGCTAATAGTGTGAGTGGGTTTTCTATATATGCCAAATGTTAAGTGGTTTTTTAACTTAATTATTTTAAGATCCAAGAAGGGTAGCTGTCCATTGCATTCTCTTTCCATGGTGAATTTTAATGATTTTTCTTGTAGATTGAGTAACTTTAGTGCATCTTCTAGGTGTTTCTGCGGAACTATTGCAAAGATGTCGTCAACATAGCGATACCATGCTTTGAACAACCAGGGGAAACCCTTCGTGAATCTAATTTCTAAGGTACTCATGAAGAGATCCGCTAATAATGGTGATAATGGGCTACCCATTGTTAAGCCAGAATTCTGTTTATAATATTTTTCATTGAAAGTGAAGTAATTTTGCTTTATGCACAGGTTAGTTAAAGTAATGTATTCTTCAGTTTCTTCTATTGTTTTCCCTGCTTTTAGCAACCAATTTTTTATATAGGTGTGTAGATTTTTTGTAGGGATGCTTGGAAAAAGAGCTGTGACATCAAAAGAAACCAAGGTATCTGTTTTTTCTATTTCTATATCTTTAATTTTTTGAATTAGTTCTGAGGAGTTTTTTATGCTTGTGGTTTCAAATTTTTGGAAAGGAAGAAAATCTGTTTGTTAACCATTTGGCTAATTTGTATGTTGGGGCATCTATGTTGTTTATAATGGGTCTCATTATGTTCCCCAGCTTGTGTACTTTTGGAAGACAGTAGATTCTAGGCAGTGTGGGGTTATTTACTTTAATTTTGTATTGTTCTTTTTTATCTATTAATTTATAACCATTAATCGTTTTACGCAATGAATTTATGCTCATGTTTAGGGGATTTTTTGTTATTGTCGAATATTCTTTCTTTTCTAGTAGCTGTTCCATTCTATCTATATAGTCGGTTTTATCTAAAATTGGTTTCAAACAAGAAGTGGTATATAAGAAAATGAACAGAGTTAGGAACAAAAAAAAGAATCAAAAGACATCAGCACTCTTATTCCTAACAAGGAAGAAAATAGAATGTACCAAAAATTCACATACCATCCATCAACCTTCTACAAATTCCAAAAGATTTTCCAAAAACAAAACATTTTAACTCCAAAAACAGTTACTCCATGAAAAATATACTAAATTCTAAACTAAAAGAGGACATTCCTCAAGAGAACAAATCAGGAATATATCAGATGGAATGTATCGATTGTGAAAAAATTTCCATAGGAAAGCGAGCAAAAGAACACATCAGGAACATAAAACAAAGACAGGAAGAAAAATCAGCATTAGCTTGGCATTTTTGGAATGAAAAACATAATATAAACAGAAATCCCAAACTACTTAAAAACATTATAGGGAAAACAGAACTCGCCGTTTGGGAAAACACTTATATCTGGAAGAACAAATGTAGCGTTTTCAACTTTGAAATCCGACCAAGTGACGTCTTAATACAGAAGTTCATCCAACCGCCACCAGAGATAAACCAAACCACCACGAAGAACAAGGCCGGCAGTCAAACTGGAACTGAAGATGGGAGCGATTAGCTCCAGAAACTTAGTTTTCCTCTTTTAAAAATTATTAGTGATGTGTTACAAAGTCGACTTATTTATTCTAAACTTTCATTGTTGACATTAATATTACTAAAATTACAACTATCCCGGCTGTTATGCCATGGTTGATGGTGCTTTTGTAATGAAAGCTATTACTAACTGCTTCAATTAGTGTCATTAGTGGAGATGCTGAACTGGTGCAGCCCCAATAGCAAATGCAATATTATGAGAGAGTGAAAAGGTGATGCTGAGTTTTAGGATTGGTACTGTGTGCGCTCGCATATGTGTGTGTGTGGGGGGCCAGCAGAATATTTTTGTTGATTAGAACAGGGTTCCATATCTAGCTGATCTCCGGCCCAAATTTTTTATTTATATTAAAGAGATATTATTATATCTCTAAAGCTTCCCTTCTACCTTGCTATTTTATGCTATACTTTTTTTAAAACAAATTTTGTTATTCTAGATTTTGACAATGTCTGAAAATTGCATACATGAGTCTATTGACAGCAATAAAGTTGTTGTTGTTGCTGTTGTTATTAAAAAAAAAACTGTTGGTTCTTGCAATTGCTTGAGATCTTTCAAAGATGATCTTATGGCTTTCAATAAGGGCATGTTCAACTAAAGCAGATTGCTCTAGTTGATTCAGTTTAAAAAGACGTTTATGCTTACATATTTGCTATTACATGATCATACGGTCATGCTGATATATACTTTAACACACTCACAAGGAAATTTATATATCCTGGTGGTGGTAAGGGGGGTCCCTGGGATACTTACTTTCTCTCTCTCTCTCTCTCTCTCTCTCTCTCTCTCTGTATCATGCGCAAACACACACACACACAGGATTATCCTCAGAAATACTACAAAAGTGGGCAGAAAGGGAAAATAAAACTTCAGAATTCCAGATAGGATTTAGGAAAGATAGGAGAACAATAGCTAATATCTTTGTAATAAATGCAATGGAAGATATATGTCTAAATATGAAAAAAAGAAGATTGTATATGTTTTTGTGAATTTTGAAAAGACTTTTAACACAATAAATCATGAGGAATTATGGTATAATTAGCGTACAAAGAACAGATTTGTAAGAACATTACAAGAATCTAACTAATAATGAATTTAATATTAAGATCTCTAATGATATAGTGATGAAATTATTCCAAATTCAACTGGTTTAAAATAGGGTTGTATGTGAAGTCCTCTATTATTTAATTTGTATATTGGGGACATTATAGAGATGATTCATAAAGCGAATGCGCATTTTTGAATAATTAATTATAAGGAAACCCCTGGGTTACTTTTTTAAATGATTTAGTTAACAGGCTTAATAACTAATCTGGCATTAACAAAGCAATTGAAGCAATATCTAGTTTTTTAAACAATGTAGTTTATAAATTAATATAAAGAAATCTAAGACCATGGTATACAAACCACCATAAGTGGCAGAGATCATTAAGGCACAGACACATGAGCTGGAGATCTGGGGTTCGAATCCCATCAGGACCGCCCTCCCAGGCTGAGGTTATTTCTAGGTTTCCCTCAGTCCTCATAAATGGCAAATGGTGGGGTGGTACCCTAAATTTAGGCCTGAAACGTTTCCTTGCTTCAAAATATCCTTTCCCAATATATCACTTCATCTCATATATCATCAATGTCCATCGCCTGTGGTCTTCAGTACAAAAAATGGGTGTTAACACCATTTCAAAAAAAAAATAAATAAATAAATAAAAAATAAATAAATGGTATACAAGAATAGTGCAAATGTATGGCAGAAGGGAGAAAATAATTTAACAGGATTTTGGAGGAAATTAGGGAGGAGGTTAGTAGATAAAAGAGATAAGAGATATGGTAAAGTTTAAGAATAGAAGTTCTTTGAGATTGTACAAGATAAAAAAAGAAAGATTGGGACAGGAAAAAGTATGTAGATCGTTGTGATAAAGTAAAATGGTGGGGGTCTGCATGGATGAAAATGGGCATTATATCTTAAAGGATTCAGGAATAACAAGTTGATATTATGTGTGGGGAAACAGAAGAGGCATACCATTCATTGTTTGTTGCAATGTAGGGAAACAAGTAAATGGAGAGAGTCCATTTGGGATCCAAAATGGGATAAAATGGATAGAAATGTTGTTATAAAATGCTAACAGTTACAGGGGGGAGAAGAAGTAGGCTTATGGGTGAGCATTTAGGAGGAGAATCAGAGAAATGGATTAGGAAAGTTGAGAAGGAAAAGCGAAGGATTTAAGCCAAAAAATGGGGCCTGCACGTTGATAACCACTTAGTCATGTTATGCTGGGTTACAAGAGAAATTTGTCAGTCTTAAAGTGAAGAATTATATATAATTTGTAACAATTTTAATAGGAACTGGGATAAAATCTTCTGGATATTCCAGTAGAAAACTACTGATTAACCAACAATAGGGAGTTCAGTCACTATTTTTATGGCTAAGTATTGATTTAACGCCACGGGTGGCTGAGGTTGTTAACACGAGGACTTGTGAACAGGTCTGTGGTTCAAATCCCGCTAGGACCATCCTCCCTGACAGGTTTTTCCAGGTTTTCCTTATTCGTCAAATAGGCAAACGCCAGGGAGGTACCCTAAACTTAGGCCTGGAACATTTCCTTCCTTAAAAAATCCTTTCCCAATTTATCATTTCATCTCATGTATCATCAATGTCCACCACCTGTGGTGCCTCAGTGGTAAAAAAGGGCATTAAACACCATTCAAAAAAAAGGTATATGTTATTAATTATTAGTATATATTTTGTACTTATATTTGAATGGTAAATACATTTCAATTTCTATGTATTAAGGAAAATATGTGAAACAAAATTATTTTTCACAGAAAATTTTAACATGCAGTGGGACACATCTAAAAATTGCCACATTGTGTGTGTGTTGTCCTACTGTGCACAACAAAAACCAACTTACAATAATTAAGCTAGCAGTAAACCATATAACATTGTATTAAGTTTGACAGTACTCCACACACAGTCTTTAGTGATGTCATATTTCTTCCTCACATGATGGTGCAATGGTGAGATGACTGGCAGGGGAAATGACAGTTTTCAAAGAAAACCTGCCCAGGCACAGCTTTATCTGCCTCGAATCCAATTACTGCCACTGGGATCAAACCCAAACTGCCTTATATGGAGGTGAGCAGAATAACCACAGCATTGCCTTATTTGAAAGCATGAAAGCAACTTTTTGCCACCTGAGGAAGAGATTGAAGATCACTCTCAAATTTCAGCATAGCGCCACCTCCCTTCATATAAACATTTCTGCTTATGAGTTGTTTCAGTAACTGATATTATTATTAGGTTCTGCGATATAATCCTTTGGGAAAACATTTGGCAATTTTATGTAAATCTATGTATTCAGATGGCATAAATTACCACTGCAGAAAGCAACAAAATCACTACTTTAAAAAACACTGAAGACTTGAAACTTGATGACATTTGTTGATGATCCATTACAGTTAGTTCTGACATTTTTAATTTTGTTAGACATTAAAAAGAAATATGTGTAGATCAGAAATTGTAATCATTGAAAGGTTCATTGAGCAAAATTTCTCAGTGGCAAGAATTATTCTGGAGTTTTACTTATTTTAACCACTTTATTATCTTTTGTTTACAAATGTCTTTAATTAACAAAAACGTTTCTGTATAAATGTACAGGATACAATTTTTCAGTACATAATCTTTCTAGTTTTTAAGTTTATTCCATAGCAGAAATTTATATTTATACATAAAAGCTCTAGGGGAAACTATTTCAGTGTGTTTCATGCTATATAGTGAAATCAAAGGATTAGTAGTTGGGCAAAAAATTTTCATCACTGTCTTCTTTCGAAAGCCAAATTACCATCACTACTTTCCTGTTAACTCTAAGCTATTACAAGATTTTGAAATTTATAAAAATTTCACTTCTGCTGTTAAATTTTAAAGCTGAATCCAGAATATCTGTACTTACTTCTTTTTTACTGTATAATTGTTCACTTATTATCTAGCACAACTGAAACAAATTTTCTTGTAACTCTTAAACTATAAGGCAAACATGAATGATGACAAAGATACAAATTTGAATTTTAGTTCCAAAATATTAAAATATTAATGAATATGGCATAATTTATTTAATGGACAATCTCTTCTGAGTGGAAATATTAGAACACTCTTTATTGTTTCACTTATTGGCGATTTACTCAGTATAAGTTTCATGGACAATGAGTCATTTAACAGTTGAGGATGTGGACAAGTGTTCACGAAACATGACCTAAGTAAATCTTCAATAAGTGAAACCATAATTTAGTATTTAGTATTTATTTCTCATGCATCAACATACAAAATTTTTTATCAAACTAAACACAAAGGAAAAAAAAAAACATTTAAAGCATAACAATTATGAACATTGCGTTCCGCAATTCCAGAAGACAATAACTCTAATCAAAATTTATTCCAATTTGAGTGACTAAGCCTTCCAGTCCCCAGTTCATCAGCAGCTACCTACTGGAATATCCAGGGGACCAGGCTCGGATCCAACCAAAAAACAAAACACAATATTAAAAATAATTTATACATTCAATACAATATTAAGTTATACTTCCTACAATACTTAACCTTCTATCTTTTTTTATTTAAACCCATTCTGCTAAATTTCTATCCTTGAGAGTTGCTCATTTCTTAGGACCTTATACACACTAACACCCTGGTTATATTGGTGTGTAAGGAACCTGTTTAACTACTGCTAGATAAATGGTCCCATTCCCTTACCCTACTCCTTTCATCTTCCTTTCACTACCTGACAATTCTATACCATTTCTCAAGCACCTTTCCTAAGTATTTTACACCCATAACCATTTTTGTCTTTCCTTATCTATGTATTTTCCCAGTTCCCAGTTAATGATTTCATCTGATTTTAAATTTAAAATTCTTCTTCCTTATATTTCATTTGCTAAATTTTCCCACTTTCATAATAGGAACTGTTCCCTCCAAAACTTGGTTTGCTTAAATTCTAATATACAATGCCAAGTACTATCTGGTTCTTCACACATAGGACATATCTCCTTAGTGTATCCATTTTTAATCTACTTAAATAATTTACTCATGTTCTAAACCACGCCAATCCTTCCCTTCTCACCTTATCACAAATTTCAATATAGCATTCTCTTCCCCACACATTTTTTAGTGTACTATATAATTTCTGAGATATTTTTGGTGCAAAGATTTGCCCATATTTCCCGTTTTTCAATATCCTCAATACTTATTGTTACCTCTTTCCAAAATTCTTTACTCAATCTTTCTCCATCATACCATATTGATCCCATGCTTGCTTTGTGTAGTATATTTTGGATTTTAGATAACCAAGTTTCTCTCCCCTTAATTTTTCCTTGTGCTATCAAACATTGATTATTGATATTCTCCTCTTCTAGTCTCCCTATTCTATGTCAATATTTCAACACTGCTTCTATGACCATGCTTTAACAGCCAAATCTTCCTAGTTCCATTAGGACAACTTCATTGGATGAAGATTTAGCTAAGCCTAGGATAATTCTACAAAATAGTCTATTTATCACATTTATCCCTCTGTCTGGCCTTCAAACTTCTATTACATATATCATTCTGCTCTTCACTATTGTGCCATTTTTTATATCTAACCATTTTACCTGCATATTTGGTATTTTATTTACACAAGATCTTATAATGCTCATGGCTACTTTTCCTTCTGCTACTGCTTTCATTTCATTCACTTCATTTCCCATTACTACACAATCTAACACCTAAATAATCAATTTTCTTGACAACTTAAATTTCTGTACCTTCTTACCACCATTGTCCCTGTTTTTTTAATTTGAAACCTTAATTTCATCACCATAATCTTAGATTTGTTTTATTTATGTTAAGACCCCATTCTCTATAAAATGTGCCTATAGCTTCTAATGAATATTTTAATCCTACACTGGTTAAAGAACCTGTTATCAAATCGTCTGCAAACAGCAGATCCGGTATCTCTATATTATTTATAGTTGGCAAATATACATTACCTTTACTAATTTCTTCTAGAACATTATCAATAAAGAGATTGAAGAGAACTGGGCTTAAATTACATCTTTGTCTTAGACCTACATTATTTAATATTTTATCTATAACGCTTCCTCTTCCATATTTAACACAAAATTTGTTTTCCTTATAAATATTCTGGATTACCTTTATAAAATTTTGGTTTACTCCTTTCTTTCTCAGTTTAATTCAAAGTACTTCTCTAGAAATCGTGTGGAAAGCTTTTTCTAAGTCCAGAAACAACAAATATATTCTACCTCTTTTGTTACTAAGATATTTATTGATTAATGTTCTAATTATAAAAATATTGTCAACTGTTCTTTTACCTTTCCTGAAGCCTGATTGAAATGCTGAAATTTTCTTTTCTTTCTCTGCCAATTCTTGTAATCTTTTTGCTAACACTCCAGTGAAGACTTTCCCAATAAGTGAAAGTAAACTAATTCCTCTATAATTTGCTGGGTTTCTAATATCTCCTTTACCTTCATAAATTGGTTTTACAATTCCTACACTGCAATATTTTGATATTTTTCCTTCTTCAATGATTAAGTTTAGTAACTGCCCCCGTATGTTTAATCTGTTAAGGTCTTCTTCCCAAAATTTCCAATATTCCCCTGGTATTTCATCTATTCCACATGCTATGTTAGGTTTTAAATTTTTGTTTCAAAACTTCACTTGAAGCAATTCTCATATCTAACTAGTCTATTTTCCATAAGATTATCAATGTTTAAATTATCTTGAATAACCAATGTTTTACTCCCAAAAGACCCTGGAAAAACTTACACCACTTTGTTGGTGGTACCACATTATCTTCTCCCTATTTTTTGCACATTTTACCTATCATTGCCCAAATTGCATTGTTGTCATTCTTCTTTGCTACCTCGTTTAACTTCTGGCTAAGCTTTTCTTCCCACTCTTGCTTTTTTACCTCTAATAGACAACCACATCCCCATCTTTCTACAAGGTAATTGCCCCTATCTGTCTCCTCTCCTGTTTGTCTCCAGCATTTTAGTTCCCTCTGTACCCTTTATCTTGTTTCTGCACAGTCTATATCGTACCAGTTATCATTCACTTTTAACCTCCCCTCTGACATTTTCAGTTTGTTTCCTGCTCTTTTAATGGCCTCCTCTAAACTAAAAATACATTCTTCAAATTTACTACCCTCTAATGATACTGACAAATATCTCCCCCCCCCCCACACGTTCCACTTCTTGATTTAGCTTTATATGGAACATTTTAGCTAAATCATTTATCCATCTGTAATATTTTAATGTGAAACTATAAAGAATGCTCTAATATTTCGACTCAGAAGAGATTATTGATGCATGTTCCACTGTGTTTGATTCCAAATAGAAATAATAATATAACTAATGGACTTTTATAGAGGAAAGCATACTTACGCTGTATCTGAAAGCAGAACTTGTTTAAGAGTTCAATGAAGCAAGCACTCAATGGAGCTACCATTGGCCGAAATACTCTCAGTTTCCCTTCTTCACATTCTTTCTTGGTATGACCTTCTTTTTGACATGTTGTACATACAACAGGGAATATCTGAAATATATAACTAAGTCAATAACTGTTCATGATGGGAACAAAGTTCCCAAAACATGTCCTAAATTTAAAAATTTGTAAGCAAAGTTAATGTTGAATTTTAAAGATACCATTGCTTCAATGTCAATAGCTTCTAAAAACATATTTAAGTGTATTATGAGATTATCTATATTAGCCAAATGTCCATAGTATTGTATGACAGACCTAATACTGTTCCATGACAATGAATTCAGTTAATTTCAACACATCATCTTGTCTTATCTGTTAAATCTAAACTACAGTATTATGCAGGGAGGCCTATTTTAAACCTCACTATAATATGGCAAACATAATCAAAATTTTGAAGTATTTTACTTGAATTTTCTTTCTTCCTGTATTCAATAGAAATTGCACTTTCAAGTTTATTCTCATTAATACAATAACTAAGATTAAAACATATTACTTCTTAAAGAACAGTAAATTATTATGTCAATTACCACAGAAGTAAGAATTATTTTCAAATTTTTGCCTTCAGTGCTGAAAGTTTGATGTTACTAATTAAATGTTTGCTATAAAGATATTTTAAACTGAATTAGTTCTGATCAAATACAAAGTACTATGCCTACACAAAATGTTACTGTACCTGGCTAATGTAAACAGAAAATGCATATTGCATCAAGTTAGAATATTTGAGTTTAAATTTTATAAATATGTTTTCAATTGCTACTGTTTTTTCTATAAATATGTATAGTGTTATTAATTTCTTAAGATGCATTCTAACCACTTTACAATTACAACAGAGCTCCAGAAACTCAACTCTTAATAACTCAACATCAGCTGAAGTTTTTTCAACAGCAAGTAAATCATGAAATATTGTCTTGTTATGTATCTTCTTTCAACTTTTACTAATCAAGCTGTATAATTAGGGGACAAAAATTCTTCAGTCATACTATGATACATATAACAATGTGTCTGATGTGTCCCTGTGACACATCCTACATTGTACTTGTAGTTCAGGAAAATTCCTACCTACCCCATAGTTAGCAGCTTTTGAAAGTGGGATAGCTGACAAATTATAGCATTCTATTATATTTTTGCGATTCATTGGTGAACTTGCCGCAAAAAAAAAAAAAAAAAAAAAAAAAAAATGCAAAGTTTAAGTGGCATGCTGCTTTACTTGAATACAGTCTTAAAACAAATGTGCAGAAAATACTGATGGTGATTAAATAAATTGTACTTATGAAGCTGTAGACAATGGAGTGATAATATATCCTACAATAATGTATTCTACATGTTCACAACAACTCCACTTACATAAAACTAGGACATGTTTCTGAAGCACTTACTCACATCAACTCCCACTACTGTTTCTTGAAATGGTGGCTGAATACCAGGATGCTCCTGTGGCACTGTCTAATGGCTTTGGTAGGAACTTGTCAAGTTCATCATTAGGAGGAACACCAAATTCATGAAATTTTTCTTATTTTTTAAGATGACAATTTTTTCCCAAGTGGATAGTTTCATTGGATTGTGAAGTTGTTTCAGCAGCTTAGCCTCTGGTTTAATTTCATGATTTTTGGTCCAAAAATGAGGTGCTAATGCAGACTTATCAACTTGCTTAAACCGAATATTCCTAAAGTGCTATTTTCTCCAAATTTCCAAATTCCTCTTGATTTTTCCTATGTATCTCTGATCATAATCTGCACATTTACTTGATTTAATAAATTACTGATTTCTTTTCTGTTGGTATGGTGTCTTTGACTGCACAACTTAATAAATTCTTGATATAATATTTGTTTAATCGATTAATATCAATTAATCAATGAGAGGTTTCCACACTTAAGAACACCAAAGAAGGATACAAATTCAAAAGTTTCACCTACCATCCAACTTACTACAGCAAATTTAAGAAGATATTCAAAGAACATGGAATACTGTTAGCCCCAAAGAACAAATATAATATCAAGAATTTATTAGGTTGCACAGTAAAAGGTACCAAAGCAGCAGAAAAGAAATCAGGGATTTATCAAATCAAACGTGCAGATTTTGATCAGAGATACATTGGAAAAATTAAGAGAAATTTGGAAATTTGGAGGAAATAGCACTTTAGGAATATTCAGTTTAAGCAGGTTGATAAGTCGGCAGTGGCAGCTCACTTTTGGAACAAAAATCATGAAATTAAACCAGAGGCTAAGCTGCTGAAACAACTTCACAACCCAATGAAACTATCTACTTGGGAAAAAACTGTCATCTTAAAAAATAAGAAAAGTTTAAAAATTTTGATTTTCCTCCTATGGATGAACTAGTTCCTACTAGGACTATCAGACACTGCCACAGGAGCATACTGGTATCCAGTCACCATTTCGAGTAACAATAGTTGATAATGGGGGTGATTTCTTCCAAAACATGTCCTAGATTTATGAAGTAAGTGGAGTTAGCGTGAAATGTTGAATACATTAGTTGTTTTTTTTTTTTTTTTTTTTTTTTTTTGAGTAGTGTTTAACGCCCATTTTTACTACTGAGGCACCACAGGTGGTCAATACGTTAGTGTAGGATATATTACTACTCCAATGTCTACAGCTTCAAAAGTAAAATGTATTTAATTATACAAGACAAACAAGTCTATAGAAGCAAAATCCACCACATGTGGTTTAAGGAAAAAATGGAAGTACACATGCTAACAAATTGCACTACATGTAATTTGGACTTCAGTAACACAAAACCCACATATTAAACCTATCCAAAAAATACAACTTAAAAAAGATACAGTGCAACTAACATTAACTTCTTGAAACTGTGCTAAAAAATATAGTTGCCCCTAAATTCCTAAGGAAAGCTGTTAAAATAGACAATAGCATACAACAAGAATCAGAAACTAAAAAAGAGACTCCACAATTTACATTAACACCAAATCAAAAATTTGCCAGCCCCACGTACACAAACATTAAATAATATAGTTAACCTCTTGAACACCACATTTTCAAACAAAGATATATATTTCCTAAACAAAGTCCTAAAAACTTGAGTAGATTTTCCTGAAAAAGTAGAAGAATACATAACTGACATAGCCACTCACCACCTAAACAAAAGAGAAAAATTGTTTGTTAAAATGAAATGCAGTAAAATTTTAGAGAACATAAAGAAATTAAAAAATTACAGAACTACGTTAAAACAGAAACCAGTTATGTTTACAAAGGCAGATACAGGCAATAAAATATCATTTTATACCAAAAGGATTACATAAACAGAGTAGAAATTATGTCAAAAACAGAAGACTATGAACCAATTAAAAAAATCTGCTCAATAGATGCACTAAAAATTTAACAAAGCACTGGATGAAGTCAAAATACTATCCACTGCTAAAACAGAAAATCACACAGAGCAATCTGGTACTACCCAGACTTTATGCACTTCCTAAAATACATAAAAATGATAACAGCATGAGATCAATAATCAATAATATCAATTCAACCACATACTGGGTAGCAAAAAAGTTGGACACTTTCAACATTTTTTAAAGATTTCAAAGCTTGAGCATAAAAATTAATTTGATTTAGTCCATAAACTTAAAAAAAGCAGAATTGCAACAGGAGATATAATGGTGTTATTCAATGTAAAAGCCTTATTCCAAAGCATACCAACAGAGAAGCTTATATAAATGTTAAAGAAATGTTTAACCTCCTTAAATTTACAAACAGAAGAAATAGAAGCCTTACTGAAACTTAATAATATTTGCATTCAACAAAATTTCATTTTCAACCAAAGATATTATCAACAAGTTTTGGGCCCAGCTATGGGAAACCCCTTGTCTCTGTTTCTAGAGGATTTATTGATGAGCTCCTTTGAAATACATATTACCAAAGCCTTCCCTTTAATTTAAGACAGGAATAGGTATGTGGATGATATATTTGCAATAATACTGAAAAAACATTCAATAGATGCTCTGAAACTTCTTAATCCACAACATAAATCTATACAGTTTACCACAGAATAAGAGAGAAGTGGTTTGCTCCCATTCCTAGATTTAAATATCCTGCAGTCATCAGTTTGTTGTTTTTGAATGTGTGTTTAAATGTTTTGGGCTTGTTTGGGGAATTGGTGCTGCATTCACTGTTGTTACTGCTGTTTGGTTTCTTCATTGTCATAACAAATATACATTTCATCACTTGTCATAATTATTTTAAAACTGTTCTCCCTTGTCCTTGTAATGCAGCAGAAAAGTTAAGGCTGATGCTTTTCACCACTGCTAGTGGTAGTCAGTAAGCATCTTGGGTACCCATCATGAACAAATTAATGGTATCCAAAGTGGTCTGAAACAATGTTTTACAGGGTTAACAGAAACTTCCAGAAAGTCTTTGGACAGTTCAGAAATCATGAAGCAATACCTCTCACAAATTGACCCAATTGATGCACCAGTTTCTATCTCACCACAGACTTCTGTCTCTGATCACCATCATGATGCCCACCATCCATTTCTAAATTTTCTGCACCACTCTTGCACCATGCTGTCTCTCAAACATTTTGACTGTACACATAGTTCATTCTGTGGTGAATTTCTGCTGCATTATGCCCCTCTGTCTGTAGAAATTAAATAACACTATGCAACTCACAGTTGGCAGGAAAGTCAAATGTAGCAGACATATTTAAGTGCATTTAGCCTAAGCTTGAACTCATAAGTTGGCCTTGGCAGTGGTGGTGGTAGGGGGAGGTCAATTACAATTAACTGTGTGATGCCTCATCTCCTATTGGTTTACAGGTCACCTGGTAGTGTCATCGGAAGTTGGGGGGGGGGGGGGAAGCCCTCATATAATAACGATGAAAAAAAGTTCATTATTGAGTCTTACAACTTTTCTGTAAATAGATTGTAGCTCACAGATCTGACAATGTCAGAACTACAATAAGTGTCTATTGATAAAAAATACTAACATTGTCATCATCACCAAATAATTTCACCCCTCTCCTAGACTGAGCCCCAGAAACTATCCAGTAATACTGATAAAATCTAAAGTCCTGAATAACCCCCAGTTGGAAACAAATACAGACTAATTTAAAAATTGTGTCTAAAGTACACACTATTGTTTTTACTAGATACTTAAAAGCTCACCAGATTTCCAATGAAATGTGCTTTTACAAAGTTGTAAAATAAGTACAACCTATTGAATTTACTGAACATTTCATTTGCTTGTTGCTCAGTAACAGCCAACTCATTAAGGCTATGAAATTTATAAAGTTCTTCACTTGCGTTTGAATTGCTGTTCTTAAAGAAAGGATGATTTATTAAAATGTTTTCTTCTATCTTCAAAACTTCCTGATGACTTAGCTGGCTTTCTTCCTTAACTATTTTGTTAAATATTGGGCTCAAGCTAGTCTGAATTATCCCATAGTATTTGTAAGTGTTCTTTAAACATTCAGTCATATATTCAGAACTTATGGGATTAACCATGCTTCTTGAAACATTACACTTGGGTAAGAATGGATCTGAAACAGAAAAACAGTATGTGTAATATGAGATAATCCCTTAAAAATAATGTTTATGATATAAAAATAAGTGCTGCCAAATTATACAAATAAAAATATAATTTGCAGTAATATATCATATGTATGCAGAAAAATTCATATTAAAAGAATGCCGCAGTTTTCTGTTTTAATTAAGTCTGAAATGTTGCATAAAGTCAGGATTTTCAACATGTATACAAATGATATAATACAGGACACGTCTTGATAATTTTTCTACTGGACTGAGATTACAGTCATCCAGTATTTGTTACAATGATATGACATGCATGAGGAATGTGGTATATCAGAGTTCATTCAGGGAAACAAAGTTATCAATCCTCTGAAATCTTTTCTAGTATTATTTAGTACTAATGGAGATTAGGTGCAGAGTTAAGAATAAATTATTTATCCATTTACCTGTCATTTATTAATTAAGGTCCCTCAGATATTATTAAAAAAATGAAAATATGAAAAGTAGAAAATATTCATAGTTTCTGCTCAATATTTGATGTATGAAAATAACAGTTACAATGATACAGAACTCAGATTTTCAAGGCAGCGTGCTGCTCTTTAGAGGAATGAGATAACACTAGACACTCGGAACTCAGTGGGGTGGCAAAAGGTTATTAAGGTTTGTCCCATACTTTATAAGTAACATGAACAACAACAACAACAACAATAATAATAATAATAATAATAATAATAATAATAATAAGAATAAGAATAATAATAAATAAGGAGAGAAATTGGAAGTAAAAAAAAATTTAATTATTCATACGGAATTGGAAAATATCAAAACAGAAAATGAAAGATATCCAGTGCCAACATAAAAAATAAAATAAAATAAAATAAAATAAAATAAAATAAAATAAAATAATAATAATAATAATAATAATAATAATAATAAATTATCATTAGGGATGTAGAATGAAAGTAGAATAAAAATGTAATTATTCATAGGGAATTAGAAGACATGAAAATGGAAAATTATACATATCCAGTGCCAACATAAAAAATCAAAACACAAATGTGAAATATTTCTGTAGAATCAGCCAAGTTAGTGGAACTAAGAGTTTAGGAAATAAACATTAGCCCTGTTACAAAGAGCTACATTGGAAAAAATTTAAATTTTTCCACTTTATCACAAGATGATAAAGTGTTATTATACCTGTTAAAATTATTCAAATTGTACTATGTACCACCTAGGATCCATTTTTACTACTGTGGGACCATAAAAACTGGATTTGATGATACAAAAAATGAAACATAAACTAGGAAAGAAATTTTGGGAAGAAAGCATTTCAGGCCTAATTTAACAAACCCCCTGACATTTGCCATTGATATCTGAAGAAACCTGGAATAAAGCTCAGCATGAGAGGACCATCCTGGCAATATTTTTAAAACCACAAATATTTTGCTGATAAATCTCTGCTTTAATGACCCCAATCACCCATGTTGGTACCTAATATAATGAAAGAAGGAATTATGCCTGAAAACTCAAACTTTATATGAAAAACAGAGCAGCAAGGGATTTACTCTTAAAGAGTAATGGCTGTCAGTGTACATAAAGGAATTCAGCTTATTGATGTGCACATATACAAATGGAACAGATGGTAATGTACCTGGAATTGGAATCATTTGTCACTAATACAGTGATCAAACTATGCTCTAGAAGTCTTTAAACCCTAACATTTCTAGAAAATCAGGCTCCCTTGGATTTGGACTGCATAATTAGTGAGCCTGAGTATTTGTGGACACAAAACAGCAGAAAAAAATCCCCCTGCTGCTGCTGGGGATCAAACTTTGAACTAGCCAACTATTCTAGCAATGTTCTCCTTTATTAATGTATATAAAATGGGCTCACTCTGGGAATAACTACGGGTGGAGAAATGACAGCCAACAGGTGTCAGCAATTAATAAATTTATTTATTTATTTATTCACAACAAATCTGTACTACTTTCATAAATCTTTAGGTTATATACTGAAGATTGTTTACAGTTATTGATATTCAGAAACCAAAAGTGCTAGAGCTACTTGACACTTATGCATAGCTTAAGGGACTAACTCTGAACAAGCATGATCCAATTGAGACTCAAAGGATTTGTTCCACATGTATTCATTTAAGGTTGACACCTAATCAGCTGTTCTATAATGACTGCATGCTAGATAGGTGTGATATTACGTTTATGAGATCAGCAGGAAATAGTTGGAATTTTAACAAATTTGTGCTGAATTGTTTTTTCCGAACAATGAAACCAGCATGATAAAATGGTTCTAAAAACTGAAAATAGTGGGAAATTACCGAAGTTGTTAATGACAAATTCGAAAAAGAGAGTGCACTATAAGTGCAAAAATTGTTACTGTAACAAATTTATATTTATATGATGTTTTGTTATGCATAGAAGAAAACAAGAATACCTTTACTGTTAGGGAACGTATACATGGTTCCCATAAACATAATATGAATAAACTTGATGTGCTATTTCACAGATTACAGAAGGCATTATTATAAGGTAGTGGGATTAAAGCTCTATAATAAATTACCTGATGAAATATGTAGCCTCCAGTTAAACAATTTTAAACAAGACTACATAAGTTACTTTTAGAAAATTATTTTATGCAAAAAATTTGAAGAAACAAAATTGGGAAATATCTGAAAACATATACTGTATATAAATTGTAAAGTTTTTGTTCTTTTCTTGTTATGGACGAGATCTATTTAATACTTTATATGGATAATATGTTCAATAAATTTTTTGGCATTTTTTTTCTCCCCAGAAACAATGAAGCCCAGCATTTGAAAAATGGCTGTAAAAAATTAATTTAAACGATTTAAGAAAATAAAATGAATAATCCCTTGTGGAGTTGTCAACAAGTTCCCATGTATGCCAGCAAAAAATAAATCAATCAATCAAAGGAATAACAATGTTTATCATCAAAATGGAAAATCATATGTTAACCCACGTAGTATAAATACAATTTTTGTACCAAATAGCAATCTTGCAGGATTTGGAGCAGTAAACAGTTCCCTGGAATTGTCCAATGGAGCTGCAGACAAAATGGCAGCTAATACTGATATAGTTGACCATGGCGTACTAGCCTGGAGACATTTTATTGGAACAAAGATATCACCAATGAATTTGTTCAGCACTATGTGACAACACTGCAACCATGATTAAGTAACACTTCCATTTCTGCCCCTTTTCTTATATGAACATTCCCGAATTTTTCAGGTAAGTCTTGCTGCTATGTTTGTGAACCCTAGATCTGAAATTTCAACTGCTAAAGAGAGCTATTAGGCTTTGGTTGTGCTACAGTAAACAACTTCGCCATTTGATCATGGATTATGCTACGCATTTGAGGCAAAGTAAAGTAATACTTTTTTGTCCTAATTTAAATACATTATCTATAAAATATTCATAATATTCTCAAGCCTGATTCATTTGACTTTTTTTCTGTTTTGTTGTTACAGTGAAACAAGGATCATTATAATACATTATTACACCAGTACTAAAGTATTATGCAGGAATGTTACGGATAGGGATATAATGGATTTTTGTCTATTGATAATATGATAACTCTTTTTGGAGTTTGTTAATATTTAGCATGGAAATATAATTCAGTGGCCCTGCTATGTTTTAATGCATTAACTAGGCAATATAATTCAGTGGTCCTGCTATGTTTTTAAGCACTTACTAGTTCATGTCTAATGTTTACTTACATTTCATTTTGGAACTGCTTTAATGTTGTGTACCAAGTTATTTTTAAAGATTTTTGTGATATGTTTTGCATCTATAAGAAGTTTAGGCATAATGTTTCAATACATTTCAATTTTAACTATTTGATAAAATGTTAGTATTTGTCTATAGTCTTTTGTGCATGTAGAATGTTCCTGCATTAGTTGTTTACCTGCGTTTCATTTGGGACCTGTATGATGCTATGTACCCATTGTTTCTAAATTCTTTATGATAAATTTTGGGAATATATAAAAATTTGTTAAGGCATTATGTGTTAATATGTCTGCCTGCCAATGTTGGGTCATTATCTTATTTCCTTGCAATGAAATTTTAAATATTTATCGATCCTATGTTTTAGTTCATTGTTTGTTGCAGTGCTTATTGCCCTGTGTAAAGTTGCATGGTACTTTTGTTCTTTTTAAATTTACTGTTTATAAATGTATTAGCCCTGTATTAATGTTAAGTAGTTTATGAAATACTTCACATGTATGCATATAAGAAAAAATCTAAGATGTTTAGTGTCTAATTTCAGCAAACTTTCTCCTGTTCCTTAACCAGCCAAATTTTACAGGAGAGCACTTTATTTAAATGGTTTATACATCTCATTCAGTCCAGGATATTCTGATGGTAAAGCTCCATTTCCCCAATTTCTTCCCAAAATTCTCCTGGAATTCCATCTATTCTTGTCGCCTTTCTCTTCTTCACTTCTTTAATATGATATCCTACCTCATTCAAAGCAACATCTTTATCTAAACTTTCTATCCTATACACAGTATTATTTAAATTTCATTCTTCATTCATAACTTAGGATATTCCTGCACATAACACATTTCTAAAGTAATGCTTCCATTCCCTTGGAGTTTATCTTAATTTCTTGCCCATCTCTTCCTTAAAATATTCTTCACAACTAAACATATATATTTCCTGTCTTCAGCTATCACTGCTCCTTTAATTTTTTCATCCATTTTCTTTTGCCACTCATGTTTTTATCCAGCACTAGGCAATTGTATCTCCTTTTTTTGAACAAAAAAATTTGCCTTTCACCTTCCTCTTCTGACCTCCTCCACCTTATTAAGCCCTTAAACACTTCCTTCTTTACCTTAGCACTCTCTCCATCACACCGTCCATAACCTTTGCATTTCCTCTGATTTACTTCCATCTTTCTTCCTGACCATGTTACCATTAACTCCATTTTTACTAATTCTCCCTCTATCTATTCTACCTTCATTGCCTCTAGGATTTCCTACTTTCTTATTTCTCCTATTTTGGGTATCAAATTCTCCCAGAAAAGCTCAGCATACTCCTCTTTCCATCTAAAACATTTTGTGTAATTCATTTCTATTGCTTCTTCCTCCCTATGGCAATCCCCTAAAAGTCAGTCTCATTTTTAGTGAAAAGTGTCCACTACTTGTTATCAAGTCTAGGAATTTGAATTTGGTGGATTGCTTCGCTGCATATTATATAGTCAATCACACTCTGACCATTTATAATCATAAATGTAAATTCTCCTTTTTGGCCTTCATCTCTTAAACCATTGCACATAATTAAATTATTCAACTCACAAAACTCATACAATTTTCTACCTTCCTTATTTAGCAACTTATTTCTACTTTTCCTTACTGGCTCTCTCTCTCTCTCTCTCTCTCTCTCTCTCTCTCTCTCTCTCTCTCTCTCTCTCTCTCTCTCTCACGCACACACACACACACAAACAATTAAACAATTATTCCCCAACTCCAAAAATCTTATATCATGTTCACCTACTCTGGCACGATTCATTAATGAGAGTTCTTGAACCAGACACAAATAAAATTGAAACTAAAAATTTATGAAAAAGAAATAAATAAATGAATGTATAAATATAATTGTATTCTACATACTTCCATATTCAATGCTTAGTCTTAACATACAAATACTAAGCAATTCAAATTATATTCCACTAAAATCAATTTAATGAAACAGCCCTGTAAAAATGGTAAATCACAAATGTAATACTAAACTTAAATATTATATATAGTTCACTCTTGTTTATAAAGTATATTAAGCTGTAATATTAATATAAGAAAGAACATTCTTAATATGTACCTCTAATTGCAATCTTCATACCATGCCACCTTTTCATATTTGAACTCTTTTTCAGAGGCTCCTTTTGCTGAATGCAAACAACAGTGGTCTTTGAATCAAATTGCAGAGTATAGAACTTCAAAAGTCTAATCCACAGCTCTCCACACAACATATCATTATTACTCTTCCATGTGTCACCAAGATGTTTTGAATCTGTAAAAATGAAGCAAAATGCCTTTTTAAAATAAATTTTTAACTTTTTATATTTAAATAAATTTTATATTATATTTTTATTTATCACAGCAACATTTTCAAATTTATCTCTTAAGTTATTACAAAAATATGAAATTTGCTTATTTATGCCTTCTCTGGTTTTTATAAAAGAAGATTAATACAAGATTAATGGCTAATGACCAACCATATAAATAAATCTAGCAACATTCCCTGGCAACAAATATGCAATGTTTCTATAAGCAGACTGAATAAAAAGGAGAGCTTCTGATGACCATTGTCGGAAATTTTCTGCGATGGACTAGAATGACCTAAGTATGTCATTGTGTGATGTGAGAAGTGTTGTAAGCAAAGTTGCATCTCAAACCAAGTGCACACAATGACAGCACTGGAATCACAGTAATAATGTTCACAATATATGCACAGCAAAATTTATGTCCAAATTATTATGGAACGGCCAATACCTGTCCTGTGACACATCCAGTCGTTGGTCCTGGTGGTTTAGTGTTCACCATACTTGCCTCCTAAACCGAAGATCGTGGGTTCAATCCCGGCCAGGATCAATGGATTTTTTTGGGAGTAAAAATGTCATAAATCCTAAGTATGGCTTCCTTAAGGAAGTAAAGCCATGGGTCCCATATCATAGATTTATGGCATGTAAAAGAACCTTCAAGCCTGAAAGAAGAGGCATCTGATCAAAATTTATGAATTATTTCATACCTTGAATTGAATGAAATGCTGATACCTGAGAAGTTAAAGAGCATCTGTAAATAAACCAAATCAACACCATCCAGTCAACTGCTATGCCTAACAAAGCACAGGTTAGGGTTTTTTTTTTTTTTTTTTTTTTTTTTATGGACGCTCTTTAACATCTCAGGTCATCAGCATCTCATTCAACTCAGGGCGTGAAACAGCCGACAAATTTTGCTCAGAGGTCTCTCTTGAGGTTCTTTTTCGTGCCGTAAACGTACAACGTGGGACCCATGGCTTTATTTCCCTTCCGAAGGAAGCCATACTTAGGATTTTTATGCCCGAAACAAGCCATCTGTCCTGGCCGGGTTTGAACCCGCGATCTTGGGTTTAGGAGGCAAGTATGGTAACTGCTACACCACCAGGACCGACAGGTTAGTTTTGATGCACTAAATTGTTGATTATGACAATTCAAATTGAAAATACACATCCTGTCAATCAGTTTGATGGCATCCTCATCAAGTTATTTCTATATGCATTTAGTAAAGAAATAGGTGTAATTATAGACCAATAACCCTTTCATAATAATTTTCAAAATTATTTCAAAAAGTAATACATAGAAAGTTAATAAGATGTTTAGAATTAAAAAATATATTTTCACAGTCCCAACTTGGTTTTCTAGAAGGTTTTTCAACTTTCAGTGCTACATGTGAATTTATACCAACAAAAAGTTGGGAATCTAACAAATCAATTGCCAAGACTGTATGCAAAATAAAAAGAAGCTTAAGACATTAAGTTAAAAATAAACTTTAGAAATATTAAATATAAACAAATAAGAAAATCAATTGTAGCTGCCCATTTCTGGTCAAAAGACCACAACTTCATAACAGAAGCTTAACCTATAATTTAAGTGTATGTTTAGGTTCACATATTTCAAATAATTTTAATTAGAAGCTTAACTACTAAAATCTATCATCCATCAAGTATCCATTGGAATTAACTGCTTGAGAAAAATCTTCATACTTAAGAACAAGGACAGTATTATGAGCTTTAAAACTGTACCATTGGACACCCAAGTCAATGTATATTAAAACCATCTTATGCCACCATCATGTTTACCTAATCACCGGCAAAATGTGACAACAAGGGCTCTTAAAGCATGTTCTGCAAAAAAAGCATTAACTAATGAAGTATTATGGTATGAATAACTGACCTTTTAAAATCTTAACATATTACTTCACAGTCACCAACTTATAAATATATAATCTCTAGTAGATAAAACATATAAAATGTTAAAACATTCTTGTTGCTTCACTCCCAAGGAATAAAAGGTAGTCGATTAAAATATTTAAAATATTAAAACACTCATGACATTTCACTCTCAAAATTTTTAAAATTCAGGACATGATTTGTGAAGCTCTTGTTCACATCATCAACTGTAAACGACTAATGGATTATACTAAATTTGAATAGGTAGGCAACCATGAGGGCTCTGGTGGTCTGTTGATGAACTTATACAAAATATTTTCTGCTTCCGGAATATCAAAATTCACGAGTTTATATTCATATTTCCTTTTAAAAATCTTTTCCCATATGTTGAGTTCTTTGGAATGTTGACCTGTATTTAATAATGAAATTCCCTTTTCTATTTCATGATGCTGGTTCCAGAAATGTGCTGCTACGGCTGACCTTTCTATCTGTTTATAATGAATATTTCTCCAGTGTTCCTTTAATCTGATGCCTATATTCTCTTGGTCTTGCCTATGTATATTTTTTCACGGTCTTTACAATTAATTTGGTATATACCTATTTTTCTTCTTTAGGTCTGGAATCTGTTTTGTTCAACTTCAACAGTTTGCCAACACTGTAACGTTTTGAGGTGCTAATGTGATGTACTGTTTAAAAATTTTCTGCATTTTGTGATTAACTTGTGTGTGGTAAGTGAACTTTTTGTCTTTTAATAAGGTACTCAGGGTGGTAATTTGTATAATTCTCTTTTGTTTCTCAAATCTTTTAATTTTGTGATCAATCATCTGTTTTTTAAACACATTAGATTATGGCCGTTTCTTTTATATGTAGGTATTCATTTTTATATTCATCATTGTTAAGTGGCACATTAACTAACCTAAATACCGGGCTATTTTAAGCTGCTTCCTTATGAGATCTTGGGTAAAAACCATAAGTATTTATGTAATTATCAGTGTGTATTCTTTCTATAAATACCAAATTCAAGTTTATTTTCCTTTTTATCATATTCAAGTCTAGAAATATGTTGTTAGTTTAAGTTCCTATAATGAATTTTATAGCAGGTTTAATAGTTTCAGTGCATCTCCCACAAATCCCTTTTCTACAATAGCAGATTTTGTATCTAGCAGATGTAAGGGAAGGAGGCTTATTTGATGTGTGTTTCAAAAAAGCTCATAAATAAGTCTGCCAGGAACGGTGAAAGAGGGTTACCTAATCCTAATTTTTGTTTGAAAAATTATCCTTCTAATGTGAAAAAAGCCTGATTTAAGCATAATTTGGCAAGTTCAATGTGTTCCTTAATGTGTGTCTCTTTTTAGATGAGCATAGTAACCATTTTCTTAAAAGAATTAATATTTTATTTTGTGGTATGCTGGGGTACAAAGCCTTTACATTGAATGAAACCAAAGTCATTCGGAGACAATTTATAATCTTTAATTCTGTCGATAAAATCCATAGTCTTTTTTTAAACTGAAACTATCAAATTTGGGAAATGTGTTAAACTGTGAGGATAACTAATTAGCTAGAAGATAGCAAAGAGTGTTGATGTTGTTAATAGTTTGTCTTATGCTCTTCCCAGGTTTGTGAAACTTTGGTAAGCCAAAAATCCTGGCTAAGGAAGAATTATGTACTTTGATTTTATAACAGTTGGATTCTGAGAATAAGGTATAACTTTTTCAGGTTTCTTTTATTGATTTTTTCATATATGGGTCTGTTTTTTTATTTCAATGAAAATCGTCACCATTTAAAATTTCTTGCATTCATTGTCTGTAATTTTCTTTGTCTAACACCACAATTTAGTTTCCTTTATCAGCATTGGTATATAATGTCTTTTTTGTTGAGATTTAGTAAATCTGAGATGAAATCCAGGACCTTGATTTATTTTTGCAGTTTCTTCTAGTATATTAAACAATGTTTTCCTGATAATTATCTGCTAAATTGAGGTTCTCAATGGCTAGATAAATGAAAATTAATAATGTGATGTAATTAATCTATGGACTAAATATTCTACCATTTTGTCTATTATTGATACCCACATTGGGGTCTGGAAAATATATTAGGTCTTAGTTCAAGACAGACTAATCCTAAGACCATAATGCTGGTACCAATAGTACATAAAATGGCAAATCAAGGTTCAAACATGTTGCTGCTATTAAAAAACTGGGTTTGTTTATTTGGTTCATTGGAGTTACATGGTTTATTACAGTGGTAAAAATTGGAAGTAAATCAACAATAGGTAGCATGTTAGTACTTTCATTTTTTATGAAGTTTATTATGTTAAATTTATTGAAATTACACCAGGAACTTGTGGAATTGAAAGTATTTAGTATAACATAGATCACTCTTGTTGTACCTCTAATTATGGCAGTGCACCACATACTACCATATTTAAATTTCCTTAGAGAAATTTAAAGAAGAAGTGGTTAAAGATAATACACCATGCAAATTTTTAAGTTAATGATAAAATTGTAGTGTGTATTAAACTTTTGTATCAAAATTTGTGATTAGGTAGAACATGTGCAATATTTCCCAATCTACCACCATATGTGACAGTGAGGATTAGCAATGAAAGATCTGGAAGAACATATGAAGCAAGATGAAGAAAGTTATAATTAATGATGCAAGCAGGATGTTATAACATATTTTGACAGCTTTGCAAGTGAGGTTAAGAACAGATAGATACATCCATTTATAACTATTGCCAAAGAAGATTATGTCCTTTTTATTAAGATAGACGATAAATATGACGCTGTCCCAACTATGTCGAAAAGGTTTAAAATGTCCAATTATTTGGAAGTTAGTATATTTAATGAACTATTTGTGCTTGCCTATGGAAAATTTCTTTTAAGGAAGGAAACGTCTCAGGTTAAAGTTTTAGGGTACCTCCCTGCTTTTGCCATTATCAGGAACACCTGCTAGAAACCTCAGTCACGGAGGATGGTCTGGCAGAAATCTTACAGATCATAATTGGGATATAGAGAAAGCTAGTAAAATAAATTTTGCATTAGAACAAATAAAACTCTTTTATGCATTAGAACAAATGAAGCTCTTTTATACAAATCGAATTACATATTCAGCAGAATTCTTGACATGGCCTGCAATTTTTTCTTACACACATATACATATAAGGCAAACTGTATTTTCCATTACATTTTATTTTCCAATGGTTTGGTTAATATTTTTTGTTCTATTTGTAGAGAAGATTTATAATTAGACATAAATGGCTAACCATTTTATATTAATATGGCTTTGCAAAAGCCAAAAATCAAATATGTATATAGATGCATGTGTGTTTGAATTTCCCATTAATTTTTAAGTGCAGTAATTTTTAAAGATAATTTTAATGCATTTAACACTAATGAAAAATACTTGATTAGGTAATTTTATATATGAATATTGTTAGCATTATAATAATTGTTATTATTAAATCAATGCTTATTATACTGCAGTAAACAGCAATTGGCAGTAGTTGATAAACCATTTTTGTACATGTGTGATTTTATATAAGCAGAATTTATATTTCATTCACACATGAGAAATATTGTTTGTGAACAATTTCAAATTATTAAAATAATTTTATGATAAATAATGTCATCTTGTAATACTGTTTAAAATATTCAGGTTTGTTATTGGCAGTGGTAGGGTTGACAATGGCCGCCATTTTTTTCTGCATTGGGGTATGAGTAACATAGTCAGTCTTACATCACCACATCACACTCGACTTCTTTTCAGCGACACCAACTCCAGCGACAAGTCCCTAAATCTGGAACATGTTGAATGGGTTGATGACAAATATTCTCAAAAATGACTGATTTTTCTCGCATTTTTAACCTCTACTAAGCAACAATTTTGGCGAATTTTATTTGCTTGCCCTTTAGTAAAACAGTAATTCATTAGATATCTGGAGTGACATTTATTTTTCTTTCTTTCTTTCTTGGACTATAAAAGTAATGATGTGTTGCACACGTGATAAGACCTGAAGGTGATTCCCGGTAGTCTAGTTCTTGTGATTCTTCTTTGTTCTTGCTGCATTTTATGCATGAAGCATGCACTTTGTTGGCTTGTTTATTCTTCTACCTGAATTGAAGCAGATAATATTGTGTGCATAATATCAGTGTTCAGTGGCGACTGCGGATATGCCAAAAGTTGTAATTACCTACGAACCTCAAATGAGTGATGCGAGAAGCAAAATAATAATATGCAAATTTTGCAATATTCACAAAGACTGGTTCAGAAAATATCTGTGTATAAAGCACAAGAAAAAAGCTTCAAACACACTTGCAACAAATTGGAATAAACGATGGCTGTCTCTGTCCAACACACTTATTAATACAAAGATAGTGTAATTTGGAGGGATGAAGGTTAAGGTGGTGGTTGTTGTTATCATCATCATCATGTGGCAGCTCTGATGGAAGCAAATATACCTCTGGTGAAATTAAATGATCTCAGCTTCAAAATATAGCTGAATATGTATATAGAAAGTGAGTTTTGTTTTCTTGTGTAATAAAATTTGTTTATAATTATTTTCTTTTATTTCCCTTTCTTACTCTTTAGTTCGTCAATCCTTTATTTCTTTCATTTCCCCCCCTTTCTTTCCTTATTTTGATTGATTCTTTAATGCCTCCAGCATTAGATAGCATGCGAATGGCAGTTTTAAGACTATGCTATGTTCAAATATGGAAAATAATTGCATTTCATCACATATGAGGAAGTGATTGAAACTGTAACAGTTTCCTCATAAAAAATACTCAAAATCTCTTAAATTTTCAACTATTGTAGGTGCTGGAAATATTCCCAAAGCGGTTGCAGAGCTACATATGCACCACAGGTTTGCAAAACAGAGGAAGAAGAATATTAAAATATCAGTTTTTTGGTCAAAAGTAGCCATAATGTGCGACAAGACCGCAGATAGGAAGGGACAGCGTGTACTGACCGTGCTGCTAAGGGTGCTGACCTGTGCTGTACTGCTGAGCAGAAGATCTTTCTTTGTTGGTGGCATCAAGATGCTACAACAGGCATCTCAATGTTTGAGAGCAGTAATAGCTGTCCTCCAGGACTTTGAAATTAAATATGAGAATGTTGCTGCTCTTTTAATTGATTCTGCAAGGTACATGTCTTCATGTTCTCAAATATGCAATGTCCTCTATCCTACAATGGTGCATGTTCAGTGTTGGGCTCACAAGCTGAACATTACTGCAAGATCAACAGAGTTGAACAACTAAACAGCTGTATGTCCAATGCAAAGGTGCTCTTTTTAAATGCCAGAAAGAGAAAAATTACAAATATTTCTTTCCTGAAGGGGCAGTACATGGATGATGAGATGAGGACCACAGCTTTTCCATCACCAGTAATGACAAGATGGAGTTCAAGATATGTCTGATCCTTATGTTAATGAGCATATACAACATTTAATAGGCTTTTGTAAATCATGGTCTTGCCTGATGGTAGCTGCTGTGTATTATTTTGCCAACATGGAATTTGAGAAGATATCAGTAATCATTCACATGTAACATTTCTGAAGGAGCATGCACAGATGGTCACTGACTCTATCATAACCTAAGAGGGAACATAATACCCCTTTGCACACAAGCTGCAGAGCAGAATTGCTGACCTATGCAGTAACTTCAGATTGGTGAGCAAGGGGCTGTTTGGCCCTCAGACAACTCTGGCCATTAATCATCTCAAATCAGAAATGAGAAAGGCCAAAATTAAGCAAATTTTTTTAAACCTGGGGTCTCTCTGTGAAACAAAGCTGACCAAACTTTCTACATCAGATACTGCATAACAGTTCACAGTGAATATGAGCAAACTGTTTGAAGAAAATAATATTTTTTTAGAAACAATGAAACATCACTGTTGCAGGCAGCAGCCACGGTCAACTTAAGCAGCATCTCAGCAACCATGTGCTGTTTTCTGAGTATCTTTGCTTCCAGAATATTGTAAAAGAAACTGTCCAAAAAGGTGAAAGGGTAGCTTGAAATTTTGCTGAGCATGAATGGGAATATAGTTAATTTGTTGAGCGTTCTGTAAAGGTATTCTGGACACAGTGCTCAAATGTGGAGAGTGAGCATGCAATTTCCTTATACAGACTTAAGAAGCTGTGCTTCTCCAGAAAATATTCAAATGCAATTCAGTATGTACTTTGGTTCTGCATGAAATAAAGACTACAATTTCTGTGCTGTATGTATGATCTTTCTAAATTTTTTATTTATGGTATTTTAGTGCATATTTATGGAGAGTAAATTTGCATGAAATAAGACTACAATTTCTGTGCTTTATGTATGATCTTTCTAAGTTTTTGATTCATGGTGTTTTAGTGCATATTTAGAGAGAATAAATTCTTCCCCAGAAACTCTTTAAATTAAATTATTTACTTGGTTATGCATGTAATACAGGCTGCAACTTCTGTGCTTATGTGTTAAGTAGTTATATAACATTTAAATGACATGTGCTTTGTGGTGTGTTAGTGCATATTTAAATTTAAGTAATTTTTTGCTATTTACTGCTATGAGAGAAAAACATTTTTAAGTTGCTGATACATTTTTTACTGCTTTACATTAAATGTATTTACCATTTTTCCAGGTCTCAACTAATGCCTTTTTATAGATCTCAGTTATTCTTGTGGGAAAATTTACAGTGTAAGAAAAGTTGTGTGTGTCAAAGAAGTCACTTAGCTGATTTTTTAAGCGTGGTACTATACATCTCTTTGCAATCAACTGTCTTGGCTACCTGTAAAAGAATGTAGGCCTCTCCATTCTCTCATGCTCCTGTTAAAATTCCTCCACTTCTCAATGTATCGTCTCTCGCTTCGTATACTTGTCTGTATCTCGGACCTAGAATACGAATTTACTGTCTATCCATAGTCAAAAAACACATCTCTACTCAGCATCAATCAGCATGATTGTTCCCAGAATTTGGAACTCTGTCCCTCCTTGTCGGACAGACAATAAAGCTGTTTAAATGCAGGTTAAAATGCCATCTTAACTCTATGAGTCACAACAGTTAGTCTCTTGCTCTCTCTTATTCTTCTTCCTACTTTTCTTCTTCTTTTCCCCCTCCTTCCTTTCCTTTCCTTTCTCCTCTCCTTCTCTTTTCCCTTCATTTTTACACCTTGTACTGGAGAAATATTGTTGGATAGCAAATGGAATTGTAACACCAACTTTCTAACATGTGACATTTACAAGCAGTAATGCTTATATTCCACTACTAATTTGGTGTTAATGTATTTTTACGTAACTATGTATGTTATTCTCTGTATTTTTGCTGGCTCTTCACCTGGCAGAGTAGAAGAAAAGGCTTCATGACCTTAACTCTTAACTCTTGATTATGTGACTGCAAATTATTAAGTCACGATTTGGTGTATATAGAGAATGTAAAGCAATGTCAAGATATTTTATGAATGTTTCAAAATTTGCTGATGGAGAACAGTATGATGCTATCACAATCATATTTGTTTCTTCTAAATGAGCACCAATTCTATATTTTGTTCAAAATGAAATTGATTAAAATTTAATGCTTTAACCTGCTTGATATATTTGCATACTCCATCAACACCTAAATTTTCCCTGAGTACTTAATATAATATTCATGTATTAATAAGGAAGAAAATTCCTTTTTTCTGAGTTGGTGTTCTAAAAATAGCATGTGAATTTATAATTTCAATACTTTCTACCAATTACTAAGTTTTATTTCTTATGCTTCTAATATTATGATAGAATACTGTAATACTAATACCCAACAAAACTAATTTTAAGAATTATTACATTGTATTTATGTTGCAATGAAGACTTAACATAGCAAACATTTTCATTTTTTAAAATTTCTTCCTGCATGACTTATGCCAATAAAATGGCTCTGAAACATCTGTGATAAATTGCTAACAGCAATCAGCAAGAATGTTGGGTATTGATTTCCCTTTGTATCACTTTTTTATTTCCAATAAGTCCTGATGAAACCTTTAACCATCCTCATCGCTGACATAGCCCAAGTTCGATGATGATTATTGTTTAAGGGTGCAAAACAGTTAAGGTCATTAGTACTCAAACACTATAAAAAATAGTCCAAGAATAAAATATCTATGCCCAAGACCAAAGTAGAAAAGGGCTGTAAGCACAATTGGCAACATCAATAAAAACCCAAAACAAATAACAAGGGTAAAATAGTCAACAAACAAAAAGACTGGTACCAAAACACAGCCCTAAGAGCAGAAAACACAACAGTCTTATAATGGTCTAAAATTGTAACGATAAAACCCCAAAACAAACAACAAGGATAATATGGTCTACAGCAAATAAAGACTGGTAGCAAAACGCATCAGCAAGAGCTGAAAACACACCAGTCTTATAATAGTCCAAAATTGTAACAATAAAACCCCAAAACAAATAAGGGCTATATGCAACACGACAAATAAAGAGCAGTACTAAAATGCTTCAGCATGAGCTGAAAACACAACAGTCTTAAGATAGTCTAAAAATGCTGTCATGAGTAAAATGATAAAACCTCACACCTAGCTCCAAAAACCACAAACACGAATAAAACGGAGCACTAGCTCAATAGCAATCGCATCATCTGCAAGTAAGTCCTCAATGGAGTAGGGCAAACCTAGAGAAAGTCTAAAACCTGCCAGATGATGGCATTCAAGTGAAATGTAACGCACTGTAAAGGGGTGGTCACAGTGAGGGCAAGCTGGAGCTTGTTGATCATTAAAAAGGTGATGGTGACTAAAACGGCAATGCCCAATTCTCAGACAAGCTAAAATTACTTCTTCGCGACGAACTGCGCGAGAAGAGGTCGACCAGTTAAAAGGGGCGGATTTACATTTGCGAAACTTATTGGTGGGTATTAAATTCCACTCATCGCGCCAGCGCGAGAGAATACCTCGACGTAAAGAATGTTTAAAATCCCTGAAGTAAAAACGTTGCTTGTACTCAGCAGGGTCTAAAAGGGCAGATTTAGCTGCGTCATCTGCGGCCTCGTTGCCTGGGAGTCCATATCCAGGTAATCACATAAGCGTTACCCTGACGCCAGCGTCCAGAAGCGTAAACGCTGCATCCTGGACCTTCTGTACAAGAGGACGGTAGTTGTACAGCTTCTTCAAAGATAAAAGGGCACTCAAAGAATCTGAACAAAAGACACTGTTCCCCAGCCCATGGTCAGAAATAAATAAAATCGCCCGATAAATAGCATAAAGCTCCGCCATAAAAATAGATGTCGCAACGTGCAGACCACACGTAAAACTGGCTCCATTAAAAACAAAGGCACATCCTACTCCCGTGTCAGATTTCGAGCCGTCGGTATATATAAAATTCCAGCCATTAAAAGAAGAGACAATCTCGCTAAAACGACGACGAATAATAGGTGCTGCGGTCGAAGACTTAGGGCAGGACGTAAGCCCAAGATGAACCGGGGCCTCTGCTAAGAGCCAAGGGGGAGATGTAGTTTCCCCGGCTAGGAAAAAAGCAGGTAAATCCACGTCCAAAGTCCGTAACAGCCCCCGAAAACGAAACGCAGGAGGTCTAGGACTAAAAGACCGAGCAGCATAAAATAGAGCGAGACAAACATTAAAAAACGGCTCATACGTGGGATGACGCCTTGTACAGCTACTCGACAGCCATAAGCAGCAAGTATAAGATCCCTACGATAAAACAATGGAGGTTCGCCACACTTTTACTTATTCGAATAATAATACCGAAGAAACAGTTAATAGATGCCCTGAAACTTCTTAATTTGCAACATGAATCTATACAATTTACCACAGAAGAAGAAAGAAATGGTTGGCTACCATTTCTAGATTTAAAAATTATAAGAAATGGAGATTGTTTGAATTTTGGAATTTACAGAAAAGAAACACATACGGAAAACTACACAAAAAATGAGTTATAACCCCATTCCACATAAGTATGCAGTATTTCACAGTTTGGCACACAGATTGATGAACATTCCATTTACAGAAGCAAGAGTACAAAATAGAATACAAATAAATAATAAAGACAGCAATGGTTTCAACAAAGACACAGTGATAAAAATTATCAATAAATCAAAGACAAAAAGGGATAAGGGAAGTTGCCACTCTGAAAAAAACAAAGAAGAATACAAATTCAAAAGTTTCACCTACCATCCAATTTACCACAACAAGTTCAAGAAAATTTTCAAAGAACATGGGATAATGTTAGCTCCAAAGAACAGATACAACATCAAGCATTTAAGCATTTATTAGATTGCACAGTAAAAGATTTCATATCAACAAAACAGAAATCAGGAATTTACGAAATAAAATGTGCAGATTGTGAGCAGAGCTACATAGGCAAAACAAAGAGAAGTTTGGAAATTTGGAGGAAAGAACATTTTAGGAATATTCTGTTTAAGCAGGTGGATAAATCGGCAGTAGCAGCTCACTTTTGGACCAAAAACCATGAAATAAAACTGGAAATTAAACTGCTGAAACATCTTCACAGCCCATTGGAGTTATTCACTTGGGAAAAAAAATTTATATTAAAAAATAGAAAAAAATCTAATGAATTTTGAGTTTCCTCCTATGGATGAACTCAAGTTATTTCCTACTTCAACCAACAGAGGCCACCACAGAAACATCTGGGTGTCCAGCCATCATTTCGAGTAATGGCGGTTCGGTGAGCAACTGAAGATGGGAGAGATTCTCCGAGCTGTGTCTTACTTTTATGTAAGTATGGAGTTTAGTGTAAAAAAAATGAATACCTAAGTTTAGGAAAGATTATGAAAGATTTTGTTATTTCAAGCTAATTGTTATTTCAAGCTACTTGAAATATGTTTCCATTTAATTTTCCACACTGTATGCCATGACTAACCTAATTCAACATCCTATGGGATAAAAACATGGGACTCTTACAATCACCTTCAAGAAGAAAGCTTTCACTTTCATTATAAAAGTTATTTATTTATCTTAAAAAAAAATTTATTCACAGAAATTAAATACAAATACAAAATTTACAATTATCTTCCCAGATTTCACAAGCCGAAAGTCAGCAAATACCAACAGAAGCCTTAGTAGAAAGTTAGCACTGACTAATTCATTTGTTTGCCAGCAGAGAAGATGAGGCACATTTGTTTGTACTCCTAGTGCAACATTATATTAAAACTTGTACACCTATAAGTATTTGGTGTTAAGTTCATTTCTCATAAGTATATGTTGAAAATGAAGTGCTCAGAAAATTGCCTATCAAATTAATTTTGTAACCTATCACAATAACACCAGCATGCATTTACATGAAATTCCTGATTTGCTACAAAGAGACAAAGCAACTCTCCTCTTTTCTTACCTTTATGCTGCATGTGCACACAAGCCAATAAACAGTATTAGCACGCTAGAATTATGACTGTAATTTGGAAGCAACAGAAACCTGCAGGAAGGTTGTTTGAACATCAATTATATGTGCATTTAAAGCTCAAAAACCTATTCCTTCATGGCCTCGGAAGTGACATACCAACTATAACTACCACTAGAGCTGCCACCACTTAATACTACTAAGCAATGAATATATAAATATACAATAAAATTATATAAACAACACTTGTATATGCTCACTGTTCAAATAATATCCATTTTCATAACTGTGCCATTAATCAACTACAATACATTGCTTTAATGAGTCATGAATTCTCTTACTGTGTCAACACATTAACAACAATGTTTTGGATTGCTTGCCATAGCAAATTGAATAATTTTGTTCAGTGCTAATAATACTTGAAATGGACCAACTATGTTTTGACTGTAATGTAATAACTAGTTTATTATATTTCCATAAACTGGCTTCAACAATAGAGTTAATCCCCATGTTCATCTTTCATCATCTAAACTGCATAACATAATAAGTATACTATGCTTTCACTCTACTGTGGAATTGCAATGCCTGGTCAGCAGGTGAGTTGGGATTGGCAATAATCATCAACATCATCATCATCATAATCATAAAGTTGAACCTCTAAGAACATATGCCTTAAAAGTAATGTATGCCTTTAACTTCCCCATGCTCATGCTTCCTCCTATACTGTATCAATAAGAACTTATGTTAAAGCAATGAAATAAAAAGTCCTACAGAGAAATGCTTTACTGGTTTTGGCAATATTAATGCTAACTTCATAAACTTGTGGTTGATTGTGTATTGTATTGGCTTAAGTAAAGAGAGTTTCCTTTTATTTTTTACATAAACTTGTGGTTGATTCTGTATTGGTACAGAAAGTTTCCTTTTATTTGTTACATAAACTTCTGGTTGATTGTGTATTGTATTGGCTTAAGTAAAGAGAGTTTCCTTTTATTTGTTAATGTTTTAATAAATACATCAGCAATAGAAATTAAAAAGAACTATAATTTTTCAGGATAACTTATCATAAAACTTTATGAACTGATAAAAATTCTTACACCATTTAGTTATCATTATGATAATACTTTTATGGATATTCATTTTTACCTCTGTTTGTTCCTTTTATTCTTTAAACCAGTTTCGTTATGCTATGGTATAAATGTAACCTAAATACATATGTACATTTTGGTAGTTCTTATCTATAGGCAATTTTTCCAAAAGTTAAAATTGAGCTGCTCCCACCCCCTTATTGTGTTCCAATCAACAAAAAAATAACCTTTGCACATTTTTAACTCAATCAAACAACTGCTAAGCGACCCTCATCGACCATGAAAGTTTGAAATTTTAGTCTGGAAAGTAAATTTTTCTAATATTATTAGATAAACTTTATTATTATTATTATTATTATTATTATTATTATTATTATTATTATTATTATTATTATTATTAGCTTCATTTGCTTATTTTGTAACTAAATATGATATTGTCTATGATTACTAATTTTTTCAATTATTGTTTCACAATTAATGTTTGTGCTGTTGCCAGATTGCCTGTGCTGGTGTAAAGTGACTTTCTTGACATGTTCCTCCTAGACTTGTAAAATGGCATTACTTCTTCAGTTAATTAAAAAAAAGTTATGCAGTTAAAACGATTTCTATGTCTCTCTTGTTGGCTTCATCTCCAATCAAATCATCTGAGCTAAACTACTTTTGAATCAGCAAGTTTTGAGCATTTTTTCTATAATATAAGAGTTGTAAATTTTACAATAAAGGAAAGTGCAGCATTGGTGATTCAAAGAAGTTTCAATTTTTTGGCAAAAAGCAAAAATTCCTACTAGAAGAACTGACCACTGTCTTCAAAAGTTTTTCAAACGCTATGATGAATGGAAAGGTTTACATAAAAATTTGACTAGAACTGCAGGCAAGGAATGACATAGCTCATTCAGATGCTTTTGATCAGATGAAAAATAAAAATTTCTAAATGCTTCAGTGCCAAAAAGGACAACCAGGATGCATGGTTGATGCAGATCAAAAACTAAAACACAAAGAAGAGCACTGAAGTGCACTGCAATGGATACTGCTAGGAAAAAAAGAACTTGTGAGGAAATAGAACAACATTTTACTACTCGAGAAAATTCCTGCCATCTGTCCAAAAGCATCTGAATGAAATGTCAAAGAGATCGTCCATATTTTCCACAAAAAAATATCCATTTTCTTTTTCTTGCCTGAAGTTAATTCATAAATTATAAGGATAATGATCCAGAAATCAGTAATGCTGCTGCAAAAAATTTTACAACCATTTCTGATAGTTCCCAAAAACTGTGGCTATATCCTTATTTAATGACAATGTTCCGGCGGTGGTTATGGCAAATATGGCTCAAGTTATACTGGAAGTGGACAAAGGTGAAGAAGAAATAAACTGAGGAGGTACATTCTGCACCAAAATGATTTTTCTTCCTTTACGAACATCAAGTTTTCGTCTTTTGTAATTCCTGGTACATAAATTTTCTTCACAATATTTTCTGTCACCAGCAATTTCTTCAACAAAGATCCTTTAGCTTGGAAGGATGATATTAGTTACATAAGTGGATTTGAAAAGAAGATAGTTGTGAACGAATGTTGCTGAAAGGGGAGTCAAATTCATTCAGGATTACACATTCTCATAAAAAGATGAAACCGAGAAACAATTTTTTACAGCTCATTACCAGAGACCATAAAAAAATACCCAACTGATACTAAAAGTCTTTCTTATGAAAAAATGTTTTGATTGTATACAAATTATTGTTGTATGCATTACTAAAAAATACCTGTTGTTTCTTAAATTTCTTATGTTATTTCATAATATAAGAAATAACTTTTTGGAAGTTTTATTCAGAATATTTTAGAAAATGCTGGGGGGTTACCTGGATGTCTACATAAATTTCTCTAAGGAAAAATAAATAGTCGAGATAGAAAAGAGTACACCACATCTGTATGGAAATTAATCGTTGCATATACTATGTTACAACTTCAAAGCACTTGAGGGTTGCCAAGAAGTTGATTGATTCAGCTGAAAATTTGCAGATTTTTTTTTTAAACAAGAGTGAGGGGTGGGAACTAAATTATTAGAAAGCTGAAAAAAAGGGGCCACCATAATGAGCATAGATTACATTATGCCAGGGTAGCACAATCTTCGCAATTCCATAACTCTATGATATCTAGCTGTTGGTTTAGTTTGTAGATTACATGGGCACAAACACTAGCAAAACTAATTTGTTAAGAATGGTAAAAACCACCAAATTTTGTTACGACATGCACGCACCATTTTATTTTATATATATATTACCAAAAAGTAATTAATTACCAATATAATTGTCTGGATTATCCTTGTCTGCAGCATTTGATAGTTCATGTAGGACTGGAAGGACTGGATTATTCATCTGTTGCAGAAAAAAAACTACCAAAATGGGAAATGCATATGATGGCAGCATACCTGATCCTGCATTATCTAACTGACACATCTGCAAAAGAAACATTATTTTATTTTAATATTGGAATGTTTCCAAATTCAGACATTTTGACTGTCTTTAGTACATTTAAATTTTAAAAATAAATGTTCACTATATGTGTACATAAATCCAGCTTGAGTATTCTGTCAACTCTCTCCATATGGGTTGCAGTGCTGTATAGAATTTTTTTATTCCAGAATAAATTCTGTATTATTCACATTTAATGTGAAACAGTGCAAGAGTGTCTAAACTATAAGAAATAAAAAAAACTAAAAATACAATAAAAGTACTACATGCATGATGGATTCTACATAATATCCACTTATGTGCCACATTCCCTCTTACTGCTCCCAAAGCATTAAGTTGCTATCCTTCTGGTATTTAATTTTGTTATAAACATAACTGTTATTTATTTTTCATTAAAGAGGAAACTTTCTTTTTCACTTTTAATTTCTCTTGTATTGCTTGACTACATTATTTGTAGATGCTTTTATTTAAATGTTTGGATAATGTGAGAAAAATTATGCAAAAGATATAAAGAATATATATCCATGCACATTTTCACACACCTCCTGCCTTTTGGTTAATTTGCATTTTAATCCACAAATGTATTTAAAAAAACTAAGTAATAAAGATTTGCATTGCTACAATTTACAACTGAGCTCAGTCATAAACATTTTACCTACAATTTAACAACAAAGTTCAATTTTACTAGAAATTTAATTTGGCACTCACCCATTAAAGCCACAACAAATGATTTGCTTTGGAAAAAATACTGAAAAGATAACCCCAAAGTTCTGGCCTAGGAAAGGTAAGTTGCCTTACTGATTGGGAGAAAGATAAGTTACATCATCTATTTTCATGATATAACAGGATAAACATGCACATATTAAATAAGGTTCTGCCATTTAAAAATATACAGAAGAGGTTGCTAAAATATGATGCTACATAATGAAAGGTTAAGCACAGTGAACACCACAATAAAACATTCCCTACACCTTCCCAATAAATAAAAAATAAAATTAAAATGGATTAACTATATCTATAAGTAATGATGTTGCATTTGAATGGGAACTCCCTTGAAAATTGAAATTAAGAGATTTCCCAGCACATAATATTGTATCCAACAACAACAAAAAATTTTGAATTTATATATGAAGAAAAATTTGAAATAATACTTGCAAAATATCAGGGTTACCTGTGCCATTATATAAAAGTGTGGAGTTGTCTACAGCATCTAACAAATTTTATGATTGCCTTAGGCAGAGACACCACTGACAAAGAATGAACAGAAAAGGGCTATTTTTTGTTCAAGCTCCAGCAGGGCATAACAAAAAAGACAAATGTGAATCACAAAATGGGTTTATTACCATGAGTCAAGTACAGTCACAAGTTACTTTTCCACAAATTCACAGTGAAAATTAAGACATTTATCACATTGATAAATGAGCTTTCCAGCACCCTCTTCATAGAAGGTTGCCACCAGCATATGGAGATAAATCCTTTTTTGGAAACCCAGCATGCACAAAATTTTCGATAGCCTAAGTGTTCTGTAACAAATGTGAACAGAGCTGACATTGAAATGTCTGGAAATTCCACAGGCAGCTCACTGATGGTAAACCTCCATCTCTCTCAAACCACTTGATCAACTCACTGAGCAAGATCTTCACTAGTGACAGACTGATCAGCATTATCATGAACGTCAATTCGGACTTCTTTAAATTTTCTGCACCATTCATGCACCCTCACTCATACAGTTTGCACGATAAACACAGCTAATTGTGCGATGAATTTCTACTGTGCTAATCCCTTCTGCCTGTAGAAAACAAATGATGCTTCACAACTTGTACTTGGTAGGAGAATCAATCATGCCAACCAGGTTGAGGTGCCTGTAACTCAGCTCCAACTTATGAATTGAACTTGGCCTTGGCAGATGTTATGGTGGGATAGTAGCAGTATGCAGATCTGCCTCCTTATGCTTGTCTGGTCACACAGCAGAGTGATGGTGGTTGGGGAAAAAAAAAAAAAGCAACTATGCCAATTACGCAATGGCAGCTATTCTGTCCAAAGTCTCAGAACGTAACTTCAGCCAGAAATGAAAAAATACGTGTATATGGACAGAAAGAACATTGTCACTTGGTCAAAATAATAAAAACTCATTACCACAGTCTGTTAGGAACAGTAGGTAGAGACCACAAGAGCACAACATAGCAGCTAGAGCATGCATTATGGATGAAAAAAGTGGAAAGAGAAAAAGGAAATGTAAAAATTGGTAAATAGGACATATAATGGCACAGCATCTTGGAGAAAAAGGGTTTTCAGTATATCACCAAATGCTGTATCATGAAATTTATGCTTAAACTCTATAGAAAGTTATTCCAAATATTGCAAACCCATAAATTCTCATCTTAAAAGTTCATACATCAAGAAAAAACTTGTTAATAGACAAACACATATTTTCATTACTGGCTAATGATCTTACTCTTATTTTCATATTCTGTTTCATTTCAATCGATCCTATTTATTTTATATATTTACATATTCTGATAACTAGCTAATGATCTTACACTTATTTTGATATTCTGTCTCAATTTCAATCAGCCCTACTCATTTTATATATTTTATTAATTTTTCCAATGAATTCAGATAAATATTTCTAAATTTGAGTATGTGCACAAGTTTCTGCAGTTAATTACAGGGTTATCAACAAAATGCAAGCTAAAGTGATAAAAATTGTACTAGAATCAAATCTCATGATTTTGAAGATAAGATTGATGTTTTATTATTGTTACAGTGCTTAAGATTTCTGATTCTGACCAAATCTATTTATTTATTGTCTCTTAATATATGGCACAAAACTGCACATTGTAAAAGATTTCTCAAAATGCATTAATTTAATATGTTTTCACACATTGCATCAACAGCCCTAGAAGTACCACCTAGCTGATACATTATTAGGTTCTGTTGAGCAATACATGATTCTAAAATTGATATTTTGTGTGGAGTGTGAGAAAATATGCAGGAATAATGATTATATTGGGGAAAAATGCTGTGCCTTCATTATTAAACAGTGGATAAAATATGAATTAGAGTGCACTTCCCTCATTTTGACCACGATTCATTAACTTTGCATATTACAGCTATGCCTTCAATTTTGGCCTATAAGCTTATTTGTATTCCTAAAGATTTTGCCAAGTTCACAAATGATACAATCTGCAATATGCTTGGTAATTTGAACTTTATAGATAGATAAACATCAGAATCTCTCCACAAATGCATTTTTACATTAAAATAACTCTATTCAGTTATATTGAACAATTGACGACTATTTTTTTCAGCAGTTGGCATCTGTACTTTTGGACAATTTTGTAGCCAGCACACCATTTCAAGTGTTAGTTTTATCAAAATTGTAAAGTTCTGAATGTTATATAACTGTAAAATGTTTCAGACTGCAAAACTGGACATATGCATGCACATGCAGAGTTTTGCTAAGTGATATTGCATTTTATATATCCACTATTTAGTTCATTGACACTTTAATGGATGAAAACTTGATCTCATAATCAGGAATTTACAAAATTAAATGTGCAAAATGTAATTAAAAGTACATCAGAAAAATGAAGAGAAATTTAGTAATTCAGAGAAGGGAAAACTTTAGGAATATTCATTTCAAACAACTGATAAATCAGCAAAGGCAGCTCACTTTTGCACCCAAAATCATGAAACCAGAGGCTAAGCTGCTGAAAGAACTTAACAACCCAACAGAGCTACTCGTATCTACTTGTGAATTCTTTTTTTTTTCCTTTTTTTTTTCTTTTTCTTTTTCTTTTTTTTTATTAAAGAGTTTAACATCCAATTTAACTATTGAGGCATCACAGGCTGACACACTGATGATACACAAGTTAAAATGATAAACCGGGAAAGGATTTTTTAAAGTAAGGAAGCATTCCAGACCAAAGTTTTAGGCTAACTCCCTGGCATTTGCCATTTATGACTAACGAAAACCTGGAAAAAATCTGTCAGGGAGGATGGTCCTGGCAGCAATTGAACCCCAGGTCTCCCACTCGCAGTCCGCACCTTAACAATCTCTGCAACCCGTGGCAGTAATTTTCATCCTGGGGCTGGGGGGAAACAATGAATTTTGATGTTCCACCCTTGGATGAACTCAGCATGATTGCCTCAGAATCATTTTGGGATCCAGCCACCACATCAAGTAGTTGGCCAACAACTGATGATGGGAGTGATTACCCCTTATTTCAGTTCATGAAACAATACAAAATAAAATGACAACACAATTAAATTATCTCCTGTCTAATATCTACAATCCTTGCTAATCCCTATCTTTGGTTCATCAAAAGTCTCCTATTTGAATTCCAGAAGACAGAGGTTCAGATTTAGCTCTTTCCCATCAGAGGGTTCTTAACCTATTATTTATTTTCATCATTGTTACTCTCTTTTAAGCTCATATTCTGTTCCAGTTCTTGTTCAGTTCATCAATTAATTAACAAATCAACTTTACATATATCACTCAGTTTCAATGCTAATTAATTATTATTATAAACCCTTATTATATGAGTATCAAAACTTTTAAAACTAATTTAACAAACCACAAGGCTGTTTGTTAACCATCCACATCCACTAATTTTTAACTTTATATAAATAATCCCAAATTCCTCAGTTCAGACATCCCCAAAAATGTTCATTATTGCCAACTCCTTTTACATTTGCACCCATTTCTCCTTTATCAATTTCTGCCTCCACTCCTTTGTTCTTGCATAATTAAACAATATATGTGCAGCAGTTTTCATTTCCACACAAACCATACAAACATTCAGATGAAATTTTCCCCTTTTAATTTTCAAACTCCTTACCTAAACTATGCTAGTCCTTCCCTTTCTTTCTTATTATAATATTAATATATCCCTTCCTGCTACTATCCTCCTTTAATTCCCAATACAGTGCTGTAGAATTTTTCTCTCTGATTACAGCATACATCACTTGTCTATCTATATCCTTGTATCCCATCCTAGCTGGTTTCCAAAAGCCCCTTGTTAATTCTTCTCACCTACTTCAAATATCTCTCATTCCATGCCACAGCATTTCTTCATTGATCTTGCCCACCCAGTTGCTTGCCCTAAAACAGAATGCTGAAGTCTAAAATACATGCAAATTCAATGTTGACAGTGCAAAGTTATTGATTGGGATGATAAAAATCCTAACACAATATTTATCTATAAAGTATCAATTTAGGAAGCAAGATGGTACATTAGTTCCAAAATATGCTACAAGCTTTGGGTGAATTAGATATGAACATAATGATTTCGCTTTACTATTTACAATATCATTAATTTGAAGTTAAATAACTTCTTTTAACTGTATTATGCACTGTTGCAGATGTATCTGTAGATTGGCTTACTGGACTAGCCAGAAGTATTAATGCAATGCAATGCAATGTAGTGGGAGAAAATCTGATGGAAAAAAGGAGTTGTGACCAAAGTGGAAAGGAAAATAGATTAACTATACAAGCTACTATAACAATATAAATGCTGAGAAAGTCATTATTCACAGTGAAAAGTAAGTAAAAGCTACATTTCAGCAGACCTAAAATTAAAAGAATGTGGGAGAGATTTTGTACAGAGAGAAATTCAGATGGATTACGAGTATGCTCCCTGTCTGAATTCAAAACTGTATTTTATAGAAATTTTAATCTGGGTTTTAGGAGCTCCAAAACTGATGTGTTTTCACCCTATAAAGCATACTTAGAAAAGATTAAAAATAAACCAAACCTTGAAACCAAATTGAGCATCAAACACAATATACACATTACATAAAATGAGAACCATGAAATTTTATGACATTACAAAAGAGCATGAATCTGGTGTCATACAAATCAGCCCTTACCAAAACTTCCTATTTCGGAGATATTTTTTTCTAATTAAGTTTGGTTCTATAATTTGGCAATCATGTAGACACAGAGATTCAATACCCAAATGATTACAAAACTTCTTTACAGAAGGTAATCAAGAGCAAACTTCCTTTCAAGATGAGAAAGACTCAAGTTATCCAGCATGTTAATGGAAGCTATAGTCAAGTGAAAATAAAAATGAGCACACAGGATATGGCACAAGAATAGGCATAATTATAGCAAAGAATAATACAAATTTTGGTCTAGTAATGTGTTTTTTTTAATCCATGACCCTACAATCTCATTTATTGTGCCAGATGAAGGATGAAAGATGATAACTTGGCCGAATGGGTTTAGGAAACCTTGTGGCCTAAATTTTCCATGATTCATCTATAGAATTGAGGGGGAAAACTTGTTAGAAAATTAATCCAACCAGGAATCGAACCCTGACCCAATTCAAGGGAAGTACAAACACTACCACTGGACTAAGTAGTGGTCTGGCCGTTAGCATTGCTGGGTGCTGGCCAGAAGGTACTGGTATACCTGCTTAGAAACTAAGTGAGGGAGGGAGATCTGGAATGGCATCCACCCAGCATCATTATGGGAAGTAGTGTCCCCAGATTGAGATCACATGATAGCAACCAACAGGATGCAATGTGTTGATCACAATGCCCCCCTACAATACTACACTCTGTCCATGGTATCAAAAGATGGAGACAGAATTTTATATTACCACTACCACTACTATTGCTGTTATTAAAAAATATGCATACCTCAGATGTACATAGAACATATGAAGAACACAGTTTTGAAAAAGCAAATGATATAGATGCTTCTTAGGCTTTTTACTGTGCCGACACTTTTTACAATTAAATAAAGAATAGTTTGAATAATGCCAATATTTCAGATGAAAATACTGAATGGTAAGGGAAATTTAATTCTTATGATGATGAAGAAATAATGCAACTTAATTTCTCAATACATCTAAAGATTAGACACTTGAAATAAAATGTGATCATCAATATCACTTTAATTACAGTCATTCAGAAGTATTTCTGGGGCTTTAGATAATATTTAAATTCAATTTATTATCTGCACTAAGTGTACACTTACATCCTTAAAATTGCACATTATATAAACATTTCATGCATATAACAAAAATGTCAATGTAGCCCTGCATATGCAGAGTTTCGTGAAACTATTTCTGAAAGGTGTAGACTTTTAAAAAAACTTGTAAATTATAAAAATAAAATGCTATGGCATAATTCAGGATCATATTCTGGTGATTTTAATTATGTATAAATATGCAACTTATAAACCTCATAGGTTGGTCAAAAAATAAATTCCTAAAGTATAAAATGCAACCATTAAATAAAATACAAATTCCTGAAAAGGTTTCATTTTTGCATGCTGTGCTTCATCAGCAATAAGAGAGGCTTATTCTGTTACTTTATTTTATCTCATTATATATTTTACTAATAACTTTCAGCATACAATGGAATAGTTAATCCTATATGGTCTTGGTGGGGGGGGAAACAATACCAATGTGACATTTAATAAAAGTTAATTTCACTGCATTATCTTAATAATCCATGAATGCTTTTTAATTCAATAATTCTTCACACTCATGTCCTCTTAATGCCAATTTGTAAATATAAAACACAAGTTACATAACTCAAATAAGTGTACTTACGAAGCTGTTGACAATGGAGTGGTATATATATATAAACAATGTATACAGTTTTTTTCACACTAACTCCATTCACTTACATAAATTTGGAACATATGTTTCGGGAGCGATCCCTCCCATCTTCAGCCTGTTGACAAACAGTTTGTCAACAGGCTGAAGATGGGAGGGATCGCTCCCGAAACATATGTTCCAAATTTATGTAAGTGAATGGAGTTAGTGTGAAAAAAACTGTATACATTGTTTATATATACAAGTTACATAGTTAACAATTTTAAAATGTTTTAATTTTCTAGACTTGATTATCATGAGGTTCGAGTTCTTCTGGGCTAGAACTAGCTTAAACATGTTTGCCAATGTATGAACTAAATTCAGTAAACTTAAGTATATTGTTTGTCTTTCCCTAACATCTGATGTTCACACTTTTTTCGTTTAGCCTCTTTAAATGTGACATGCACCTTTCAACTGTGCACCATCCTCAATTCCAAGATAGGCAAGTGCAGAACAATGCTTTTTTCACTTGACAACCATGTATCCATTTACATTTTCTATAAATTTTAGTAGTGAAAATCCTTGTTTATTAAGTAAAATTGTACTTAAGAAGCTGTAGACAATGGAGTGGTAATATATCCTACATTAATATGTTTAAGTTGTTAACACTAACTCCACTTACTTTTTAAAACTTAGAACTAGTTTCCAGACAAGCCCCTCCCACCATCCACTGCTGTTGACCGAATGCCGTTGTTGGAAATGGTGGATGGATACCCGTTCGTTCCTGTGGTGGTATCTGGTGGTTCCAGTAGAAACTTGCTGAGTTCATCCAGCGGCGGAAAATCAAAATTCATTAAATTCTTCTTATTTTTTAAAATGAAAATTCTCTCCAAAGTGGATAGTCCTATTGGGTTGCGAAATGTTTCAGTAATTTAATTTCTGGTTTTTTATCCTAAGATTTTTGTTCCAAAATTGAGCTACTATTGCTGATTTGTCTACCTGTTTCAATCTAACGTTCCTAAAGTGTTCTTTTCTTCGAATTTCTAAATTTCTTTTCATTTTCCCAATGTAGCTCTGCTCACAATCTGCACATTTAATCTGAATTATTCCTGATTTTTGTTCTGTAGGGATGGTATCTTTCATTGTGCAATGCACTAAATTTTTTATATTATATTTGTTCTTTGGGCCTAACATTATTCCATGTTCTTTGAATATCTTCCTAAATTTGTTGTGGTAAGTTGGGTGGTATGTGAAACTTTCGAATTTATATCTTTCTTCAGTGTTCTTAAGTGTGGAAACTTCCTTTATGGATTTTTGTCTTTTAGCTTTATTGATGATTTTTGTTACTGAGTCTATGTTGAAACTGTTAGCTACAGGTCTTCATTATGTGTTGGTATTCCATTTTGTACTCTTGTTTCCATTAATAGGATGTTGATTAATCTGTGTGCTAAACTGTGAATATTTGCATATTTATGTGGGATGGGGTTATAACTATAATTTTTATGTAATTTTCTGTGTGTGTTTGTTTCCTGTGAATTCCAAAGCTAAGACTGTTTGCCTTTCTTATTATTTTTAAATCTAGGAATAGGAGACATCCATTCCTCTCTTCTTCTATGGTAAACTGTATAGATTTGTGTAGAAAATTAAAGAGTTTCAATGCTTCTAGAGAATGTTTTTTTGGTATTATTGCAAATATGTAGTCCACATACCTATGCCATGTCTTGAAGATTAACGGGAACGCTTTGTTGATATGTATTTCAAAGGAACTCGTGAAAAGATCTGCTAGAAATGAACCTTGAACATGATCTACATTAGGGTGGACAGTCCTTTGCATCCTTCACCAACAGTTGCATATGCATAATATCAGTGCAGGATGGGTGTCTCAAGTTCTTTCAGCAGTTAAATACAAGTGTATAGGATATGTTGTTGAAAGTGAAAGACACTGTTTTCCAGCATTCTGCAGATAAAGATGCATGTTAATTTTTTTAGTAAAAACGAATGTTAACCCATATATGTGAGAGGCAGTGAAGTAAAGAGATAACACTGAAAAATGAAACCTGCAAAAGAAATATTACTGAAAGAATTATGGTCAGCTGTTTGGCTAGTAGGAAATGACAAAGACTGGTATTTGTTCTTGTGTCTGGTAATGGTTCGATTCATGCTTGATTTCAGTGAGGCACAAATGATTGTGTCAACATGATCACAATCACTCCAATGAAGTATGTAGCTAATGTGAAGATATAATGAATGTAACTGGCTGTTGTTATTGGTCAATTGCCAGCCTGTGTGGTGCATTTTTTCCATAGAACAGCTCTTTACTTGTGATCGTAAATGCAGTGGCAGGAAGCTAAGTGGAAATACTATTTCTGGGACAAAAGCACAGACAGTGCTAGTTTCCTGCCATTGAAGTAGAAATCTAATTGAACAAAAAAGTTAAGCTTTCTTAGCATTTCTAGGCACCCAACAGTCTGTAGCTGTCCTCCCCATAGAGGAAATTAATTGTAGTGTGCAGGCTTTCACAGCCAGTGTCAATTACGCAAATTGAGTCTTCCAGACTGTTAGGCCATGGTCCAACAGGATTCTTCTCAAACTTCCCAAACATTTCCTCCATGACAGCAGTGGACATCTTCAATGGTGTGCTTGACATGATCTTCTTGGTCAAGGCAGTGACTGACTAGTTTTTTTACATTATTAAGTAATACTGTGGTGACTGTTTATTTATTGAAGACAGTGGGGAAGTTATGACTGGCACTGCTTGCACACCCAGGGAGTTGTGAGTGGTGCTAAAAGGGGTGAGAAAGGTCAAGTCTTACGAAATGATAAAAGCTCCGACATGAACCTGCAGCATATTTTATTTCAGATGAAGTCTCTAGGGTATACAGTAGTTTCATAGTTGATGAGATTGTTGCACTTAGTATGGATAACCTACGTAAACTCTAGGAGTTCTATTTACATGATGAATTTGTGGGCTTATAGGTAGTGCCAGGAAGTTCAGCAATGGTTCTTCGCCTGTTGCAGGGAGACTATTAATATGTCAGTTAAGTTGTAGATTTTATCAAGTCAATCCATGTGACGACCCAGTATAAGTATCAATTCTAATTGATTATTATTCATTATTTTTTGGAGGCAATTATTGCTGTTTGTGGATGCTGTATGGTGCTCTGTGAAGGCCTCTTCTATTGCACAAAGTCATTGAGAAACAGTCGGTAATATTGATTGGCACAGTTCATCTAGACGTGCAGTCTATGCAGCTAATTCTTTGGTGATAAGATACTCCAGAAGTTGAATCATAATAATTTATGCATTGTTTGCTGCAATTGCTAGTGATTGTACAGTAGAAATTGCCTAATTATTCTCTATTGTATATGGCTGGGCTGGCTCTGTTGTTTTTCGCTCCTTAATGCGTGACTGAGTCAGCTGTGCTGGTTTGCTTTGATTTTCAGAGTTGGTGGTGTGATGTGTCAGCTTGATCCTCATCTGGTTCTTACAGTAGTTAGAGAGTGGGCAGAGAGTTGGCCAGTATAATGATCCGATCTCCCGCAGGTGGCACAATAGCGATGTCGTTGGATCAAGTCATGATGAGTACATTCTGCCATGGTAATGGCACCTTGGAGTGTAGGTGCAGGAGTCTTGTGCATAACCATAGTCACAGCAACACCTCCAAGGAGGGCAGTGCAGCCTGGGATTCTCTTCAATGCTGTGGCATGTCCAATGAGCAGCAAACCCATCCTGACTGAATCTTGACAGTCTCTGCAGGTGGTAAAGATAAGCCTGACCAATGGAGAGGGCCTACAGCTGAAAATATCCTGGTTGCCCTTATTGTAAAAATTCTCAATAGTTGAGCAGTGTGCAGGATTTTGGTGGTGCTTAAGTGCTGAGGAACACCAGTTACTATGGCACTATAAGTATTTATGTTGGCATGTGCTGAAAGGCTGTTCGATGAAGTAGGCGTTGCAGTGCTATTGACTGCAGGCTCCGCTACATATTGGCAAGCTGATGAGCTGGCACGAGGTGATGAGTTATTTTGGCATGGTCAGTTTCAGCATGGCAAGAGTAGTAGGGTGAGCTGGCAACTGCATTGAATGAATGGTAAGGTGTCGCAGGACGAGCAGATGCATTGGCGGTTGTTGCAATGCAGACAGTTTGATCAGCTTCGGCGTGATGATAGCAGTCCTGTGATTCAGCGGGTTTCAGCAAGCTAGGTTGGGCTGAGTCGACTGCATTGGCAGCAGTTCGCTGCTTCTTCCCCATTTTACTTTTTTATTCTTGGAATAGGCGGCGTTATATATAGTTTGTAGTGGGGGTTGCTGTGGAATTGGTTGCTCTGATTGGTTTGCTTGGTTAAGGGGGATAAATCTAACCTGGAGTTCCTGGGCATGTTTCCAGCGCTAATAAGTTGCTAATTGGTTTGCGTATTTTCTTTGTCTTGGTATTTTGTAAGGCCGGATGCTATGCTGAGAGCCTTTTTTCTTTCCTGTTAAATTTGTTTCCATGCTTGTAAATTTCAATTGCTTGACAGCATAATGAAGGATGATAATGGGATGTTCAAGCTAACATGTCAGTATCTTGAAAACCAAATTTATGTTCTCCATCAGGTAGAATGGCATGCTCATGGACGGATGATTTACCAGTCTGACCTAGGCGGCAAAGTCTCTTGTATTCTGTAAAAAGTGTGTTATTAATGCATTATGTGGTGCCAATGTAGACTGCACCACATGAGCATGATATTCTGTAGACACCGGCAGTGGCGTGTGTTTTCCTTGTGTCTTTTGTGGAGCGCAATGTATTTATCTATTTTGTAGTTTAAAAACTGTCTTTGCATTATTTAGTCAAAGTAGTTTGGAGATGCTCTGTTTGACTTTCTTTTTACAAATGGGAGATAAGCTGTGGTGCACATTTTCTTAAACAGTGTGCCCACTGTATTGTGTTGTTTCTGTGATGTATAGCTCCTGTCACTTTCTTGGCTCCATTCCCATTAGCTCATAGTATTTGTTAGTATTTTAACAGGAAAGAAAAAGCTCCAAAATGGCATTCAGCATGATATCCGGCCTTCAAAATACCAACACAAAGAAACCATGTGAACCAATCAGCAACTAATACCCCACTGGAAATGCCCAGAAACTCCATGTTAGATCCAACCCCCTTAACCATGTGAACAACACAGAGCTCAGTTACACAGTAACCCTCACTACATATTATATATGCCACCCATTCCAACAAATCAGTCACTGCCTCGCCTCCAAGAAGATCAAGTTAGCACTGCACTAAATGTTCATCACAGTAATGGAAGAAATGTCTTTCTTGGAAGATGAAGCAGAATCATCCCATTGGACCACAGTTTTACAGCCAGGATGACTCAGCTTTACATAAAACTCCTAATAATTATACTTAATATTGTTATAATGAATATAATCATTGTTATCAAGTAGGAACAGTGATTGGTCACTGTATGGATATTTTGCTCACAGATTATGTTAAAGTATAAAAATTGTTAGATTCCTAGTATTATAAATTTGTATCTTTTTCTAGCTAAATTTTCATTCTTCCTGTATGAGCTGGTGAAGTCTGAGGTTCATGTGTGACCATGTGTGCCCACAATTAGGGTTTTCATAAAAATCCTGTGTTTTATGAATATTTCTCTTATCACCTAACCATGGAGGGGTTTTTCTGTATATGCCGGATGATGATAAATATCAAAATGGGTGTCAAGGAGTTAATTGAGTTCTACAACCTTTGTTTATACTAAAAATTTCATTTTATTTTCAATATCCCATGAATATTTTTTATCCAAAACTTTGCTAATACTTTCTTACTAAGAATATTTTCCATAACGAAAAGATGTGAATGAACTCACTTGCATGTTATTCTTTCTTGAGGTCCAAGGTCTACACATCATGTGATTCTTTTGTGTGAAAAAATAAGTAGAGGGAGAAGGAGACGGTTATAACAATTAGTGCAACACAAGCAAGGAAAGCTCTGCAATTTCTTAAACCTCTCACAGATTATTATAGCATGCTTAAAGGAAGCTTAAAGGAAGTGATGAAATTATTATACCTATGTCTAAATGTAGTCATTTTATTTCCTAAAAATTAAGACAAACTGCAGAAGAATAAACAAAACTGTACCATGAGTAAAAAGTTCACATGTAACCACTGACAGAACCTTTTGTCTAGTAACCACTCATAGGTTAATATCATTAAGTCAATGCAGCATGTCAGTACCAAAAATTTTATATTCTAATTCATTTTATCAGCTATTAAGTTTGTAGTTTCATGTATGATGCATAATTACTTAATCATGAATCAAGAATATACTTTTTGCATAAGATACTAGTGTGCTTGTAATAGAGAGATTACAAGAACTTCCTACAAAAAATTTTGTATCAAATAAACTTATGGTTTCCAGCAAATAAAATGTTCATGAATATAGATAAGAAGACAAATCTTATTCAATTCAGAACAAAGAATAAATATACATCAGATTTCACAATTAATCATCAAGATCAGACACTAAAAGAAATTACTCATACAAAATTTTGGGGTTGCAAATTGATCAAAATCTTAACCGGAAGAAACATGTTAAAATGATAGTACCCAAACTTACTTCAGCCTTTTTTTTTTGCTCTAAGAGTTTTAAATGATCTCTTACCAAAAGACACTGCATATTTTAATTCTGTAATGAAATATGGAATAGATATTTGGGTAAGTTTTTTATAGAGAAAAAGTTTTCAGTTGGCAAAAGAACACTATTAGAATAATCTGTGGGAAGGAAGAGAATCCTGTAGCCTATTTTTAAAAAATTAAATGTACTTTCTCTCGCAGGAGAATACAGTACATAATGATCTAGTGTGTTGTGTGGTAGAAAATCCCAAAATTTTTAATTGAATTTCAATGGCCAAAGACTTATTATTATAAACAGGAATGATTTGTATAGGCCAGCTAGCTCATTACAGATTTTCCAGAGGGGTGCCTACAATTCTGCAATTCAGATATACAATGCCCTACCCAACAGAATTAAATTATTATGAAATAAACATAAATTCATAATTTTCAAAAATTATCTTAAAAAATCCTTAATAGCTTATACCTTCTGCACAGTATAGATGATTAATTAGGAGTTAATTAAACTTAATTACATATATAGTGAAGCATTTATAGTGTTGCGGCCATTTTACTCGGAAACAAGGGGAAAAATAAAAAATGCTTCAAACAAAATTTGAAATACTCTCAGGGGGACATAAGATAGGGACCTGAATTCATCCTTGAAATGCAATTCTCAATGTCATTTCAAGATCAAATTTATTTTTTCCAATGGAATGTTACATTTTCTTTTCTATAAACGGAAAGAGCATTCAATTTTCAGTATAAAAGTTCTAGTACATGTATCAGCTACGGGTTATAAGTGATGTGATATTGGACAAATAAGGTAGCAAATGTTTTTCACTCACTTTCACTTTACTGGCATCAATTTACGAGTGTTAGAAAGTTACCATTTTGAATTTGTAGTAGAGCATTGGCAAAATTCAACACAATTCTGAAAATCACTCTCATAAAGGACTTGATATAGGCTAATGTGATATGGCTGGTATTTGTAACATTTAAATCTCTCTCATTTGAGAGATTCCTGAATCATGTTTCAATTGATGGGAATTTCAGTGATTAGCAGCAACTGCAGCTAATACAGTGACTTCTGAATTTTTTCCAGTAGCACTTCTCATTCAATGCCGTTTTCTTGGTTCAACATCTCCTGTTTCAGAGAGTAAGTTAGCAAGATGTTGAAAATTTCGAACAGATGGCTGCCTCCTTTCAGGATATTGATCTCCATATAAGTTGCAATATGCTCCAGAGTTCTTATGAGCTTTGCCATATATATAAATCATATTGATCATGTATTGAACATCTACGATTGAAAAACAAATAGATCTGACTGAGAATAATGTCCTTTGAGGTTTCAATTGGCAATGATGAGCAATCGTTTGTGAACCAATGTCAACAAATGAGCATCTGTGTATAAACAAAGGATTTTCCTTCAAAGTAACAGCAAAATAAAAGAGAGACAAGTGAAAGTAAGTGAAAAACATTTGCTGTCTTATTTGTCCAATATCACATCAACTATCACCCCTAATGTATTACAACTTTTAAACTTGAAATGTAATGATATTTCCATTTCCAGAAAAGAAAATACACCATTCCCTTTAAAAAATCAAGTTGACCTTGAAATGACATTGAGAAGGGCATTTTAAGGATGTGTTAAGGTCTATCTTATGTTCCTCTAAGAGCACTTCAAATTTTGCCCGAAGCATTTTTGATTTTCCCTTTGTTTCAGAGAAAAATGGCCACAACATTATAAATGCCTCTCCTATACCATACACACACATATATATTTGTCATGTTCTAGAGCTCTGGCTAAACTCAGCATCTACAGAACAAGATATATATGTACATAACAATAAACAAATAACACTTAAAAACCGTTATATGTGATACCTTGAAATTCTATACTGATGCTCTTTAAAATGAGCAGATTTGTTAAGTAGGGTTGAAGAGTGAGACAAACGTAATTCCAACTTAATGAACCCAAAAATGCTTATAAAATATTTGTTTATAAGTAGATATTGGTCAAAAAGTAATAGTACCTACACAATTTATAAAATTTATATTCTTTCCTTCAATTTACCTTAGCCCACACTCGGAAGATTACTCCAAGGATTTTCACTCTTGAATCAATGGTACTGTAGTTGGCTAACAGCCGTGATATCTTGTAAGCATGTAGGTTGTATAGAGTTAACGTACAGTTTATGTTTGTCTTTTTGTCCTTAAACTTCACCATGGGAATATCAGCTGTAAAATCAGCCACCACATCGCTGAAAATTTAAACTTATTTCATTTCAAAGTGCTTTAATATATCACATCTAAATATTTTGTTAACTAAGCAGCAAGAACTACATCCATAACAGTTGTTAACAATATATTCAATAACATTTTTACCACAATACATTGTAAAGGGAAACTTAGAATAATTTGAAAATAATTAAGAAAATATGATGTATGAAGAATAAAGTTTGGTTATGTGGAAAATAAAGGAAATAGACACAACATAAACACGCACACACGCACGCACACACACAAATATCAATTATCTTTCTTTCTCACAAGGGAAGTGTGTCTATCAAGGTTGCTCAAATGTTATGAAAATATATTTGGCTAATTTGAGCCTACTCTTGTGACAAGTAAAATCATTTCAGAAAATGCCAGGTTATTAAACAATAACAAATATGGGATATAATTCCACTTTTGCACACAAGCTAATAATGACACTGTATGTGCATTTGTGTCTGGCTTGGTACAGAGGTGTTTATATATGTTTGTTTTTCATACAAGTGTTTCACTTTTTGTGTACAATAACAACATTAATAAAACATTATTCCTAACAGAGCCATTCTGGTGTACTGCTCTTATCTAATTATACAGGGTTATTCTACATGATTGTCAGGGGTTCGGGAATTTTTTTTAGAAAACTTAGAAACCATACCATTTTTATTGTTGCAGTAATGGGTTAGACAAACTGTCAAAGTTTTGTTTTGCATCAACTGTAGTAACATCAGTTACCACCAGATGATAGTAACAGCAGTGTTTAACAAAATTGCGGTTAGCAGTAAAGAGTAAGCTTTTTGTATTCTTGAATATCAACACCAATCCGTTACCATGGTCCAGCGGCATTTTCGGACAAAATATGGGAAGGAGCCTCCTTCTGACAACTCTGTTTGCAGATGGAAAGAACAATTTGTGGGTACAGGTTGTTTGTGCAAAGGGAAAAGCAGTGGGCAACCCGCTGTGTCAGAAGCGGATGTGAATCGGATTAGGGATGCTTATCTCCATAGTGCTAAGAAATCAACTACAAGATGTAGCAGGGAACTGCAAGTTCCTCGAACCACAGTATGGCGTGTGTTATGAAGGTGTCTAAGGTAAAGCCATATCGCCTACAATTGCATCAAGCTTTAACAGCTAATGACAAAGTCCTACGTTTCAAATTTTGCATGGCACTGCAGGAACGTTTTGAAGAAGATTGTTTTCTTGACAGATTAGTTTTCAGTGACAAAGCTACTTTTCATGTGAATGGAAAGGTGAACAAGCAAAATGTTACATTTGGGGTACAACGAACCCCTATTGTTATGTGGAACATGTGTGAGAGTCTCCTAAGGTGAATGTGTTCTGTGCGGTTTCAAACACGAAGGTCCATGTCCCGTTCTTCTTCAATGTACAGACAGTGACAGGGCTGATATATCTGGACATGCTTACAGAATGGCTGTTACCCCAGTTGAGTGACGACAGGGACGATTAGGTCTTGCAACAGGATGGTGCGCCACCTCATTTCCACAGGGAGGTCAGAGCATTTTTAAACCAAGAACTTCCACAACGTGTGTGCGAAGAGATGGACTATTGAGTACATGTGTGTAGAGTTACAAAAGGTGCACATATTGGGCATTTGTAATATATGTTAAAAAACTTTATGAATTACAGTACACAATTAAATAAAATTCATATTGCTACATCAATTGCACTGTGAGTTATGAATTTTTGTAACCCCGACAATTATTTAGAATAACCCTGTATGACAAAGCAATGAATCTGTGAACCTATGTCAATGATCCGCAATTTGTATTTTAAAGATCTTCACCTATGGTAAAGTGGGATGATTACAAAAGGTTGTAGACATATACTTTTGGAGCAAAAACAGCAACATTCACAGTTGCATTGTCAGAATCTTCAATTTCACAATCACTAATTTTGAACTATCAACATTGTTTTTAGAACATGTTGAATTCCATTATTTGCTCTTTCGTTATGTAACCATATTTCTGCCAGGCCTATGTTATCATGTTTTGAAAATGAATTATGCATAACTGGTCATAAACAATAGAATGCACCATTGCTATAAACATTTTGTCATATAATTTTTCTTCTGGTCACAGCTTTATTTCCAAAGCAACATTCAAGTCTAGGAATTGCATGTTTATTCTGTCTGAAAAAATAAACACATAATATGGTGTAGTTTTTGGAAAATAACTTATGTGCAAATTGCTTTGCCATTTAGTGATTTTTCAATATTCACTACAGAAATATTTCATCGTCAGTTTGTCCAGTTCAAAAACCAAGGAATAATAAAGTATGTATGTTTCTGTACATCTGGAATGAAAATGTTATCAGCCAGCAGTTTTAAATGCAGGATAGATCGATATTTTACAGTTTTTTCATTAGTCACATTGTAATCAAAACTTTATTGATTTTTAAAAATACTATCAAAACTGTGTTTTCATCTGTAATTAATGTGTTTATTCCTTGTAAACAATCCTCCCACCTTGAGATGTGTATCTGTTTTACATTCTTATTTCTTCCTTGGAAACATATTTTCTTAATATTCTTGAAATAATTAGTGTTTTTTTTAAAAAAATTGCATGAAAATTGTTCAGCAAGAAAGGTGAAACTGTAATTATTCATAGCAGTTAGAACCTATTTCTGAGATTGTAGTCTTGAACAGTCAAATCTCATTCTCTGCATTTTTTAAATGAATCAAATATTGTGGTCTTGGATGTTCTTCAAAATAATCAATAGCTTTATGGATAAACTTTGTGCTGTGTTTGAACTTCTTTGCTATAGATATTATGAAATGTTGAGTGTTTCTTTCTTTCAATTGTTCACATTACTTATGAATCCTCTTATACTTATTAATTACATTATCTGAAAACCTTGCTTCTTCCAATTTTTTCAGGGAAAGATAATTCATACTCACAAATTGCTGTACCATCCTCACATTCACTTTCATCTACAGTTTCCTTACAAATTTCATTTTCAACGTCAAAGTACTATCAATACATCAAGTTTTGGACAAAACCAATATACTACTTACAAATTTGACACAGATTAGTTTTAATAATGTTTTGCCAAATGCTAAGTAGTACGTTTCTATATCATGTTTTAAAATAGACAACACATTAATTGAGTTAATTTGCTTTACGTATCCCGTAAAAAAAAAAAAAAAAAAAATCTGTAGTTTACTGTGTTGCACAGAAAATATATCTTACTTCATTATTTGACTTTCATTCCCACATAAGCAAATAGTAGTATTTAATTTATTTACAAACACCCTTTAGCATTCCTGGTCATCAGAATCCCATTCAATTCAGAGCAATAAATGGCTGATAAATTTTGTACAGAGACCTCTTTTTACAGGCTTCAGGTTCTTTTACATGCCATAAATCTATGACATGTGGCCCACAGCTTTACTTCCCTCCTGAAAGAAGCCATAATTATGATTTTTGCCTGAAAATCCATTGACCCTATCAGGGATTGAATCTGTGATCTTGGGTCTATGAGGCAAGTATGGTTACCACCAGCACACACTAATATAAGCAAGAAAATAATTTATTTTACCTTGTACAAACTCACCTCACTTTGTAGTAAGTTTTGAAGAAATAAACTAACAGGTCTCTGATACACAGTAAATAACCCTTCGCATTACTGCATGGGAGCTGTGTACCATTGCACTAAAGCTGTGCACAAACATGACATATGTAGCAGTATTTCAAGGTGCTATGTTTTACAAATATTAACATTTTGGAAATTAGTGACTGTCATCAATGCAATCAGCAGCCTCAAATTAGCCATATAACTGATTATCATAACAATCAAGAGATCGAAAGAGATACCTCCCTTGTCAGAATCTTCTAAACAGTAATTCAAATAAATACAATTTTAAAAATTTATACATCATAATAAGCAAATGGATATGTAAACCCAAACCTTTTAACCTTACAGTGCAACCAACAGTGATCAGTCTTACACAGTACAGAAATTCAAACTATTTTTGCTTTATTAAATATTATGCATCAAAGGTTCAGTTGGTTTATTTAATAAATAAAAATTTCATGCAAATAAAAAGAACTTCTAATTATTTTCCCTTGGCTAATATTAAGCACTTAAGTATCTTTTTCTTATCTAAGCATACTTAAGAACAAAGGTACATGTCCACTTTTATCACTACTTAGTAGAATTCTATTAAACTGGTATGCACCCATTTTTCTTCAAGGAATGTATGCATATATTCTTATAACTTTTCTTCAGGTATGAAGGAAAGTTATACTGTTTTATGTCTGTGACCCTTCAATTTTGAGAAATAAAGAGTTTTAAAAAATCTTAAAATTTTAACCCCTATTCAGCACCCCTAATTTTTTCATAAGTCATTAGTTACAGAGGTGAAATTTATCATTTGAGCAATGAACTTTGTTCCCTCATTTGTTCTCAAGTTCCTCAACAAGAGGTGACATGTGCTGCTATCTTCTTTTACAGAGAAAGCTTAAGTGAGAATACATGTAGTAACGTTTGATTGCAGACATAAGACTTGGTATTCAGTGAAGTCATTAATGGTTGAAGTTCTCTTTAATTAAATGTTATGGCATGAGTGTACAAATGATCCAATTATTTCTGCTACATGTGTGGACGGCATAAATTCAAGAAGTATTACTGCTTTATATAAAAGAGCTTATTGGGCATATTCCATATTTAGGTTGGTAATCAAGATAAGCAGTGGGCACCATGCATCATTGCAATTAATGTGTTGCTAATCTTAGACAGTAGTTAAAGAGGCAAATGGAACTGTTTTAAGCTTCAAAATTCCTATGTATTGGATAGAATTACAAGACCATACAACAGACTGTTATATTTGTTAGAGAAATATTAGTAACAGAAGCAGAAATAGCAATTCATCAATGAAGTGTCCAAAAGTTGATTCTGCTCCACCCAAATTCTCACAGTAAAAAATTCCAAAAACAACATCTTCTGCAACTTTGGAAATTGATTTGTCTTCTGAGAGTGACACATCAGTTTTAAAATCACTTGCAATTCAGTGAGTTGAATGATTTGAAGTAGGAACTGAAATATCCACAGCCTGTTTTTTGTTATTAGTAATAAACAAGAAACAAAACTAAGAGTTGCTCCAAGGAATACATACATGATTTATCATAAATGTAATTAACTACAGTAAATTTGTCACAAATTTTTCCAAAAATTAACAATTTCTGCAACCAAAAAAAAAAAAAAAAAATGTTTTACAATAGAAACAAAAGATCTGTTAAATATAAAATTTAATTTGGTGTCAGAATCAATACAGTGAAGCAACTAATATATTCTTAAATATCTAGTGAGGCAATTTGATACTCTTATGCTCCACTTACTGCTGAATTATGCAGAACTAGTTTTGCAGGCTTTTGCCTGCTTCCTCAATTGCGAGTCGATTGTTGGATTTGTTGTTGGTTGGCTGGACTTGGTGTAGCTCTCATGGACATTTTATGAACTTTAGATTAATTTGTCTTCTGTTGGGATCTTAAAGTTCATAACCTCATCCTCATATTTTTATATAATTTTTTTTCCATGTTCCCAGCTCCAAGGGCTGATCTACAAATTTCAATAATTTCACTCTCATTTCTATATCATGTTTATCCCTCCAAAAGTGATGTACAACCATTGATTTATCAATCCAATTGTACCTGATGTTTCTCCAACGTTCCTTCAGCCTAATTCCAATGCTTCTTTTTGTTTTTCCAATATATATTTTGTTACATTCTGAACAGTTGATTTGACATATTCCTGGCTTCTTCTCCTCAGGTATTCCATCATCATCACCAGAATTGAGCAAATTTTTTAGACTAAACTTGTTCACTGGGGACAAAGTAATCCCAAACTCTCTAAGTGAATTTTTAAAATTTTTGAAGGCCCAATAATAAGTGGAATTTCATGTGGATGGTAGATTCTCTTATTGCTGTCATTGTTGTAACCTGCTTTAAACTCTTCTCTAGTTTGAATTTCTTGATTTTCTTGTTTACAATTACTTGGTCATACCCACTGAATTTTGCTGTTTTTATAATATGATAGTACTCTTTGCTGTATTCATTCATAAGTATGTTAATGAGTCATGTGCTAAGCTATTGAGAACTGCATGTTTGTGTGCTGTGGGATTGAATCCACTTGCCTTTATGTAATTTTCAGTTTGTGTGTCCTTTCTGTATATTCCAAATTCTCAAAATATTGCCTGTTCTTATAATCATTAAGTCAAGAAAAGGAATCATGTTGCCTTGTTCTCTTTCAAAAGTGAATTTATTTTTGTGTTCTTTGGAAGGCATGGAGTTTAAATGAGAATATATTGATTTTTATTAGTTAGAATATTAAACTCCATATTTGAATGAGCTAATGTCCCAAGGAGTTAGAGAACACCAATAATGTTTCCAATATTTAAAAACAAGGGGGAAGTGAACAATCCAGCAAATTACAGGGGTATTAGTGTTGTCAGTACTATGTATAATACACACTGGGGCCTTGGCTGAAAGATTGCAAAATTTGGTGGAAGAAAGAGGGCCATGCTATTAGAATTCCAAGCAGGCTTTAGGAAGAATAAGAGAATAGTGGATAATATTGTTATGATAGCTACAATGGTAAATTAATATTTAGCAACAAAAAAGGAAGGTTTTATATATATTTCCACATTTATTTTGACAATCTTTTTACTAGAACGGAATTGTTGGCTCATCTGAAAGCTTGTGGATATGGCACTACATTAGAGATAATAGAATTCAAAAAAATTGTCCTAACTTCCCTTCAAAAGAAATGAAGAAACAGGCACAGGGTACCTACTACATGGCAAAGAGCTCTGATGGAACAAGTACTGTATGTTCGACAGACAACTCTGTGGTTATCATAGCCTCCACATGTCACCAAGTTCGGCCAAATTCTTCAGTTATCAGATATTCTCAAGCAGAAAAATATGAATTAGTCAGCTGGCTGTATTTCAGGCTTATAATGCAAGAATGGGTGGAATTGATAGAATGCACCAAAATGTATTGTACTAAAGAATAGGGATTTGTGGAAATAAATGGAGGTGGTCTCTGTTCACATGGTTGTTAAATGTACCGGTTCATAATTCCTGGTTACTTCTAAGGAATTCTGAGAACAGCACCTTGCATTTCAACTTTTGCTGGTATATTGTGAAGGCATACCTGAAGAAGTACAGAAATGCACCATTAGAAAGAGCCCATCATGTCATGATACAGCATTCAGCACAGCAGTGTTAGTAACCATATTCATCTTGATGCAATGAACCCTCTTGTGGCACCATGTAATCGATGATGCTGTATTCAGAAAGAATGCACAAGCACTGTTTGCACAAAGATGTTGGACTCTGCATTTCGTGTTTATTTCAGTTCCATACCATATAAAAGACAACTTTCTGGATTTAGTCCTAATACTTTGATTCAGTGCGATTATCTCTGGGTTTTCATGAGTTTAACACTGCTAATTCACTTTAAAACTAAGTTTATTGCAATAGTGAAAAGACATTTTAATTTTAGCTTTATTAGTGACACATAGCCATAAAGCCTCGGGAGTACCAGATTGCTCTGTGATTTTCTGTTTTTCAGCAGTGAATAGTATTATGACTTCATTCATTGCTTTGGTTAAATTTTTAGTGCAACTATTCAGTGATTCTTTTCAATTGGTTCGTAGTCTTCCCCTTTTATTATATTTCTACTCTGTTTATGTAATCCTTTTTGTTTAAAATGGCAATTTTATTGCCTTTGTATATATAACTGGTTTCTCTTTTAGCTGTTTTAATACAATACTGTAATTTTTTTAACTTCTCCAAAATTTTACTGAATTTCATTTTAACAAATGATTTTTCTCTTTCATTTTAGTGGTGGGTGGCTATATCAATGTCAGCTATGTATTCTTCTACTTTTTCGGGAAAATCTACATAGGTTTTTAGGACTTTGTTTAGGAAATGTATTTCTTTGTTCAAAAATGTGGTGTTCAAGAGGTTAACTACATTATCTATTGTTTGTGTATGTGGGACTGGTGAAGTTTTGGTTTAGTGACTGCGTAAATTGTGCAGTTTTTTTTCAATTTCTAATTATTCTTTTTCATTTGATGCATTAAATTTTGGTATATATGGTGCTTTAAGTTTTCCCATATGTGGAAACCTAATGCTTAAGTTTTAGATGCAGACTATAAATTCCTATATCTACTTCATTCAGATCCATCTCCAGCATTGAGTATGGTCTGCTGAACCAAGACGAAACCAGCGGCCCGCCAGCCAGCCAGCAGCCAACAACTGCAGAGCATCCCCCCACCTCAGCCACCAGCTCCAACCACACCAGTTGCCAGCACTAACAACTCACCTTGCAGTACCTCTCCCACTACTCTGCTGCTACTTGCCCCTACAAGCAGTTTTGCTGGACGAATCTGACAACCAAAAAAGACAATGCAGCCAGTCACCTACATCTTCACTGCCAAGCACCACCTCAGAAACCCAGTCAACAGTGAACTCCAGTACATTTAGAGCTGTTATCCCCAGTGTGTCACATCATCTCCTGCACAAAGTTTAATCTGACTGGGTTTTAACAGTTTGCATGGCAAGAATTAGGTCAGCTCATGGTCCTTCTCCACTAGCCTGCCTATCAGATTGCATCACTTCAAAAAGTCACAATCACTTGCCTCAACACACTGGAATCTCACCTTAACACACTTGAACAAGCTTTTACTGAGAATCGTGCACAACTACAAACTACGGTTACAGCAAGTCAGAAGCCCGTGAACTGTCTGAAACCATTGCCTGCCAAAACTCTGATATCCTTTTGACATATACAGAAAGCATCAGTTTGCTTCGGTGGCTTATCAGCATCTTAATAACATAGAAGTTGCTTTTACTGGGCATCACACCACTATACAACAAACAGTAACCGACCTCATAAAACGAATTGAAGAATTCAGCTTCAGAACTAACCAGCAAGTACTCAATTCTTCCACCAATTCTGGCAAAGATACCAACACTTCAACTCATAGATCTGAACGTTAATACACTTCAACAACTGACATCCATCACCTTGCCAAGAGACAATGGTGCGGAACAAAGTCAGAACCAGGACCACTGGCCTTGCAGAAGTAAGGCACATACCACCAGTCACGTTACTAGGAACATCACTAACTACAAATGAAAATCAACATGCAAGAAATTGATTCATGAATAAAGATATCCACACCCTACTCCTTCCAGCTACTAAGACTTTATTCTAGAATTAGACATTTCTTTCACAATTTTAACAGCAATGAAGGGTGGCATGAGAATCAAGACCAACTACTCCACCTACTGGTCTAACTTGTTAAACCTGGTACCCACTAAAAGAAAATAGAACAAAGAAGAAAATGTAAGGAATGTATTTCTATTTCCTTGCTATATTATTAGATTTTAAGTTTTTTCTTTAGAATTGATATATTATGAATAAATTAAAAATATGACAAAAAAATAAAAAGATAGAGACATATGCTGCTCTACTTATATAGACTATAATTTCCTAGTTTTAAGGTGATTTAAATACACTGCCATATTTTTATAATGCCTGCTCTTGCTTGAAACAAATTTTGAACACTGACTACATGCCTTGAGCTTATCCTTCAGTACAAATGTTCAGATATCTCCCACATGCTAATTTATAATAAATGAGCGTGCATTTTCTGTAGCTTAAACTTATTACCTGAATGTGCTAATATTCCGTATCAATTTATATGCTTCAGCAAGACCCCTTGGTCCATTGCCTGCATTAGGGACCAACAGCTCTAAGTTTAAATCTGATGCAGCTAATCCAAAACCAGAAGCAGATGATCCATATGTGCGAAGGCTATATCCTGGAATAAAATAAAGGATAATAAATTAATCCCACACATTTTCAAGCTTTGAATATAACTTTTAACTTCCAAATCTATATCAGTAAAACCTATATTTTTCAATAAGGGAACTTTTTTTAACACATTCAAAAATTCAAACTTGCTTAACACTCAAACTTCCACAGTGATCATTTTAACTTTATTCAATTTTCAACAAGACCATGAGAGCAATTTTTATCACAGATCATTATAAAATCATTATTTTTTCTAAATTATGTCAAACTTCCATTAAAAAAAAGAATTGCCCCTTCACAATTATCAGTTTGTCAGGTATAAAGAATTACATCTTAAACCACCAATACAGTCATTTTGATTGCTATTATAAACATTAAATACTAAACATGTTAACAAGCTCAAAATCAAATCCAACAACATAAAATTACCTAAACCACTGTCAAAAATTTTCAATAGCATTATTTTCCAATATCTCATTATTTATGTATAGCGTTCTCAACTCAAAGCGATGGCTATGAAAGAACTTAAAGGCTAAGAACTCCTGAATTCTGAATGGCATTACAAATGATCAAAACTGTTAGAATTACCGGATACATCACACAGTGATGATATCACTGATGGTAATGTTGTTGAAGATTATCACCTCAAAGTCATTTCAAAATACATGATTTATAAACAGGTGATCATAATGTGCAAAGTATAGCATAATCTATATGTGAAATACACAGCAATTATGAGTTCCTCTTCCTCTTCTTCTTCTACTATACCTCTAACTATTAATACCATTATGATGATTATTACTTTGTTACTGCTTCTATGACTGCTATTACTACTATTACTATTATTGCATTACCATGCAATCAGTGATGATTTCATGATTTCCCCCTGCAGCACACAGTTTTTCCTATGAGCAAGCCCCCATTCGTTTGCTGCACAGTGGACTCTTTCAATGTAAAAGAAGATGCCAAAAAGTGACACTCCTTCCAGGAGCAGTGATAAAGTTACTAGATAAAGATGGTATTATATATTGAACCATAACAAACATTGACTGCAGCACAACCATGTAGAAATGCTCAAGAAAATATACTGATAGAAAGTTTAGGCTCCGTGCCATATTTTAAGTGTAACATGTCTCATGACATTGTACTAAGTGCTTGGTGCCTTTACATCTTGAATCAATGTTAAAATTAATAAATTTTCTAAAACCAGATCAGCCAACCTTCCAGTGGGTTATCAGTAACCCAATAATGTGTAAACACTCCCCCAGGCAATGCCAGATCTAAAGAATTTTATATACATTGCATTACCTATCAGTTTATATCTGATAAAATACTCTGTGGCATGTTTTACATCTACTAGCTCATTTTCTGCAAATTTATTTTTGAAGCATACTTCTTATATCATCTTAATATTCTGGATAAGAAGTGATTTTAGTGTTTTAGTATGCTTAATGAAGACCTGAATTCTAGCTCATTTTTAAATCTCTTTCTTTAGGAGAGTTACTCTAAGATATGCTTAGTACCACAAACATAACTAATTAATATTTTATACTTTACTTGCCCATTTTCACTTCTAATATCTGCAATTTTGCACCAACTCTCATTTAGTCTAGATTAATTTAAAATATATTCAGCAAAATATATTGATTAGTTGCAAATTCATCTTCAATTTATCATGTTCATTTTCAACAGCCAAATGTGGGAATCTTTGAAAAACATATTCAAGAGATGAATGTGAAATACTTTTTCTAAGTGAAATATCCACAACATGCTTAAGTAATTCATTTTCAAGAGGAAATTTCTTTAGAATGTAGCTATAAGCTGCCATATAAAACTCTCTAACAAAGTTATAAAACATTCATCACAATCTTTCTTATACACTCTGGCTTTTGCTTCAATTACCAAGCCCTTATTCGGTTTCTGGTTTTTTCTCTTTTTGAATTTGACACCAAAAATTGAGGTAGAATCAAATTAGGGAGACTCACCAACAGGTTAGTTAGAAAACTAAGAAATTACCTTTTTAGAAGATGTATAGCTGGAACAAGTTGTTACAGAAATATAATTACAGAGTTTAAACAGGAAGTGTACTCGAGGGGTTTCAGAAATGATTTACAGTAGCAGTTTTTGTTTAATGCACAAGAGATTTTTCAACATACTCCCCACCAATGTCAATACACCATTGCCATCTTCCTGATAACTTCATTATGGCATCATGAAACAATTGGGAGTACCGTGCCACCACTTGTGGACTGTTGCCTCAATTTCTTCATTACATAAGGTTTTACCTTCCTGTAAATCCTTCCTTCATATTGTTGAATAAGATTTAATCAGGAGTGAAATTTGGCAAATATGCCAAGTTCAACACAACAATGAACCCAAGTGGTACCACCTTTGTGGTCATAGTGATGCTGATGTGGGACCATGCATTGTCATTTTGGAGGAGCACTCCTCTCAAGCACTTCCACTTTTGCCATTACTGAATTCTTCATCTAAGCCGTGTAGGGACTTACAGTACTCCTCGCTGTTGATGGTTGTTCCTTGAGGAAGCTAGTCTACTAGCAGTACGCCAGAAGTGTCCAAAAGATGGTGATTATCTGTTTGCCTGTAGATGGAGAAGCACAAAATTTGTTCCCTGGATGTTTCCATTGCAAAGATTGGACATTATTCTGGTAGGTGGTAATGATACCATAAATCATCACTAGCTTCTCCAAAAAATCTGGATCTCCCACATGCATTCCCATGACCTCATACCAGACTTCAGCTCTTTTGTCCTTCCATGCCTGTGTTAAGTCCCATGGAACCCAATGAGCATACACTTTTTTCACATACAAATCATCATGAATAATGGGGTGCAGGGTTGAGTGACAGAGATCTAGCTGACATTTCAGTTGTTCAAAGGTTATGCGCCTAACAACCATAATCAATTCAGACACAATCTCAGTGTTCCTGGGAGACAGCAATGTTGAAAGATGACCAGGACCCTGTTTCACCAAACAACTAGTTCGCTAGTTGCTAGCAACAATTCCACTCATTCTATATAAAAACCCGTTTCACAAATATGTATTCCACAATCGTAGAATCATAAATTTTTTTCATTAGTCACTTTTCAAAATTACTGATCTAGTGATTGTATCCGAGCGTCAAGAAGGCTGTTACTTTGTTTCAAATACTAGAGGTTTTTTTTTTCTTCCCTCTCCTCAATTTGTGGACATAATACCATATCATGACTTGAATATACAATCTAAAGTAAATATTTGTTGATGTGGGTTTCTTTACATAGCGTTTATTTTAAATTTTATATGCAAGCCAAGATACAGCATTATGTCAACTAACTGAAAAGAATCTCTAGTATTCAAAACAAAGTAACAGTGCTACATTTAACTAATGAATATAAAGAACTAATTTTCGGGCAATTCTCTTACAAAATTAAAAAGAAAGGCAAAGCCAAAATGTGGAAAATAATAATGCAAATTCTGAAAGCATTGGGGTTAATTACTTAAGAAAAAGATTATGCATCTGTGAGGTACACACTTTGGTCAAACATCAAGAAAGCTATAGGTAAGTGCTTCTATTTTAAATATATATTTACCATTCATATTATAATCTACAAATAATGGTGTAACACAGTTTCTATGGTATTTTTTCAGGTAAAAATAGACCATACAAGAAGTACAGGAATGGGTATTGGATTTGGGACCACATACTGCATTATAACCCTTAATGAGCTTTATAATTAAAATGCATCAAGTTTAATTGATAGAATCAATGTTCAACCTGAGATATGTACACTAGTAAGTAAACTTACCATTTGAGAATCACGGCTAGAATTCCACTAGTTAACAATATGTAATATTACAAGAACAAATGTTTCATGAAACAGAACAATGAAAAGTAAAATCGCATGCTGATAATAGCAGTCTGCCACACTAGAAACTAGTAGTTTATGCTTGTAAGTTCTAGAAACACATACTTGTAAAATAAACAAGTAATACTAGAATGGAGACTAGTTTCGCTAGATCATGAGCTTCCTGAAACAGGGCACAGTTCTCACATTCTTGTATGCAGATACCTGCCACTGGCAAATCCATTGACCCAGTTAGTTCTCACATTCTTGTAAGCAGATTCCTGCCACTGGCAAATCCACTGACCCAGCTGTAAATGATCTTCAGAAGAAATGGTGCGGAGCAACCTCACAGACCCCCTGTTTATATAAGAGGGCAATATCAGGAATCAACATCAAGATTCTAGCACAGCAATTACACTTCTGTCAAGCACCAGAGTTATAATAAAGTACAGCTCAGTCCGACATGAATTCTCAGCAGTAACCGGTTTTACTACTAAGATGTGGTAGCATCCAGAAGCCAAGAATGTAAAATGGTGCCAGTGGCTAAAAGAACTGTGGCCAGTGCATAAACAAGCTGAAAAAGCTTCCTGACAATGATTTCTTTGAGAAATATTCTAATTAAAATGTAGAAAGTTCAATTCCCACAGCTTATTCTCTTGAAGAGCAGACCACTTTTTGTGCCAGCATTTAAGTATTGCTCTGGGTGATAAAAGGCTAAAATCATCTAGTGAACAGCAGGAATAAAATGGTTGTGCGCTTGAATAGAAGACTTTACAAGACCCATATAGTTATATATTAAATATTTATCATTTTCAATAATAATTTTATCAGGAAACTTCAAGATTAGCAATAGACAATCCTCTCTTGTTGTCTAGATCTATTTATGAGTTCATTTGAAATATATATCATTAAAGCTTGTCCCTTGTTTTACAACACTTGATATGAGTATGTGGATGACATTTTTGCAACAGTTTTCAAAATACACACTGAAGATGCTTTAAAACAATAAAATATACAATATATAACTACAAAAATCTCCTTAAAAATTGAAGAAGATGAATATTCGCCATTCTAAGTTCTAAAAAGTATTAAAGTTGGCCTTTGGTACATACAGAACGCAAATTGACACTAATAATTACATTAAAAACAATCACAACAATAAGCAGTCACCAACAGCCATAATATATGAAAATTGTTCCTTCATACTAGCTAGGTTTTTTTCCCGTTTTTACCACTAAGGCACCACAGGCGGTGAACACTGATGATATATGAGACAAAATGATATATTGGGAAAGAATTTTATACTAACTGTGTGTAGGACATAGGATGGAAATGTAATATGCGGAGGAAAATAAGGAATACACACGTTGGGCGTCATATGCGGAGGGAAATATTAGTTGGGCGCCATATGCGGAGGGGATTTTGCTGTTGGTTTATGATGGTCGTCGGTTTGCAGAAATCTTCTTATCGTCCTCCTTGCTCCATGTCTCCATCTGCTCCAGCTATATACGAGACATTTAGATGGGGATTTTTGGAATGGTAGGAAAAACCAATTCACGGGTGGAAGAAATTTGTGAATAGGCCCAGGTCCCGTAGACGAGTTTGAAAAAAAAGAAACAATCAGTTCATTGTAGGAAAAGTATTTAATAACTGTTCATCCTACTCTCAGGGTTGAAGTGATTTTAACTATAGTACTGCTATATTAAGGAACTTTGATTATCTGCACTATTCTCAACTTGTAATCTGAACAGAGAATTTTACACAACTTCCCTATCACGAAACTGTCCCTGTACTCATTCCGACTGCTCTCCGACTGATCATCTACTGCCCATCAACTACCCCAATTCTCCGTAATCTGGGAGTTTTGTGTCTAGGCAGTCGGTCGGTTTGTGCCGATGCTTCCTAACTTTTGTTCAACAATTTTATAATGTGACGCCATGTTGCTATTGGCTGTAGTGTTTGAATTTTGTGTTATGCAATCTTCTGGTTGGTATATTTTTCGCGGTCCCTCTGGCTAGAGGTGGGGTGATAGCTTCTATTTGCGCAAAAAATATACCTGAACGGTTTTCCGTTTCTTGTTTACCAGAAGTTTGCATAACAGCATTCCATGGGGGTGAAAATCAAAGTTCCTTTGTTCATGTTATATCTAACAGTACCTAGCCACTAGTTTCATGGTCACAAGGGCTCTTGCAAGAAAGAGGGAGTCTACATTTTATGATCCTTTTCCGCCCTTTCTGCAGCTAAAAGATTTTGTTGGTCGCCAAACTGACGGCCTTGTATAATATCTAGGAGAAGCTGATATTCAATTTCTTACTTAAAATGTTAAGTCAACCAATTTTTAATATACTTTAATATCCAAATAATTTTCTCTTCACCTAGCTAAGTTAAGGTGACTACCTGGGGATGTACATAGTGCAGAAATCTACCGTTTCAAATACCATACTTGAAAATTTTGGGTCAGAGCTAGGATTCAACTCATAGACTTTTGGCCTTCTGGAATGATACTCTACCAACTGACTTACTGTGTCCTTCAAGCACAGTAGCTTGGTTGGTAAAGCATCAGCCCAGAAGGCTAAATACCAGCAACGACACCAAATTTTCAAGCCTGATTCCTCATTTCCTGCAATAATATATATTGGTGAGAATCCTAATTGGTAAAGAAGAGTATAAGCAAAAACCATATCCTCAACACAGCACTTAGAAATGATTTCAACAATGAATTAGTAAATAAAAATTGCTAAATTTACGAGAATTATTGACATAAACATTTATGCTTACAAAACTGAATGAAAATGACAAGTAAAAGAAAGTCACTTACCAACCAAAAGCAGATAACATATTATTTTACAAAATGTTTAAAGAGTATAGGATTAAATTGGTTCCTAAGAATTATTTTAACATTAAAAGTTTTATTAAAATCATCTCCAAAAAAGATGCAGTGCCAAATTACGTGAAAGCTGAAATTAATCAATGTAATTGTGAAGATTGCAATCAAATATATATATATATAGGAGAAATTTAGAAATTTAATCAAAGAACACTTCAGGCATATTGAATATAAATTAAAAAATCATCAGTCACAGAGCATATTCAGTCTAAATATTATGATATTATAGAAGGAAACTGAATTATTAAAAACAGACAAGAGTCCAACAGAGTTATCAATGTGGAAAAAGATTTTTACTCTCAAAAACAAACTTATCATGATCATGCAGATTTCATCTATGGATTGTTTAGATCTATTTCTGCAATATATACAGTAGCCAAGATTATGGAAAGTCTCTCAAGAAATCAACTACAAGATTATTTTGAAATCCAACACTCAATATGGATATCAAAAAGGGAAGTCAGCTATACTTGTAGTTGATTCATTAGTAGAAAAAAAGATATCAGGCTGTTAAAAAAGCAAATTCTGCTCAGGGCACAATTTATACTTTCGACTGTGTGAAACATAATATTTTACTAAAGAAAATGACAATTATACAACAAGTGAGCAATAACCGAACATTTTCAAATCCTATCTGCTACTTTGCACGGAGTGGTAAAACTATATGTTCTACAGGGGTCAGTTCTTGGTCCCCTGCTATTACTAATAGTTATAAATTATGTATCTAGATGATTTTCTTGCCATACAACAATTTATGCAGATAATATGTTTTTCCTTAAACATACAAAGATCTTCAATTGCTTTTCCACTCAGCACAAATAAACTATCGAACAAGCACAATTCTGATTTACAAGTAATGGATTTTAATGAGTGAAAGTAAATCAGGGACTATACTTTTTACTTTAAGAACATGTGAATCTATTCATGCCAATACAAATTAAACAATAACCCTCCATCATATAATTACCATAAAAATCCATTTTGGAATTTTCACATTGGTTTGTTACCCATGAAAAGTCTTATATTTTGTGTCTTTGGTACCAAATTTGAAAAAAAGCTGTTTGAAACAATTTTGTACATATAGCTGATTTTTCATTTTTTCAGAGTATGATTAGATATGGGCTAATGCTATGCAGAGACAATTCATGAAAACCATTATTTGTTGCATTAAAAATTCTAAGCTATTCATTTATATATCTATTATGTATTTGTATATACATAAGAAAACTTCTATACATATAGGACTATTAAAATATGTGTCTGCCACATATGCACCACTGAGCAATGCCAGTGTATTGTCTGATGCTCCCATTATGCATTCTTCCCTATTCCCCTTGCCATCAAATTCACCTGTAATCTTAGGATCATCCAAAAGCAAGCGACTCTTATTGAATGAGATGTGGATGCATGTTATAGTCATAGTAAAGTAGTTCTGGTGATGACATGCCTGCTGCATTTGACTGTGCAAAATTAATTTTCTTTCAAAAGGTGTTAGTTTGTGGCCGTTGCACTGTCCCAGTGTGATTTTTATTTATGAGGTACTTTAAAAAACACAAAGTGTTTTGTATGAATTAGAGGAACTCCAGGTTAGTTTTGAAAATGAAATAAGAAGAATTTCACTAAATGACCTTAGACAAGTAAATGACAACTCATTCTTGTTATATGGAGCTTGTATATGAGCATAAGGAGAATACTTTTTTAACATCTGATTTACATAAGGTTCATAATCTGCTTGTACTTCTGACACTGTAGGGAGCATTTACTGGCTGATGCTCCAGCTGTCACCCAGGAGCAAGACCTCTTGCTATAGCTGCCATACATATTAATGACCCTCTATAATCCAAGAAATGAAATGCACACACATCAAACTCAAAGTTTGACTAGCATTGATAAACCATTCCAAAATGGAGAACATCTATAGAAACTAAACAGTGATCAGTATAAAACTGTAAAATATACCTTCTCTTGAAATTTGTAACTTATATGTTCATGTTTAAAAATAGGGCATATAAATGGTTTGTAGAAAAGGCATATAGTTTGCAAGAATTTGAGAAAATAAAAATAATATGTAGAATTATAAGCTATTTACAGTTTCTAAATTTGTTTATGTTCAAATACGAAGAAAATAGGATGTATATGGTGACAAAATTATCTGCAATATAACATTTTATTTGACAAAGTCTAAGGCTTTTTTAAGAACATTCCGATATGACATGTTGGTACCTTTTCAGGACTGTATGTTAAGATAGATGTATGAGAAGTGTAAATTATCAATATTCATATTTAAAAAACTTTGTTTATTTGAATTTCCCTGTAATGTTTTTAGTGCAGTAGCTAGGCACATCTTTCAATCTCCCCTCCTTGTTATGATTGTTGCTTCAATGCTATCTTCATCATTTTTGGCCTTTGATAAAGTAACAAGGTTGACTGTTCGAATAGATGGTCAGATGTTCAATTTTCAATATATGCACTTATGAGTGTAGCTTAATGGCCTAACCTCATTCTGTGTAGTTTCTATATTTATAACCTAAACATGCTGCATATGGAATGTCTGTAAGAACGATTACATCCTGGTTTTCTGCCCATCTGTGAAGAAATGAAAACAGAAATTTCTGGACAATTACCAGAGTCAGTGTACCATTCTTTATAATTGTCCAAAATCAACTCAAATTAATTGCAAGAGACCTCATTGCAAAATGCACCCAATAATCCTGATTTGAGTTCACCTCTGCAAGAAAACTACTGTGAGTAGCCTAATGTTTTGTCAGTAAATCAAAAAAGTGAATTTGTAAAGAAAAATGAACTGGCTTTTAATGCAAACGGGTTAAGAATGTGTTGGTAGAACTATAAAATAATGAGTATTATAAAAATATCAACAGAGAGTGTTAATGGACAAGTTCATTTAATGGTAAATGTGGGAAGCAGAAGTTGACATTACAGAGGAAAAAATGTTCCAACATAAAGAAAGCATGAGCTGTAAAACTTAAATTATAATTCAGGAGCAAGATACAAAACAAAGATAGAAACAGTAAGGTTAAAGGCATTAGTTCAAAAACTATAAGTAAGTGATGAGTAAAATATTCCTCACAGCCTACAAAGTAGCAAGGAAAACTCCATCATTTTGCAATTCTGAAGAGGAACTTGATCTTCAAGAAACAAATAAGATTCATGTGGGCAGAATACTCCACAAGTGCATGCATAAATACTGTTAATGATATTGGCTCAGAAATGAGTAATCTTTAGTGAGGAGCATAACAAGATCAAGGAGTAAAGAAGCAATGATTATTGAAGCCACAACTATAAGCCAACAATTGTGTATTCCAAATCTCATTTCTAGTATTGAATTTAATTGAATTTATTTCCATTTAATAATACAACAATTTTACTCTTTTATAACAACAGTACTCTTTTACAATCACTCAGTCCTGCAAATGCAAACTATAAGGGACCTCCATCTATTTTAGATGTACCCCTCGCAATTACAATATTTACTATATTTCGTGATATATTACCTTTACTTTTAAACATAACAATTAGAAACAGTGCCTTCGGCAATTCCAGAAGGCACTGACTCCATTCAAAATGTATTTCAAATTGATTGGCTCAGCCCCCCAGTCCCCGGTTCATCAGCAGCTACCTACTGGAATATCCAGGGGACTGGGCTTCAATCCAACCAAAACAAAACACAACATTAAAAGTAATTTATACATTCAGTGTGATATTAAATTATATTTCTACTATACTAAACCTTCCTTCTTCTTCTTTTATTGATTGAACTCATTTGGCCAAATTTATATCCTTTAGAGTTGCTTATTCCTTTGGTCCTTATACACACTAATACCTGGTTATTGGTGTATAAGGAACCTGTTTAAATAATATTAGAAAACTAGCCCCATACCTTCCCCTACTCATTGCATCCTCCTTTCACTATCCGACAATTTTATTCTCAAGCACATTTCAAGTATTTTATACACATAACCATTTTTGTCTTACCTTCCTAGTTCCTTAATGTTTTCATTTGACTTTAAATTTAAAATTCTTCTACCTCTTATTTCATCTGGTAGGTTTTCCCATTTTCTTAATAAGAACTGATCCCTCCAAAACATAGTTTGCTTACATTCTAGTATACAATGCCAAGTACTATCTGGTTCTGTACACATAGGACATTTCCCCTTAGTGTGTCCATTTTTTAATCCACCTAAATATTTTACTCCTGTTCTTAACACCATGCCAACCCTTCCCTTCCTACCATATCACAAATTTCAACATACCTTTCTCTTCCCCACACAATTTTTAGTGTACTATATAATTTCAGAGATTTTTTGGTGTTAAGATTTGCCCATATTTCTTGTTTTTCTATATCCTCGATTCTTATTGTTATCTCTTTCCAAAGTCCTTTACCCAACCTTTCTCCCTGGTACTATACTAGTCCCATGCCCACTTCTTGTACGATATTTTGGATTTTAGATCACCAAGTTTCTCTCCCCTTGATTTTACTTTGTGCTACCGCATTTCTAGTATCAAATATACGATTTATTTGTTAATGTTTCATTGATTTTATGAAATTGCAAACTGTTACACCAAATGAAATGTTTTCATGTTGGATGGCCAAATTAGAAGAAGTTTGGCTTAATGAACACTTTTTGAGAAAGAGCTTAGTTTCATTAATTTGTGGCAAACAGCTGTTAGGTTTCAAGCATAATTCAAGTATGAGACAGAGTCTCTAAAGTACTGAAAATAGGTGTCTATCTATTGATGTATGACACTGTGCCAGCCATAGACAGGAGATATCTGCTCATGAAGCTATCAGAGATATAGAAGAATTAAAATGTACTTAATAAATTGTTACCTAACATGGATCTCCAAAGAATGCAAGAGATCTCCAGATATGTGCATCTTTGTTGGAAAACAAGCTACTGAATATTGGAAGAACATTATGAACTAGATGAGCAGCCAACAACATTGTCCTAACAGTACCACAGAGCTATGAAACTCTAGTATTCCACTTTATCCAGTCAAAAGAAGATAAAACCCATGTGAAAAAAAGTTGTATGTATGAAGATTTGGGGTTGATGACAGACGCTCTTCAGAAATTATTTGAGCTCAGCTTAAATTTACTTAAAAGAAGTATTGACCTATATCTCTCTCATCATCCTCTGATTTTATTCTAATTTTTATTATCCTCTGATTTTACACTAATCTTTTCTTTCTCTTTATTAGTTAAACCTTACATGGCAATTTCAGATCAACTATGTAATCTTCAATGTTATTGAAGAAGTTTACACCAGTTTTAAAACCCATATTGATCAAGAATACCACCACACTATTAACTGAAAAACAGAGACCGGTTTTTAAAAAATTCACCTACCATCCAGTAGCTATGAATAAATTCCAAAATATTTTTAAAATATTAACATTTAATTGGCACCTGTTAAGAGATACACTCTTGAAAAATGCTTTAGTGGACAACAGTTTTAATAATATTCCATTTGAGAAAAAGTCAGGCATCTACAAAATAAAATGTATAGGATGTGATAAGATATGTTGGAAAAACTAAAAGGAACTTAGGAACATGGTTAAAGGAAAATCTCAGGAACGTTAAGTACAAACAGATTGATAGGTCAGCAGTGGCACACCATTTTTGGAAAGATAATCATTACATAAAAAGAGAAATAAATTTACTTAAAGTACACGGACGTACAGAATTGGACACATGGGAGAAGTTTTACATTCATAAACATAGGGCTCATTTTATGAATTTCGACATTACAGGAGAATGTAATAGAAATTTCCAGTTTATAAAGAAAAAACACCACCAGGACGGAGTCACAGGTTCTCATAGATTTAGTTTCTCGTACCAGTCATCAAGTTGAAGATGGAGAGGATGTCTCTTCGAAACCGGTCCCACCATATTAAAAAGTAAGTGAAGCATAAGAGTGTATTACACAACAGATTAATTATAATTTACATTTAACAAGCTTCACTGTGTCAGTTCGAACAGAATTTTTTAAAAATGTCTTATTTTTTTAAAGTTCTTAAATGAGAGCAAAATATAAGCAGAATCATATTAGAATTACAATGATTGGTCTGTGGCCAATTACCTACAATCCTTGGGACATGAATATTTTACAGTTTTTTCCTCTTTGTTGTCATTAACATACACAAATTTAAAGTATATGTGGTATCAAACCAGTATATTTAATGGTACCTATTCTCTAGTATCCCTTAAACTAACAAAAGAAAAAATGATTTATACGTTCTGACAGTTTTTGGATAATCAGTTCAGCAACAGTCTTTGCAAGTATAGCATGCATTATTAGTATTGCTTATAACTGTGTGTAATAATGACAAATCCATTAGTAGGGCCTTCCATTTTCATGACAGCAATAGGGCCAGAATAAAACATTACATTTTCATTTATAAATATTTTACATTTATGTGGTAATGGTAAGATCTGTTATTGTTCTTGTCTTTTTTGTATTGACATAATGCAGCAGAGAGAACTGAGTGCAACATAAGAAAGATGCATAAAGACAATTAGTATTCTTTATAATCACCTTTTAATTATCATTTTCTTTTTGCCATGATAGTGTTATGCTGATGAATGCCTTACCTCCAGGATAGACCATCAATATGCAGTTTGACTGTTTATTTTTCAAACAAAAACATTCAGGGTAAGCTTACATAACTTTACTTAAATGTAAATTGGAACTTACACAGTGAAGCCAATCATATTAATGAATATGAGTTGAACCTTAGCATGTTGAACCTTAGCATGGCTGAAGATGGGAACAAAATGTTCTCGAAACCGGTTCCATACATTTATGAAAAGTAAGTGAAGCTTTAAGAGTGTGTAGTTCAACTGAATCATACAATGATATTCATTAATTACATAACTTTGTTAAAGACACAAAAGCAAAATAATATGAATGTGTTCACACTTAAGGGATGCTATGTTTGATGACATGTACAAGCATGTTTTTCAATATGGCATTTCAAAAGAGAACTCATTATTTATTACCATTCAATTTCTTTGGGACATGCCAAAGTGATGTGTCATTTGGAGGAACAGTGCAGCCTGTGTTAGAACATACTAGACTCCTAAATTTTTCTCATTTGAAGTAATTTATTTTTTAATCAATAAGTAACATTCTTTTAATTTTGGTGCAGCTTCAACTCGCCTATATAGGGATTGCAATATTCTAACACATACATTTTAAAGCTTTCGAATAGTGTATACAAAGTAGACATTAATGCCAGACAATTACTTACCATCCATGTATATTTTGCATTTTTTTATACTACACTATATTTGGAAAGTAAGTGAGGGAAAAGTGGACATAATTCATATTTATTAAAACAATATTCTCACACAATTACTGACCTAATCATGTATATACCACCACAGGACGCCAAGGTCATTAAGGCATGAACTTGTGAGCAGGAGGAGGTCTGGGGTTCGAATCCTGCCAGGCTTCCTGACTGAGGTTTTTTCCAGGTTTACTTCAGTCCTCATAAATGGCAAATGCCGGGGATGTACCCTAAACTAGGCCTGGAGTGTTTCTTTCCTTTAAAAAAAAACCTTTCCCAATTTATCATTTAATCTAATGTATCATCTCTGTTCACCACCTGTGGTGCCTCAGTAGTAAAAACAGGCATTAAACACACCAGTCCAAAATTTATTTAAAAAAAAAAAACTATTGTATATAGTTCTGCTGCAGGTATCTAGCAATCAAAATGGGCTAACATGGAGCAATATCTATGGTCTATAATAAAATTGCTCTTTTCTTACAATGAATAGAATATAAATGTATTAAAATCTATGGTACTGATCATAACAAAATTTTTCCCCATATGACTTTTATGTTAGTCCTTTTTTTTTTTTTTTTTTTTAAGTAGTGTTTAACACTCGTTTTTACTACTGATGCACCACAGGCAGTATTTTAGTCCTGATGATTCTGTGGTAACCATACTTGGTCTTATAGAAGCAAAAATATCCGTTCAATTCCCCCCAGAGTAAGTGGATTTTTAAAGCAAAAATCCTAAGTATGGCTTTCCTTGTAAGGAAAAGAAAGCTGTGGGTCCCATATCCTGTTTTAGGGCACTTAAAACCTCAAGCCAGAATGAGGAGGCCTCTGAATAAACTTTATCTGCCATTTCATGCCCTGAATTGAATGATATGCTGACGACCACATGTTAAGAACATCCGCAAATAAACCAAATAAATAAAAAATAAAATGTAACTTTTATTAAAAAAATCTTTCCTCTGATGATATAATGTTGCCAAAATGTGTCATTGTGCCCATCCCAAAAAGATGGCCAGCAGAAACCAAAAGGAATATTTTGTTTAGAGAAGTAGAAATTTATTACTTTCTTTCCCACAGATTTTTTTATTTCTAACACAAATTATTATATCCTTCAGAGAATTTGTGAAACCACCAGAAGTAGTTCCTGAGAAATAAGTTAAGGAGCATTTTCAATACCATTAGAATATTTTTAGTGAGTGTGAGTTGAACTGTTCTCATATGAACTACAGGGCATTTGTTAATACTGATAGCAATCCACTCTTCATTAGGATTGTTCGGCCTTATACCTAACCTTAGAAAAATATATTATGGCACGGCTTCTTGAAGGATGCCCTTCTGCTGTAAACACAAAAAGTAAAGTATATAAAAGGGAAGAAGAAACATTTACTAGTCAGAAATCTGGCAGATTTTCTAAAAGGATGGTATATGTATAGTTTAAAGATGTTTTATTTAAGGAAATTTAATTTAAAAAATTATATATGATAATATTTGGGTCAGTATAAAATAGGTTTACCCTATATATTACAAACTTTACATCAATTTATGGAAAATATAGAGTTGCAGTATCATTTTTGCTACAAAAAATCCTGATAATGTGTAATTTAAACTTTTGGAATTACTGATTTTTTTTTTAATGGTGTTTAACACCTGTTTTTACCACTGAGGCACCACAGGCAGAGGACCTAGATGATATATAAGATGAAATGATACACTGGAAAAGGATTTTTTTTTAAGGAAGAAAACGTCCTGGGCCTAAATTTTAGGGTACCTCCCCAGCATTTGCCATTTATGAGGACTGAGGAAAACCTGGATGAAACCTCAATCAGGGAGAACAGTGCTGACGGGATTCGAACCCCAGATCTCCTGCTCATGAGTCCTCACCTTAACGACCTCAGTCATCCGTGTGACAGTGAATGTTATTGTATATGTTATCATCATCATCATTAAAGTAGCTGACAGTATTTGAAAAGATATTGGAAATAAGAACAAAATGACTATATAGCCTTTTGAAATTATTCAACATAATTTTACTTGACACTAATGCACTTTGTCCAACAATGCTCTATAGCCTTTATCCCATTACAAAAGTTAGATTCTTCCAGGCCTGCAAAATTTCCCCTCAATGATGATTTAAGCTCTTGATTCAATGAACATTTTATCCACCAAGGAATTTTCTATGCTTATGGAACAGATGAAGTCGAATGGAATCAAGTCAGGGGAATAAGGCCAATGTGGCACCAATCATACCCCAATTCACTGATTTTTGCCATTGGAACAACATGTGAAGGAGAGCACAGTCCTAATGCATGATGACTTTCTTCCTTGAATAAACCTGACATTTTCTCCAGTATTTTGTCTTCAATATGTAATAATAAATGCTTATTGCTCTTGTAGCAGCTTGTCTGATATTTTGTATTTCTATATAGTGTAACTAGGATAGTAACTGTAAAGGAAACTACAGGAGAATGTACATGCATACGGTGTTTGTTGCCATTGCAATTCATTCATCACAGATACAAATACAAATACTCAGCATTTTTAGGTAAGTCTTAAAGCATTTTTTCTTTAATTACATAATATAGAAAAAACTAAAAAATATATAAACATGGTGAAAATAATAATAAAATTTTAATTTATAGGTGTAAGTTTACTTTGCATTTTTCTGGAAAAAAATGGAAGATGAAGAACTACCAATGTACTCTACTAACAGTGATAATTCCCTACCTTTCAATGACATGACATAGTTAATGACTGTGGTTTTGATGGATTGTTGGTAAGTGAAGAACCTTTATCCAACATTAATCAGCATCACAAACAAACGATGCTGATTAATGGATTCATTACTTTGGATTTTCAGAAATGGATACAACTGTGTGTCCCAAATTTGAAAATGCATATCTGGAAATGTGGGTTTCTCAAACTTTTAGATTCTTTAAATGAAAAGTTGTTGAACAATGACCCCAGTACTTAGGATTATGCATCAATGATTCTAATCACCCCTAAACCTATTAACATGAGCATTTGCAGAATCAAACAAGATAATCCTAAGGGTATTTTAAAGTGCACTGAAAAAGTTATGTAATCTAACATAGAAATTTTTTAATTGGAGGGCCTCTTAATATTGTGTTGGGACAAAACAGGTACAGGGTTCATGTTTTAAGTATTGTGATGCATGTCATAAATATAAAGGAATAATAGAAATAAAAAATAAGGACAACCTATGTTTAACTAGAGCCAATGCAATGTGTCAGGCCAAAGCAGACGATGATGTTAATTATAAAACGGTTATGAGTTCTAATTTTATTCAAAAACAGAGGGCATTAGCAATGAGTGATCTTACGAACAAATGCAATGATGTACTTACTTTGCAGGACATAGAAATATTTGATAACATCCCAAAAGTGCATTACATGACTGCTTATATGGATCATTCTAGGAAAAACATATTATTTAAAAAAAAAAAAAAGAAAAATCAGAAAAGCACACTGACCTCATATTATGACGGTCACTTTAATGTTATCGTGGACTTGCACAGGACTTTCATATGCAAGTAGTATTGCTGTCAAGGTAATTATGCCTCACTATATAAGAAAGAAATGCATAGATGTGATATAAAATGCACAAAATGTCACCTACATTACAATTCAACAAATGCCTAATTTTTAATTGTGATGTATACCATAGGGACTTGAACAGAGAGGAATATTTTATGAGCCGTTTCTGAAAAAGTGTGTACCTTGTGAAAGAACTAGTTAATAGTAGACGAAGAAAAATGCCAAACAAGTGAGATGAAAAGATTTGCATAATTGCCAAAGGCACATGGATGGAAAGCACATGTAACACATCCAAGCTTATAATTCAGAGAACATGATGAGAATTTTACTTTTATGCACATGTGGTACATCTAACCTTATAGTTCAGAGAGCATGATAAAAAATTTTATATTTATAGAATCCCTTTCATGGGAAATGTGGGAATTTTTTAGCTTGTTCCTAATTTATGTGTACTATACCTGACCTATGGGTCATGCGTGAACATAACATGCAAGATTAACTATTGTTCGCAATTTGGCATAAAGGAATAGGGTTTTGAATACAAGTCTGTCAAAGAACCTTTTAACTGCATTACAAAGTCTAGATTCGATTCTTGGGATGTGATAGTCATTACCCATAATCTAAAACCCTATGATGGGACAATTTAAACACATGGCTGGCAACCAAAACTGGAAACTGGAGTTATTAACAGGACTCCCATATATACAGAATGAAGTATGAAAAATTAACATTTTGGCTCATTAAACTTTATACTCATGCCTTTCCAAAGACATTCAAATTGGTGAAATATAAGGGGCATTTTCATCAGTAATTTAATATAAAGGAAAATTTTCAATCAAAAGTATTACTGTCTGGAAGGCATGTCAATGTATGATTGTAAGGCCTCTGAGAAATGGCAAACTGAAAAGTTTTCCCCTCGCTACGTGTTTAACACAGAGGAAATGGTGACCCACTGTAAAATGGGCATATTTCGGTTGTACAGAGAGGTTTCCAAATTTCAAGAAAATGTTATGGACGAGAATCCAGTAATTCCGTTAAGAGAATGCATTACAAATGCCAATGCATGAATATATAGGAAGAGATTTATGCCAAAAATATGATTCCCATAATTCCTGTAGGTGAACACCAGATAGCAGATAAGCAATCGCGAAGAGCATGCATTTGCTTGTACTGGGGTAGAGACAACAAGAAATGTTCGCTATTCAGCACGCATTTCGATGCCAGGAGGTCAAGATTATTAGGGACAAAGTACACTGATACACAGAGAATGCAAATGGAAAATGTGTACATTGTTTTCGCGGAACCTTTCATTGTTGCTGTATGTGATGCTTTCCCAATCCCTACTCAGTTCACTCTAGCACGGATAACGAAATCATGACCTCTAGATATGAGGACACTGATCTAATAACAAAAATGATGAAAGGTAGAGGATATGATGCACTGGAAATGTGGGAATAGAAGTTTAATGATATGATAAAGACAGGCAATACTGGCACAATTTGTTAAGTCGTTCCCCAAATTGCATCCCGAATCCCTGAACCCTAGGGATGCATTTTTCGGGGTTTCATAAGTGAGCCAATGGGTATAGGGAAGCGTCTGGGACGGCTTTTTTCTGCTTTAATACTTTCTTCTAGACCAAAATGACATGAACCCCAACGATGATGTCATTTATCCCTAATACTTTAACTAAACTGTCACCGGTTTTGACGAACGCGACATCATTCTTTACAAGGGCACCCGCTATCAAAAAGAAAGCGCACTTTTTAGAGCTCTCGGTGGATCCTTTGGACCATATTTACCATCCTAAAGCGTGGCGCAAAGGCACTAGGTAAAGAAGTCCTAAGAATAGTGCAAATGCATTACCGACGTTGCCATCACCTTCGCTACTTCTAAGGAAGCTTTTCGAAATCGCTAAAAGGAGGCTGGCGGACTACTCAAAGGAAAAGCGGACGAAAAAATAGATTCCATGCTGGGTTTTGGAGGAAAACGGATCATAATTAAAACTACTCGCAGCACACAAAGCAAAGAAAAGTGTTACCGATATATTTTCATAATATTTATCGTGTACATGAACTCCGAATTGGACAATTTCGAAACCTACTCGTTCAAACCAACATCGAGGAATATAGGACTCCTTTCTCTTAATCCGCAAAACATTCTAACCACATACACCCACATCACAATTCATTACCCGGGAAATGGCAACGATTATCTCCACCTATCTTAAGCGATACTCCATGTTTTTTGCTGAAATTGTCAAGGAGGGTGGCAGCGATCTCACAGAAGTCACCTTCGTCAACAATTCTCCAAATTCTCTAATGAGTCAGGGCATCGTATCTCTCAATAACGTCATGCTTCAAACGGACTTCTTCATAACATATATCGAAACAATACTAAACTATTCCTGTTACGCCATGAATGACAAATTGCAGTCGCCGCTTTGGTACATAGAAATCCTGGGTAACACGGAACACTTTGTTTCCAACGCCAGCATATAGTTGCGAAATGCCTACACCAAAAAGTCAGTCGGCGCCCTCATACGATTCCTCTCAAGCGGCCTTTTTAATCAAAGCTACTCCTACTTAATAACGTTAATCTCACCGCCAATCAAACTCCTTCCAACCCGCATTTCATTTAATTTCCAAACATAGTCAATTTAAAAGATATGCCAAAATCGTCTTTGCAAAATATCTAAAAAAAAAAAAAAAAAAAAGGCCAATAACAACATCAAGCTCACGCACCCGAGGGCTCTTGCAAAAAGCTGCGCTAAATAGCACTTCAAAGATGTGGGCTTTCAAACCCTAAACATACCTCCTCCGAACAAGAAAAAAAACATGGAGCTCAATTTAACGACATTCACATAGTAAAAATATCCCGAAGAATAACTGCCATGACGTCAGATAAAGGATACACCCGCGATAACTCCAAAAATTACTGTCATTTCAAACACATCAATCTCGCCGTATTTAAATTTATCAAAAATTAACCTTCCCCCCCCCCAATAATTACAACCGAATTTCAACGAGGACCACTTCTTAAATTGCTTTCAGACGCGGCAAGACGGCTTAGACATACATTACAAAAACAATGGAACCATCATCAATATAATCGTTTATCCAAACGGATATCCGCTTTAGATCTAATGGTAGACATGACCGATAACGACTCCGGTAATGTCACTATAAAAATGGAATATCGCCAAGCTTTGCCAGAATCGGTCAACATTCTCGTAACTATACCACACTGTAGAAAGCGACATACCAGATCCGCCCTAGTATCATGTATACCGAACAAATAAACACCCACAACTCATAGGCGTATTCACGAAAGACTAAATACTATTCCCGCTACCTACTCGCCCTACACTCAACGTCGACCCTAGCACAAAACGAGGAAAACACACTATTTGCATCTTTGTAAGTAGGGAAGGATGAGGAGAGTATTTTGACAGCTATGGACTACCATCTACTCCCTCAATTTTCTAAATCCAGTTTGTGGCAAAAGGTGGCACTACAATAAGCGCGGTTACAAAATAACGACAGCACACATACGGTCACTACGCATCGCTGCTGCCACTTGTATTCACCTTCTTACACAAATTCAGAATTTCACATTACGACCACAATGACAAACTCATTCTACAATCATATAAAACACGTGAGCACTATACCTCCGTGTATCAAACCATCCAACTTTAGGGCAGTACATATACTCAAACTCTCGTCGATTCAACCTCTCTGCTGTTGAACGACAAACTTGCACCCATCATACGCACTCACCTCCCCCCCCCTCTCTCTCTCCCCCAGGTCTGCGGGCTACATACACGTTTTAAACGAGGCCCATTCAAATGAATGAATGGTGTTTAACGCCTGTTATTGCTACAGAGGCACCACAGGCGATGGACACTGATGATACTTGAGATGAAATGATATATTGGGAAAGGATTTATTTTTTTAAGGAAGGAATCGTTCCAGGCCTAAGTTTTAGGGTACCTCCCCTGCATTTGCAATTTATGAGGACTGAGGAAAACCTGGAAAAAACCTGTCATGGAGAACGGTCCTGGCGGTATTCGAACCCAGACCTCCAGCTCACGAGTCCGCGCCTTAACGACCTCGGCCACCCGTGGCGTTGGCACATTCAAAGTACCTCTCCGTCCTCGTCACGCCAAACGTCTCATCACCATCGCAAAACGCAGAAGACACAACTATGTTCGTTGGACTGCATGAGGCAAACTCGTCGAAGAAGCCGGTTCACAAAGCAATCAACTTCTTGACCCCACAAAATGAGCAAGAAATACCCCATAACCGATAGGTACTAACTCCACTTCAAACACATTTATGGCACACATGGTGTCATCATTAAATACTCTGATAAACACGCAGATATCGCTCAACAAGAAGATTGCATCAATTTAAAAAATCTATATCTCATTACAAACCAATATTATCAACAAAAAAAAAACTCCAGCACGCAATAAACATGTTCCCGGTGGTTAAACCTTGAGAACTTTCCTGGTGGTTGCGGTTCCCGGCTGATAAACCGGGAAACTTTCCGGGTGGCTACGTTTCCAGCCTTTTCAATCCCTCGATGACTCCCTCACCGAAACATTCTTGCCCATATAAATAATAAATACTTACTCCTAAGACGTCGTCGTAGCATTATGCTGCAAAAGAGCTACATGATCTCACCAATCTCGCACAAATTTCATCTTTCATCATAATAAAATCTACAATACAAAGCATGCCTTATTGTGGGAGCAAAATCACCCACACTCCATACGGAAACAAAACCGTACTGAGACTCGAGGACAGAAGAGAAGTCTTCCTATCCAGTGCATAAAACAATCTTTCTGAGGACAACATTCGCCAACTCAATGAGGCACCATCTCAAATAATAGCGTTCCTGCCCAAAGTGAACAGAATACACATAATCAACTTTCAAGAACTACCTTCAGATACATCATGAACGCCAATTAGTTCCACATTTCATTCATTTTTTTTTAATTTATTGCTTTTTTATTTTTATTTATTTGTTTTTAACTTACATTCTCTTTTTAACTAATCTTCCTTTATTTCAGATAGCAACAGGTAGCAACCGGTAGGTCTCCTTTCATTAATGTCATCGATGAGGTCCACATCTAATCTACCCATATCACCAGTAAACGACATTAAACCGTCACCATCCGCGTCAATGTTTAGAACACAGTATGCATACAATTCAACTGCTGCAGAAACAAGATACCGCTACCACAAAAAAATTTATCAAATAATTAAATATTTATCCGTGAAACTATGGAAAATAAATAACCTAATATATGTAACTCCACTTTCCATTTCAGTCTAAAAAATAAAAAATAATCCAAGTAACTAAGTATGTATAAATATCCACCAATAAAGCAATATATGTCCCACAGCGGACAATTCAAAGTTACCGACAAAATCCGCCACCTCGAGCGACACTAGCGAATCCGACCTTGGCGTTACTTGAATTGTCCGGCGTGGGAGTAATATTACTCGGCAAGCAGAGTTGTTTTCAATCATTCCTCCTATATAGAAAGATGTAATGAAAACTTAACAAAGAAGGAAGCTGTTCCACTGCACATTAAGACAAATTTTAAACCACTACTATTTAGCACTTTAACCTGGAACACTGGTAATTTCCCCAAAAGATGTAGAAAATAAACATTTCACTGAAAAAATGATTATAGAATGTTTGACATAGATGTTTTCACTATATTTGAAGCTAATTGTGCAGATAAAACAAAAAATATTTTAATTTTAGAAATGATCAACTTTATTATGTTAAAAATATAGACAAATGGTTAGTGATCTAATTGGAGTTAACTGCAAATAAACTTAAAATTCTTAATGAGATAAATAATTAAAATCGATCAGAAATTACAAAAATAATCGTTTTGAAAAATGGTGCAAATGTTTACATAAGTCTGCGATGAAATTAGTGCCTCTAAAGTTTTAATGTTTTTAGAGTATTTTTTTGTTATGTTAATTTCTTAAAATATCATATTCTGAAAATTAAGCGTAATTATTAAAACTGTTACTTTTAACATATATGTATTTTTTTGTATGTCAATTTATGAAAACTAAATTTATTCTATGTATTTGTAAAAACAGAGGACTGGTGTTTATCTGATAGGAGTGTGCAAGCAGATCAGGAAGTTAGAACGGGACTACAGTAGCCTTGCCATTATATATATTTGTGGGAGATAAGATTTTGTGAAAAAGTCATGTCATGCCTATTTTGGAATTACACTTGGAGATCAAAGTAAAAATCATTGGGTCAATGGCAGAAGACTGTCACTATCTTTTGGAATATCGTTTGGAGAGAGCAGTCGAACCATATAAGACTGCTACTTCTGTTTGTGTGATAAGAAGGGGTACTATTCTAAAAATAAAAAGCAAATCACGTATCAAGTTGTTCAGTCAGCCCGTTTAACTGTGCCCCATGTGTCTGTGTACCAATCCCTGTGCAACCAGAAAATGTTTAACAATTTTCATCCGAGTTTGATGTTAAAGTGAGGGAAATTGTGACCAGTAACAGTGACTGCTATCTACGAAATCATTGGCTGCAGAACATATGTGTTTTAACCAGAATAAATTAAATGACTTAGTGAGGGATCTTGCCCTCCCTACAGAGTTAGCCAAGTTGTTAGGTTCTAAACTTCAAGGAAAAAAAAACTGCTGTGTTCAGAAACATCATTGGTGATGACAATGCAAAATTGGTTTAAAATTCTTTTTCACTGAAGATGGTCATCTTGTATATTGCAGTAATGTGAAAGTATATATGCTAAAACTTGGACTTCCAAACTCACATGATTGGAGATAGTTCATTGATGCTTCCAAGCAAATTTTAAAGGGTTTCCTCCTTATTAACAAAAACGTTTTTGGTTCAGTGCCAATTGCTTTTTCAGTGATCCTCAAAGAATCATATGACACTGTTATTAGAACTGAAATACAGTGAATCAAAATTTGCAAATTTGTAGTGATTTTAAAATTCTTACTATGCTGCTGGGTCAACAATCTGCTTTCTATGTCTGTAGGATAGCAGGGCAGGAATTGATCATCGCACTAAGAAAGACTTGCTACCTTGTGAAAATTAGGAAGTCGGTTCTAAGAATGTTGTGCTCCAAGGCCTTGTGAGTCCTTCTGAAGTCCTGCTGCCAGCTCTGCACATTAAGTTTGGCTTAAGGGAATAGTTTGTAAGGGCTTTAAATAAGGAGACTGTTTCAAGTACATATGTGAGAAATTTCCACTATCTGAAGCAAAATTAAAAGAAGGTGTATTATTGGTCCTGATATAAGAAAACTGATGTCTGATGCAGCATTTAAAAACACTATGGATGAAAAGGAGAAAGCAGCATTTCTCTCAGTGAAATTGTTTCAAAATTTTTTGGTAACAACAAGGATTCTAATTACCAAAATATTGTGGCTAACGTACAGGGCCTGGGTTGTACCACAAGTCTCAAAATTCATTTTCTATTTTCTCATCTAGAATAGTTTCCCAAAAATCTAGAATTTTTCAGCAAAAAACCAGGCAAACAATTTCACAAGGATGTGCAGGAGTTTAAAAGGCGTACCAGGGATGCTGGAACATCAATATGCTTGCAGACTTTTGTTGGATGTTAAAACATGAAATACCTGAAGACAAACATAAAAGGAAGGGAAGCAGGAGGGCTTCCTGATCTAGAAGCGTGGGCTGTAATTTTTATGTAATACATTGTGCTAATTTATACAACCAATAGTGAAGTAATCAAGACAAAACAAAAAAAAACACTGTAGTGACATGCATGAGCAACCATATACATAATTTCAGCAATGTGCATTTGTTCATATTTTTTATCATTTAAAATAAGAAATTTAAATTAAAAATTTTATGATTTAATTCAAGTAATTAAGCCAGACATTTAAAATGATTTTGCAAAATACCCTAAAGTGATAGAAGTAAATTGATTAAAAATGTTGATTCAGAACATTTAGATTATATAAAATCAGTTTATTTATTTTAGGCAACAACCACAAAGTACATTTGCAGGCTATGTTATTTATACTCCACTTGGAAATCAAAATTTAAATTCACATTTAATAGACCCAAAAAGAACATTTATATTAAGAGATTTCAATGCTCATTCAAGTAGATGGAAATACAAGAAAAAGATATAGATGGAAGGACTGTACAGGATTTCATAGGCACCAAGGAGATGCATTGCTATATCAAGATCCAGAACTGGAAATTATATATTTATCCTGTAAACTCTACTTACAGGACTTCAACTGCTGTTTTGTAGAAGTGCTGGACTAGATCATTCTATGATTGAACATAAGTTTTCTACACTGAATAGTTACAACTCCAATAATTTTTCAATAAACCATATAGCTCAGATCATACTACGCTTTAAAAAGCATGAGATGGCAGCATCAAGTAACATTTTTAAAGTGGGTTTTATCAATTTTCGAATGTTGTCTTCAAATGTAATTACAATTAAAGAAAGTTTATATAATTAAGAAAAACTTAGGGAAAATAACAGCAAATTTAAAAAACAAATTTGAGAATAAGATAGAGACAAATCAATACAAGTGCCTCTTGGTTCAATGTTCAAATACAAAGAACTAGAACAGATAATTAAGACAGTATGAACCAAGCAATTAGGTCTAGATTTAATACACCCTCAGTGTGTAAAAAATAGAATAATCATAAACGTTATATAAAATGACTTGATTTTCTGGCAACAACCAGAATATTTTATATAGTGAACAAGACCATGGAAGTCTACCATGTTATACAAAAACAGTTGTCAATACATTGTGATGATTCAAACTAAACATTCTTACAGCTTCAATAACTTAATTTTTGTTAAAACTGTTTCATTAGAACAATATTGGTAGAAATCATAAATACTGTTAGGCTGCAATATAAGGCAAAGTAACTCACTTGAAAAAAAAAAGGAAAAACTGTAAATGAGATAGAAAGTTAAAGGTTAATACCACTTACATCAATTTTGGCAAGCTGACAAGAGCTACTAACAGATTCAGAAATAAATAGTCTTTTCACTGATGAACAGTCAGTCAACTATCAAAAGACAATTATCAATTTTATATGAAGCAGCTAGATTCATAGAAGACACAAAAAGTAAATTAAGTAACAATCCAAACAGTAACAACCCAAAAGAATGGCATCAATAGTTATGAATCAATTGCTAGAAATATTAAAGTTAGTTCCACAGGGCTCAATACTGGGCCCTATTCTCTTTTTTGTTTTTTATCAATGGTTTACTTTGAAGTCTAATGTCCCCGTGCAGAAACAAAAAGCCTGGGAAAAGATTTTCCATGAGGTTGTAATAACTTACTGTCTGTAAATTTAACAAAAAAATAACCTTTTATTTCCCCCTACAGGAGATTGGATTTTCACACGTGTTCAATTCAGGCACCCAATGCACCAGGGAATCTAGTTATTCTATAAAAGTCATCCTGCATTCTCATTGCAACCTCATGCATTACCTGGCATGCTGTGGTTCCATCAATATGATAGCTGTCTCAGGTATGTACCTCTTATAGTTTTCAAATAACCAACATTTAAGTATATGGCAGTTAGCAAATTATGTGGGTGTTTTGGTATTTTAAAAAATGTATGTAATAAAAATGGATGGTTGAAATTAAAACAAAATAAATTTTTATTTACATTAGGATAATATACAAATATATAACAAATTAACAAAGTCCATGTCACCAAATTTTAAAATTAACTTTTCATTAGTTGATTTTACATAAACTTACCCAGCTACACTTATTGATTTTAAAGAAGGTTTGACGCCATTAGGAGAGAAAAATTAGTTCACAAATTAATAACAAATGGCATCAGAAGATAAACACTAAAATGGCTGAAAAAGTTTTTGAACCAAAGATGGAACTGCACAAAATACAACAGAATTTTCAGTACAAACAAAAACATGTTTACCTCAAGGAGCAATAAAAAGCCCTACACTCTTTAACATTTATGTAAATGAATTACCAAAACAATTATAAAAATTACAGGAATAAAGTGCAGTTTGTACACTAAGACTTGGTTATGTGGACAATAGTTGAGAATGTCAAATAACAAAAACTTAATGAAACAATGAATAAAGCTGTCAATATATTAAGAGGCATGAGCAGCTGACCACAACAGAATAATTAACACACAAAAAACAAGTTATAAATTCTTTACCATACAACATAAGAACCAATACTTCAGTTTAGAAATGAACTGCTTGGACAAAATGAGGGCAAGTATCTAGGCCTGACTTTGGATAGTAAGATCAATGGAGATAAATACATCAAAGAAATTGACAAATGAGTCACAAATAGATTACAAATAATAAAATGCCCAGCAAGAGTAAAATGGGCTAGTTTCCAAGACACCCAAATAAAACATATCAAATATATGTAAAATGCTCAAATATGTAATGAAGCTACTATAACTATACATTCAATAAATTTCAAGAAACTAGAAACAATACAAAACAGAGCATTGAAATTAATCACAGGAGGTGTTAAAAAGTACCCCAAATTAGCTTTATAGTTTTATACAAGAGAAATTTGAATAGAGAAAGATATATTAAATACAAACCGCAAATACGTTTGTAAGAATAATATCTCAAAGATCAAACTTCAGTAATTAAAAACTTAAAAGTAAAATTAACTACTCAAAAAAAGTCAATAACTATAATAACCAACCACTGGGTAATTTTCCCTTTGCAAGACTTCTCCACATGCAGTTGACCAAGTTCAGCAATTCCCATCTGATTTCCATGCTTGAAAGTTGGCCACAAGGGAGGCCAGGACAAGTTTAAATCTAGGAACATACAGATGCATTCATGTGCGTTATGTTTTTTTTTATTTTATTTGCTTATTTATGGACGCTCTTTAACATCTCAGGTCATCAGTGTCCCATTCAATTTAGGGCATGAAACGGCTGCCAAATTTTGCTCAGAGGCCTCTTCTTTCAGGCTTGAGGTTCTTTTTCGTGCCGTAAATGTACGACACGGGACCCACGACTTTACTTCTCTTCGGAAGGAAGCCATACTTACGATTTTTACGCCCGAAAAATCCATCGATCCTGGCCCAGTTTGAACCTGTGACCTTAGGTTTAGAAGGCAAATATGGTTACCCTACACCACCAGGACTGACAAATGTGCGTTATGTGACAGTATAATAAGTATTCATTAAGCGGTGTAATACACTGTATTAGTCACATTATCATGGCTCAATTTAGGTATTATATTACTTAAAAAGTATTTATTTATGATTTGTACATGTGTACAGAATCGGCACTTGATGTACAGAGATTACCTGATATTCCACTTTCCAGTCAAAGTTCAATTCACATATTGGTAAAGAATTTTGTGAAATGGGAAGATTCTTGATAAAAGTATACACAGCCACATGCAGTACTCACAGAAGAAACATTAGATAACATTGGACAAGCTCTGAAAATTTCCCCTAAAACGTCACTTTGATGTCTTTCCCAGAAACTGGGAATTTCCTATTCCTTTGTTGGAGTGGCTACAAAGCCACTAAAGTAAAACCCCATAAAGTTACTGAAAATGTAACAGGAGTAGATTTTGTGAATGGATTTTGAATAGTGTGCATGACACAAATTGATCATAATTTACATTTCTTTATGGATGAATCCTGGTTCCATCTAAGTGGGTATGTTAATTCACTTTATTCTCAATTTGATAGTGAGTTGATTTCATACTCTTTGAATTACACAGAACAGGTTTCACAGGCCTTTGCCCGCATCATCAGCTATGTGATGACTGCCGGATTCGTTGTTGGTTGAAGTACTTGGTGTAGCTCTTGAGGACATTTTATGAACTTTTGGATTAATTTGTTTTCTGTTGGGACCTGGAAGTTCATAACCATATCTTCATGTTTTTTAAATTTTTTTCTCATATTCTCAGCTCCAAGGGTCTATCTACAAATGTCAATAATTTGATTTCTATTTCTATATCATGTTTTTTCTCCAAAAGTGATGTGCAACTGCTGATTTATCCATCTGATTGTACCTTATATTTCTCTAGTGTTCCTTTAGCCTAATTCCAATACTTATTTTTGTTTTGCCAATTTATACTTTGTTGCATTTGGAACAGTTAATTTGATATATTCCTGGCTTCTTCATTCAATTCTACCACCACGGATGGCCGAGGTCGTTAAGGTGCGGACTCATGAGCGGGAGGTCTGGGGTTCAAATCCCGCAAGGACCATCCTCCCTGACTGAGGGTTTTCCAGGTTTTCCTCAGTCCTCATAAATGGCAAATGCCGGGGAGATACCCTAAAATTTAGGCCTGAAACGATTCCTTCCTTAAAAATAAATCCTTTCCCAATATATCATTTCAACTCATGTATCAACAGTGTCCATTGCCTGTGGTGCCTCTGTAGCAAAAAAAGGCATTAAACATCCTTCATTCATTCATTCATTCATTCATTCATTCATTCATTCATTCAATCATTTCTGTCTTTCATTCATTCATTCTCATTCGTTCTCATTCATTCTCATTCATTCATCCATCCATCCATTCATTCATTCACTGCATTCAACCAACAATGAATCTGGCAGTTGACACACAAATGATGATGTGGGCAAAGGCCTGTGAAACATGTTCTGTATAATTCAATGGCAAGTAGAGCATAAGAGTATTAAATTGACTACCTAATTCAGAATCAATTAATTGATACACTGTATTAGATCCAACACAAAATTAATTTTAAATGTTAACTCACACCTGAGTTTAGAATAAAACTAACCTACTTCTCGAGAAAGAGATTAAAAGATAGGAGTGTGATGTGCTATTAGCAGTGAGAGAATAATATGCACAATTTTTTTAGAAACAATTTATAGTGATACGTATGAGCAAAATATTTTGCAACACTTTTTCAGCAAAATAACTTAGAGGGAATATATTTGTGATTTTCCAACAGGACTCTGCAATGGGTCACATAGCTCATGGTCTCCTTGCATGCAATTCATGAAATATTCAACAATAGAATAATCATTAACAATATATGGCTCCTTTGGTCTCCTAATATAATGCCCTGTTATTTTTATCTGTGGGGTATTACAGGAAAATGTGTACAAAAAAAAAAAACAAACAAACAAAACCATACATATTAGATGAAATAAAAATAACATTTATAAATAAATTTCTTCCATTTCTCAGAGGGTAATACTTCATTTCACAAGTCAATGCCAGAAATTTTTGGAAAATGAAGGGAAACATTTTCAGCATCTTCTTGCTTGATAATGGTAAGTAAGATGTACCTGTTAAGTGTTAGTAATAACTAATGCACAATCATAGCTGCAGACTTTCTGACTCCCATTCACCTAGTATCAGCTTGAACAGATTGACTGGCCACTGCGCGTGGAGTGGTCACGCAAAGAAAAATCACCCATTATTTAGAAACCTTAAAAATTACATTACAAGTTAAGCAGCTATCCAGGCAAGAATGAATGGTGCTTAATGCCCATTTTTGCTACAGAGGCACCATAAGCAATGGACACTGATGGCACAGGAGATGAAATGATATATTGAGAAAGTATTTATTTTTAAGGAAGGAATTGTTCCAGACCTAAGTTTGGGGTACCTCCCTGGCATTTGCCATTTATGAGGACTGAGGAAAACCTGAAAAAAAAAAAAAAAAAAAAAACCTGTCATGGTAACACGGTCCTGGCAGGATTCGAACCCCAGACCATCCGCTCATGAGTTCACGCCTTAGCGACCTCGGCCACCCATGGCAGTATCCAGGCAAGAGAACCAACATATTTTCAATATAAGAGTATATAGATCTCTTAAAAGCAGTCAACAAAAAGGAAAATTGAACTGAAATTTAAACACTTGACATTAGAAACCTCATATGAGATTCCACTCAGATAAATGGTTGAGGATGTACACTGATGGCTTTCTTGAAGTACAAGGAGTAGGAGCGGGATTTATTGTGAGCACTTCTGTCATTATGTAGCAGTTGGTCAAAGTAAAATATTTTTGAATGGGGGAGCCAGGCAATCCTGGCAAACAAAGAAACAAATCTTACTAAAACCAACAAACTCATTGATGTTCAAGAAATCAAGGTACTTCTTAGAAAAAGAGATCTCAAAAATTGTAAATATATAATCTCAAATAACATCAAGGACAACCATGAACCAAAAGAGAAGAATGGAAAACCAATTAACATAATCCATGGAAGGAAGTGGTGGCAACTTTCCAATTGAAGACAGGCTATGATTGACAGCATCTGTTTGTAATATAGGGATTCTCACAGCACACTATGCCAGCAGCTAGGAACAGTAATGAACCTTATCCACCTTCTTACCCGTGTGAAAGCTGACTCCAACTAAACAGCAGATAGCGAACTTAGCCCCGTACAACATGATTCCAAATGAACTGTAAGATTTCAGTAGGAATGCCTGGAAGCAGGAAAAGAAGATGAAGATATATGGATTACTTCCTCAGTTCCCTCTTACAGATGGAATATATGTTCTATTCACAATTACATCTAATCCTGTCAATTTCCAGCACCCTAATCTGAACCAAGCAATTCTCTTTATTGCACTTAATACATTTTTCTTTTCCAAAATTTATCTTTATTCCCTTATAGAAAATGAGCAAACTTTTCTCTTTTATTGTACCCTACACAATCTATCTATTCACATCTTGAAACCTTAATCTGCTTTGCTTCCAAAATCCCTTCCTTAACCATTTTCTCTCCATATATCACCCATCCCATTCTTTTCCAATTAATCCTTTATCTTATTAATCTAACTGTTAATACACCTATTACTTTCCTAATATTTCAGACATTGCTTTAAAATATATTCTTCATTCAAATAATATACCCTTAACTGCTTTAATACTTGCTCCATCACCAAAGCTCTCAAACTAACCTTTCCCTGTTCAAATGATATCCCATGTTTGCAAAATTACATGGGACATTTAAAAATATCTTACAAAACATAATAAATGCTCAATCCCTTTCTCCCAACCATTCTCTCTACCTCATATTTCTATAATATAAATCCATATAAAAACAACTAATGCTACATAAACTCTCTCAATCAAATTAACAATCATCACTGATGTTATAAACATCTCCTTATCCACTTCCACCCTTTATAATAGTCAACTTCTTCCACTTTTCACAATATTATACTACTACATCAAAACAAACGCTTCTTCAATTAATACCCAAAAACCTCCTACAATTATATTTTCTCTTTTTAACTATTCCTCTCCATTCGCTACTAATAAATATTCAAAAACTCTACCTTTTATTCTTTCTTATTCCACATTTACAATAGAATAGAATATTTATTTCGAACTTTCATTACAAGGAGTATAATGATTATTTTAACAGTATTGACTATTTAACAATTTGTACTCCTTGTATCTCATTAGACTGCAATAGTCTCGTTGCTGCATTTCCCAGGCCCGATAAACTCAAAACACTTAGTTACTGAGTTATAGATCCTTTCCTAATATTTCCAATCTACCCCCTCACACTCTACACATCCTTCACTATTTTGCTTACTAATTTCTCTCATCCATTCAGCTCTCACTTTACCTAAGTACATATCGATTTCCATCATCCCTTTTCTTACTTTAACATTCAAAGTTTTACTCCACATTTACTTATAAATTAAAAACTGAACATTTAAACAAATTCTTCTTCTTCAAACCACATTTCCACCAGTGCTAAAATATAAACATTTTTGGCCTTTCATCACAGGATCCTAAAAAGATACACTTCCTCTATCCTTCACAGTTCCAAAAACCTAACCTTAAAGAAAGAATGATCCCCATTATCACATCCCTAATATGAGTCCACTCTGTATCTGAAAATCTGTAACTTCTTCACACTTCTTAATTCAATACTTTCACATTCAGATTCTTTCTCACTCTCCAAATATATTGTTTTGTATCAAAATGTTTCTGAGCAACTGATTGCACAACCAGTATTCTACCACATGGCATTAATAGAGCACTGGAATTAGATTCTGGTTTCCACTTCAAATCTTGATCTCTCCTGCTGCTTGTCTCTCCATGCATTGCCATTGCCAGCTGGTGAGCCTCATTTGACATCTTTCTCTTTGGTGATATTTTTTTTCCTCAATGAAGTGACAACTATACCTGATGCCTGGCCTTGACTAACATCTTTTGCGGCTCTGCCAACTTTTCAATATACAGCTCCATTGTTTCTACAAACTTTGGACTTTCTCTCATTCATGTCTGCATTTTTTCTCTTCCCAATCTTGAAATTTGACTATTCATATCTGCTGCTGCTCCTCCATACTTATCCTTTAGCTCCTTTTCCTCAGTTATCTTGTCTTCCACCCATAATTGTAAGTAGCGAATATATGCTCTCTTCCTAGTGGCTCTTGCTTCCTTAATATTGGTTTAGAATTCTAAATTTAAATGAAAGAAATTTGTTAAGAAAAGGCTTAGAATTTCAAGAAAAGAATTTAAGGAGCAACGGATGGAGTAAGTCTTCAGATTATTTTGCAGAACAATGGATTAAAGGATATTTGGAACAGGAGGGAGAACAGTGTAAATAGTTTTTGGAAAAGTGCAAGGAGGAGATTGGAAGATAAAGAAATATAAAAATTGTTTATTCAGTTAGTGGGTAAAAAATCTTTAGTATTTTATGTACTGATAAAAATTAAATGGGAAAGGGAGAAAGAAGTATATTGGTAAATCAAGCAAAGAACAAAGAAAAGAGAGAGCATAGAATGTGTAAGAGCAAGTGTGTGTGGAGATTAAAAGGAATAAGAAAAGGTTTTTGTCAGAATCAGTGTCAAATATGTGGGGGAATGGGTGATATGAAACAAATAGTATTTGAGTGCAAAGGGACGGGACTCTGGTGGAAAGAGTTTATAAATGAGAATTGGTTTAATTAGATAAAAAGATAGTCATAATGGAGATATTCAATAAAGATAGAAGGAATTAGGTGAGTTCTTGAAGAAAGCTAAAAATAAATGGAATTGGGTACTAAAAAGGGAAGTAAATCAAATAACTTAAAGGGTAATTAATAGCTGTATGTTTAGAAGTTATACATCCTACTCCAAGAAGGGATGCAAACAATCTAAACTTTTCAATTTCTATTTTCAGTTAGATGATAAAAATCTTTGATTGTATAAGCAAAATGTCCTTTGGAAAACTTGGTGTCATTCATAGATACATAAGCACAACATGGAGAAAGATGAGAAGGATAATTGAAGAGAATAAGACAGGGAAATATACACACAGAGCAGTACTGAATTAATAAAATAAAAAAATAATAATAAAGAAAACACTACCACTAACTAATTCAAAAGAATGTAATTCCATTATCAAAGACCTAGAACAAAAAAGAAACACCTTAAAGGGTGTCTAACCCAAAACCTTCAAGTAAAAATTTTGCTATCTAGATTTTTATTAATATAACATGCAATCTGAATTAATGCTCATTCTTCTTGACAACATGATGTACTACTGTATTGTTCAACTTCATTAACAGCATATACCAGCCTTTTTGCCATAAAAATAATAATAAATACTTCCAGCTTTTAATTAATTTTATTCTTTTAAAACAGGAATTGCTTTATTATTTTTTAATATTCAAAAGAATTAAATTTGAATCCAACTCTATTGTCCCCCACCCTTTGTTGAATAAAATTATTAATCAAGTTATTAACACCATAAAATATTTTAATAAATGTCCGCCCATTGAAAGGATAGATCTTGACTACTTGATAGCGAGACCAAGAGGGGTTCAAGTGTTTTGTGACATATCTGTGACATCACCTTCCCTTTCATGCTCCCTCTTATTGGTTGTTCATTTCTAGATCTAGAGGGCCCTCACATAGATAATTTGACCACTGTACACAGACCTTTAAAACTACTCTTGTGGCACCTATAGCACTCTTTCTAGCATTTTTTTACATTGAAAACCCAAATTTTTATATCAATCTCATGAAAGTATAGGAACCACTATAATTAATTTCTTTCTCTCTGTTTCTCTCTCTCTCTTTTCCATAACTTTTTAATTTAACAGTACTTACCATTGTCACACATTCCACATTATAGCCCATGGAAGTAAAGAAACCACTATAATTACATAATTAATTAATTAATTTCTCTCTCTCTCTTTTCCAAAGCTTTTTAATATAACAGTATTCGCATTGTCATACATTCCACATTATATTTTGTGATAAAGTACATATTTTCCAGTCATCTAAATTGAGAACATTTTTTGCTTTCTGGCATGTTTTCCTGGATATCTTTGCCATTCACATTATATTATATGATACGTACACTTACATTGCATGCTTTGGCTGTGTTCTAAGCTTTAAGAAAATTTCATTAATTCAACTTTTCATTTTTCCTCACTTAACTTGCATCACAAGCATCAAGCATTGTCAGAAGCTATACACAACAGACAGTCTCATTCTGGTTACTGAGCTTGGCAGTAGTAAGAAAATTGTCTCCAGTTTTAAGTACCTTTTGTGAGGTAGTTGTGTGTTTATATGAAATAGTGAATTATAAGAAAAAAGAATACAATAAGTACAACTAGTTAAGATAGTTCATGAACTCAAATAGCCATTACTTTCTATACAAATACGAGATAAAATATATAACACAAAGAAATATTAAACACAGTAACATGTCAGCAAGTCAAAGAATGCCAGCTAGCAACTTGTGGAGAGTGTAACGTCAACTCACTTTCCCCCAGTTGAGGTGAAAAACACCTCATACTTGGTTACAAAATATTAATTGCAGTAGTTTATAACTACAAAACTATACATGGCAGGAAGGATTGGGAAGGGCACTTTTCTCTTGTAAATAAAGAGGTAGGAGAGGTAGGTATTCTTAGCTGGACACTCATTAGGTCACCAGACAGAAAAGGAGATAGAATAAAATGATGGAAGTAGAAAAAGAGAGAAAGAAAGCAGCTATACTCACACCTACAGGTAAAATGCAAAAAATTTCAGAGAGCAATTGCATCTAAAAACACACAGTCTTCATTTGCTCAAATAAGATTGGATGTAATAGAGTTACCAAAAATAGTAATGCAAACCCAGCAGTGCAGAAAATTAAAATAAGTGTGAGAACTACTGGAAAAAATTTAATAATGGAAATGGAAACAGAGGAAGAATTAAACAAAGTTATAAATAGCAACAACCTAAAGGGAAAAGACTTGAGGAAAGTGGAATCCATTGATGCTTATGTATGATGTAATGGTTGATGTAATGGCTGGTGCCAAGGAAGAACTGTCTGAAGATGTCTATACATAGAATTTTGATGAATATATTTCAAGAGAAGACTTTCAAAAAGAATTTAAATTTGGGTTCAAAACAGAACCAAGAAGCATTACACCATACACTAAGTGGTGGAGGTGTCCCCCAAATTAAGGAAACACATAATCCCAAATGGCAGAGTATACATTGTATTTCAATCAGTCAGTGTCAAAGATTCATTACTGTGGCTAAGTGCCTTAAATGCTACAACTATGGTCACATGGCAAAATGTTGCAACTGGGACCAACTAATTTGCAGACACTGCACGGAAGAAGATCATGAAAGAAATGAATGTGCAAAGAAGGAACAACAGCCTAAATGTATTCCCTGTTGTAGAAGAAAAAAGAAATGTGGGGGAAGGCAAGATTGCTGTACTTACAAGCTAATGCGGGAAAGAGTTATCGCATAACTGATTATGGATAGAAGTAAAATGGACACAAAAAGAGGAAAACCAAATAGAAGAAATACTCCCAAACAGCTTAAAAGAAACCTAAAAAGAGTCATAGTGCATAAACTTAAATTAAAGAATAATTATAAAACTATAGATGCTTACACACAGACAGATGATAAAAGAAATTTTGGAGGTTTAGTACGTGAACCTCTTTCTTCTTATCCTGTAAATGTCGGCAAATAATAAACCAGCATTACCTCCAAAATTAAGAATTCATAACATAGATAAAGAATTGGGAATCAAGAAAAAGGTAGAAGGCCTTAAAGGATGAAGACACAAGTACAGAAGAAGGTGAAGAAGAGGAAGGGGACAAGGAAGGAATTGAAGAAGAGATTGAACAACTTGTTCTGCAAAAAAAATGTGAAATAGTTTCTTAAAATCATTATGGACAAGAAGAAGTAAAAATTTGAGATTAAACACAAGAGTAAAATTGGTCAATTCAAAGGATAACAAGGGCAGTGATGCAACTTCAAGCTAAAAAGGGCAAGAAACTGAGGCACTAGAAGAAGCAAAAAGTAGAGGCAATCAATAGTAGACCATAAAATATTCAACTTAACTCTAAATACACATGTACAAGAAAACACAATCCCAAAAAATGCTAAAAAGAACTCCAGACATTAACCAGATCTATGGAGGTTTCGACATCATACAACAGTTGAGTCAACTCAAGGAAAGATACACCTTGACTGCAGCTTTGCAACATGTCACGCATAAGCTGCATGAAAATGATGAATCAATAATATTTCCCATGCCAGATGCCATTGATCTATAGAATTAAGAAGCTCAAATCATTATAACATACCATAATGAATTATTAAAACTACTAAACACAGTCAACATCAACTTAACACTATGCAATCTCAAGTCAAGCAGTAAAATAGTAAAATGGGAGTAGGGCAACATATGACTACTACATAGATAATTTACTTTAAATATGGTACTGGAAGATCAAAATTTAACAACAAAGGAACAGAACAATTATACAATTATATATAAACTAGTAGACCAGGACTGTCTGAGACAAGAATTTGAATACACACAACTGGAATACAAAGGGGAATCCTTTGATAAGGGTGCATTCAAACTGGTTCCAGCAATACAGAAAGCGACAGAGAAATCATTTCCTAAAATTAGACCCAAAAATTCTTCAACAATACTTAGACAGATGTACTACCAAAAGCAAGTAAAACCAGAAAACTTTGGAGAATTTATAAAAAATCAATAGCTACCCAAGAAAGAGAGAGAAAATTAACAAAGCATAGGGAAACCAAAAACAATTAAAAGGCTATAATAGAAGAAAAAGAAGGAAAAACCACATGGAAAAAAGATGGTAGAAAAATAAATAGATTCCAATATATGGGGAGTGCCATACAACATAACCATGGAAAAAAATTAAAAAAAAAACAGAAATATTAAATACTCTGAAAAGGGGTAATGGAGAAATAACAACCAATTGGAAAAGTTCAGTAAGTGAACTCTTAAATAAGTTAATCCCACAGGAGTAACATATCAGAAATTAAATTAAGTATAAGGAAATTAAAAATTAAGAAATCAGCAAGTTCAGAAGACATTGTAAACGAAGTTTTTACAAACCTAGAAGATCAAATTGCACCATTCTTAGTTTGGCTCTTTAATGAGAAGCTCTTGGAAGGGGCATTTTCCTTATTGCTGGAGAGAAGCAAAGGTCATTATTTTGAAAAGTGCAGATAAAGAGCCTACTAAAGAGCCCAAATCTTATAGATCAATCTGTGTATTGAATACTCTTGTGAAAATTCTACAAGAATTAGTATGCAAAACATTAAAAGAATTTAGAATAATGGTTGGTATGAATTACAACCAATTTGGTTTCAGAAAAGAAAAATCTACAGAAAATGCCATAAATAACCTATTGGATTCAGTAATTCAATAAAGTCAAAATACTTAATATGAATCCCAATTGACATTTCCGGTGCATTGAACAACCTATACTGGCTGATACTATTTGAAAGATTACAAGAGAAAGGTCTCCCCAATTGTCTGTAAGTCATGTCAAAAGATTACTGTAAAGATAGAAGGGTCTATATAAAAGAATTAGAACAAAGAATTTATAGGGACATAACCAAGGGCTGTGCGCAGGAGTCTATCCTAGGACCAACCTTCCCAGACATAGTTCTAGAAATGCTTCTTGATGAGTTGTACAATAATGTAAATATCAAGAACATCAATGCATGTGCCGATGATGCATTATTACTAATAGAAGGTAAAATAGAATTGAAATTGAAAATGGCACAAACAACTTAACAAAAATGTTATGTACTTGGTGTAGCACAACAAAACTACAAGTCAGGTTATATGATGTTCAAGGTAACCTTAAAGGAGATTCATGTATTAAGTATGATAATTAAAATATAAGACATCAAAAAGAAGTCAAATACTTAGCCATTTACCTAGATATAAAAAAATAAACTTTAGAAAACATACAGACTACATTTAGAAAATATAATGATGAAATTGGCTGGATTAGTTTAATTTAACTTTAAAATTCTATTAAAGGCCATTACAACTTATCATACCAGTATTTTCGAATCTATAACAATATGTGGAGTGATGTGGAGTCTGGGCAATGAGAAAGAATAATGTCCAAATATAAAACTTTTTTAAGATCACAGAGAAAATTCTTGTTAAGATTCACAGAAGCTGACAACTGGAAAAACACTCCAAAGTAAGTTACAAAGTTTGGCCATTTTCATTTCTGTCAACCAATCCATCATTTAAAGAGATCTTAGTGATCATTTTTTAAGAATGTATGGGGGATACAAATACACATGCATTTAGTAGCTTTGAACCAACTGCACTATCTACTTTACACAGGCTTTGGATATAATCATATCAGGACACCTAATTTCTATGCATAATTTTTATCTTTAGGCATAAAAATTATGTAATTTTCCTAGACATATGAAAAAGTTATCTGTTTAATTTAAGCTATAAATGTTGCTATAATAATGCATTTTTCTTCTTCCACCCAATACACACATTAAAAAACTTGCATATTAATATATTATTTTAAAAAAATTACAAATCTTCAAAAGCCAACTTTTTAACTCTACTCTGCACTGTGACTATCGATGTTTAATCTTCTAATAAACAAAGACAGAAACACTACTGAAATTCTACTAGAACCATTAAAGATTTTGGGACAATTCCAAAAAACCTTTATCTGCCAATGTAAATGTTTCCCCCCCCCCTTCAGTTTTCTTTCCCACCTTTCATGTTACTCATACTAAGGAATTTGGTCAAATTGGAAAATATGTTGTTTTTATCTATTTTTTTTTTTTCTTCATTTTGCCTGTATCTAAATTGGGGCAAATTAAAAATTTTCTTTTATTAAATTATTATTACTTCTGATTTTATGTTTATCAAAAACTTCACTTGAAACATATCTTGTTCGATAATACAGGAAAATAAAATCAATATGTTACTAATAACAATGATGATTTGTTAAAATAACACAAAATGCCTATAATATACTTTTGTTTTGTTTACTACTTTTGTAAAAACTGATGCCTCTACCTACGTAAAATTTGTTGTTGCAAAATGAGCCTTTGTTCTGCAAACATTTCCAGGAACTACTGATACACTGGACCATGGACCAGAAAACAAATGCCTTGTGGGTAGATTCTATCAAGATGATGATGATGATATGGTTTAGCTTTAATCGTGGCAATTTGGGCAATTCCAATTTGTTTCAACCACAATATCTTACGGTTATGTTAATGCTAATCTGCAGGGTTTGTTGTTATTATTAAATTAACAGTAAAAATAACCGTTAAACTTTGGGGCAGTATACTACCAATAATAAAAATGTAAATGTTAAAAGCAATTTCATTTCTGCTCACTAAAAAGATTAAGAACAATCCATTGAAAATGTTTTTAAACATCAACATTTTCTTACCAAAATATTAATTTCTGAAAGTATTATGTGATTTCCTGAATTGATCGTAATTAACGAGCTATATAATGTAGTGAATTTTACAGAATGCAAATTTTTATTCCAGTGTATCACAATTCATTAAAGGCTCTTTAGCTCCCATTAATAGTAAACAAACTGCAGTGTTCGATGATGATGATGATGATGACGACGATGATTATACCATCAAAATGTTGACAAGAGAAGTAGACATACCATGCAATCTTTCCTTCATGTGTTTCTCCAGCCTTCCAATAATACCTCTGCGTTTTGTGATACCGCCACGAGTCAAGCCATACACTGAGACTAAGTCTTCCAGAATACGTGAGATGTACTGACTCTGCTCTGTTATTGGGGAAGGTATGAGCTTTAGTGTAACTGTTTCCTCTTCACCCTGGAACAAATATGAATGTTTATATTTTCATATCCATAAATTACAACTGAATATCATAAGATTTACCGCCTGTGGTGCCTCAGTAGTGAAAACGGGTGTTAAAACACTACTCACACACACACACAAAAAAAAAAAGGCAGACACACACACACACACATACAAAAAAATATTTATAAAGATTGCGCTAATATTGGAAAGATTATACCTCAGTTTCTTCCCTTCCGTCAAATGACTTACAGTTAAATATGCAGCTGCATTTCACCACCAGGAATATAAATATCTTCTTGCTCCCATTTAGAAATTCTTAAATATATTATGTGAGCTAAAGATATGCATATTAAACCACCCACTTTTTAAGGAAATTCAAGTAAACTATATGCATTGCAGAAGTTATTTTATTACATAAATGCATTTCAACTGCGTGTGGATAAAAGTATTTTACATGTTGTATATTGGACATATTTCTACTTTACGATCAAATGCGGTATAATATTTTGGAGAGAACAAAGAATGATAATAAAGTTTTAATTTGCAAAAATAAGTAACAAGAACGACTTCTGTTTCAAATACTAACAGCTTTCAGGAGTATTATAACAGCTAAATATTCTGACATTACCATTTTTGTTCATTTATATTCTTATATTGCAGGTGAAATTATCCATGCATAAACTTAAAATCAACTCTGTGATACACTCAAATATGAGGGGTGTTTTAAAAGTTCTTGGCCTGAATCACAGATGTCATGAAGACGGCCAAATTAATATGATAGTTGTTAAGTATCATCCTTTAGATAATATGTTGTAAAGTTTCAGATGCATAAGTGCAGTCACTTGTTTGTGATGATTGTGTAAACATACTAGTGTTAACATTTACTATAAACGTATAAAATTGAAAAATGAGCTATGATAAAGTACTTTGTTTTGCAGGGTTTAACCCCAATAGAAATACAAATGAATTCTTACACTTCGTTTGTCAGTTAAAAAGTGGCCTACTAGATTTAAGCATGGTCGTACATTCATTCAAGATAAGAACTCAGGGCATCCCAAAACTGCTATGACTGAGGAGATTGTGACAAAAATTCATAATGCCATGCTCAATGATCGCCAACTGAAGGTACATAAGTTGGCTGACATTGCAAAGACCTCGATAGGCCAAGTCCACATTTTACATGGTATGAGAAAGCTTTCAGCTTGATAGGTGCCTCATTTGCTAACAATGGACCAAAAACGCATTTGAATAAACATTTTCCTAGTGTTTAGGCTGATTTAAACTTCCACATTACAACTCCTACTTTATTAGATAAGCTATTAAAATAGTGTAACAATAAAGTTGTATAACCTTATAGCTATGTAGCTGTCATTGTTATTCTAAACATTTATATACTGATGAGGCTGGTTTCATATATAAATAAAATGGTGGAATTATTATTATTATTATTATTATTATTATTATTATTATTATTTGATTATTTTATTATTAATAATAATTTATTATTGATTAATAATAATAATAATAATAATAATAATAATAATAATAATAATAATAATAATAATAATAATAATAATAATAATAATATAGCCTGGTGGTGGTGATGTTTAACTGTTTAACTTTAGTGTTAGTTTTATATCAATTGATTATTGATATATTCATTTTTAAAATGTGGGTACAGATATGCAGATGAAATATTTATAATAATACCAAAAATCAGGTATCAAATGCTCTAAAATCCTCAATTTAAAAGAGAAATTCATAAAATTTATAATAGACACTGAGGAAAATGAACTTCAATTTTTAGACTTACAAATTATTAGAAATGCAGGAAAACTCAAATTTGGTTTTTATAGAAAAAATATACACACAGATAACTACATAAAAACAATAGTTACACTTCAATTCCACATAAATATGTTATTTTTAATAGTTTTATACACAGATTAGTTAATTCCTGCTCAAAAAAATAAAATATATATATATTTAATACAGCAATAATCAATGCACACGGAACTAAAATACTTACATAGATTAAAAAATTCAAAGGGCAAAAATCCATCAAAGATATTTCTACACTTAAAAATATCAAAGAGAATTACAAATACAACAGATCCACGTATCATCCATAACAAGTTCAGAAAAATTTTCAAAAAACATGGCATTAAATTAGGACCACAAATAAATACAATATTAAAAACTTATTAGGTTCTTTGTTGAAAGAGAGCATAGCATCAGACATAAAATCAGGCATATATGCAATAGAATGCTTAGATTGTGATTTTAGCCCTGTGTTACCAGAAGATTTGTACAACGTTACCTACCAGTTGGGCCTCTCGGCCCCATGTTGTTTAAATTGACATATATTTGTACTATTTTGACTGTTTATGGTATGAATTACCTTTGAAGTACAAATATTATGTATGAATGATTAGCTGAAAGATCAATGCAGTGGAATCGTGCTGATGATGAATGCAACAGCCCTCGAAACATGTCCAAGTAAGTGGAACAAAACTAGTTACATTTGAGTGAAATCCTCAAATAATTTGTTATATTATACTACATTTCACTATGAAAAACCCTGCTATTTAAATTTATAATTATTAAAGCTTAGGTTTTGCACACCTTCAGTTAGCATTGTATATTTTTGTCAATGTTTATGTTTATTTAGTAATTGTGAAAAGTTTCATTAATTATTCTGATCTGGTTAGATCACATAATGTGTAATTTTCATTCTGAATAGCCTTTTATTCTAAAGGAACAGTGTTTTTTGGAAGCTGCTCATGTAAACAGTCTTTTGAGGTGATGGAAGCTATGGAAAATCCTAATAAAGTGAACCACCATTTAACAATTTGGGAAATGATAAAAATGCACCTAAAAAGGGGGATCATACCTAATAGGAGTTTGCACTTTTTATATTAAAAAATTTATATATTTTATGTACAGTATTACATTTATTGCATAAAATGTATATGACATTAGAAACTGCATTATTTTAAATGGAAATGAGATTATCATTTTCTTGAAATGCCACCCAAAAGGAAGAAATATGCCAGGTCAGTTGTATCATATATTATACAACAATTTAGGATTTCATACCTATGTATATATTATCCATATATTGAAACCTGTGATAAGGCATGAAGGGAAGTACTAGCATGGTTTAAAACAGGAGTAATATATTTAACATTTGAGAAATATCCATTACAAACAAATACAGAAATTGCCAGTGGCAGCCCACCATGAAATTGATAAACAACAAACATTATTGAAACACACTTGCAAATCTTTGGAACTAACAACATGGGGAAAAAATTTAAATCATCAAAAATAAAAACTGCATCATATAGTCTTTGTAATTGATATGGTAGATACCAGACTTCCTGTCAGAAGGTCTTTACAGGAATATTGTAATAAATGTTTAATATTGTGGACATTTTGAGCAGCCAAATTATTTTTTATGTTTTTTTAATTTTTTTATGTTTATTGAATATGTGATATATAAATTTTTTAATTGCATATCTTCTTTTGTTTGTAATAGCAAACTTGTGCCTTTTACATCTTCTTTTAAGCATTTTAATAATTTTATCTACTAATTTTTTACGGAAACCATTATGTAGTATTGTGTGGATAATTATGTTGGTATTCCTCTTTGTATTCTTTGTCATTCACCAATTTCTATGCAAGGCTGTTTAGGATGGCATGCTGCTGTGTTTGGGATTAAAACTATTATATTTAATGTAATTGTCAATGGATAAGTTTTTCCTACATATTTCAAAGGCAATAGTGTTATTGTTTTTTATGATCTTCAAAACTGAAAAGCAAATCCACGCATTCTTTTCAATTTCCAACTTAAAAGTTATACAAGATTTAAAAATAAAAAAAGTACATATGAAATTGAAAGGCAATGTGAAAGAGTATTATAAAATTAAACACAGATTTCCAGAAAATACCTCATAACAAATGAACCATAAATGCCTTGAGGGACAAACAAGATAATTTCTACCAAAGCAGATAGTGGGAATAAAATAGTATTTGTGATGAAGAGAAAATAAAAAATAAGGAATACTTTGAAATTAAAGCAAAACCATCAAAAGAAAGCAACAGGGAAGTCAATGTCACAGTAAAATTTTTAAAAATAAAGAAATTAAAAAAAATAAGCCCAAAAAGTGAGAATCCCAAAGATGTATGGCCTACCAAAAATTCATAAAAATGGCAACAGTATGAGATCAATTATAAACATCATTGACTCACCAATCTACAAGTTAGCAAAAAAGCTTTCCCAGAAATTCTGTTCATTAAAAATATGTAGAAGTTTAGGAATAAAAAATGCATTTAATTACATTGAAAAAGTTCAGATTTTGCATTACTGCATTCCCACAGAAAAAATATCTAAATTGTTAAAACCTACCTTATATTCATACATATGCCTGCTGAAGTAATATATGATTTTATCAGTTTGACAAAATGATGCATCAGTCAACATTATTTAAATTTTAATGGTAATTTTACCACCAAATTCTAGATTGGTTATAGGTAACCCTCATTAACCTTTCTTACACCTTTTTTACACCTTTCTTACACCTCATTAACCTTACACCTTAACATCTTAATGATGGCCTAAATTTATTAAATTTACAGAAAAAATTAAATACAGTTTACGTTAGAAACTGAAAAGAATAAGGTGGATTCCCTTTTTAGATTTGAAGATTATAAAAGACAATAACAGTATGGTCTTTGGAACATATAGGAAACTTACAACCATTGACATTAATCCCAAAACACTGCAGCATGCCATGCTAAGCAGCCCTGCATACAGATTGGTGAATGTTCCAATCAGTAGCAAAGAATACAAAGAAGAATACTCATCCACATTGCAAATACATAATGGTTTCCATAAAAAATTAGTAGATAAAATTATTAAAATGTTTAAAAGAAGATGTAAAAGAGACACATTTGCTATTACAAATAAAAGAAGATATGCAATTCAAAAAATTCACATACCAATTGCTTAGTGCTTTTTAATTTGACTGCTCAAAATATCCACAGTATTAAATATTTATTACAATATTCCTATAAAGACCCTATACCTTCTGATTGGAAGTCTGGTATCTACCAAATCAATTGCAAAGACTGTGAATAAATATATATTGGAAAAACAAAAATGAAACTTGGAAATAAGTACCAAAGAATTTTTCAGAAAGATTGGCTACAAACAGATAGAGAAATCGGCAGTGGCAGCCCACTTTTTGTCAGAAAACCATGAAATTGATAAACAAACAACAAACATTATTACAACACACAAACCTTTGGAATTAGTGAATTGGGAAAAAATTTAATTCATCAAAAATAAAAATTATTTCATGAATTTCCGGGCACTACTGTTGGATATATTTGTTCAATTTTTCCAGCTGTCTACAATTGGACTTTTGCTGACAAAGGGAGCAAATGTTCCCGAAATATGTCTAATTAAAAAACCAAGTAACGTATGTGATGATGATGATTACTATTGCTTAAAGGGCGCAAAACTGCTAAGGTCATTAGCGCCCAAACACACTAAAAACTGCACCAGAATTAAATACACAAATAAGTAATCTACACAAAATCAGTGAATAAGATGAGCAACAGTACCACTTTGGGCAATAAAATAAAAACCCCATAACAAATAACAAGGGTTATATACACAACAGAAAACAAAACCCATACTAAAACTCCGCTGCAAGAGCTGAAAACAGGAGTGTTATAATGGTCTAAAATGGTAATAAAAAAAAACCGAAACAAATAACAAGGGCAATATGCACCACAACAAATAAAGACTGGTACTAAAATGCTTCAGTAAGAGCTGAAAATATTAGTCTTAAAATAGTCTAAAAATGCCATCATAAATAAAATTATATAACCTACACCTTGCTCCAAAACCACAAACGGAGCACTCCCTCAACAGCAACCACATCATCTGCAAGTAAGTCCTCTATAGAGGAAGGCAAGCCTAGGGAAAGTCTAAAAGTCGCTAGATGATGGCATTCAATTAAAATGTGATGCACTGTATAGGGATGGTCACAATTAGGACATACTGGAGCTGGATCCCCGTTAAAAAGATGACGGTGACTGAAACGGCAATGCCCAATTCATAAACGTGTTAAAATCACTTCCTCGCGAAGAACTGCGCGAAAAGATGACCAATTAAAAGGGTCTGATTTACTTTGTCGACGCTTGTTATCTTGGAGTAAACTCCATTCCTCGCGCCAGCACGAGAGAACACCTGGAGTAAAGAATGTTTAAAATCCCCCGAGTAAAAACGTTGCTCATATTCAGCAGGGTCTAAAAGGGCGGATTTAGCTGCGACATCTGCGACCTCGTTGCCTGGAAGTCCCACATGTCCAGGTACCCACAGCAGTGTTAGCCTGACGCCAGCGTCCAGAAGCGTAAACACTGCATCCTCGATCTTCTGTACAAGAGGGTAGTAGTTGTACAGGTGTTTAAAAGATAAAAGGGCACTCAGAGAATCGGAAGAAATAACACTTCCCCAGCCGCTGTTCAGAAACAAATAAAATCGCCCGATAAATAACATAAAGCTCCGCCATAAAAATAGATGTCGCAGCGTTAAGACCAAACGTAAAATTACCTCCGTTAAAAACAATGGCACATCCAACGCTTGTGTCAGATTTCGAGCAGTCTGTACATATAAAATTGCATCCAGCAAAAGAGGAAACGATCTCTCTAAAATGACGACGAATGATTGGTGCTGCGGTCGAAGACTTAGGGCAGGACGTAAGCCCAAGATGAACGGGGGCCTCTGCTAAAAGCCAAGGGGTAGATGAAGTTTCCCCGGCTATGAAAAAAGCAGACAACTCCACGTCCAAAGTCCTTAGCAGCTTCCGAAATGAAACCCAGGAGGCCTAGGAGTAAAAGACCGAGTAGCATAAAATGGAGCGAGAGACGCATTAAAAAAACGGCTCACTCGTGGAATGACGCGGTTGCGCAGCTAATCGACAACCATAAGCTGCAAGTAAAAGATCCCTACGATGAACCAAAAGAGGTTCTCCAGACTCCGCACATAAACTTGACACAGGACTTGTTGGGAATGCTCCAGTGTCGACATGGATACCACGGTGATGAATAGGGTTCAGGCGACGAAGAACGAAAGGTCGCGCAGAGCCATAAACTACAAAGCCATAATCCAGTTTGGACCGGGTTAGGGATCGGTAAAAACGTAAAAGAACTGTCCGGTCAGCTCCGTAGGATGTGCCACTTAAAACACGTAAAATACAAAGAGAAGGCTCACACTTGCCCCTGAGTTGAGCTATCTGCGATGACCAGCAAAATTTCCTATCAATGATTAAGTCAAGGAATCTAACTCCGTCTGCGAAAGCAAGAGCGTTTGGGCCAAGATAGAGAGATGGTGGAGGATACTCCTTACAGCGCCAGAAGTTCATGCAGACGGTATTCTGCGGAGCCCATGGTTTACATTCCAAGCGTAAAGGCGGTCGAGACAGCATTGGAGGCGGCGTTCCAAAAGGCAAGTTCTCCGTGAGTAAAGAAAGATGGTAAAATCGTCAACAAACAACGACGATTGGGTTCCCGGTGGTAAACACCCAGCTATGGAATTGATGGCGATAGCAAACAGTGTGCAACTAAGTACCGAGCCCTGAGGTACACCGTTCTCTTGAGTAAAACGAGAAGATAAAACTGATCTCACGCGAACATTAAAAACCCGGTCTTTCATAAACTCCCGAATAAAAACCGACGCCCGAACACATACACGCCATTCATGAAGCGTACGAAGGATACCGCCTCTCCAACAGGCATCGTAAGCTCTCTCCAAATCAAAAAAGGCAGCAACATTTTGGAACTTCCGTACAAATCCGTCCATAATATGGGTGGAAAGAGACACAAGATGGTCGATTGAAGAGCGATGACGACGAAAACTGCACTGAGCGTTCGTCAGTAGGTGCCTGGACTCCAACCACCATATAAGCTGCCCATTAATCATGCGTTCTATCACCTGGCACACGGAACTGGTGAGGGAAATTGGACGGTAACTGGAAGGAAGGTGTGGGTATTTTCCAAGTTTAGGAATAGGAATGACGGTGGCCATCCGCCAAGCGCATGGAAACGTGCCATCACACCAAATACGATTAAAGATTTGGAGTAAAAAATTCCTTGCCTTCGGCCGATAAATGCTGCAGCATAGCAACATGGACACTATCTGGACCTGGAGCGCAATGTCGAGATGTAGATAGTGCATGTTCTAATTCCCTAGGTGAAAACGGGACATTGCAACACTCCTGGTTGTCAGAGGCAAAGCAGAATCCTCTGGACTCAACTTGATGTTTAGTGGTGCGAAACGCAGGAGGGCAATTGGCGGAGCTCGAGATCTTAGCGAAAGAGCGACCTAAGGTACTTGCTATATCCGTAGGAGTAGTAAGTACACGATGTGATACTTTAAGACCGGGTATGGACGTAAAACCAGGTTTGCCTGCAACCCGGCGTAGTTTGTTCCAAACAGATGAAGGCGTTAAACGGTTAAAAGATGAGGCGGAAGAAATCCAGGACGCCTTCTTGCTATCCTGAATAACACCACGGCATTTGGCGCGCAGTTATTTGTAACGGATCATGTTTTCCAACGTAGGGTGGCGACGAAAGACTCGCAAGGCACCTCCGCGTGCACGCAATACGTCCCGGCATTCGTCGGTCCACCAAGGAACCGGAAAGCGTCTGGGGTGGAAAGACGATCGGGGATAGCCTGACATGCGGCTGCAACAAGAACCGTGTTTAGGTGTTCGACCATGGCGTCAATTGATGGAAAAGCACTCCCTGAAAATAGGACCAGAGAACGGAGGAGATTCCAATTTGCCTTGCCTAAAAGCCACTTTGGCGCGCGCTGAGAATGTACGTGGGAAGACAGGATACGAATGTAACACGGGAAATGGCCACTAGAGTACAAATCAGAGAGAACGTGCCAGGTAAAATGTACTGAAAGCGAGGCGGAACAGAAAGATAGGTCCAGATGGGAAAACTGTGAGTACTGTCTGAGAGAAAAGTGGGCTTGCCTGTATCCAGTAAAGTAAGATTGTGGCGATCTAAAAAATCAGCCACCAAGCTACCACTCGCACACTCGACGGATGAACCCCAAGAGAGATGGTGCGCAAGTCCCCCAAAAGCAGTATAGCGGATGGCAGTTGGGATAGGAGTTGATCCAGATCAACCACGGAGACAGGAACATATGGAGGTAAATGCTGCAGACTGTGAAACTAAGGCCAGAAAAGCAAACAGTAGCTGCTACAGACTGTAGAATAGATTGGAGACACGGGAGAACTATACACGTCATCTATGATTAATATTTAAACTCCGCCATGCGCGGGAGAGCCATCTTCGGGAGGAAGATCGGATCTCACCGAAGAGTAACCGCGAATATTGAACGAATCCTGAGGACGAAGTTTAGTCTCCTGGAGGCATACTAGCGGAGAATCAGTCCATCTTAATAGCAACTCAGGTCAGACCTCCGACTGCGGAGTCCACGTACATTCCACGAAAGGTTAGCCATAGTTAAAATTACATAAAATAGGTAAAATACCACCTTATTTTATGGTCGGTCCAGGTCGAATCAACCGTTCTTTCTTTAAACGCGTGGGACGCGGTGGTTTATCAGGAGCAGGCACATCCTGCACCATTACATCCTGGGAGTGAGGGCTCTCCCGCTGAGATGAATCAGCCGATTCCAACACCTGGAATCGGTTTGAGGTGGAGAGAGGCAGTGACGGTAACCGCCTTGCGGGCTTGCTCCCAGAGCCATCGTGGGAGCTCGACCTCCGAGGAGGGGCGGGACTTTGATTTTTTTAGTCTTTCCTTCATTTGTGGACCATTTTAAAAAGTCGGTCGTTGTATAGACCGTCTTGAATTTAATTGGATCAGCGGCAAAAACCACTGGCTTGGCTGCTGTTGTTGAGTGCTTGGCACTGGTAGGAGTAGGCGTTTTGGTGAAAATCAGGTTACACGTTTGTGTGCTACTGTCACGACTCGATATCGCAGTGGCGGCTACGGAGCTATATGTACCGAACTTAGGTACAGGAAGTAGACAGGCTTGATAACGGTCCGGGCCTCAGAGAAAGAAAGTTTCTCTTTAACCCGGATTTCCTGTATTGAACGCTCCTCTCGAAATCGAGGGCAGTCACGGGATGATGCCGGATGAGAACCACGGTAGTTCACACATACAGGAGCGGATGAACATGCTCCCTCGTGACTTTCTAAGGCACATGTAGCACAATTCGATTTAGGGCTCTTGCAAGACAATCCGGTGTGGCCGAAACGCTGACACTGGAAGCATCGCAAAGGGCTAGGGACATAAGAGCGGACCGATATGACCTCATACCCTGCCCTGACCTTCGATGGTAACTCAACCCTACTAAAGGTGAGGAATAATGTACGCGTTGGCTGTACCTCACCATCCCTCTTTGCCTGTACACTATATACTTAGATGACATTCTGTCAAATAGCCCTGAATTTCCGTATCCGTCATGCCGTCGAGTACAGATGTGGTTATTACTCCCCGAGAGGAGTCCAGGGTGCGATGTGACTCGACACGGGTAACCGTGGTAAAATGGCCTTAAGAAGAGCGCTATTTTGAGACGCACTCACTGTCTCAACCAATAAGGACCCTTTGCGTAGCCGCGTGCATAATTTAATTGGGCCAGAAATACCATCCAAACTTTTCTGAATTATAAATGGGTTCAGGTGGGTAAAGGACTGGCCTTCCTCAGTTTTGTTGATTATTAGGAAACGAGGGAGACACCTCAGTTACCTCTCTTACGTCCAATCTCTTCCGTTTGGTATTTAAGTTAAGATTTTCTTGCACCATAGCGGTTTCAACCTCTTCCATTGCATCTCTCTCTGATGGCAGGCTGTTTCCTGGGCGCCACCCCGGCTTAGGTTACTTGCTCTGGCTTGAACAAAATAACTTCAGGGTCACACCTTCCTGGGTACAGACAAAGGGACCCAATCGCCTTCAGGAAGTGAACAGGTCATGCAATGGCCCCTCCCCGGGCCTGGTCTTTACCAGGGGATACATTCCCGCCCTATATGATAACCCAGTGCTGGGAGTCACGCCATTACCCAGTCACATTTTACCATGTCAAACATGGGGGCATCCTTCATACTAAAAGCAGGGAGGTATAAAAAATAACATTAAAATGAAAATAAAAGACAAAATAAAAAGGTGCCAAACACGCTATGCGTGGACCTGTGGGAGCGGCTCGGGTGCCTCGGGGTCGCCATGTCCCTTTTTTTTTTTTTTTGATTGATTTATTTAAGGACGCTCTTTAACAGCTCAGGTCATCAGCGTCCCATTCAAACCAGGGCGTGAAACGGCCGACAAATTTTGCTCAGAGGCCTCTCTTTCAGGCTTGAGGTTCTTTTTCGTGCCGCAAATGTACGACACGGGACCCACGGCTTTACTTCCCTTCCGAAGGAAGCCATACTTAGGATTTTTACGCCCGAAAAAATCCATCGGTCCTGGCCGGGTTCGAACCCGCGTTTTGGGTATAGGAGGCAAGTATGGTAACCACTACACCACCAGGACCGACTCGCCATGTCCCGTACCCAAAAATTGGGCCCCAGAGGGGAAGTAAAGTATGCGTCACCAAACCAACTTTATATCAATAATATTGTACTACTTCACTGTTAAAAGCTTCAAGAGTATAAATTTGTATCACAGCTCTAGTCGATACACACTTTCTTATGAACCAGCTATGACAGCAGAAGCTAATCCAAGAACCTTTTGAAATGCGACTATTTAAAGAACAGAACTACAAAATATAGATGGTATTCATGCAGACAATATTTTTTCTAGAACATGCTCAGCAGATTTTCTTTGAATGTATATATTTGACTGTTTGTTGCCATTGTATTTTCGAACCAGCAGATGTTATCTTTTTCTCTAAGAAATGACACAAGAAACATTACTTTTGTCTCATAAAGGTTATTATACAATACATATATTCCTTAAAATAATTTCTCACAAATTAAGGGATCCTCTTTAGACCCAGATGCTTTATTGTTTAAAAGCTGAGATGAAATTTGATATTATTGTACTCTCTGTCAGAGTCATTATAATTTCTACTCAAATATATTATTTTCTTAGGTTTTAATATTAGTTGTTAATTATAATGTTTTTAAGCTAACAAATATGTTAAAAATATGCATTACACATTCATAAATTACTGAAAATTAATTTGAAGGTTTTAATCAATACAAAACCATGAAAAACAATTGGCAGCTCTCAGACACTGCACAACCTTCTCTGATCCTAGGTATATTGTGTTAGGCCACCATAGAGTTAATGGCACAAATGAACCACAGCATATCTTTGCTAATAAAATATCCTAGTTATCAATTATCTATGGCACTTACTAATATATTAAGTTCTTACTGATTTCATAAATAATAATTAAAGATTTACTTAAGAAGAGGTACATTTTAACACCAAATGGTTTTTAAGACTGTTTATTAATTAGCCAAAAATGAAATCTCATTAACTGATAGTGAAGAACTAATTAATTTGCATAAATAAGGGCTATATTTTAGAACAGTTCTCCATTTCCTTTTAATGCTGTAGAAATAATAACCTATATTTCATCTGAAATTGGCAAAATTCATGTTATAACTTGCTACTTGTATCCAAAATCTTTCTGTTCTAATATATGAATGATTTGGAAATAATCCATTTTAATAGTTCACATTAACAGTTACATTTAGCTACAGGGAAAAGCACCTTAATAAAGTACAAAATTTCTTAGAACTATTAGTTAACACTTTCCGGTTGACAATGGATACTCAAAGTGCCATTACATCCACTGATGACAAGCAATGAGCTATGCTCACCATGAGATTGAAAAATTTGCTGCATATACATTGCATGCTGACAACACACTTTGTCTGCTCTGTTGAATATCTGTACATTTTAATTAGCATAGCAATTAACTAGATTGCAGCACCAAACTATTATAGAAGAGACAACATTTTCTGTGAAGCTTTGGTTTAGATTCGGACACTTCTTGCTGAGAGCAAACAGCAAAGTTTTGTGTGGAAAAATGGTGTAGGTTAGAAAAAGCCTTATGGACAAAGAAATGCTTCACATTTTATTTCATGATTCTGGATCAAAAGGAGAATTTGAAATTAGTAAGAATACATATGCCTCAGCCTTAATAAAAAAATGTGTGTCTGCATATTCATTTCATGACTTTTCAGATCTTTAGTGAAATAAATATCACAGTTTACAATAATTTATACAAATTACACATTTATTTTCACATAATAGAGCATCAAGATCCCCTACAGGATGAGGAACCAGAAATTGAAAATGGAAGAGAAAAGGTACCCATACTATTTGCCCAATGTGGGATGTTGCACTCTGCATACCAAAATGCTTTCAATTATTCCATACAAGGGCCAATTATATGTAGAATTGTTTCATTTGATGAATAAATGAATTTCTGTTCAGACTGCAATAATATTTATGCACATCTTTTATAAATGTAGATTTTTCTAGTTATTTATGAGGCTTTTTAAATTTAGAAACAGCAAAATACCTATACCAAGATACTAATATTTAATGAAATTTTTAACATTATATTTGAAAATTAAAGTGTACATTAATGTTAATGTTAAAAAATAAAAAAAATATATATATATATATATATATATATATATATATATAAAATGTTAAATAGCATGCAGGCAAGCAGAAATATACAAGCAGTAAGTAATAGGCTTAATTACTACATCTATCACTGGAATATAATATTCAAAATCATTACCTTCAGTGCTAACTTATGCCGTTTCTCTTTAACATGTTTTGCAACCACTCTATAAGTATCACAATGATAATTGCAAACTTTACACAGAAAATCAGCTTTAGGATTCCTTGCTGACTTCTGAAAAGAAAAAAAAAGGACAAAATGTTACCCATTTATCATCATCACCATTTATTATTAAACTACTGCCTTGACTTCAAGGCTGCCTAACTTAGTGAGCTTAAAATAATGGATACACAGATATGTAAAAGAAAACAATATATATATATATATATATATATATATATATATATATATATATATATTGGTCACTAAAAGGAAACTGCTGACTCACAGAAATTCCCAAATCATTTTTCTTTTTTCTTTTCAATTAAAACTATCCCTTTTTAAAAACTTTATTTAAATAACATATTTTAACAAAAAGTTCTTTACATGAAAAAAACAAATTGTAATATTTAAGTTCTTAAATTTAAGCATTTATCTCAATGGTTCAATAAAATATTAAAGTGTCAGTACTTCTAAATCCTGCTCATGTACTTTTATCTTATGTACGGAATACAAATATTTATTTTATACAGTAATTAATCAGCTAATGAACCATTCCACATCAAGTAGCACATCTACAAAACACGTCCTTTTCATAGATGGTCAATTTTTAATGAGTTACAGGCACGAAATGAAAAGAAAATTTCTTTTTTATTTCCTCCATTTTAAATTACTTGTTCAGTTATGGCTATTTTAATCCATGCTAATTATGTGCCTACTGTAATATGGAATCACTTGGTAATCTAAATCTATATGTAACTGAGCTCTGGGATTTGGTGTATTTGAAAGGTTAAATACATGTTTTAACTGCTTTAGGTCTATCAGTGATAAATTTAAAATGTGGCCTGCTTTATATTATTTTTTTTTCAAAACTAAAAATTAACACCTACTCGATGCATTAATAATCAGAAAAAAAAAATGCAGACATGTTCCTTGATATACTATCTGTATACTTAAAAATTCAAAACCATGGGATCTATATAAATATATTTGCAAAAATTTATTTTCTGGAGGCGTGCATGTGCTCATAATCCCTAACTTAGGAACCACATGCATATGCACATGTGAGAAGCAAACTGCAGAAAGTTTTGGAAAATCCCATATCATGTAATACATTATAACTTCAGTGCACAACAAAAAGATGTCATCCATGAAATGACTAATGCTTAAAGAAACAATAAATATCCTCTAAATTTATTTTACAAGTTGCCAGCTAAGGGGAGAGGAGCCTTCCATAAAGCTGTATGTTTGTACTATTTTTATCACTTCTTGACAACAAACGATTTCAAGCAAAGGACATTGCTGATTTAAAAAAAAAACCAGTAAGGGTTTGAATTTCATGGGGTGAAAATTATATTACATGACTTGCACAACATGAGTGATGGTAAAGATTGTGTAAGATATGACAAGTGTTCAATTAAGTTGCCCTACTCATTCTTTTAAGAAAATAACACTGAGTGTAAGTTATGATTTAAAGAAAAAATTCAATTTAATGGAGTCTACAAGATATGCAAATATGTGATTCATATTGTAGAAAAGTCCATCAACTTCCACATAGGTTATGTGAAGCTAGTGACATTAAATGTAAACCAAGTTAAAGCAGTACAGGCAAAGAAAGTCACAATTCCACCTCTACTTCCAGTAGTTTTGTGAATTTGCAAGATGTTAGTAATACTGAGGATATAAATAAGAGTTGTGTCAATAATAGAATTTTCTATCAATAAAGGGTATATAAACAAAAATGATATACTTAAGAAAATTTTCAGAAAGAGAGAAGTATCCTTAGCAAAGAAACATTATCATGTTCAAGATAATGCATCAGCATCCACCAAAAAGTGAGAAAACGACATTGTTAGCAAATTTATTGAATCATAACACAATAGGTACCGATAGTAAAAATTAAAAGTATAATCACTTTTAGAAGTTGCTCGTAAAATAATCAGATAAAATTAGTAAGGTAATGACTAGGAAAAAAAAATTATTACAGTGAATGAGGAAATCAAAAACCTTATAAGCAGAAAATATTATTTTATGTGATTTTAAAGAAATGTACAGATGTTTCAAGGGCAGATATCATGCTGTGTTTGTATTTATGCATATCACAAATATTTAAAATTCCTGTAAAATGTTGCAAACATCTAACAACTAACATCAAAATATAATTTAATCTACTACTACCACCACTACCACTGCTGCTACTATCATTTAATAATAATAATAATAATAATAATAATAATAATAATAATAATAAATCTAACATCCATCTATATGAGGCCTCATTACGCACAACCCCGGGTTATCTGCATAATGAAACTCCCTAATTCGTATATTTCCTTTATTGGCACTCTTTCCCCTCCCCCAATCATATTCCAATTCTCACATCCTTCTAAACTGTTCTAATCCACTTATCCTTTCCTTTTCCTAAATATTCACTTATCATTTCAGTTCTCTTTGTTCCCATAACAGTCAACATTTTTGTATTATACTTTCTTTCTGTAGTTTATTCCATTTTGCTTCCCATATATTGTCTCTCCGTCTCTCCATCACTTTACCCCTACACACTCTAATAAACAATTAAATATTCCTTCAGGCTCTCCAGACATAACTCACCCATCTCTAACTTTTCTTAAAACCTTAAAACCAATGTTCCTGCTCACACCCAGCCCAATCCTTCTCTCCGGAATTTATCACAATCTACATATTTCTCTCTTCCCTACTACTTTTTAATTATTCTATACAATTTTAAAGAACTCTTAACCCCAAAGCTAGCCCAGATCTCTTGCCTCTCTTATCTTTAATTCTTTGCCTTACTTCCTTCCAAAACTCTTGTCCACTTTTATCTACAAACTCCTAAAATTCCCCCACCTCAATTTCTTGCAATATTTTCCCCACTTCTACCATTCACCTGTTTTATTTTGTTTTTTTCCCTGTGATATTTCACACATTCTTTTAGAACAGCTGTTTCTCCTAATTTCACAATCCTATACCAATATTTTAAAATTCTCTAAACCACCATGCCCTTCCTCCCTAACTCAGCTAAGCGTACTCCTTTTGATGTAGCTTTAGGCAATCCCAATACCTCTCTGCAAAACATCCTATTAATTAAATCAATTTTCAATCACCCTTTTAAAATTCCACATACTTCTACTCCATATAATATTTTTGATTCCACTACTACTTCATAAAATTTCTCCAACCAATTTAATAATAACATTCTTCCCTTGAGGTTCCCACCCTCCTCTTCTTGACAATCTCACCTCAGAAAAAATCAAATTCATTTACCACTCCCCCAATAGCTCCCCCGTTCAAGAACCATTTCTCACCCCTTCTTAATAACCCCCTTTCTTAAACACAACTATTTTTGATTTCTTAACATTTACTCTTAAGTGCATTCTATACAAAATCTACGAACTCGTCGCAGTCCAATTACTGTAGTTTCACCTACCATTAAATCATTAGCAAACAGTAAGCTTGGTTTTTCTTTCATTCCAATAACTGCACAGTGTGAATTGCTGTTTAAAACTTGTTCTAAAATATCATCAATAAACAAGTTAAACAAAACTGGACTTAACTTATAGCCTTGTCGCACATCTATCTTCTGTTCCAGTATCTCTGTGATCCCATTTCCTGTACACTTTACACAAACTTAACTCCATCATACAACTTTTGAACCTCTGCAATAATCTTTTCACTTGCTTTCTGCCTCATTTTATGCACAAATGGATGTCTTCTTAATGTATCGAATGCCTTTTCAAAATCTGCAAATATCATATACACTCCACCTATTTTTATTTCTTAGGTACTTGTTTAATATATATTGAATTATCATTAAGTTATTAACGGCCCTTCTACCTTTTCTAATTTCTGCTTGATATACACATAACTTCCCTTCTACCTCCAACCCTTCCTGTAGTCCATGGGCCAATATGTCTGTATAAATTTTGCCTAAAATTTACAAGACTAATTCCTCAATAATTCCCTCAGTTATTCAAATCACTTTTTCGTTTATACAATGGTACCACCATACTTATTTTCCAATTTTCAGGAATTACCTTGCTCTTTTCTACCTTATTAAACACTTTTGTCAATATACTCCAACCATCATTCCACTTAAAGAACATTTTCCAAAATTCCCCTAGGATCCCATCTATACCTGCTGCCTATTCTTTTTAAGAATTTTAATTTGGTATTCAATCTCACTACCTATAATTTCCTTATCTAAACATTCAACTCTCTCTACTGTTTTGTTTGACATCAACACTCCACTATTAACAATCCTTGCACCCACCAAGTCCTCAAATTACTTTCTCCATTCAATTGGACTGCCATGGGTGGCTCAGGGCGTCAAGACATGGACTCATGAGCGAGAGATCTGGGGTTTGAATCCCGCCAGGACCTTCCTCCCTGACTTAGGTTTTTTCCAGGTTTTTCTCAGTCCTCATAAATGGCAAATGCCAGGGAGGTGCCCTAAACTTAGGCCTGGAACATTTGCTTCCTTAAAAATAAATCCTTTCCCAATATATTATTTCATCTCAGGTATCATCAGTAACTATCACCTGTGGTGCCTCTGTAGCAAAAAAGAGGACCTTACCATTCATTCCATTCAATTGGTGTAATCTTGTTTTTTATTGTATTTATCTTATAAATATTCTTCAAAATACCCCATATTTCTTCTTATTTTTTTCTCTTATTCCCTTTTTATTTTATCTTTCATTTTTTGTTACCATTCTTCCTTTTTCCTCTATAGTAAATATTTATATTCCCATTTCTTTAACAAAAAATGTTGCCTGTCCCTATCATGCTCTGTTCTTCTCCATCAATATAAATTTCTAAATAATTCTTTTCTGGCCTCAAAGCATTCCTCATTGAACCAGTGCTTTCGTCACCAGCTCTTTTTATAATCAATTCCAAACCCTTCACTGCCACCTCTACATTTCCTATCCTCAGAGCTGCTTCTACTCTATATTTTATCAAGATATTATCTATTGATCTTAATCCTTGCCAATAAACCTCACTTAACTCATCCCTCCACTTGAATCTACTTATAAATGTTAATTCCTCTAAAGTCTCACCATTTTTACCTTCCCCCAAGATTTATGTTTGTTAACAAAGGAAAATAACACTACTAACCACTTCATCAATCACTCTAAAATCACTACTCTTTTCATCCACCCTTTCACTACACAACACACAATCAACCACACTGACCATTTACATTCATAAATGTAAATTTGCCACCCAAATCCGCTCCGCTAACACCATTACACATTGTCAAATTGTTATCTTCTCAAATGTTGATCCATTTAATGCTGTTCCTATTATATATTTAATCACAGTTTCTTCTTATCCTTATTTCTTCTTTCATCCAATTACAATCACTTTCCATATTCACATATCTTATTTGATTTTATTCCATCTTAGCAATGAAGTCCCCCATTACATCAAACTCCACATTAATATATTTTCTCCCTATATCATCCATCCCTTCATTAAGTTCATCAAATAACTTATCACTAGTAATATCACGAGAAGGTCTGAGATTACTAAAAAATTCATTCATTACGTTTGTGAATTTATTTGGAAAATTCAGGCCCTCAAGTAATATTTATTAGGACTATTTCACTAATAAAATAAGAATTTAAATATAATTCCTCTAAATTTGGCTTACAAAATTGAAATAATTGTATAATTGTACTCGGCCTTTTCAAGGAATCTTGCAACAGAAGAATGTGAATTGTCAATAATGCCACTAGAGAGGAGCAAAATAGTCTTAGGACTATTTCATTAATAAAATTAGAATAAAAATTATATATATATATTAAATATGCACACAAAATATTAACACTCCTCATACTTATGAATATCTATTCCATTCAGAAAACATGACACTGAAATGGACAAAAGTCAACTATTATAATTGCTACAGTTTGATTTTCTATTTAAAAAAAATGCGGGGGAAACAGGGAAAAAATACACAAAATCTCTATTTTTCTTTGTATTCTGTGGTTTTTGAATCCCTAATGATAAAATCGATAAAAACATTTGATGCATCACCAAAATGCTTTTAATAACCCGCCATTTTGCATTATGATTTTTGATTTTGCATGCTTTTGTGCTATCAAAAGCTCCCTGCCATCTCTAGCAAAAATGGTCAGTGATGCATGTTCAGGAATTAACAATGGAGATACAGATGTGGCTACACTGATCACAAAATAAATGCACATCAAGTGATAAAATGGATTTGATAGCTTTTTTCGGATAATTTCACTTAATAATCCAGCTGTGATTGGTCAAAATTCAAAATATTGTTTCATTTCATTGGTCAATTTTAAGATAACATCACATGAGTGAAATAGTGATTATAAAATTCAGATGACACAGGTGGAATGAATACCACACTCAACTTAACATTTATGTCTACTCCTTTACTTTATTTATGTTTATCTACATCACTTGATATTCTTCATTCATCAACACATTACATGCCTTAACTTTAATACTTTTCCTCACAAATACACCTATGTCACCAGATACCCTACTCCTAATACTTTTCCTTACTCCACACTTTCCTAAAAACATAAAATCGTTCAGCTCCACACTGTCACCTTGGTCGAGCCATGTTTCAGCAACTGCTGTTACACCACCCAACCTTAACACATTAAATATCTAGCCACTATTTATTTTCATTTTTAGGCCCTCTATATTCCAAAAAACTATACTCAACCCCAATTTCTATCTTGTTGCACTCCTTCCTGCCTTAAATTTCTCCAAATTTGCCTTGTATCTAGTTGTTATTCCATCTCCTGCTATTAAAGCTTCCCTCCTACTTCCATCAATCACTTTTAATATACTGCCCTCTGGAGTGGAAACAACACTAAATCCCCAATCTTAGCCCCTTCTCTCCTATCTGTTCATTTCAAAGCTGCAGCCTCCTGGTTCTCTTGATCATCTGATACCTCACATTTTTAGTTGTTTTAGGTGATGTCACATTACTCACCTCCTCTACATCATTCTCCTTTTCAGCTGCTCTCTTCAATACTTGTCACCTTCTTTCTTTTCCTCTCTCCACAGTTCTATTTTCCACATGTGCTATGAAGTCAGCAATCTTCTCTATTGACTCAATATGCTGACTCATAATCTATTTCCTTCCATTAATCCACAACTCAGTTCCTCTGACAAATGCCCTTTTCCCTTCTTCCCTTAGTTGTTTCATTTTTCCAAATAAAAATGATTGTCTGCCTCTTTCTTCCTTGGTAAAGTATTGGTCGACAAAAATCTTTGTTCCTTTTAAATTCTTTGCATTCTTCAAAACTTACTATTTAAAACTCATTGTGGCTACCTTTAAAATTATCATCCTATAATCATTTCCTCTCCTTTCTAACCTAAAACAATCAACTATTTCCCATCCTAAAAATTTAAAATGATTGAGTCGAATTTGTAACACTTATATCACTAATATTTTATAAAAGGAAAACTTAAGTTTTTGGAGCTAATCGCTCCCATTTTCAGTTCCAGATCGACTACCGGTCTTGTTCTTTGTGGTAGTTTGGTATGGCTCTGGTGGTGGTTGGATGAACTTCTGTATTAAGATGTCACTTGGCGGGATTTCAAAGTTGAAAATGTTTTTTTTGTTCATTCAGATATAAATGTTTTCCCAGACTGTAAGTTCTGTTTTTCCTGTAATATTTTTAAGTAGTTTGGGATTCCTGTTAATATTGTGTTGTTCTTTGCAAAAATGGCAAGCTACTGCTGATTTTTCTTACTGTCTTTGATTTATGTTCCTGGTGTTTTCCTTTGCTCGTGGTTTTATGTTTTTTTAGTCTTTCCAATATAAATTTTTTCACAATCGTTACAATTCATCCGATATATTCCTGATTTGTTCTCTTGTGGAATTTTCAAAGGCATTTGGCTACATACCACATAATAGAATTTCAGACTAATTGTATTACTAATTGTATTGGGATCAGTATTACAATTAAAATTTTGTGTTTGATTGACCATAGCATGTGTGGAAATTTAGCTAAAGTAGCATACACAGATAAAATACTTGCATTAGCTATAATAAAGTTAACATGAGTTCCATAAAGAACTATGCTCAGTCTGATTATGTTTCTAATTTATGTTAATAACGTTCCCAAAACACAGAATTTAGAACTGTTTTCTAGAAGGATGACACTTCACTGCTGCTCTGGAATAAATCCACAAAACTTCTAGAGAATAGGCATATGAAGAAATTTTGATATTACCTTAAAGTATCTGAAAGACAACAATTTAAGTTCAGTCAACCTTTAAAAAAAAAAAAAGTGCATTTAGATATTTAGAACCTAAATATTATAAGTCACACCTATTGCATTTGCTCCGAAAGAAAATGCCTTCATTGGCATTCTCCTACCAATACGATAGAAGGTGAAAGTTTACGTTTGAAGGCATACTGAAAAGGAATACCATTAGGATGTGGCCTTTGAAAGATTATTTGGTTGATTTGATGGGAAAAAGAAAAGCCTTTAAATTTATGCTTTAAATGAATACGAACAAAATAAATATATAAATACAAAACAAGGCTCTCCCATAAAAATAACAAATGAGATACCCAAGAAGCTCCAAATATGTTAACATATTATTAAAAATTCACACACATTGGAATAGCATAATAAACCCCCCCCCCAAAACACACAATTCAATAAATTACAATAGAATTAAAATTGAAATACAATGAGTGCTAATCTTTAATTCAAACAGGAATTCCAGTTGAAATCCAATTTAATAAGAATTACCACTACATAATACAGTAACAAAAGTACAGAAATATTTCAGTTCATACCAGCAATAATTAAACAATGTCATACCTGTGATGCCTGGGTCACTAGATGGAACATGTAGAATTGAACCCAACTTTAACAAATTTAAAAGTAACCCCCGTCAGATGTCATTGGGTGAAGAATGATTACCAAAGTTCCAACCATAAAATGGTAGCTCCATTCTGACAGAGCTGAATTCCAAAAACACCTATTGACCCCGAAGTCTGGGAACTCAACTGAGCAGTGAACAAGCAAAAATATAAATCTGAGAAAGGATAAAAATTGATGAGTAAGAATGTGTGATATATAATGACACGTGTGTTCCGTGGTAAAGCTGTTGAGCAAGTGAAGTATTTCAAAGTCTTAGTCATATATATGACTAAATATATAGATAAAGTTTTATATTTGTTGACAATGTACGCAAAAAGAACTGCAGGAACATAATTGCAAAGACACCCGTCACACATCTATCAATGGATATTTTAAGAATGACCTAATATGGCATCATCTGTCCACATATGGAATCAAGATATTATGAGGAAATGCTGGGATAGTAAATCTGAATAGGGTACCGACATTACAAAAGAGATCATTAAATGTGTATAGAAATTATAAAATTGAGCATCTTGTAAAGATACCATCATAAAAGAGAAACTTCTGACCATAAGATTTATGCAAGCTTATAAGGTTATATTCATCAAATCACACGGATTAGTTCTATGGCCTCTTGTGGACCCTGACAGATGAACCACTAAAATTTAGTTATACCTACAGTTTTCAGAATTATAGGTGATCAGCTCAATGTATAAGGTCATATTATTATTATTATTATTAATAAATCATAAGCAATGTAAATTAGAGTATAACAATGACAAACATAACTACTGCAGTAGGAAAAATAAAACCACTAACAATAAGAGAACAATAAGCATATGACAGATGGAAACCACTCAGTCAAGGGATAACATTTTATAATAAACCATCTTAATATTTCATTTTAATAACTGGGAAGTTTTATTTGGAGTTCAAAAAATGCATCTGATTCAAAGATTATTTTAAGTGTTTAATGCCTGTTTTTACTACTACATTGGTGATATGGGAGATGAAATTATAAATTAGGAATTTTTTTAAGAAAGGAAGCATTCCAGGAACTGTATATTTACAGACGTAAGTTATCACGAATACCAGCAATTTACTGAGTTTATACAACTTGGGGAAGGGTAAAAGCAGAGCAGCAACAGTAATCTCCAATATAACAATGGGTGCCATAATGATTCAACAGCTCTCAGATGAGGACACCGTAAATTTGGAAATCAACCATGGGATGTTAACAATAACTGCAGTGAGCATATATTTGGACATTATATAAGATAACGAAATAGAGTTACATAAAATAAAGAAAATCCTACACTTTACAAAGGGAAAGAAGATTATAATCACCAAGGACACTAATTCAAGTTCGAAATTCTGAACAACGGAATAACAAACAAAAGAGCCAGAATCCTAGAGGAATTTATAATAGCAAATCAGATATAAATTCAGAAGGAAGACAATGGCCTACCAACCTCCAAAAACAGCAGAGGATCTAGCAACATTGACCTGACGTTGGGCAATAAACATATTCTTCCACATATAGACAATTAGGAGAATGCCATAAGAGAAAGCAGCTCAGATGATAAGAATTATTACCTTTAGCATAGCAATAATAATAATAATACTTTATTCACCATTTGGATCATTTACATGATATGGGCTTTGTCCAGAATATAATATAATCAATATACAAGATTAGTAATTATACTAGATTTACAATATTTATTTAAAGTTCATATATTCACTTACTGATAAAAGGTATGTTGTAGTGGAAATGCTTTGACTCCTTTATTAAATTGTTTTACATTGGTTATTTCTTTAATATTTATTGGTAGTTTGTTATGCATTTTAATGCCTACAATTGTGAGATTATTTTTAAAATATTTGCCCTACATATCTGAACATGGTCATTTTTCCTTCTTGTATTATGAGAATGAATATCTATATTTGTACATAATTCTCCCTGATGTCTCTTAATATGGTTTAAGACCTCTATTATAAAGAGGTAGGCTAATGGTAGTATATTATGGTTACTAAAATAGGGTCTACAGGATGTCATACTATCTATTCTACTTATAATTCTTATTGCTCTCTGCTGAATTTTAAATACTCTCTCACATTTTTCTCCCCCAAAATTTATTCCATATTTTAATTGACTATGAAAATGAGCAAAATATACTTTTTTCAATCTTAATAAATTCAGTGCCCTTTTTAAACCTTTAAGCATATCACAAACAGAACTAAGTTTAGTCGCTAAATAATGAGTGTGAGTATCCCATTTAAGGTTTTCATTCACATGTATACCTAAGAATTTTGTTTCTCCGTTGTACTCAATATTGTTTCCATCATATATAATTTGAGGTTTAATACTGTTTTTACATTGCCATTTATAAAATGTCATTGCAATAGTTTTTTCATTGTATATGACTAGTTCATTTATTTTAAACCAGTTATTGAGGCTATTCACGATCGTGTTTACTTTATTTTGCAATACAGTATCATTATCTCCTTTTACAAGAATGTATCACCAGCAAAAAGAACCGTATCAGCCTTTTGAATATTATTAGGCAAGACATTTATATACACTAAAAACAACAGAGGCCCTACTACCGAACCTTGAGGAACACCTCTCATAATTTCTTTTGTATTTGATCGATAATTACTTATTCTCAGTTGTTTTTCATGGTGTAGATCCACTACTTGTTTCCTAATGGTGAGATAGGAATTAATCCCTATTCATTTTTCCTCTAATTCCATATTTGTAGAACTTAGATATTAGGATTTTGTGGTCTAATACATTATATGCTTTAGTAAGGTCTAAAAAATTCCTATTGTTGGTATATTTTTGTCCACTGCATACTGAATTTGATTCAGTAATTTAGCAAAGGCTGTTTCTATAGACCTGTTTTTTCTGAAACCAAATTGAACATCTGAAAGGATGTTATATTTTACCAAGAACAATATTAATCTACAAGAACAATATTAATCTATTGTACACAAATTTTTCAAAAAATTTTGAAAACACTGATAGTACACTTATTGGTCTATAGTTTTCTTTCTTTGTCTTTTCTCCTTTCTTGTGTAGTGGGATAATTTTTGCAATTTTAAGCTAATCAGGGAAGATTCCCAAGTCAAGCGAAGAGTTATATATGTTAACCAAAGGGACTATGTGTTTAATCACATAGTCTGGTATTTCATTTATTGCAGATGAATATTTGCCTTTCATTTCATTGACTATTTTTCTATTTCACTTTCTGTAATTGGATTTATAAAAATAGAATATTACAATTTTTTATCTTTGTTATGGTTTTACAGTGAAAAATGTTGAGAGTGATTTGAACTACGGAGTTTGTCTGCTATTTCTGAGAAATATGTATTGAAAAACTCTGCTAATGCTGAGGACTTCTAATTTTGTTACCATCATTAATTAGTTCTGTTACACACTGTTTAGAGTTATTCTTACCAGTTTCCTGGTTTATTATTTTCCACAGTGCCTTTGTTTTATTATTTGCATTTAATATGATTCTTTCATTTTCTTGTCGTTTTGCTTCCAGAATTACTTGGCGATACCTTTATATTTTGTACATAACCCTTAAAATCATTATTTATATAATCCTGTTTCTTTAGATTACACAGCAGCTTCAGCTTATTACTTGAGATTTTATTCCTTTTGTTATCCACCCATTTTGGGTGTGACTATTTATACATAGAGTTTTTTGTGGGAAGGCAATGTTAAACCAGTAGAGAAATACGTGTAAGAGGGTGTTAAATTTTACATTTATATTGCTTTCCTGAAGGATCTTCTCCCATGTTTTCTCTTTTAATAAGAAGTTAAATAAATTTAGCTTTCTGGATTGAACGTCCTTTTCATACATGTTCCTGTTTTCCCTGTTTGTTTAGGTAGTAGTACATCAGCTTCTAATATTTGTCCACAATGATCAGACAGGGCCATATCCTCAACTAATGATTGTTTTTGAACTTCAGATTTGTTGGTGATCATGACATCCAATAATGATCTTTTGTATCTGTTATTCTTGTCGGTACCACTACCGTATTAACTAAATTGCGTACAGACAGCAAATCTTTTATTTTGTTCACCTTATTATCCTCCTCCAAAAAATCTATGCTCCAATCTCCACAAATTATGATATTCTTATATTTTCTAGTTAGGGAGAATAGAGCTGCATCTAATTTAGTTAAAAGTTTAGTGAGTTGTATTTGGCGCCATATAAATGCACATGATCAACTACATTCTGATCACTAATCTCTATCAACAATAGCTCAAAGTTCATCTCTTTCTTGAGATCCTCAAACAGGTCTTGAGATCCTCAAACAGGTCTACATTTCTAGTGTTTATATCTGGTCTAACAAATATACATGACCCCCCCCCTGTTTATAGGCTTTCCTACAAAAGGAATCTACTAGCCTAAACTGCTTGGGCTTAGTAGCTCTTAATTGTTCTAACTTTAACCAATGTTCAGTTATGCATAGAACATCTACATGTAACAAATTTACATTTAACAATACATCTAGTTGGTTTATTTTATTTGTTATACTCTACATTTTGATGTAGTATGCATAATTTGTTAACTCTTTTTTCCTTTGCACTATTATATACCTTTGATTCTATATTTTGTTGTTCATTGTCTTCTCCATCCACCTTGACTTTAGCTAGTTTCCCTTTAACTGGGATTGAATAACTTCACACTGCAATCTGCCAAATTTGTGTGATCCTCTGTGGTTGAGGTGCACCCATCCCTTCCAAAATCATTACTGTGCAGCCAAAAATTTCCATTAATCATCACCCACTTTCTCACATTACATAGCCAGTTTAATTCATGGTTTATTCTTGCAATCTTTCTCTCACTCACATCATACCTTCTTAGCACACCACTTATAACAATTTTCACATTCAGTACTGCCTTTGTAATAGTGTCTGCCAGGTCCATTGTGTCCCCCATAATTTCTTCAGCCATTATTCCTCAATTTATATCATTCGTTCCTGCATGGATCACCATCACTTTTGGCTTACATTGGTTAACGTTTATTTTCTCTAACCTGTGTTTCACCTTATTTACTTTTATCCCCAGCATGCAGTGCACATCAGAACCTCTCTCTCGGCACAGATTTTCAGAGAACTTAAGCATGGAATTCCCAACCATCATCACTTTTTTGTGTCTTCCTGAAGCACTGGAATTTTCGTAGTTAAACATGTTACTATTTACCTCACCCTACAATACCTCAAATCTGTTATGATGTATTGGAATGACTGAATTTACATCTTGTTCACCTCACATGGATGTTGTATGTTTTCTTCTCTCAGATTTTCCTTTCACTGCATTGGCAATACGTGCATTTCTTGTGCTTTTTTTTTTTTATTGATTTATTTATGGATGCTCTTTAACGGCTCAGGTCATCAGCGTCCCATTCAACTCAGGGCATGAAACGGCCGACAAATTTTGCTCAGAGGCCACTCTTTCAGGCTTGAGGTTCTTTTACGTGCCGTAAATGTACGACACGGGACCCACAGCTTTACTTCCCTTCCGAAGGAAGCCATACTTAGGATTTTTAAGCCCGAAAAAATCCATCGGTCCTGGCCGGGTTCGAACCCGCGATCTTGGGTTTAGGAGGCAAGTATGGTAACCACTACACCACCAGGACCGACATTTCTTGTGCTCTTAATTTGGTCTCATAGGGATACAAACTACTAATGAGGAGAAGAACTTTCACAGGAATAAGGTACATAACTAAAGAGAAATTTTCATTTTATTGTAACCACAGACTGCAGTAAATCACACAGATTAAGGAAAGCAACTGCGAAAAGGCAAAATGATTCCCTGGTGGACAAATGAATTAACATTTATGAGGAAAAGACTCGATGGCTTAAGAAGGAAGTTTCAGGGGACTAGGAATGATGGAGATCTATGGCAGTAGAGGAAAGGGCAATATGAGATCATAAAAATGCAGTACCAAGCTAAAATATGGCGAGAAAAAATTAAAACATGGAAGGAGTACTGCACTCTAACTACAGCAATGAATCCTTGAATTGCAGCATACAAGCTAGCAGCAGGGAAGCTCGACAACAATACTATACTGACAATGCTCACGAAAAATGATGGCATACATACAAAGGACATAACCAAAACAATTAGTCACATGCTAGACACCTTCATTCCATAAGATAACAAGAAGAGAATAGCGAGTACCACAAAAAAATCAAGAGCTGATATAAAAAAAACCACCTAAAACAATGACAAACCATTCACAAAATATGAAGTATCCTGGAAGGCATCAATCACAAAAAAAGCTCCAGGAGAAGACAGAATTACAAATAAAATACTATTACAAACATTCAGACAAACACCAAATTTCATGACATCCTTATACAATCACTGGTTAAAGACTGGAAACTTCCCCAAGTTATGGAAAGAACACAGATCATACCAATTGGAAACAAGCTCAAGAAAATAAAGCATACGTCACCAAATTTAGACTCATCAATCTTCTAAACACTGCCGGGAAAATGCTCAAAAACTCCTCATAAACAGAATAATGCATTATTTGAACACTAGCAATCTGTTAAATAGGAACCAATTTGGGTTCACTCCGCAAACAGGAACAATCGATGCAATAATGGTAGTGAAACACATTATGGAAGAAACTTTGAGAAACAAGCAGCATGTAGCTACGATCAGCCTGTGTGTTCCAGATGATTATGACACAGCTTGGTGACCCAGTATTTTCTTAAGGGAGGAACTAAACTAGAGATTAAAATCCATGCCAATATAGAAATGTTTAAGATCTCAGAATGGGCTACAAACAACAAAATAACATGAATAAACAGAAATCACAGGTTATATATACATATCAAGGAGGAAATCCAACACAAGCCAACAATTAGACATTTACTTAAACAACAACAAAGTAGTAAAAATTAATACTATAAAATACCTTGGATTGATCTTTGACAATAGACTGAAACTTAATCAGCTCATAGACTATGTATGAGAAATGTACCAAACTCATACACTCTATCTAGAACTGCCAAAATAAAATGGGGGCTACAATTTCATGCACTGAGAATAATATACAATGGAGCCATTCTGCCTCTTCTTTCTTATGGGGCACTTGTGTGGATAGACACTATACAGCAAACTTATAGTGCAAGACAACTAAGAAGAGTACAAAGAATTATAAACATCAAAATAGCAAAGGCGTTCAGGACATCATCACACAAGGCTCTTTGCATTACTACAGGATTAATCCCAGTAACAATAGCACTTAAAGAAATCGCCAACTTATACAACTTCACAAGAGGAATCGAGAGAAGATCAATCATAAATGGACAACTGGTAGACCTATTCGACAGTGAAACACCATACAGAGAATAGATTTATCCCACTGATATACCTACAATAAAGGAGAAACAAAATAACAAAGAGCATACACTGAAGATATATGCTGATGGCAGCAAAAGCAATGCAGGTGTAATGGAGGAATAATAATGTACACTAAGAATATGCCAGTTCATCAGCTACAGTATAAGAGGTACCAAAAATGCTGAAATAATCAAGTCGAGCAGTTCTCTGTATTGAGAGGCCTGGAACAGTGGAAAATATAGACAATGTAATCTTTAACAAGCAAATAGTAGCAATCCATACAGATAATAGAATTAACTAGATTTAATTAACAACCACAAAAAATATAGTAATCTCTGTGAAAAAATAAGGATGAAGTTAAAACCACTCCAACGAGAAAATGGAAAATATATTTTACTTGGGTAAAAACACACATTGGCAATGAAGGAAATGAAATAGCAGACCAACTCACAAAAGAAGCAGGAGACAGCAAAGATCCAGTGGATTATCAACTCATACCAAAATGTGAAGTAAGGAATGAATTAAGAGAAATCAGCTACTATGGGAAACAGAGTGGCAAATAACAATAAATGGAGCAATTACAAAATCATATTTTCCGACTGTAGTTAAAAGGTTAAAAACTAATACACTTCCAAGCCTGAATATTAAGCAATCTTCTCAGGACACGGGAAATTTGGAGTCTACTTTCATCACTTCAAAATAGCAGAGAATCCATCATGTATATGTCTGGAGGGTATACAAATAGTGGAACACATTATGTGGGATTGCAACATCTTGAAGAAAGAGCAAGAAATATTCCAGAAAGATGAAGGAAAACGTAACTAGGCGATGCCCAATAGACAATAGTGAACTTGTTCTAAAATACAATAAACAGTTTCAAAAATTTGTAAACAGTATCAATTTTGACATTTTTCAAATTAACACCGACTAATAGGCTAGAAAATGTGGTATAATAGTGAAATTGTTTAAAGAAATGGTAATTGGTATTAAATTGTGAATAATATAACTATTGGAATTTTGTAAATCTATAACCACGTACATTACTAAGAATGGTTATGTAATTAATGTAAAAGCATTAATTTGCATATACTACCAATTTCAACAATATTCAAAATATGTCGATTAGGTTAGAATAAGAATGTAACAGTGTAAAGAAATAGTATTAATGATAACACGTAACAGTAAATGATAGCAATGCATATAAGTATAGTATTACTATTCATTATAGTAATGGGGTATGCAGTAAATAAAGAAAATTAAAAAAAAAAAACTTCTCTAACCTGGACAGATATGGGTGAATAAAAATGTGTCCAATTTCACAAGATGTCCATGACAGAGGGAAGTGCATTTTCATAGTACACACATACACATGTATTACATCAATGCTCAATAAAACTTATATATTGTAGCATGATGCAATGTAATGCAATTATTGTAAATGTTAGATCATACAAAAGTATTATAGACACTAGGCTTACACATTGTAGTCCCTGCTTGTTAAAAAAACCTCTTATGAGACAATGGTTCATTTTATTAATTTCTGATAATGCCCAATATATCTCAATATCACTTTCTAGTCCAAATAAAGTTTCTAATATTTGTGGCTGACTATGTGCAAACTCATAATTCTTTAACTCTCTGATGCACTCCAATGCTCACTGATGGATAGAAAGTATCTCAGGGACAGAAACTGCTTCCTCTTCATCTGAGGACATATGTTGTTCTTTCTTGAGGTTATTCATTTTCACATTTTTTTAAACACTCTTGGTTTGGCAGCATTTCCATTGACAAGTGGTTTTAGATTTTCTCCTTGGGTACTATGACATAACAAAACCATAATCTGGTCTTTTTATTTCTTTCCTCCTTTGCATGTCTCATCTTTTTCTATCAATGAGCATGTTAATAACTTGCAGTAGTATACACAAGTTTCATATGCATTGAATATGTCTTGTGTACAAAACCAGAAGTGATGTCAAGAAATTTATGTTTCAGTCCTCAGCTATTTGTAAATCAACTACACTTGATTCACTGTGCAAAACATTAAAAGTAATAACTAAAATGTTAATTGGAACATTCACAGTGAAGCCAATCATATAATTGAAAACATTTTATGATACAGTCGAGCTACACACTCTTATGCTTCACTTACTTTTTGTAAGTGAAGCAAGTAAGTGAAGCATAAGAGTGTGTAGTTCAACTGTATCATAAAATGTTTTCAATTATTAAAAGTAATGTTATTGCACTTGCGAAAATGATCTAACCATTGCTGACTGAAAATGTGATTATGTTGAACTTTTCAGCAATCTCTCTTGCTTTTTCTTGAAGAATAGCCCACTTACAGGAATGTTTTTGCTTTGACACACATGAAAAAAATCTAAAACCTTGTTATTTAGTTCATCATTAACAGTTTTTCAAATTCTCTTTTATTCTCCAATATTTTGTTTCCATGCCTTTACAGTGAAAATTTGATTAATGTTTATGTTGGAAACTGAAGATTTAGAATATCCTACCTCTTCAGCAACTTTCCTTTAGCTCAAACCATTAGACAACCAATCAATCACTTCTTTCTTTTTTTCTTAAGTTAATTTCACTAATTTACATTTACTCATGTTGAAACTGCACACAGAATAAAAGTGATCCTTTGCACTTCACATCTCAACATTAACTGTTGATCACTGCTCATTTTAGGCATGCAATTGTTTTCTTCAATAATGTTACAGTTAGGTACAGTGTACTTTCTGGGAAATATGTAACAATTTTATATCTTGTAAAGAATTGAGGAAGTGCAAAAGCAAATAAAAGTTAAAGATAAACCCCCTTTCCATTCCACTATGCTTAGTGACCCATTTCAATGCAGAGAGATAAATGTCAATCAAGCTAAAACAGGTAGCAGAAAACCAGTTAGGGAAAAACTCATCTTTTTCATGTTACAGTAGTGTGTGTACTTGCTTTATTGTTGATTTGGTTTATTTATGGATGCTCTTCAACATCTCAGGTCATTAGTGTTCCATACAACTCAGGGTGTAAAATGACAGATAAATTTTGTTCAGAGGCCACTTATTTCGGGCTTGAGGTTCTTTTTCATGTTGCAAAACTATGACATGAGATCCACAGCTTTATTTCCCTTCCAAAGGAAGCCATACTTAATAGTTTTACACCCGAAAAAAATTCATCAACCCTGGCCATGTGTACTTGCTAATGATCTATTTAAAGCTTTAGACATAAATGCTAATTAAGCTTAAATAAGCAAAAAAACATATTAGATAAATTTTCATAGTTATAACCATAAGGGGTGTCCAGCTTCCAGGATAGGGGTGTTGAACATAGAGGCTGTACTGGACTGATAAGCATAGAAATTTAGAAATTTTTTCTGTTCCAAGAAAAGATGTCCAGTATAACGAGGTGTTTAACATACAGGAATCAGTCCTGGTGGTCCAGTTGTAACCATACTTGCCTCATAGACTCAAGATTGAGGGCTCAATCCTGGCCAGGGTCAATGGATTTTTTACGTGTAAATATGCTAATTACGGTTTCCTTCAGAAGGGAAGTAAAGCCTTGGGTTCCATGCGATAAATTTATGGCATATAAAGAACCTTAAGATTGAAAGAAGAGGCCTCTGAGCAAAATTTATTGGCTATTTCATGCTCTGAATTGAATGGGACGTTGATGACCCAGGATGGCAGTCAGTAAATAAAGCAAATAAATAACATACAGGGGTGTCCAAATACAGAGGTTTTATTATATATTATTTTTAGAAATATAGCAAAGAATCCTACAATATAAGTAAAACACTCAAATAATAATACCAAAAAATGAAATGTTACAAGTAGAAGGATTTTCATATGGCATAGAGTTGCAAATGTAAACTGTATCTCTCAGATACATTGCATTTGATCTTGTAACAATAGGAATAATGAGATTAAGTGTAAAGAAGAAACCAAGAAAAATACAGAATTTAGCATTCAAGAGAAACTGGTTCAAGATCCCTTTTAAATGAACATTTATGTCAATACACATTTACTGAATGTATCAAATGATAAAGTACCACACACTGTACCAATTTATAAAACAGTTTTAAAAGTCATAACAATCGCTGCTCTTTATTTCTTAGGCTGGTGGGACTGCTATCTTGACATAAATAAACTGCCAAATGAATGTTCATTTGGGTAGAATAAGATTGGTGCAAAACTTTTGAAATATTGCTGTTTCAAACATCTTGTAAATTAATTTATCCAGAAAATAGAACTTCACATTATTCATATTTTTGATTGACAGAAGGCAAGTTACTCAATTTTTTTTAAAGTGGAAAAATGATCAGCATGCGTCAATCTGCATGGTGTGCCACAGGACTCAGTATTGTAACATTTATTATTTGTACTGTATGTCAATGATATATTTTGTTATGTCTAATATTTCTTTTGCTGGTGACAGCAGCTCATTTCTGGGGCTGTAATAATGAATGTAATTAAAATATAATTAAATTATAATTAAAATATCTATGCAAAAACTTGATTGTTAATTACTGTTAATTTATTTTAAAGGAATTAATCTTAAATGAAAAATAGGAAAAGCAAACATAATAAAATATTAGTTAGAAGAAATTAAAATTGTGATAAGAATTATTTAAACACAAGGGATAATGCTGTTAAAGAAACAAATACTAATTAATTTTGTGCATTGGAGCAGACAAAATCTGTAATATTTAAATTGCTCGTTTCATATATATTTGTAATAAACTAAGTAAAAAAGTATATTTATTGTGATATGTTTACAATTTTAACAATAATATATTAAAGCAGATACACTCTTGGATAATTTATCTCCATCTAGTTAAGAATATTATATGACTGAACAGAACTACACACTTTCATTGGCTTCACTTACTTGTTTATATTTAGAAAGGAGTTCAGCATGAGTAGCAGTAGTGAGAGGATGTGTATGAGTGTCGTTCTGCTACTATTAAGTTTGGGAAGAAGGGTGATAACCTAGAAATATATCAGGCCAGAATTGGACATTATGTAGGTAAAGGAAAGAGAAATGAAGGGAAAGGCAAATTAATGAGTAGTGAGCAGTTGTGGCTGTTAGCTATATTACCTGTAATGTTGATTATTGTGGACGTTGAACTGAACCCAAGATCCGAAAACATGAGCACATGCACATGTTGAAAACTATCTCAGAAAACTATCTGACAATCAGAAGATATAGTTGAGCTGAAGAAAATAGAAAATAGGATAGAGATGGAATTGGATAACAAGATAGAAGAAGTTAAAAGCATGTTACACATTATGAAAAAAGATGTGCATGAAGAGCTTCACTTATGCAAAGAAGAAATGGAGAAGTAGAGAGAAAAAAATGGAAAAAGAGGTAAGAAGTTACAATTTCATATCGTTTGAGTCAGGAGAATAGAGAAACAGATGAAGAGTTAATTGAGAAAGGTTTGGAGGTTAAATTGGCTGGGTGGGAAATTGTGACTTGTTTTAGAAATGTAGGAAGGGGAAACAAACCCAGACCAATAGCAATAGGTTGGCTATGAATAAAATTAAATGGTCAATATTGAGAAATGGTTGGAAACTGAAAGGAACGGGACTTTATACAGATCAAGACTATAGAAAAGAAGAGAGGGATATCAGGAACTCATTACTAAAGAAAATGAAACAGGCAAGGAAAGAGGAAAAGAAGCATTTTTAAAAGGCATGGGATTATGGATTGATGGGAAGAAGTTGGAAGTGAGTCAGAGGCAAAATATGAAAGATTAGATATTGAAAAATGGCGAGTCAGTGAAATATTCTAAATTAGAAGCAGCCGTGGGACTCGAGCATGGGGAAAGAGGAAATACACCGGCAAGACATTGAAGGCAAGAAGAGAAAGGGGAGTAAGATGAGGAATCCTATACGAAGCCACCAAGGAGGCAGGTTGCAACATGTGAGGAAAAGAGTGGAAGTAATGGTCTTGTCACCAGTTCAGAGGGAAATGCATAGTAGTGTTAGTGGCACTGGGCCTAAAGTGGTGTCAACTCCCAAGGCAGCATAATGGAAATAGCTGATAAGGAGAATGCGGTTGTGAGCGAAAGAACCAGGTATAGAACAAAGTTGAAAAAATTCATAGGAGCAAGGAGTGGTTCAAGTGGACTGGAAGGTGGTGTTTAAATGTGGAGTGTTTAAGACTAAAAATGATAAGTGGCACAGTGTTTGAAGTGCTGAAGATAGACATGATAGTAATGGTTGAGACTTGGTTGGACAAAGAAGAATTTGATTGATTTGATTTATTTACGGACGCTCTTTAACATCTCAGGTCATCAGCATCCCATTCTATTCAGGGCATGAAATCCCAATAAATTTTGCTCAGAGGCCTCTTCTTTCAGGCTTGAGGTTCTTTTTCATGCCAGAAATGTACGACACCGGAACCATGGCTTTACTTCCCTTCCGAAGGAAGCCATACTTGGGATTTTTACGCCCGAAAAAATCCATAGATCCTGGCTGGGTTTGAACCCGCGATCTTGGGTTAAGAACACAAGTATGGTCACCACTACACCACCAGGACTGGCACAAAGACGGAAGGATAGAAGTGGAGGGTTATGATTATGTAGGTATAAGGAAGAGTAATAGAGGGAGGGTCTCTGTGGTACAGGGGTATTCATAAAAAAAGATTGTGGAATAAATGTGAATGAAGTGTTATTTATAGAAGAAGGACAAGTAATGTGGTTAAAGATATATAAGATGACGGGAGTCAAAGTATATTTAGGAGTAGGTATAGTGTATAACCCACCTGAGTTATCAGAGTTTAAAATCAAAATTTGTAATTAAAACTAACTGAAAGTATGGAGAAATTAAGTAGACAGTACCTTATTATGGAGTTCATTATAGTTGGTGATTTTAAGGCTAGAGTATGTGAATATGATATAAGATTTATGGGGTTGCAAAATGAATGTGTACAGATGAAAAAAAAAGGATGAGTGAGTAGGGAAAAGTAGAAATAAGTTGCTCAATAAAAAAGGCAGAAAATTAATCGAGTTCTGTGAGTTGAATAATTATGTGCAATGGTTTACGAGGAGAAGATCAAGAAGGAGAATTCACATTTACGAATATAAATGGTCAGAATGTGATTGATTATATGGTGTGCAGTGAAGAAATCTATCCGGTGCTGATAGATATAATGTCCAGGATGTGATAGCAAGTAGTGGGTACTTCCCATAAAAAATGAAACTGAGTTTAGAGTAATGTTTTAGGGAGGAAGAAGTAATAGAAATGAAATGTATAACATGTTTTAGATGGAAAGAGGAGTATGCACAGTTTTTCTGGGTTAATTTATAAGGAATTAGTGAAAATAGGAAAGGTGGAGTCAATAGTAAGGTGGGCAGGAAGTAGGATGGAGGTGAATCAAAGAGGAAACATACAAGGTCACGGATGGTATGATGGAGAGTGTGTTAAGGCAAATATAGAAGTGTTTAAGGAGTTAATAAGGTGGAGAAGGTCAGAATAGGAAGAGAGGTAATATTTTTGGATTAAATAAAGGGTAAATAAGTGACTAGTATAGCATAAAAAGAAAGAGCGGCAACAGAGAAAGGGTGAAAAAATTAAAGCAACTGTGACAGCTAAAGATAGTAAATATATATGGTCAGTTGTTAAGGATATCTTGAAGAAGAAAAGGGTAGGAAATAAAATAACCCCAAATGGAATGGAAGAATCACTTTAGAAATCGGATATGTGGCAGGAAACACTATGAGTTATGAATTAAATTTAGATAGTACTGTAAACAGGATAGAAAGCATAGATAAAGAGTTTATGATGAACAATATAATTGAAATAATCAATAAATTTTGTAAGAATAAATACTTGAACATCAAAAATCATGGTATTTAAGAATGGAAACAAGTTACACAATAATGAGAAATGGTACTAGGATGGGGCAGATATTGAGGTGGTTAACAAATTTGACTATTTAGGTTTTAGGCTTAGAAAGAATGGAAGTGGTTGGAGAAAATATATACGGTAGTAGTAGAGGCTAAAATGATGTTTGTGGTAGAAATTTGGGGTAGTGATAAGGGATGGCTAAATATAGATTAGATTCACAGGAATTTCTGCAAGCAAATTATGGGCTTACAAAAAATTTCACCAAATGGAGTTGAACAAGCTGAATTAGGAAGAGTAGAGAGTAAAGGAAAAATAATTACAAGAATTCTGAAATATTGGTTTAGGATTAAGAATCTTAAGTATTTTGAAACATTGTCTAGTGACGCAAGAGAAAGTGAGGGGAGGAAATACTTGGGTTGGTAGAATCAATGAGATTATGGAAAAAAATTGGCTTGGGTATGGTGTGGCATGAAACGGGAGGTAAAGAAAGAGGTTTTTGGGAAGAAATTAAACAAAGAATTGATGTATGGAAAGACAGGAGATATTAGGTAATTTTAGTAATAAAAGGTCACTGAGGATTAATAGGTGGTTACAGGAAATATGCGGCAGAGACATTTATGTAGATGAGGGTGACAAGTGGATGAGGGAGGGTTTGCATGGGCCCGGACAAGGGTAGTGAATCTGAAAGGAATAAGGGGAGGTTTAAATACAGAAGAATGTCCAATGTGTGAATGCAAGATAGTTATTGTCATGCAATTTTGGAATGTGGAGAAACCAAAGAAATGAGAGCAAAACTTAGGACTGAGAAGTGGGTTAACCTACCAATAGAGATAAGGGAAAATAAGTTGAACATGAAAACCAAGCAGAAAATCTTGAAGTCTGGGAATTATTTCGGTAAGGATAAAAGAAAATGGTTAAAGAAAATAGGTAAAAATAAGGAACCAAGAGGGTAGAAATATAATTTAAGTTGGATTTTGATTGAGTTAATTTTTGGATTTAAGTTGCCACATGGTTGAGAAACTACAAGGTTGAAACTATTCGGGTCACTTGGTTACACAGCAACTCATGAAAATAAAAAAAGAAGAGGAAGAACAAAATAGAGTACCAGATTAAAATACTGAAGAGAAAAAGCCTGCAGGAATATATGGAAACCCAGCAGAGTTTTGGGAAGTTTTTGGAGAAATGAAAGGAGGTATCTGGCTGTTATTGAACAGAATTAAGGAGATGAAGGTAAGATCTGAGACCTGGAAAGTGAGCATGATCATTCTACCATATAAAGGAAAAGGTGATATAAATAAACCAAGTAACTATACAGGAATTAGTTTATCATCAATTTTAGAAAAGGAAGGAGAACAATTGATGATATAATGATAATTCATACCCATGTGCGTAAATATCTAAGAAATAAAAGAGGGAGGATATATATTTTCTTTGCAGATTTTGAGCAAGCATTGGCATACAAATTGAGTTGTAAGGGAGTCAGTAACAAATTTATTCTAGGACTTCAAAAATTATATGAAGAAAGCAGGTTTTTGTCAGATGCGAAGATAAAACTACATATTATACAATTCAAAATTTGGGTTTGAGACAGGTATATAAATTGAGCCCAATATTATTTAATTTGTTTATTGATGATATCCTAGATAAGATTAAGGAAAAAAATAGAGCAATTATTCGGAAGAAGGAAGTACTAGGATTGGTTTTTGTGGATGACCTCATAACAAGAGCAGTAACCATGAAAGGATTACAACATGCAATTGATGAAATAATTAGATATTGTGCAGAATGGGATCTGAGGATAAACAGTAACAAATCTAAGATAATAGCATTTTAAAGGGAACAAAATTAAGAAATGATGAGAGATGGTTTATAATAGAAGCCCAATAGAGGTAGTAAAATCTTTGATTATTTATAAGTAATAGAATGTGGAAGGTTTAGTCTAAATGTGCACAAGTAAAAGGTAAATTAGCTATCAAAGCCACTAGAATAAATTTGTACAGAATGTTTTATAGAGAGGTTCTGGGTGGAAGGGGGTTATCAAAAAGTTTGCCAAAGGGGGTCAGTTTGGCAGAATTAGAAAGAATAGGAAGGAAAGGATTAATAGCAGAGAGAATCTAGAAATATTAGCATAGATGCTTGAAATTAGATGATGATGATGTGCTAAAAGTGTGTTTTACATACCAGAGAGATAAACTGGGAAAAGAGTGTTGGTTTGGGGAGGTGGGAAAATTACTAGAATAAATTAGAATGGAAGATGTATGGCAATTGGTTGAAAGTAATGTTTGCAGATTTTGGTAAGAAGTGAGAAAGAAGGCAGAAGATGCAAAGAAGCAAGAGATTTGAGTCAGCTTAGAGAATAAAAGTTCCTTAGATTTATATAAAATAGTTTATAGAAATTAGGGACATATATAGTGAACATTTTAGAACAATAGGTTTTGCATGTATGCATACAAGAGTATTTCTAAAAAGATTCATAATAAATTGTAAAGAATGATGCTTTATGTGTGGGAAAGTGGATACTTTGTTCCATTGTTCAATTCAATGTAAAATGGTATAGCATTTGGGATGGGAAATTGGACAAACTACAACAAGAAATAGTGGCAACTAAAATGTTATCAGACATGAGAACAGAGAAAATGAAAATGGGAGAATTTTTAAGAAAAGTAAGGGATAGGTGGAGAAGAGGTATAAGGATGGAGCTTGAGGGCACACAAAGTGATTTTTTTTAATGGTGTTTAATGCCTATTTTAACAACTGAGGCACCACAGGTAGTTGACACTGATGATACATGAGATGAAATGATACATTGGGAAAGGAGGATTTTTTTAAAGAAATGAAACATTCCAGGCCTAAGTTTAAGGTACCTCTGTAGCATTTGCCATTTACGACTGAGGAAAACCTGGTAAAAACCTTAGTCATGGAAGGATTCAAACCTCAAATTTCCCGCTCACGAGTTTGTGCCAAAACGACCTCGGCCACCCATGGTGGTGCAAACAATGGTGAAAACTGATAATTTATTTTAGTAGTTCTTTACTGTACATATAACCTGATAGTTAAGATAAGGGAGAACCTCAGTTCTGGTACTGCTAAACTTTTAGAGACTTGATATGATTGTATGATTCAGTTGAACTACACACTTTTAAAGCTAGTTCAACTGAATCATACAATGATATCAATTAATATGATTAGCTTCACTGTGCAAGTTCCAATTTACATTTAAGTTTTTGAGACTTATTTTGTTTGTTTAGGTAAATTTAATAATAATGTTTGCTGACAACATATTAAAAATACATAATTTCTAAATTGATGATGAAATTATGAAATTAGACGTAAAGGTTGGGAGGAAAAATATAAATTTAATTGTAAATTATTTGCTGAAAATTCATATTTAGTACATGCTTCACAGACCATTGTCCACATCCTCTGCTAACTGTCAACTGCTAGATAATTCATGCATATTAGAGGATGCATATTTTGCTCTGGTGGAGGTGTGATAAAGTTTATGTTTTCATCCCCTAAAGTGTCGAAGTTCATTGATCTGCTTCTGCAATAATATGTGTAGATTTTCTCCTATATTGTGGGTCTCTTTGCTGACTTTAATAATTTTGCTTTTTTCGCTATAACGTGATTCTCTGTTCAGAAATGAAATGCCATCACCGATTTCTCCATTTGTTTGAATTAATGTTCCAGAAGTGTTATTTTAACCATGTGCCTACTATGTTTCTCTTTGTTTTTCCAAAATACATTTTTTTTGCATTCTGTACATTTTATTTGGTAAATATCTGCTTTTTTTCTCTAGTGGAATATTTTCATTAATATTGCCATTCAGGAGATTTTAACATTCAATTTGTTTATTGATGCCAATCTAATATTAAAATCTTTTGGAATATTTTTAAATTTGTGTGTAGTCCATTGATGGTATATGAATTTTTTCAAAGTTGTCTTATCTTTTCCTGCTGAAAGCATTGTGGTTTCTTTAATAAGCTTTTGCCTTTTGAACTTCTATACTTATTTTGAGAACCAGCTCTTTGCTAAATCCATTTTTAATTGTTTTTCTTTCTATTTGCTTGTATTCTTCAGAGTATTCTTTCTTGTTAATAGGTACGTTAACAAGTCTGTGCATTAAATTGATTCTGAATGTTATGTGTTTTTGGATAAAATCCGTGAGTTTTGATGTGACTGTCTGCATGTATGTTTTTCCTGTAGATTCCAAATTCCAGTTTGCCTCGATGTTTTACGGTTTTAATGTCCAAGAATGGTACCCTGTCACCTGCTTCTGTTTAGTATGTGAACAGTATGTTTTTATTCTTGTATATTTAGAAGTTTATGGAACATTTAATATATTTTTGGTTAACTATGGCAAATATATTATCAGCATATCTGTGCCAGATTTTAAATATGTATGGTAAAGATATGTTGATGTCTTTCAAATCTGCTTGTCAAGAGATTAGCTAGGAATGGAGATAAGGGGTGCTCATAGTAAGTATTATACACAGTCAAGCCAAAAATTCTGTTACAAAGTTTTTTTTTATAACAACACTATACTATACTGTTTTTTTATTTTCACTATGGCATGGCATCAACATGCATTCTGTGCTAAATATACAAATCATTAATTAAAATGTATACTATACTATTTTTTTTATTTTCACTATGGCATGGTATCCACATGTATTCTGTGCTAAATATGCAAATCATTAATTAAAATGTAAATTGGAACTTGCACAGTGAAGTATTGAGAGCGTGTAGTTAAACTGAAACATACAATGATATCAGTACAATTAATTTTTCAAAATGATCCCCTTTTGCCCTGATACAGAACCTAAGTCTATTGGGCCATTCATCAATAGCAGCATGCAATGTCTCCAAGAAGAAAACTGCGACTAACTCCATGGATCATTTGAGAGACTCAATATTTGGGTGCCTTTTCTTACAAGCAATATCCTCAAGCACTGACCACAATTTGTAATCCAAGGGGTTAAGGTCGGGCTGCTAGAGGGCCAGTCTTGGATAGCTATAAAATCTGGAACATTTTTCTCAAGCCGAGATTGAGTGTATCTTGCCCTATGGGCTGGTGCAGAATCTTGGTGGAAGGTCCAGTACCCATTCTTGAACAAAGTGGTGTTCAAGTCTTTCACCACAGGCTCAAGGAGGGTTGTTTCTTATATTCTGGTCATTGTGTTTAACCCCTTTTGGCAGAAATGCAGCATAGCTCACTCCCCATCAAACAATCACTAAGGTGGGATGGTGGCCCATCTGGATCTTTGGGACCCTTTCACGAATTTCTTCAAAGCCTTGGCATGCACTCTGTCATTCTGGTAGTTGTACTCTCTTCAATTGTGAAAGTTTTTTCATTTGTAAAAAGGATTTTTTGTGCAGGTTGTTAGCATAACACTCATGTAGGCATTTGCATTTCAGCTCTCTCTGCTGCTTAAGTGTGGAGTTAAGAAATGTGCAGTACCCCGGCAATAAGCTTTCAGACCAAGGTCTTATCTGAGCAATCTGGACATTGATTTTCCAGAAATGTTCATCTCACGAGCCATCTATTTTTGCTTTCTCACTGGATTTCTACTAATATGAGTTACTACTGCTTTCACTACTTCCCTGGTCCTCACAGAGTGCAGACACCCCAATCTTGGTTGGTCGGCATTTGTGCCAGTTTCATTAAAGTGCTCAATGTTGAAGCGCACAAATGTCCTGCTGATTTTCAGCTTCGTAAGAGTTTGAAAAATCTCAGGTGGCAATTTTCCACCCTATGAAGGACTATCACGGCAACACGATTTTCATAGTCTCCCCAATTCATGAATAAACAATTAATTTGTATGTTCACTTAGCTGCAGTTGAAGTCAACAATAAATAAGGTGGAGTTTAACAGCATCAGTGTTATTTGTCTGCCCAAACATCTATCAAAATTTGTAACAGAACTCATGGCTAAACTGTGTAGAATTTGCCCTTGAATGAAAAATAGGATTGATTTATGGAAATTTCAATAAGTTTTGTGTGTTCCTTTATGTGTACATCATTAATTTTGCTTGTTCTTAGCCAATAATGGAGATAAGTTATAAGTTTAAGAGATAAGTTAAAATTCACATAACTTCCATGCGCTACACACAAATTTTAAAATATTCTAAAAGATTTTAACATTAGTTTGGCACCAATAAATAAATTTAATATTAAAAATCTCTCAAATGGAAACATTAATAAAAGTATTCCACCAGAAAAAAAGGTGTTTAACACATAAAATGTACAGAATGCAAAAAAAATCTATATTGAAAAAGCTAAGAGAAACATAGGCACACATTTAAAAGAACACTTCAGGAACATTAAACTCAAACAAATGAGAAATCAGGTTGGCATCTTATTTCTGGACAGAGAACCCATGACATAGTGAAAAAGCAAAATTATTAAAGTCAGCACTGGGACCCACAGAGCTAGCAATATGGGAGAAAATCTACATATATAAATACAGATTATTGAACTTCAATCCTCCCAGGGATGAAAACAAATTTTAGGTTCATCACACCTCCACCAGAGCACAATATGTATCCTCAAAGGTACATCATGAATTATCTAGCAGTTGACAGCTGAGGATGCAAATGATGGTCCTCAAAACATGTTCTAAATATAAAAGGACAGTGAAGCTAATGAAGGTGTGTAGTTTGACTAAGTCATAAAATAATATTAATTATATGATTTGCTTCACTGTAAAAAATCCAATTAGCACTTCAAGTTATCCACATTTGTTCTTTAATATTGAAATTGGGTTTTCTTTAAAACTACTGAGAGCAATTTTTGACTTGAGTGCACAATGGGCCAAGATAATGCCAGTTGCCTGTTAATGATAAACAATTCCTGCACTGATCAACTGCACTTGGTCTGTCAATCAGTCAGTTACAACTAGCTGTTACCATTTCTTTATTTGTGTTATTAAGTGATGTTATAGGCTATTGGTGTACCAATATCATTAGTTAGAATGTGTTAGTGAAATAAATTTTACTATAGTAGGAGGTGTATCCAGAAAGTAAGCCCCGATGACCGATAAAGAGAACAATCACTAAGTAAGAACTATTTATTTGAATAATTACATAGATTCACTAGTTACTTTTCAACATAGTCACCACCATTGTTGAGGCATTTATTGTAACGGTGCACCATTAATTGTATGCCCTACTTGACACAAGTCGTAGGAGTCTGCCACCAATGTTCGGAGCCACAAAGCCACTTCATTCTGCACCTCAGCATCATTTTGGAAATGTTTTCCTGCCAGAAAACGTTTCATGAAACAGAAGAGATGAAAATCACTTGGAACGAGGTTGGGGCTGTAGGGTGGATGCTCAAAGATCTCCCATCCAAACTCATTTAACACATTGCGTGTGGCATTGGCTCTATGGGGTCTTGCGTAGTCATGCAATAGCGCAATGCCTCTAGTCAACATCCTAAGTCTCTTGTTTTGGATTGCCCTCCTCAGTTTATGCAATGTCTGACAATACCAATCAGGTTTACGGTCTCCCCTCGCAGTAACAACTCGCATAAGAGGACACCACATCAATTCCAGAAGATCGTGCACATGGTTTTTTTGACACTGACTGTTTGCTTGAATTTGGTCTTCACAGGTGAACCACTTTGCCACAATGCATTGATTGTTGTTTTGTCTCTGGTGTGGCATGCGACACCCATGTTTCATCCCTAGTGAAAATATTGTCCAGAAACTCATCACCCTTTTATGCATACTGCTGTTGGAATGTCAATGCTGCTGCCAGACGTTCGGTTTTGTGTTCATCTGTCAGTTGCCTAGGCACCCATCTTGCATACACTTTTTTAAAAACAAGCCACCGGGAGAAAATTTCGTGCACAAGTGAGCGAGACATCTGGGGGAATTGACAAGAGAGTTCTGAAATTGTGAAGTGCCGGTTCTGCTCAATTGCTTGCTGCACACTTTCCAACACTTCTGCTGTCACCAGGGACGGTCAGCCACCATGGTCATTGTCGTGAATATTGGTTCGTCCTTCAGCAAATTACCTGCAAAATCGTCTTACTATACTGTCGTACATAATGTCATGTCCATACACTTGACACAATTGGCAATGGATCTCTGCTGGACTTAAATTGAGTGTGAAAAAGTTGGATGGCTGCACGAACCTTGCAGTTGGCAGGAGACAATATCAAAGCAGTCATTCTCTCCTAGCACAGCACGGTAACCACCACCGTCACAAGGCTAGATCTTATTGCATTATTCCCACATACTTCCTCTCTACTCCTGTGCATGCACATTCCTATCCGACTAGTGGTGCCATCTCTAGATGCGATTGGGACTTACTTTCTGGATGCACTTCGTATATTGCATTCAAATACTACCACAATAAAAGGGTAAAAATAAGCATTGCAGAAATAATCTCCTTAATGCCAAAAAACCTTTTTCATTAAAAGATGTCAGAAATGTGTGAATGCTCATTGACATGCTTTGAGCAACACCTGTAACACAAGTTCATTATGAAATAAATGTCACAGTGTGTGCACGTCATTAAGGATCAATATTGTGCTAATATAAATATGTGAAAGCTGTCTGTTGAAAGAACCAGTGACTGGAATAACCTTAGCTCTTCACAATTTGTATTCAACTGACGACATTGGTCAAAAATAATTTTCTATATATGTATTTAATAGGCTATTTGCTTTACAGAAGAAATATGTAAGTATAATTAATGCACAATCAGAATTAAATTTTTTAAAAATTGTAAATTTTTAAAAAAAATTTTCATATGGAACTAACACAGTGAAGCTCATGTGAATTTAATCTGTTGTCTTAACACATGTAATTTAATGTTTTGTAGTAATGGTTTTGCACTAAATCATATCACTCTGTCTATAAAACAATGTTCTTGGTTGTTATGAAATATATCCTAAGAAATTGCTTGTGATATCTAGGAAAAATGTTAATTAAATAGAAATGTACTTATAAGGGCCATGTCTGACAAGGATGCAACAAATGTAATTCAGACAATATTACATAATAAGACTTCATCATATAAAATGTTAACATGGAAAATTTGTAATTTAAGAGTTACTGAAGAAATATTTAGACAGCCCAAATGAACCATAAAATTGCAGTTTGTTTGTTTAATTGTTGATTATGTATTATGTAGTAATTAGATGAATACTTCAGCAATGATTTTATAACAATGTTATAAACATTGATAATCAACATTATAATCAACATTGATAATCTCAGACTCATGTAGTAAGTCTACTGGTAATAAATTCACCACCACCACCACCACCACCACCACCACCACCACCACCACCCCCAATGTGTAATTTACTCTTTCACATTCCATCAATGTCTGCAATAGGTAAGTAATCTACAAAATTTCTGAGTTCTGACAAACCTAGTCATGAGAGTAATATAGTACCTATAGATATGACATGAAACATATTTTTATAAGTTCAAATTATTATCATGTAACTATAAAGGTTAACCAATGGCACGTCAAAGACTGCAAGTGTCTCCATGGTCTTGTCATCAGTGTGCCTTCCTGCAAATCTGGAGGTCCCAGGTTTGAATGTCATAAGATCAGTTGCCTGTGTAAGGTTTTTTCCAGAATTTTTCCTTACCCTGAAAAGGAGAATGCCAGGAGATAAATTTCAGCTCATTTATGCACTCATTTCATCAAACATTTATTCATTCATCATCTCTTTACCTTTGTTATTATGAGGGACATAAAAAATACAAATCAAAACTGCCTGGTGGATAGTGGTATCAGTATCGCAATCTGCAGCACAGTCAAGATTCTTCCATCATTGTTTTAAACAAGGTTTGTAGCTCATGCAATTTCTGTGCCAAATAATGCATAAGTGAATTCATAAATACTTCTTGCAACACCAAAGCGGAAAATTAATTCATAGCCATTTATTCTGAAGCACAACCTGCATTCCAATACTATTATGTGATGCAAATAATAAGCATCAAGAACACAGGTTTACTATTTACATTATTGCTCGTTGTCCTCATTGCTTTCTTCACTGTCTTTGTATCCACATGTGTGATGAATAAATCAATGTCACATTGGATTCTTGCAATATATATGATTCCTCTACTTGCATGTGTGTTGCATACAATATTCCCACACACTCAAATCTATATCTCACACATTTACACAATACTCTACAAAAGCTGTCACTTGCTGAGGGAGCCACATTCCACTTTCTTGCTGTATGCATTTGCTCAAATTTTTGTTATAGCTTGTATGTTATATAAGTTTTGTACAATAAATTACTTTGTAACCTTTATGTCTAAGATGATTTAGCCTTTTCAAATTTGTTGTCTCAAATCAATTGATTTAATATGAGCATGTTTAAAAATTGCATGTGCTTAGATGATGTCCAGTAGATCTAACACAGTTGATGTCTGTACTTTTCCATAAATCTATAAACTTCACTACAAATTAAGTCACAAATAAGTGTCAATTTGCTCATTTGGTTGTTTGTTATCCTTATTTTTTGGAGTTGTGGTAAGCCTCTTTGTTCTTTTGTTTGAGCCAATCAAATTAAGAAATACCAGGGTGCTTTTAATAATGATTTAATAATTGGATTGATATCTAGTGGAGGATTAAGAAGGGCAATCAAAGTACTGAACAGTTTTTGTAATAAAAGGGGGCTTGAAAATAAATGAGGGAAATCAAAGATATGGTTGTTAAAACAGGTTATAAATAGATACAGGATAAGAAATGGCAGGTAAATGGAAGAGAAATACAAGTGGTAAGGAAATTTAATTATCTAGGTACAAGATAAAGTTCTAATGGAAGTTGGAATGAACAGAAAAAAATGGCAATTGTAAAAGGAAAAGCAGCTATGAGTGTTATAAGAACATGCTTAAGAAAAGTTCCAGATATACGAGTTAATTGACTTACAGGAATTTATGCAACCACAATAGAAGCCAAAATGTTATAAGGGGCAAAGTATGGGGTATAGACAATGCATGGAAAGATGTAAATAAAATATAACCTTTTGTAAACAGGTTTTGCGTCTACCGATAGCATTGTCAAATGGTGTAGTATAGTTAAAGCTAGGTAGACATTCTACTAAAATAAAAACATTTCAAAAGTTACAAAAAACATATAAAGAATTACCACATTGGAAGGAAATAATATTAAGGAATATTTCCACATTGAAGGGAAATGTAGGTGTAAAGGATCATGGTATCTCTAGACTATCAAAACATAGGATTCTGGCAAGAAATAATGTTGGAAGATATTGAAAGACAAGAAATATTTGGTAGAATGAGAGAACAGAGTTCTTTGAGACTTTATAAGGAAATAAAAATAGTATGGGGTAGGGAAAAATATATAGAATTATGTGATAAAGCAGGAGGGGATGATTTGCATGGACTAGAACTGAAGCTATGATTTTAAAGTTATTAATATATGATAAAGATTTAGAAAAATGTTCAATGTGTGGAAAAATTAACAAGGTTGTCATTGTTTATTATACTGTAAGCAAACAAAATTGTGGAGAGAACAAGCATGGAAACCAAAATGGAATAATTTAGATGAAGAAATGTTAATTAGAAAGATTTTTAATTGTAAAAGGAGAAAAGAATATAAAAATTGTATTGAACTATTTGGGCAAATTTAGAGAGAAATGGGTAAGAATGATCAGGAAGATAGATGGGAAATATAATCATAGAAGTATAATAGACCAATATAAATATAAATAGAGATAGCATAGTACAGTAATAAATATGGTAGTCACCAGTACACTAATAACCTACAGTTGTGTATATTGGCAAGGAACTTCAGAAAGAAAATATTTAGAAGAGATAAGTAACATTAATATTATTTTGGTTTAGATCTTGTTTCGAACTAGATTTAATAATATGCAAATATAATTTAATAATGGTTGTTGAATTAAATTTAATTATAAATTATTGTAAAAATACATTAGTAAAGAGATAACAGGGCTTAGATTACTCCGAGAGCAAGTCAAGGGTCCATTAGGTTAACAAAAAGTTTATAGAGGTTATAAATTTGTTTTTTTTTTAATGTATATCTGAGTGAATATCATATGTAGTTTCTGATGTTTTAAAAACAAATTTTTTAGCCCATCATGGTTTCTGCAATTCACCCCTTGCCAATTTTATTGCTTTTCATGTACATTAGATATTATTTGTTTGGTTTGTTTACTTAAAAAGTTCCTAAGGAGGTTTGTTTTTGGGTACTCCCTCTTTCTTCACTTCTATTCCCACTTTTGGTGCTTAAAACAGAATTCATGTCATTGTTACTATTACCAAGACCTCCACATATTCAGAACAAGTTGTAAAATGACTAGCAACAATAAATCTATCAGAGCAAACTAACAGAACAAAGAAAACAGAGATAAATTGCAATGCTGTTTTTTCCTAGCTTTGTTGCTTCATTGTCTAAGGATACATTAATTGGCATAGCATATAAGCAGTATACTCTATCTATTTTTCTGTGAATCTACAATGCATTGTGCCTGTTTTCCAAGAATCAAAGGAGAGACATAGCTAAACTTTAGAGTAGCACTCTATTGTAAATTATGTTGAAATTGACATTTGTCGCCAAATTCACTAAGGCACAAACTTGTAAATTGAGGTCTGTGGCTTAAATCATACCAGAACGTTCTTAAATACACTTTTTGCATGTTTTTCTCAGTTTCCATCATGAGTTTTTTGTTAACTATGGCAAATATATCATCAACATATCTGTACCCAATCGCAAAAAAGGTATCTTGCTTAAGTATGCAATTCTTCTTTCTCAAATTTTTTTCCCAACATTTTTCATATCACCTCATGACCATCAGCATCCACCACCTGTTGTGCCACAGTACTAAAATGAACATTAAACACCATTAAAGGAATTAAGTTGAATGTTGTCAAACTGCAAAAAATATACTGAATGGGAAACACAGGCTTTATTAATAAAGGTTTGCCAGTTTTTTTTTTCTCCCCATAAATGCTTTCAAACATCCAGTGCATTTAAAATAACTGCAATAGCTCATTACAAATATTTACAAAGTATAGTCCTACAGAAAAAATAACAAAGTACAATTTACAAAAAAGAGGTTTACTAGATGCCTAATGGCTAAATAAAATACCAGCGACAATAATAAAAAAACCACATTTTAATCCAATTAAAGTAAGGGTCGATTAGATAATTTATTAGCATTACTAACTGATTTGCAAGTTGAACACCCAGTATTACAAAAAACTCCCAAATATCATGACCTAAATCTAGATTTCAGAAATAAACCTGGTGCTCCATCTGAAATATAAAAGCAAAATAGCATTGATAATCTGGGATATCAAAATTCACGAGCAAAATCAAATGAGTTTTGACCTCCCGAAAACAGAGAACTCTTCATTCCAGTTCATCACAAGACCACCAGAATCAACCCAGACACTTACCAACTTCCACTTCAATTTAAAACCCAACAGTCATTGTGGCCAAACATATCCTGAGTAGTTTTTGAATTGCGGGAATTTTCACAGTGAAATATAGTTAACATAACAAATTATTATTGAGGAAATCACTCAAATTTCACTAATTTAGTTCCACTTACTTGGACATGTTTCAAAGGCGGTTGCCTTCATCGTCAGCATGAACCCAATGTCCGCTTCCCTGCGTGGTATTCAGATGTATGTTTCATATCGCAATCTTTGCAAGCAATTTCATAAATGCCTGATTGTTTTTCTGGAGGAATTTTGTCTTTTGTGTTCGTTTTTAGGAGGTTTTTTAAACTACATTTGTTTACTGGAGCCAAAATGTTGTTTGCCTCTTTAAACATTTTTTGAAATTTTTGGTGTGCCCTATAGAGATAGCACAGAAAAATGGTTACACAACAGATCTGGTCAACAAGAAAATAGAAAAATTCAAAAAGAAAAAACGAATAACAGATATCACCACACTAAAAGGCTACAAAGGGGATCAGATATATAAAAAATTCCCATTCCACCCATGGGCACACCAAAAATTCCAAAAAATGTTTAAAGAGACAAACAACATTTTGGCTCCAGTAAACAAATGTAGTTTAAAAAACCTCCTAAAAACGAACACAAAAGACAAAATTCCTCCAGAAAAACAATCAGGCATTTATGAAATTGCTTGCAAAGATTGCGATATGAAACATATAGGCAAAACAAAAAGAAATATCTCCATACGGTTCAAGGAACACATGAGACATGTAAAATATAAACACATGGAAAAATCAGTAGTGGCAGACCATTTCTGGCAAAAGAACCACAAATTCCAAAATGTACCAAAACTCTTAAAAGCTCTTCAAAAACCAATAGAATTGACAGTGTGGGAAAATATATTCATAAATAAAAACAAAGAAAATTTGGTTAATTTTGATCTCCCAAACAATAACAACCTTATCACAAAGTTCATAAAATCTACGGAGCAACATCTGAATACCACGCGGGGAAGCGGACATTGGGATCATGCTGACGATGAAGGCAACCGCCTTTGAAACATGTCCAAGTGGAACTAAATTAGTGAAATTTGAGTGATTTCCTCAATAATAATTTGTTGTTATATCCTGAGTAACTCTCCAGTAAGTGAAGCAAGAAAGAGCACTCTAAAAGACCCCATACCACCAGAACAGAAATCAGGAATTTATGAAATAAAATGTGCAGATTGTGAACAGAGCTACATAGGAAAAACAAAAAGAAATTTGGAAATTCGAAGGAAAGAACATTTTAGAAACATTCGATTTAAACAGGTGGATAAATCAGCAGTGGCAGCTCACTTTTGGACCAAAAATCATGAAATAAAACCGGGAATAAAGCTGCTGAAACATCTACACAGCCCTTTGGAGTTGTCCACTTGGGAAAGAATTTTCATATTGAAAAATAAAAAAAGCCTAATGAATTTCGAATTTCCTCCCATAGACGAGCTCAGCGATTACCTACTTCAACCAACAGAGGCCACCACAGGAACATCAGTTTGTCCAGCCATAGTTTCAAATAGCAGAGGTTCAGTCAGCAACTGAAGATGGGAGAGATTCTCCCGAAACGCGTCTTACTTAATTGTAAGTGAATGGAGTTAGTGTAAGAAGGTGTATACATGAGTTGAAGAAGAAAGAGTATGTTTAAATATTTCAACTCAGAAGAGCTTATTAATAAAAATAATGCCAATACCAAACTATAAACTACTCAGTTTTCCATAATTCAGATATTACATAGACTGTCATTTAAACAAATCCACATTTTGGTAGATTTGAAATCAACTAAATAATTATAAATTTAAAAAAAAATTTTAAACCTCTAGAATAACTAATAAAGTAAAATGAATATGTTAACTAGTGAACAAGAGAATATATTTCCAATGCATATTCTCACCGGAACAAAACAGCAGATATCTTGGTCAAATAAAAAAGGGGGAGAACTAAGATACAAAAGAATAATACTATTATACTTTTTTCTTTTTTAAAATATTAATTCAAAGAAAATCAGACCAGGAAATTAAAAATGATTAATTAGATATAAAATGCTAAAATTTGTCAAAACATAAACACATTATGGAATGAAAATCAGACAAAACCAAGAAAATAGGTTGTAACAGTTATTAGGCTGAACAAAGGACATGGTCCTATGGCAAAATATTTAAATAGATTTGATATTTTAGATTCAGACTATTACACTTTGTGCAAACTGCCTAGTTTCATACAAAATAAATAAAATTTAGATCTGTATGTTGTATTTGCATCAAAATAAGAGAGCCTTAAAAACTTGGGATGCACAAAGGAGAATGTTTTAACAACCTATTCTTGACAAAATTGGAAAATAATATCACCACCAACAAAAACTGTTTTGGTGCCATTAGCATGGCAATGTATTAGAGACTGAAAATATCAATTGTTTTAGTTAAACATTTGGTGAATACTTCTTAGTATGTTCCTCAAATTATTACCTCTATAAGCCAGTATGTGTTTCAGCAATTTAGCATCTGTTTGGAAGAAGACAGCATTTTGATATGAAAGACAGACCTCATTGTCTGTGTTAGTTTATAATAAAACAATTGGTGTTATGGTTTAGTTAATTATTTGCGAGATTATGAATGAGAAGAGTAGATACTTCTGAAGCTACAAAAGTAACTACAGACAGGGATATATTTGATATATCAGATAAAGACAACAAAAATAATGTAGAAGATAATATTTTCATCTGAATATAAGACAACCTTGAATATATATCAAATCCCTGATTTTGAATGGTTTCCATACAATTTAATATTTTTAGGTATTTATGTTAATCAAATCAGAGACAAAATATTTTATTTATATATTTTGGAAAGTTGCCTGTTCAAGCTATATTACTGTCTTTCAGTATCAATGATAATTTTTACTTTCACCATAAATTGCATCACTTCCAGTACCATTTTCCATATCTTGCCATAGAATGTCATCCTCAGTGCCAACTAAGTGTAAATACGTGAGTGTTACTGTAAATCGAGAAATCTGTGAACAGAGCTTTGAGTTGGTATGTCGTTGCAGTTAGATGAAATGTTTTATGTCGAATGAACTACAAGCAAGTACCATGGATGCGTGACATTTTTCTCCTTGGTTCCAAGCCAAATAAATTACATATAAGTCAGAAAATTAAGCATTCCAATGCTATCAGGCATGGAAACACCTAACAAATGCCACAAATTAACCGACTTCAAAGCTGTGATTAATTACAATATCCTATTATGTACATAGAACATTTATTTTGATCAACAATCACTGAAAAATTTATTTAGCAATTCTATTCTTATTAATAGAAAAAATAACATTGATCATCACAACATATTGCAATACAAATACATAGCATAAAATTATTCCCTTATTCTCAAACCTGTATTCTCATATTTTTTGCTTTTTTCCTTTTATGATATCACAATGTCAATTCACCATGATTGATGAATAATTGTGCAACATAAAAATATTGACCCACCTGGTATTTTTTTTAATGTGCGAATTTAATAAAAACCCCAATATAAAAAAAAAGTGTAAAAAAAAAAAAGGCCTCATCTTATATTCAAGTAAATATGGTGTATACAAAAGGATTCTGAGAGTGAACAAGAATTGTATCCTGATATAAATCAAGAATTGTTATGCAGGGATACATTAATAGAAGCGAAGATTTTTTCTTTTATTTTGGAAAGCATAAGATAAAATAGAGAATTGAATCTATCGTCTTAACACTTTTCATGCTTCACTAACCTTAAAAATATACGGAACCGGTTTCAAAGATGTTATCTCCATTTTCGGCCATGGATATGATGGAGATAACATATCTTTGAAACCGGTTCCGTATATTTTTAAGGTTAGTGAAGCATGAAGAGTGTTAAGACGACAGATTCAATTCACAGCTTCACTGCGTTAGTTCCATATGAAAACTTTTTTAAAGATTTACAATTTTTAAAAAATTTTGATAAAATAGAGAATTCGTTCACCTCCCAGAAATTTTAGAATCAATCAGAAAAATATTATTCAGCTCCTTGGAGTACAATAGTAGCTTAGAATAATAAAAGATTATCTTCAGCTATGGAGCAGATTATTATGATAAAGAAATTACTGAGATCGCTGTGAAATATACAGACATAAAGCTGACCATGGAAGGTATAATCAAGAATATTACACGTGTGATTAATTGCAATAAAATTGAAACTCATTACTTAATGCCACTGATGAGAAGGATAAAGAAATCTTAAGTGCTAGAACTGTTCTCATTGACGGAAGCTTTCTAAAATTTGTTCACCCATTTTATTGTTATCAGTGACTTTCCTTTCCACTATCTCAACTTATATTTGATGATATGGAAAGCAGACAGGCAGTATCACTGCAGAAATTGTAAAAAGTTCTAATGGCTAGAACAGACATACTTTTAGTGCAAAGATTATGAATGAGAATCTGATTATGATATATAGGTCTATTAAAACATTATTCAGAAGAATTTAAGTTGTGTACTATCTCTAAGTAAATGTACACCTTTTGAAGCACAGGATTTTTCAGGCATGTGTGTATGAAGGATATGAAAATTAAATCAGTAAAATTCACTGAGCCTGTGTACACAGTGCTCACTTGCAGATTATCACATTCTTATTTAGTTGCTTTGTGAAAATATGTGCTAAATGGCATGAAACTAAAAATCTGAATGTAGCTCAACTAATTATGGTGTATCTGAATTTAATATAAAATGAAACAGGGAAAACACCATATGCCTGTATTTCTTATGCATTGAAGAATGTGTATGTTAAATATAAGCCTCTTATAATTGAGCCTAATGCCTGAACACACAAATGCAGTAATAAAAGTTTACAGCTTTGTTACAAATCTAGAGTTCACATTCTCCACATTTTGTTTAATTTTGACATGTAATATTATACCATTCCCACTATTTACGCACTATATCTAATAAAATTCCTTTTAGGAATCTGTTACATGCAAGCACCATGGATTTGTATGTTTTTATTTCGGTGTTTTATTAATATGCTATTTAAAACAGTGAATCAGTTAAAATGTACTTGTTGCTGAAGTAGCAATAAAACAGATATTATTACATGAATATGCAAGAGACCATCACATAATAATTACTTAAATAATAGCAAAACATATACTCAGCTACTGTTGGCAGGATAACTTAAGAGATCTACCAAGTTAATTGAGCAGATATGGGTTAATGTTCCTTCAGTCTAATTTTTGTCCTTTTTTTGAGTCCTAAATAAAAATGTTACCAACACTGTTAAATTACTTAAATAATAGCAAAACATATACTCAGCTACTGTTGGCAGGGTAACTTAAGAGATCTACCAAGTTAATTGAGCAGTACTTAATATGTAGAAGGATATGGGTTAATGTTCCATCAGTCTAATTTTTCTCCTTTCTTTGAGTCCTAAATAAAAATGTTACCAGCACTGTTACAAAAAACATCATCCTGAAGCATTAAATTATTCAAATTATTATGCTTTGTGGGGAAATATCCAAATTATATTTAAAATAGATATTATGGAATGTAATTATTATGCTAAGAGTAAAATCTTCAAGATCAATAACTAAAATAACCAAGAAATTTAAGATTTTTAATTATCATCAGATAAATTAGTAAAAGTAAACATTCCAGGTGTGAATATATTTTGCAGTAAAATACAATGAATTATAAGACAATAATAAACAAAACATCTTTTCTGCATTAGAAATTGTTCCAATAAAATTACTCTATTTATATGAAAAAGGAACAAGAAGACAATAGCTAATGACATTTTAAAAAGCAAATACAAAGCTACTTGATAATTGCTGGAACCACAACAGAATGTTAATAAATAATAAAGTGTTTTAGAATATCTTTCTGTGTTAAAAAAAAAATATAGCATTTCCTGTAGAATGACATAAAAGAAATAAATGTCAAACTTCTTTTTGGGATTTCAAAATTGAATGGAAAAGAAAAAAGAAAAATCCATTTTCAGAATAGTCACCTCTAGCTACAATGACATCATGTAGCCTTTCCTGCATGTTTGCAACAAGTGCAGAGCAATAGTTTGGATTACGCTCATAATGTGCCATAACTACATCACTTCTGCTACCAGATTCTCTTGCACACTGTCTGCTTACTTCTTCCCATTTCTCAACTGTGAAGACCCGCACATGTCGAATTAGGTTCAGGTCTGCAGATTTTGGAGGACAGTGCATGCAAATTATTTCTGGGTGTGTCTCTCTAGCCAATCCTGGATCTTATTCAAGGTGCACACCACTATTATCAGACATAAGTATATATTGCTCCTGTGCTAGGAAACTGGCATGAAGGAATAGCAGCAAAGTGTTCTCCAGAATACCAACATAGGCTGTGCTCATCATTCATTGTAGCACTTGAGCCATTACCTTGGACCTGGTGGTGCTTTCATGTAGGCCCAGAAATGTGCTGAAATTCTTCTTTCTTATTAATTCATCACATTATGCTTTAAGAAGGTTAATATTCCTCTGTGCTCATTCTAATTTTCTCACCTTGTGTGCTTCAGTTAGAGGGCTTGGCAGCAGGACAATGTGATTTAATGACAGCTTTCTTTAATCTTTGCCATTTGGTTTCATGTAAGCAACCATATTCCACCACTTTATCTAGAAAGAGAGATGTTTCTTAAAGGATGGTTCCTTAAATCTTCCACCAAAGCTTCATCTTGAGCAACTCTTGTTGCCTGTGGTCTGCTTAATCGCTGTTGTGATTTGGTTCATTCAGCTCCCTCCTTCTGGTGTTGGTCTCAACATTTCTTCACTAATCTTTCGTTGCAACCAAGTTTTCTGGTGACCTGCTAAGTGCTTTGCCTTGGTAAACAAGACCTAGAATTTTACCCCAATATTATAGTATTTTGAATACTATAGTTTATACATAATAGGAAAATGATATTTTGCACATGTGAATGCAATGCAAAGCAAATAACTGAAATAAAAATAGGAAGTGGTGGGGATCGAACAGCAAACCTTTGGCTTGTAGCCGCAATTAAAGGCCGTCTTTGATTAAACTAATATGGTTATAATCAAGGCTAGTAATAACTAACATCAATATGATCCAATACATGTATGTAGTGTGTAGTCATTAGACAGCACCCGTGCTAAACATTAATAAAGGTCCATTGTGTATTTATGTGAATGGAAAACGGTTCGGGTCGTTAAGCTAGGAAATGTTAAAAGTTTTGACCTGGGGAAAAGGGTTATGTCCTGAAAAGAGGTAATTCTCTTTTCAAAGGGTTTAAAGAAAACCATTTAACGAGATGCAGACAAAAGCAGAGAAACATATTCTTTCAATAACTAAGGGTAATGGCACTAATGACTTTATGGGTGGATTTCTTTCGAAGAAGGAACAAATGTCAATCTCAGATGACAGCTCAAGTTTATAACCTCTCATGACAATAACATTCAAACGACGACAGATTTTGACATGACTTTGCAAAACAAATAGATGTTCCTTATTTATGGCCGAGATTTCATTGTGAGCAAATTTGAAAGGACAGAAAAGTGAAAGGAGATGTCAGATTATAAAAATTTCCCAACATTTATGGCAGGAATGTCCGTTCTTAGAACTATTATAACGTGAGAGGTATTTCCAGAAATTGGTCCCACACAACCAATAGAAATCTTACCAAATTGAACGAATCGGAGCAAGCCTGCATAATTATAGATATTAAGGAAGGACCAATAATGCAGATAGAATCGAACTGAGCTCCATAAATTTCGCGGATTTAATTTTCACGATGGGAGGTTCCTAATAAACAATAAACTTTACATCTGATATATAATGTAAGGGACACAGAACAGGAGAGACTTAGAGAGAGAGCAGCAGGACTTCGACAACAGTGAAAAGTTAGCGGTTCGGGATCCGAGGCTAAGAGCTAAAGGTTGGATAGTCGGAGAACGGAACTGTAAGAGTTAATTTAAATAAGCGGGCAAAAGAATAGACAATCAAAATCAAAGTGAGCGAAGTCGGTAGGAGAAGAACAATAGTCAGTCAGTTCGACACATTTCCAAGCTTACACGGACAATCCAGTATTCTGTTAAGTGTAAATAAATGACGTCAGATAAGAACTCTAGGTTTCCGTGTAGCTTTATAGAGTTCCTTCCCTTCCCTCTGACTCAGACGAGTCACAAAATTCCAGAAGTTCCCTGAGGTAAAGGTTCCTGATCCCGACACAAGGGGCATCCAACCCAGAACTCAAAGAAACACAATTAATCCACGCCTCCTCTTCCCGCAAGTGGACTGCTACCAGCCTATCCCCCAAACGGCCCCGGCTCTTGCAACCACAAGGAAACTTTTACCAATGCTTTTAAACATGAAGCTAAAATTTCAGTTGAAAGATGACCTCTTTTACAGTAATAAGTTCATTTTATTGAAATTAAAAAAGAAATGTGCAATGTTCCATATTCCTAAGCTAAATTATACAGTCAGGTGTTCAGCTACAAGTGGATTTTAACATTTTTTGCAATATTTAGTGCATATTTTGGAACTAAGGCCATGAAAATTTTTGAAGTAAGGAACTGGCTACAAAGGCTCTATAAATAGCATGACCAATTTAATTTTTATAACTTCCATAAAGGTATGCCTGAATGATACTGACCCACAAAAAATGTGCATTTACTTTTTTGAAAGATTGTACATCATAGTATTTTTCCTCATAGTCTTTGATAAAGCAATAAAAAATTTAATTTTAGAGGTTTAATAATGTAATAAATGATCTAATTATTATACTACTAAATGTTCCTTATAAATGTTGTTTGTACTGTTTTGTAATAAATTATTTATAATTTTGGTAAAAAAAAAACTAACTAATAATAATTTAAAAATTGAAGAAAGGATTATTTTATCAAATAAAACACTTTCAACACATATATGAACTAAAAAATAAAATAATTGGTCTCAGGGACCAATCACACCAAACTTGTTAAAAGAAGTTACCATATTTATTCAGGATTAAACATTTTAGTCTCCAGAAAAAAATTTAAAAATGCAATTAAATTATTGTATTTTAGAAAAAAGCTATATTTATGATTAATAAAAATGTAGTTTCTTTATACGAGGATTAAGTCATAAGTCATGGCAAGTATTTTTTTCTAGCAAACAAGGGACAACGTGAAAAATCTAAGATATACAATTGAAAGCATATAGCATATGGTATTTACTGCCAAGAGCTACTACTAATGGAAGGCTGGATGTAGGTGGCCCTAGTAGGGAAGAAGTAAAACAAAGGCAACCTGACAACATTGGTTTATTTGGCATGAGTTCCACACAACTATACACTTACACAGTGTTGCAAATCCATTACAGGACAAGTTTCCCAGGTGATTAGCCACCTTCGAAGTAGTCTCCAAGTCATGGTCATTCTGTTCCCAAACACACTGATGGTTAGTTACCAATGAGGAAGGAACTGAATACCATCTGCTGTATGTAATTTGCTAGCATGAGCCACCTCGCATTGAAATACTATCAAAATGTCTATTTTGTTACAAAATGTTTCCCATGCCACGGCTGCTTCACTTTGGAGATGAGATCAGGCAAATATGGTGTGTGTGGAACAACTTCTCATCCCCAGTGCTGTAAAAGACACTCGACACTTTCGGCTGCTTGAGCTGTTACATTATCACTGAGAATAATGGCACTATTTCAAAGTTTTGGCCATTTGGGACATATGACATGGTGCAATAATTGTGACATAAAAAAGACCTTTAATACTTGGCATTCACAGTGGATGACAAATAAGCACGCCTTGACTGACTGTTCCAACACCATCACCATCATCCTTGTCCACAGACACAGGATGCCCACTGCCCAGCAGATTGGTAGTGGATAGTTGACATTCTGCTCCATTTGAAGGCCTCTGTTCATCTTGTCTGTGTTTGATAGGGCAGGGCACATATATCCAGTTCTTTCCATAGCTCTACGGGGCATTCTCATGCATTCTTGCTGTGGAAAAATGCTATTTATACATATAAACGTTGTTCACTCTTCGTAACCTCCATTCCTGACCAATGTCTCTAAACAACTAAACTTCAAGTCATGTTGAGACACACAGCTCTACTCTTATGCATCATCTGGTGGGTTCAATTGAAATACATTCCATACACTTTAAATTTTTTTGCATTGTCCCTTATTCCCGAGAAAAAAATAATTGCCATGGGCTTATTACGCACACGCACGCACGTGTGTGTTTTATGTATATAGTTTCAGCAATTCAAACAAATGTATTATTCTAGTTGAAGTGGTTTTCAAACTACTTTTTAATATAAAGCTTGAAACCTTAATTAAAATTTAAAATGGCTACAAGATAAATTGTATATAAAAACCTGAAGAGTGCACAAAAATTAACTTTCTTTTAATAAACATTATAAAATATATTTTATCATTATACACTGCTGGGATTAGGCATTAGGCCTGTTCCAGATCATTCATGGATCATCTGAATCATGATGGAACTGCATGGAAATATGGTCAGTGTCATGCATGGCCACTGCCCATTAGACAATTATGATGATGTGCAGACAAAGAATTGACATATTAAAACTAATTTGTGTCTGGGGTAGGACTGAAACACACAATCCTCATGCCACAAACCACTTGTCACAATGAGTATTAAGCTAAATAATATATAAAACTTTCACGAACCTTTTCTAAAGGTATGATCCAATTTTTCCTTAGAACTTCTTTCTTCGGTTCACTCATTAACTGCAAATCATTGGCAAGTACTTGTGTCTCCTTTACAACTTTCCTCTGTTCAAGATCACTTATTGTGAATTCCTGTAGATAGTCGGTAATGTTTGGTACAACTGCAGTTTGCTGCTTCTTCTTCTTCCTTGTTTTAGCCTCTGCTTTAGGCTTATTGTTGAGCTCCTGTGATTCCTGAACACCTTCATCCATAACAGCTGAAGTTTCCTTTGATTTAGGAGACTCAGTACTTGTATCTGCTTTTCCCCCAGCTGGGCTGGTCTTACGAACTGCCCCACCAGCTGCTTCTGCCATTTTTGACTTTATCTGCAAGAAACAAAATCAAAATCAAAAAATAGTTGCACATACAAAATGCAGAATGCTTGCTTAAAAGACAATGATTTCGTAGGGGTGGAACTTTAAAATATTTCCCATCAATTTTTTTTTATAACGTGACTGAAATGGCTTCCAGAATACGAGGGCGGTTGAATATAGAATAATAATACAATTTTTACAGGCATAATTTCTCATGCTGAATGAACTATGATATTTTAAGCATAATATATAATGTACATATGGTTGTAGTTTCATTGTTGTCACTTCTGATTTCCGCTGTGAGAATGTGCAATTTCAAGACATATTCAGATGTCTACAGCAAAATGGTGGTGACACGCAATGAACAATGTGCTGCTATGAAATTCTTTATCTTAATAAATTTTCGGTTGAGGCCTATGCAATGTTACAGGAGGCCTACGGAGATCATGATCTTCCCTAGAGCATAACTTGGAATGGTTAAAAATGTTTAAAGAAGCAAGACAATCAATTGTAAAGGAAGGTGAATCCGGCACTCCAGTTTGTTCTCTAATGAAAGAAAACATAATAACACCAATGCTGTCATTATGAGAGAGGATTGGCAAATAACATTTACAACACATTCAGAAATTTTTAAAGTTTCATCGTGTGCCTCCTATGCGTTTGTAACTGAAAAGTTGCAAAAGACATTTGCATACAGTTGAAGATTATGTTACACAAAGATGTGGAGTTTCTTTCAAAGGTAATTCACTGCTAATGAAACTTGGCTACAGCATTTCAATCCTGAGAGCAAACAGCAAAGAGAAATCTTCATTATCATCAACAGCGAAATTGGGGTTGCTCCAACTGGGAAGGTTATGGTCATCTCAATTTTTGATATTCAAGGAATGGTTTACCAGCATGTCATATCTGCACACACACAGAGATGTCCAGAAAACTTTGCAAGACCATAACACATGCAAAAGGCTACATTTCTGTGCAACAAACTGGATACTGCAACATAATAATGCAACGACTGTACATGTTATTTAAATGTTTTGGCTAAATATCCCACAAAATCAATGTGAAATTAGTCCCTCACCCCTCCCATAGTCCAGATTTAGCATCATGTGACTTTTTTTCTTTTCCTCAAATTGAAGAAACACATCCATGGGAGAAATTTTCAATCATCAGAAACAGCAGTGAAGGCTGCAGAGGCAATTCTGAAGGACCTGTCAAAAATTATTCTCTGTGTGTCTTTTAAGACTGGTAGAAACTGTGAAAAAGATGCATTGACTCAATGGGGACTACTTTGAGAAAGATCTTCAAAATTATGAGGATGAATAAAGATATGTCGTAAAAAAAAGTTAAGATAATTCTTTACTAAACAGCTCTCATACATGAATTTAGTGATGATATAAATGAACTCAAGTGAATAGAACTTGAAAGTTTCTATCACAAAACTACAAATCTTATAAAATGTAATGCATTCAACCTAGGATTTAAACTAAGGAAACAGATCAAACCTTATTTTACTATATATCTGTTCCACTGTTTGTGGTGTATGATAAGGAGATAGTACAATGCATAGTATATTTGAGAAAGTATGGCACACACACACACATACACTGTTCCCTTCTCTCTCTCACTTTCTTTAATTATAATGCAGAATACATAACAATAACTACATAGAATGCACTTTTGTTTCTAATCACACAAGGTGTATATACACACACACACACACACACACACACACACACACACAAATAATATACGAAAAATTCTGTAGTTGGTAAAAAAAATTTATAGGAGCTCATCTTCCAAATGATTTCAACTGAGAATCCCACTCAGACCAAATAATTTCTGAGATTTTACAAATGCTACAAAAAGTGATCAAAATTGTTACTTAAAGTTTGTTCTAGACCACTGCAGCTCAACTAGAGCTACGTATTCAACAGATATTGCCACAAGCAAAATGGTAAAAATAAGTATTGGAACGTTTTATTCACTAGAAAAAGTTTTACAATAGAAACTGAAATATTTCCTATATTTATGTAATCAATTTGTTTACACTAAAATATTTAATAGTTTCTAGAACTGAATATTATGCAAATATTAATTAAATTTAATTTTGAATTTTCACAAAACTGATACAAAGAAATTGACATTAAAACAGCAATTTCACCCATACAGCCCATTAGCGCACAATCAACATCTAAAATAAGAGTGGACAATATTACCTGCAGTGAATGATTTCACAACTGGCACAACAATTTGCATGGGATTTAAATATCTATTTATATTGGACAAGTTTTCACTTGAAGTACAGTGGCTCAAAAAAGCACATATTCCCCAAGAAAAGTTAATTACTCACTAAAAAACCAATGCACTACTTGAGAATTTAAACACACACATATTAAGAGTGTCCAGTAACTTGCACAGAGACTACATTCTGTGATCCCAGACCAAAAATGAAAAGCAAGTGTTAAATACGCAATACTTGGCAACAATGCAGAATGTCTTAGTACATTTTATGTAAGTTTGATTTCCAATGTGGTGCTAGTTCCATGTTTTTATAGATGGCATTATTTAGTATGACATGAAAAAATAAACATACAGTATTTCTTGGTAAAAAAATTTGTGTGCTACAAAGCATTTATTATTTTATACCAAATAAGTTCATGAAATGACAAGATGCATTAGTTAGTCAATAGAGCAGCTGATCAAATTTGCTGCAGCCAAGCAAGCTTCCAATCAGCAAATGAAGTCTGCTTGCTTGCACTTTGCATAACAACTTCACCAATTTTTCCATGGCTGCATGAGGGTGTGCTGGAGAATGAATATGTCCTCTGAAATTCCATCTTCACAAATTAGTGCATTTACATGTCCCCACCCTTGAGTATTATTTAGGGTGCACTCTTCATTCCTCATAGTTCACACAGTCAGCATTTAGACGTAGATGTGAGCTACATTTGCTGTCTGATGAAGTTGGTGGTCCAGTCTTGCAAACACTGTGATCTGGGTGTTGGCAATTCAGCATTAAGCATTTCCCAGCAATGTTTGCCACACCGCAACTTTCAGCAATTACCATGTACATAAATAACATATTCATTTAAAGTGCATGCATGCCATACAAATGTCTTCAAATAACAACCTTCAAATGTTTGCTGGTTCTTCAACGGGATGTTCTGTAAAATGTAAACAATCATGCCAAATGAAATAATGGCTTCTACAAACACACCATGAAACCTAGCACTATACTGAAAATCAACCTTATATAAAATGTAATGAAACTGAAAAGAAATTAAAATAAATTTTAAAAAATTAGAATGGAAGCAGGGCAAATCTGCATTGCATAAGTACCAATTCTAAGCTCCTACACATTACCAGTGAGCTATTATATAAGTACAGCACATATTCAGTGGCCTACTAGTTCACTAGATCTAAATCCAATGAACTTCTTCTTGTGGAGACATGTAAAGACAATACCAGAAGACTTACCTGATCTCAAAGCAAACCTTCCTGCAGCTGTGGAAACAATCAATGGTGAAATGTTTCACAGTATTCAAGAACATATAGGTAATTTGCCAAATGGAAGCTTTGTGTGCAACTTTGAACATCTGCTGCAATGGTAGACTAATGCTTGTCATGACAACCAATTTTTATATGATATAATGCATACTCTGTAGACCACAAATTTCATTTCTAAGAATTAATATATTTTTCATATTTTACATCATACCTTTGTTTTTATGCCATCCATTAAAACAAATGGATCAAGCATCACATTGAAAACCAGACTTGCATAAAATGTACTGAGAATGGAAAGATTTTAAAAGAAATAAATTTAAAAGAAAAGAAAGAAAAAAAAAAAAGCAGAACGTACCTGCATTATGTACGTCCCAAGTATAAGCTCTTACACATTACCAGTTGAGCTATTATAATATCAAGTAAAATAATATGCTAGCAGATATAATTTGCCAAATGGTAGTTTGCATGACTACAAATAGCAACATTACAGCAAATGTAATCAATCATTGACTAATGCTTGTCTTATCATTCACCAATTTTGTATGAAATAATACATACTCTGTAGACCATTCATTTTATTACAAAGAAATACTGTATTTTTTTTCTTCCATGTAATACAAAATAATGCCAACATAAAAAACAAAATAGAACTAGGTTTACATTGAAAATAAACATAAAATATACAGAGACTGGAAAGAAATTAAAATATATAAAAACAGAAAGGAAGTGACATGAACTTGCATTGCATATAAAGCCTAAGCTATTTAACATTACCAGTTAAGCTATCATAATATCAAGTAAAGGCCATGAGTAATATTTAGTACTAAGACATTCTGCATTATGTAGTGTTGCCAAATTGTGCAATTAAACCTTGTCAGACTATATTTTCTCTCTCTTCTCCCAGTTTGTCCATGAACCACAGGTGTGGTTCTTGTGCATTAAGTATAAGACACACTGCATGTGTGTGCATGTGCTTGTGTGTAAGTAAATCCACTGTATAGTAAATAAGAAAATGAAGAAAACCCTCTTACAAATGCTTCATGTAAACCAGGCACTATGTATAAATGAAATAGAAACAACAAAATTGAGCAAAGAATTCATACAATTATATGGGCAGCTAAGTAACTATTCTTTTTCTGATCTGTACACCTCAAAAGAATGTACTTAGCTATTCCAAATATCATGTGAATTGTGTACCTAGTTTCATTATTTGTTTCATTTAAACATAATGTCTTGTTTATGAGCATTCTATACATACACATATATGAGGTGGTATCCAGAATATTTAGGATTGGTGCTGCCATCTGGTCAAAAACTTACTTACTAATGACTGCCGTCACCCTCGAAGTAGTTCCCTTCCACACATATACACCGGTCCCAGCGGTTTTGCCATTTTCCAAGTGCATCTTGGAAGTCATGTTCTTTGAGGATGTTTAGCACAGACAGCTTTTCTTCTTGAATCCTATCAATTGTATCGAACCGACGTCCTTTCAACATGATTTTCAGTTTGGGAAATAGAGCGAAGTCGCAGGGTACCAAATCAGGCGAGTACAGTGGGTGGGACACAACAGTCATAGCTCCTGGTGAACAAGGCATTGTGACAGGGTGCATTATCGTGATGCAACAGCCAGTTCCTTTGTCGCCAAAGTTCAGGCCGTCATCTCCGCACATTTTCACGGAGCCGTTCGCAAAACTTCACAGTAGTACGTGGAATTCACTGTTTGATTTGGTGGGACGAATTCTCTGTGCACAATCCCCTTGGTATCAAAGAAAACGAGGAGCATGCTATTGATTTTGCTCTTCACTTCTCGCATTTTTTGGTCTTTGTGAATTCGGGCTCTTCCATTGGGAGGAATTTGTACAATCTTAAGAAGTGATTGCAGGAGGAACCTTCAACAGGGTGAAGCAAGAGCTAAATGCCTTTAAAGGCAACCTTAGGGGCAGAACAATGGAACAAATAAAGAAGACGATAAATCACAAGTACACAAAGTTGGACAAGCTTATTACTGGGGGATGACTGCTCATATGTTTCTGGAGCCTGTAGCTAATCTTTTCTATAGGCAGATTATACTCTTGCAGGCAGCAATAGGGAACAAGCAGAAGCCCCATTTTAAAAAAAATACCTTAATGGAAGAATTTCTCAAGATGGTGTACATTCCTACAGAGAACTTCAACAACTCATGAAGAACAATGTAGTAATCTCAGTGGGGAGTGCTCTTAAGGCACTGCATGTGATCGTCCCTTTGCTTATGTTGCACTAAGAGCATTGTGTTTGTGTGTTGTTCCTTGTGTTGAAAGTAAATTGTGGAATATTCTTTACAAAATTTACTTTCAAGTTAACTAGCAGGAGAACAAATTTGAGTATGACAAACTTGGAGCTCTTCTCAGCGTATAATTATGAATGTAAACAGGTCTTGGGGATGTAGGGTAAGATTTGTAAATATGTTTTATATTTTTTGTAATAAATTAGTGAGTAGGTTAACTGTGCATTTGGCTTTTATTTGTTAGTTTTATTATCTTGTAATTAATGAATTTGTAAATTAATATTATGCAACTCTTTAGGTCTAAATTACTGTAGTACCTCAGTCTTTTCCTTTCATACACAAGCATTTTACTTTTTAACTCAAGAAAATTTACCATATTTATCCAAGAAATTTAGGACATTTTATTTAAGAAATTTTAGGGTTCCTAATCATGTGTCACACAATCTGATATAAGAGCATAACAAATGCTATCTTCTTCACTGTTAGAGCTCTTAAAATAACAGAAAAATGGTGGACAGTAGCTTGTTCATTATTTCAATGATAGCCCTGAATTGCATCTTGGTCAACAAAGAAATAATTTTCAGAAAAGTAACTACTACTTAACATTCATCAATGGACTGTGTAGTTTGTTACAAAGCACTTCCTTGCTGTTTGGTAACATGTTATGCAGCTTTAACTGTTCTATTTTATCTACCAACAGACCCACAAATTCTTCAGATGTAGAGTGCACAGTTCCAAGTAAACACCTAACAGTCAACCACTGTATGTAACTATATCCACTATGTTGAAACTGAAAAAAATGTTCTAGTATGTTTCTGTGTAAATGAGTCCTGCTGATATTGATTGCAGCCAAAGGGTTGGGAGGAAAAACATAAAAAAAAACCTTGGGCCATGAGCTATCCCAAATAAAACAATGTATTCTAGAACAAAAAAAATAATTTTTTGTCTAGGATTACTATTTGGAAAGATCTTACCAGAGCAAGACAATCGCTACAGCAGTGCATTGTTAGACAAACTGTAAGAAATGTGTGGACAGTTTAATTTTGTTTCATTTTCATACAGGTTTCGAAATTAACAATTATTTTGACATAAATATATTAACTGCAGAAATGCGATTCTTTGCTCTTCTAAAGTTGTGCATGGTGATGAAATCCTTCGCGTGATTACTTGGTGAATCACCAACTCAAGTGTTAATGCACTGTGCTGCACAACATTGGTGTTATGCTGGACTGGACGTTACAAGCTGAATCAATGCAGCACCACACTGCTCTTGCTGCTGGAGGAATCTCTTGCTCTGCTGAAGGAAGGAATCTCTTCTGCTAGTGTCTGCATTATTAGGCAGGTAAAATATTCTAGCGGTGAGAAATGTGCTCTTATTCCAATTTGCAACTAACTAATTCATATACACACACACACTAACCTAATGTCGGCTAACTTCGGACAAATCATAGAAACTGGTGGGCCCAGTGGTTTAGCGAGTAAATCATTGTGATTGTGGGAAACTGCTTTAATTCCAATTTGCAACTAATCCTGCAGCTCCTACAATAGTGAATTGTTTGCAGTGCCAACATTGCAGGAAAGATATTATTTGTATGAAACACTAACATTACTACAAATAAGAAAATGTAAAGTGTAAGGTGCTGAACCATATTAATATACACAAAAACATGTACTGCACCGTACCTTTAAGCCAACGAGCACTTTGACCAATCCCAATTATATTGAGTGGTAACGATTAAACGCTCTTTGACACATATTGGCACACAAACTTGTAAATGTGTAAGACAGCGTGTATTAAGGGGGAACATATTCAAATAATTTCAGTTTCTCTTTCTTAAACAGACTTGTTAGAACATAATGTGGTGTACTTTTTAAAACAAGAAGAAAAATAAAAATACATTATAAAAATTAGCAGTTACCTAAATATGTCTTTCTTACGCTTCATTATGTTGTGCGGAAGACAACGGAACCCAGGATTCTTTGCCATAAACTTTACTTTTGTGTGTGTGTGTTCTTTACATAATACCATTTAATCATGCCCAAATCCAAATTAAGTACTGCAAATAGACTTCCAAACATTGTGTCAAACGATGAATCAGAAAGTGACCTTGATGAGTTCATTTCAGCCGACTTTCATAGTATTCCTATTCATAGAAACTTTTCCAATGATTGTATTGTTTATAGAGAAATTATTTACAGTTCCAGTATGAGCATTTTACAAAGTGATTTTAATAATAATTTAAATTGGACATTTAAACACAGAATGAAAATAAATGGTTCTAAGAGTAAGGCAATAACCTTTTCTAAATTCCCTAAGAAAATTGCTGTAAATACAATGGAGGTCACTTGAGTTCTAAATTTGCATGGGACAAACAAATTGGTGTTGGAGGAGGATAAACTTCGTCATGAGTATACTAAAAAAAGTCAGTCCAAAATCAAAAGAAATAATTAAGATGAAATGTATTTAATTAGTTTGGCATATTTAACTAGGGTGATGTGCATCTAAATAGATTAACATGTTTTAGTTACATGAAATGCATTTACTCAAGTTAACTGGCATGTAAATAAGTGTAAAATTAATTCAACATGTATTTAAATTAGATTGGGGTATTTTATTCTAGGTAAACACGTATTTAATTTAGTCAACTGGTATCCTTTCAAAGTTTTGCTGTAAATAATAATTGTATTTTCATTATCTTTCATTGACAACGGATATAGGCTCAACCACAGTTAAATCCATACATACAATAAGAAGAGAGAAAAGTTTGTATTACAGCAGGGTACATGTCATTTTCTGAAACTATTCTCTGGGGTTTTCATTTATCATCATTATTATTATTATTATTATTATTATTATTATTATTATTATTATTATTATTATTATTATTATTATTATTATTATTAATGATAGGGATTTTCCTATTGACAATAAACTTTATTTACATTCTCAATATTACTAACATCTTGCACATTCATAGAACTATCCACAGTAGTGTTGGGATTGTCATTTTCCTTGCCTGCCACTGCATCCATTTCATTTATGTTTACTGTCACCGAACCACTGTGTTCACATAATGTTTCACTTCATTTATCTGGGCTTAGATATAACTTTTTATGGCTTTAAACATATATTTGTAATTTGAAGAACAGATTTTAAGCAGCAAATCATTACTTCAGCTTCTTAACGAACTATTCTTAAAAGAGTGATTAAGGTAGATTTATAGCATTTGTCATATTTTACAAGATCTCCACCTTTAGTTAATTTGTGCAAATTATGTCATACAATATCGGTCTTGGTGGTAACCATGCTTGCCTCGTAGACCCAAGATCATGAGTTCAATCCCCAGCAGGGTTGATGGATTTTTTTTTTGGGTGTAAAAATCTGAAGTTTGGCTTCCTTCAGAAGGGGAGTAAAGTCATGGGTCCCCTGCTGTAGATTTACCGCAAGCCTGAAAAGAGGCTGTGAGCAAAATTTATAGGCTATTTTATGCCCTAAGTTGAATGGGATGCTGATGTCCTGAGATGTTCTTCACATCTGTGAAGAAGAAGAAGAAGAAGAAGAAGAAGAAGAAGAAGAAGAAGAATTGAATGAATGGAATGAATGGTGTTTAACGCCCGTTTTTTACTACAAAGGTACCACAGGCGGTGGACACTGGTGATGAATGAAATGAAATGATATATTGGGAAAGGATTTTATGGAAGGAATCGTTCCAGGCCTAAGTTTAGGGTACCTCCCCGGCATTTGCCATTTATGAGGACTGAGGAAAACCTGGAAAAAACCTCAGTCAGGAAGGACGGTCCTGGCGGTATTCGAACCCAGACCTCCCGCTCACGAGTCCGAGACTTAACGACCTCGGCCACCCGTGGCGGTGAAGAAGAAGAAGAAGAAGAAGAAGAAGAAGAAGAAGAAGAAGAAGAAGAAGAAGAAGAAGAAGAAGAAGAAGAAGAAGAAGAAGAAGATGGAGGACTCACCCCATGATATTGAAACCCCCTCTGGTTAATTTTGCTTATACATCCTTTGCATTGTACTCTGTTTTTGTTAAAAAGGGATATAAAGACTAGTATAAATATGCTGAATTGTGGAAGGCTTCCCCTGAGCTGAAGCTGCAACTTAGTAACATGAAAATGAACACCATTTCTTTAAGCATTAGACATTTCATGAACAACCCCACATTTTGTTGCATAGGAGAGTTATTAAATGCATTGGGATTTCCTAAAACATTCAGCTAATGGTTTCTTATAGGTACATATGTAAATGATTCCTTAGCCAAAGACTGCAAATACATGCATGCCTTCAGAAAATAAATTGTTGAAAATGTAATGATGCAGATCCGATAATTTCAATTTTTTTACTTTACAATAATACATCAGGGAACAGCACAATGTCCCCCCCCCCTTTCCAGAGTTTCAACTTATTGAATTAATGCTGATTTTTTTAACAAAAATATTAAAAAACCAAGTTAAATTTTCAATTTATTACTGACATGCCTAACACAGTTAAAATTAATGTACTTATCCATTTAAGTATACAAAATCCCATCTATATATATAGACTTAAAGAGTACCAAGTGATTTTGCATTACAATGTGCGCATAAATTAGGAAAAATTGTTTCTTTATTTGATACCTGTAATTCATTAAAAAAAATCAAAATTTCTACTTAAAGGGCATGTTTTGTATTGTGCAATCAGACATGAAATGAATCATATATAATGCTCAGACTTCATGGGTGGGCTGGTCGGAAGGTGGAGGTTAACAGCTACTGACTCCAAGACTGAGAAATAGATGCTAATGTATATGAAATCACTATGCTTTTAGCTCTATGGGTGATATGTGTTGTTCCTTATTACAAAGTTTGCTTTTTGGTGCTTTTCAACTTGTTTAAATCCCATCTTTGGGGCTATAAAGTAAAAAGCAGCCAAACATCAATCAATTTTTTTCAAATTTTACAACAATAGAATTTCACCCCCAAATTATTTATGCAATGTAACATCTGGTAGCATTCAACTTTCAAAATAGTGATGTCAGTAAAACTATTAAGTCATTAAATTTTATTTCCTATTTTGTAACGTTATGTATAGACATAATGTGTTTAGCTTTATTAAGCAAAAGAATAATACATTTGCTTCTGGGAATCCCCATTAGCTATGTTATATTTTCCTGATTATTCCAAGCCTACTCACTTCTCTCCACCTTCTTTATACATGAGCAGTTTGTAATTCCACAGGCTTTCACCTTGCACCATGCTTGAAGGGAAGGCAACATTTCCATTGTGTTCATGTTCAGTTTAACAGTTGTTCTGTGTCTGAGTGTGATCAGTGTTGCCAAGTTAGTTTTTCTTGATATATCTATGTTTTTTATCTCTCATCCAGTGGTCCCCCTCAGGGGCCCAATTTATTGGGTACGGGGCGTAGCGACCCCGAGGCACCCGAGCTGCTCCCTCAGGTCCGCGCTTAGCGCGTTTGACTCCTTTTTAGTTTGTCACCATTTTACTTTTTACTTTTTAACCTCCCTGCTTTTAGTCTGATGGATGCCCCCGTGTTTGACACGGTTAAAATGTGACTGGGTAATAGCGTGACCCCCAGCACTGGGCCATCATGTAGGGCAAGAGCGTATCCCCTGGTAAAGGCCAGGCCCGGGGAGGGGCCATTACATGCGCTGTAAACTTTCTGCAGGCGATTGGGTCCCTTTGTCTCTACTGAGGAAGGTGTGACCCTGAGGTTACTTGTTCCAGGCCAGGGCAACTAACCTAAGCCGGGGTGGCGCCCAGAAAGCAGCCTGCCATCGGAGACAGCTGTAATGGTGGAGGATTAAATCGCTATGGTTATTGAAAACAATTTTACCCAGGTGAAACGAAAGAGAGTTGAAGTAAAAGAAGTAACTGAGAAGCCTTTTCCTCGTTACTTAGTGATCAGTCGTACGGAGGACGGTCAGTCTTTTCAAAGGGTAAACCCATTTATTATTCAGAAGGGCATAGATGCCATAGCTGGTCCTGTGAAATCCTGCACACGACTTCACAATGGATCTCTTTTAGTGGAGACAGTTGGAATGTCGCAGAGTAACTCATTGCTCAAGGCGGCGATCCTCCACAGTTATCCGATCCGTGTCGAGCCACATAAATCGCTAAATTCGTCGCGAGGAGTTATATCCACTAATGTTCTTGAAGGTATGTCTGACCCGGATATCCAAAACTGTTTGGAAGACCAGGGGGTCATATCCGTGTATCGAGTGCAGGCGAGGAGAGACGGAGAACTACAGCCTACCCGTACTCTCTTCCTCACATTTAATAGGGTTGACCTACCGCAGAAGATTAAAGCGGGCTATGAGGTGATCGAGGTGCGTCCGTATATTCCAAGCCCGTTGCGATGTTATCAGTGCCAGCTTTTTGGCCATACACGCATATCTTGTAAGAGCGCCACTTCCATCTGTGGAACTTGCGGTATGGAAAGTCATGAGGGAGCATGTTCATCGGCTCCAGTCTGCGTGAATTGTCGAGGGAATCATCCAGCCTCATCCCGTGACTGCCCTCGGTATCGCGAAGAACGCTGCATCCAGGAAATCCGGGTTAAGGAGAAACTTTCCTTTGTGGACGCCCGGAAGCGCTTTCAATCACGCCAGCCCACAGTACCTCAGACCGGTACGTACAGCGCAGTAGCTTCTTCAGCGACCAAGAAACGCGACAGTAGTACGCAGACGTGTGACCTTATATTTACACGGGTCCCTAATGAACTCAGTTCTCCGAAACGAACCGCCGTGAAACCTAAGCCGGTTGTGTCTAATGCCCCGGAAATTAAGTTCAGGACCGCTTATACCAGGACTGATTTTATGAAGACGCCCACCCCTGTAGATAAGCGAAATAGCCCTTCTCCTCCTCGGAGATCCCGATCCCATGACGGGAGTAAACCCGCTAGGCGGTCGCCGTCACCGCCTATATCAATATCCAACCGATTCCAGGTGTTGGAATCGGTGGATGCTTCTCAGCGGGAGAGCCCTCCCTCTGAGGAGGCTATGGAGCAGAGTGCCCCTGCTCCTGTGAAACCACCTAGTCCCACGCGACTGAAGAAAGGACGTTTGATTCGCCCTGGACCGTCCAAAAAGTAAGGTGGTAAATTTTAAGCTTATTTTTAATTAATTTTAACAATGACTATCCTTACGTGGAATGTGCGAGGACTCCGCAGTCGAAGACCTGACTTGGAGCTCCTTTTGCGATCGACTGACCCTCCGCTTGTGTGTCTCCAAGAGACAAAACTTCGGCCACAAGATTCTTTTATTATGCGCGGTTACTCTTCGGTGAGGTTTGAACTCCCTCCCGTAGAGGGCACTCCCGCTCATGGCGGAGTTCCAATTTTAATTAGAGATGACGTGTACAGTGCCCCACTGCAGCTCCAGACTCCTTTGCAAGCTGCTGCAGCTACAGTTCATTTTTCTGGCCTTAGTTTTTCTATCTGCACTGTTTATTTGCCTCCTTCCGGCACTATCGCCATAGTTGATCTGGACAATCTTCTGTCTCAGCTACCACCCCCTGTCCTACTTTTGGGCGATTTCAATGCACACCACCCCCTATGGGGTTCTAACACGGAGTGTGCCAGGGGTAGCATGTTGGCAGAATTCCTCGATCGTCACCATCTCATTCTGCTCAACACTGGTCAACCTACTTTTCTTTCTGACAGCACTCGCAGCTTTTCACACTTAGACATATCCATCTGTTCTGCATCACTTGCTGTACATTTCACGTGGAACGTCATCTCCGATTTATATTCCAGTGACCACTTTCCATGTCAGATTCATGTACTCTCTTCCAACGCACATTCACAGCGCGGGCCAAAATGGCTCTTTGATAAGGCGAATTGGCCTCTCTATCGATCTATGGCTGAATTTTCAGGGTGTGAATTTCCATCTATTGACGTCGTGATCGAGCACCTCCGTACGGTCATCATCACAGCCGCAGATCAGGCTATTCCTCGGTCGTCTTCTCACCGCAGAGGCTTACCAGTTCCTGGTGGACCGATCATTGCCGGGATGCCTTGCGTGCACGCCGAGGTGCTCTCCGAGCTTTTCGTCGCCACCATACTTTAACAAATATGATTCGCTATAAACAACTGCGCGCCAAATGCCGTCGTGTCATTAAGGATAGCAAGAAGGCTTCTTGGATTGCTTTTACCTCGTCTTTTAACCGCACAACGCCTTCATCCGTAGTTTGGGAACGACTACGCCGCGTTGCGGGCAAAGCTAGGTTTACGCCCATACCCGGTCTTCGGATTTTAAATCAAGTGTTCACTTCTCCAACGGAAGTCGCAGATATTTTAGGACGTACTTTCGCTGACGTTTCAAGTTCGGCCAACTATCCTGCTGCTTTTCGCACAATTAAAGAGCAGGTCGAGTCGCAGGGCTTCTGTTTTGCCTCCGAACATCAGGAGTGTTACAACGTCCCCTTTACCTCCAGGGAATTGGAGCATGCCCTTACGAACTCTCGACACTGTGCACCAGGGCCCGATGGTATTCACGTTGCTATGTTGCAGCATTTGTCAGCGGAAGGCAAAGCTTTTTCATTACGCACTTTCAATTTTATTTGGTGTAATGGCACATTTCCTAGCGCTTGGCGGTTGGCCACTGTCATTCCTATACCCAAGCCTGGAAAGGACCCCCATCTTCCTTCCAGTTACCGTCCGATTTCCCTCACCAGCTGCGTCTGCAAGGTGATGGAACGAATGATTAACGGGCGGCTTATGTGGTGGTTAGAGTCGAGGCATTTTTTAACGAACGCTCAGTGTGGTTTCCGTCGTCACCGTTCCTCGGTCGACCATCTTGTGTCTCTAACCACACATGTAATGGACGGTTTTGTGCGTAAGTGCCAAACGGTGGCTGTATTTTTTGATTTGGAGAAAGCGTACGATACTTGCTGGAGAGGCGGTATCCTCCGAACGCTTCACGGTTGGGACATACGTGGGCGTATGTCTGTTTTTATTCAGGAATTTATGAAGAACCGGGTTTTTAATGTTCGCGTGGGATCAGTTTTATCATCTAGTTTTATTCAAGAGAACGGTGTACCTCAGGGCTCGGTACTTAGTTGCACACTGTTTGCCATTGCGATTAACTCTATCACCGAGTGTTTACCGCCGGGAATACAATCGTCGTTGTTTGTAGACGATTTTGCCATCTATCTTTCTTCTCGGAGAACCTGTCTCTTGGAACGCCGCCTCCAATGCTGTCTCGACCGCCTTTACGCTTGGAGTGTATCTCACGGGTTCCGTTTCTCCGCCGAGAAGACCGTCTGCATGAACTTCTGGCGCCACAGGGAGTATCCTCCACCTTCGCTCCATCTTGGCCCAGACGCACTCTCTTTCGCAGACGAAGTTAGGTTCCTTGGCTTGGTGTTTGACAGGAAATTATGCTGGTCATCGCATATAGCGCAACTCAGAGGCAAGTGTGAACGTTCTCTTTGTATTTTACGTGTTTTAAGTGGCACATCTTGGGGAGCTGACCGGAGTGTTCTTTTACGTTTTTATCGCTCACTTATCCGATCGAAACTGGACTATGGCTGTGTGGTTTACGGCTCAGCGCGACCTTCTGTTCTGCGCCGCCTGGACCCGATTCATCACCGGGGTATCCGTGTTGGCATTGGAGCATTCCCCACCAGTCCTGTGTTGAGTTTATGTGCGGAGTCGGGAGAACCTCCGTTGTTTTATCGTCGGGATGTTTTACTGGCCGCGTACGGTTGTCGCTTGGCTGCGCAACCTCGTCATCCCACGAATGGGCCGTTCTTTAATGTGTCTTTTGATCGTTTTTATGCTGCTCGGTCTTTTACTCCTAAGCCCGCTGGCTTTCGTTTTCGGGAGATTTTACGGACGTTGGACATTGAGTTACCTGCTTTTTTCTTAGCCGGGGAAACTTCTTCTCCACCCTGGATTTTAGCAGAGGCCCCCGTTCATCTCGGGCTTACGTCCTGTCCAAAATCATCGACCGCAGCACATATTATTCGTTGTTCTTTTAGCGAGATCAAATCCTCTTTTAATGGCTGGAATTTTATCTATACCGACGGCTCTAAATGTAACACAGGTGTAGGATGTGCTTTTGTTTTTAATGGGGCTAGTTTTACGTATGGTCTTGACGTTGCAACATCTATTTTTATGGCGGAGCTTTACGCTATCTTTCGGGCGGTTTTATTTATATATGATCAGGGGCTAGGGAACAGTGTTGTATGTTCCGACTCTTTGAGTGCAATTTTAAGTTTTAGAAATCTGTACAACCTCCACCCACTTGTACAGATGGTCCAGAATGTAGTTTTAACCCTTTACGACGCTGGCGTCAGGGTAACACTGCTATGGGTGCCTGGGCACGTCGGAGTCGCCGGTAATGAGGCCGCAGATGTTGCAGCAAAATCCGCTCTTTTAGACCCTGCTGAGTACGAGCAGCGTTTTTATTTCGGGGATTTTATACTTTCTTTACGTAGAGCCATTTTTTCGCGCTGGCGCGAGTGGGAATTACTCCCAACTAATAAGCTCCGTGAATGTAAATCCGCCCCTTTTAACTGGTCGACTTCTTCTCGCGCTGTTCGTCGCGAAGAAGTAATTTTAGCTCGTCTTAGAATTGGGCATTGCCGTTTTAGTCACTCTCACCTTTTTAATGGTCAACCCGCTCCAGTTTGCCCTCACTGTGACCACCCCTTTACAGTGCGTCACATTTTAATTGATTGTCTTCATCTGACAGCTTTTAGAAATAGCCTAGGTTTGCCCTCCTATATTAAGGAATTACTTGCAGATGATGTGGTTGCTGTTGAGCGTGTGCTCCGTTTTATCCGTGTTTGTGGTTTTTGGAGCAAGGTGTGAGGTGTTCTCTTTTTACCATTGACGGCATTTTTAGACTTTTTTAAGACTGTTGTTTTTTCAGTTTTGCTGAATAGTGTTAACTAGTCTTTCATTGTTGTTTTGCACAATACCCTTGTTATTTGTTTTGGGGTTTTATTGTGGCCATTTTAATCTTTTATAAGACTGGTTTGTTTTCAGCTCTTGCTGATTAGTTTTGCTACCGGTCTTTGTTTATTGACCTGTGTTTGCTTTGGGATTTTATTGGTACGATTTTAGCCCATTACAGGACTGTAATGTTTTTCCGCTCTTGCGGCTGTGTTTTAGTAACACCTTAATGTTTGTGGCGCCTTATACCGTTGTTATTTGTTTTGGGGTATAATTTTTATTGCACAAGTACTACTGTCCGTTCATTATGCGCAGGATTTGCGTTCTTTGTTTATTTATTTTTATATCTGACAGAGTACTTGATGTGTTTGGGCGCTAATGACCATAGCAGTTTTGCGCCCTTAAGCAATAATCATCATCATCATCATCCAGTGGTCAAATTTTGCATCTATTCAGTAGCTGGTATGGAAATCTGATAATTTTGAAATTTCAGAACGTGGTTTTGAAATTAGCAATTGTGTTAAAACAAATATATTTATTCTGAAAATGCAACTCTTTGCTCTTGTAAATTTGTGCATGATGATGAAATCCTTCATATGATTACTTGGTGAACTCCAGCCTTAGGTGTTAACTTGACACCTTGCACAACTTGTAGCATTACACTGAAATATGCTGAAGTTACTTGCAAATTTGCTGTGCATATAGTAATTGCTTATCAATGGGAATTTATACTTTAATCAGTCATCATAGATGTTAAAATTATAACCTATGAACCTACATACAATAGATTTTCATCTAAATCAATTAGTTTATGGTAAGACATTCATAGATGCCCAATGGTGAAAGAGTGAATCGAAGGTTGAAAACTACATATAATGGATAGCAGAAGTCATTAGGAGAAGATATAAATTTGCTGGAAACTATTAACCCACCCACATAATGCCAAAAATGCAATTTATTGTATAGCACATTTTGGCAGCAGGAAGGAAAATGTCATTTGAATGGAGAGGATAACTGTCATTGCCAATTCAGCAAGAAATGCACTGGATTGCAGTTAAGTTCAAATAATGTGTGAAGACTGAATGTGTTAGATACCTCCCAAGAATTGATTTAAGGGAGCGTTTATATACCAAACTTAGTGAACACCCAACCTAAGCAGTTACTTGTTATTTCAGTGATCCTCATATAACTTACCTAGGCTGGAGTTATATTTTTATGATTGTTAAGTTAGCAAGTATGCAAGTATGCATGCAAATCAACGAAAATATTAAACATTTTAAAAAAATAGAATCAAGATTGTAACATACACACCACTAAAATTCAATAAAATGGAAGGCTAGTCTGGGAGCCGAAACTAGTTTTCCATTTTATTGGATTTTAGTGGTGTGTATGTTAAAATCGTGACTCAATTTTTTTAAAATGTTAATATTTGACATCACTGTTACAAAAGTTCACTATATTTTATACAATTTAAACAATATTAAAAGTTCACTATATTTTATACAATTTAAACAATATTAAACTTAAAAATTTAATTTGACAAGTTTCATTTACATGCCTTGACTGAATAGGCTGACTCAAAGTGAGGTCTTATTCCTCCTTGTACTAATATTGTGTAACAGTTAGCAGCTATGTAAAATGGCTGACTGTCAGTAATTATATACAGAGCTACCCTGATGGGAAATAATTAAACACTTAGACACGATAATGCTTTTTGCAGAGAATGAAGTAATAGATGAGTACAGCAACAGTTTATAAGAAAAGAGTATCATGTGAGTTAGTGGAAATCAAATAAAAAAATATAGGTTGATCAAGGAAGCAGTATAATTTTATTATTCTATAATTAAATATGCTTTATGTTTCAGTAAGTTTTCAATTGAAAAAGCTCATCCCTTGTATTGTTATGCAATGCTAATATATGCAAAGAGTGCAAAAAACTGAGTAAGTCTAATTTTGGTTCAAAATGAATTATTGGCATCCAGCGATTCTCTGTTAGGTGTTTCACATAGTGAAAAGTCGGGCAAGTCAATTTCAATTAGTTGTGGAAATACTGAACTGTTCAAAAACTTGTGGAAAGTATTTTGCGCTAACATTATAGGTAAATCAACTTGTTTATTTTTCACCAACAGAATGCAGACAGAAAAAAACATGCAAATCCATTTACGTGAACGTTGCCTCATTGTTTTTAATTTTGGTTGTGTGAAAACACAGTTACTGCAGGCATTTCCCTATGCAGGCCTATGGAAATGAAGCAAGCAGTTAAGTTGTTTAGTTTTCTTTTTATGATGGAAAACCCTTTTGTCAATATTAATCTTAAGAGTAATATCTGTTACCATGATCAATAGCTTTTTCCATTACTGCTATAAAAGTTAAGGGTAGACAATATTCCTGTTACTGATCCTGAGACTTGGAGGAACTAAATGAAGATGCATGCAATGCAAACTGCAACATGTTACGAAACTAATATAGCTAATGTCCTGCTTTTGAAATTTTGCAAAAGAATTCAAATAAATACATGTGAAATTAAATATTGGTAAATTAATTTTAGGTACAATTATTAAACATTTTTCTATACAATATAAAGTATGTTCTTAGATGTGTAATTCAAAAAGAGTTGGCTATTAATGAAATATGTGCAATTAAATATGATTTAATACTTCCCTACTTATAATTTGGAACATTTTCCAACAAGAATGAAAATAAATGGTTAATGTTTGACTGAAAAGTGTTGTTTAATATGAACATAAATAGATAAGTCATAAATAGATAAATAGCTGTACAATCTGCCTGTGGTGCCTCAGTAGTAAAAAGGGGCATTAAATACCATTAAAAAAAAACTGTACAACAAAAGAACAAAACCAATTTAGGTCAAAAACTAGGAGCATAGTGAACTGTAAACATTTCTATTTGAAAGATCTTGTTTAAAATCTTATATACCTCCAAACCATTTATTAAACATTAATTCTTGATTTTGGTGGCAGTTCCATACTTTGTTTTCTATCTTCTGTAAAATTTGCTTTTGGAGACTTACAGCATTATTCACGCTTTCTGCATATATATATATCCTTGCAACCTTCTGGATTCTGCTTGTAATTTCATATTAGCGTGGATCTCCATTCATCAATTTTAGGTATTCAAAGTGGGAATTTGGTTGAAAAATTGGTTGAAATTTGCTAAAGGAATGAAAGATATTAACAGAAAATTATTTTTTGGTACTCATCCTTAGTTATGCTCCAGCTATTGTTGCAGTGAAGATGTTCACATAAAATTTGTTATACGTCTTCACTTAACAGTATAAAATAATTTACTATACACTTTGGTTTGTTGTTCTTCCCCACACACTATTTGTTAGTTAGTTTTGGAAAGTTAGAAAGCAGCTAATTCTACACTACACTGAATACATTGCTTACACATGTATTGTGATACCACAGCCTGAAGAGTGTTTTCCATTTTTTACAATGCACTGAATACAATTTTTCACCAGAATACATATTTTCTCAATGGTATAAAGAGATATAGGTGCAGAGATAGTAGTATGTAGGCTGCATTGTAATCCTGCAAGTGTAGGTAAGGTAAAGCTTACAGTAAGCTGATGCATAAATTTTGTCTCTAATGTAGAAGCCTTTGCTGTAAGTTGCTGGTACAGATCAGTTGCACATCATACATGATAAAACCATTCACAATTGTGATGTTAATTACAAAATGGAGCAAGTAGGAGTATTTTCACTTATTTGAGGGTTGGCCGATTACATAATATTCCCTTCTTTGTTCCGCAATGTCACCTACCTCATTTGCTAATGTGGTTTATAACAGCATTAAGACATGGTATCTTCAATTTTCTCTTTTCCTATGCCATTTTTCTTCAGATCAGATTTCATAGATAAATGGAGAATATCCCTATTATTGTAATAGAGAACTGCAGTCATGCTTTCATTTTGTAGCTTGCAACATTTGTTCCTTTTTTATTTTCAGCTATTGAGGCTTTGAAAACTCTTTTAGTCAATCTTTCCTTCCAGCATAGGTTGTACCTTGTACCACAAAAATATAACTTTCAATCTAAAAGCAAATTAATTCACTTTGTGTACGTAAAAAAAAGTATCCAAATACACATAATGCCACAATCCCATGTATTTTTCACACATTAATATGCTACTTATTCTCCCAGAAGATCACAACTCTTTTTTCAAGATATATTTTATAGTTTAATAAATATCCAGTTTTATTGTCTGCATTATTCCAAGCATTTACATCTCAATTTGTTGGTTTAGCAGGCATATATAGCTTTAGAATAAAGAATCCTTTCCAGTCTATCATCGCTTCATATAAGGACAAGCAGCAACAGGTAGCCCAAATCTTTAAGACACAGATTACTGAGTGGAAATTCTGGAGTTTGGTTCCCACCAGGACTGTCCTCCATGATTGAGGATTTTTCCAGGTTTTCCTCAGTCCTCATTAATGATAAATGCTGGGGAGGTACCCTAAACTTAGACCTGAGACACTTCCTTTAAAAAAACACTCCTTTCCAAATTTATCATTTAATTTCATGTATCATCAGTGTCCACCGACCAGGGTGCCTTTGTAGTAAAAACTGGTATTAAACAATAAATATATATATATATATATAAAAATACTCATGCACGCAAGAACACACACAGGTTATGGCCTAGTTTATACATATTGGCATATTTACACTGATTATGTCTAAAGCATGCCAAACCTTAATCATAAGAATTTCCCTCAATTTTGGCCTTTCTGCTACATCATTCAGAAATGTTTTGAAAGCATTGCAAAGTCATGATTGCCTTACAATTGGGCACAGATAAAATTTCCCCCAAAATAATCTCTGATTTCAGATAAATCTATCTTCTCAAACATGCATGCGCATACACAGATGTATAAATAAAAAAAATAAAACACAATAAAATGTGGCTAAAATAACAATAACTAGATAAGAGAAAAAAGAAAAGGAAAGAAAAGAAGAAAAAGGATAGAACACTTGGAAAGTCAAAGGCAAGGATATGAGCCTGTGACGGGACGAGGTAATTGGAAGGAGATAGGTTGCGTAAAATATACTTTTAATGTTAGGGGTGCTCTAAAGGAACACATTTAGACATTCTTGAACTCTCGAGTACCTCCTATACCCCATCCACAGATTTCAGTTCTCATCTTACTTATCTAGTCCTAATTTTCAATGCATTTAGTTTTGATAATAAATTTTATCTACAAATTAAAGGCACTGCGATGAGCATCAGAATGGCACCGTTTTATGCCAATCTTTTTGTGGCAAGCTTAGAAGCAGAATTTCTCAAGTCAGAACCTATGGCACCATTATTATGGCTGAGATATACTAATGATATGTGCTTTGGACCCATGGTCCAAAATCTCTAGATCAGTTTCTTATAATTTTAATTCCGTATTTTCAGTTAAGTTCACTTCTTTTGTCTCTCCCAATGCTGATGTTCCTAGATATTGATATTTCTTTATGCAGTGGCTCTTTTCTTACATCTGTGCACATTGAGCCAACTATAGTGTCTTCATTTTGATAGCTGCCATCCCCTGCATACCAAAATATATATTCCCTCCTGTCTATTTCCTTTGTGTCACTGTATGGATTTCTACATTAATCATTAAGTGAAGTTATATCGGCCTTTCAGGTTTCAGGAACAAGACAACTTGGATCAAAAAAATTTTACATTAAACAACATGGAAGTCAAGGTAGGATCTGACCAATTTTATTTTCAACATGCAGCCTTCAACATGTACATACATAACCACAAATCAGAAATAAAACGGTATCTGAAGAAAACAGAAGATATAAAGCAGCAGATATTCATTTTTTAATAGATGCTTAAAACAGAGAATTTGTCCAAAATTCATAAGAAAAGTAGTGAAGTTCAATAAAGACAGTTACAGAGAGCAGCAGAGAAGAAGATTCTGGAATTGGAAAAATTTAAGCACTATATGGATATTACAACTATAAATTTAGAATTATATAATTTATACATGAGATTATTGAAGACTTTAGGAGCCATTGTGTGGGAAAATTTAGAAACACATTGAAAATCATCAGCTTTATAGTGAAACAAAAAAAACACGTCACAAGATGAAAATTACACAAAAAACCGATAAACAAACCCAATACCTTTTCAAAACCTAACCTAACCTCAAAATGTTCAACTTCTAATGAAAACCTTAACATGAATGAAATAGAATTATTAAATAAGATTAACACTTGTATTCATTTTAACTCCAATTTAGATTACATAGCAGATATGGAATTAAACATTGACAACTTCAATTCTCCAGATAAAAATTTTGTGAGAAAAACTTTATATAAGTACAAGAAATCAAAAAAAAGTAACCAAGGCCCTATTTCTCATCTCAGATCCATTAAATCTCTCTCTCTCTCTCAAAAAAAAAGTAGTAGGTAACACTAAGGCCGACGAAGGAAGTTCAATTGAAATTTTAGACAAAGAAGATTATAGGCAAAGGGAGCAAGAACTTTTAAGCAGAGATTTCATTGAAATAAAAACAGATCAACTTTATGAATGCAAAAATTTAACAGAAGACACTATAAAAGAAAGCACTCTATTCTCAAAATCTCATCTCTACAAAATCAAAGAACCAAATCCATCTTTAGCCAAAATTATTGGCTTACCAAAGATAAACACGTCTGAAAAAAGCATGACATGAATCATTAATAATATTAAACCCTGTTACAACCCAGCAAATTGGTTATCCACACAGTTCAACATCTTTACAACATTTCCCAGTCTAAGTTTAAAAACTCTTTGGATCTGATTAGCAAAATTAAAGATTACAGGTGATCTTCAAATGAGACACTAGTTTCTTTCATTGTAAAAACTCTTTTCCCCAGCATTCCAAAAAAGAAAACCTTGACTATTTTTAAGAAAATGGATGATATCTGCTCATCTTACAGAAACATCAAAGAATATATGAAACTTACGGAATAATGTTTAGATCAGTCCTCCTTTACCTTTGAAGGAAGGTTATTTAAACAAAAATCAGGTTTAGTTATGGGTAGCTCCCTCTCTCCTTTCCTGGCAGATTCATATACGAGCTTCTTCGAGATGTACATCACAAAAAACCTTTCCATACATATTTAAGACCTGGCATTGATATGTGGAAGACATTTTTGCCATTGTACAAAACAGATATATAGAAGGTTCACTCAAACTATTAAATTTACCGGAACCCACGATGAAATTCACTATGGAAACTGAAATTAACAACACTTTACCATTTTTTGGATTTGAAGATTATAAAAAGCAATAACAAGCTGGATATTGGGATTTATAGAAAAGACACACACACTGATAATTATATAAATGCTCACAGTTTCAACCCTGGACATCATAAGAAAGCAGACTTTAACAATACGGTTTATAGATTTTCAATGTACCTCTAAATAAAGAGGATTCAGCGAGAGCTCTAACAATGAAGCATGGAGGGGGATCTGTAATGATGAGGCTGTTTTTCATTTAGTGGAGTTGATGTGCACCATGATACAAGGGACACTCGACAAAAATGGTTGGTTGGTTGCTAGTGGTCATTCGAGATGCTGATATTTATAATTTTTTCCCTAACTTCCCAATATAGCTTCCAAATTACTTTTTATTTGTTGTTGCTATCTTGTCGACTGCATTTCAGTATATGTTCTTTAAGATAGTATTCACTTCCTTACACAGTGGACAGTGGCTGTCCTTGATTAATTTCATACTGATGAGATGTTCTGTCGTGCAATCATGCCCAACAATTAAGTGGAATTGGGCAACTCCAATTTTTCTTGGTTTAAATAAAAGATGATTGAAAGTATTTAGATCTTCATACAGTTTTCCTTTAGGCTTTTGTTTGATATTTTGTTGTTCTTGTTCAGTTATTAATCTTTTTATGAGTTTAAATTTAGAGGAAAGGTCTAGTTCAAAAGGTGGTTTTAAATTTATGATGGGTCCTTTTTTTGCTAATGTATCAGCAATCTCATTTCCCTTCAAGCCCACATGGCTTGGGATCCACTGTAAAACTATTTCTATATTTCTGATCAGGATTATATGATATAGTTTTCTTATTTCATTTATAGCATATGTTTATGGGTAAATATAATTCATTATACTTTGTAGCGCTGCTTTAGTGTCACTTTCTTTCATTTCTAATTTCTAATGCTGCTCTAATGGCCATTTTTTCACTATCAAAATTGTTAGCATTCTGTCCCAAAGGTGTATATTCAGAGAATTCTTCACAGTATATTCCAAAGCCTGCTTGTCCATTTTTAAGAGATCCATCTGTATACACTCTACACCAGTTGTACAATGGTTGTTTAGTGTACTAAGTGCCGTCAATCTTAATACCTCAGGTGGGTCATTCTTCTTGGAGCCCATTGTATCCAGATTTAGTTTCATGTTGATATCTATATATGTAAGGGATCAGTTGGTATAATGACAGGTTTAGTGCTAATTTTTAAAATTTTATCTAAATCTTCTTTCTGTGCGTAATTTTTGAAAGACTACTGTGCTTTTAATTGTTGTGTGCTCTCAATAATATAAGTCATGTATTCTTGTGTTGATTACTTTTTAATAACTGTTCCAGTACAGCCGTTTTTATATCTAGCTCTGTTTTAATTGGCAGGTTGCTAGCTAGCTATGCTCTGCATGGTAGCAATTGCTGTTGTTTTAATGCCTCCTGTTATTATTCTTAAGGACCTAGATTGTATAGTGTCCAATTTAGTTTTTTAAGTTGGTTGTTTATTCGAGACATTATCTCACTTCCATAGAGAAGATGGGGCAATATGTATCATGTATGTGTCATTTTGGAGATCTATGGATCCTTCCCATTTGAAGCCTGCTAGTCTTAATATATTGTTCTTCTTATTCACTTTTATATGAACAGTCTTTTCAGATAAGAAAAGTGTTTTGTCAAATGTTATACCAAGATATTTAGTATGTTGTTTCTCTTGTATGAAGTTCATTATTGATTTTAAGCTCTAAATCATCTGCAGTGTGTTGAAGACTGAAAAGCTGGAAAACTGTCTTTTTAGAATGTTTATTTCCATATTGTTGGTGCATGCCCATGTTTCCACGCTATTTGACAATTTTCTGCATTTCATTTTCTAATTTTTTTGTAGTGTTGTTTATTCTGCATATTTTCTGGGCTCATTCATATGGCAATATCATCTGCAAACAATCCCATGTCTGCCTTTGAAAGCCAGCTAATATTTTGTTGAGTGAATTTATTTCACAATTAACTTTACAATTTGGTACAATGTATCCTCAATTTACAATAACTATATCTTTACATACATTATTAACCTAATCTTTTTACTCTGTATCCTAGCAGCATCCTCCAAAATACAGTTTCCTACCTCGTTAACCACATGGTTGTCTGACTGTAAGAAACCTCCTTTTACTTTCTTCCTATTTCATTCCCACTTCCCCTTAACTTTACCCAAAAATTCTCCCATTTTTTGCATGTTTTTGCACTCTTATTACTTAAAATTTTATTTAACACTAAATTTCTCTAAATTGTCCCAAACTTTTTACCGCCACCATTTGACTTTCTTGCAATCCAATAAATAATGGGACACAGACATACTATACTACATATATCATATTGCCACCTCTATATCATTCAGGAGTATTACTCCTATATGCATCCATGCCCAATCCATTCTACCCATTTGATCACAAATTTCAATATATTTCTCTTGTTCCCAATTCTATTGGATTCTTTTATATATGACCAAGGAACTTTAATCATCTAAACTAACCCAAATCTCTTGCTTTTCAATATATTTTATCCTCTGTCTCACTATCTTCCAAAACCCATTAACATTACTTTCACCTGCTCTCCATATATTTCCCCAACCTATTTCTTCTAGTACCTTCCTCACCTCCACATGCCAACTCATTTATGAAAATATTAAAAATAACTGGACTGGAGACACCACCTTGAGGAAGGCCCACTTTAGTCATATGCCATTTAGAGAGGATATTTTCCCATTTTACAGCTATGTACCTTTGTGATAATAGATCCCTAAACCATCTGAACAAGTTTCCTCTTATCCAAATATTACTCATCTAATAAATAAGTTTCTCTCTCCATACTTTGCCAAAGGCATATTTGAAGTCACCAAACATAGTAGTTTAGTTTAGTTTAGAGTAGTTAGTATAGAGTTTAGAGTAAGCATTGTTTCTGTTTAGTTGATGGCATTTTGAATATTTCCTGTTAAGTGCAAAAACCTGATTGATTGTTGAATAGTGCTTTTTGAAAATGCTTGATGGTCTGAAAGGAGATTTTGAGATTCCAGATAGTAAGTTAATCTTGTAGTGATAATTTTCTCTATTGTTTTAGCAAGTACTGAGGTTAAGGATATAGGTCTATAATTGTCTAACTTGCCTGCTGGTTTGTCTTTCTTAATTGGAATGATTATGGCATTTTTTCATATAGCATGAATGCTATGCTATCTTTACTGTTCTAGATCTTGTTGAATATGTTCAGTAGTAACTTTTTGGCTCTGCACCCTAAAATCTTGATGTATTTACTATGAATTTGGTCTAGTCTAGGGCTCTTTTTGTTCTTTAGAGATAATATTGCTTGGTTGAGTTCTTGAATTATAAATTTGTCATAAAAAACATGTTTTTGCCCTGCAAGTACCAAGGGCTTACGCTTTTTTTTAAATATTCTGTTTAAATTCCCATTGAATTTATTTGCAATTTTGTAGTGAGTGGCAAATTTGTTGCTGTCTTTATTGTGAATGAGGACTTCATTGTTAATAATATGAGTTCTTGTTTTGTTTCTGGAACATTGTTTAATGTATTAATATATTTATGTACTTTAGTGTTATTACTTCTAAAGTCAAAGGAACTAAGGAATTTATTCAATGACTCCTTAAACATTTTTTATTTCCCCATTTAGAAATGCAGTTTTCATTCTCCAATCTCTCTAAGTTAGGATCTTTTATTGCTTCTGTAATATTTCTGGTATTATCTCGGTCTCTTCTTAATGCAGATAATCTCCAATTCCAAAAAGGTTTGTACCTAACCTTTCCTCTGGTTATTGTAATTTATACAGCATTAATCAGTTTTTTAACTTCATCAATTAGCTTCAGGGAACTTTTCTCCAGGTCAATATCTTCATATTTTTTCTAGTAAGTTTCCAAAGAGTTATCCAGTCTGCTTTTTGGGTGTGCAGTAATCCCACCTCCTGATAGTGCACCTGGGTAATGCTAAGCGGATTACAGATATGGCAAGTTTTCCAAGATGTAAGAACTCAAATACACTTGACAAAAATGAATAACGTAGCATTTTAAGCAAGTACTACATCAGGTAAGCATTTGATTGGTTGATTTTTATTGATTTGTTTTATTTAATGACACTCTTTAACATGTCAGGTTATCAGCATCCCGTTCAATTTGGGTGTGAAACAGCTGATAAATTATGCTCATAGGCCTTTTTTCAGGCTTGAGGTTTTTTATCATGCTATAAATCTATGTCATTGCACCCACAGCTTTACTTACCTTCTGAAGAAAGCCATAGTTAAGATTTTTATGCCAGAAAAAATGGGATTGAGTCCACAATCTTGGGCTTACGACGCAAATATGGTTACCACTTGACCATCAGGACCGCTCATTTGATTGGTCAAGGCATTACCTTTCAACAAGATACTGGCACAAAACATAGTTTAAAATTGTGCAAGAATTATCTGGAGCACCAGCAGAGGGCAGGTGAGCTGAAAATTATAGAGTAGATGGCACAGTCTCCTAATCTCAACCCCACGAGTTGTTATGGGTTCGACTGGATAACCGGGTAGTGTGCGTGTGAGAGAGTGTGTGTGTGTGTGTGTGTGTGTGTGTGTGTGTGTATCCATATACATAAAAGTAAAACTACTCTAGTTCTTACCAACTGGCATTTCTTTGCCACATCTCATGACAATGGGGTAGTTGATCTTATTGGTTGTACAGTGAAGCAGAATGTATTTGATGCTGTGTGAGCAATCAATTTCATCCCACTGATACCATATCTTTTTCAGTGTGTGCTAAAGCAACACCAGGAAACACAATTATCATGTGTTTGCATTAATGATATAGAAAAATGAAACATTGTGTAATTTGTGGAATGGAATTGAGAAATTTCTTCACATATATGTTTCACTGTATTTGGCCACAATCATCCTTGGGAAAAATGTCTGTTATCTCTCAAACTGGGGGTTCTCTGTTTTCATTCAAGAAAATTGAAGTATGCCATGATGTGCAACTAATGGTGAAGAGGAAATTCAGTTCTAATTTCTTCATCAGAAGAATCCTGAACTTAATTACTTTAAAAATGTTAATGATACTGCATTTACAAATCCTTATGAAATTATCTACTGTCTGTCAAAACATCCACATCTTCTCTCATCTACCAGATCCTCCATACCTAAGATCAATAATGTTGATTCCAAGAATATTAAAACCCTCTTTGAGCAAGGGGAATAAATTATAATTTTCTTATGTTTCCAAGAGCACACGAGAAATTATTTTTCATGTTACTTATTTTATCCCATGTATAATGTTTTGTCTATTTGTGCTGGTAGCACTGTTTAATTAAACACATTAATAAACAATAAGTCATCTTTATTTAGCCTGTTCATGATATGTTATATCTTTTAATCTTCAAAATAGGTAATCACTTAAATACAAAAGTAATTTACTTCAGCTCCAATATGGACAAAAAAATGTTAATCTGTTACCACGGTCTGTTAGTCTTGTAACTAATACTACAAAGAATATGCTATGTGTATCATATTCTGATAATTTGTTATTGCAACACATACTAATGAATATACTCTACAAAATGAAATATGAAACACATAAATAATAAACGGTAAAATTATTACATATTTCAACCAATGAATAATTTTGTCCACTCTTTGTTAGTTTGCAATGAAACATTTAAGACACTTTATGCAGAATGTGAAGTGCTGAAGATAAACACCATCTTCAAAGATCAGCTCATCTATCAACCGGTATAGAATTGGTGACCAACTATGTGCACAGTTGTTTTTTTTTTTTTTGATTGATTTATTTAAGGACGCTCTTTAACAGCTCAGGTCATCAGCGTCCCATTCAACTCAGGGCATGAAACGGCCGACAAATTTTGCTCAGAGGCCTCTCTTTCAGGCTCGAGGTTCTTTTTCGTGCCGCAAATGTACGACATGGGACCCACGGCTTTACTTCCCTTCCGAAGGAAGGATTTTTACGCCCGAAAAAATCCATCGGTTCTGATGTGCACAGTGTAAACATATTAATATATATGTATATGTTTTATAGATGTTAAGTCTGTAACTGTACAATTAACCTATTATCACTTTACAGAAGAAGGTACTTACGGTTACATAAAATCCAGCATTCAGTAATTGTGACTCTTTATGGATTGAGGTTGCATTACCTAATGACATGTAATGCAAATTTTTTGGGAGACAAAATAATATTTGTATATTCTTAATTACCTAGTAAGTCAATTTAACACTCTTATGCTCTATTACTGAATTATACAGAACAACTTGGTAAGTGGGGCATTAGATTATTAAATTGACTTACTAGCTAATTAAGAAAATATTACTTCCTTTACTGTATTAGTTCCAACATGAAATTAATTTTAAATTTAACATTCGTATAATTGACATATTTTTGCATTGCTTTCTTAAATGTCAATGCGGATTATATGAAGTTTAATACCAACATGATCTGTAGAGAAAACTTGGTTACATGTACATTGAAGAAGTGCTTAGGAATTACTGCAAAATAAGCAAATGTTCTGACCAAGGAGAAAGTAACCACTATTACATTCAATGGTAAACTTGAAATCTATCTGCTTCCAAGTCAACATTTCATTATTGTAAGTTAATACATTCTGTACCTTTTAAAGGAGCCTTACCATTCCCAATGCACACACAAAGAAATTCGAAATTCTCCTATACACCACTATCTGATGAAAATCCTATGGCTTATTATGAAAAATATTTTTCCCAAAATATACCAATGCCAAAACTATATGTTCATCATCATTGACCTAAAAGGCTTAAGCCTACGGCCTGTTATGGGTCCTAACAGATGTATGAACTATTTGAATATAGTTGCACTTAGCATCTACAGGTGTCAGAAGTATAAATAATGTTATTTAATCACTTAAATTAATTTTAAGATACGGATTATTGCCGTTAAGGTTTCTTCTTAGGATATTCCTTTTGATATATGTACATTTTATTATAAATTTGCCATTTCGTAAAATTGTTAAAATGAATTGCTTACAGTACCCTTTCGCAAAGTACATATTTCGTACATATTAACTCCAATCTATTTGTCTTGCATATGATTTAAATGTGTATTGTGACATAATTTATTAATATCACTTTGGAATATAATGCATCCTAGTTCTATTCTACTACATAAATGGGCGTTAGTGAAATTGTAATTTGCCTTAAGAACAATGACGCCTAACGCTGGCAACTAGTCAGTTGGACGCTTTCTCTAAACTCTCAAGAGTCATCACTTAGCTATTGAATATACTCACCGTCAGGTCTGCCTATGATTCTCCTCACGTACACACAAAAAATAAAATTTTTAAAATCCCAATAAACTTTCACTTCACAGCACCAAATCCTAGTTTTAACGCCATTGGCCACCTATTCTCACCACACGATTCCAAACTTTCATACAAAGCAATCAGGGTTACCACAATAAGCGCACCATGCTAGGTACTAAATATCCCTGTATATCATTCAAATATTACTTTTCAAAAAGTAGGACTCATTTCTCACAATATAATTTCTGCTCTTTTAGTTTAGGTATCCTATATGCATTTAACATAGATAAAACCCACAGAAGTTACAAGAGGTTAAAATAAAAGAGCGAAAATACGATTATCCATGTTAAACATGGAATTTACGTGAATAAGTTCCAATTTTAAAAGAAATGCCCATGGACATTTTACGCTTCCTCTCAGCGACTACACCTTCAAAAAAAATCAAAGGAATTTTTATGGCCAGTTTTCCTTCAGGTTTTATGAACTAAATGCATAAATATGTAACGTTGGGCTAATGCACAGCCTTCTATATGCTTAACCGCGAAACTGGAAGGCATCACATTTACCTATTTTAGGTAAACGACCTTACAAGCAGGGCTAAAAGCACTCTTGTTGCTATGGGAATCGGGTGGAATCTCCTGCTGCTAGTGGAATAATGGAATCTCTGATTGGCTAGCCAGACCGAAGCGACAACGGAGTTCAATCTACACACTTGAGTCACATGTTGAATGTATTTTTTTTTTTTCGTTATTTTTGTTGAAAATAACAAGCAAAGTAACAAATAAATAAATAAATAATGTAACCTATGTGTTGCCCTGTGAAAAATGAGTCAATAGTGCATTGTTACGCGGGTAAAATGGGCTTGACGGCCTACGCTGCCTCCTTTTCGTAAATATAAATTGATAGGGGTGGGTAAATCACTGTAACGAGGGCATTGTTAGGAGGATGAAACATTGTAATGGTGGAAAATGTGCTCTTATTCCAATTCGCAACTAATTCATATATACACACACTAACCTAATTTGTCTCCTAACCACCGCCACGGGTGGCCGAGGTTGTTAAGGCGCGGAACCGTGAGCGGGATGTTGATACCGTCCTTGTTACCCTATCAAGTGTGAGGAATTAATTAGAATATATGCAATATTTTAATTCAGCAAGATATAAGTGAAGGGTTCTGCAAGTGTGTAAAAATGTCACGAAAAGCAGGAATTCTAGCTAGGATACAGAGGGACCGTTTTGGCGGACAATAGAGTAAATTCTTTCTTTTGTTCATTGGAAGGAGCATATGTTGGCAAAGACGAAAGCTGTTAATAGCGATGCTAAGGTATTAACTGCGTTCAAGAGTTCAACGTTAGGGTACTTAACGTTAGGGTACCTTAGGTACGTTGAACTCTTAAAGTACGGCAGAAGTTCAAATTGAAAGATGGACGAATCGCCAAGTTGTTACGTTCAGATAATCTTACTAGCCAATAATATGAGAGTTGCATGTAGTCACCGATAGCCTATAAGGATGTCTAAATCCATGATGGCGGAAAAATAGAGCGTCCCTGTATCAAGTGGTCAAGCGAGTCATATTAAGTATTTAAGAACATGAAATCGCCTTTTTTTTTTTAATTCAGTATTCAGCATTCGAAAGTCAGATCTAGTCTGGGAAAGTCGCACTGGAACATTAAAATTCGAGCTCCATTTCTGCTTGGCTCTTCTTCTCAATAGTCAGAAAACTACTTTAGTCAAGCCATTATACCTCCGCGTGTTTGCCAAATGTCTCATTACTGCGGTCCGAAGAGAAACGGTCTGGTATGTGCTCTTTGTTGAGTAAACGACGTCAACTGGCAGATAACAAGGTGTTCTCTCTGGTCAACACATTACCTTTAATTCCACTCGCTCAACCCGTACTATGAGGGCCCAAAAAACAGTAATATCCCTAGAGCACTAAAGTGACAGGTATTCTCGTCCGCCATTTTGGTGCCTACCGCGAGCAGTAATGTAAGCTCTAGTATACGTTAAAGACATAGCTAGTAATGCAAGTGAAGATTGTTTTAACCATTGTTTGTACTGAAAATTCCTATAAAATATATATTGTTGAAAAATGCTTTTCCCAATTATTTGAAAGGTGATTTAAAAGTCTAAAATAAATATTTAACTTATGAATGTGTGGTTAATAAATATAAACGCTTTATTGTTGGTGCATAGCTTCCTTAGGTACGTATTAATTTTTCTACTGAACATAATGTTTATTATAACTAAATTACTGATAATCATAACTATAATACTAAGAAAGTAGAAAGATCTTTGTGAAATATTGTTTTAACCTTTTTATTACTTTTATTAACATTACTTAGTATTATAAAACACAACCCATTGTGGGAAAAATGTGACTTTTTATAAGGTTATACATTAGTCTTTTACATTTTGTCTTACATTTTGAATTTTCACACTTTTCACGAATGATCCTTTCTCCTTGGATTGTGCATATACATCTTTTTTCACTTATATATTCTTCATCTGTTAAAATAATAATTAATCTTTCAATATATAATGGTACATTTTATTCTGTAAGTATTAGTTACATTCTAAAACTATTCATTAATTTTACAAGTAGTTTATTATAAAGATGCTTACTCTTTTTGTCATTATATGTAAATGATGCGTTCAAATAGAGAGATTATACAGTCTGTATTTTGACTTAAATATTTGATGAAATTACGCAATTTAATCTTTTCGTATGATTTACAAATCGAAACATAAACCAACAAAGAGTGCAGAAATTAATTTTGTTGGTGAGATTCAACACAATTTTGAATAATAAATTAAACAAACTCAACATCAACAAACGAGTTTACTATACGCTACTGTACTGACTTCTGCTCTGTTCTGCTCCGCACCAAAAGGGCGGATGAGAATATTCATCTCTATAGCGCCTTATTACCTGCTACCAATAGTTCTCCACCGCCTCTAGCAACAGTGGTCAGATTCAGATTCAGATTCAAAATTTTCTTTATTGTATGTTAAGTACCTTGGCCTACAATAGACAGCCTTGAGGTAAAAATAGTTTACATTGGTGCACATTTTGAATGTTTGTTGCATATATACATTTTGGAGTTTTTCTTGGTAAATACATACAAGAAATGGGCGGGGCTCATTCAAGAGAAATTATTTACCATTGTCTTGATTATGTGTTAACTATTTTGGTTGTAACCATTCATTCGTGTGGATATTATTATTATTATTATTATTATTATTATTATTATTATTATTATTATTATTATTATTATTATTATTATTATTATTATTATTATTATTATTATTATTATTATTATAAGAAACAACAACTATATACATTGGGGGACTTACATCTAACTTATATCTAGTTAACAGCTACAGTTATATACACTATGTACAGATTGGCGACCTATGTCGCTTGCAGATGGAATATCTTTATTCGCTTATGTTTACGATGGATTGGTTGACCACTACCAATATTTCTCACTACCACAATATTATTATTATCAATAAAGTTTGCGAGCTTTATTGGTAATAAAGTCCGCCAGCGGCTCGATCCTCGCCTCCCGATGTATGGTAGCATTTGTTGTGAACAATGGGACGCACAGAAGCTTCCGACAGCTGATATTCTGAATTGTTTGCAGTTTTTGTAACATCGTGTTTGCTGCATTTGCCCAGGCCGTGCTGGCATATGTCAGGTAGGCGAGGACAAATGCTTTGTACAAAATTATTTTTGTTCGCAGCGTAACCTGTTTACTTTTAAAAATGGGGGCACACATTTTCAGGCGCTGCTGGCCCCTGTTGGCACTGTTTTGAATGTGGTCCCGCCACGTCATTCTAGAGTCGAGTGTGACTCCAGATGTTTCGTACCACGTCGAAGCGGTAGTATTTGCCCATCAACTTCCATTTCTAATTCGGGAATTTTTTATTTTTCTTAAAAGTAGACCGGAATGCATTTTTGAGGATTATTTTTAATTTTCCATTTCTCTAACCAGGCCAAAAATTGTTTGCTGTAGAGTTGAAGCGTTTTAATAGCGTAAGTAAATTTCTTGTGATGAGTGTATAGTACCGTATCGTCGGCGTACATAGCTACCTTGCATCTGGTATCTGTAGGGAAGTCTCTGGTGTAGATAGAAAATAAATAGGGTGCCATGATGGCACCTTGTGGCACTCCTGTGTGGATCTCCCTTGTCGTTGATTTGTGGCGGGAAATCTGTACATAGAAGCGGCGCTCTGACAGGTAGCTCTGCAGCAGGGGCAGGAATGGCAGAAGGTCGGGTAGTTGTTCGTAGATCTTGTGGAGAATACCTGCGTGCCAGCGTCTGTCAAAGGCCGCCTCGACATCCAGAAACAGTGCCAAGTTGGAGGCCTCGTTGTTAAATTGCTCGGTGGCGTCATCAGTGAATTTTACTAGTTGTAACTCAGTTGAATGGTGCTTCCTGAATCCAAACTGGAATTTTGACATTGCCTCATGGTCCGAAACGGATTTTTGTAAACGAGATAAAATGAGTTTTTCGAGCAATTTACCAACTGCAGATAGCAGATTAATGGGTCGAAAATGTTGTACTTGCCGAGACCTTTGTGTGCTTTTGGTAGCATCACAATGCGAGCTTGCTTCCACGCAGTGGGAAAGTAATTGCATTGTAAGCAGGTATTGAGAATTTTTGTAAGCTGAACGAGCGCCTTGCGTGGTAGGTGCTTCAGGTCCTCAATAATCACGCTATCTGGGCCTAGGGCTTTGCCGTTCTTAAGCAATTTAATCTGGTTGAAGACTTCCTGTGTCGTGAAGAGTTTTGTGTGTTGCTGTTACTCCGTTGACCTTTGCTCTTGCAGCCAGGCGTGAACTAGGTTTTCATGTGTAGGATCGGGACTGACATTAGGTCTGTTTCAGGACGTCTGCAAAAGTTTCGGCCTTCTCCACCGCCGAGAAGACAAGCCTCCTCGTCCCTGGAGTGCCTCATTGAAAGCTTGCCCGCTGCCTGTATTTTTAAATGCGCACAACAGTTGCCACATTGAGCCATCAGAGTGGGTGCATTTTCGCATCTTCTCATCCCATCGGTGAAAGTTGTTGGCAGATAACTGCGATTTGATTACCTTGCGTAACCAGTTCGCAGTTGCCTTGAAGAGGGAGGCGCCGGTGTCACGCCATCTGCGCATACACCCACATTGCCTTGCAATGAGACTCTCTACGTCAGGGAACATGCCCCATTTGCCCTGGATTTTGTCTTTAGTTGTGCTCTTTATGTGGACAGATCGTAATGAGGCAGTGAAAGTTGCAATGACTTGGTCAATTTCAGTTGCGTTTTCGAAACGTGCCCAGGGGTCAGCGAGGTTATGTAACAGAATTTTGAATTGGTCTCAGTCTGTTCTCGTAGTGACGGGTACGCTGGGGGCCGTGGTTCGATCCAGACGGCCCATGATGCCAAAGATAACTGGAAGGTGGTCTGAGTCCAGGCTGTGAAATGCCTGGAGCTGGTATGAAACTGCACAACAAGGTGCCTGCCTGGTTTATTCTTCGCGAGTTCCAAAAGGGGTGGCTGGCGTTGAAATCGCCAGCTATTAAGACTTTTTCGTGCAGGTCGAGTATTTTATTTAAGTCCTCTATGAGGCCCCGGCCACCTGGAGGCCGGTATATGGCAATCAGTAGGAGCGATTGGTTGTTTATGCCTATTTCGATTGCAGTGCCTAGAGACAGGCTAGCTGAGGAAGGTGCACCGGAGCAAAAGCAACATCTTTGCGTATAGCAATAGCTGTTTCCCCCCTCCCCCCATGTCCATTTGATCTGTCTGTTATTATGATTAAGTTGAAATTGGCAATACAAAATGTGCGCAGTGCAGATAATTTTGTTTCCCCTATAAGAGCAATGTCTACTTTGTTTCAGTTACTCAGAGAGTTGTCAATGAACGTCACCAAAGCTGCCAATTTATCCATAATATTAGTACTATTTTTAATGACTCTCTTTAAATTGACGAGAATTTTGGTGAGGTTCAAGGACTTCGCCAAATTAAGCAACTCTTTTAAATCGCCTAGACCGGCAGAGGCTGGCTCTGCCGTTGTGGCTGGTGCTGGCTGACCGCAAAGAGGTTGGCTGTTTATGGTAGCTGCGAAGCTACGGCCTTCTGTTACGAGGGCTGGATTTGTAATGGGCTTCGCTGCTCTGCCTGCCCTTGCGTTGCTCAATTGTCTGTTTAGGTCAGCAAGCTGCCGCCTGTTTTTTTCATTCTGGAAGGTGTCACACCCCCTGTAGCTAGCTGGATGGGTCTCGCCGCAGTTAGAGCAGCGGAGTGTGACGTTCTGCATGTCTCTGTGTGGGCATGTTAACAGGCGGTGTGCGCCACCACAAAGAACACATCTAGAAGGCAGCGCACAAAGCTTGTGGGTGTGGCCCAGCTGCTGACAGTTAAAGCTGACAGCACTGTGTGATGTGATTTTCCGTTTTAAATTGCTCGATTTGGGCAATAACATGGCAGATTTGTCCCTCTAGCATAAATTTCTTGTTTGCTTCTGTGCGTTCCATAGTTACAACAAATATGGGTTGTGGCCTACCTTGTTTTTCCAGTTGCCTTAAGTGGGGCACGGTGTAACCGCGGCTATGATGTCGTCTTTCATCTCCTCCAGATTAGGAAGGTCGGGAGCTTCTTGATGGCGAAGTGCAGCGGCAGCTTATCACGTGGCGTGAAGCTATAGTGGTACACACCTCCGCGCTGACGGGCCTCCAGGGTCGGTGTAAAATAGCGCCGATCCTCCAAGAAAACCTTATGGCCTTGACGGTCATTTGGGATTCTGTACTCCCTGGGAGGGCAGATGTTTCTTGGAATTTGGAGTACTGTATTTATGTTCTTCTGGTCTGGAATGACGATTCTTGGCGACTTTTTGTTTACAGCGTTTGCAGGAGCTGGCGCTGAGCTTGGCTGATTGGGAGTTGCGTTGGGAATTATATTAGGTTGGGCAGAAGGAACTGAGGTAGTCTGAGCAGTGGGGAGCTGGGAGTGCAGCAGGTGTAATTGTGGGTGGAGGAGTCTTTTTTTTGCCAAAATGTAAGTTTTTGCTGAGGTTTGGGTTTCGGGGTGGTTTTCTTTGTTCAGTTTTTAGCAGCATTAGAAGAAAGGGTGTTCGGGGTGTAGACTTCCGCCAACTCCTCGCTGTCCGAGGAAAGTGCCTGGTAACAGTTTTGAGTTTTGAGTTTGAAACTCGGCTATCTTGAAGCATGTCTCCTGGGCCTTTTCCCTGCAATGGGAACTGCCGAGGAGGGGCCTTCGCTGTCGCTGCTGGTTATTAGTTGCGTCCGTTTGTTTGGAAGGTATCTGAAGCCAGTCGGTCCTGCAGTTTTTGAGCTGCCTTTGCTTCAGTCGTATTTCGGCTTTGCATGCCGCCAGGGACTGAGATACGCCGTCCCATTTCTCGTCGCCGGCATTAAGATTTTTAAGGATGCTGGTGTAGTACAGGCACTCTCTCTGTAGTTCCACCAGTTCCTTTTGCAGGGCAGCTTCCTCGGGGTCGACGACGGCCGGCAGAGGTGTGCTTCCGTGCTGCAGCTTCGTTTGAGCTGCCGCTGAACTCTGTGGGCATTCGATTGTTGCCGCGAGTGTTCCCGTGGCGGGCGCTGTAGAGGATGCCACTGCAGATTTTTCGGCACTAGTTCCGGCAGCCGGCAGGGGCTGTAGGGGCGCCGCCGAAGAGCTGGAGGAAGTTTCCATTGCTATGTCATTGTTGCTGTTTGCCGCGGGGGCAGTGAAGCTGGCGCCTTCCGGTAACCTGGTGGCCAAAGTTGCACTTGTGTGAAAACGGAAAATAATAGTTATTTATACACACCAGGAGTTTGGCGTGAAGGCACTGCACATAAACACAAAACTGTACACTAGCAATGAGTCACTGCTAATATTATGTATAACTCTTAACACTTTTTCACAGCTTGCACTGTTTTTCCCACTTTAAATCACCACACTTGGAAAATTGAGCTGGTTGCCGGCGTTTTCCTGGAAGGGGGCCGCCGCCGCAGTGGCGCTCGGCTCATCGGGCGAGCCGAACGGGGAAAATAAGCGCCTCCCAGCTCCAGCCGAGGGACCAGAACAACTCCGCAGCCCTTCTCCTACACGGATGAACCGACCTCGCCGCCACCGGACCCACAGCACTGGCGAGGCCCACTCAGCGCTTCTCAGCACCACCGCCGCAGCTCTCTTTAAGGAAATGGCGAAAGCCAACGCCTCAAAGTAGAAGAAGAAGAAGAAGAAGAAGAAGAAGAAGAAGAAGAAGACTGTCAATCCCCCCGACCGACCTGCAGCTGCCCCTGCCGTAACAACATCCCCGACACCAACACCAGCACCAGCCACCGCAGCTCATACTGATTCTGCCGATCCTAATCCGCCGCAGACACTCAAAATTCAGCTCAGCCGAACACCTGAACACCAACCGCTCAATTCACCACGTACCACCAATGGCCAAACGAGTGCTGTAATACGGGGCGTTCCCTTGAACATCTCCTCTACTTACCAGTTCCGCTCTCTACAGAGACGCTGGCCCTCCGTTTGCAGCACTTCCCGTATCCACTCCAACTTCGGCCCCACTCCTCTTGTCAGAGTGGTCTTCCTCGAACAGGAGGAAGGCGATGCTGCCATCGCCGCCGGGTTCCCCCTCTACAGCCGCATCCTCAAGGTTGAGTCTAGCCAGCACACTCACATCTCCCCGTGTCGCCGTTGCTGCGGTTACGACCATACAGCGCAGGACCGCACAAGGACCCCCCACTGCCACTACTGCGGGGCCAAAGCTCTCACCACCGAATGCAGGCAGCATGACCCGACTCGCCGGCGCCGCTACCGTGCCTCCTGCGGGGGAACAGATCACTTCACCGGTCAGGCCGCTTGCCCGCTCCAGCCAGGCCGCCTTACCTTCGCCTGCTCACGGGGAAAATCACACCAGCCCTTCCTGTACTTCTAGCCGCTTCGCCCTCCACTTCAGGCCCTGGCATTTCCCCATTTAACACGGATCTTCCCACCTCCCAAACGACTTCATCACTGACCCTCCCTCTCCCAGCAAACTGCAGTATCATCAGTGAGGTCACCGACAAGATCCACTCTCTCGAGAAGTACCTAACAGAACACCTCAACAACCTGCAAGCCACCGCCAACGAACTCCAGGGTCTTATGGTAGCCCAGAATGAAGAGAACGAAGATTGTACCGAAGAATTTGACGCTATCTTGGGCCTCAAGAAAGAACAAGCCGCGCTCACCCGCTGTAGCCGTGATGCCCTTGCATCGCGGCTCACCAGCATCGACGACAAACTTCCAGAACTTCTGAACTCTTACTCTTCTCAGGCCATAGCCTCACACATACAACCCGTCTTTAAAGAACACCAGGAACAACTCCGGCAACAGTTCCTCTCCTCTGTCGAGCTCGTCTCCGTAAGTCTGGACAGACTAGAGGAAGCCTTCAGAGAATGCCGAGCACATAGCCACAAACAAGTCGACGGCACAAGAATGCTTCTAGTCGACATCATACTGGACCTCAAGAACTGCAATCATCCCCGGCACCCCGCAATACAGCAACACCAACATCCAAACAGAAACGTTCGTCCGAACGAAACATTTTAATTGATGATTAAAACTTCTCCTTCCTATTCCCCTCACACTCCTCTTTACCCCCCGGCTGCATGCAGGGCCTTGGCAATGAATAACGAGGGTAGCTCATGCGGGACCTCAATAGTTTCTCCTCTTATTCTGCTTTTGCACTATCACCTATTAACCTTAACCTTAATCTTAACCCTTTACCCTTTAGTATTAAAAAAAAAGTAGTGGCTGCAAGCCTGTAGAGTAGACAGCCCGCTGTACATGTGTTTTCTTCGGGGTCCGGAACAAAATGATGCTATAGAAGCTCCAGCCCCAGACCACAGCATCACTACAACCCGTCATGCAACAGCATCATGAACAACTCCGGCAACAGTTCCTCTCCTCTATCGAGATTGTCTCCGTGCGCCTCGATAGACTAGAGGAAGCTTTCACAGAACTTCGCACCTACAGCCACCAGCAATTCGACTCCACCAGAAAAATCCTATTTGACATTCTACTACATATCAAGAACCCTCAGCATGCTCAACAGTCAAACAACAAACGCTCGTAAGAGCGACAAATTTTAATGTGATGATTAAAAACTTCTGCCTCTTATTCCCCTCCCCCCCTCTCTAGCCCCCGGCTGCATGCAGGGCCTCGGCAATGTATGTACCCGGGATACACACCTTTCAGCCCGCTCCCGGCCATTGGTCGGCAGCATCCTTCTCCCGCCCAAGACTAACGAGGGTGCACATGCGGGACCTCAATAGTTTTCTCCTTCTATTCCTCCCTGCTACTATCACCTAGTAATCCTTACCACTTAGTATAAAAAAATAAACTATCGTATTACGATCGCGCAGTCGCACAATGCCATCGAGCGGTGCGGACGCGTGCCAAGTGCCTGTGCTTCTAGCGATGCTTTATCAGCTAAACGTCACATAATGCATGCATTGTGGATGGTTCCATAATCAGTGCCGGTTATACAACTAACTAATCAGAATTTTGGTGTGCTTATACTAGCAATTTTTCGTGTTTTATGTACATCAATAATAACTGTGTGTGGTCAACTAAATGAGCTTGCTACAGCGCACAGTGTAACTTTCAAACTATAATCCACCTTAGTGTACAACAGTGCCACAGTGTTTATTGTGATTCTTGCCTTGTTATTGTTATAAAAAATACATAACAGGCCACAAACTCCAGCAAAACAAGGCTCTCACGTGCCCTTGTTGCACGGAGGGCAGCCACGCTATCCTCTCTTCGCTAGATGTGAGGAGCCAGCCTCTGTACAAGCAGTTCCGCTACCAGCCGGAAGGCGGTGCTGAGTGGAAAAGTAGTAGACACCCCTCGCAAGGGCAAATAGTAGTACACAACCCCCTTAGGACAAACCGACTACCCACCTCACGATCACTCCAGATACCTTTTTTGATTTACCACAGTGTCTTAACAACCCTACATCACGACTATGGCTACTAACAAGGACTCGCAAACTTATTACATTGATGGTGGAGACATTACCAAATTTACCAACCAGCCTCTGATCATCGACCCCCCTCTACCACTCGCAGCCGATGCGTTAGCTTTCTGCGAATGGAAAAGAAGGCCAGAGAGGAATTTCTCACTGCGGTGGAAGCAGAATTAGGATTCTGTCAAACCCAGACCCAAACACCACACCTGCAGCAAGCACAGGTGTTACCAAAATGTCTGCGCATAGAAATCGTCTCCATGCCATTGACGACTATATATGCAAGAGCCTCACGGTGCAACAATCCACGTGGCTAACCGTGACATCCCGACACTCAGCACGACCAGGAACCACCATAGAACGATCACAACCCACCACTACTTCAAACAGATTTGAACCCCTGCAGCCGCCAGCGGTAACTGCCAACTCCACTGCCATAGTCGCCGAGGAAACATCCACTGGCGCTATCAAGAGGCGCAGAAACTCTGGTACCTCCACCACAGCAATGGAGACCGTTGATCCGGTCCCTGCCACTATCCCAGACCCAGCAAACCCTCCTAGACAACCAAAACCTACCCCAATTTTCCTGCGGGAACCACAGGAGGCCCGCATCCTAGTACCAAAACTTAACGCCGTTCCGGATCTTAACTTCCTCATGAAGAACATGAGAGGAACAATTGCCATCCTCCCAGAGACTCCGACCGATCACCGGCTCATCCCGAAAGCTCCTAGAAGAGGCAAGCACAAAATTTGTCACTACCCTCCTCCCAGAGGAGCGATTCCTGCATGTGACGATCAAAGACGTCCCAGTTTACATTACGGAAGAAGATATGTAGCAATATCTCCTGTCCAAGGGTTACCCATTCGAGCGGGTTGGTCAGCTGCGCTCAAACCGATCAGCTGATCAGCGACCACTCCCACACTTCCGAGTGGCACTCCGTAAAACCGAAATCTCTCACACTATTTACAAGGAAACAAGAATGTTTTCAGCAATTGTGAGAGTGGAGCCGCACAAACCACCAGCAATACCTCAACAGTGCACAAACTGTCAGCAGAGTACGCACAGCTCCCCCGGCTGCAAGCTACAGACTGTATGCGTTCACTGCGGGCGCTCAGGCCATTCCAGAAAAGAATGTGCACAAGTGGGAAGCACACCTCTGAAATGCGTGAACTGCGGAGCGTCGCACTCCAGCCGCTACGCCAAATGCCCTGTCTGGCAAGAGGCCCGACTAGAACTTAAAGCTACTAAAGGGGGCCGAATGTCGCGATTCTACGAGGCACCACTCCTACGAAACACGCAAGGTTTGTCCAAAGAAGCCTTCTCCGGAGCTCGGCACCTAGAACTACCGCCACGAGTACCCAAGGAGTACATCTCTTATGCAGCGGCAAGCATCTCGGCGCCACTGGCTCCGCTGGAACCCTCACCCACCGCACCACAGCAAGAGGCTCTCCCTCCAGTCGCCTTGACGACCTCACCAGACGCGGCCGCTGGGCTCCACCACGCAGCCCAACCACCGCTACCACAGCCACGCCAGAAGAGCCATAGCCTTTTGCACCGGCAGCAGCAACAGCAGCGCCAACAGGAATTCCCACCGCTCCCCTCCCGACCCTCACCACCTTCTACCCTCGATCCCACATTCCTGCAAATGGTAGCGAAAATTCCGCTCCACCTCCAGACCAACTTCGCAGCCTATCTGGCGGAAGCTCTCCTCAACCGCCCCCCAATCCGTGCCAGCGGAGACAATCCTTTGTCACACCGTCTTCACCTTCCTCCTAAAGAATGGCTGCTAAATCCCGCAGACATGCTGACCCTGCTAACCTCAAGGCCTGCTCCGGGACAAGCTACGAGAAACCAGCAATTTCTTATCCTCTCATAAAATACAGGTACAGGAGACCTGGCTCACACCAAGTATTAAGATGTCCATCCCTGGATTATATCTGCCATCGCTCTATAGGCCGGATGGCTATGGAGGAACGGCCGTCTTCATACACTCAGCACTACAATATCACAGACTACACCTACGGCAACTGACGAACATGGAAGCCACGGGTATCCAACTTGAGACCTGTTCCGGACCCGTCAACTTCTTTTCGGTGTATATTCCTCCTGGCAAGCCAATCCTGCCAGGCAAACTCTAGCACCTGGTGCCTTCCACTACAGACACTGTGACTATGGGAGACTATAACGCGAAGCACACCATCTGGAACTCAACCACTGTCACCCACCGAGGTACAGTGCTGTACAAGTTCATAACCGATCACGGTCTAGCAGTGCTATCCCTTAACTCCCCTACCATAACCTACGGTGATCGTCGCCCACCAGACTGGCTCGACATCGCCCTCCTATCCAACATACGCTGGCACCCAAGCCTTTTTACCATCCCTGAACTGTCCCCCGACCACTACAGACACTGTGACTATGGGAGACTATAACGCGAAGCACACCATCTGGAACTCAACCACTGTCACCCACCGAGGTACAGTGCTGCACAAGTTCATAACCGATCACGGTCTAGCAGTGCTATCCCTTAACTCCCCTACCATAACCTACGGTGATCGTCGCCCACCAGACTGGCTCGACATCGCCCTCCTATCCAACATACGCTGGCACCCAAGCCTCTTTACCATCCCTGAACTGTCCTCCGACCACTATCCCGTAATGCTTCTATTTAACACTCGCCCGCTCCTAAAGCCACCCCGTACCAACCCCAATCCTCGCAAAACAAACTGGAAATCCTATACAGCACTGCTGGCCCAGCACACGCCGCACATCACACCCTGCTCCACGACAGTTGAGGCAGACGCTTTGCTGACTGTTATTACCTCCACCATCCAACAAACTATTCACCAGGCCACCTGCGCTCCAAGACGCAGCAAACATCGGCAGCTTCTTCCTCAAACCATCCGGCGCATCATAACAAGCAAAAACAGAGCCCAACGGCGGTTCCAACACACTCGCTCCCCACAAGACCGCCGTGAGCTGAACCGCCTGCAACAGCTGTTGCGACTGGAACTACGCGACCATGCTAATCTAGATGGGAGCAGCGCATTGCTGAACTCAACACCCAAGATGCCTCGCTTTGGCGTATGACTAAACCGCTCCTACGGCTCCCCACCACAAACAAATCCCTAATCGCCGGATCGCGAGTGGCTCAGTCTGCTCGTGAAAATGTAGAACTGATAGGGGATTATTTGGAGTCCATCTTCACCCCGGCCGACTCCCCCAACATGGACCATATCCACCAAATATCCAGCACAGTCCACCGGTTCCTGGAAGCTCAGCCAACACTGCCAGAGTTTGCTCAGACAAACACGGCAGAACTTACACTTCTGCTACAAAAATCGCCGCCTTACAAAGCCGCGGGACACGATGGTATCTCCTACGCAGCTCTGCAGGCGGTACCACCAGCTTGGAAGAGTCTCATAGCTCACCTGTTTAATTGCTTAATGCATCTTAAACACTTCCCTGCCCCTTGGAAGTACGCTAAAATCATTACTTTTCCAAAGGCAGGCAAAGATGCGAGGTTCCCTGCAAACCATCGACCCATCAGCCTCTTGCCTGCACTAAGTAAACTGTTTGAAAAAATTGTGTTGACCCGTCTGCAGCGCACACTGGATGCTCATAATGTACTCCGGCCGGAGCAATTCGGTTTCCGCAAACAGCTCTCCACTACACACCCTAACTACTTGGTTTAGCTTGTGAAAGCTGGCAGTAAACGCCAGCAAGTCCCAAGCCATCATCTTTTCCAGACGCCCTCTGGACGATATTGCTGAGCTACGAATATCAGGAGGAGCAGTTCCCTGGATCACTGAGGCCACTTATTTGGGAGTGAGGCTAGATGCCAAGCTCAAATGGAAATCCCACATCGACGAGGTCGCAAACAGAGGCAGCCGGAGGATGGCAATCCTGTATCCATTTTATTCCAAATTTTCCACGATGTCCGTCGGTACTAAAGTGCTGGTTTATAAGCAGGTGCTACGATCTGCTCTAACCTACGCGTGCCAAGTTTGGGGCACAGATGCAAAAACGCACCTGGACCGCCTACAGGTATTACAAAACCGCTACCTGCGCACAGCCACTGGTTCTGGCTGGTACATTCCCCCCCCCAAAAAAAAACATACACCAGGACCTGCAATTCCCTACCGTTACTGAATACATCCTTCACCTGACACAATCCTTTCATTCCCACCTTCCCCATAGCTTTAACTCCCTTATCCGTGGACTCGGGGAGTACGATATAGACCCCGGGCCTCCCAGGAAACGCCCAAGACTCTCCCCAAATTCCTGACAAACTCATGCAATCAAACCTTAAATTTCCCTTGACATTCCATCACATATACTCCACCCTCCCCTCACCACTATCACTCAGCTAACCCACAATCTCCTTGCTAACCATTTAATCTGTATGCCAGTAAAGGACTAAAGTCCTGGTATGGCAACAGCCCGGGAGGCTCTCTCCTTCCGAGGAGGGCAGCTGACCACCGGCAATTCCAGGAGGTGGCTATCGTATTAAAACACCTACCAAAATGAGCACTCGAACTACTTGCAGATATATACAACTACACGTTAGAACACGGACGCTTCCCACCCAAATGGAAAGAAGCAAAAATTCTGCTCTTTCCCAAGCCAAGAAAGGACCAAACAAGTCCGAAATACTACAGGCCAATTAGCTTATTAAATATACTGAGCAAGGTCCTTATGAAAATAATACTAAAAAGAATAAACTCGCACATCATTAAAAATAACATAATAGTAGAGGAACAATTTGGGTTCAGAGCGCACCACTCAACCACGCTACAACTACTAAGAATGACGGAAAACATCACGCGTGGCTTCAAAACCAACAGGTCAACTGGCTCAGTTTTCCTGGACATCGAGCGAGCCTTTGATAAAGTCTGGCATGCTGGCCTTATCAAGAAGCTGGCTGACTACAACCTCACAGACTCGCTGGTTGCACTAACCAAAGACTATCTTTCAAATCGCACATTCAGAACAAGCGTAGGCAATTGTCTATCCTCTAGCCGACCCATCAAAGCAGAAGTACCCCAGGGAAGCCTACTTGGACCTACCCTGTTTAACATATACATAAATGAAATGCCCGATTTTACCAGGGCCAGCAAATTCATATACGCCGATGATACAGCAATCACGACACAATCGACAATTCCACGAATAATCCACATTAGATTGCAAAATGCACTAAACACACTCGAACCATGTTTCAAGAAGTGGAGAATTAAAGTAAAAACCAAGAAATGCGAAGCAATCATATTTACAAAACGACTGAAGCATCACCCTGAGAGGCATGCACTCCCAGCATTAATATACAACGGCGAACCTATTGAATGGAAGTTCAAGGTAACCTACTTAGGTGTAGTAATGGACCATGGCCTAAACTGGAAACACCACATTAACACGGTTAGAGCCAAAGCACACGCACAACTAAATAGACTGTACCCAATCTTCAATGTAAACAGCGGACTTCAATTAGGCATGGGCCTAACACTATACAAAACTCTAATACGACCTATACCAACATACGCAGCCCCAGTATGGGGATATACTGACGAAACACATCTCCATAGGCTCCAAACAATGCAAAACCGCATTCTGCGAATAATTTCCAAACTCCCACCTATAGCGCCTACAACACTATTGCACGAGGGACTAAAAATACATTCAATAGAACAATTCATAAAGCTACTAAGCTACAATTTGTACAAAAACAAAAGTAAGAATCATAACCAACTAATTAAAAATCTAGGTGAATACCAAACCACTCATAATAAACATATGCAACCTCTATCACTCTTTGACAGAACAATTGGCCTGAGGGAAACAGAAATAAACATCCAAGAATACCCCGTCCAACTAGTGAAATTCCCCTAGACATGGCAGCCTGAAACATTTGCAACCACCAATACACTACAAGCAATATCCACAATCCACAAACAGCTGTCCTCACAAGTCCTTGTGCTACCAAATCAAGGCGGCCCCGGGGTTTGAGGGCCCCCCACAGCGACACATTAGGTAGATGCCCAGGCTCTACAGGCCGTGTGATCGCTTACACGAACCCTGCACGACTATGATTATTCTAGGAACACATAAAGAATCTATATAAATATTATATGGAAAAAAATTCCAAATGAATACTTTCTTGTACATACATTAAACTAGGACTAACCCTAATACTAACACTAATAACTACCATTAGAATATGTTCTAGAGACTAGGCTCCCCGAGCCGATGCAGCCAAACGAATCCCACGAGGTAAGCCATAGAATACTAGCAAGTAGAACAGCAAATTGATTCATAGACTCCACCCGCATACTTATAGCATGAAAATAACTAACAGCAACTGCAAACACCAATAACAGTAGGCGCATGCCACTCACTCATTACCTTTACCTTTACTCCCTTTTGCATGTGCACTCACGCCAACTCTAGCTCCTCGTGGGGGCGCTCTGCCCCATTATGATTATGTGGGTCTCCCGGTAAAACAGCACGCCTATCGCTCCTGCATGCACGCATGCGAGCCCTACATCCATCTCCAATGAATTCCGGGGTGCAATAGCGGTACCCGAACACAGCTCTCCTATCAATTCCTGCATGTTATTAGCACTAATAGCATGGGGAGGCGATGTAGAATGTTTCTAGGTTGATCGCCACCGAGATGGAGCGAGGTGGTGCCCCTTCTCGCCCTCCCTTCGGGGGGCTATGCAAATAATAAAAACCAACACCCCAACCTACGCTCTAACCGCTCTGCCACCCAACATCTACTGCCACACTTTCGAGTAGCTCTGAGGAAAACCGACACCAACACACCAACATCTACAAGGAAAAGTATATGTTCTCCGCAGTAGTGCGAGTCGAGGCTTACAGACCTCCAGCCCGGCCCCAGCAGTGCACTAACTGCCAAAAATTTACACATGGCGCTACCGGCTGTAAACTCCAGACGGCCTGTGCTCACTGCGGTGAGACTGGCCACTCCAGGAAAGATTGCCAGAGAGTAGGTACTACCCCCCCCCAGGAGCTTTAACTGCGGCGGAGGACACTCTTGTACATATGCAAAATGCCCAGTTTGGCAAGAAGCGAGACTCGAGCTAAAGGCTACCAAACATGGAAAAATGTCCCGCGTTTTGGCCGCTCCAATATTATAAAATACTCAAGGCCTTCCTAAGGAAGCGTTTACTGGTGCCCGCCACCCAAGGATCCTGATACGGCATCCAACCTATGCTGCTGCAACCGAGCCTGCACAAGGTCCGCAGGATTCTGCGTCTTCAACAGCCCCCCTAAGCAACAAGTTATACCTGCGCTGGCAGATGCAGCCTTCCCCAGCCTGCCCAAACCGCGAACTGCACCTGCAAGCTCCGTACCTCTACCGCGCCCGAGGCAGGAAAAACCATCAAAACTGCACCAGCAGCACCGCCAACAGCAGCCATCCATGCCCACACAACAACCCACTTTCTATCCTAACTTGGACCCCATCTTCCAACAGGTGATCGCCAAGATTCCCCTACACCTGCAAACAGGTTTCGCCGCCTATCTTGTGGAGGCCCTGCTCAACCGACCCGCAACTGTTCCGGCAGAAACCATACTCTGTCATACAGTTTTCTCGTACCTAACCTAAAATGGCTGCTATACCACACAGGAGCACCAACCTGGACGCTCTCAAAATTTGCTCCTGGATCGCCCGTGGCATCCGGAGCGAACTACGAGAACTTTCCCACTTCGTTGCCACACAACATTTCCAGGTACTGCTGGTGCAGGAGACTTGGCTCAAGGATGGCGTCAAAGCTGGCATCCCGGGCACAATCTGCCATCGCTTGGACAGGGCTGACGGATATGGCGGCACTGCCATATATGTCAAAGAAAATCTCCCTCATCACCGCCTACACCTGCCTCAGCTGGTTAACGCTGAAGCAACAGGTGTACAACTGCAAACAAGTCGTGGGCCACTAAACACATATTCTGCGTACATTCCGCCGCACAAACAAATTCTCCCTGGAGACTTCAACCCTCTTTTTCGCTCTCCACATCCCACCATTGTCATGGGAGACTTGAATGCAAAGCATCAAAGCTGGAACACCCCTGTCACCACCACCAGAGGGACTGTGCTCTACCAGTACATAAACGACCAGGGACTAGCAGTGCTCTCCCAAACTCTCCCACCATAACCTACGGGGATCGGCGCCCACCAGATTGGATAGATTTTGCTATTCTCTCTGGTGTACGTTGCCATCCCCGCCTCTTCACTATCCCAGAACTCTCCTCTGATCACTACCCAATCCTCCTCCTCTTCCAAACAAGACCTGTGTCCAAACCTCCTCGTTCAACACCAAATTCTCGCAAAACCGACTGGAAGCACTTCTCTGCACTGCTAGCTCAGCATACCCCGAAGCCCACACCGTGCTCTTCTAAAGCTGATGCAGACGCACTAGTTTCTGACATCACAACTGCCATTCAGCAGGCGATCCGAATTTCTACACCTACCGCTCGTCTGAAACAGCAGCGGAGTACATTCCCTCGTTCGATAAGGCTACTGATCACGGAAAAGAACCGGGCCAGGCGCAGGTATCAGCACAGGCACTGCCCCCAACATAAGCGGGGGCTTAATCGCCTACATCTCATAAAAACAGAACTCGGTGATCACGCCAATGATGAGTGGGAACGCCGGTTGAGTGAACTGGACACAAGAGATGCTTCCCTTTGGCGAATGTCCAAGGCCCTTCTGCGTTTACCTACCTCCAGCAAGCCGATAATTTCCGACCACAGGGTAGCACAATCGGCCAGAGAAAAAGTAGAAATGTTGGCAGAGCATTTAGAAGACACCCATATTAATACCCATGTCCGAGCCTACCTGGAAATCCCCTGCCAGCATGAGGAAATTGAGCCCATTCAACCCACTGAGCTCATACACCAACTTCAGCTCTGCTCACCCTATAAAACTGCAAGTCATGATGGAATATCATACGCAGCGTTGAAAGTTCTGCCGACAGCCTGTTTACTACTGGTGACCCACTTGTTTAATGTTTTGCTTACTCTAGGGCACTTTCCTGCAGTATGGAAACGTGCTAAAGTTATTACGATTCCAAAATCGGGGAAGGATGCTACGGTTCCTGGAAACCACAGGCCGATCAGTTTTCTACCACCCTTATGCAAACTTTTTGAGAAAGTGGTTCTAACTCGTCTCCAAGGGACACTATACCAACATGCAGTGCTCCGTCCGGAGCAATTTGGCTTTCGCCGTCAGCATTCAACCACTCATCAACTACTCCGAATAGCAGACGACATCATACGAGGATTCAATAACCAACACTTTGTTCCCGTGTTATTTCTCGACATCACGCGGGCCTTTGACACTGTCTGGCACGAGGGACTCCTATATCGCCTAATCAAATACCAAGCTCCTCCATACCTTATACACCTCATTGCTTCCTATCTCAATAATAGAACCTTCTCCGTTTCCATTGAAGAAGTCCTCTCCACAGTCAGACCCATACATGCCGGCGTCCCTCAAGGCAGTGTCCTCGGCCCGGTTCTTTTTTAACATATATAAATACCTTGCTTACACTGGCTGCTCATTATATTTGTATGCCGATGACACGGCGATATTTACAAGCTCCACACGACATCACACAGCAGTAAGAAGACTGTAAAATTATGCAGATCTTCAAACAACATGGTTTGTGTTGTGTCGACAGGCAGTAAATTCCTCCAAATCACAAGCTGTAACCTTTACCTTAAGATGTAAAGATGTAAAGATGTGCCAGAGCTACGAATCGCAGGAGGAATAGTCCCTTGGAGCAAAGATGCAACTTATCTGGGAGTCAGGCTAGATATGCGACTCACATGGAGGGCGCTCATCGGCGAACTAGCCAGCAAAATAAACCATAGGATGGGCATGTTGTATCCGCTTTATTCTAAATTCTCTTCGATGTCCTTCGCGAACAAAATGTTGGTTTATAAGTAAGTGCTCTGGCCTGCTTTAACCTATGCATGCCAAGTTTGGGGCATTGCTGCGAAGACGCATCTTAACCGTCTACAGGTCCTACAAAACCGTTACCTGAGAACCGCCACTGAGTCCGGATGGTATATCCCCAACTCTAACATACACAAAGACCTACAACTCCCCACCCTCACCGAACATATCCTCCACTTATCCAAAACCTTCTACTCTTCCCTTCCAAACAGCTTCAATTCCCTAATCCGCGGTTTGGGCGAATATGATATCGATCCTGGTGCTCCTTAAAAACGCCCCAGACTTATGTTACATTCTTAAGTACAAACTCGTCTATCACCCACTTACTCAAAACCTCCAACTCTCTACCCATACTCCAACTTACGCAATAATATCCCACCGTCCCTCTTTTATACACTCCTGTCCCTTTGCCAGAAAAGGACCCAGGACATGGCAATAGCCTGGAATCCGTCCCTAAACTTGGGAAGCCATTCCAACTGCACCTCTAGTGTCTCTCGCAACACAGTCGGTCTGGCTCTTGTAATAGCCACACCAGGAAACGGGAAGGACTCTCTCCGAGCTTCTCCTAGAGTCTTCGGTTTCTTCGCGGCGGATCACTATAGTGCACTTCCACATTTGCTTTGGCAGAGCTGCAAGGTCGAGCCAACAGTCCTAGGACTGGAACCAAGGCGCCATCGGGTAGGCCCTCTGCAGCTCGTGCTTCTCAGCACCCATCAATCTGTCTTTCTCTAAGAATGTAATTCTCTTCCTCTTTCCTATCTAGTTGTTAAGATTCCCCCTTTAGTCCCCGGTAGGTTTAGCCTCTTCTCACTTCTCCTTTCATCCCTGCTAGTTCGTGACTTAGTTGTTGGCCATCATGCCGAAGCCGAAGAAGAAGAAAGCCTTTTCCCCTTCGTCACTCTCCACCGGATCACGCCCGGTGACTAGGCGGAACTTATGTGCTGACCTTGACATGAGCGAACCTGTCTCCACTCCTCTTCCTGTCTCTCCCTCATCCTCACCTCCACCCACCCTGCCCCCTCCAACTCCCACTCTCCCCCATCTGACCATGCCTCGTCCTTCCCTCGTCGCTCTCCACCTCCTGACTTCTCCCCGGTCACCCCAACCCGGTCCCATTCCTTCCCCCCTTCTCTTGGTTCCCCTCCCAGCATACCAACCCCCACACCCCTCCCCTCCGCGCCCTCCAGCCTGCTCTTCCATCCACACTCCCAAATCGCCCCCGATCCTCCCTCCCTTCCCGCCTCTCCCCGACCACCCACTCCCACACCTCTCCAGCCCCTACATTCCCGTCCTACCAATTCCGACTTCCCCCGCCATCCTGGTCTGGCCCCCCAGCCCTGTCACACCGCTCCCAACTTCTTCCAACCTCCCAGGTCCTGCTCCTCCTCCCAACCCCCGAACCGCTTCTGCCACCGTCTCCGAAGCTCCCCCAACCTCCCCTGCTCCACCCCCTTCCCCAGTTCAACCCACTTCCCCTCCATCCCTACATCCAAGACCCACTCCTCGCTCCCCTCTCCCTTCTGCTTTCCTCACCCTGCCCGCGGCACCTCCTAGACCCTCTCCCCAGTCCTACCTCACCGTCCCCCATTCCTCTTGTCCCTAGAGACCCCTCATTTGCCAAGGCAACCTAATCTAGGTATCTCGCGCCTGTATACATAGGTAAAGCTCATTCAAGCACCATCTGCGCTCTGATGCGTGAGTTCGACAATCTTGCTCCCCCCAGCCGTTACCACATAAGCCGCTGCGCAGTTACGCGCGACTATCAGGTGAGGCTTCAAAATGAAGGGGACTACCGTCACCTCCTACAATTTCTTGAAGCTAAAAGAGTCGATTTCCATTTTACGGCTCGAATTGTTCGGAGCTACAGGGCTGTGGTTAAGCGTCTTTACGCTGACTCTGCTGAGCAGGAGGTACAGGCCGACCTCCAAGCCTACGGCATCCCGGTTACCCGCGTATGCCAGCTTCGAAAATTCAACCGTGCCAAAACGCCCCTGCCGATGTACCTAATCGAGGTCCCGAGTATTGAAGACCTAGATGCCCTAAAGTCCACCACATTTATTTGCAGATTCAAGATCCAAATCGACGACTATCGCCTACCCATTATTCCATTACAATGCAACCACTGTATGCAGCTACGGCACTCAGCCGCACAATGCCGCACTAGATGGATGGTTTGCTCTAAGTGCACGGGGGCTCGTTCGTCCTCCAGCTGTAGCGTAACCGGAGCCCAGCGTAAATGTGCTCTCTGTCGAGGCACTGGCCATAGGGCTAGGTACCGGGCCTGTCCGGAGTACCAGCGCCAACTCGCTCTGATGCGAGGGACCGCCTCTACACAGCACCAGCCGGCACCCGGAGCTGTCCGGGCACCCAACCCTGACCCGTCATCTGATGGCGTCAACGGGAAAAACATAGCCAACCCCACCGACGCTGCTGCAAGGTCACAGACGAGCCACAACTTTTATCTCCAGCGCCATCGTTCTCAGCCCAACCGGGATACGACTCTGACCGCTGAAAACCACCAAAGTCAAAGGCACAATCCACCCGCAGGCAGGGAAAGCAGAACTTTTTGTCTCAGCCCACCCCAGGTGCAATTGCACCCGACCATTTCTTCAGGGTGGATCCCGAAACTCAAGCTCTATATGCGCAAGTTCACTCCGGCGGCTTAGCGACCGAGCGCACGATTGAACACATATCTTGGCTAGAAACTCGCGAAACTCTAGTCCACATTCTAATGGAACTCCTAACTAAACCCCACACAGGTAGGATAGCACTGGCAGCCTACGCGCCTTTCTTTGCGTAATGAGCCAGCCCTGAAACGATTTATGGCAATTAAACCAGGACACTCTCGTAATACTAACACAAACGTAATGATGTGGAATGCAGGCGGGGTACGCAGACGCAAACCCGAACTTCTCAACTTTCTAAGCACTAACAACATTCACATAGCCCTGCTTACTGAAACCCATCTTGTCCCACTCGACAGATTTAACCTGCCGGGGTACCAAATTTACCGTACCGACCGAAATCGGCGCAGAGGAGGCATAGCCGTCGCAATTAAACGCGACATAGCCCATTTTCAAACCTCCATTGCCGCACTAACCCGAATTGAGGCCACCGGCATTATCACCGAGCTCAACAGCACGAAGGTGGCTATCATTTCAGCATACAACCCTCCAGGAGAACTTATAATTTCAGATATTGACAATCTCCTGCAAATCAACCACCGAGTACTCCTGGCCTGAGACCTCAATGTCATATACCAAATTTGGAACTGCCGAACCACCAACAGGGCAGGACAACGCCTGTTGGCGCACAAAAACTCAAACGATTATCTAATCTACGCCCCAGAGGATCCCACGCATATTCCCATTGCTGCTGGCCAACGACCAGACGTTCTGGATATTGGCCTCTGTAGAGGCATTAACAGCCGTGTTCAGCTACGGGTATGCAACGACCTCTCTTCCGATCACTTACCGCTCTCATACAACTCCATAGCTCTCATCAGCTCATACAGTCACTCCCACGCCATAACTACAAGGCCAACTGGGAGCTCTTTGCTGACACAGTAGACAAACACCTCCCCCACATTGAGCTAGCAGACGACAATGCACTTGAGCATGCCGTCTGTCAACTCGAACATACCATAAAATTGGCCACAGTTACATCAGCACCTGTGAAATACCCACAAATGAAGTCAACCAATCTATCCTCCGACGTCACTAAACTCGCCGCCGAAAGAAATAAAATTCGCAGACAATGGCAACAAACACGCCACCCAGCAGCTCGCGCCAGAATGAACGAGTTAAACGCCCTCTTAAGGCTACGAACAGCCCATGTCATCTCCAAAAAATGGAATGACAAACTGGTGAACCTCGACCCAGAACATAGCTCCGTTTGGCACATAGCCAAATCTCTCACCAGAGACAAATGCGACATATCACCCCTGCTTTACAACTACCACTACGCGTACTAAGACTCCGACAAAGCCGAAGCACTGGCTGACTCACTACAAGCCACTTTAACTCCCAACACCGTGACCGCATCCCCCTATTCATAACCGAAACCGAGGAGATGGTTCACAAGACCCTGCAGCGCGACACACATAACCGTACTCGCCGCACTTTCCCCTCCGAAATTAAATGGCTTATAAGCCCCAGGGCCCGACAAAATACCCAACGTGGCCCTCAAGCACCTCCCACCGAGTGCCGTTAATGCCCTCACCAGAATTTTTAACTACTGCATGATAAACGGGATATTTCCCACTTGCTGGAAAACCGCCAAAGTGATACATTTTCCTAAAAAGAATAAATCCCGCGCCAATCCAGCCAATTACAGACCCATTAGCTTACTCAACTCACGAAGCAAAATTTTCGAAAAGATCATACTCAAGCGCCTCAACCACTACGCTATCAAGAGCAATATCCTAATCCCACAGCAATTTGGTTTCAGAAAGACTCACTCCACAACACTTCAACTGCTACGCGCAGTGGAACACATAACCCACGGCTTCAACACCCGGAAATCCACTGCCGCAGTGCTGCTCGATATCGAATGTGCCTTCGACCGCGTCTGGCACGAAGGACTACTCAGAAAACTCTTCGATTACAATTTCCCTGACACACTTGTAAAGCTCATCGCCAATTACCTTCAAGGCCGTAAATTTTACTCCACTGTAAATAACGAATCGTCATCATGTCGACCCGTCCTAGCAGGGGTCCCCCAAGGAAGCCTCCTGGGCTCCATATTGTTCAATTTATACATCAACGGCATACCTTCAACAGCCCGCACCCCACAGTACCTTTTTTTTTTTTTTTGAGTAGTGTTTAACGCCCGTTTTTACTACTGAGGCACCACAGGCGGTACAGTACCTTTACGCGGACGACACTACGATAATGGCTCAATCTGGAAAAACCCAGTTCCTCCACACACACCTTCAAGACGCCCTTTCGACTCTCAACCCTGGTTAACAAACTGGAGAATTAAAGTCAACGCTAATAAGTTCCAGGCCATAGTTTCCACCAAGCGAATCAAACACAGATACCCCACACATCAACTGCAGCCTTTGCAACTCTTCGGCAACAACATCCCTTGGACCAACCAGGTCACCTACCTGGGCCTAACCATGGACCAAGGTCTTACCTGGAATGCCCACATAACTCAAATCCCAGGCAAAGTCAATGCCCAATTGGGCAAACTCTACCCGTTAATCAACTACAACAACTCACTCAAACTCAACACAGGTCTTACCCTCTACAAAACATTTATACGTCCAATACTCATCTACGCCGCCCCTGTGCGGGGATACGCAGCTGCGTCCCACATCAAAAAACTCCAAACATTTCAAAACAAAATACTCAGAATAGTATCCAAAGTTCCTAGAGTAGCTCCGTCTAAACTCCTCCATGAGGAACTGAAACTGCACACTATTGAAGAATATATTTAAAAACTCACCTTCGAGTTGTACCAAAAAGCAGCATCTAATCATAACCCGCTAATCCAGAAGCACGGAACCTTCGAAGCTAGCATTGACGTCCATAACAGACCCCTGTCACTATTCAACCGCACACTGCTCAAAAACGACACAGAGGAAGATATAGCAAACTACCTGAACAGCCTCCTCCCGCCCGATCCCACCTAAAACTGCAACTCAGTTAAATATACAATTATGCCTAACACCTCTGTTTGTTACAGATAAGAACTCATCCCCCAACCCCGATTGTCGGCAGTGGCCGCGAGGTTAAGCCGCATTGGGCTTGGTCAGCACTTGGATAGGTACCCGAACTGACCGAAGCTAACTTAACAAACCAAGGCAAGACAATAAACACATTTTCCCCCTCGATGCATTCTGATTCATTTGCGCATGAAAAAGTAGTTGATTGCTTAGTAATAACCATTCATTCATTAACACCCACTTTAAATATAACATATCTAACACACTAACACCTAACACTCAGAATCCCATGCATGCCTACTAACCCCCGGTCGGCCTCAGGACGCGTCATGAGCGTCGCCCGGGAATCATCATTGACACGCTCGCATGCACTGCATGCCAGCATGTACACAACCGCCTGTGGTGCCTCAGTAGTAAAAACGGGCGTTAAACACTACTCAAAAAAAAAAGCATGTACACTAACTCCTCTACTAACCGGGGTGCTCAAGCGGAACCCGAATAACATCTGCATGAACAGGCGGCATAACAAGCTCCCCTTGCATGTTAGGAAAAAAAAAACAACTGCAGCCAGGCAGTCCGCAGCGCAGGCTGTCTCAGGTATAGCTGGATGCCCTCAGGGAAACTAGACTGCAGCACGAGAAAGTGATCAGTGATGCATGTTCAGTAATTATATAGTGCAAGTACAGAGTTGGCTACCCTGACTACGAGACAAATTCACGTTGCGTGATAAAATGAACTTTATAATTTTTTTTCTCGGTGATTTCACTCCGTAATCCGGCTGGAATTGGTCATAATTCAAAACTTTGTTTCGTTGCATTGGTCAATTTTAAGATGACGTCACATGAGTGAAATAGTCATTATAATTGTGGCAAACTTCTCCTATTCCAATTCGCAACAAATCCATATATACAAACACTAACCAACTATCTGTCGGCTAACCTCGGGAAAATTCTAGAAACCTGTGGACCCAGTGGTTTAGCCAGTAAATCATTGTAATTGTGATAGAAAGAAACGAAGAAAATAAACCTTAATTTCTTCACCTCTGTGATGAAACTAAACTTATCTGGGTATTTGCAAATGTACTACGTTGGTGAAAAGTCTTTAGAAAGCAATTTTGACCAAGGTATTGTGCTGCAGGACAAAACAAGAAATACCAAAGACATACTTTCCAAGTTACTGCTTAAGTGAGATCAAAATGTGTCCTCGAATATCTCTTCGGCATATGAATGGTAAATACAGAGAAAATAGGTGTCCGTTTAGCAGCTGAGTTGTTTCTAATACAACAGCACAAACCGTTCAATATTTAATGTAGGAATAGATACATACTGCAATTTTCATAAAAGTGATTGATGACGTGTTTGACACTTAACATTCTAGAATACCTGGCATGCGGAAATGATATTCAGCTTGAAACTTTGGATAAATGTTCTACAAAAGGTGTGAGACAATTAGCATAGGATCTTCTAAAGCTTTATTACCATTTCTAAAATAATTCTTAAAAGCATTAGGCCATTGCTGGAACTCTTCAGCGATTTACACTTACTTCAAGTTAAGTGCATCTTAGTGGCACGGCTAAACCAGGATTGTTTGGAAAACTTTTATTCTCTTCTAAGAGGTTTAGGCGGCTTCTATCGGAACTCGCTGCCCGTAGATGTCCAAAATAATTTAAGAATGATACTTATTAGAAAAATAACTCCAGTGAGGTTCCTCTGTCTCCAGCTTCACCTGCAGCACATGACGAGGACGGTGAATTTATCACAACAAAAATGTTCCGCAGCATCATGCCAGACATATCAGAGGTGTTAGATGTAGTGAATAGCGAGAAAGATGATGAAGATATTATGTTTTATTCACTTGAAATTCCCAGCAGTTCCATTGATTTCCGACTGTAGCACAGAAGGTTTCAAGTACATTGCAGTGCACATCGCATTCCGATCTAAGTAATATGAGGGATATTTAGCAACGCCCTCAGGAGACCTAATGACAACATCCGTTGAAATAGTAAGATGGATTGGGGTACTTTCTCGTGAATGACTTCTTGTACCATCAGAAGAATGACTGGAGAAGATTCAGAAGTTTAAACTTTTATTTATCCACATTCATGAACCGAGAGGAAAGGATGCAATGAAAAAACCCGGCGTGAAGTTCTTATAAAGGAATTTCATGAAGTCCACCCTCAGTTTATTGGAATTTATGCCAGAACCAGGACATTCATCAGCATACGATGGTTGTGCTTCAGAAATAAGAAGAGTGCTGCGGAAGCTGATCACAGGAAAGCCGAAATGTGGCATTCTTTTGTGAAGTAAAAAGATAAAAGGCGACAAATTCATTTTTTTCAATCATTTGGTATGTGTGCTAATGATAGTTGTTGTTTTGTCTGGTTCTTATGTTAAAAAAAACACGTCGCGACTTGAAAGAGAAGGAGCTAAAATACACAACACACGTTTCAAGTAAAATAAAGCCCCGTATTAAAATAATCGACACTAGGGAGCAAATAATAATACAAAAAAGGAAAATAACCTTTGTTTTATCTCCAAAATTACACGTAACGCTGACCCGCTAACTTCAAGAAGAAACAATTTTATTCCAATGCCCATGGGCTTTATAACTTTAGCATTATAGCCTTCATTTAACTAGAATGGCTGTTACCGACTGAATATATTCGTACATAATCAGCTTCTTATGAACAAAATCGTCACTCAGTAAAGGGAAATCAAACGAATGCTTGTTATTGCAAATACTGTAAAGAGTAGGGGGGTGGTGGTGGTGGTAGTAGTAGTAGTAGCAGCAGCAGAAGCAGTATTTATTAATATTATAGGGATAATATTAACAAATACACAGGGTTTATGCTAGTTATTAATTATAATATTGTTATTATCATCATCACTACTGCTACTAATAACACCATCAGTACAGGATTTGCCACACCAGCATTCGTTTGATTCCCTATAACTACGTAACCATTTTGTTCATAAGAGCAGATTATGTACGGATAAATTGAATGTCAGTAGCAGCCGTTACAAGTAAATAAGGACTCTCTTACCAAAGTTATAAAGCGCGTAGGCATTTGGAATAGCTTGTTTAATTTGCAAGTTAGCGGGACAGTATTACGACATTTAATTTTAAAACAACTGCACTTTTTTCGTGTTTCATTTTATTAAAGCATGTAGTGTGTGTAACCATATAAATTCTTTCGCGAAGACGAATTCGTATATATAAAGGAATCTTTATTGTTAAACGTGACACCAATCATATTATGCTGTGTGCTAGTTTCCCGCTTGTTCTATAATGACGTCAGAGCGCCAGTTGCGGAAGAACCAATCTTATGTACTCTTATCAACCTTGGGTAGTCCGGATAAGCCTGATATGCAGTTGATTTCTTTATCAAAAATTAATTGCATATTCATCGTTGACGTTAGGAACATGGGTTTGTGAGAAATTTCTTATCGGCAATATTTTATGTTTTAATTTAGTTGAATAATTTGTTTTCTTGTGAGTATCTGGGAAGCTTGAGCATTACTAATCACATATATAAAATTTCACTCTCTTTTAAATTAAAAAATAGACGTAAGAAACACGCTGCAGCTGTGCCTCAGTTTATTTGCATGCTACCAGTGTTATCATTAAGATTATTTGCATTTGTAATATACAACTCTCCATCAAAAATTCTCTAAATATTGGACAAATTTCAAATTAATATTTTATTAATATTAAATTACATTAAATTCATATTACAGATATATGAAAACACGTGGCAGTCTATTGTGAATAATGCTATTATCATATATATTACTAACATCACACATGTGATGCAGATGATGTCAGTGGAATGGTTACCAATCAAATAATTGGTAAAGAATGTAACAACATGGGTAATCTATAGTCTACATGCACCCATAATACAATATAGGGAAACTTGACGAAACACTAATTCGGTCTAAAGAAGAAACGGCGCTTTCAATTGTAGCCCGAAACATGAAAAGTTTCTGTTTTTAAGAAGTTTTACTTACACATTTTTATATGAGAGGATGTTGCACAAGATTCCACCAGCCATTTCGAAAAGCGAAAAAAATTTTAGCTTTCTTTGTGGAAGTGTTTGTAAACTTGCTATGTGCCTGAAGGTTTTTCATAGTCAGTGACATATTTTCTTTTTGGCAGGTTTTCGTAATAAATATTGTTAATGTTTCTTTATTTTGTACAATGTAATGCATAATAACATACATATACAACAGCAAGAACTTGACTGGTTTATTAGGGATACTTAGTCCCTTTTTCTATAAATAATCAAAGTAATTACTATCTGTACAATGCCTTTATCAGCTTCACCAAACCGACAAATTCGGTACAAAATAATTTTTCTTAACAGAATGAACTACATAACCACTCATAAATAAGTGAATCTTCATTTATTTTACATGATTATAAATAAGTACAGATTAGAATACATTTGAATTCACTAATTTCATACAGGATCGTCAATGGATATTTGATATAAGCATTCAGTATCAGGCGATTTTAAAATATGTTGTATCCCAATGTTTCGTTTTGATTCAATCACCTGAGCAACTGAAATATTAAGAGTACGTCCTGATAAATGTCTTTAATGACTGATACGCTTTTCCAGATTTTCATTTTGAAAATTTCAGTTAATGTACAGAACATTAAAATTCTGGAAACAAAGAAATGAAATCATTCATTACTGTAGCGATTTTCAATTGTGCACCACAAGTATCTTTTGTGAGCAGCACTGTATTTCGACTTTCACACCATTCTGCAACCAAGTTACAAATTCTGTAAGAAACCCAACCTGACAATTACTAGTGCGTGTAACTGCTATGCAATATTTTTCATGTTTTACTTTATCTTTTACTGTGTCTTTAACATATTACCATCCGCAATTTATTCACCAATTCTAAAATCGTACATGTACCTCGTAAACACTTCTGTTTCTCAAAACAACAATGAAAAATATTGCATGACAATTTTCCATTTTATTTCACCAAAACATTTGAATATAAGGAAGACTTGTGTGTGTTCAACTTAAAAGTCCGTTTTAAGAGGCAATTGTTTTCTTCTGTATGGTAAAAACGCAAATGGCTAAAACATGTCATATTCCGTCTAACTTCATAGGGATAAATATCGCTTAATGTTAGCCCAAAATTTAAGATTTTCTTAAAAATGTGCACACCATCAAAACAAGAGAAAAACCCAATCCTCGTTGAAATCAGGATTAACAAAAACATGGAATCACCATTTAATAACTTGAAAAGACTTTTATTGACCCTAATATTATCACTATGATACATAGTATCTTAAATCTAATTATCTGGACATAACAAATAACGTCTTTTGTAACGAGATACAATTATTGATCAGATAATGCACTGACTGGAACAAGCCTAAAACTTCTCTGAAACTTCCAAAACATGTACTAGGCATGCAAGTTTGAATAGCTTTTTGCACTTTAAGAGGATTATTTTCTGCATGTCCTTTAATAGTTAAATTTTTGAGACTCAAGCAACTTTTAATGTGAATTTCATCAATCAATAGCGCTACTATGCGCTCTTGGCTGCTTAAATTACTTAATATACATTTCAAGTCATTTTCGTTGCTTACTTTCATAGCAGGTGACACATTTTACTATTTAGTTGCCATTTTCAAATGCCTAATACTTGAAAAAATCAGACATCTTCAGAGTATGTACTGAGTACTACCTTGGAGGAAGCATCATAGGAGCAAGCTGTTCAACAATCAAGTTCAAATCGAAATTATCACTACTTGCATGTTTGCTGGGAATTTATAAATAACTACACTATATTTAAATAAAAGTTGAATTCATAATTCAAATTGTCAGTAATAGTGTTGATATGCCAGTAGAGCAAATTTTCAATATAGGACTATAAATTTAGGAAGATTAATTAGCAGTATCCACTTCAAATAAATTGCGGACTACTGGTAATCGTTAACATTAACACATACGCCCATAACTTCTCCATTGATTATAGCATTTGTCACAAGCACTTCTGTATTTACTTCACTATATTCAATGTAAAATAAGTAGAAATATACACATTATTTAGCTGCATTCATATTCCATTTTTCTATGTCCTGTTTTGTGGGAAGGCTGTTTACAAATTCTTAAAAAGATTCAATATTGTCAAACGACAGAAATTCATTCACTTGTTCTTGCCGTTCTATTGGCGACGATCAGCATTATCACAACGAGTACTGCATGCATCGTGTGTTGTTAAATATGTGAGGTGCAGCTCCATCTATTAATATGGGGTTACTTAACTTAGCAATGTACTTATTGTCTGCAGAATCAATATATTTTCCTTTTATTATGACTTATGAAGAATCAAAATGTTCTATACATATAGAAGAACACTGACTGGGAGTCCAGCCGTTTGTTAGAATTGCTCAAAGTCACTATTTAAACAATTTCTTTTCTTTTGGAAAAGAAAATGTAGGCGTTGAAGTTTTTATTTTGAGAGTGCTATTATAATTCAATTTGCATCCCAGAACAGAACAACATCTTGGTATCTGTAATTAAAAGATTTCTTCATATAAAATGCTGCATCTTAAATAACAACAAACTTTAATACAATAATCAACCAGGAGAGACATTAAAGTCAATATATGATAATGTAGGTATAATTCATCATGTGATAACATTACCTTATAAATTAGTGTGACTTTATATCTGTTAACTACTTGAACAAATAATAAGTAATAAGGTTTCAATATAAAAATTGAATATTTTATTACCCCTCTTTTTAAGTAGGTGTAAATTAGATATCCAATAATAAATTATTCTAAATAGGTGATCTACATCACATGAGCAGGCATTGAATTGGTATGAGAATAAAATATAAAGAGTTAAAAGTTATCTTTATATCAGCTTCAAAACAAATTACATTTATATCTGTTTTACTCCATGAAAGTTTAACGAGGGCTCAGAAAACCATAAAAATTTGCTCCAAACCAACATTATACAATGACCAACCGCTATAATTATACTTCTAAATTAGGACTATTGACTATGTTACTGCGATTGTGCGTTTTACAGCTAGGTATATAGCAGTAAGAACCTGGGAATAAGGGGTTGGTGTTCCTATAAAGTAAAAGTGCTAAACTGTTTGTGTTTTTCGCGGTTTTGCTTCCAGGGTCAGAACAGCTTTGTTGTCGCACCCCGCATAAATCTGACATGACGAAAACACTAGAAGCAGCTACTGCCGCCATTTAGATATCCACGGCAAGGCATGGTTAATTGAAACCTGCTTGGTTTTGTTTCCTGACTACACATAAAAAGGGCATAACTTAGTTGAGGGCAACATGGAATGAATGTTAAAAAACATTTTTTAAAAATCACCTATTGTTTGAAATATTAGAACCATATATAGAGCTTAATAAGTGCATTATAAGTTAAGCACTACACAGAATCATACAACCCATTCACTGGCGCTGGTGAGACAATGAAATTAGCATCATTAATTAGAAATGTTAGCAGAGATTGCTCATCATTCAAATGAAATTTATTAAGGTCTTAATACACAAACTGTAAAAACGTAATGAATTCATGGGATAGCATTTTAAAATATGATGGATTAAAAATTATATTTGCTGCACAAAATTCATACATATACAGATTTTACAGCTCCTAACATTTTTCTTTTATGGGCTTGGAAAGCTTGAACTTGCAGTTTCAATTTCTGTTTCCGTTGTGTTTTTAATATCCTGCGAATATGTCGTTTACTAATATTTTAGATGTAATTTGATTGCAGTATTTTATATAGGTTTATATGATAAAATTACAGTTATGGTCACTGAATATAGTCTCTGTAACATCTTGGTACAAATGTCCCACGTTTAAGGCAAGTAACCATATAAAGTCCGAGAAACTAAGGTGGCGGCGCCACAGAAAAGGGACAACTAAGAGCGGTGGGGAACAAATTATCTGAAGAGGGGTATCTAGCATAAATCTTACCTTAAGGCTGGTTTTAGGCAACAGCTACTGCACTGGTAGAAGTTTCGGTTGATTTTCCTCCTTGTTTCCCATTCTTCATTACCGTCATCTTTTCTTGAAAAAGTTCATTTTTGAGTCACTGTTGTCATTAATGTCATATCCTTTTTGGGTAGCTTTTCCTGTCTTACATCCAGCAAGCCTTTGCTGCGCATGGATTTTGCTTCAACACATTTCACATGCGATTTTTTTTTTTTTTTTTGCCAGTCTTTTGCAGAAACATACCAAACATCTCACCGGCTAATTTAGTTATGACGTATATTTTAAAGGTGACATATCTTTCTGAACCTCAATTTTTCACGGTAGGCCGAATTAGTTTCATTGGGTTCAGCTTAGAATAGTAAGGTGAGAGGCGTAAAACAGTATGATTATGTAAATGAAGAATGCTGTCCATTTAGTAAATAGGGTATTTGGTTTCAAGGAAAATACTTTTCTACATGAAGGCAGGAGAAATTGATGGAGCCGAACTGTTCTATGGAAAGATTTTCTTTAAGGCATGATACCATCATGTTTCTTCTGGATCTTGCAGTAGGCATCATTTTAAGAAGCACGTTATAATATTGGGTGTTATTAGTGACCCAGACTTGATGGCAGTTTCGCGATAAAGCCTTCTTTAACTACTTCTCGAAACTGGAGTATTTCTTCTCATCATGGTAGTCATCAATCTTTTGGTGAGACTTAATACGAACATGCATCAAGAATAAATCCTGGCGTGAACGATGATTAGATGTTGGGATTTAGCAATCTGTACTAGGAGTCCGTGAAATCTGTCGTCACTCTAAGCATATGGGGTAGTATGCGATGTATGAATGTGTGTCTCATCCTCATTTCTGTACTGTTAATCATCTTGAGGCAGTGAAGCCGCATAGCTCTGACTTATGTCGCCCCATTAATATATCCCGGTTCTTTTTATTCCTTTGGAATTAAAACCCGACCTCAGAAGTTTTTAAGTGTAGATATACTCCCTTCCAAATTGAGGGTGTTTTTTTTTTATTTTTAATTTTGTATGCTCCTTCAGTGTTATTGTTTTTGCGCGAAATCATGGACTGTTCAGCGCACTACTGCCTCCTTAAAACTGTCTTAATTGACTCTATAGCATTTTTAGGTCCCTTTATGTGGTGTGGAGAAAAAAGTTACCGCTGTCAAATTCTTTATTTGTTTGTTTTTTGTTCAATGATTATACTTATGCCTATTGCTTAAAATGTATTGTTCTATCCACAAATTTTCCAATGGTTTTCAGACTTATGTGTACCATACAATTAAACCACCGGCATACATTTTCATATAATTACCTGCATCCTTGCGGATTTGAATGTGCGGTATTTTCCTTTTTTTTTTTTTTTTCATGTTTCATTAAAGGTGCCAACACAAACAATTATAAGTAACTGTTCAATCACCCATACACACATAAATGAAGTGATATAATGTAATATATTACACATGTAAGAGGTGCTTATAGTTTAGTGAGTTTTGTAAAGCACGTGGATAGGAACCTAAAAATATTACGCGCTAGTACCGTCATGTCAACATGCACGCTACTTCTAACTTTGCAGGTTTGAAAGTGTACCATTTTTCCTTTAATTTTTCTGCCCATGTTTAAAATAGTAAAGACATCAACACAAATTATTGAAACCAATTACAAACAATTGAGCTTAGGTAGCAACATGTGCAAGTGAACGCGTTCCAGTTATGTTTGGTATCTGTTCTTATGTGCATATGTTGCTGCGCCAGGCGCTAGGAGGTTCTCAAGTGGGAGATCATTTTCGCGCTGTGATTTACTACGATTTTGAAGTCAGTTTAATGGATAGAAAATGACTTGAAAGATAGCATTGTGCATCTAGGCAGCTATGCCCTTTGCAGTTCACTATTTATCTAACGATGGATTGCAGATTTGAAAAGAGGAAGGGATTTCCTCGAAAATGAAGACTGCTCAGGGCGGCCCGATGCAGCAACAGCGGACGAAAGTTAGTTGAAAGCATGGCGTAGTAGCGAGAAGATCATCGTTGTGCATATTATCATATTCAAGAAATTCCTAATATTGGATTCGCAATGACACTTATCTCAAGAATTCGAAACATTTCATACAAAAACTATAGACCATGACTTTTCAACCTCAAGATGCCCTCGGGGGTCGCAATGGGAAGTCTATTCAGCCCAGTCATTGTGAATTTCTTCATGGAGTCATTGGAGTCTCAGGCTGTAAGTTCTGCAAATCATAAACCGTTCGTATAGTACCACTATAAGCGTGATATTTTTGTCGCATGGAGTCACGGAGAATCAGCCCTTGATGGTTTCATACAGCATCTCAACAGGATCAATCCACGTATGCACTTCACAATTGAGAAGGAGAAAGATGATCAATTAGACTTGTAAGATGATTCTTAGACGTTCTGGTCACTAGAAAATCAGGCGGAAAATTTGGACACAGTATATCGCAAACTGACCGATATCTAAACAAAAATTCTAACCACTACCCAAAGCAGAAACTCGCCATGATTAAGACTTTCATTGACAGCGCTGTCCGCATCTGTGAACCTGGCTCTTTACAACAGGAACTCCGAAATCTTGAACATGATTTATATTCCAATGGTTATACAGTGCAAGAAGTCCGCAGAGCGATATGTCCACCCATACATCAATATGCCAACCTTAAACAGGAAACGCCCAAATACAATGGCATTGCTTTCCTACCATACTTTAAAACTGTTACTAACAGAATTGGACGTTTAATTAAGCTTCATAACGTTAAAACCATGTTCAAGCCAACTAGACAGATCAACACTTTGTTACGCTCGGCCAAAGATCCTAGGGATCCGCCTGTTTTGGCCGGCGTCTACCGAATTCCTTGTTCCTGTAGTGCGGTATATATAGGCACCACTCAACAAAGTGTTAACACCCGACTCTCAGAATACAAGAGATGCTGCCGGCTGGGTTAGCCGGACAAGTCCGCAGCCGCAGAACATGCAACTTGGGCAGATGGTGAATACATTATCCAGTATAATGAGACAACTGTTCTTTTTTCGATACCGTACTACCATGCAAGACTACAGCGTGAAGCAATAGAAATCTATAAACACTCTAATAACTCTAACACGAAGGGAGAGATTCTCAAGCTGAATAAAACCTGGTACCGACCGACCGACTGCATGGCAGGCTGGGTTAGTAACCAGCCTGTGTACGGTTTCTGCGTTCCTGTCCACGTGTGGGCTTAACCGCAGGGTGGGATGAGGTGTGTAGGGTTATTGTGGGGTACAGGTATATGGGTTTTGGGGATACTGGTCATGACTTCTCCGGATAAAATGAGTGAATCCAGTGTCCAAGGGTTTTGCTAGCATAAGCATGTCCTAAAAGCCCCCCCTTTTTGGTTTTTAGTATGCGTATGTTGCTGCTGATTTTTTGTAAATTTTTATTTAAGTGCAATTGTTGAAATTACATGGTAATTTCTGCTGTAAGAAATTAAGCTATTGTCATCCAAGATGCCCGCAGGCCCGGCGTGGCATCTTGAATTTAGGCTTTGGCCTGCTTTGGGAACTGTAGTTGCCCAAGAAACGGATGAGAGCACTTTCATGGTATGGTAATTTACGGTAAAATTTCTCTACCCGGCGCCTGATTTCATCCTCTGTATGTGGAAGGGAGGAGGTTTCGTGTAGCCGAAGCAAACTGGCAGCCTGAAGTTAGTGCTCAGCCTGTGTGTAGTTGCTGCGTCCCTACCCTGTGTTGGGTTTTACCGCAGAGACGGGATGGGGGTTGTAGGGTAATAATGCTGATTTGGTTTTAGGGTGGATGGATTGTGCAGAAAAACTAATCCTTGTTGGAACGGGCGGATATGTCATAATTGGAGTTTGCACGATATGCGCGTGTTGTTCACTGCATTGTGGACAACATGAGCATATCGTCATCTGATTTTGCTGTTGTTAATTTGCTGTTTGTTTTTGGTGGGGGTCTGGAATGTTTTCTCCTGTCGCTAGGTTGTGCCCCTTGGTTATCCGAGATGGCCGTACGCTAGGCGTGGCACCTTGAATTTGGGCTTAATCCTATTGCCTATTGACAGGGGTAGCTGCCAAGTGAACGAACGAGAGCGCTCTCATGAAATGGTAATTTGCCGTAGAATTTTGATGCCCGGCGTCTGATTTCCTCCTCGATGTATGGGAGGGAAGAACTCTCATGTAGTAGCCTAAATGGAAAGCTGCGATATACAGAATAAATGGTCCTAAGTCCTTTATTCTGTACTCTTTGCAGAAGTGCGAGCCAACTGCCAGCTGCCATACCCCAGATTTCACAGGCGTATAGCATGACAGGGATGACCAGGGCTTTGAAGAGGTGTAACTTCAGGTGAACTGGCATCGCCTTGGAACTGAACATAGGGTACAGTTGAGCGATTGCTCCCTGCGCCCTGTGAGCAGTTACGGTAATGTGTTCCCGGAAGGTTAGACCTTTATCTAAATGCACTCCCAAGTAGGTTATGGAATTGTTCCATCTTATCATTTGCCGTCTGTATGTTAGTGTGGGGGCGTTTGCGGGTATGCGGCGTTTTATGAAGATTACGGCGTTGCTCTTTGCCGGGTTGATTGACATTCGCCAACGCCTACACCACCTTTCGATTAGGTGTAGAGGTCTTTGTATGGGAATGAAAGCTCTGTTGAGGTTTCTATTTGTTTTGAATAGCAGGACGTCATCTGCATATTGTGCAGTGTTGACGTCTGCTGCTTGTGGGAAGTCTGACATGTATATGCTAAACAGAATTGGGGAAAGAACAGAGCCTTCGGGGACTCCGCCGCGTATTGGCCTTAGTGTCGAGTGGTTTCCCGCCACCGCTACTATGAAAGTGCGATGCTTGAGGTATGAGTGTATAAGATGAATGTAGTTTTTGGGAAGCTCCAGGTGAATGAGTTTGTACAGGAGCCCGGCGTGCCAGGTCGTCGAGAAGTCCTTTTCTACATCCAAAGACACCGCTGGGGTGAAATCCCCCTCCTGGAAACCCAGGGCTGAGGCCTCCACAACCCTCAGTAGCTGTTGGGTAGTAGAGTGCCCAGGACGGAATCCGAATTGGTGAGGGGGGTGGCTTGAATGTTTCCCAACAAGGGAAGCATACGGGCAAGAAGTAGTCTCTCAAAGACTTTTGAGAGAGTAGAAAGGAGCAACTGAATAAGAAGCTCCAGAAGCTCCAGAAGCTCAGTGCAGGTCACCTAGGATGTCCTAGGTGGGTAATTTCGTCGACAGTACCCAGCCGAACCTCGGCTTTACCTGTCTAGAAAGGTTGTAAGTTTTATACAGCTGGAAATTTGTTGTGAATTATTTAAAGAAAAATGTAATTTTTCTTTGGTTTTGGGTGAACTTGCCACCCGTCCAACTACCGACCAAGCTCAATGCGGCTTAACCTGGGCCGGGGCCACAGGCTTCGCTTGCTTGAGCTCTCGGTCAGTCGTCTTCGGTGCTGGATGTTAGAATCAAGAAAACGGCCGGTTTCAGGGGGGGATGGTCATCCCCTAGGCGCTGGACCCCTTCTTCTTCTTGGCAGGTTTGCCCGTGCCTGGCAGCGTCGAGGGAGAGATGATGGTGAGTACTTCTTCCATGGAGCGGTGAAGCATCAGGTTGTGGTTGAAGAGGTTCTCCTCGAAGTTTTGGAGCTGCAGCTGGGTCTCCTCGTGGCAAGAGAGAAGATGGGTGTGTGTTTTGTTGAGCTCCTCGCCCTGGTCCTTAATAAGTTGTTCCAGGGTGCCCTGGGCTCGCTGGATGTCTTGTGCGACCTCGGCCAGTCGCGCAGCGGTGGCTGCGAGGCTCCCAACAGCGGCGGTCAGCGCCTCGACAGAGGCGGACACTGCCACTGCCAGAGGTCTCGCATCTGGAGGAGCTGGCTTCCGGCCTCGGTGCCTGGTTTTCCGGCGAGGCTGGTCCTGAAGGTTCTGAGCCGGCTGAGGTGGTGGCACCTGGGGAGCTGCTGGTTTGTGATCCGGGTGCCTCGGGCAACGAACCTGACCTGTGAAGTGGTCTGTGCCACCGCAGGTGGCGCAGAAGAGCCGGAGTTGTGTCAGGTTGTGCCGTTGGCACTTTGAGGTCAATTCCTCGGCCCCACAGTAGTGGTACCGCGGAGCTGACGAGCAGCCGTCCTCGTGGTGGCCATAGGCGCAGCAACGTCTGCATGGTGGGATCCGTGACTTTCTGCTGGCCTCGATTTTTACTAGCTTGCCCACGAGGGGCAGGCCAGAGGAGATGGCAGAGGCGCAGTCGGCGCTGTCTCGAAAGATGATTCGCACCAGTGCAGTGGGGCCCTTAGAGGAGCGTATTCTTATGGCCCTAACCGCGGAGGGCCAAAGGCCCTGGGCGGCTTGGAGCACATAGTTTGGTGAGCAACCTCTCGGGACCCTACGGCGACGACGCTGCTGTTGTGAATGGCGGTCTGCTGGATGGTGCCGGGATCAGCCGGTGGAGGAGTGGGCTTGGGCTCGGAGGGGGGAGGAGGGGGGGAAGGACATGGATTGGTGATGAGCAGATTAATGTGCACATTTGCACAATGCTGTCTGGTACATTCGCCTCCTTCGGTGCGTCCAGAAACTTCTGCGCGAAAGACCCCGCAGTAGTCGTGGCCGTGGCAGCGGCAGGTGAAGACTGCGGTGTGCTGGCAGGCCGGGGCTTCTTGGCTTCAGGGGTGCCGGTGGGAGAAGGCCCAGTGCCTGCTGCTGCGCTGCCAGTGCCGCCTTGCGGAGAGTCGCTGCAGCTCGGTTTCTTCTTCTTCCCCATTCTTCGGCGTGTGCGTGCTGCGAGAGCTGCTGGCCGAGTGCGCCTGCCTGCCGCGACCTGCCGCCGTATCGTGACTGAATAAGATATCCAATACTTGAGCATATAAAAAAAGCCCAAACACGCCAGAACGCCAGAACAGAACGCCAGAACAGTAACGAGCCGCCCTGCGGGCGGGTTGAAGGCCACAGTACCTAGCCGCACCTGCGGCTTTACCTGTGTGGTTGATAGACCTTCGTTGGGTTGTATATTTTTGTGTTAATATAGTCACGTCTATAACTGAGTCATAGAGTCGGATCCGAGAAGTTATTCATTAGGTATACTGGCTTCGATTGGCCCTGGCCAGCTTAACAGGAGGGTCACCCATCCAACCACTGACCACGGCCAATGCGACTTAACATCAGTCACTCATCCAAGCAGCGTCCATGCCCACTACTGCTTCACGTCTGAGCGTACTCTTCGGTGAAGCCGAGCGGCAGGGACGTCGCTTTTCAGGTGGAAGTCAATTTAATTGATATTAAGTCACCAGGATGTCCTTGGGAAGCCTGTATGAGTTGCAGCGTCTTTTTGCTTTTGGGTTGTACTGCCCTATAAGACGCGCCAGCTGGTTGGGATGATGTGGGAGTTTGTCATACAAAGTCTTTGCCCTCTCTCGAATGACATCGACAATGTATGGCACTCCGGAATGATCATGGAGAATGTGGACAGGAAACCAACGGCATGTATCGTAAATCATCCTGAGCGCCCTGTTCTGCACGCACTGGATTCTGCGGATGATGTCCTTGGCCACCACTCCCCAGACCTCGCAGCCGTACAGAATCAGGGGCGGTATGATCGCGCGATATATCCGCAGTTTTTGGTGAGTAGGTAATGATCTTGATCGGAAGATCGGGTACAGCTGCCGAAGAGCTGCATGACCTAGCTTTATTTTCCCCGTAGCGTGGGGGAGGAAAGTGAGACGCTTGTCCAACATCACTCCGAGGTACTTCGCTTGGGTGACCCAGGGGATCACCCTGCGTCGCAGCCGAAGAGGATGCCGGTCATGCGGGAGCCTGGTTTGAGCTAGGAGAAGAGCAGAGCTCTTCCCCGGGCTGATGGCCATGCGCCATTTCTCGCTCCACTCCCCGATGGCTTTGAGCTGTCTTTGGAGTGGCCGGTAGCAATATTGCAAGTTTTTATTTTGTGCCAGTAGCAGGACATCGTCTGCATACTGGCAAGTCGTGACTTTGGGCTCTGTTGGAAAGTCGGCCATGTAAGCTGCGAAGAGTATCGGGGACAGCACGCTGCCTTCCGGCACTCCCGCGCCAATGGGCCTTTTTGTGGACATCCTCCCCTCCACCCTTACACGAAAGCTGCGGTCTCTAAGGAAACCCGCGATCAGTGTAATGTAGGGGGGAGGGATGCTTGCTTCTATGAGTTTATAAAGTAACCCCTCATGCCAGGTGGTCGCAAAGGCTTTTTCCACGTCCAGCAGTACTGCCACGGTCTTGGCCTTTTCTTGGTATCCCAAGGAGGCCTTCTCCGTTACTCGGAGTAGCTGCTGGGTGGTGGAGTGGCCAGCCCGAAAACCAAACTGATGGTCCGGAAGGAGGCCTTTCTCCTCAAACAGAGGAGAAATGCGGGAGAGGACCAGCCGCTCAAAAAGTTTTGAGATGGCTGGGAGGAGGCTGATGGATCTGTAGCTGGAGGGAAAAACTGGGTTCTTGCCAGGCTTTAGGATGCATACCACTCTCGCCTCTTTCCACACACTGGGAAAATGGCGCAGGTGAAGGCATGCATTATAAATCCGTGTCAAGTGAAGCACAGCTTTCTTAGGTAGGTGCTGGAGCATGTCCGCCGTAACGCGGTCATGTCCAGGGGCCTTGTTGGGTTTCAGGCTTTGGATGTGGGATGCCACCTCCATTGGGGTGGCGACGGGGATGTGGACGCCGTCGTGGGGGATGGGCGGGGCTTCAAGGAAGGCATCCACCCTCTCCTCCACGACATCAGTGAAGTTTTCATCCTGCGGGTCCTCCCGGGGCTCGAACTGAGTCTCCAGGTAGTCTGCGAGAGCCTCGGCTTTATCGCGGGGGGTGAAAGACAGCCTCCCGCGAGTGCCGTGAATCGGGTGTGTATGTAAGGTTTTGTCCTTACGTAAACTTTTTATAATCCGCCAAGGTTTCCTCTCTTGGAGGTCAACATGCTGCATTTTGTTTTCCCAGGCCTCTCTGCGGTGTATCCTGAGCAGTCTCCTCACCAGGGTTTTGAACCTCTGGTAGACCGCCTGGATCCTGGGATGGCGGAAGCGTTGCCATAGCTTGCGTACGGTCCCTTTGGCCTTGATGAGCTGCCTAAGCTCATTTGGTATGGTCATGGGGTTTAGGTGATCGTGTGGGATGCGGTAGGTGTTGGCCTTTACCGCGTTAAGGATGCGGTCGGAGAAGGCTGTAGCCGCGGCCTCGAGCGCCTCAACGGAGTCGATGCGAGGATTCGGTTCTACAGTTTGGTTTAGGTGCAGGACTGCTGCTTCCCAGTCGACCTCTTCACACCACTCTGGAAAGTGCAGAGCGGCCATTGTCACGTCTGAGTCCACCATGACTGGGTCATGGTCGGAGTCCAGTTCGTTAACAACCGTGAGGTCCAGATGGAATGGGATGTTCCTGGTGATCATGATGTCAAGGACATCCGGCCTGCCGCGGGTCGGGTGGTACGTTGGACCTCTCGGGCCATGCGCGATAAGGGCCGGGTCTCCGCTTATGAGGCGGTAGAGCGCGCGGCCTCTTCTGTTCATTTGGCGACTATGCCAATGCGGATGCTTCGCGTTGAGGTCTCCTGCTATGCATACAGTTGGGTGCAGGTTCAGTAGGGTAGTGTAGTCCGCTTCTATGCAGCGGTTACCAGGCGGGTCATAGGCCGCAACCAGCAGTAGGTCTTGCCCCCCCAGTTCTAGCCTGATGGCGCAAGCTTCTACCTGCTGTAAGGGCGGGATCTGGACAGGAGTGTGGGTTATATGGTTCTTAATTAGAATGGCCGTGCCGCCTCCCTGTCGGCCGACTCGGTCGGCCCTATGGGTCACGTAGCTTGGCAATGTGAATTGCACACCGTTCGTTAGGTGAGTCTCACAGACTAACAGGATGTCAATTCCGTGGTACTCTACAAACTCGAGCACGGTGGAGTGCTGTTCCCTAATGCCGTTTGCGTTCCAGAACGCAGCTCTAAATGGTCGGCGGACAAGTCTGCCTGCCATTAAGATCTAGCATTAGGGAACAGTAACTCCATCGTGCGAAGCATCGCACGGGTCTTGTCAGCTGGGGAAGCACTGGCGTCCTCATACACCGCCTTGCAACTGCGCAGTGCTGGCAGCTGTACTTGTATTATTTCTAGGTACCATTTCATAAGGGCCTGGTACTCTCGAAGGTCCTCTTCAACAATAAAATCTGCTGATGCCGCTGGGGCATTCGTGGCTCTGGTAGTGACGATGTTGATAGGTGCCTGCTGCACTGGCGCTGGTTGAGTAGCGATGTTGGCAGGTGCCTGCTGTACAGGCGCTGGCTGTGTAACAGCAGGCGCCGGTGGCGGCGAGGTGGCCGCTGATTGGCTGCTTGGCGCAGCGCTAGCAGCGGCCTGTGTTGGGGCTGCTGGTGCCCTTTTCTTCTTGTTTTTGGGCTTTTTGGGCCTCTGTGGCTTAGGTTCGGCCTGTTGTATGGGCACAGGTAGTGCTGGCTGCTGCTTTTGCTGCTCAGTAGGAGCCTGGGCACCGCTCGGGCCAGGCTCTGCCCTGATTGGTGCGCATTGGCTGGCTGCTGCTAGGGTGGTCTCAGCCCCCTGCAGTGCCGCCGCGAATGTTACATTGCTATTAACAGGCGCAGGGCTCTTATGTCTGCGTCCTTCGATGATTTTCCTCCGTATCGGGCAGCCGCTGTATATGCCTACATGCTGTTGCCCACAGTTCACACATTTGCGCTCTTCGAGCGGGGACGGGCACTCCTTCACAAGGTGGGGCCCAGCACACCGCAGGCAAGCGAGCTTTCGCTCACACGCCATGCTCGAGTGATGAAAACCCAAGCACCTGTGGCACTGTGCCGGTCCCTCTTGCCCATAGTATTGCTCTATGGTAACTCTAGTGTGAATTAGGACTCGCACGGTGTCTATTGGTTGCATCCTAGTTTCCTTCTCCTTGTTAGTGATAACAAGGAACAAGGGCATAGGTACTCTGGTCGGGCCATTTTCTTCTCTGACGGTCTTTTTAAGCTGCGCCACCGTGAGAGGTTCAATGTTGTGTTCGTCCATCAGCGCCTCCTTTACCTCTTCAACCGTGCATTCGGAGTCTAGGCCCCGAATGACGCGGCGTTCCACCTGGGGACGCTGTAGGGAGAACGTATAAAACTGTACCCCTTCCTCTCGAAGGACTGTACGTGCAGCCTCGTGATCTGCTGCCGTAAAGGTTTGTATACGCACACGCTTAGGCTTGCGCGTGGCAATGAAGTTGCCAGTTAGCTTAGCCTCCAGCTTGCGCATAACGCGCACATAGCTGGGGAACGGGTCCGCCATAATCGGCGGTATTCTTTCCCTCCTTCTGGGTGGAGGTAGGGGCGTGGTTGGGGCCGGTGCTGGGGGGGCGCCAGTGCTTTGCTTCTTTCTTTCAGAGCGCCGCCGTCTCCGGCTGCGCACCTCGGTGAATCCCTCCGATTCCGAGTCTGAGCCTTCGCTAGATGCGCTGCTCGTCTCCGGCAGGGGGGGGAGAGAAAGTGGCGAGATAGGAGGGGGGGAGGGGCGGGCACGTCCGCCGGCAATTCTCCCTCAAGCTTACTTCGCTTGCTGGCTCTAGTTAACGGCCGTGAGGCGGCCAAAGTGCCCTTATTACTGGGCCCAGGTTGTGCATGGTCTTCCTCCTCGGATGCGCTCATAGTATGAGTCATCGCGGGTGCTATCCGGCTGCTTGCAGCGGAGCGGACCACCTTAAGGGGGGCGCCCACTCGAGCCATTATTTTGGCTCGAGGGCTTAGCTCTTGCAAGCCCCGCTGTCAGCGTAGTCTGTCAGTCTGTTGTGGTCAGTCGGAAAGATGTATAGTTGAAGGTAGAAAGATAGAAAGAAACCCCTATGAAGATCTATCAACCTTACCTTCAGTACTTGGCGAGAGGAAAGCCCAAGCCTTGCAACAGGCTGCGGCAGGGTGCTGGCTCCTGCAACGACAATAGCTGCGCCGTGGGCAGGCTAGAAGGGGAAACTAGTCCACTGCTTGCCACGGTCGAAGCTCGCCGATTAGGAATATTGCTGCTCTCCTTAAGATAGGTGTGGGGGGGCAGGCTTGCAGGGGACCAAAGTCCACTGCCTGCCGGTATCTCCGAACGTTGCTCTCAGGTGCGTGCTGCTGCTCATCCGAGATGCTGCCTGCATGGGAGCCGGTCTTGGAGTGTCTGCCTGCCTGCGCCCAAACACACGCGAACCAATCACTTATTGAAGCGGAGAGGCCCTGCTCACCGAACACACACACCCCGCTCCAGCCGAGCCAATCCGATACGAGCAGCCCGTGTATAAATACGATACCTGCAGCCAGCGATTCAGTTACTTTCCCGTTGACCTCCGGTGCAAAGTACTGATGTACGCCGACGATACGGTAATATACACCTACCACAAAAAAAATCAACTTCGCTCAAAGAATACTACAGAGATACACACAAGAGTTCCTGAACTGGCTCAGCACCTGGAGAATAAAAATAAACCCAACCAAATGCCTTCCGGTCATCTTTTCAGTCAAGAGAAAATAGCCAGGCATCGACTTAAATGTAGGTGGGGAAATATTACCGTTTCGTCGGCAAGTCAAGTACCTAGGAGTAACACTGGATTCCACCATGAGATGGAGGGACCATGTACGGAACAGTGGGCGGCGGCGCCTCAGAATGTGTGCCCCAATATTCAGAAGCAAACTGGTGTCATTGCAAACAAAAATAATTTTATACAAAGCCTTCATTCTCAGCATTATAACATACGCAAGCGCTGCCTGGGCCCAGGTCCCAAAGACTACAATGAAACAACTGTAGATCATTCAAAACCTCAGCTTAAGAAAGCTGCTCAATGTTCCACTGGTCACCACAAACGCTTTTATACATCGGAAAACACGAATGGAGCCGGTCGCAAACTTTATCGCACATATCGTGTTCACCCGAATGTAACAGTTAGAAATATAGGAAGAGGCTAGCCATTCTATAGGAAACACAAATTCCGAGCAAAGCGAATCAAATTGTTTTAAAAAACCAACAACTTACACAGGCATAGCGCTGTAGATAAATGTACATATTGTACATATTAGGTTAGTTTAGGCTTAAGAATAGATTAAGAGTTAATCATTAGGATGTTTATTTTTGTATGTTTTAAAAAATAAGGTAACCCATCCCAACAAACTTTAGCATATAGGAACTCACAATGTAAATAATCACAAGTAAATTATTTCTCTTTCGCCCGGCAATCATAAGTAAATCCATACATACTGTATGGATTTACTTAATACTACAAAATTCTAGCCACATTAAATAAAAAAATATGCAAGACCAATGTAAAATAAACCTGAAAGGCCGTCCTATGTAGGCCACTGGTAAACCTGAATAATAAATAATCTTGAATCTTGCGATTCAGTTGCGCCTGAATCTTCACCTAGAAGACTTAAGCCTCGCCACTGATGATGTCCTCCGTAGGCGGGGACGAAACGTTTGGATATCAAAGTGCCAACGGACCAAAGCTTCTAAGCCCGGAAGAACATTTTACTTATAAAACTTTAAACTATTGATGAATCTACCTCTATGGTTTGTACTAACATTAATTCAGAACCTGGTAACGTTATTGGCACCATCGTTTTGTCCGTTAAAATAACATGCAATGCTTAGAGATGTAAATTTCATGTAGAGCCGGACTTGGCTTGTCAGTGATTAAGGGCGCCAATTTTATAAATCATATGGATAGCATTATTGATTTACCAAGCATTTGATTTCCTTTGCATTTGTCCCTGAAACTTTGTAAACTCAATGTCATCTCTTCCTCTAGGCGACAAGCTTTCTGCAAACTTGCTTAGCTGGAGCAGAAACACAACCCTGAATAAAATTTTCTCATTTATCGATGGATAGAACTAATTTTATTTTACAGCTCTTTCGCCAATTGTCATACGTTTTTATTTCAACACTGGGTAGTACTAACGTGTTAAAGAATATAAATGTTTTCCTTGACTTTGAATCTATACGGTTTCACATATTGTTTACTCCTTTTATATTTTAGGCTCCCAAAGCGAACGGTATAGATCATCCAGTCTTGCACTCAATAGATTAATTTACTGGCCTATGTTCATCAATGTTTTCATTGGTTTGCGCGAGCAAAGTGCTTTATAACTTTGGATGTGAACAACGCTTATCATCAAAGTCTTTGCACGAAGAGTCGGTCCTGGTGGTGTAGTGGTTACCACACTTGCCTCCTAAACCCAACATCGCGGGTTCGAACCCGGCCGGGACCGATGGATTTTTTCGGGCGTAAAAATCGTAGGTATGACTTCCTTCGGAAAGGAAGTAAAGCCGTGGGTCCCGTGTTGTACATTTACGGCACGAAAAAGAACCTCAAGCCTGAAATAGAGGCCTCTGAGCAAAATTTGTCGGCCGTTTCACGCCCTGAGTTGAATGGGATTCTGATGACCTGAGATGTTAAAGAGCGACCATAAATAAAATAATAATAATAAAAAAAAAACATTGCACGAAGTTCTAAAGTGTAAAACTTTTGCAACGGATTGTAGCCTGAATGTGCTTAAGTGCTTAAAAGTGGGACTGGCCGCGGGTACACAAATTCTGACGCGCCTGTCTGATGAATTTTTCAGCAATATAAAGGATAAGTATTTGTATCATTATTTAGATGATTTATTCATTTATTCAGAATCTTTCGATCAACATGTCTCCAAATTAAGAGAAATGTTCAAGATATTGAGAAAGAATGGTTTAACGATTAATCTTGAGATAAATTTGTGGTGCAGTTAAAATTTTTGGATTTCATCTGCTTTCGTAGCCGTCCATCCAGAACGCATTAAAAATTCCACGCTCCAAGACGGCTATTCTAGTATCTAAATTTATAGGTATAATTTATTATTTTGCCAAATTCATTCCTGCTTATGTTCATTATCCTGCAATTTTTTGAATTGTGTTTAACGCCCGTTTTTACTACTGAGGCACCACATGCGGTGAACATTGATGATACATAAGACGAAATGATTTATTTGGGAAAGGATTTTTTTTAAGGAAGGAAACGTTCCAGGCCTAAGTTTAGGGTATCTCCCCGGCATTTGCCATTTATGAGGACTGAGGAAAACCTGGAAAAAACTTCAGTCAGGGAGGACGGTCCTGGCGGGATTCGAACCCCAGACCTCCCGCTCATAAGTCCGCGCCTTAACGACCTCGGCCACCCGTGGCGGTGCCTGCAAAATTGAAGATACTTATTGGGTAAGAAGGTTAAGTTTTTGAGTGGGTTTCAGTACAGCAAGGAGCTTTCAATAATTTAAATATGTACTTATTTATTTCACTTCCGGAATTTTCACTTCCTTTTGCATTACAAACTGATGTTTGTGGTACTGCCGTTTCTGCGGACTTATTACAAGAGAATTCTGAAGGTAGAAAATCCGTTGCGTATGCTTCGCACACATTGACGAGATTTAAAAATGTACTCTGTGCACGAGTTAAAAGTTTTCGCCATTTTTAGGGCTATGAATAGTTCTGTTTTTATTTTATTTGGAGCATGTAAATTTTGTTAATGAAATTGATAATCAAGCCTGGCCAAAGCCGGTAAGACAGGGAAATTAGCGAGTTGGACGTTGCGTATATTTGGCAAGTTGCAAGTAGTGGACATTAAAGAAGCAACTAATTGCGTGTTCACTATATGAGAAAAACTGTCACTCAGCTCATACTGATCCTTTCCAGCCTATAATGGTAGTTTATCAGGTTACCCTCTAGTGTTCGCAGTATCAGCAGGCTGATCCTAAATTGGCTCTGATTATTGAAAAATTAGCCATATTGCATAAAAGAGGATTTTATATTGTCCTCCAAAATCTAATCAATTAAGGATTGTAGTTCCCAATACCTTGTTACTGCTTTTGTTTCGTTGTTGTCATGAAACATTTGTGGAAGCTCATTTTGGGAATATACAAAACTAAGCATCAGGCATGCAAAACATGTTCAATTATTAGTAAACCAGCTCAGAATATGAAGGTTAGATTTCTATAATGGAATGATGCCCAAAAGCCAATGCAAATGATTTTCATAGCCCATACTGGGAACTTACTCCTGTATAAGTTGGGAAATACATTTATTTTAGTTCGCGTCATTGCCTATTCTAAATAAGTATTGTTATTTACAGTTTGGGAGGCAAGCACGGAAATAACGATGAAGTGTTTAACATTTATTTTGGGTGATTTCGGAGTACCACAATATATTGAATCAAATAATACCACTTATTTAAACTCTTTTGGCTTATGAAAATTTCTTTTCGACTTAGGTGTGCAGCACATGACTGCAACTTCATATTATCCAAAACCTTCCTTAAGTGCGTTAAACATGATATATAAGCCGCTATAATTGCATGTTATCACAATGATCACACTCGAGGAATGAAATTTTGTAACTGGTTACAGTTTGGATTTAATGCTCCTAAGCGTGAAACTCATTTACCACATTATTTCCGTAGTATTTGAAATAGCATAAGGCACAAACTCCACAAAGCGCAAAACATTAATGGTATAAATTATAATAGTGGTGAAATACCAGTTAAATATGTAGAAGGGGATTTGTTCTATTTAAGAAAGGTAGTCAAAGATATACTGCGAATTGGGGCCTAGGTTTAAGGATCCTTTCTTTATACTTATTTTTAGTTCTCCTGTTTTGGTACTATAGAAAAATAAGGGCGAAGAGACGAAAGCCCACGTACCTCAACTAAAGCACACACGACATGTTGCTGACTTCATTTCGGAAAAGTAAACAATATTGTCATTTATTTTATAGTTTATTGCGGTTTGTTTTATGAAATGGTATTTAAATTTTGCACGTCAGCTTGGGGAACTAAGATATAGTTTTGCAATATGTTAATAATCCCGCATTCTTTCCATTTTACGCGCATAATGAGGCGTGATCGCTTTTCAGCATCCGCTGTTCTGTCACCGTCGTAGATGTGCTGCCTTGCGTCTGACACCTACAGCTTTTGGTTTCCAGTAGATACACTAACCTCCCCTTATCCTCTTTCCTTACGGAGCCACGTCAATGGTTTGACGAGCAGGCTCGTTGGCCACGACTCAAGCAATTCATAATGTTCAAACACTTGCCCATACACGCTGGACGGAAATCACTAGCTCAACTCTTGCTTCTAGTACAACTCGTGCAACAAACGGCAGAGCTTAACTGCTGTTTGCGTGGCCGCTGGTAACAATGTAAATGTTGCATGTATTATTTTAGTGTTAAACATTATGCATCCTTCTCATTGTCCTCCTTAACTTTTAAACGTAAATTGATAGGGTTATGCGGTTAGAATGTTGTAACGATGTCAAATCTGCTGTTATTATTTTTGTTAAACATAATGTAACTTGTGCGTTATCCTCCGTAACTTTCAGATATAAATTTATAGGGGATTGTTAGGCGGGAAAATATTGTAATGGTGGCAAATGTTCTCTTAATGGAATTCGCAATTAATTCATATATATATATATATATATATACACACACACTAACCCTAACGCTAACCTCGGGTAAATTCTAGGAACCGGTGGACCCAGTGGTTTGCTGCTGCTCACTACGGCCTGACGGCCTACGCTTTCCTTTTCGTAAATATAAATTGAGAGGGGCGTGTGAATCATTATAATCTCCTTTAATTACAGCAGAAAAAAATAGTCAACATCAATTTATAGCCCATTCTTTGCGTCATACTATGTTACCGAGTAAATAATTGTAATTACGACAAAACTCCCTTAACTCCGGCAGGGAGGGGGAAATATAGAAAGAAAAAAAAAAGTGAACGTGAAAATTCGAAACCACTACCTTCACAACTATAGCATGACATTCTAACCGTCTGAGCTATCATGCCGTTGAGTTTGAAAACTTTATTTTCTATCTATAGCCGTGCAAGCCACTATGTTGCACGAATTGCGCTAGCAGCATGCAGCAAGCGTTGCAGTAGTGCTTTCCGGGATAAATGTTCTAACCATGCTTGAGTAGTCCTTACAAGCAGGGCTGAAAGTACTATGCTTCTCGAGAATCGTGTGCAATTTTTACTACTGAGACACCACAGGCGGTGGACACTGATGATACATGAAATGATAAATTGGGAAAGGATATTTTTAAGGAAGGAAGGAAGCATTCCAGGCCTAAGTTTAGGGTACCTCCCCGGCATTTGCCAGTAATTAGGACTGAAGAAAACCTGAAAAATAAGAAAACCAGTCAGGGAGGATGATCCTAATGGGATTTGAACCCCAGACCTCCCACGTACGAGTCCGGGCCTTAACAACCTCGGCCACCCGTGGCAGGTGCAATAAGCTGAATGTAGAACATCCTACAATTAGAACATTCTAGTAAAGTCATCTACCTTACACTATTTGACTGCAATTCAACATCTAGTACTAGAGAACACTACACTTATTGCTCTATTTTATCTCACTTATTTAAAATCGAGAACATGTTTCAAAAGCATTCATTCCCATTATCAGAATTGGTCTCCAGCTAATGAGAATAAATGCTCTGGAAACATGTTCTGGATTTTGTACAAATGAGGTATAATAGAGTTGTTATGCAAAATACTATAATCAAATGATACATTTTTTCACTATTAATAATTTCTGCATAATTCTTCATTAGAGGATATAATGAAGCTGTGAGGCAGTGGACATTCAGCACCAAAAAAATTGATTGCTTGTGCTAACTTTTCAGGATTGTGAGACAGCCATTCTTCACTTTAAAAAGTCAGTGAACATTGACCATGGAGTTATTTGACCAAGATAAACAGAATGGAAGGGAACTTAGTGCCATAGAGAAAGCAGGTAAAAGAACTTGATCACAGGAACAAAATGTGTAAATACCTTTTTCTCTATCTCTAAGAGTTTCCAAGAAAATAAATATGCTATATCAAAACATGTGGCAATGCTGCTTAATGTTCTGCAGTGTTTACTTATAAACTTTGCAGAAACAGAATGTATGTGTATATGCACATAATCTTACTGTGAAAATAAGTGTACAGCTAGTGTTCTATATGTTAACATCAATGTTATCACAATATTAAGTTCAGTGATGCCTAATCCAATTTTGCAAACCCAAATGATTCACAAAAACTTTTTATGTTGAATTTACATGAAAATACTTAAAGAGTTACAAAAATATAACCAAAGGACAATATTTACACAATTTCTGCCTGCCTACCCATTATTACAATTGAAATGTGTCAATTCTGATAAATTAGTATTTTACAGTACATGAAAGATAATGCAAAAATTAATTGGGGGGGGGGGGCACACAACATGTTAACATCCAATTTCATTTTTTCAGCAATATAACCAATATTCATGTACAAATTTAATATTTGCAAGTTGGAGGTATTTTCCAACACCAATCATGAAATTATACATGTATTTTGTCTTACTGAATTCATCAACTAGCAGCTCAAGACAATATAAATTATATGTCTTTGTTGATGGTGAATTTCTTGATTAGAATTTTATGGAAAATTAAAGTGTGCTTGAATTTCTACCAAACAATGACATAAATGTCAAACATATTAACAAGAACATTAATTTGAATTAAAATGAAACATTATACATTAATACATTTTAAATAGAAGCTGGAAATCACATTTATGTTGCATTTTATTCAAATGTGTGGATGCCCTCCTGTTTGCATGTTATCCTTTGAATTTATATTGGAATCTCAAATCAGATCACTATTTCAAACCTAACATTTCACAAAAATCCAAAACATCTATTAATTTACTATTGTTGTCACTTAAACTACATAAGGCTATACACAAGTTCAAATTTGCCATTCACCGTTCATAGATTGGTTTTAATCAGGGCCTTTATGGCATCTGTGCATCTATGTTGTGTCAATAGTGATTTGAGGCTCATCAGTATGATATTGCACTTGTACCTTCAGTTCCTAAAAGTACATCTCTCAAACCATAGGAATATATAGTCTGCATCTCAACCCAAGGGAAAATGTACGGAAGAGGTGCAGTGCAAATTAATGCAGTTCTGAATGAAATGGCATCAAACAGCAAAACAGTAATGGGAAATTATACAGATTACTTTGAATGATGTAATGTCAATCGACTTAATTCAAAGTTTAGCATCTTCCATGATAGAAAGAATGGAAAAAATTATAATAGTGCATATTGGTTATTGGAGTGGCAATTGATTGATCAAAGTAATGCAAAATTAATTTATTATTTGTAAGTGTTTAAACATCCCACCAACTGCTAAAGGATAGGGGTTTTCCTCAGTCCTCATAAATGCAAATGCAGGGAGGTACCCTAAACTTAGGCCTGGAACGATTCCTTCCTAATATATCATTTCATTTCATCTAATATATCATCAGTGTCCATCACCTGTGGTGCCTCTGTAGCAAAAACAGGCGTTAAACACTATTCATTCAACTGCTATAGGTATTTTCAGTTTACATTAGGAATGAAATTGATGCAAATGTGCTGCCTACTGCCTCTTAAGTTAGTTCTACACTGACAAGGCAATAAAAGTTAAGTTAAAAGTTAATTATCTTACTGCAATGCAATATTGTATAGAGGTACAATGATTAGCATGAGATATATAAATTATACAAACCTACATCAGAGGATACTAGTTGCATATTTTTTTAAGACCAGAGCTTTAATGTGTATGCTGTGCAGTAGACCAGTATGTTCTTTGAAGGAAGATCACAAGTATAGTCAATGCCTCCATGATTCATTCAGTGCCAGTACCAACATTATTTGAAAGGGGCTGCATGTAGGTGGTTTGCATTTCATGCCATTTTGAGGCATGGGAGACATAGAGTAGCATATGTTGGAACCAATGGATCATCAGGGCACCCACATATATTGAAGAAAGCCTTGATCAACACAATCAAGCCTAAGGGAGAACCCTGCATCAAGAGAGAAGCAAGATCAGACCCCACCATAATTCTTTTAGATATTGTAAGGCATGTAAGGACCTCTCTGTACCATCCTGAGTCATCATGCACCATTGGTAGGTGACTGGCCAAAGCAGAACTGCATTCATGCCATCCACATGCTGACTCCCATTATTGTCACATCACAGGTGGCTGTTTGTAATCAATGATGCTGTGATTCAGAAGCTTGGACAAATGCAGAATGCAAAAAATCATCTTTACTGATGAATGCTGTTACTCTAAGAAAATAGTCGGTCCTGGTGGTGTAGTGGTAACAATACTTGCCCTTTAAACCCAAGGTTGCAGGTTCGAACCCGGCCAGAATCGATGGATTTTTTCGGGCATAAAAATCGTAAGTATGGCTTCCTTCGGAAGGGAAGTAAAGCCGTGGGTCCCGTGTTGTACATTTACAGCACAAAAAAGAACCTCAAGCCTGAAAGAAGAGGCCTCTGAGCAAAATTTCTCAGTCGTTTCACTCGCTGAATAGAATGGGACGCTGATGATCTGAGATGCTAATGGCGTCCTTAAATAAACAAATCAATCTAAGAAAATATATGACAATTGTCTGTAGATAAGCAGAAACCTGGGGAAAGCAAGTATCCTGCCTTCATTGTTAAAAAACATAGGTGCATTGCCCTTGGCATCATGATGTTGGGAGTCATTGTTATGATTACAGGTTGCCACTCATGGTAATAAAGAAATCAGTTATGGTACAGAGGTACATTAATGATTATCTTACATCCTCATTGCACAACATCCTGGAGCCATATTTCAACAGGATAATGTATGATTAAGTTTCATTAGGTGCCTGCATAATGTTGCACTCCTCCCTTGTCCTCAAAGTTTCCCAGATATTTTACCAATAAAAACCTGTGAGACCAGTTAGGATGTCTGCTATGGCCATCTTTGAATCTTCAAAAATTAGAGTACCAATTACAACAATGGGCAGACATGCCACGAGATCAGATACAATGCCTGAAGGATTCACATCCACATGGATTTTCAGCATATATTTGCATCAGAAGGGGTCACATCACATTAAGTTCAACCAAAAAGTACCACCTCTTGTATACCTTTATGAACATTGCCTTGATATTGTAATAACTTCTAGAATATACATTATGTAAGTGTAATATAATTTTCAGGCCCCTTTCTAGGTAATTTATCTTATATCCAGCACGCACGCACACAGGGCTTCCAGAATATGCTCTCACTATTGGCATGGAGTTTTGCATCTTCACCAATGTTAGCTCCCCTGCCCACTTAGCTGCCTATATGCCTGCCTGTTCCTGAACTTCTGCGCAGTCACTAGTTTACATTTGTTTCCAAAGATTTTAGAGTAATTAACTTCTATTAAAAATAAGAATCAGCTAGACACAAGGAATTTATTTGGAAGTTCCTTGGGCAATTGTCTCTTTCCAGAATTATAATTCATGATCATGTCAATAAATTTGATACTACTGGTTCAGTGCAAAACAAGGAACACTACATGAAGATATACAGTTTTAACAGAAGACACATTAAGATGAAACTGGTGCAAATTGAACATTTGTCAAAAAAAATCACTACCAAAATTGGTGCAAGTTAGGGTTTCAGTGTGTTCTACACAAGACAAAAACTCAAACTTCACAAGTGTGCAGGTGCCCAATGTCTATAAGTTGATTCTGTAGCATGTGTGCATAATTGAATGTTTTTTTTTCATCAATGACTGAAGTCAACCTACAGCTTGTGTTCTTTCATACAAGACATGATTCCACCAAAATGGTCATCCTCATAACATTCGCTATTGGTATTCTGAAATCAAAATTTTATACAAGAAATCATTCTTTATGATAGGAAAAGTGGAATTTGTTGTGCAATTTGTGCAAGATGTATATGGTGGCTTTGGCATGGCCAGCTCCCAAGATGCAACATCCTGGTCAGTAGTAAAGGCATATTCTGAAAGCCCTGCATATGGGAAGCCCCTACAAGAAAACTTACCCAGGCAAAATATCCTGACAGGGTGAAAATGGATCTGTCAATTGACAAGCAACACTTGCATCTGAGTCACAGTGCTGGACGTAGGAATATTCTGTAACACTACTTCCATCTTGTTATTTATTCACTGACCAAATTCTCCTTCACTAAATAAAAAACACAACAGTTTATCTTAATTATAGGTAACCTCTGCCCTATTTGCCAGAATCTGCTGTCACCCAATCTTTTCATTAATGTAATTGAGTAGTATTTTACAATAATAACCAAATAAAAATGTGTTTTTTAATTTAGTTCATCCTTTTATTGTGGGAAGAGTAAGTGAGAAGATATACAGTATCACTTATTATTCCCAAAAGCATCGCATTCATTGATCCATCTTTCTGCAGTCCCAGACTACTATCATTATAAACAATAAGAATAAAACTCAAACTGATTGTTTCTCAAAGTATCATTGTCCTGCAGTCATTAAATATATATATTTTTTTTTGCTTTATGTAGCTTGTATCCTTGATTGATATATTTTTAATTATCAATAATTTATACATTGCAATAAGTACAGTACATTGTTTTTGAAACATGCTGTAGCAAGGTGTGCATTGTTTTTCTAATTTGTGAAGTAGCAAGGCATCACTGAATGCAGCTCAAAGACAAAAGGTGTATCTCATCGGCATGAGTTTGTCATGGAAGGGAAATGTGAATAGAAATAAAGATGCACACGACAGATGACAGACAAAGCCACAAATGAACTCTTGCAGCAAGGAAGCTGTGTTTCATTGCGTGTTGTAAGCTCTTGCAGACTGCACCCCATGAAACATTGAGGACAATTTATGAAAGACCTAAAGGTTATTTTAGACAATGGGCATTTTTATACTGGGAAGGAAATGCTACCCCCTCAACATTTTCATATTTTAAATTGACACAGTTCCATATTCTTGCATTCTTTCTTTCATTTCAGTCAATAAGCCCTCCCCAATTTTAACATGCCAGAGATGGACAGTTTTAGACCCCTTTCCCATCCGTTGTTACCCTACATTTATTGTTTTTTTCCCCCTATTCTATGGAAAATAGACACAAATAATAACTAAAAAAAAACATTACTTTTAAATATAGCAATTAGGAACAGTGCCTTCAGCAATTCCAGAAGGGACTGAATCCAATCAAAATTTTTTCCAATTTGATTAGTTCAGTCCCCCAGTCCCTGGTTCATCAGCAGCTGCCTAATGGAATATCCAGGGGACTGGGCTTCGATGCAACCAAAAACAAAACACAACATTAAAAGTAATTTATACATTCAATACAATATTAAATTATATTTCCCACAATACTAAACCTTCCTTTATTATTAATTAAACCCATTCGGCCAAATTTCTATTCTTGAGAGTTGCTTATTCCTTAGGGCCTTATACACACTAACACCCCCTATGGGAAATGATGGATTAAGATTTCAGTGTAATATGAACAAATCACATGTATATTACAATATATTGGACAAAAGATTGCACGTAAATTATTACTGGGTTTGAATCCATTCTCTAAAATATATGAGCTGTAAATGACTTGATATTAGTGATCATAAAGGATCATTAATGGAATTCAGGAATAATGACATTTATTCTATAGCATTTGTTAGTCTCTCTCAAACAAACCTGTAAGTTTGTCATTCTGATTTACTATCTATACCCTCTCCATACATTAATTCCATCACTACTGCTCTGCTGTAGTTATTTTATGATCTCACAAGTCATTCTGTTATCATGCTAGAAGAAATTATTAGTATACATCTATTTTTCATATGCTTTTTAATCATGCGTCTGTGGTAACAACAATTATCTAGTTAAACCATTTTAAGCAAATTATTCGCACAAAGGCTAAAGCATATTTCGAGTTTGTTACAGTGGTATATTATGAAACATAAAAGTTGCAGTTAAATTAAAAAGAAGAATGAGGTAAAATGTAGCACAAAAATGCTACAGATCTAGAGTAACTTTTCCTCCTTTTTATACATTTTATTTTTTGAACAGAATTTAACACCCATTTTTACTACTGTGGCAGATTTTGCACTGCAAAACTTTAACATCTCTTGTATTTTCCATCTAACAAGATCAACTTGACATGAATAAGGTAAATAACAAAAATATAAACAAAGGATAGTCAAAATGCTAAATGCAATTAACCCAGTGAATTCTACGAGTAATTAAACACATACTTCAGGATCTCAGTCCAACAGAAGCATGGATATTCACTTAAAATTAGATACACACACCTTAATATTTATATATTCCATGGATGTGGATGAAGTTTGTTTATGTGAGATTTACAAAAGTGCTCCCATTTTGTTGTAAATAATTAATTTTATACTTTCTGTGTATAAGCCTTATTAAGAATTCATCAGCAACAACAAGACAGGGACTTTGTATTTTAGGAATCAGTGAGCTGATTAACATTAATAAAGTAAAGCAGTTTAAGAGGTAACAATCTAAAACAGACTGATGCTTTTCTGTCTTGCATTTCTACATACCGGATCTTATTTTTCCTCTCTCTTCCAATGTATATCACTGAATATCACAATGGTGTTAACAAAAATTATCATCATCAATGTCATATATGCACTCAAATAAAACTTATATTCAAGGAATATGATTAGTGTTTTATAAATTTTTTAAGTGTATTTAATGTCCTGCCAACTGCCATTGTCTTTCAAGATGATAAATGGTGTGAATGAAATTATACACACAAATCCAGAGTCTTTAGCATCTAAAATTATTAGCTATTACTCTTTTCAGAGCAAGAAAAAACTCCAGAAAAAATTTTACCCAGGGAACATGTCTGACAAGGACAGATCCCAGGCCTGTCAGTTTACAAGTAGGTGAAGCAGCATTTAAACCATTGGCAATGGACATGGTATGTAATGAATGTTGCACAATTTCAGTTATGATAAACTGTGCAACCATCACTACAAAAATTGCTCTTACAATAGGGCTCATAACAAATTGCTGTGTGCCCTTAATGTGTATTTCATCATAATCTTTACAAACCGAACATATAAGTTTCCTTTTAGGTCACAGGTCGCTATGAATCTTTATTATCTTTGAAACTTAACTTAACAAAAAAGTCTCTCATAACAAAAAAATTATACATAAGTGCACTACTCAAATACATCATTTTACATTAAGAACTTGTTTAACTGCATGTATTATATCCTGTGGTTGAGGCAAAGCAGCTGCTTCCAGGCTCTTCGTGTAAGGCATTGGAGTATCCACACCAGTCACCCTCATGATGGGTGCATCCAAGTGATAGAACGCTTCACCTACAAAAGCAAGAATTAGAAAATTTTGTTAAAAACAATCCATTATGTATGTATTCAATTATGTACAAAAAATAACTGCTATTCGTATTTCTCCCATCATTTTCATAATTCTAACAGTAATTCACTTCAACAGGTGCTGTAATGACTACTTACTTTTAAATGCCTCTAATATTTAAGAACATACTGTATATAACATGTTTTGTAATCTATACTATGTTACTTAAAGGTAAAGTATTTTAAGTGAGGTATAAAAGTTAAGTGTGCACAATTTTTCAAATGGAAAGCAATTAAACATTATCTGATGATTTTTTTTTTTTGAGTAGTGTTTAACGCCCATTTTTAATACAGAGGCACCACGGGTGGTTGACACTTATGATACATGAAATGAAATGATATATTGGGAAAGGATATTTTTAAGGACGGAAGCGTTTCAGGCCTAAGTTTTAGGTACCTCCCTGGCATTTGCCAGTTATGAAGACAGAGGAAAACCTGGAAAAAACCCGAGTCATGGAGGACAGTCCTGGTGGGATTCGAACCCCAGACCTCCCGCCCACAATCTGATGAAAATGAATAAACATATTTTAGATATAGGAACCATAGGGCTATTATTTGCTTAATGTAGTACTGTTTGATTGGCCGCTACCCTCAAGTCTATAACACCTTTCTTATGGTGATGAGGTATTCTAAAAAATTTGAGTGAATTTTATAAAAGATCCCATGTCAAGACAACTGCAGACAATTAGATCTTTACTTAATTTCACTACATAACATTTCACTTTATTTTTCTTATTCACATTCTTGCTTCAAAAATTTATCTTCATGAAGATAACACGGACCTGCAATTTGAATTTTTGATAACAAAACATTTTACATTAATATTACAGAAAAGCATGGATGCCAAAAAGTGGTGGCAGAAAAGAGTAGTTAATGTCATTTTCTATTGCTGACAGTGTCACAGGTCACAGGCAGAAGGGAAGACTGCCTGCAATGCTTCAGTAATTAAAATGTGCATTAAATACTATTCAACAACAGAAGGGAATACTGCATCTCTTTTGTGTTTACAGCTAGGACTGCACCATTTTTCGGGCTGAAAGCTGAAAGACACATCTATAAGAGAGATTAATTTACACAAACTTTAGAAATATTTTCTAAAACCAAGAATGATGTTCAAACCATTTGAAAATTATTAATTAAAGTATAAATAGGCATAATTATTTTATTAACTTGATTACTTGTTATTAAAAATGAACTATTCCTCACTGTTAACATTTTTCCACACTTAAGAACACTGAAGACAGTTATAAATTCAAAAGTTTCACATACCACCCAACTTACCACAACAAATTTAAGAAGATATTCAAAGAACATGGAATTATGTTAGCCCCAAAGAACAAATATAATATAAAATTTTAGTACATTGCACAATTTTTTTTTTTTTGAGTAGTGTTTAACGCCCGTTTTTACTACTGAGGCACCACAGGCGGTTATTGCACAATGAAAGATACCATCCCTACAGAGCAAAAATTAGGAATATATGAGATTAAATGTGCAGATTGTGAGCAGAGCTACATTCGAAAAACGAAAAGAAATTTAGAAATTCAAAGGAAAGAACATTTTAGGAACATTAGATTGAAACAGATAAGACAAATCAGCAATAGCAGTTCATTTTTGGAACAAAAATCATGAAATAAAACCAGAAATTAAATTACTGAAACAACTCCACAACCCAATAGAACTATCCCCATGGGAGAGAATTTTCATTTTAAAAAATAAGAACAACTTAATGAATTTTGATTTTCCGCTGCTGGATGAACTCAGCAAGTTTCTACTAGAACCACAAGATAACACCACAGGAGCGAACGGGCGTCCATCCCCTGTTTCGAACAACGGCATTCAGTCAACAACAGCCGATGATGGGAGGAACCTCTCCCGAAACTAGTCCAAAGTTTTAAATAAGTAAGTGGAGTTAATGTAAACAACTGAACACATTAATGTAGTTTATTTTTTTGATCATTATATGCAGTGTATTCAAAAAGTTTCAGAGCTACTTTAAAAACCTAATTCATCAAAAAAGAAATTATATTATTTAGGATTCCCCATACACTCCACTGCTCTTGATACATGCCTTGGATCATTCAGAGTTGCTGGAAGGAATGAGATATTGCAATGTCATGCAGAAGAAACCACTCTTAAGTCTAACTCTATGGATTCTCCTCAAAAGTCTGTCTACCTCTTGCAGAATGGTCCAGTCAGTGTGCTCAGGTGAAAAGAATTTGAGGTAATTATTCCACATGAATAGAATAAAAACAGTGATGAAATCTGTTTTTTGGCTTTTGATTTAGGATATCAGTCATCCTATATTGATTATCTACTATTTTTAAAATGTGCACACCAATCAAACACTTTGCTATTACTTAGAAAATCATCATTGCATGCAGAGTGCAAATAAAAATGAAATGCATAAATGAATTTCAACTCTTTCTACGTCTAATTAATAGCAATGGAACATTTGCTACCATGCAAATCTGGTTTAGCATCAGTTGTACAGTGTAACTGACCCTGAACTCTGCCTAGTGTTCCAATGTGAACAATAGCAGGTTTCTGTATTGCAATCACCAATTCTAACCCCCTCTTTCTGACATTGTGTGGTATGCTAAATCTAGTTTCTGAATGAATTCCCATGATTGCGGATTCAAACCCGGCCAGGATCGATGAATTTTTTCAGGCGTAAAAACTTTAAGTATGACTTCCTTTGGAGGGGAAGTAAAGCCGTGGGTCCCATGTCTCGCATTTATGGCACGATAAAGAACCTCAAGGCTGTAAAAAGAAGTCTCTGAGCAAAATTTCTCCACTGTTTCATTCCCCGAATAGAATGGAATACTGATGACCTGAGATGTTAAAGAGCATCCATAAATAAACAAATAAAAAAAATCGGAAGGAAAAATTCCATCTCTACTAATTACATATATTAGCTGCAGAACTGAGATGACAGAAATTCAATTTTTCAAGTGAATGACACCATAGCCTTTTATGCTGTTTGTAATACAGTATTACCCATTGCTTTATTAAATGTTATGATTACTTTTGCAAATTTTTATGAGGAAATCACTCATACTTCACTAATTTTGTTCCACTTATTTGGACATGTTTTGAAGGCAACCTACTTCCAAGTAAGTGGAACAAAATTAGTGAAATTTGAGCGATTTTTTTCATAAAATATTGCATTATTATACTACATTTCACTGTGAAAATTCTCGCTATTTAAAACTACATTTACTAATAGTGTTTGTATAATATTATGTAATAATATACCTGTTAATTTGTAAATGTATAAGTAGGTGAGTTGCATTTTCAAGCAGATGATATTAAGGGAAGTACCTGTATGTATGACCCATATACTACTCTTATTTATTCTTCCTTTTGACTGACCATGACATTATAAGGCAAGCAGAAATTTGTTTATTTCTTTGCATTAGAGAAAAGCATTATTTTAGGTATAATGGACAGCTCTCTATACTTCTTACATTACATTTGAAAAGTGAGAAATTATTCCATTTTATCACTATCAATTTAATAATGCTGTTCCCTCAAAGCTCTAAGCTACATAATACTATTATGTGGTACTTAAGAGTTGTCATCTATGATACAGGTTTACTAATCACAATTTCCAAATACTGAAAATATATAACCTACTATGTAGTACACAAAATAGTATTTCAAAGTGAAAAATTAGGATAAATTACAATACAGAAAATATTCATTATTTAAATTATTTTATAGAAAAGGAAACAAGAGAAAATATATAAATTATAATTAATCTGTCGTTTAACACACTCTTATGCTTCACTTACTTTTAAATAAGGTTGGACTGGTTTTGAAGAAACATCCTCTCCAACTTCAACCAACTTGACGACTGGTATGAGAAACAATCATCTATGAGGACCTGTGGCTCCGGCCTGGTGTGTTTTTTATTTATAAACTGGAAATTGGTATTACATTCTCCTATAATGTCAAAATTCATAAGTTGATCCTTATGTTTATGAATGTAAATCTTCTCCCATGTGTCCAATTCTGTACGTACGTGTGCTTCTTTAAGCAACTTTATTTCTATTTTTATGTCGTTATTATCTTTCCAAAAATGGTGTGCCACTGCTGACCTATCAATCTGTTTGTACTTAACGTTCCTGAGATGTTCTTTTAATCGTGTTCCTATGTTCCTTTTAGTTTTTCAAACGTACATCTTATCACATTCTTTACATGTTATTTTGCAGATGTCTGACTTTTTCTCCTGTGCAATGTTATTAAAACTGTTGTCCACTAAAGCATTTTTCAGAGTGTATTTGTTAACAGGTGCCAATTTAATGTTAATATCTTTAAATTTTTTTTGGAATTTATTCATAGCTACTGGATGGTGCGTGAATTTTTTAAAAACCAGTCTCTCTTTTACAGTTAACAGTGTGGTGGTATTCGTGATGAATTGCTCCCTAAGGAATCTATTAAGTTTTTTGTTTGCTAAATTTTTGTTAAAACCATTTATAATGGCAATCTCTTGTATCTTCTCAAATTCTTTTTTGTACTCCTCTTTATTGATTGGTAAATTTACCAGTCTATACGTTAAGCTGTTGAAAATTGAGTGCCTGTGAGCTATGGAGTTAAACCCACTTAATTTTATATAGTTATCTGTGTGCGTATCCTTTCTATAGATTCCAAATTCTAAATTTCTATGATTATTATTAATTTTTATATCTAAAAACAGCAACATTCCCTTTGTTTCTGTTTCCAGTGTGAAGGATATATTCCTATCTTGTATATTTAAAAACTTCAAGGCATTTTCAAAAAATTCTGTTTTCACTATACTAAAAATGTCATCAACATATCTGTACCAGTATTTAAAATAATGTGGAAAGGCGGAAATAATGAGAGTTTCAAATGTACTCATAAATAAATCTGCCAGAATCCTTTGTCCCCCTTTCGCAGATTTATTTATGAGTACATTTGAAACTCACATAATTTCTGCCTTCCCACATTATTTTAAATGCTGGTACAGATACGTTGATGACATTTTTAGTATAGTGAAAACAGGATTTTTTGAAGATGCCTTAAAGTTTTTAAATATACAAGATAGGAATATATCCTTCATACTGGAAACAGAAACAAAGGGAATGTTGCCGTTTTTAGATATAAAAATTAATAATAATCATGGAAATTTAGAATTTGGAATCTATAGAAAGGATACGCACACAAATAACTATATAAAATAAAGTGGGTTTAACCCCATAGCTCACAAGCACTCAATTTTCAACAGCTTAACATACAGACTGGTAAATTTACCAATCAATAAAGAGGAGTACAAAAAAGAATTTGAGAAGATACAAGAGATTGCCATTATAAATGGTTTTAACAAAAATTTAGCAAACAAAAAACTTAATAGATTCCTAAGGAAGAAATTCATCAAGAATACCACCACACTATTAACTGAAAAAGAGAGACCAGTTTTTAAAAAATTCACCTACCATCCAGTAGCTATGAATAAATTCCAAAAATTTTTTAAAGATATTAACATTAAATTGGCACCTGTTAACAGATGCACTCTGAAAAATGCTTTAATGGACAACAGTTTTAATAACATTGCACAGGAGAAAAAGTCAGGCATCTGCAAAATAACATGTAAAGAATGTGATAAGATGTACGTTTGAAAAACTAAAAGGAACATAGGAACACGATTAAAAGAACATCTCAGGAACGTTAAGTACAAACAGATTGATAGGTCAGCTGTAGCACACCATTTTTGGAAAGATAATAATGACATAAAAATAGAAATAAAGTTACTTAAAGAAGCACATGTACGTACAGAATTGGACACATGGGAGAAGATTTACATTCATAAACATAAGGATCAACTTATGAATTTTGACATTATAGGAGAATGTAATACCAATTTCCAGTTTATAAAGAAAAAAACACACCAGGACGGAGCCACAGGTCCTCAGAGATGTTAGTTTCTCATTCCAATCGTCAAGTTGCTTGAAGATGGAGAGGATGTTTCTTCAAAACCAGTCCCACCGTATTTAAAAGTAAGTGAAGCAAAAGAGTGTGTTAGACAACAGATTAATTATAATTTACATTAACAAGCTTCACTGTGTCGGTTCCAACAGAATTTTTTAAAAAAATGTCTTATTTTCCGAACATTCTTAAATGAAGAGAAAATATATTTATTTTCTTTCTGGAAACAATGTCTTTAAATAATTTTCCAGTATTACTTAACTACTACCTAGAATTAACTATTACTTAAATATTGTAGCACCTACACAAATGATTAAAATTAAAAATAAATTGAAAAATTGAATAACAACTTGGATACTGTTCTCCTGTAGCAGATTGAGGCTTCTTAACCAGATATATAATCAGGGTAATTGAAATATTTTAAAAATTGTAAAAACTTTAAAAACTTCATATGGAACTAACACAATAAAGCTCACATGAATTAAACCTGTCGTCTAACACTCTTCATGCTTCACTAACTAAAGGTTAGGGAAGCATGAAGAGTGTTAGATGACAGATTTAAACCAGGGTAATGTTTATGACAGTCAAAAAAATGAATTACAAACAAATTTATAAAATGGTCATTCAAAAAGCAAAAAATAGGGCATAATGGTATTACATCCATTAAACTGAGAAAAAAATCGAGGCATTGTAGAAAATAGTGAAAAGGACAAATTTAATAATAATCTGACAATAGATTAAGATGGGAAGTTAATAATTGAAGCATAAACAATAGTTAATACTTTTACATATTATTACTATAACAATTATTATTGATTGATATCATTGTATGATTCAGTTGAACTACACACTCTTAAAGCTTCACTTACTTTTCATAAATGTATGAGTGTGTAGTTCAACTGAATCATACAATGATATCAATTAATATGATTGGCTTCACTGTGCAAGTTCCAATTTACATTTAAGTAATTATTATTGAATCTTAAAGTAATAATACAATTTTTCTCACCCTAACAACTGTCACAAAATTGCACAAATTATTAGAGGGGGGAAGCTCTAGAGGATATGATTTTTTTTTTTTTGAATGGTGTTTAACGCCCATTTTTACTTGAGTCACCACAGGCAGTGAACACTGATGGTACAAGAAATAAAATATTTTGGGAAAGGATTTTTTTTTAAAGGGAGGAAACTTTTCAGGCCTAAGTTTAGGGTAAATTCCTGGCATTTGCCAGTTATGAAGACTGAGGAAAACCTGGAAAAAACGTTAGTCAGGGAGGACGGTCCTGGTGGGATTTGAACCCTAGATTTCCCGCTCACGAGTCCGTGTCTTAACAGTCTCGGCCACCCCTGGCAGTCACAGCATATGATGAAATTTCAGACAACCTATTGAAAGATTAGTACATTATATCTTAAACTCATTGGTGTAAAGAATTATAGCCCTGTTTCATTATTCAGATTTTTTCAAAATTATAGAAAGTTATGTGTTCAACACTGTCAAAATACTTTAACAAATATGCTCTTATATCCCATAAACAGCATTGATTTGATGAAGAAAGATTCACAATAACAACAGTAGCAGATTTACTTAAGATGTCTATGAGATGGTGGATAAAGGAAAATTGATTTGAGGCTGTTTTTAAATTTGTCCAAGACATTCATTTTAGTAGTAGATCACAATATTCTATTGAAAAAATTATAAGAAATGGAAATATAATGTATTGAAATAATATGGTTCCAATTATATTTGGAGAATTGGAAACAAATGGTGCAAGTTATATTTGAATATAATGAAACCAATGTAATAATTCAAAATGTTCAGTGAAATGCCGATGATACAAGCTTTTTCATTAAAGGAGAACATATTAATAACTTTCAGTTCTACCTAAGCAATTCATCCAGCTAAATATTAGAATGGCTTGAAAGAAAGTGGTTGTTAGTTAATTACAACAAAACAGTGGAAATACTTTATCATCATGCCCAGAGTAAGAGTTGACCAAACTTTAAACCTTGGTAGCAAATAAATACAATTAGCCAGTGCTACAAAGTTTCTGGGAATTCTTGTAGAGGAACATTTAAAAGAGCATGTTCACACCAAACCCCTTGAATTGAAACTTAGTAGAAGCTGTTTTGCCATAAGAAAAGCAACCAATATTTTCAATATGTATTATTTGTATGTTCTTTACTCTTGTAATTTCTTTCATTGCTATCATATGGTATCAACTTCTAGAGCAACGCAACAAGCAACTTTTAAGGTACAGAAAATAGTTATCAGGTTTATGGCTAAGAATCAACTAAAATGTAATTGCATATCATTATTTAAGCAAGGCCATATCTTAACTTTGCTATCTTCATATATTTATAAAATACTTTTACACGTGAAAATGAACTTACATAGCTTTCACACAAATGCTCAAATGCATCATTATAATACCTGTATAATGTATATCATTTATACACAAATCACTTAAACATACAACTTGCAACATTCTTAAAATTGTTCAAAGGTAATTTAAGTAAGTAAAAACAGTGTTTTATAGTATGCAGAGGTTTGTAAAAAGTTGAAAATGAAATATTTCAAAACAGTGATATATGAGGTTATGTCCATAAGTTTCCAGCCTCGCCGATAAGGATTATAGCCTTCATAAAATCTTTATCTGGAGTCATACCTTATCTATTAAGTAAATAATTGCAGCTGTAACTTCCTTTCTGTTGTGTTCAGTTGTTCAGATATAGTTGCATAAAGAAGGCTATGTGTAGAAGATTGTGACATGTTCAAAATGGAGTATCAAGCTGTTATTAAGTTCTTCACAAAAGAAGAAATTACTCCAAATGAAATTAGACAGTGATTGGACGATGTATATGGGGAAGCATTCCCCTCATATTCTACCATAAAAGAATGGGCGAAACTTTTTCAATTGGGTCGAGAAAGCATTGAAGACTAAGAGCATGCAAGTCGGCTCTTAAAGGTGCTCACTGCTGAAAACATCGCTCTTGTGGAAGGAAAAATTATGGAAGACTGGCGGCTCAAATTTACAGAAATAGCAGCAAGTTTGGGCCTTTCTAAAACAACAGTCCTTTGCATTATTCATGAACACTTAAACATGAATACAGTTAGTGCAAGATGGGTGCCTAGACTTCCTTCCTCAGTCCAAAAGCAGCAATAAGTCATCTGTTATCACGTATTTTTGGAGCTCTGCCGTGGCAACAAGAGAGAAGTTCTGCAAACCATTGTTACAGGAGATAAAATTATGGTCCTCTACTATGATCCGTTGTCCAAAAGAGAATCAATGGAGTGGAGTAAACCTGGCGAAGCACTGCCTCTAAAGGCCAAGGTCCCTCAGTCAACCAAGAAGATCATGGCCACAATCTTTTGGGACTGTGAAGGAATGTTCTTCATTGACTTCAAGGAGAGGAACATAGTAAATGTGCAGTTCTATGCTGGCCTACTGCACAGACTAAATTCTTCTATCAAAGAGAATAGGCGAGGAAAGCTGAGTGGTGGTGTACGCCTTCTTCACGACAACACATCTGTGTACACAGCTCTTGTTGCAAAGGAAGCTGTGAAGAAGTGTGGCTGCAAGGAGCTCGACCATTCACCGTACACCCCAGATCTAGCACTCAATGACTATTTTCTCTTCTCAAAACTCAAGAAGAACCTTTGAGGAAGGAACTGTGATGAAGATGTGATGGATGCTGTTTAAGTCCATTTTGCAGACAAGACTTCTGGGTAATTTTTTTTCAGGGGAGGTGATTGAAATGTTAATTCAAAAATGTGAAAAGTGTATTGCAATAAAGGGTAACTATATTGAAAAGTGAAATATAGTTTTTGTCTTTATCATACCTAGAAAACAGTTAGGCCAGAAACTTATGGACCTACCCTCATACAAATAATTTATTTTTCCTGCAACACCAAAAGTATTGTATATATGTAATACTGACATGTCTCATGACAAATGTAAATAAGCTTAGTGAATGAAAAGTAAGACAAATACAAGTGTTCATTAATGTAACCTCAACTGCACCCACCAAGAAGAGAGGAACTAGAAAATTGATGGCAGTGTTTAGAAAATATTGGCATTTGTACTGCTGTTGATTACAGCCTATAATCACATAAAAATATCAGGAGTCTATCTCATTTAATTCTTTAGCAGAGTTTAGAATTTTAATTCTTAATTAATAAATGTGGTTTGCACAAGAATTGGTTTATAATTAATAATGAATGCTGAACATATGTTTGTTATAATTAATGAATATCCATATTCTAGAATTCTTTGTTTTGTCACAATAACTGCTGATTTAGTGATAGCTGTATGTGGAATGGTGTGAAGATGAAATATTATGGAAACATTAAACTTCCAAGAAAAGTTATGATATAAATAACTTGGGGATATTTTTAATGAGACGTATTGGACATTCAATATCATTGCTTATGAAAGTGTTTGTAAAAACATTAGATCAATAGACAACATTTTAAATAAGTTAATGGAAAAGTTACCTGAGAAAGAAGCAAATATTAAATTTATAAAAGAGCAGTCCAAATACTTTATCCAGAACATGCAGTAAAGTTTGAACCAATCCAGTGATGGAGCAGTAGTCAAAATTTTTATGCTGTCTGACAAGCAAGGTTGAAATGTGAAATGAACATGATAAAGAGTTATTTTATTGGTTGACGAAATTCAATTAAAATATTAAGTACTCTATAAGAGAGAAACTATTATATGTGAGGCCCACAGTTCAGCTGATTGTATGAACAATGCACAGGTTTTTTATGCCAAAAAGGTTAGAAATATATAATTAAGATGTAGCTTTCAAGCTTTTTCTTAAATGTCTCCATGTTGATACCCTTTTCAAATATATGATAAATATTATTTAAGACCAGAAAAAACAGATTTTGAAGTTTTGGGGTTAAAGGATGACAATAATTCTGTTCCCCCCAGAAGTGCAAGTTAAGTATGACAGAGTTCAAAATTATGTTAACTGACCCTATATTACTTGTTGATACTGTACATTCTTGAAATGTGAATATATTAACTAATTTAATCAGAAGAATCCAGTGCTGATGTTTCCAACTTTCTGTGAAGAATCCTAGAGGTCTTGTATTTGTTGCATCACTAAAAGCATTGCACATTTTGAGGAAATAGCCTTTAAAATATAGCTATTCATTGACTCTGAAATGTATCCATTGAAGTTTTTTTGAAAAAATTGAATGTTAATTTAGCATTGTAAGTTTTTAATGACTATACACTTATAGCTTTGAAAGAGTTAGATCCAAAAATGGGCAATGAAAACTAGGGGATTACTGCTGTATTTATATACTAATTAGCATTGGTAATAGGTTCAAGATTTTTATTCACCGACTATGCATAATTTGCATATTTAGCTTCATCAATTGATGTTAATACATAACTACAAATTATTATGCACACACTACACACACACATAAATCTAACTCCATAACTTAGTTTGCACATTTAGCTTTGTCAATTAATATTAATACATAACTACAAACTATTATGTCTATATATAATAATAAAATATTATTATTATTATTATTATTATTATTATTATTATTATTATTATTATTGTAAACAAAGCTATAATTAAAAATGTGTTAAACTATTTTTTTCATCCTAAGGGAAGATCATTTGATTATTATTTGCACTCTAATGGAAATAAATAATATTTATGGTCACTGCATTTATACATCTAGGGAGTATTAACTCATATCTTAGCTCTACAAAACAAATGCAGTGATTCAATTTTAATATTTTGTAGAATAGGCTCTGTTATTAGCTGTTGCCACAGCAATGGGCTCCCACTTCACCCCAAACATTCAACTGTCAATCCCTAACTAATTTTAATAATGGTATAGTTATGAAGGATTAGAATTTTTTTAGGTTAAGGTAAGTCCTTCCATAAATTGATTTAAATCAAATGTAACTCTTGGAGGAATTATATTCACTATGGTTTAAAACATATTCTTTACAAATTTAAAAGTAATTTAGTATTGGAACTAATACAGTGAAGCAATTAATGTATTCTTAATTAGCTAGTGAGTTGATTTAATACTAGTATGCTCCACTTACCACAATGGAGCATAAGAGTATTAAATCAACTCACTAGCTAATTAAGAATACATCATTTAATTAAATAAATTGTACTTAAGAAGCTGTAGACAATGGAGTAGTAATATATCACACACTTATGTATTGAACTTGTTAACACTAAACTCCACTTACTTAGCTAAAACTAAAACTTGTTTTGGGAGAACTCACTCCCATCTTCAGTTGTTGACCAACTACTATTACTCTCTCTGGGAGGGGAGGGGGGCTAGAGAGAGAGAGAGAGAGAGAGAGAGAGAGAAGAAAAAGAAAAAAGAAAAGTAACAGTAGTCGGTCAACAACTTAGATGGGAGCGAGTTCTCCAGAACCATATCTTAATTTTAGCTATGTAGGTGGAGTTTACTGTAAACAAGTTGAATATATAAGTGTAGGATATATTCTTTACTCTTTAATTATTTTATTATTTAATCACGAATAAATTCATTTTTAAAAAAATAAAGTTTTATGATTGTTAATTTTTTTATGCTAAGGTTTCTTTAGAATCTTCTTATGTGTAATAAAATGTTCTATTGTCAAACCATTATATAAGAAAGGACAAAAATCACTAATGTCAAACTAAAGACCAGCATCATCACTAACGATTCTCCAAAGTATTTGAAAAACTAATGTTCAAAAGGATATATCACCATTTTGATACACAATATTTTAGAAAGGGAACATTTTGGATTTAGGAAAACTATGTCAACCAATGATGCCACTTTCAAGTTAAGTAATGAAGCTCTCAAAGTCCTCAATAATAAAAATATACACTAGGAATATTCTGTGTACTATCAAAAGCTTTTGACTGTAAATCACAACATACTCCAAAATTATCCTATTATGATATTAAGGGCAAAAGTTATCAATGGATTGCATCAGTTTTAATACTGAAAGTTTTAATAAAAAATATTACCAACAAGTTTCTGGCCTAGCTATGGGAAACCCTTTGCCTCAGTTTCTGGCGGATCTTTTCATGAGTTCCTTCGAAGTACATATCACCAAAGCGTTCCCGTTGATCTTCAAGACATGGCATAGATATGTGGATGACATATTTGCAATAATACCAAAAAAAAAATATTCTACAGATGCATTGAAACTCCTTAACTTACAACACAAATCTATACAGTTTACCATAGAAGAAGAGAGAAATGGATGTCTCCCATTCCTCAATTTAAAAATAATAAGAAATGCAAACAGTCTTAGCTTTGGAATTCACAGGAAACAAACACACACAGAAAGTTACATAAAAAATTATAGCTATAACCCCATCCCACATAAATATGCAGTGTTTCACAGTTTAGCACACAGACTAATCAACATCCCATTGACTGAAACCGAGTACAAAATGGAACACCAACATATAATGAAGACAGCTATAACCAACGGTTTCAACACAGACTCAGGAACAAAAATCATCAATAAAGCTAAAAGACAAAAATCGATTAAGGAAGAAGTTTCCACACTTAAGAACACCGAAGACAGATATAAAAGTTTCACATACCACCCAACTTACCACAACAAATTTAAGAAGATATTCAAAGAACATGGAATTATGTTAGCCCCAAAGAACAAATACAATATAAAAAATTTAGTAGACTGCACAATGAAAGATACCATTCCCACAGAACAAAAATCAGGAATATATGAGATTAAATGTGCAGATTGTGAGCAGAGCTACATTGGGAAAACGAAAAGAAATTTAGAAATTTGAAGGAAAGAACATTTTAGGAACATTAGATTGAAACAGATAGACAAATCAGCAACAGCAGTTCATTTTTGGAACAAAAATCATGAAATAAAACCAGAAGTTAAATCACTGAAACAACTTCACAACCCAATAGAATTATCCACATGGGAGAGAATTTTCATTTTAAAAAATAAGAACAACTTAATGAATTTTTGATTTTCCGCCGCTGGATGAACTCAGCAAGTTTCTACTGGAACCGCAAGATATCACCACAGGAGCGAACAGGCATCCATCCCCCGCTTTGGACAACGGCATTCAGTGAACAACAGCCGATGATGGGAGGAACCTCTCCCAAAACTAGTCCAAAGTTTTAAAAAGTAAGTGGAGTTAGTGTTAACAACTGAACACATTAATGTGGTATATATTACCACTCCATTGTCTACAGCTTCGTAAGTACAATTTTTTACTTAACAATGAGACTGCTTTCATTTAAGAAATTATAATTCTTTGACCTTGAAGCATGCATGCACTGCTTCTCCCTCCACTGACTTTAACAGCTATGTACATGAACTGAAGCTCAGTATTGAGTCAGACATGTTTGAGCTTTCATACTGTGACATTTGTGCCACGATTTACTATTAACAAAAAGAATATGAATGTAGAAGAGTGTCATTTTTCTTTAGTAAATGTTTTTGATGAGTATGCCCTTTCTAGATCAACATTCAGAAACTGATTTGATGAATTATCAAGAGATCAGAAGTCTCTAAAAGATGAACTTCATTCTGGTTGCCCTGCAACAACAGTGATCCAAGAAAATGTTAATGCTGTGAGAAAAATGGTGGAAGAGGATCCTCACCTGGCATTGATGCATTGTTTGCAATTATTCAGGCCTCACCAAGAGATGTGCCCATTAGGTGCCACATTCCCTGATGGAGGTGCAAAAAGACCAAAGGATAGTATATCCTAAATAGGTATTCATTTTTTACACTAAACTTCATTTACTTAAATAAAATAAGATGCATTTTGAGAGAATCTCTCCCATCTTCAGTTATTCACATCAACAGCTTCGTAAGTATAATATTTACAAAAGGATGGATTTGTGCTACCTAGAACCTTGCTGTTTTATGCTTAAGAAATTCTATGAAGGATAATTCAGGGACATTGTGACAGATTATGAAACATGGTTGTATCATTATGATCCCAAAATGAAGAGGAAATCTGTACAATGCTTTCCTGGACTACCTGTGAAAGTCTAGGGACACCTACAATATTGTGACAAGTGATGAAACATGGTTGTATTTTATGATGAAGTCTTCTGTATGGTGGTGCCAATAAAGATTTTTGGAAGGGCATAAAAGAAAAACTTTGAAGATATAGAAATACAAAATTCTTCAGTGGACCAGCAAAACAGGGGTCATTATTATTTTATTTTTAATTGAGAAACATTTGGGAAAGAGAGAGGTATACAGATAATGCAAATGAAGGAGAGAGGATTGTATGGTTAAGAACAGATGTCTAGAGGTTAACAGAGCAAAGATATGGCTTTTTGTAAGGTGTATTTCCATTATGTAAGGGAAAAGAAGACGTAGAACATTTATATAAATTAAATCTGCCGTCTAACACTAAAATTTATTGTTTGAATATAAGGAAATTGCGATTTAGAAAAGGGAAAATGTAAGAAAAAATGGCTTATAATGAACAGAAAAACTGCTTTAAGCCAAACTTTTAATAAAAAGTACAAACACAGGACAATCTCTGTTCAAAGTTAAAAATAATTGGAAATGAAGAGTAAAAAGAGGAAACGAGTAATAATAGAAAGGGTGCCAAAAAAAGTATACACACTTCAAGCAAAGGAAAAACTGAATTCACACAAACCGAAAACGATTGTACTAAACATCTTAGACTTTTACAGTTACAACAGTTGCTCAAAGTGCCCACCATTGGCATCGATACACTTCTGAGTACGTTGAGCAACGTTTGCGAAAGTGTCCTCAGAGATTGCAGCACATGAGCAATGTTTGTGAAAGAGTCCTCAGCAATTGCAGCATATGCCATTTCAATATTTTCCTGAAATGTTGTCAGTGTAGCTGGTTTTCTATGCTATCAACATCCTTAAGAGTTCCCCATTGGTAGAAGTCCAACGGAATTAAATCCAGAGAATGCAGTGGAAACTCAATCAGACTACTTCGTCCTATCCAGTGCCTTGGAAGATTGTCTTCAAGGTACGCATGTACATCTCTGTGGTAATGTGGTGGTGTCAATCCTGTTGGAAGTAAAATTCCTCATTTCCATAGAGTATATGAATGGCGCGTAAGACAGATGTGCGTATCATGTTAAGGTACACTGGGCCAGTTACTGTTCCTTCAAAAAAGAATGGTCCAATTAGGCCCATTGATGACAACCCAAACCAAACATTAATTCCAGGTAAATTAACGGCCTTTTACAAAATAACAGGTGGATTGTTTGCACACCAACAGACACAGTTGTGCTAGTTAACAGTTCTGTTCAACTTAATTTGTTACCTCATTGGACCAAACAACTTTCCGTACAAAGAGCTCATCCTCTTGCACCATGTTCAGATCACACACAATACTGCATTCTCTGATCAGGGTCATTTTCATTTAATGCATGCAAAATTCTTGGGATGAAAACTTTCAACTTTGCTGTTTTAATAATATAATGTATGCTGGTTCTGCCTAATCGCAGTCTCACATGCACATTGCTTCGTAGATTTCTGGGATGAGTGCTGAAAACACTCCAAACCCAAAGCTGAGGACGTGGGGTTTATTGCTGTGCAAGGTCTCCCAGATCTGCCCTTGTGAACATTGCATAAGGTACCATGAGTCTCAAATTTGTCTTGGATGCATGAAATTGTTACTCGCATTGGTCGTTCTGTTCTGTATCCATTGTCTTGGAACTTCAACATTCTCAGTTTTCCAGTACCACTTCAAAATTGCTTTCAGCTGTTCAAACGATAATCTTGCTCCATTTTGTTGTAGCAACACTAGCATAATGTAATGGAGTCACATCTGTTTACAGAACATCATACGATTTTCTTGGCTTCATTTGTTCTTTGTTGATTTACCTGTCACATAGCAACACTGTCTTAATATATGAGTCATATCTGTTAACAGAACATCATATTACACATTACTGTTGTTTTTCGATTCAACTTTAAAATATATTGAATAGGAATCTAGGTACTGTGAGAGTGTGTATACATTTTTGACACCCTCAGTATTTATACAAAGAGAAAATTTTGATCTTAAGAATATGCTATAAATGTAGGTGTATTTCTAGGCAGGTCAAGAAAATGGTTGCTGTTAACAAAATAAAAAGAATGTAAGAAAAAGGAATAGGAATTTAATACCAAAAGATGTAGAGGAAGGACTCTTGTGTTTTGCTTGAATGCGGCTAGGGGTTTAGAGTGAGAAAGTTAGCAAACCAGAGGATTTTTTCTTTTCATTTTGAAATTATGACAAATAGTTAATTATGAATAATTTGTAATTTATTATGAAAATGAGATTGTGTGAGTGAGCGAGTGTGTGTGTGTAATATAAAAGAAAAATAAAAATAAAGTAACACTATTAACAATGTAACAAATTACCAGCAATTATAATAGTAGAAAAGGATAAAACACTAAGAAAAAGTCACACTTGATATATCGCAACAATCTCAAGTGTGACTTTTTCTTAGTGTTTTATTCTTTTATACTATTATAATTACTGTTAATTTGTTTTATATATATATATATATATATATATATATATATATATATATATATATATATATATATATATATACACAACACACATATTAATTAAAATTGTGGTGGCCACATCTAAGCATGGCATGGGTCAAAACTGGGTGGATGCCATTATGTCTTCTACTTAGCATTTCAATAAATATTTCAAATTATGGTGATTTTCTGGAGAGGGACTACCAATGAAAGTCCAAAGAAGTTGGAACTCTATAAAGAAAATGGTGGTAAATTTCATCTTTCACATAGGTCATCTAATCTCATTGATCTTGCTGAATAGTATGTAAAAGAATGCTTTCCAAAAGTCATCACCACATGGAGATCACAACAACCAAAATTAAACAGTGCACATATTCTGCTGCATCACAACAATGCCTCGGCACATAGAATTATCACAACATTAGACTTTTTGGAGAAGAAAAAATGAGAGCATTACTACACCCACCCTCTTCACCTAACCCGCCTCCATGTGACTTGTACCTAAAGATGATTGAAAAAAATTTGTGAGTAATGGTTTTAGTCTGATATAGGCCGTAACTAAATACAAAAGTTCACTACATGATATTCTTAAAGAAGCTAGAACTGAGGCATTTTCTAGGTGGTTTCACAGAATGGAAAAATGCATGTGTTACTGGAGAGTATTTTGAAAAGTTGAAATAATTGTTTTGTTGTAAAATTATTTTCTGAGAAGGTGCTAAACACTTCCAACATGACCTTTATATATACAGTATATCTGAACATAATTTTTTTTAGTAGGTGTCAAATATTCATAGTTTTTTTATGCACTACTTTGCATTACAGCCCGTGTTAAGAATGCAGTGAAACTGGACATTTTAGAACCTGAATAATCTGAAAACCTTTCCATTTCAAAATAATATCTTGATTCCAGCAAATGTATATTTTATGTATTTTTTTTCTTGAATAAAACAGAAACTACTGAACATGGAAATGGAAACTATCTGTAACTAAAAATATTGTACTTACGAAGCTGTTGACAATGGAGTGGCAATATAACTTCAACTTATGTATTCTTCACTTTTTTACACTTTACTCCATTCACTTACACAAAAGTAAGATGCGTTTCGGGGGAGGTTCTTAATTTTGAAACAGCATATACTATAAATAGAAACTCTGTAAATTTTTCACTTAAGTAGAATTGATTTGTAACATTATATGAGGGTGACCCTGTTAAAATCACGGTGTTAAATTTATTGCCCCATTGACAATGACAAGAGTTGAAGGTTGCTTATGCAATACTGTCCTGAAGTTGTGAAGTGTTTGGTATAAGCTGTTAGATTTGTAAATTATTTATTGCAATAATGCCATGTAAAAATGAGGCACTGTCATTAAGTGATAAAGTAAAGGTTATGTAGAAATGGAAAATGAGACATATTATGTTGCAATTTGATGGCGGCAATAATCAGGTGTATGACATGTTCGAAAACAAAGACCACATAATAGGAGGCAGTAATGAGGAAGAGAAAGCAAAAAACAATGGGTTATGAAGAAATAAATAAATTGTTATGTGAATGGTTTGTTAACACCAGCTTGAAAAATATCACAATTTCTGAACCTATGCTGAGACAAAAGTCTTTGAATTAGCAAATAAATTAAATAAGCCTGATTTCAAAGCTTCCAATGGATTGCTAGAAAGTTATAGGAACAGACAAAAGATTGTCTGAAATCAAGCATGCGAAGCAAGTGATGATAATGGTTCTATTGCTGCTGACATGCAAGAAATATTGGCAACACTATTGACAGGATATCAGCGGATTGATATGTAAAATGGGAATGAAACTGGTTTATTTTAGGGCTCTTCCTCCAAAATCACTATCTTTCTATAAAGCGAAATGTACTGCCAAATTGGAAAAAGGAACCGCCATGGTTGGCCAAGGTCAGTAAGGCACATACTTGTGAGTGGGAGATCAGGAGTTTAATTTTCAACAGGTCCGGCCTCCCTGACTGGGGTTCTTTTTGAAGTTTTGTATTTTTTCTCATTTTCTTTTTGTTTATACCATTAGTTTTTGGTTTTTGTCTTTTATTAATCATAATTATTATGATCAGCTAAAATGTCTTTGGTGCTAGCAGTAAAGAATGGAAAAACAAATTGTTGAAAAATTACTTTATTAATGAAACAAATGCTCAAAATGGCATTCTCTTTGAATAATGCAGATTTGAGTATGCTATTGCAGAGAAGTCCTTGCATGCCTGGCATGCTTTGCTAATCAGCAGCCATAATTAATTTGAGTTCTCTGTATCCTCTGCATAGACCCTTTCCTTTAAATAGCCCCACAGGAAGAAATCCAATGGAGTGAGATCAGGAGATCTAGCCAGCCAAGTGACTGGTCCCCCTCCCAATGCATCTTTCCAGATATACTCTGTAAATAATTCTGCTAGAACCACATTCTCACCCTTTTCATCAGCGACAGATCATCTTGGATAAACTAAAGATATCGTGGTCCCCTGAGGTTTCCTTCGAAAAATAGGCTCCTATTAGGTTATTTTGCAATGACCATTGCAAAAATGCCACTAGCATTTGGTAGTCACAATCACAGAGAGCCTGAGTAGTTGAAGATGGTAGGGATGAAATTAATTGCGGTGCAATATTCTCAAAACTGATGCCTGGCTAATGTTCATATCATGTGCTATGGCGCTAGAGCTCATATGCAGGTTGTTTGCAAATTGCATTATGCAAACAGGTGATATTTTGAAGGACCCTGTTACATGAAGTTGCCTTTCAACCCTTCAAAATATATCTGTCGTTGGTGTTCTTACTGGAAATCATTTCTCATACAAGCGCCTTGCTTCACTATAGAGCAACAGCATGTCCACATATTCATCGTTTGAATACATTGCTGTGTACACCTGAATAACAACCAAAACAGGTAGAATGATTAGAAGTACCCAATTCAAAGAACATGGAAGGTTGATTTATGCAGGTTTCGGTGCAGCTACCTCAACATTTTGCATTTTGAAGGATTTACAACAAGGTTGAATGGGTGAAGTTTAATACTTATATTCAAAACATAACTGCAGACTATGAATTAGTTACCGTGTATGTGCCAGCAAAAGGCATGAAGCATTCTCATCAGTTTCATGTAATATATTGTTTACATAATAACTTTTGTTTCGCAATACCATCACTGATCGAAAAAAGTGAATTAGAGGTTAAAAAAAAAAATTACCTTACTACGAAAGATTCAAACTCCAATTCTTAGAACACAGCACTGAACAAAACCTAACAATTCCACTCAGCCATTCAAAGCTTCGATACAAGCACCTATTAAACCGCAATGTTAGCTGAGTAGTGTGGGAATTGGGCTCTCGCCGCAAAGCTTTACTTGAATATTATAACCCTTTAACATTGTTTTAAGCTCCTTTTGGAATTTTAATATTAATATTAACTTGGCGCAAGCTATTACGCCATCCATACAAAATGTTATTTGCTGCAGATTATGCCAAAGTTGAATTATTAATTTATTTACCATCTATGTAACTGTACAATATTCATTATGAAAACGTGTCTTCATTGGTTGTACCTACTACATTCTGCTTTGCATTAGGTCTATCGTTTTCATTGAAATGATTTTGATATTTGATGTATATGATAGGTAGTTTGTTCAATGTAAGTTTTCATGGATTAAGTAAGAATGTATACAGTAGAATAAAAGATTATAAAATATATATAAACCAGTGTAGTTTCCAGTTTGAGAATTCGATGTTTTTGGAATGAATTTATATCCCGAGAATCTTCTGTCCCTTAAGCTATTTATTTACAGAGTTTTCAAATGGTCTTCTCTCTGTATATATGTGTGAGATGTAGAGTGAATGGTGGAGAAAGACTTAAGGCGCATCTGCTGCGTGTTGCATAAGTTAGAAAAAATGGTGTGTGTGTGTGTGTGTGCGCGCGCGCGTGCGTCTATATATATTAAAAATCTTTCCCAGTTTATCATTTCATTTCATGCATCACCAGTGTCCACCACCTGTGTTGTCTCAGTAGTTTAAACAGGTGTTAAACATTATTCAAGAGGGAGAAAAGGGGGGGGGGAGAAATGTTAGATCTGATTAACTTCCATCTAGAATAAGTTTCACTGTATTTAAATATTATTTCTATATTGTAAGCAGGACAAGATATGCAAAAGCTAACATTTCTGGTTACCAACATTCCATATTTTGCAGGTAGCTAACTACATTACATTTCTTTATTAACATTTTGTCTGAATACCATGCATTTTTCACTTACCTTCCATTATTCTGGCACAAATTTCTGATCCAATTCCACATTGGGGCCACCCTTGTTCTACAGAAATAAGATGATTTGTTTTCATCACTGATTTGACAATTGTTTCTTCATCAAGAGGACGAAGGGATCTGAGATTAATTACTTCACACTCTATTCCACTTCCTGCAAGTTGTTTAGCAGCTTCTAATGACAGTTCCACAGCACGTGAATGTGCCACCACTGTTATATGGGTACCTATAATGGATAATTAATAATACCTTAACATTTTGCATAGCAAATGACTGAATTATAATTAAAAGAATTTAATTACAAAACAACCAACCATTCATTTGTTTCATTATTTCTTTGTTAATTAATTATTCTCTCTTTCTTCCCTGAATTTACTTCAGTCCATCCATTACCTCCACGAGTGCCTGATGTTGCAACGGTGCAGACTCGTGAGCGGGAGGTCTAGGGTTTGAATCCCACCAGGACTGTCCTCCATGACTGAGTTTTTTTTCCAGGTTTTCCTCAGTCCTCATTAAAGGCAAATGCCAGGGAGGTACCCTAAACTTATACCTGGAACGTTTTCTTTCTTTAAATCCTTTCCTAATATATCATTTCATCTGATGTATTATCAGTGTCCACCACCTATGGTACCTCAGTAGTAAAAACAGGCATTAAACACCATAAAAAAAATAATAAAAAATAAAGTCCTTCACAATTATGTGTATGCAACTGAATACTTAACAGAATTAAAATTATGTATTTTATTTCCAAGATGCATGGAAGCTTACACTGCACAGAGGAGGGTAAATGCCTATCGACTGATTTTATCTTCATTAACAGAATAGAAAAAGAAATGGACTAATAAATCTATCTGCAAAAGGATAGTATTTCAAATTTGAAGGTGTAGCATATGTATATTTATGTATATGGAGTATATTCAAGCACCATTAAATTTAAGACCAACTTTGTGTGGGAACTAATAGAGTGAAGCAATTTATATATTCTTAATTAGCTGGCGAGTCGATTTACTATTCTTATGCTATACATACGATTTTATTATACAGCACATGTTTCATGAGCCATTTCTGCATCATCAGCTATTATATCACTGCTGGATTCGTTGAAGGTTGGATGGACTTTGTATAGTTCTTGTGGACATTTTACGAACTTTTGGATTAATTTGTTTTCCGTTGTGATTTTGAAGTTCATAACCTGATCTTCATATTTTTATAAAATTTTTTCCCACATTTCCAGCTCCAAAGGCTATTTAGGCAATTTGCATTTTATATCATGTTTATGTCTCCAAAACTGATGTGCAAGGCACTGATTTTTCTATCTGATTGTACTTGATGTTTCTCCAGTGTTCACTCAGCCTAATTCCAAAGTTTCTTTTTGTTTTGCCAATATACACTTTGTTGCATTCTGAGCAGTTGATTTTGTAGATTCCTAGATTTTTCTCATTAGGGATTCCATCACTATCATGAGTTGAGCAGTTTACTTAGGCTGAATTTGTTTACTGGGAACAAAGTAATACCAAACTCTTTGAAATGTTTGAGTCAATTTGCACATGATCAGGTTGAAGAACAAAAATTGTTTTTACTCATCTAGTGGTACACAGAACCTTGTCCTATACATATATAGAACTCATTCACCTGTATAAAACATGAAGAAACACATATTCTATACAAAATATTTCCACTGTGAACCCACCTTTAAAAGTATTTGCAAGTAGAGAAATGTTATTAGGAAAATTGTAAATAAAGGGGTTCCAATTATAAGATACTGAAAAAAATTCAAAATTTGTGCTAGATACTCAATTTGTATTAGAAGAGTATGGTACAATAATTTGTCCAAAAATATATACAAAACTAGAGAAACAAAAAACTAATAAAAGAACACAAGAATGAGAAACAGAGTTCTACAACATCTAATCAAGATCAGAAGATTTACTTAATACTATGCAAATTAAGCTTGAAACTACCACAAAGGTACAGATAGAGCAATTATGATTATTACCTGCAAGTACTGTAATGGAGATGGTATATAAACCAATAAAGTTTCAGAAATTAGTATATGCTTTGTTTAGAGCGATTGCTTCAATAATTATGAAACACAAACTTTATTTAATTGATATTATTGTATGATTTAGTTGAACTACACACTCTTAATGCTTCATTTACTTGTCATAATGTATACAATCGGTTTCGAGAACATCTAGTCCTCATCATCAGCTAAAATTCAACTGTGAGATAATTCGTTGAACTGTGGGAATGTGTATTTTGCTCTGTTGGTGGTGTGATAAACTTGTAGTTTATGTTTTCATCCCCAGCAGTGTCAACGTTCATTATATTTGTAGATGTACACTTTCTCCCAGGTTGCTAGTTCCGTAGGTACTTATTCTGAATTTAATAATTTTGCTTTATTCATTATGTCATGATTTTGTGTCCAAAAATTATATGCTACTGCTGATTTCTCTATTTGCTTGTACTTTAGGAACAAAAAGTGCTTGAGAGTGCTTCTGGGCTTTAGAAATTTCTCAGAAACCTTTTTTTCTGACTTCAAAACCTCTATAAAAATTCAAACCATATCTCTTTCAGGAATCTGAAATCTTTGAATGAAATGGTAAATTTCTTCTCTTCTAACATGAACATTCTTCTTGGCTAATGCTTATGCATGCCATTTCAAATATTATTGCACATATTGAAAACTACTCAAGATCATCATGCAAAAGTAGTGTTCTTGCTACAGAACTTTTTTTACATTTTCATTAAAATTGCATGAAGAAATTGGTGTGTCAGTACTTTCTAACTGTTGTTAAGTACAGTTTCACAAAATTTAAGATTTTTAGCAAATTGAAGGGCTTGTTTGTATGCAGGGCTACAGTAGTTTTCATGTGCCCAAAAACTTGTACAATATTTTGAATCTTGTTGTGAGCAGAATACTAATCAACCTACTTCTCGTTGGTTTAAACTTGGCTTAGATCATTTCTGAAATAAGGCAATCATCTATCACAGATCTATAAAAAAATGACTATAGATATTTTCCAATAGAGAACTCTTTCTTTCCATTAGTTTTATCATCTTTAGCTTAACACCATTGCTTGGGCTGTGATGCCATAAGACATGGTATCATTGTAATTCGTCAAATGAGGAAGGAATAAATTATTATGCTGTGGTGAAACAATCTTAATCATAAGTAATACCTAAGGAATTTAACTCCAGAAACAAAGGTATACACTTAGACAAATTTAATTGGCAGAAAAGGAATCTAAATTCAATGATGCCTGGTATGTGTTGCAGTGGAAGGAGTAAGTAGAAACAATGCAAAAATAATCAAGATGCTGCAAAATAATCTTAAAACAGCTCAATCTTCAATAAAGGCTTTAAAAGGCTTTAAAGAAAACAATGCAAAGCACAAAGAAAAGCCACTTATTGATGGACAACCTAACTTTCTCCAATAGAAGCCAGTGAAAGAAGCCATGCAAAATATTCATCCAGAAATATGTGGAAATAAATAATCAAATGTAGTTGCAATAAACAGGTGTGATGTGCTAGAAGACAACCATATTTCCGGAAAAGAGTTCAATGTAGAAGTATCAGAGATGGTAACTCATTAAAATGTAAAATTAAATAAGTTCATAGATAAATAAAGCTCAAAAGCAAAGAGTTTAATATTTGATGATAATTATGATACAGGTATCTGTGAAAAACTAAGTGTAAACAATGATCAGGAGAAATGTGCTTTTGTGCCATCAGATGTTTCAACAAGAAAAGTTATAAAAAGTATTGTGTGTGCAATGATGTAATATCTGATCAGTGCTCATTTGTGGGAAAATCGTGTTGCAAGAAATAATAGTAATAATTTCATGTATGACATTTAAATAACTGTAGCAAACTTATCTAAAATAAAAGCAGTAGTAGTACATGTGCCATATAGATATGACTTACATGACTTTTCACATGTAAACAAAGAAGTTGAATGAGTAAATATGGAAATAAGAGCTTATGTAAGATTTGAAAATCAGAGCATAGTAACTATGCAACGCATAAATCATGAATATTTCACTAATTATGGTATGCACCTAAATGAGACAAGTAGGGAGGTTCTGGCAATTAAAAATTAATCATTCATCAGTACAAGAGTAAAAAATCAGCTATTGCATTAAAATATCATGAAAACAACTAGGGCAGCTAAAAAAATAGCACTGTGATGTTATACAATGTAAAACACCCAGGGATGTAAAATTGATACAACAGCGTTATTTAAACAAAGGAAAAGCATTTATATGTAAACAACACTCAATCACAGTGTTATATCAAAACATGCAAAATATAGCAAATGAAATGATAAAAAAATTGAACTAGCTATAAAAGAAATGAACACACTGGTTTTTACTGAACATTACAAGAAATGTGAAATGAGAGCAAATAATGATCAATATTAATTAGGTGATTTTTTTTTTTTTATAGGGAAGCACTATACATGCATCAGAGTAAAAATTTGTAGAAATAAACTGTTAAAGCATCTGTGAAGAATTGCACTATGAAGTAGCTGCTGCAGAAATGTAATCAAATAAAGGGAAAACCATTGTCATTCTGGCAGTGTACAGCCCACTGAAGGGGACAAAACAACTTTCATGTAAGACATTGGTTTGATTTTAGATAGTATATCAAAAAATAAGAGAGAAGTGATGGTAGGTGACATTAATATCAATGTACTAGAAAACTGAATCATCAATAAACAAGATTAGTAAACTTGCTAGAGAGATACAATGTGAAATAGGACTTAACACTCTTACAAAAGTAAAAAAAATATTCCAAAATTTGAATTGATAATACCAGTATAAGTAATCCCAAAAAAGAAGCTAACATTTCAATAATAAAGTCTGGCCTAAGCAGCCACCATGGTCAATTTCTTAAATTAAATTTTAAAATCATGGTAACCCAAAAGTTGAAGGAAAAGAGAGTTAAGATTTAAAAAACCAAATTTACAAAATCTTTAGTTCTAGTTAATTGAAACAATACCACTTTGTTTTATATTTGGTCAATTGTCTATAATATTAATTGTGTAAACTGGATCCTGGGAGATGGACACTAAAGTGGAAAGATACCTGCTAAAACTAATTTGTGAAAGCAGACAATCCATCCAAATCATATGATTAAAAGATCTGAAGCTCCCCCACCATGTATGTATGCAAACATGCACCCACAATCACCCCCTGTACATGCACGCATTTCCTTTTTCTCTGAAAGATTGTCTTTTTCTGCTGATTAATAATGATACATCTTGGGCTTTCATGGCCAGTATTATAATTAATACAGTTTTAGTGGTGATTAATTACTTTCTGATAAATGTATAATCCTTACCTAGGCGCTCAATTTTAGCTTTGCCTATGGGAACTATAAAATCTTTAGACAAAGCTTCATCAGACATGGGATAAGTGGCTCCATATAGGATTTCATTTTCTAAAACCACCACAGGATCAGGATCTCTTATAGCTGCCTTTAAGAGACCTTTGTGATCTTCAGATGTATAAGGTGACACAACCTAAAATGAAAAAGTGCATTAATTTAGCATGATAAAACTACAAATAGAATACTAACTAAAAATAATTGTCCATTGTAACAGAACAGGTATTATTTTTTCTAACACATTATTTTAACTTGTTTTCTTGCAATTACTGCAGTGTTTTCTTTGGAGCATAGCTACTTCAAAATAGATGACACAAGTAACTAATGTAGGATTTTGAAATACCAGTAATTAATTATATTACATATATCACATGATAGTGGAAAAGGTTCAAGATATTTGTGTGCATTTAAAATGGACATACTTGGGTAAGGATATGAAAATAAGGGCCAGTTGTACAAAACGGGTATATATCTCAGAATAATTGGAATGCCTTAATTAAATAGAATAAATGTAGCACCTAATTGTATAGCATCTTCATATTCCATGCCTAGCTATTCCACTAGTAGATGTAAGCTAGAGGTTGCCAATACTGTTATCAGCACACAGCTGGTTTGATCCCCTACTTCATTTCAATTAGAAAGCATGTTAGTTATATTGTACAATTATAGTTTAAATTGCTACAGGTGTTTAAGTCATTAACAGATATATTTATTAATATTAGTGCTCCAAAAGTGCTCCAGAATGCATAATTACAGTTTTAAAGACAGCTGAAAACTAATAGACACTGTTAGGGATATAAACATATAGTAGAAAACAAAAAGACAAACACTGTAAAATCAAGTAAAGGTAAGGGTCTGGGAGGTTATTGTACAGTATTTAACTCTCAACTTCTAACAAAACAGCGGAATAGCTTTGACAAAAGTACGAGTTGCTAAAGAAAGAAGCAAGGAAATGTGCAACTAAAAAGAAACATTGTAGGTTAAAAACTGGTGGAGGCCCAGCAATTTGGTGAAAATAAATGTGATTTTTTAAAGTATTTTAGAAACGATCAAACTGTCATCCATAGGACACAAGAGTTAATCCAACTCTGATGCTGTGTTTATAACATTGGAAAAAGAAATTGTTAATGACGAAGAAAAACCTTTAAGTGTGCGCCTCAGATGCTGCAAACTGCACTACATCCTACTCTAGAAAGTAACAGATGTCTAGTTACAGAGCAGGAACCTTCACCTGATGGTAATGGAGCACTCTACTTGGTGCAGAATTTGCAAGAACAAACTTCACCAAAAGTAAATGATGCTTTTATTGCGGACAAATATCAAACTCCAACTCACTCTATAAAATGTGCAAAATTAGTACTAGATTCAAAGCTGCATAAACCTGTATTTAAGAATAAAATGTCAGTCTCCTCCTTTAATGCAAGAAAACTGGAACCATAGGTGGTAGCCAAGAGAGAACTATCCAGAGGTTCTCCGAGCTATCGGAAGAAAAAGCAGGAGGAAGAGGGAAATAGAATTGAAGTTAGCATATTTAAGAAGGAAACAAGAAGAAGAGCAAAGAAAAGGAGAAGAATGCTACAATTTGAGAAAGAGAGAGTTGGAGTAAAAATCAAAATTTAAAAACAAATCCTAAACAAAATTTTGGAATCATAAACATATATTTCTATAATTTAAAATGTAAATTGGAACTTGCACAGTGAAGCCAATCACATAATTGATATTATTGTATAATTTAGTTCAACTACACACACTTAATGCTTCTATTACTTCTCATAATGCATAGAATCGGTTTCGAAAACATTTGGTTCTCATCATCAGCTAAAATTCAATTGTCGGATAATTTGTTGAACTGCGGGAATGTGTATTCTGCTCTGGTGGCGGTGTGATAAACTTGTAGTTTATGTTAATTAATATCATTGTATGATTCAGTTGAACTACACACTCTTAAAGCTTCACTTACTTTTCATAAATGTATGGAACCGGTTTCGAGAACATTTAGTTCCCATCTTCAGCCCTAAATTGTAGTTTATGTTTTCATCCCGGCAGTGTCGACATTCATTAGATTGTCTTAACATTTGTAGATGTAGATTTTCTCCCAGGTTGCTAGTACCATAGGTCCTTGAATTTAATAATTTTGCTTTATTCACTATGTCGTGATTTTGTGTACAAAAATGATATGCTACTGCTGATTTCTCTATTTGCTTGTACTTTATGTTCCTGAAATGTTCCTCTAACCGTGATCCTATGTTTCTCATTGTTTTTTCAAAGTAGATTTTTTGACATTCTGCACAATTTATTTTGTAAATATGTGCTTTTTTCTCTTGTGGAATACTGTCATTAACATTGTTTATCAATAAGTTTTTAACATTAAATTTGTTAACCGGTGCCAATCTGCTATTAAAATCTTTAAGAATATTATGAAACTTTTTTTAGCTCAAAAATTAGCTATTTTTTCTTGCTGAAAGTGTTGTGGTTTCTTTGAAACGTTTTTGTCTCTTGAATTTCTGTACCTTTTGGTGTACTAATTATTTTTTAAAACCATTTTTAACCACTGATTCTTATATTTGTTTGTATTCATTAAAATATAAACGGCATAAACAATTCATATCATCTAAATTTCAAAGCAGGAGGATAAACAATTCATATCAGTTAACAGAAAAAATTAAGGGCATAAAACCACATCCCTCTGACACTCTAATATCTTTCGACGTAGAATCTTTGTTTCCAAGCATATCAAAAGAAAAACTCCTAATTTATATACATGATAGGCTTAAAACAAGTGGAATTAAGGATACACACATAAAAGAATATATCACACTCACAGAAATTTGCATAAACCAGGCCTATTTTACTTTCAAAGGAAAATTTTATAAACAACAAGCAGGACTTACAATGGCCAGCCACTTATCTCCATTTCTAGCTAACCTCTTTATGAGCAGATTTGAAACACACATCAACATAGCTTTTTCATACTATTTAAGGTATGGTACAGATGTGTCAACGATATATTTTCCATAGCCAACAAAAACTCAATGATGATGCCTTAAAACTTTTGAATATATAAGATAGAAACATATCGTTTAAATAGGAAACAGAAACAGATAACATGTTGCCATTCTTAGATATTAAAATAATGAAATGTCAAGGAAATCTGGAATTTGGAATATACAGAAAGAATACATACACAGGTAATCACATCAAAGTGACAGTTTTAACTCCATAGCGCACAAACATTCAGTTATCAACAGCTTAACACACTGGCTAGTTAACCTACAAATTAGCAAAGAAGAATATTTTAATGAATACAAACAAATAGAAGAAACAGCGGTTAAAAATGGTTTTAAAAAAGAACTAGTACACAAAAAGGTGCAGAAATTCAAGAGACAAAAACATATCAAAGAAACCAAAACACTTTCAGCAAGAAAAGATAAACTAATTTTTACAGAATTCACATATCATCAATAGGCTACAAAAAATTTCAGAATATTCTTAAAGATTATAATATCAGGTTGGCACCGATTAATAGATTTAATGTTAAAATTTACTGATAGACAATGTTAATAACAGTATTCCACAACAGGAAAAAGCAGGTATTTACAAAATAAATTGTGCAGAATGTAAAAAGTCTACATTGAAAAAACAAAGAGAAACATAGGAACATGGTTAAAGGAAATTTTCAGGAACAGAAAGTACAAGCAAATAGAGAAATCAGCAGTAGTATATAATTTCTGGACACAAAATCACGACAATGTGAATAAACCAAAATTATTAAAATCAGTACAAGGACCTATGGAACTAGTAACCTGGGAGAAAATATACATCTACAAATGTAAAGACAGTCTAATGAACGTCGACACTGTCAGGATGAAAACATAAACTACAAGTTTATCACACTGCCACCAGAGCAGAATACACATTCTCACAGTTAAACGAATTATCCAACAGTTGAATTTTAGCTGATGATGAGAACCAAATGTTCTTGAAACCGGTTCTATACATTATGACAAGTGAAGCATTAAGAGTGTGTAGTTCAACTAAATCATACAATAATGTCAATTATATATTTCTATATTTAATTTTTTTTTGTCAAATTAACTAAAACATTGCAAATATGTTAACCACTTCACTCATAACTGCCATAGGTGGCTGAGGTCATTAAGGTGCAGACTCGTAAGCAGGACATCTGGGGTTCAAATCCTGCCAGGACCATCCCTGTATATATATATATTAATCTCATGATAATTTTAAATATTATTGCCTCAGCTTCCTAAACTTCCATGCAAATCATAATAGACTATTTTTAAATCAAGGGGGAAACACGTTATGGTATTAGAGGAATTTTCATACATTGTCAGAGGGTAAGAATATTAAAGAATGAATAAGTATAATTTGCTGTACAAAATAATAATCTTTAGATGCAGGATTTTAATTTGCATCATTGTCTAGGGTAATAAGAACAAGTACTTGCTAAAATATGTGATTATATAAGTGAAAATCTTGTGATGTAACAAGGAAAACAAGTAGATAATTTGATGTCAATTTAGCAAATTGCCTGCATCTGCAGCATGTACCAGTCTTCTCATGTTGGTTTATGGCTCTTGGTCAACAAAAATGCCAAAATATGAGACTTTTTTCCCCAGTGCTTCAAAGGATGTTTTAGCTGTCTCAGCATCATGACAAAAATAATATACCTCAACCTAGAGAAAATGCTTTAATATGTAGAAGTAGGTAGCAATAAAATACATAAGGAAGCAAATTTATTGGGAAAAACATTTTTAAACTCCATGTGGACAATCACTAATTGTTAAATATTAACAAATTTTGTTCCATGCCCAGATTTTATTTATGATCTAATAAAACCAGGTGTGATCTCAGAGTATGCAGCTTAGCATCAATCACAACCACTTCAAATGAATTATGAAAGACCACCATGTGGCTATCTCTGCAGCCAACGGCTCCTTGGTAGATGAAGTTCAGCACATGGATAAAATCATCAGCAAGTAACTTGTCATACATCATATATATCATTGAATTCATAGACAAGGGCATTCACAGAATATTTTTGAAAATAAATTATTAAAATTTACCAGGTTTGAAAATTCAATTAAACAGCATAGTTTTTAAAATCTATATTACAAAGGAAATGTATATTAATCAGTTATTACCTTAAAAACTTTATTTTAAAATATCAGTGTTTTGGCTATTAAATGGAAATGTATTAATTTTATAAACTTTGAAGGACAACTGCCCCTCTGTGCCTTCCCCTCTTGTGGACACCCTTATCCAAAGAGCCTAATTTGAGTTAATCTAACTCTAGTATGTGAATGAAACAATGATATCTGATTAAACTAATAACTTCTTATGTACCCAATAGGGCTCTCTAGAATTTTATGATTTACTGTTTACTAATTCAGAAAAATTATGAAACTCGTGTCTTATTTGCTTATAACTAAATCGCCACCTTCTAACTTGAAAATAGAAACAGGACAATATGAATTTCATAATATTGATTTCAATGCAAGCAATAGTTTTGCAATCCAAGATGAGACTGGGTATTATTACAATAAAGTTGCTGGACATTTCATGTTATGGTAATGCAAGAAGGATGAAAGTATACATTGAAAAGTCATGTACATAGTTATGATGTTCTGCATCATGTACACTTTCACTAATAAGTTCATCTCCTGATGATGTACAGATTTTGCTGCTAGTGGTTGGTCACTTCACTACCTCCAGCATGCAAGTACATGATTTGAGGCTTCTTCCTAGGTGTGTGAATTTCCTCGACAGCTGACAAGTCACATTTCCCTCTTGTGAATAAATCTTAGATACCATTTAAATACAATAATATAATTAGAATTTCTTGGAATTCTCATCTGGCCCATTGGATACTTTAGCCCCCTACCACACCAGATACTCTCAGGAGATATGTTTAATATGTTAAACTTCAAAGAATGTTTTAAGGTTAGTGTTTCCCTCTTTTCAGTGTTCAAACTGTAAAGCACCTTTCAAATAGTTTTGCAACTCAGAACGAAAGTAACAGCATTTATAATGATAAATACATTTTCTGCTCAATTAATTCATAGACAGTATTGAAATATGAATCAAAACAATTTATTAATATGATTTACTAATATGCAAATTTTCAGCAAAATAACAAAGACAGTGAATATATGGTCTGGGTGAACAGACATCAAAATAACTGTGCAGTATAATGCGGATAAATTGGAAGTTTTTAATTCTATCCCAGCACAGAATATAGTCTCTGCAATGCTATGTATTGTACAACTAAAGGTGATATGGTTATGGCAAGTTTGGAGTGGGTGAAGAATAAATTCCTAATCAGAGTTATGTGAATTTATAATTAAAATATTCGTGGAGAAATTGCTAAAAACTTTACTGACATGTTGACATGTACAGACAGAACTAAGGAAGAACTCAATAAAAACTTTATATTGACAAATATGTTTCAATAATACTCAAAAAACAATACCAAAGACAGCAATAAAATACAGTATTTAATTAATGGATATCATTGTATGATTCAGTTGAACTACACACTCTGGCTGAAGATGGGAACAAAATGTTCTCGAAACCGGTTCCATACATTTATGAAAAGTAAGTGAAGCTATTAATATGATTGGCTTCACTGTGTTAAGTTCCAATTTACATTTAAGTACAGTATTTAAGTTATATTTACAGTATCTCATGAAGTTCTAACTTTAATTTTTCTATAACTAAATAAGCATAATTTGTTTTCTATAATATTTTTATTGTAATGTTGCTATATGTGAAATCTGGGGATTTATTTGATAGGTTTGCATCATCAAATAAAAGGGATAAAAATGAAGAAAATAAACAGAAACTATATTAGTGGTTAAGGAATACTCACTCAGAAAATAAACACTGTAATTTTAATTTTAAGAGTCCTCGCAAAACTTACAAAATAAACTTATGGGTTAAATTTCTAAGACTGTAATTCATAGGTTAGGTTTAAGTTTTTGCAAGTAGCAGGGGTTTAAGTTTATAAATACACACTAAACTTAACCTATCCTAACCTGGGATGAATGCTAGTAACCAAATTTATTTAAAAGAACAAGGGCATGAAAACCAATTGATTGTTAGTGTAAATCAGTTTTTCATTTTTTTCTGGAATCCCTTAGGTATTTAAATATTTAGCTATTATGTGTCATATATAAAATCTGTTGCTATACAGTCTAGAAGCTCCATGTTTTTCCTTAAACATTTTTTTGGTATTAACACCTATTTGGGGATATTAATTTCATTCCTTCATGCAGTTAAAAAACTAAAAAACATCATACAATAGGGTTAAAATCGGGTTATATGTGATAGTAGGTAAAGCATTTTGCATTCTTTTTCTACCTTTTTCATGGTGTTCTAAAACCACTGGAAATTTTCACTGATAATATTTTGACGCAGCAGAAATTTTTGCTAGCTTTCAATAAGCTGATATGAAATTACTCGTGTGACTTGAACAGATGAACTGTTTCTGCATTTACTTAATTCTAAATATTTATAAAAGAAGTTAACACAATGCAAGATAAAGATGCTTGTGTTGCATTAGTAAAGTTTAATAACACAGATATGGCATATAACACTGAAACAAAATGTCTAGGGCTAGGCACACAAAATGATCTGAAGTAGAAGACACAGATCACAAAACTTACACCTAAATTAAGTAAAAATATATATTCTATGAGCATACTAAGGCAAAATATGAATTTGAAAATTATAGTAACAGTTAATTTTGCACATATATGCTTAAATATGGTATATAATGCATCGGAATAATTCACCACAAACTAAATTAATATTTAACTTGCAAAATCAGACCATCAGGATAATGTGTTCAGAAAAAAAGTGCAAAAGTGTGTTTGAAATAACTATGCATTCTTCTCTTGACATGTGATTATATACTCAAAATTGTTGTATTTGTTAAATAGAAAGAAATGAAAACAAACATACGCTTTACACAAGAAATCAGCAAAAAATGCACGTGTTGCCTATGGAATCTACTACTCTGCAAAAATGGAGTATTATACTCCAGTATACAGAATTTCAATGCTCTGCCAAGCGTCCTTAAAATCATACAAAATTGAACATTTACATACTAAATTTGAGGGGGCCTTTTTACAGAAATATATGATTTATACTGTTTGCATATATAATTTTTAATAACTAATAACACAAATTGAGCTGTATAACTTACACTCCATGCATTATTATTGGTGTATCTGTGAAGTCATTTCAGTAAATTTGAATTATATAATGGGTGTAAATATTATTATATACTTAAGAGTCCATTATCATTGTATATTGCACATGTCTGATATAAGGATGAAAATAAATCAAATTAAATAAATATTATAGTAATGAGCTAAAATACTCAACAAAACTTTGATTTATTAAGTACTGCTTCTTGTCCACCTTGTTGATGCTCAACAGCAATAGCTTCAACAATTGTTTGCTGTATATCTGGATGTACAGCAGGTTACTATTCTTTCATGTCAATGACTATGTTGTGAAATACTGCACAAGCTAGGATAACAGCCTCAATCCTATTCAGCTTCAGACATAGTGTGTTGGCTAATACAGGGAAACATCTCTTCCATAAGCCATAGCATTGTTCTGGTGTTTCTGGTCCTGCTGTGAGACTCGTAAAGATTTTCTGCTTGTGTCCATAGCTGTAGAATGAATGTATAGTGTTTAATGCCCGTTTTTGCTACAGAGGCAATGCACACTGATGATACATAAGATGAAATGATTTTGGGAAAGGATTTATTTTTAAAGAAGGAATCGTTCCAGGCCTAAGGTTTAAGGTACCTCCCCAGCATTTGCTATTTATGAGGACTGAGGAAAACCTGTAAAAAAAACCTTAGTCAGGGAGGACGGTCCTGGCAGGATTCAAACCCCAGACCTCCCACTCACGAGTCCATGCCTTAACGACCTCAGCCACCCGTGGCAGTTTAGCTGTAGAAAGGGTGTTAAAAGGTAATGTGTAAGTGCATAGCCTGAATCTCCAAGTTACACAGGATTACCCATTCATCCTTGTTCCAACCTGGCTTTTAATGCTGAATTATTAAATATTGTTTGGTCATGCACGGCACCTGGCCATCTTGAAACTATATCCATAATTTTCAGTTCCTTATTGCACACAGTTTGAACATTGATAGAAAATTTCCCATTCCTTCCTCTGTACTTTTCTGCATTTTCACCATCTGGCAACATGATTCGAACATGTGTACAAACAATTCACCCACTATAAGAGGAAATGGTGCTATGCTATAAAAGCTTGCTGCACTTTATTTATTTCATGCCGAATTTGAGACAACTTGATGAATCCTGGGCCTAAACTTTATGTTTAACAAGCTTCACTGTGCGAGTTCCAACAACAGAATTTTTTAAAAATGTCTTATTTTTCAAAAGTTCTTAAATGAGCAATAGCTTTGCTAACTCTATAATTCTGCTTGCTATACCTTTATCTACCCCACAAAAGTCACCAATGCAGATTAAGAAACACCACAAGCATAGAACTTTTAGAGTGAGAAGCAGCTGTTTGATAGGAGACACATGATTTCAGTGGGGCAAAGAGATAAACATGACCTCACTATTCGTCATACAATTTTAAGTATCCTTATAGCCTTTTATAGTATATGCCATGTATGTTTAATTTTGATTTTCATTATCTATTACTGTATTATTAAGAGAAATGACACTATTATCTATTTGTACCTATCAGTTACATGCTACAACTGGTCATAAATGAGATCCAGCACCTTCAAAACCATGTCCGTTTTTAACCTGAATCTCATAAGAAATTATCTTCATCATATTCATTCATATAATCTGCCCTATACTTTATTGCTTTTTGCTTTCATGTCCTTGAAAACACATTACATAGAAATTCATCATACCTATCTGACAGATTATTATTTGCAATATTGCTGCCATCTCGCTTACACTCAGAATAATAGTTTAACAATGAGTGAAAGCATGGAATTGTATATTCCATGCTTATATACAGGATAGTGTCATATTCCGGAATCATACAATACATTTTATGCCTAGCTAAGGAATAAGTTTTAGCTAGACTTTATTCTGCATTTGTACAACTGGCCCTAAGAATAAGAGAGAATACATGGATGTAACAAATAAATGCACAAAGTGAAAGAATTTTATATTACTATAATTGGATACATAAAGATGTGCTTAAGTCCTAAAAATGTTAGGTAATTATTACTATGTCTTAAGTACATCTTCCAAAATCCCAGTGTCTATTTTTACAGTAAGGAGGCTTGCATTCAACTTTGAATGTATTAGATGCAACATGTAAATAGTAGGATATCAAGTGTGCATCTTGTTATTTTTGGCCTTTTTACAATGAAAAAATATTTAACAAACTAAATCAAGAAATAGAAAAGTTGCTGAATAAAATATTTTAGCAGTAGGTAAGATGATACATTGGCAATGATTGTACAAGTGTTGTGAAGGTGTGTGCAAGCATGTTATCTAGTTTACTGAAGAGAAAAGTGCTGTGTGAAAAGATCTTATAGCAGGAAGTGGTTGGAAAAAACAGAATAAATAGTTTATAGACAAGGGGGATTGGGATGTGAGAAGAGAATTTGCTTTCATCAGGAAGCTGAGTGTGGGAATGACAAAAGCTAAAAATATGTTTGGGGCAAGTAGTGTGGTCAGTTAGGAGCAGGGAGTTAGTGAGGGCTTGGAAGTGAAGCAGGCAAGAAGGGTAACAGGATGAGAGATGCACACCAGCCCACGTTGGTCCTCAGAGAACCATGAATACCAAGGCTAGGAATATGGAATATAATTATACATTCTTTTCCTACATGAAATATTCTGGAATAATAAAATCCAGTCATCACATTTAAGGTTCAATGTGTGTTTTGTTTGATAATTTTGCCTTCAATAGCTTTCACTTTATGATCCCTCAGACATTTCTAGATTTTACTTTGTATTTTCTCTTTGTTAGGATTTTTAGGATGATTTGCAAGAAGGCTCTACCAGGTTGTGACAGAATTTAAATATATAAATAATAATTATGGGGGATTTCAACACTAGGATAGCAGAAGAATTAGTGATATTAAATACTATTCAGGAAGAAAAGAGTAGAGAGAATTAGAAATGAGATATAGTAAACAACAAAATGTTAAATAATGAGGGCAAGAAGATGTTACAATTTTGCAAAAAAAGAATATAATAATATTTAATAACACCAACGTTGAAAATAAAATGAGTTGAGTTCACTTTTGGAAAGGAAGGGGAAAAAAAAGGGACAAAATATGGTGGGTTATATGTTATATTCTTGGAATGTAACAGTTAACTTAATGGTTTTAAGGTTTTAAATTTTGTGGTTGAGTAGCCATTTTCCTCTGAGAGCCAAGCTTAAAGAGTATAGGAGAGTTGAAGAATAATATGTTAAAGGAGAGTTGAAGAATAATATGTTAATAGACCTGGGAAGAAAAATAAAGAATATAACACGGAGGAAAACAGAAAATGAGTATTACTATAAGGATAACTGTCTGACAGAAGGTAAGAAAATGTAATATTGAAGAATCTAAAGATGATTCTAAGGAGGTTCTTTTAATAATAGTGAATATTTTTAGGAGGGTTAATAGCAGAATTAAGTGAAGGAAATATGAATAGGGAAAGGATCAAGTTGATTTGATAATGATTGTAGCAACAAAAAGAAAGTAATAAAAGAACTGAAAAAATGAAGACAGTAGATATAGAGGAGAGAAAAAAATTATCTGATAAAAATAGGGTTATAGGCTCTTATTAAATAGGGGGGAAAAGAAGTAATGGGTAACTTGAATGAGAAAAAATAGTGATGCAGTAAAAGATATAGATAACAGAAGGGTGTTCTCTTTAATAAAATGTTTATATAGTAATAGCATGCTTAAGTACATAATATTGACTAAAAGTAGTTGTAACTATTTCAGAAGGCTTTTAGGAATCAGGCATTGACAATACAAGAAAACATCTTAGGAGAAGGTAAGCCCTATATTGGCATTTGGATAGAGAGATAGAAGAAAATGAGGTGATAAACCAAATTAATGATAATCTTAAAGCAAATAAGACCAGTAGTCCAGATAGAGTAACTGGTGAATTTTGGAAGATATGAAGTGAGGACAGAAACAGACTAATTAGTAAGATTAATTAATGTAATTTTGAACTGAGGAAGGGTTCTAAAGAATTGGAAAACAGGAATTTGAAAAATAATTATGTAAATAATCTTGTAATTATAAGGTTATTAGTTAGGTTTATGTGCTACATAAGGTATAAACTGGATTGTTGGCTAAGAGGTTATAATATTGGGCTGAGAAGAATGAAAATATTTGTTTTTCAAGCGGGATTTAGGAAAGGGTAATGAACAATTGGTTATATTTTCAATATAAACAAAATTGTAGAGAAATGTTTAATTCTAAAACAGGTATGGTATATATGTTCTTTGTAGATTTTAAGAAGGCCTTTGATACCATCAATAGGAAATCATTGCGGGCAAATTGAGAGACAAGAGGTGAGTACTAATTTATAATGACTATAAAAAGAATATATGAAGATAAAAAATTCTACATGAAGTATACAAAAAACAGACTAACAAATAATTTGCACAATGAAACAGAATTAAGACAGAAATGTAAATTAAGCTCAATCCTATTTAGCTTATTTACAGATAATATAGTAGATAAGATAGAAAAAATAGTGTACATTTTCTTTTATTAAAGTACAAAAAAAAAAATACCAGTATTGCTGTTTGCAAATGATCTTGTTATATGGTCCATTTTACTTATGGGTGCATAAAAATCTACAGATATTTTCATAAAGTATTACAAGAGTTTGAAGCATAATAAAAATAAAAACAAAAATAATGATTTTTAAGAAAAGAAGTAAACTATGAAGAAATTAGAAATGCAATGTTTGAAGGAAAAAGAAACTGAAGTAGTGAAAAGATTTGACTAACTGGGAGTGACATTTAACAGCAATGGGGGATGGATGGATCAGAAAAGAAGGATGCATACTAAATGTAAACTGACCATGAAAATGGTAAGATTATGCATGAGAAAATTACCAAAAATGAGAATAGATTGAGTGAGTGAGTGAGTGAGTGAGTGTGTGAGTGTGTGTGTGTGTGTGAGTGTGTGTGTGTGAGTTCTAATACCAACTCACTTGCCTGATCAGGTCATTGAAGTTATGCCTACAGGCAGCATAGATTAATCCATTTGTAACGAGCACATCAATGAATCAGCAGATTACATTACACTGATGAAGGTAAAGATGGGGGTTAGATAGTGATGTTGTTGAATACTGTTTTAATGCCTGTTTTTACTTATGAGACAACACAGGCGAAGGACATTGCTGATACATGAAATGAAAAGATAAATTGGGAAAGATTTTCTTTTTGTTTTAAAGAAGGAAACATTTCAGGCCTAAGTTTAGGGTACCTCCCCAGCATTTATGAGGACTGAGGAAAACGGAAAAAATCTTAATCAGGGAGAACGGTCCTGGCAGGAATCAAGCTGTAGAACTCCAGTTCAAGAGTTCACACCTTAATGACCTCAGCCACCTGTGGTGGAGGTGAGGTGATTAAGCATGACGGAATGAGATTGCGATTTCAATCCCGGCCAGGGTCGATGGATTTTTTCAGGCTTAAAAATCCTAGGTCTTCAGAAGGGAGTAAAGCTGTGGGTCCTGTATCTTAGATTTATAGCAAGTAAAAGTACTTCAAGCCTGAAAGAAGAGGCCTCTGAGCAAAATTTATTGGCCATTTCATGCCCTAAATTGAATGGGACTATGATGACCTGAGATGTTAAAGAGCATCCTTAAATAAACCAAATTAACAACAACGTTGGAATGAGTAGCAGGGGAAACTAGAGTACCGAGAGAAAACCTTCCCAGTGCTGCTTCATCTGCCACAAATCCCAATTGGCTGGGATCGAACCTGGGCCGCCTCGATTGGAGGCAAGCAGTCTAACCACTCAGCCACAGCACCACCTGAAAATAGATAGATTCAAAACTATTTGTAGTTAAATAGTGTAAGTAAAAGTATTTGACACAAAGTTTGGGGTCTGGATAAAGAATGGGTTAATATGAATATAATAAATAAATAATGTTGTAAACAAATCCTGGGTCTTCCTAACTTATTACATAATGAAGTAGTATTAATTGAATTGGAAAGATTGAGAATTGAAGGTAGATAATTGAAAGAGCTTACCATTCTGGTTTAGAATAAGGAATTTATGATGGACATATAGAAAAAGAATGTTCAACTTGCAAGATACAGTTAATTGGAAGGAAAGCTGGGGAAATAAATTACAAAAATTTTAGAAAGTGTTGGAATGGGCAAAGTGTAGGGCTTAAGAGAATATAATTTTATAAAGAATTTTGAAAAGAAGAGATAGGGTTAAACATATTGAAAGTCAAGAATCATTCTAGTTTTAAACATTAAAATTCACTAAGCTGGTATATGGATCTGAAAAAAATATAGGGCAGGGAAAAAGATGTAGACTGTTGCGTATAATCTAGTTGGGATGGATATGCATGAACTTACAAACTTTAGAAAATCTTTTCCAGAAACATACTAAGACTATCATTGTAAATAGGTGCTAATATATCTACAACCATTGTGTTAACACTTAATAGAATTTGGACAGGAAAAAACAACTGTCAAGAATAATGGAGTCATAGACAGGTTGAGAAGAAAATTTATGATTGATAGGGGGAGATGAGAATAGAGAGAAGGGAATCTGAGACAGGCATCTTTATCATTGTAAGAATTGCGTTATTGTGGAAGCACCGAAGGCTCTAGATCAATTCAAGAAGCCTGGGTTGTTGTAGACTTTCATCCACAATACTGTAGAAATTGATATCTATGAACCCAAGATTGAGGTCAGTTATACATACTGACGGTTCATACACCCAATATTAATCTGTGTTTATTTTTATGTGTTTTCACTTTAGAAGATAAATGTTTCTGTTCATGTATTTATTTAATTATTTGTAAAGAATACCTTAGTTTGTGATTATGTTTTTGAGTGTGCATAGGTATTGCCATAAAACTCAAATGATAAGTTAAAATATAATATGATATTAGGACAACATGATGTTCTACATACACACTTAAAAAACCAATAATAAAAAAATAAAACAAAACTGTTGTGTGGGATTTGAACCCATAAGTTTACATAGAAGAGTAACACCTTCTAAACTGCTCGGCCACTGCTACTCCAAAGTAATGTTCTCTTTCCAGATGCTTATTATTGTGACCATTACATTTATAGATAAAGCACCTAGGCAGTGTGCCAGTCTCTGTATGCACATTGTGAATGCAGCATTTACAGGTGTTCGTGAAGTTCTTTGATCGACATGTAGAATCTGGGGATGAGTAATTTTTTTTGTTAAAGGGTGTACATGCTGCCTAGTTGCATGCCCAAGTCTTCTAACTACTCTCATAATTTCCCTTCTTTTGCATCAATGAAATGTCACTTTTAATAATCTATCTATGGGTTCTTCTGTCTTCAAAACATTAAAAATGCTAGTTACCTATGTAATATCATTCTATAATATTGGGTTTTTATTATATTTTGTTTTCACTTAATTTTATTAAATTGCCAAATCTATATTAATCATAACATAAATCATTTTTAAAATATTGGGAATTCTCAAGTTAAAGAGAAAAATAAAAAGTAGCTGAAATTAAAATGATCAAACATGCTAAGCATGGACTGGAGGGAGCAGCTCGGGTGCCTCAGGGTTGCTAAGCCCCATAGCCAATAAGTGGGCCCCTGAGGGGTTCAACAAACAATTCATGATCATAGATCATCATCATAATTACTTTTGCTCCTATTTTTGGTGATTTCACAGACAGGGTGCATACTTTTGCATTTTTCCAAAAAGATTCTGCAGGGTCACATATAGCTAATTATTTTACAAATGAGCTTTATGCAGCATTCAAGAATATGAATATACATAATAATCAGTGAGAATGCGTGTACCCCTTGTTTTTCTGTGAATTCTATTGGAAAACATTAAAGGACAGCTATAAAAATAATCTGGATACTCCAGAAGAGGTGTAAATAGTCCCTGAAAAATAATGCCTCCATTTCTTAAAAGGAACTTCAGTGCATGATGCACAGTTTCTTTGACATGTGTGAAAAATGTTTGGCTCAAGAAAGCATACACTTTCAGCATCTTTGTTAATAGGTATGAGTATTTTTCTTTTAACAATTTGTATTTAATAATACAGAGTGGTTTTTTAATGTTGTTACTAACTTTAAGATAATGGAGAAGGACGAAAGCACCAATTTCAGATAAGGTACCCTGGTCCAAAAATGCTCCAGTCAAAAAGTTATATGCCAAAACCACTGTTCATAGATTGCAGGAGATAAAATACTAATGGTGGTAGTCTGTGGAAATTGATGACATTTAATTAGTTTCTTCTTAACTTTCTTTCAACTTTGTTCTTCCTTGTCCAGCATATAGTTAGATAAAAAAAAATGCACTAAAGATTGCACTAGATCATTTTGAGTGAAATACAACAGTTATGGAACTGGTAGATATGGTGTTTGTTTATGGGAAAATAAATTGATTTTTTTTTGATTGATTATTTATGGATGCTCTTTAACATCTCAGGTCATCAGCGTCCCATTCAACTCAGGGCGTGAAACAGCCGACTAATTTTGCTCAGAGGCCTCTCTTTCAGGCATGAGGTTCTTTATCGTGCCGTAAATGTACGACACAGGACCCACGGCTTTACTTCCCTTCTGAAGGAAGCCATACTTAGGATTTTTACGCCCCGAAAAAATCCATCGGTTATGCAAATAAATTGAAACAGTAGGGAAACAGAAAGGTTGTATTGGGCAACAATATTCACATAGGATATATCTAGCTCACACCATGTTTTTAAGACTTTTCCAATGGTTACAGTAAATGGAGCAGTTGATAAAGCAATATGACTTGGAGAAACTGTATGTACTCCTGACTTTGAGGAACAATGCTTATCTGGTGGCTGAGGAGCCTTCAATAAGCATTTGAGTAATAGCACTTGAAATTGGGGAGCTAATGGTACTGTTTGAAAGTCTGATCTGAAAAAGGAATGTTTTAATAGCAGGAATACTCATGCATTAAAAGTAAATTCCCATGTTATAATTGTTAAGAGCCATCAACAAAGAGATTTGCACTGAACTGTGGGCCGGCATAGTCAATGATTTCTTAATAGGCCCATATCTTCTTCTGCCCTGCTTAACTGGAGCAGTGCATGTTGTGATTTTGAGAGAAACACTTCCCAAACTATTGGAACATATCCCATTTGCACATGGTTTCAGCATGATGGGGCTCCAGCTCAGTTTGCAAATGGTGCTTGTGAGTACTTAATGCTTTCCTTGAAAAGTAGAAGAGGGGATCCTGTCTCTTGGCCTGTTCATTCATCTGATATGACTCCATTGTTCTTGTAAAACGACCTGTGGAGAATGAACTCTTAGTAAAAATTCTAGCTTTGTGCCCCAAGCTAATTAAACCAGATGTGATGAAGTTCGCTACAACATTGTCATGCTGCAGGAAATTGGTGATGCCATTTTGAACACCTATTGTAAATGTAGTTATCGAAGCATTTGAATACTTAAAATTATTTTCATTATTATTATTATTAATATTATTATTATTAATGATGATAATAATAATATTAGTAAATGTATCCACAAAGATCTTTTAGTAATACTATTTATATGGTCACATTTATTAATAAATTTACAAACAATAATCTTTAAATTTTCTTCTTCCACCAACAGGCACCCCAAAATGCCTTTGCCTTATTATATAATGTTTGATTCAGGCATTTCTGAACTGAGTTCCTTATCTCAAATTGATGTTTTTGTCCTCCATCATGCCTAAAGTCTGTAGCATTATCACAAAAACATTCTGTATTTGACAACAATTGTATATGGTCTGCCATATACTGTTCCTCTGCTGTTTCCATTACCAACTTGTGACAATACATGGAACAGTTAATGCTTTTGCAGCAGGAATATAGGGTGAACAAAGTTCTAGTTGGCTGGCTGCTGATTTTGCTCTCAAGCAACTGTGTACGCACCACATCACTTTCCTAGAAAATTATTTATGCCACTGCATGCTCAAATTTGCTCACCCCAATTTTCTAGTATGAAATGGTACTTTGACGATACAAATGGCTCCAGATGCAGTTAGTCCCTCGTAATGTGGCATACGCATTTTTCCACATGAGGAAATCTGCAGAAGAAATCTCAAGTAACTTTCCAATCTGATAAGTTAACTCAGACTCCTCATTTGCTTGAGCAAGAGATTCAGTTCTAAGAGAGAAAAAAGAAACTATACATACCTATTTAAGCCAAGCAAAACATGCATTGCTGGACAATTAGAAATATACTTCAAGCTGATCCAAAAATGTCTTATGTTGTAACTGCAATATTTCTTACCAAATAAAACCCAAGCAATTTATTTTATAGGACTGATTTAAATGAGAACAGATAGCTCACTTACCTTAAGACCAGGACAGTGACTGTACCATGCCCCAAAACACTGAGAATGTTGTGCTGCAACACCAGCTGCTGCACCATTTGGACCTCTGAATACAATAGGAACATTAACCTGGAAAGATAAATGTATAAGTAACACACATTGCAAAGCCCTTCATAAAAAATTATTGCCAAGGATTTGAGCTATCCTTCCAATAAAAAGGATAACTTCCCCATCCTCCAAAAATATATACAACTGACAATAACCAATATTCACATTATTGAAGGTAACCCACTGAATGGAATTAAAGCTTAACCAGAGAAAAAAGGAAGAAGATCCACAAAATAAGCTTAGTGGAAGAGACAGAAAGGAAATATGCAGCAAAAGGGGAAAGTAGTGTTCTTTCTTGAAAAGTAGCTTTATAGAATATTTACTTCTGTTTTATTTATTTACATGCTAATGTCAAAATCACCTATTCTTCCCTAGTACATTATCAGCAAAATATGAAATGTTATTTATCAAGGTAACAATTCTTTTGCACAAATGTCTTGCTATGTGTGGTTTACCACCCTTCCAAAATAAACTAACTTACTTCCATTCAGGCAGAACTAGTCATTGTTCTTGTTAACTACAAATCAATTATCATGATGGGTGACTTAGCAATGCAAACACTACTAGTCTAATGAACATGTTCCAGTCTTGCCCCATATCAGTCCTTTCCCTTGCACCCACTCATACCTAGACTAGCAAAACCCTACTGGATCTAATAGTAAGCAATAATCTTGTAAATATCCTATGGATAACTTATGGAAAATGTGCAACTTCAGTTATATCTCATCATAACATTTATGTAACAAACTCACTCAAACACCCCAAGTGAAGAAAGACCATAAAGAGAATCTTGATCAATGCAGAGGAGCAGATGGAATTTGCATTATGCAGCTGCAGAAAATTGACCTAATATTACCAGTGTTAATCCACATATTTAATGCTTAGCTAATGACCTGTACTTACCTCATACTATGGAAATTGGTCTTTTTCCATCATATATAAAACAATAAAGCAACCATCCCCCCACAGAATTTCAGGCCTATCAGCATCCGCCCTGCATTATCTTAAAGTACCTAAATGCATTGTACACAGACAGCTCATAGATTACCTTAATATGCATTTCATGCTTGACAACCATTACTGAAAGTCACAAAGGACATTCATGCAGCTTACGATGAGTAAAACCTATTTATACTTATATTGCTAGACTTTAGTAAAGCTTGCGACACATATGACCATGAGCTCCTACTGTACAAACTTAAAAACTAAAATCTATCTACATGGTTAGAATCCAACCTTAGTGAGCATCAGCAATACGAATTAGCTGATGGTTGTTTTTCCTCCTGGTACATCATTTAGGTAAGGGTTCCCCAGGGCAGTGCTCTTACCACCATTTTTATGCCATACATTAATGACATTGCTGAAGAGATAAAATGCCCAACTCCACTTATATGCTGATTACTTACAACTTTACTTTCACCCCACCCCTTGTGTTCTGTCAATAATGCCATAGCTGTAGTAAATGAAGATCTAACCTTCATCCCCCTTTGGGCAAAAAATTGGGGCTAAAATCATATGATTTATGCTGGAGTTGACGTTTATCTTGGTAAAAACTTATACCGAAAAGCTGGCACGTGTATATGCTAAAATTGCATATATTGTATTGACATCCATTATGCAAGCTACGTACTAAGGAAAATGCCATGCATTGTTCACTGTACATGGTTACCTAATACAAAAAGTTGGGACTTGCAGATGCAGGCATGACGAATCTACAACACCTCATTTTGCACTTCCGGCATTTGCTGTTGTATGCTGTCAGCAACATTAGATGGCACTTTACAAAATATTTAATTTCATCATATACTGTGGGCATAGCAGAAAGGATAATGTATTGAGAAAAGTTCATAACATCAAAATTGTTTATGCTCATGTGATGTGTACCTCTTGATTGTAATTCCGCTCCCTTCCCCCTTGTAGTGGACCTCCATGAGATGTATATATTTTAGCCCAACTGGATTGGCTGGAATTAATCCAGATTGATGCATATGCTAACTTTTTTTTATAAAATCAATGATATATTATTACTTATGTTGTATGCATCTATGATTATAAAGTGAAATATTAGTCAATGTGATGTTTTGTAACAATTTCTGTGGAATCTAGATGGATTACATGTTGTGTATGGCATATTTCTAAGGTAGTGTTCAGACTGTATTGTGAACGAGTGAGAATGCAACAGACAAGTGGTTTGGCGCGCCTGAGTAGATACTTACCCTAGTCCTGCCATTACTTATAATAGAACCATGACCGCTTCTTACATGTATTTCCTTTAGTTTCCACCGATGTTTAGGTTTCCTGATGGATCTTACAGAGAGATTCTGAAGGTTGCATATCTCCCTTGAGGATGTGTATGGCTTAATAACCAAAAAATATTTAATATAACTACATAATCAAAATTAATAATAAATATAAAATTATTCATATTAATTTTTCGGCATACCTTACCCTGATGCACAAAGTTATGAATGATGGTGCGATACAGATGTGAGAAGTAACTTACGCTCTGTAGCTTATAGTTTAGTTCAGAGAGGTATACTTTGTGTGGCATAAATATTCGTAGGTTTTTTCAATACCATGGAATTATCATCACAATACAGTTTTTAATTTTAAAAGAAGAAAAATTTGGGTAAATTGTAACAGTGATACATTAGATAGGTATTAACATAATGGCCACTGCTGTGACACAGTCAGGTTGCAATTGGTCTGGGTTTCAACAGAGGCTAAGCAAGGAAAATGGGGAGAGTAATAATAATTGAGGTAAAAGAGGAGGTATTCCTTAATTGTTAAATATTAGTCCCACTCATCCTTTGAAATGAAGAGGCAGACTTCCAGAGTTTTCCAGGTGTGGTGGTAGGGTCAATATTTATGACTAACAAAGCACACCCTCGAGGTTGAGTAAACAAAACAACAACAAAGTTCAGCTATGAGCTATTTACTCTCCTCTGAATTCAATGTTGATATTCGTTTTTCTGCAAAAAAACGAGAGGTCTCGCTAAAGAGCTCAACTTAGTCATCCCTGTGCTTGCCTCAGTTGAGATTGTGCAGGTGCTTGTGTTGCCTGCCTTCTTTGTCTATGTGTACATAGTGAGATAAAAAATATTGCTCAGCGATTAATAATAAATACAGTTAATGTTTCGAGATTACTTGAGCTGAAAGTACAACTAAAGGTGAGCCATGAAGATGGTAATAGATCTGAAAGATGAGCTTTGATTATGTAACAGAAAGCACTCACATTAATCTCTGAACACTTGCACTACCTGACCATTGGTAATCAAGTGGCAGAAAACAACATTCCTATGTACATAATTATAATTATTTTATGCTCTTAAGCTTGGGAGTGGCACTTCTCAAGAGACCTTTACAGTCAACTGCAGTGTTTCACATGCACAAAGTCACCATTGAATTAAAAAGTAAGACAATTTGATCTAAGATAACAGAATTTTGGTGCAGTTTTAACTTTTGAATCCAAGTGTGTTTATTGTAAGGTACATTTTGTTTACGTTTATTTTAGGTAATTCACTGTAGAAACAACTTTTTTGAAAATGAAAATATTTGCTTGGATTTGTGGAAACACCTGTTTGCATTTTGAAGGTGTCCCTGCTACTAAGATGAATCAATTAACACCTATTTTAATTGTGTAATATAAGTCTGACAACTTGAGGAATGTTAACCGCCTTTGATAACTGTTTATCAAGCTCTATATTTTACCTTACAGAGGGCTCTTGTGTTTGAGTCACTCATACTTTCACGAATGGCAACAGAGAAAGCAGAGCCAAATTACCAGGTAGTATGAGGATAATTACCACAATGTCCATGTTGGCCTGATAACACAGTTGGTTAGAGCATCGGGCTAATAACATGGAGGTAGTGGGTTCGATCCTACAAGCACTACTTTTTCCTTTTTAAATTTTCACAATTTTTCTTCCCTGTTCTCAGTATTATAAATGTTACTTATTATAGAATAACGGATAGGTTGGAATTTTACTTTCATTTCATGTACAGTAAAAGCTCAAATTAAAGAAATTCTGTCATTGCTTCATGACTAAATAAGCTGCACGTTAATTTTTTCTATGCACCAAAGATTGCAAATTTAGATTTGGTTAGGTTAAAAGAAAAATATGCAAAACTTTCAGCGTTAAAACAATGCATAAGTTGCAAATTTAGGTTAGGTTAGCCAACTTAAAAAAAAAGTATATATATAAAATTCCACAACTTATAATGTTAAAAGCATATGCCTTTTCCCGTATCACTTATTTTCTTTATGTTTTACTGCTACATTACAGCTTCCCATTTAATTTTGCTGTATATTTTTGGCATATGATGCCTTGTTTCCATGCATTACGAGTATTCTATTCATTTACATTTGTTGCACACTACTACTTGGGCTCAGCTCTCTCCCTTGTCATTTGTGAAATGAACTTGCCTGTAGAGGCAGGGCTGAAAGCATTAGTGCTGCTACTGGAATTGTGTGGAATCACCTGCTGCTAGAGCAATGCCCCAGCGACTGGTAAGTCCTAAGCGACAGCGGAGTTTATCCCACGCACTTGTTTCTGAAGTTGAATATAATTTAAATATATATACATAAAGTAATATAACCTATGTGTTGTACTGTGAAAAATGAATTAAGAGTGCATTTATATGGATAAAATATTAGGCTTGACGGCCTATGCTTGCCTCCTTCATGTAAATATACATTGAAAGGGCCGGTAAATCACTGTAATGCTGGCAAATCTCCTTTGATTGCAGCACAAAAAAAGAGAGAGAGGTAAACATCAATTTATAGGCCATTCCATGCGTGATACTATGTTACCAAGTAAGTCATATTGCAATTGTGGCAAATCTCCTTTATTCAACAGGAGGGGGAAATTAAAAATAAAGAGCATCTGGATGGTAGGATTCGAAACTATGGTCATAACTATAGCATGATGCTCTAACTGCCTGAGCTATCATGCCACTGCTTGTGAAGCCTTATTATCCAGCTATAACTTGCAAATCACCGCCTTCGGCTCTCTCTGCTGTCTCTGGAGCGTTGCACTAGCAGCAAGATATTCCACACGATTCTCAAGAAGCATAGTGCTTTTAGCCCTGCTTGTAAGGATGAAAAGAGGTGTGATTGCATCTCAAGAGCCTCCTGTCTGTAAAAGCATGCAACTCTATATCCGTCACCATCAACTGCACTCTAATGGTGCATGGACAGAGTTAGGGAGAAGTATACTGCAGGAACAAGCAGCACAAACCAGGCATCTCCCCTGAAGGGGCACTTAGTGCCTTCCACCTCTAGAGGTGGAAATGTGATGAATGAAAATAGCACTGAAATAGAAAAGAAAACTGCTACTCAAGAGCAGGACGGTGGCTTAAGCAGCTGCTAGGAGAAAACCGCTAATGGGGATGATGATGGCTTCACTGTCATCTCCCATAAAAAAAGGCAACCAGACACCCCTCCTACTCCCAAGACTGCCCCTGTATCCAACCTGGAACCCGAGTAACCTGCTGCAACACATGGCCAGAAAGTGACACCTATTTCTGAGTATTCGTTTCCCAATTATTTGGGGGTAATGAAAGAACTGACAGCACTCATGGCGTTGTGAGGTACCACCAGTGTAAGCCCACATACATTTTCAATAGAACATTACCATGTTATTGCTGAAGTTTTTAAACAGAAAAGCATATGTTCTTATACATATCAAGCGGATTGCTGATTTGGTTATTTACTGATGCTCATTAACATCTCAAGTCATCAGCTCCCATTCAATTCAGGACATGAAATAGTAGATATATTTTTCCCAGAGACCTCTTTAAGGCTTGAGGTTCTTCTACATGCCATAAAACTACGACATGGGATCTACGGCTTTACTTCCCTTCCAAAGGATGTCATACTTAGGATTTTTATGCCCGAAAAAAGCCATCGATTCTGGCATATATCAAGTGGGGAAATGGAGGCTTGACCCTGAGACTAAACAGAAGAGGTAGCAATGGACTTAAAGGAAAAAGGCATCAAAGTAAAGGCTGTACACCAGATGGCAAAAATGGTGCCAGGGCAGAATGGATGCTAACAACCAGAATACCGACTAGTGGAGGCTACTATGCTAGAAAAGCGTTCCAGCTAGAGGAAATATGAGCCATTTTATGGACCAGAGTAAAATGGAAGAAGATGCGCTTCTGTGCTGGACCTTAACAATGATATGGATGTTTGGTATATGGTTACACAAACTGCACAGGGGCTATAAGATGTTAGAGATGTGGTGGAATCGCATTGCTGCAGCATGTTATCAGGCTGCTAGGCCTTATGTTCGTTTTTCCTGCAAATAGGAGCTTTCAACTACACATAAACATTGCCTCGAGTGGCTGGGAATTATAGTCTTTGTGCTCCAGAACCTAGGATTGCTGCTCCTAAATTTCCATACAGTGAAGTTGTAGCTAAGGAAGGGTGGCTAGATATAAACTGCAGCAGAGTCTGGAAGCTCCTTCTATTATGGTAAACAAAAAAGCAGAAACTCGGACAAAGAGTTCTCAAAAGCAGAAAACTCCTAACAAAGAGCAAAAGAAAACGCCAAAAAAGGCTCACCCTTTGGACCCAAGACTGAAATCTGCTGTAGCCAGAGAACGATGGCAACAAACGCAATCAGGCTCCAGCTCCCCTCCACTCTCCCGTCTTTCTACCCTGACAGAGAGCGCAGGATGATAAAGGATAAACAGAAAAGTGAGGCAGGCTGCCAACATTGCCGCTCAGAGGCCCAATGAATTTCAGCCCGTAACCCATTGTGCAGCTCAAAGCGAATAAATTTACAGTCAATGTACATGTTGAAAGAGTACACCATCCATGGAATGGTTAGCCCAGGGAAACCTCTGGTGATTCTTCGAGGTCTTAGGCAGAGGGATCTTGACCCAACTCTAAAATTCCAAGAGTTTTCCGAAGGCAGCCTGAAGAGGCAAATCCAGGATGTCAAATCAACCTCCAAAGCCACACAAGAACCGTACAGGCTACACAAAATTGGCACTTTAACTGCATCCACACCTATATCGCAGAAAAAAATATATCGACCAATATTGAAAGATGGTAGTCTTGCTAGAGGCATTCTGCCTCCTTAGAGAACAAAAGCAAAATTGAATTAATCGATGATTAAAGAAATAAATTTCCTACTAATCCCCTAAAGCTTCTATTAACTTCCTTGCCATCTCTCTTTAACCTGTAGGTGTCTCGCAGGTTTATGTTTGGTACCTACAATGGCCACTGTTGCCACTTCTGGCCTCGGCCGCCAGCAGACAATCTTCCTCATTTGATTTACAAGAGTGCTGGTGCAAATCTTGCTGCTAGTCCCTGAGCAACTAGCCAAATCTGAGCTACAGAGGAGAGAATGGATTAATTTACACTCACTTCCTTTTCTCATATATATATATATATATATATATATATATATATATATATATATATATATAAATTAACACTAAAATAAAAGTAGATAAAGATAAAACACAGAGAAAGAGTCACACTTGAAACTGCTATATTTCGAACTACTGCGAGTTCTTCAATGGCAAGAAGCTAGACCTTGCCATGGTATAAGATGTAATATATAATAAAGTATTTTAGAAAACACAGAAATAAAATTAAAAGAAAAATAGATAAATAGTAAAGAAGTCAAAAGCAAAACACGCAAAAGCAAAACACACAAAAGCAAATAAAGCCTAATAAGCAAAGTTAAAAGCAGCACCAGAGGTGCAAACAATATTAATGAAACATAAAAATAAAGAAACACTATTAACAATGTAACAAATTAACACTAAACTAAAAGTAGATAAAGATAAAACACAGAGAAAGTGTCACACTTGAAACTGCTATATTTCGAACTACTGCGAGTTCTTCAATGGCAAGAAGCTATTGGTCTAGCTTCTTGCCATTGAAGAACTCGCAGTAGTTCGAAATATAGCAGTTTCAAGTGTGACTCTTTCTTTGTGTTTTATCTTTATCTACTTTTATTTTAGTGTTAATTTGTTACATTGTTAATAGTGTTTCTTTATTTTTATGTTTCATTTATATACATATATATATATATATGGATTGGGACGGGTAAATCACTGTAATGAGGGCATTATTAGGTAGGTGAAATATTATAACAGTGCGAAATGTGCTCTTGTTCCCATTAGCAACTAATTAATATATACACATATTAACCTAATCTGTCAGCTAACCTCGGGCAAAACCTAGAAACAGGTGGAACAAGTGGTTTAGCAAGTAAATCATTGTAATTATGGCAAACCATTATTAGATGGGTAAAATATTGCAACATTGGGAAATGTACTCTTATTCCAAATTAGTAACTAATTCATATATACACATACTAACCTAATCTGTCTGTTAACTTCGGGCAAATCCTAGAAACCGATGGACCCAGTGATTTAGTGAGTAAATCATTGTAATTCTGGCAAATTCCCTTTAACTCCAGCAGAAAAAGAAAGAAAAACAAAAAACATGGGGATGGTAGAATTCGAAACCATATCTCCATAAGTGTAGCATCACGCTCTAACCACCTGAGCTATTGTACCATTGATCGTGAAGTGTTATTATCTAGCTAATAGATGTGCCAGTCACTACCTTCAGCTCTCTCCGTTGTAGAGGAGCACCACCAGCAGAAGTGCTTTTCAGCCCTGCGAGTAACGAACTGTCTCCACTTAGCTCTTTTCAGTTTAACAGAGTAGAGAAGCAAGACCGCAGTCAACAGTCTCTAACTGGAATCTTAGGCATCTTTCAGGGTACACCCACTGCTTCTTGGCTTCTAAATGCTCTCTATCTGTACATTTCCTTCCACTATTTCCAGCTTCATCTTCCCAATCTTAGATTAAGTTTCCTCCTTTTTAGGTTAGCAAATAAGTAGGTGCTACTGCAGGCAAATAGTTCAATTTGTCCTGCAGCGACTAATTAGGCTTTTTATACTATTCTCTTCTTATTCTTCTAGATTTAGTAGACTACCTAGCTTAAGAATTAACAATGGTTAAGATAGGGCTCTGTGCTCCTGCTAGCCCCCTCGCCAATTGATCCAGACGAGCACCTGACGCAGGGACGAACCAACCGCACGCCTAACCAAGAGAATGCGAAAAGCCTTTGGATGCCATACTGCGGGACCTGGACTTAAGCAGTGACAGCGATTCCGGTCGCCTTGTCATCGACGAGAGCCAGCCTGCGGTCCCTGGCCCATCGGCCCGGAGCACTCCTTCTGTTACGGAAGGATTTCATTTTGTTTTTATTTACGGACGCTCTTTAACATCTCAGGTCATCAGCGTCCCATTCATTTCAGGGCGTGAAACGGCCGGCAAATTTTGCTCAGAGGCCTCTTCTTTCAGACTTGAGGTTCTTTTGGGTGCCGTAAATGTATGACACCGGACCCATGGCTTTACTTCCCTTCCGAAGGAAGCCATACTCAGGATTTTTAGGCCCGAAAAAATACATTGATCCTGGCCGGGTTTGAACCCGCGATCTTGGGTTTAGAAGGCAAGTATGGTTACCCCTACAGCACCAGGACGACTGTGTTACGGAAGGTAGCTGTCCTGCCATGTAAGTGATGTGGAAGAGACCCCTTATGATAAAACTTATCTCACCCAAAGTAGACAGAATTTATACAAAGTATTCATGCCTAACTACTATCCGCATTTTTTATCGGCACTAACCAGTGAATTTGACAGAGAATACAGCCTAAGTCCTATAATTGTTCCCTAAGAGCTGTCTATTATGGCTTTAAATTCACCACAGTAGACGACTACAACTTTATTAGATTATGTAGATCGAAGAAGGTACCCTTCCAAATCGCCGGACACCCGGAGCAGCGGACGTTCAAGGTCGTTATATACGGTTTGTACAGAGACATGGCCGAGGAGGTCAAGGATGAGCTCTTACAATTGAAGTTTGAAGTAACTAAAGTGTCAAAATTATTTTCCAGGGTACATTTGCTCATTTTCCTAGTAGAACTAACTAATCAGATCAGATCTGCTCCCACAGCCATAAGCAAAAACCTGACCTCTCCCACCGTAGCGTACGGATTGAGGAGTATGTCAGCTCCAGAGACCCCATGTAGTGTCGCAGGTGTCTTCGCTTCCGGTACTCAATTCGGAATTGTGAGGTATTACATGTGTGTTCCCGGTGAGCTGGGCATCACCATGTGAGCAAATGCTCTGCCACTGACCACTAGTGCGCTCTATGTGGCCAAACGGATCATGGAGCATGCTGGAAGGGCTGCCCTTGCTACTTGCGGTATCCAAATCCTTCTGCCCTTCGGCTGCCCTCGGCATGGGAAACGGTGTCCAAAAGTCAGGGCATCTATGCCATTACACTCACTCACATTCCACAGCACAATCACAAAACCCACAACTCCAAAACCACCACCAGTTATCCACCAAAACCCCATTCCACACAACCGCACAGATCAACAGAACCACAAAACTTTCACACAGCACGGCCATCAGCCACTCACACACACGCACAAAACATAACCACTACAGACCAAAATCACACATATCACAACCACTTAGCATACAGCAGAACACCCAAAGACAATAGCAACAGACCTAAAACCCCAGTCTGTCCTCCATATGCTAGTTCCCAAATTGTTGCCTAGATGTAAAGTTTTGCCCAGCCACCGAATGGTATTTCCATCGTTTGGGCAACTTCCAAATGGTGTATAACTCAGTATGTTCCCAATTCATGTGCTTTACAGACATACTGCTCAATTCGTGGCCTCCTGGCAGATGTGATAAGCTGTTAACCATACTGACACCACACATCACTGTAATATACAACAATGGCTACCTTAACATTTAATAAAATTCTCCACTGGAACTGCACAGGACTGCAATCCCACCTTGATGAACTTAATTCTATCCGGGTTATCAAGTCTACCACAAGGATCAGATTAATGTTAAAGTGCATGGGGGCACAGCAATAATAATCCACCAAAGCATATAATACAATGAGAAGAAATAATTTCACTAATGTGCATGCAAGCAGCAGCCATCACAGTATCAATATCGGGTCAATCACAATTGTGTGTACAACTCACCTGGACAGTTACCAGTACAAGACTTAGATACCATCCTCCCCCTAGACTAACAGCTTACTAGCAACAGGGACCTTAATGCAAAGCATGATGCATGGGGCTATGCAAATAATAACCCAGCAGACAACTTACTTTATTGGCACATGGAAAACAACAACTACACGATGGCATTTACTGAAGGTTCAACTTAAATGCCTTCAAATCTGAAACACACCACACACACACTAGACATTGCTCTGCTCAAAAACACACTATTTAGATACACCTACAGAACAACTGACAATATAGTCTCAGATCACTATGCTGTGATGCTTGAAATCCAGGACATGCCTGTTTATAACCCCCAAATCAGGGGAAATTTCTATAAAGCAAACGGAACACTTTCACAACAGTATTAATGAAACACCAACACATCCAATTCCTTTACAGATCCCTGGCGATGTGAATAAAGGAGTAACCACACTTGAAACAGCAATACAAGCAGCTATTGCAATCACTGTCCCTCTTAAGCTACCATACAGAAGTGAGTGCCACTACACTCCTGATGTACTAGCCCTAATACATGAATGTAATCATGAAGGAAATGGCAGAGAACAAGAAACATATGTCACAAAATTAACACGGCCATGTTAAACAGCAAAATCGAAACCCGTGTAAAGCAGCAATTCCAAAACCAATGGAACCTGATGCTATCGGACATCAAACCAGAAAATACTAACCAGTTGTGGCAACTAACAAAATGCCTTATTAAAAAGGCCCTAAAAACTCCCCTTCTTCAGAACCCAAACTTGCCAAAAAAGCACGCAGAGTCCCCGGAAGAAAAGGCCAACATTCTGGCAGATGTGCTAGAAAATGCATTCAAGTCAAATATCGAACCGATGGGCCCAGTCTTCACGGAACATGTGTAGAAGAACGTAAGTACTATCCTAACAGTAAAAATTATGGAAAACCATTCGTTAGAACTACAATACATAATCAAACATTTAGTGGACAACTAGGCAATGGGACCAGATATGATACCAAATTTGGCACTAAAGCATCTCCCGGACAAAGCCCTTAAAATTTTAGCAAACATAAACTTTTGCCGGGTAAATGGAAACATGCTGAAGTGCTAATGTTTTCCAAACCAGGTAAGGACCATACAATTCCGAACAACTATAGGCAAATTAGCCTCCTCAATACAAATTAATTCTAAAAATACTTGTAGTACATATTAAGAAACATAATGTAATAGAGGAACAAATTGGCTTTAGGGAAAGGCACTCTACCACACTTCAGTTAACTAGAACTATCCAATATATCATGCAGGGCTTCATTCAAAATCAATCTACTGGAATAACCTTCCTAGATATTCGAGCTTATTGGGTTATTATATACAATGAAGGAGCAAAACTTTCCTGATACCATGATTAAAATAATCGCGCACTATCTTGCAAACTGGACCTTTAGTGTAACATTAGAAGATGCCTACTCCTCAAGGAGAAATGCACAAACTGGAATACCTCAGGGCAGTCTCCTTGGCCCTATCCGATTTAACTTATGTATCAATGATATACTCAAAACACCAAATTGCATGCTCTCCATATATGCTGATGATACAGCAATAGCAACACAATCATTGAAACTCGAAATGATTTCCACTAGACCAAAGACAGTGCTAGCTGAACTAGAGCCATGGCTCCGCAAATTGGAGATAAAAGTAAATCCACCAAAATCAATCCCAATTAGTACTCTTCACTAAACGCTGAACGCACCATAACCCCCCCCCCTTGCTATTCACGTTACACACAGAAAACATAAACTGAACGGAGCAAGCCAAGTATCTTGAATTGGTTCTGGACTCCAAACTTATCTTTGCAGCACATGTTAAGCACATGAAGAAGAAAGAAAATTGGCAACTCAGAAGCCTATACCCTCTATTAAACCACAACTTGGCTTTCAGCACCAGTTTGGGGCTAATGCTATACAAATCCCTCATCAGATCCATTATGATTTAAGCTGTTCCCGCTTGGGGCCATTGCACAAAGATCCATATGAAATCGCTATAGATACTGCAAAACAAATGTCTCCGTATAATTACCAAAGTTCCCGGAACAGCCCCCCAGTCTGTATTACATGAAACATTAAAAATATACAGAGTTGAGCAGTTTATTAAAAAACTGGCATATAATATGTATAAATATTGCGAAACACACCATAATCTGCTAGTAAGGCAATTGGGGCAGTATATTGGAGCATTGATAAAGCAAAAAAGACCGCTGTCACTCTTTGATTTTTAATTAGTTTATTTACGGACACTCTTTTACACCTCAGTCATCAGTGTCCCATTCAATTCAGGGTGTGAAATGGCTGACAAATTTTGCTCAGAGGCCTCTTCTTTCAGGCTTGAGGTTCTTTTTCGTGCCGTAAATGTACAACACAGGACCCACGGCTTTACTTCCCTTCTGAAGGAAGCCATACTTAGGATTTTTACGCCAGATAAAATCCATCAATCATGGCTGAGTTTGAACCCTCAATCTTGGGTTTAGAAGGCAAGTATGGTTAGTCACTCTTTTACTGAACCATGCTGCTAACAAAACATACGACCAACATGAATATCAAAGAATAACCAATTTCCCCAGACCCCATGAAACCGTCACGTAAAGTCAAGCCCACAAGATATCTGATGGAAGTTTTCCCCACCTGGAGTGGATTGGGGTGCAGGGCGGCCCCACAGTTGATGACCTAGCTGACCTCCCAACAGATATTCCCCAGTCTCTAATACTAGATGGAGTAATCTCCTAATTGAATTTTCCCAGGAGGGGGAGGAAAAAACATAAGCTAGCATTATTAAACCCTGTACATAGTAGCAATAAACCCTTATGCACAAATGCATTACTTAAACAAAACAGTATATATTAGAACTAAAATTACATAGTAATCAAGTTCTATTAAGCAATGTATATATGTGTTAATCACCACAAAAATCAACTAATCACTCCTATATCCTAATACCTAGCCCACAGATGACAGGCAGCTGACAAGATTGAATCAGTGTCACCAACTCAGATCACAACTTACAGCTGGCAGCCAAAACAGGTAAGTAAGTATGAACATTTAAGCATCTAAGTATGACCTTGTGCACGATACACTGTTTCCTGACTACATGAGCATGAATTCAACCACTAACACCTAGGTTTTGTTCTGGGCAATGCAAAGCCCAGAACCTAGTCCACCTCTGTTTCACTCCCATGTGAGCAGGAGTCTTTTCATTAGCACCTTGCTACTTCCCCAAAAAAGAGGCCAACCCATCAGATGAAGTGATACTTTCTCCATCCCATTGAAGATGTCAGTTGCAGTTGTGGACAAAACATCTAGAACTCTTATCCCTAGCAGATCATGGCATAACAGCCCAGAAGATACCTCTAGTTATATCTGCAACTTTGGCCGCGAAAGCCTACATTCCCTCATGTTAGTGAGGTTTTGGTGATAGAAAAGTGTAGAAGTATTTAAATGTGAATAAATGAATGAAGATGAATAGATATATGCAATGTTTTAATGCTTGAAATGTAGTAATGGTAAAATATACAAATTATTAATTAATAAGTAAAAGGAAGGACATGACTATATGTTAAAAGTTTAAATTTGAAGAGATGAATAAACAGTCAGCACTAATTACAATTACTTAGTTGCTATCAGGAACCAGTGGCAAATTTAGGATAGGAGGGTAGATAATAATTAGTAGTTATGGCTACTTATCAGCAATTTTTCATACTGGGTACTAGTATTTAGATTAATTTAAATTATATTTTAATATAGTGAAATTAATTTTATCTTGATTTTAATTCAAATTGTAATAATGGATGTGCAGGACATCTCTTAAGTATTGAATAAGATAAAAATAACAAATAATTAAAGCTAAATAGTATTAAAATGTAGTGAATTAATGATAAAAATGATAAAATTTTGTTAAAATATATTAAGAGATTAAAAATATAATAAAATTGTTAATTGAAAATTGTTGGAGTTGTAAATGAGAATTTATTATTGTTTAATTAGTAGTTTTATTTTATTTATTATATTATGTTAATATGGTCATATTGTAATAAATTATCTCTACAATGATAATGTAAAAATCGTAATTTCTCCTTAGAGAAAAATAGTGAAATTTTGGAATAGGTGCCCTGGTATAAGAAATAAGGAGCCACGGTGAGCATTGCAGATTTTAATTAATTAATATTGCCGCGCTGTTAAACACAAATCGACGTCACGCTATACGCGAGTTAGTCCAAGAGATAGAATTATCGCATACGACTGTGCTGCATATTTTAAAATAGCCTGAGAATGAGGAAATTTGCCTTGCGGAGAGTCCCGTACAATTTGACGGAAGCGCAGCTATAGATACGATATGACGCCGCCCAAGGTTACTTCAAAATCGTGATGGAGACGCTTTCTTACGCTGCATTACTGCGCTTAATGATACATGGGCCAGTTCGTACGAACCTCAACTTAAGCGCCAATCCAACGAGTGGCGTCTTTACGGACCACCATGCACAATGTCCGCCAAACCCGTACTAATGTGAAAGTTATGGTTCCTATCGTGTACGAGTGTGATGGCATCATCCTAAAGCATACCGTACTTCAAGAACAAAATGTTACTGCACAGTATTTCCTTCATTTTTTCGACCATAAGCTGAGACCAGCATTACGAGGGAAGGGACGACACTTTTGTAGCTTTCCATCATTTTGCAGGACAATGTTCATGCGCACATGACACACCTGTAACTGATCTGTACCGTCGTACAGTGGTCCAATTTGGAAAAAATGCAAAAATATTTTTCTTTAAAAATTGAAATAGTTTCGTGCAAAACTTTACATAAAATGCTAATTTTAAGTTAATATATTGTTGTAGTTCATAAAACTACTTATAGTTAAATATTTATCCACTCTCAGATCTGGATGTGTCATTGGCTTCTTCTTCCCCTTCCTGCTTCGTATTGTCCTCGGGTATTGACAATAAATTATTCAACACTTCTGCTGGCAAATGTCTTCTTTTCTTCTTCGGCAAACTTTTTGTGCTGCAAATTACTGGATCAGAGCTTAGCAACAGTCTATGGAACAAGTCATAATTGTTGGAAATTCTTGAGGATTTTCTGGTATGGTCTTCCCAATAATTTCTTTCTTTGTTTCTCGACTCTAAGGCCTATTCTGAAAGCCTCCCAATTGACTGGATAGCTGCTTCTATAATGGAAGAATCATTAATAAGTATTTTGGGTAGTGTTGGTGGCATGTATTACCATGGATACAGATGTACATATGAATTTGCTGTTTCATTGCAGTAGGTGTTGAAGACTGAAACATTAATTTCATGATCAGATGAAATTGTTTTCAAAATGATTTCAAAATGAGAGTTATCAACTAACAGTATATCTCAGTTATTTTAGAAGCTGCATGAGGATTTTCAAAAAATCTTTGGACAGTGTTGCCATCATTGGTGTTTCCATATCCTGGCTTCAGAAAATGAACTAGAAGGCCTAATCTGGTTCTGAATAAGTGTTGCACTATTATTTTTTCTTCTTTTGAATAAATCGCAATTGCCATTTTTCCCACTCGTTTTCCACTTTTAAAATCCAGACAATATGAAATATGGAGGAGACTAAAAAAATTGGAAGTGGGCATGCAGAACTGAAAATCCAAATTCAAGCTGTAAATTGTCGATGAGCATTTGTGCTCCCCTTTTTTTACATTTCTGAAAATTGCACTTAATGCTTGAAGAGTCTGCTAAAGCATTGCATATTTTCCATCTACCATAAATAGTATTAAAGATTAGCACTTCAGTGTTATTCATAATCAAATTATGTAATTCTCAATTTGATTATTTACATTATCTCTTTCAACCCAGATAATATCTGATGTTTTATGAACCAACCGCATTCAAATAGGCCTGCAGAACCTTGTAGATGAAGTTCTTGGATTTTTCCATTCCTGTTTTACTATCAACAAGGTGCAGAGGAATGAGAAATGACATAAATAAGCTATGGTCACCCTTTTTATTTTCTGAACAGATTTGTTTATTGGAACTGACCAGAGCTCTCAAAGCCCCATTTGAAATGTAATTTATATTTCATATTACTCTCGTCTAGTTAACATTTTTAAATTCTAGAGGCAATGTGGTTGTCCAGCAGAGGTGTACTTTCATTTCATATTTGTTTTCTTTAATTATTACATTTTGTGGCTAAGCAGTCTTTTTAGCATTCAAAATAGCATAATAGCTAAGGTATAAGTCGTGGTTGTGTTTATTAGCTAATCTTCTCAATGTTACAGACTGGGGCTTGGACAACTGTGCTTTAATCATGAATGATAACCTTTTTCCACTGATATTTTTATAGATGGTTTGCTCTCCTTCCTCTATGCATTTCGTATTCTTTTGCCTCTTGTTGGTGTTGTTGTGGTGGCTTCTTTTAACACTGATGAATCACTTACTTCTGCCCTTAAATTCATAGCATAGGCAAGCTCTTATGAAGTAACACTCTCTCCTAGGTCTTTAATTTTTCTTCTTTTTGCTTTTCTCTGTTAGCTCTTCAAATTCTTTTGAAGGACCACCTCACTCTTCTAATTTTGAGGAGCCTGGCATACTCAGAATTTAAATCACAATTTCTTTTTTCAACCAGTGTGAATATTTCTTCAAAAACTCATCTTCTAAGAAATGACACTTTTTCCACTGGTCAAAATAAGGCAGAAAAAACAGTTTCTTACATTATTATTAGGGAAGGTAGATTTTTGCAATTCTGATAATCCACACACACACACACAAAAAAAGTGAAATATGGGAGTTTCTGCAAATAAGTGCAAAATTATAATTTCGTGAGGTTTTTTAAATTTTGCATGCACTTTGGCCAGCCCTTATATTTTTCTTGTGCTTGGACATCCTTTGCTTCTATTCACTCTTTATCTTCCTTCATTGATGCTGAAGAAATTCATGCACTACATGAAGATGGGCTGAGACAAAATCACTAATAAACAATGAGCAGAAAGCTGTAAAACTTAGCAGCTTTATGTAAGTGATTCAAATACTTTAGTGTGCATATTGTGTACAAAGGGGTTGTCATGAAAAAAAGATGTATTGAAAAAATACATAAAATCCAATCAATACATATATGCAAAGGAAAACTTCCTTTCCAAAAAAACTGAAGAACATGGCATTAAATGACAGGTAACAATTTCAAACTGGAAAGAAAAGCAAAGCATGTTTGTGAAGAACAAAAATGACTTTGTTGAAGATACGGTGAAGATGTGGTTATAAGCCAACATTCCAATGATTAAACTGAATCCTCCAGCCATGCGAGAATATTTGCAAAGTAAGTACTGCGATAAAATCTGAATTTCAGGGTTTAAAAATAGTTTCAAGTGCTGAAATTTATTATTTTATTCAATATTTAAGTCAAGAATTTTTTAAACATTTTTTACTGCTTTGTTACAAAGATATTAGGCCTACAAAAAACCTGTGTATTATTCTACTTCTAAATAAAACTAATTCGATTATTTCACAGGTAATTGCCAGGCTCAGGTGATCTACCTATGTGTTCAAGATTGAGAAATGAAAATATGCCTTGAATGTGGAAAGGTGATACATGACAACATTAAAATGACTTTAGTAGGCAAACTGATCGTTGTCATCAAAGATGAGACTTCAGATAGAGAAGACAGATATGTCTTCATTGTGCTCTTCAGAATGATGATACCAGGTAAAACTCAGGATGTGCATCTGGTACCACCATGGGTGGCCGAGGTCGTTAAAGCATGGACTCGTGAGCGGGATGTGTGGAGTTCCATTCCCACCAGGACCATCCTCCCTGACAGATTTTCCAGGTTTTCTCCTGGCCCCATAAATGGCAAATGCAGGGAAAGTACCCTAAAATTAGGGCTGAAATGCTTCCTCCCTTTAAAAAAAAATCCTTCCCAAATTTATCATTTCATCTGATGTATCATGAGTGTCACAACCTGTGATGCCTTAGCAGTAAAAATGGGCTTTAAACACTATTAAAAAAAGTGTATCTGGCAAATGTCAGTTTTCTTGATGCAGCAAATGGTGCAGCCTGTAGCAGAGCTATTAACAGTGCCTTGAAAGATTAAAACATTGTGTTTGATAACGTACTGGATTTGGTTTTAGATTTAACTAAATATATGAAAACATGATTTTGGGCTTTAAGAACAATTAGTGGAGATCATTAGTTACATTTTCAAGTAAACTTGATACAAGATATCATTTTGAAAGAGAAGTCAGAATTTAATACCTTTGTGGCTACTCTTTTGCTCATAAATTGTGGGATGAACTTTGCTTAAGCAGCCATTCAGTCCATCTGGGCACCCACAAATAGTGTTTATGCAGAGCGATTTTTTAGCAACTACAATTTAATTGTCACAGACAGACAAAACAAATTAAAGGAGAGCAACATTGTAATTTGTTCTATGTTAAACTTCCGGTGATTTCAGATTAATTAAAAGAGGGAATGGTCAATATAAGTGTATATTTATGCATATGATATGAATGCTTTCAAAGTGATTATGATTTGACTGATTGAATCAATCTATGACTATGTCCTATGTGGTTTCATAAGTATAATTTCTGTTTGCTTGTAACAAAATGAGAAATCAATAAAGTGAAAATTTAATTTTCCACCTCACAATTATCCTTTCAAACAAGACAAGTTTTACCAAAAGAAGCTAAAAAAATTCTAAATGTTAACATAAAAGTGCCTAAATGTTTCTTTATCTTAAGTTTAAAATGCAATTTTTTAAATTTTAATATGTTAAAATCTACCATCTCTTATTATTATACATTATTTTCTAGACACACTTGTTAACATTTATATGGAATTTTTTAATGAGATATGTTACTACAAACGTTTCTTGCTGCTACGTGAGAATGATTTTTATTTTTCTCGAATCTTGTTGTGAAGTTCACTGCACTAACAATAAAACTCATTTTTCACTTTTCACAACACACTCAAACACCACTAATCAATTACTTCTCACAACTGAAGCTTATTTTGGTTTCCTGGCCATGAGACATCCCTTACGTAATACAAACAAATCTCTCAACAGCCCCTTTTCTTGCACGAGTGTTTACCCTAAGAGCACACAGATAAATGTTCCCTCCCTTCTCATTCACACATCTGGTGTGTCCTGGCAATGAAACCTTTAAGAATATATTTTCCAGACTTCATTTTAATTCTTGCTTAAGCTTCATGCTATACATATGTATACATTTTCAAGTCAAGCAAAATTTTTTTTCTTGGATAAAATCAGGGGCTATGAAAATAAGTATAGCAGTCCTTATAAATAATCTAAATTTGAAAATCATGCTATGAATAAATAGAACAGATCATAAAATATATACAGATATAATATTACATCCTCAGGAACATTTTGAAGCAAGAAAGATATTTCAAAGTTTACTTAAAGAAGTGAGGAGTTCAGAAACAAATACTTATGTCACATTAGCAGTATTATATCTAAGAAATCGAGAAGCAATTTCCAAAGAAAAAGTGAAATTTAATGTACACTGATAAACATAGTTTACTTGGAAAGTTTTATGGTGTTTCTTAATTAAAGTTCCAAAAGTGATTTTTGTCTACTTTTTTTCCAATTCGCACCACTGTGCATCACTGGGATTGGGAAATGTCTTTCCATCCATGATATTTACTGGGAATAAGACCCTGTGATTATGACTTAATTCCAAAGGTGTAGGAACCACTTTGTGGAATAGATTCAGGACTGTTTCCGAAATTCTAAAGGCATTAGATTGCTCCATCAAAAACATCAACAGAACATGCACTGCAACAGGGATCCTAGCTACTTGACAATGCTTATGATTACAATGAAGGACTGTAGCAATTTCAGACATGTACCACTTTTGTATTAGCAATAAATAAATAGTTCGCACTATGAAAGTTCTAACCTGTGTTTGTGTGTGTGAGTGCATGTGTGTGTCACATTTGATGAAGATCCATTAAGCTAAATATAGGACAATCTCTCAGTTTAGCTTATACACTCATATTTTATTCAACTTGGACTATTTTATGAAAAATACAATAATATGAAACTTACTGTGCCTGCTGACATGTAAAATGTTTTTGCAGCAGAATTAACCACTTGATCTATAGCTTGCATTGAAAAATTAAATGTCATGAACTCACACACTGGTCTCAAGCCTGCCTGGAAATGGAAAGAGAAACAATAATGTATAAGTTAGTTTTAATATTATACTATTTACTCAGTTGTAAGAAATTTAGTTGTTACATAATTATGTAAAAATGCTTAAAATCAAGGAAATTATTGCACATACTTCATAGATAGTTTAAATACTGCACTACTCAGGCAGCATTATTGTAACATATATACACTTTACTAAATGATATAAAAAGGAATAATATTTTTTGGGGTTTCTTGGATATCTTGACCCTTTTATTAGTGCTATTTGCATTGTACCAGTGATTAGGGCAGTTTGGCTGTAAATCTTTCTACCAATAAGTTTGCTGTGCTATAGGAGGATAGAGATTTAAATAACTGTAGTCTCTTTCACAGGAAGAATATTTTCAAGCCAGAGCTTGATTACCCCTTATTTTATTACCTTCCTGAATATTTAAAGGTGGGGAGGAACTTTTCTTTTAAAGATATTTTTGATTATTAGTAATTTGGAAACAGTACTGTTATTACTCTGAAAACAGTAAGTTCATATAACAAGGTGCAAAAGAGGTGTGGACAGAATGGAAAGAAAACAGAATTGACTCCCTGTGGTATCTGTTAAGAGATCTGCAATTGATTTAATTATCTTTTCTATTTATCTGTAGCAAATACTTTTTCTCTTATAAAGCCAAATGTAAATATGATCAAAAAAGTTCCATGAAAATACCCAAGAAATGTACTCAAGTGTGCTACTACCTAATAATTTAAACCTTTTAAGAGGACTTATTTATGACTGTGAAAAAAAAATTTACCGACTATTCATTACTCAGTTTCAATGAAATCCCCACCCATTTCAATGCACATAATAAACATTACAATATTTATTCCAATTTCTTGTACTGGTTATGAGATTCTTGAGAATCACCATACCGGAACTGCTTGAGAGTTCTCAAATTGATGAACTAAATTTTTGCACTTCAATGCAATGGAGCAAAACAGAAAGTCACTTAGGCTAAGATCTGGACTAAATGGATGCCATAGAACACAGTTTAATTTGCCAAGTATTCCTTCACTATATTTATTACATAATATCTCACATTGTCACAAAGAAGTTGCTATCTGTCCTGACGTAATGTTGTCATTTGTATGCACCTTCTAAGTGTCTTCAACACAGACTTGTAGTACTGTGCTATGGCACTACATATAGGTGAAATACACTATCCCTACAAAGAAGACAAACATAATTAATGACCTTTTCATCAGATAAGCAAAAACTACTGTTTAAATTTTTAAGCTAATTTGGACAAAGTATTGGTTGGCTTGTTTCCTCTGTAGGGTCATCTTGATGCCACCAGTGATAACTAACTCCAGAAAAGCAGCCCCATCTTTTGCAAAGATAAGCAACACTTTAACATTATTTGTCAATCTGGACAGCCTTTTTGCCCACTAGCCAACAGATATGGCACTTATCAGGCATAAGCACAAACCACAGGTCATGATCATCAATAATAACTGCCTTGAAATATCAAAAGTGCTATGTGCTAATTTTCAGAAACTTAGATGATTATATTAGCATGGGCTATGTTCCATTGCAGGTTACATACCTACCAATCATATAAATGCAACAATATCTCTAAGCAGTTCAAACTATAAACAGCAGATGACACTGATGCATACTCCATAGGCCTTTGTATCAAAATATCTGTTGATGTTCAATCTTGCTGTGACAGTCTTATATGTAGTTAGTGTGTGGTATTCAATCTTTCAAGTGCACTAATATGTCAGAAGCTGCAATACCTGGAGCATCTAAAATACATACAGGTTCTGGATCATTTGTGTGAGAGCAAAAATAAAAAAAAAATAAAAAAAAAAAAAAATAAAAAAAATAAAAAAAATAAAAAAAAATAATAATAAAATTTAAAATTAAAATCTGCAAGAAAACCATATCTGACATGAAAAGATGAAACTGAAAATGAACATAAATACTAGTAGAGGTAATATTAGAATACAGGGTGCGACATTTATAGTGTCACATCTACTTTACTCTGAAACAAAGGAGAAAATTGAAAAATGCTACTGACAAAATTTGTAGTGTTCATAAGGGGACATAAGATAGCGACATTAACTAGTCCTTAAAATGCATTTCCCAATATTACTTCAAGGTCTTTTTTTTAAATGGAATGGTTATTTTTTCTGGGAATGGAAGGAGCATTTAATTTTCAAGTTTTAGTACATCTGTCAGCTAGGGATGATAGGTGATATGATATTGGACAAATAACACAGCACATTGTTTGCACTACTTTCACTTTATTGGCACCAATTTACGTACAGTATAGTACAGTACAGTTATAGCCCTAATTCAAACAATGTCACGTTCACATTACAAAAAATTTCAATTCAGTAAATGCTCAAAAGTATGACCATTAACTTCAATGCATTTCTAAAAATGTGCTTCAAAAGATCAATGAACAAGTCTCAAAATTTTTTCACTGAGTCTTGCACAGACATTCTTATTGATGTAGTTTACCAGGCGTAGTTGGTACTTCTTCATTAACTTTATCCTTAATGTATCCCCATGAGAAAAAGTGTGAAGAAGTGAGATCCAGGGAGTAGGCAGGCCAATGGACAGGTCCTCTGCATCCTATTCATTGACCAAGATACACTCTGTTTAATATTTCTCGAGCTACAGCTGAGTAATGAACTGGACAAACATGTTGATACCAAATTGCAGTTCAACTCACAAGGGACACATCTTCAAGTAACACTGGAAGTTCTCGGTCCAATTTTTTTTGTATTTTGCCCATTAAGTTTACCTTCAATGAAATATGGTCCAATTATACAGAATTTCAAAATGCCACACCAAACATTCATGCTCCATTGACACTAATGCTCTATTTTGTGTAATCATTTTGGATTTTCCATTGCCCAATAATGCATGTCATGCCAGTTTACTTGAGCAAGATTGATGAATATTGCCTTATCAGAAAATAATGTTCCAGTTGATGGGATCATGCATGAGGATTAGTGGCAACTGCAGCTAATACAGCAGCTTCCAAATTTTCCCCAGTATCATTCTTCTTATTCAATATATAACACCTCCCATTTCGGGGAATAAGTTCGCAAGTCATTGAAAATTACTTACAGATGGCTGCCTCCATTCAGGATATTGATCTCCATATAAGTTGCAAGCTGCTCTAGCATTCATATGAGCTTTGCCATAAATGTAAATCATATTGATCCTCTCAATAATCGTAGATCAAACATCCATGATTAAAAACAAAGTGGAACTGACTGAGAAAAATGTACTTTGAGGTATGAATTAGCAATGATGAGCACTTATTTGTGTACCAATATCAACAAATGAGCATCTGTATATAAACAAATGATTTTCCTACATAGCAACAACAAAATAAAAGAGAGAGAAGTGAAGTAAATGAAAAACATTTGCTGTCTTATTTGTCCAATATCACATCATCTATCACTCCTAGTTGATAGATGTAATATAACTTTTACACCAAAAATTAAATACTCTTTCCATTCCTTAAAAAAAGAAAATAAATAAATGAACAAATAAATAAAAATTTTAAAAATGCACGCATGCGCACACAAAACACACCATTCCATTTGAAAAAACAAATTGACTTTGAAATGACATTGGGGAATGCATTTCAAGTATGAGTTAAGGTTACCATCTTATGTCCCCTTTTGAATACTTCAAATTTTGTCTCAAGCATTTTTCAATTTTTTCCTTTGTTTCGAAGTCACAGACAGCAAATAATAATCTATCTACCGTGTTCCTGATAGTAAGGGTGAACAGCTTCATGTATCTACAATTAATGATGAATGTAGGAATCCACACAACAAAACGATCATAAAATCTTAGGTAGATTAAAAGTAAAACTACTTAAAATCATGTTATGTTTCATGTATGTTAAATTTAAAAAAATGGGAAAAAGCTATTGAAACTATTGCAATAAAGTATGGTAAACTCAATATGTAGATAATAAAAAGGATCAGTTGGTTTTAAGATTGTTTCCATGACCAACAGCTTGCCAAAGACCTCAGCCACTACCTTTGAACCAAATATCAAAAAGAATACCTTAGATAAGATTTAAACATTATTTGTTTGTATGCAGCTTCTAAAAATGCATCTAATGTCTACTCTGTACCCCCAAATTTTATTATTTAGCATTAAATTACACTTGACAATAATAAGTTGAGTTTGAAAGCCAAACAAAACCTAAATCTTTAGTAAAGTGAACAAGCAAGAGAGTTCATAATGTGAGCATTGCTGCTCCCAAGATGTATATAGTACCTTCATTGACTTAACAACAGGCCCTTTTTGTTCCCTTACTTACAAACTGAGATGTTTTACAAAATATAACTCTGTAGTTTCAACTTTTGTATTAATATATGTGAACAAGGCATCATACGTGTTTATATGGTAGGAGTCCATTTGGATGGAGAAGCAAATTCTGTTAACTGTGTTGAATACGGGTATCATTACACACACACACAAAAAACATTCGATTATATGCAATGAATATTGCAATGGTGAAAAAAAAAATATTCTTACCATTGCAACAGCTGTCTTTTATACAACTATGACAATTTGTATTATGGAGAAATCCAAGACACTCACAGAAATTTATGATCCCAATGACTTGTGTAAAATCATTACATTATGGAACATAATGGGCATTCCAAATAGGTGATTACTACAATGGTACAGTACCACTTATTCACTTCCATCATATAAAGGAACTGCATACTAGTAAAAATAAGTTCAGGTTAGCATTAAAAAATACCTTGTCACATACCTTCTATACACAGGAGGATTTCATTCAATCAAAAAATAATTACTAATGCTAATTTTTCTCCCATGAATTAATTCAGTTTTGTAGATATATTAAATTTAAATCTAAATACTGTAAGATATAATTTTTAAATTATTCTAGATGTAAATAATTTAAGATAACAGTTTCCTTCCCCCAAGATGGAATATTAATGTAAACCATGTAAAAAAATAACAATCTCTGACAAACTTTACACCAGAGTTAAAATGTGTAAATATGAAGAGTGTAACAATTTCATTACGTGAACATAATGTATGTTATTTCTGACCAAATCTACATGCTCTATTTTAACTAACTCTTTAAGATTGGATAACTCATTATAGGATGCAGAGATTGAAGTAATATGTTACATATTACAGGTAGTAAAGTGGAAACTCAGTAAGGGTTTGATATCTTATTATAGGATCCAAATATTGAAGTAATATATTACATATTGTATTACAGGTAGTAAAGTGGAAACCCATAATTTCCATAAAATTCAAGAGCCAGAACAACAACCTAATGAGCATTGTGGTCACAAAGCTTGTGACAATCAGAGTAGAAGCAGAGAATTTTGGGCTAATGGGGGAAAAAAAGTAAAAATAGAAAAGTAAATAAATATTCAATGAAATAATCATGGTAACTGGTTAACATTCTGAAACATAGGGAAGCTGCTGAAGACACAAGGACTATTTAGATAGGTAGATCATTTGCAAGATGAAAAACATAAGAAGTTTGATCAAAACTTTGTGCTTCAATAGACTATCAGAGCTAAAGAGTACACAGTATATAACTTACTGTTTGACCAGAACAATTTTTAAGCAACATAAATATCGATAAAACAATAATTTATTTGTTTATCATCATAATTGATTTTAATGTACACAGTAGGATACAGAAAAGTGAGAAAACACTGATGGCAATACATAGCGGATTTCACAAACCACTTTGTTTTATGGCCTTAACTCAAAACAAAAAAATAAGATCACAATCCTATTCTGGCCAGATACTTAATTTTTATAACAAAAGTACTTTGTACCAAATTAGTTTAAAAACCTTACATGTGTTATGATATATGCATTTAATCAACTTAAAGTGATGCTAATATAAGAAGAGCAAACAGGGAAGTACTGATGAACCAAAGACAAGAACACGGCAATAACTTACTTGATTATTGTAAAAGTGAAATTTGAATCCCTAATTAACATTTAATGTTACATTTCATTGTGAAAATTTCCACAAATTACAAAAATGACATTAAGCTTATAATGCTGATTATGTGGAGAAGTTAATGGTTAATGAATTCAAATATAAGAATAAACCCATCACATCACATTTGTAACATTTTGTGTCTCTTATACTTTCCATCAGCTATGCATGTGATGAGCTGTTTACCATATTTGACTAGAATGTTATTTGTTTGCCATGTAATAAAAAACTAATCAAACAGCTTTTCTCCAATGACTCTATTTCATAATTTCAAAACCCCCACGGGTGGCCGAGGTAGCTAAATCGTGGACTTGTGAGCAGGAGGTCTGGGGTTCGAATCACGCCAGGACCGCCCTCCCTGACTGAGGTTTTTTCCAGGTTTTCCCCAATCCTCATAAATGGCAAATGCCTGGGAGGTACCCTAAACCTAGGCCTGGAACGTTTCCTTCCTTAAAAATAAATTCTTTCCCAATATATCATTTCATTTCTTGTATCACCAGTGTCCATCGCCTGTAGTGCCTCTCTAGCAAAAACAGGCGTTAAACACTATTCATTCATTTTAGCATTTCAAGGCTTTGCCATTAGAAAACTTCATGTTCAATAAATGTTATCTGTTGACAAACTAACTAAATTGGTGCTGACACAACTTACTTAACCCTCAAGCAAGCATATTGATATACAAATTGCATCACTGTTAAGAAATCTGCCTTTACAACAAACTCACTTCTGCTACCTTTCATTCACGTCCTTAAAAAAAGTTAGTACTATAAAAGAGCAGGCCTTTATGGCTGTTGTAAACTATTACATCATACATTTTCTTTAGTACCAGGAGAAGGCCACATCATCATCAGCAATAACATTTCCAATGACACTGCCTTCTCCAGGTAGATGATGTTAGGGTTAGAATTGTTTGTAAGATACTAGTGATCAGAGGTGAACAGTATTTATGATTGTTTTCTGTAGCCGCAAGAGTAAAGCACTCCATGCACCAGTGCACATGGTGATGTGTTTTTAATACTTCTGCTGTGTTAATATTTCTCAGTTTTGTTTTCCTGCCACTAAAAATGATTTACTTTTTATACAGATTGCATTTTTATTTATATGGAAAATTTTGTGGAAGAAAGTAAAATCGAGAAAGTTTTATTAGAAGGTTGCGGAAGGTGACAGGAAACATATTTGACAGTGACTTTTATGACAGTAAAGCAGAACAGTATAAAGAGTATATGTTTAGTAAAAATGACAGTGATTTAGAAATAGAAAATGATCAAAGCAATTCTTTCACTGTTGGTGCCAATATCCAGTCAGACTTCTTTAGTGAAGAGACAATGACTTGAAATTCATTAAAAAGCTTATGCAAAGAAATTTTTCATACAGCATAGAAAACATACATATAATCAAAGTAATACCAGGGCCTACAGAAGAAGAAGAAAGAAAAAAGAAAGAAAAAAAAAAGAGCTTAGAACATCAAAGGTGAAATGACAGCTTTGAATAGTTATTACCAATATGCTATTAGAATTTATTATATATGTTCATGCTAATTCCACTTACTTATACAACATCAGGACATGTTTTAGGGGCAATGACTCCCACTGTCAACTGTTGACCACCGGACTACTGGATGTGATGGCTGGATCCCAAAGTATTTCTGTGGCTGTCTCTGACAGAATAGAAACTTCCTGAATACATCTGTTGGTGGAACATAAATTAATTTTTTTCTATTTTTCAGGATGGAAATTTTTTCCACAAGTAGATAGTTCTATTGCATGGAGAAGTTCTTTCAACAGCTTAGCCTCCAGTTTAATTTCCTGATTTTGGGTCCAAAAGTGAACAGCCACTGCTGATTTATCAATTTGTTTAAAATGAATATTCCTAAAGTGTTCCTTTCTCCAAATTTCTGAAATTTCCTTCATTTTTGCAATGTATTTTTTTATTACAATCTGCAATAAGCAAGGAAGATTGGATAAGATATTTCCAAAATCTTTTAAGAGAAGAACGGCCCATTAGCCAGAAATTATGCATAATGGAAAACGCATATTTTATTGAGCAATTAGATAGGCAGATAGGAGTAGAGGAAATATGAGAGCAAATTAGAAGATTAAAAAGAAATAAAGCAGGTGAAGTCGATGGAATAACAGGGGAGTTTTGGAAAGCATGGAGCTTAGATGAGAAGAGATTGTGTTTATTAGTTAGAATATTAAATTCCATTCTTAAAGGAAGCAGGGTCCCAAGAAGTTGGAAAATAACAATGGTAGTGCCAATATTTAAGAATAAGAGAGGTGTGAACATACCCTCAAATTACAGAGGAATTAGTTTGCTATCTGTATTAGGTAAGCTACACACAGGGGTTAGCAGAAAGAGTACAAATGTGGGCAAAAGAAGAGAATAAGTTATCAAAATTCCAGTGAGGATTTAGGAAGAATAAGAGAACGACTGATAATTTCTTTGTTATAGATATATTGGTAAATAAATATTTAGCTGTAAAGAAGGGAAGATTATATATGTTATTTATGGATTTTGAAAAAGCTTTTGACACAATAAATCTGGAAATGCTATGGGTAAAACTGAATAGTAAGGGAATAATAGGTTCATAAAAACATTTCAAAGAATATATACTTTTTGTATAAAAATGTCAAGTATAAGTAATGCAGGCCACAAAAATAATGTAGGGTTAAGGTAAGAATGTAAATCAAGTCCTATATTATTTATTTTACTCATTGATAATATCATTGAGGAAATGCAGTAATTAGTCATGTTCCAATAATAAACAACAATGGAATACCAGGATTGTTATTCAAAGATCATCTTGTTGCAGTATCTATACCTAATGAAGGATTAATTAAATCAATTGAAGCAATACATAAATTTTGCAGGAAGTAGAGTTTAATGCATTAATCCAAGTAAATAAAAAATTGTTGTGTTTAAAAAGGGCATCAAGTTCAGGAAAGTTGAGAAATGGTCTTGGCAAGGAAAAGTTAGGTGGTTAACAAATTTGATTACTTAGGAGTGACAGTGTAGTAAGGGTAGATGGAGTGATCAAAAAAAGATGGTATTAGCTAAAGGGAATCTTTCTTTGAAAGCTATAAGGGAATGTTAACCCTCACACAAAATTAATTAGAACATTAAAAAGCAAACCAGTTATATACGTAAGAGCAGATAAAGGAAACACAGTTGTAATTTTAGATAAAAACAACTATATAGATAGAATGGAACAGCTACTAGAAAACAAAGAATATTCGACAATAACAAAAATCCCGTAAACATGTGCATAAATTCATTGAATAAAACAATTATTGGTTGTAAATTAATAGATAAAAAAGAGCAATACAAAATTAAAGTAAATAACCCCACACTGCCTAGAATCTATGGTCTTCCAAAAGTACACAAGCCAGAGAAAACAATGAGACCCATTATAAACAACATAGATGCCCCAACATACAAATTAGCCAAATGGTTAACAAACAGATTTTCTTCCTTTCCAAAATTTGAAACCACAAGCATAAAAAACTCCTCAGAACTAATTCAAAAAATGAAAGATATAGAAATACAAAAAACAGATACCTTGGTTTCTTTTGATGTCACAGCTCTTTTTCCAAGCATCCCTACAAAAAATCTACACAACTATATAAAAACTGGTTGCTAAAAGCAGGGAAAACAATAGAAGAAACTGAAGAATACATTACTTTAACTGACCTGTGCATAAAGCAAAATTACTTCACTTTCAATGAAAAATATTATAAACAGAATTCTGGCTTAACAATGGGTAGCCCATTATCACCATTATTAGCGGATCTCTTCATGCGTGTATTAGAAATTAGAATCACGAAGGGTTTCCCCTGGTTGTTCAAAGCATGGTATCGCTATGTTGATGACATCTTTGCAATAGTTCCGGAAAAACACCTAGAAGATGCACTAAAGTTACTCAATCTACAAGAAAAATCGTTAAAATTCACTATGGAAAGAGAGTGCAATGGACAGCTACCCTTCTTGGATCTTAAAATAATTAAGTTAAAAAACCACTTAACATTTGGCATATATAGAAAACCTACTCACACTAATAGCTACATTAAATATAACAGTTATAACCCAGTTCCTCATAAACACACAGTACTAAATAGTCTTGCTCACAGGTTGGTAAATGTCCCCATGAACAGAGAAGAATATGATTTAGAACTGAGCAATATAATAAATATAGCTATAGAAAATGGTTTCAAACAAGAAGTGGTATATAAGAAAATAAACAGATCTAGAAACAAAAAAAGAATCAAAGACATCAGTACTCTTATTCCCAACAAGGAAGAAAATAGAATGTACCAAAAATTCACATACCATCCATCAACCTTCTACAAATTCCAAAAGATTTTCAAAAAACAAAACATTATTTTAGCTCCAAAAAAGAGTTACTCCATAAAAAATATACTAAATTCTAAACTAAAAGAGGACATTCCTCAAGATAACAAATTAGGAATATATCAGATGGAATGTATCGACTGTGAAAAAATTTACATAGGAAAGACTAAAAGAAACATAAAAACACGAGCAAAAGAACACATCAGGAACATAAAACAAAGACAGGAAGAAAAATCAGCAGTAGTTTGGGATTTTTGGAATGAAAAACATAATATAAACAGGAATCCCAAACTACTTAAAAACAATACAGGGAAAACGGAACTTGCCGTCTGGGAAAACATTTATATCTGGAAGAACAAATGTAGCATTTTCAACTTTGAAATACCACCAAGTGACGTCTTAATACAGAAGTTCATCCAACCGCCACCAGAGACAAACCAAACCACTATGAAGAACAAAGCCGGCAGTCGAACTGGAACTGAAGATGGGAGCAATTAGCCCCAGAAACTTAAGTTTTCCTCTTTTAAAAACTATTAGTGATGTAAGTATTACAAAATCAACTCAGTTATTCTAAACTTAAACCTATAAGGATATGTTTAGGTAAAATATCAGGGATGCAAGTAAATTGGTTAGAGAGAGTTTATGGGGCAGTGGTGGAGGCCAAAATGCTCTATGGAGTAGAGATTTGGGGTTTGGAGGAAGGGTGGGTTAGTGTGAATTTGATACACAGAAACTTCTGCAAACAAATATTGGGCTTGCCATGAGCCTCGCCAAATGGCATGGCTCAAGCACTAGGAAGAATAGGTAGTAAAGGGAAAATTATGGACAGTGTATTGAAATACTGGTTTAGATTTAGAAATTTAGAGCATAGTGTTCTATATTAGTGTTTGATAGATCAATAAGGTGGTACCTGGCTGAATAAAGTATAGGAAAATTTAGAAAAAATTGGTTTTGGAGACACGTGGAGAACCTGAGGAGTATTAGGAAGGAGTTTCTGGAAAGAAGTTAAGAATCAATGACATTGAAGGGCAAAAAATATTTGCTAGTTTTAACCTCAAAACGTGACTGAGTGTATATAGAGAAATGAAAGGAGTTTGGAATAGGGAAAACTATGTGGAAATATGTGATAAATGATCAAGAGAACGTTTTGCATTGGCAAGAACAGGGGTTGTGAAATTGATAGGTTAAGATTAAGGAGGAAGCTGGATAATAAATGTTCATTATGTAGTCAGAAAGACAATTGGCATATATTACAGGAATATAAAGAAACTAAGTCTCTTAGGGAGACTTTGGGAATGGGGAGATGGTCTAATTTAACAATGGAAATCATAGGGAAAAAGATGTTGGATGTTAAAGGAGAAAAGGGATGGTGGAAATTGGTATGTATTTTGCTAAAGTAATAGCAAAATGAATGAGAAAAATTTGTAAGCAAGGTAGTGAAGAATGTCTAGAGTGTGAGGGGGTAGAATGAAATAGTAGGAAGAGTCCTATAACTCAGTAACCAAGTGCGGGCCCTAGGAAATGCCGCAACAAGGCTAGTGAGGGTATAGGGAGTATAAACTAATAAATTAGTTAAGACACAAGAAATGTAAAAATAATTATTATATTCTTTGAATGAAAGTTTGAAATAAATATTCCATTCTATTCTACAATCCACACATTTAATTTTGTAAATTCTTGATTTCCGTTCTACTGGTATGTTGTCTTTTATTTTGGAATCTAGTAAATATTTGTTACTATAATTGTACTTTGGGACTAACTCTATGCCATTTTCTTTGAATATTCTGATACGCTGGATGATATGTGAAACTTTTGAAATTGTATCTGTACTTCATGGTCTTCAGTGTGGAAACCTCTCTTATAGATTTCTGTCTTTTAAATTTATTGATAATTTTTATTATTCTGCCTTTGTTGAAACCATTGGTTATAGTTGTGTTAATTCTCTGTTGGTAATTTGGTTTATACTCTGTTTCTGTGAGTGGGATGTTAATTATTCTGTGTGCCAAGCAGTAGAACACTGCATATTTGTGTGAGACAGGGTTATGACTTATTTTTTTATGTAATTTTCTGCATGTCTCTTTCTATGGATTCCAAAGTTAAGTCTGTTAATTCTAAAATCTAGGAATGGGAGCGACCCATTTTTCTCCTCTTCCACAGTACACTATTTAGATTTATACTGTACATGAAGAAGTTTCATAGCATTTATTGAATATTTCTTTGGTATTATTCCAAATGTGTCATCCACATACCTATATCATATCTTGAAAATTAATGGGAAGGCTAAGTGATAATACATATTTCAAAATAGGAGCTCATTAATGAATCTGCTAGAAACAGAGACAGAAATAACAGTCATAACCCCATTCCACACAAATATGCAGTGTTCTACAGCTTGGCACACAGAATAATTCACATACACTCAAAGAAACAGAATAATAACAATATTATTAGTACAACATCAAAGGTAATAATAAAAATTATCAATAAATTTAAAAGACAAAGTCCATAGGGGAGGTTTCCACACTAAAAATATCAAGTAAAGATACAAATTCAATAGAATATTCAAAGAATATGGCATAAAGTTAGCCTCACAGAATAATAATATCAAAAAAGAACTAGGTTCCACAGTAAAAGATGCTATACCAATAGAACAGAAATCAGGAATTTACAAAATTAATGTGCAGATTGTAATAAAAAATATATCAGAAAATTGAAGGGAAATTTAGAAATGCAGAGAAAGGAACACTTTAGGCACATTCGTTTTATTCAAATTGATGAATCAGGAGTGACACTTTTGAACCCAAAATCAGGAAATAAACCAAAGACTAAGCTGCTAAAAGAACTTCACAAACCAATCGATCTACAAAAATTTTCATTATGAAAAATAGAAAAAAATTAATTTTGATGTTCCATTCAAGAATGAACTTGACAAGTTCCAATTCTTTCAGAGGCCATCACAGATATACCTTGGAATCCAGCCACATCGAGTAGTCAAGCTGATAAACAGCTGATGATGACAGTGATTGCCCCAGAAACAAGTACAAGTAGAGTTAGTGTAAACATATTTAATAAATTATAATAAGATATTTACCACTCTAGTGTCTAAAATTTCTAAGTATCGGGCTTTCACATAAAAACTATCCTGCACACACAGAGTTTTGATTTTCGGTAGCTGTGTGTGTTGCAGCCACCTGAAAAAGCACTTTAACTTCATTTCTAAAATTTTGCATAAAATCTTGCCTCATAGATGTGGAAATGTTGTGCTCCTTTGGTTAAACAGGCACTGTATCAGGAAAACACTCACATGTTTAAGTTTTGCCACTGAAATATTTCTGATTTCATTTGTGACATTTTCCTTTAGGTCCTCCAATGTATGAGGGTCTGTTTTATAAACTCTTTCCTTCAGGCAACCCAAAGGTAAAAATCACAAACTGTTAAATCTGGTGAGCCAGAGGGCCATACACCAGCATTAATCACTCTATCTTCAAACACTTCCTTAATTTTATTCATGGGCTCCACTGCTGTATGAGCAGTTGCAGAATCCTTTTGAAACCATCCATATGATTTCTCTTCTTCTGTAAGCTGATGAAAAAATTGGGCTTCTGTAACTTGCTGCATCTATTGTAAAAATTGAACCAATATGCCTTGCACTAACAGCACAGCAAACCCCAACTTTCCTATCATAAAGAGGGGTTTCCTGCACACAATGTAGATTTTCAGTACACCATAGCACATATTTTGATTGTTCACATTCAGGTGAAACCAGGTCTCATCTGAAAAGAACAGAAGCATTGGGTCCATTAAACCTTCATTCACAGTTAAAAAACTATTCACAATAACGTACTCTTGCTACTGGGTTGCCTTGTTTTAAACAATGGACATGGTATACTTGTACACTTCGAGATTTAATAATTTTGTTGCTTTATGCACAGAACCTACTGAAAACCCCCCTTGAGCTAATTTCGGAAGTGATTTTGTTGGCGAACATTCAAGGTTTACACCAATTTCATCTGGTTTATCATTTGCTAAAACTGTACGTTTCCACCGGTGTTTTTTGTTATGCATGATCCAGTAGAATCAAATTCATTTGCAATATCATGAATTGCTTTTCTGAAAGGAGACAATTGACCAAGGAACTGGAAATGAAATTCTGCATGAATACGACTAGCCGACTCATATTTGTGGTAACATTTACACACAAAAATGTGCTGCTTTAGAGTCAGTTGTCCCATCTTGGTAAAACTCAACAACTGCACTGCTTTGAAGTGACATTCAAGGAGAGGAGGGGAAACGTGTAAGGGAAAGAGTGGGGAGCATTGCTTGCAGCCAACAAGATTCAAAACACTGTGCGAGCAGGATAGTTTTTACATGAAAGCTCTGTACAATTTAAATATTACCAATATTAAAATTGACAAAATTATACACATGTACAGGAAAAGAACAGAGAGATAGCTTGAAAACTAACAAGAAGTTAATTGCAATATTGATGACATATGGAATCTACCACAATGAAGCTAATATTAATAATCTATTTTGAATCCAACTATTTGAAAAAAAAAACACCCTTCCTAGCTTCACTTACTGAAGGCATTTACCAGAGTAGGTTTCCTGGACCTTTGTCCACAACCTCAGCTGTTACACAAATGCTGGATTATTGCTTAAAATTGGCCTGGCTGGTGTCTGAGGCGACATTCCAATAAACTTGAATACTGAGCTTTCTACTAGAGATTATTATAATTTAAATTATATAACCTAAGATTTTACAATACTGCAGTTTCTTTTGACATTTTACTCAAATGTCCTAATTTTTATTTGATACACAAATACATTTGTAAAAAATTTTGCTCATATTTTTATTTTATCTTGACTTTTAGGGAGATAAGCAACACTTACATGAAATTTAGAGGTACCTCTCAGTATAAGTTTGTTCCACATTTTTTACAGTAAACATTTTTCTATTTTCCTTTTGAAAGTAAGTAATTTCAATTACTTATATTATCTCTCCCTAAGCTATTTCTCTACTGATAAATACTACATTTTTTTAATTCATTTCACTCCTCCTATTAGGAGAAAATGGTGAACATTTTCTGAAGATCTGAAATCTATTTTTATGTTTTCAATGTTATATTTAAATGTGAGAGTGTTTATCATCAATTGGTCATCTGCAGATGTACTGTTATTTCCTATTCTAGGAGGCATGTTTACTACAGTTCCCATATCATAAGTACAAAGTAAATTTGTTATGGTCCTTTATCTGGGTTATTTGTCAAATGACCAATATTTATGTATGTCCAATTATAACAAAATTTGTATGTTATAACACTAATCTAAAATTATTTCCACTCTATACTACCATTGCTATTGCCGCCACCAACACTATATCAGGTGTGCCATTTATCTTGGTCGCCCAAAATAATATTCTTTCTTGTGCCAAATGAAAAAATGTTTTTTTAACATCATGAAGGATGTTCTTTTAATTAATAGCACTACAGTGCATTTGTTTAAATAAATCATTTATCCTCTTCAATGATATAACTGAATAAATCATTATCTGCTAATTCACATTCTCTGATGATTAGCAGTACTTCAACTTTCTCTTCATGTGTGTACACCTTGAAAGAAAAATTGTAGTCACAATAGCTCAGTGTAGTACTAATTTACTCTGATGAATGACTACAGTACACTGGTATGTGAGGTAAAGCAATGAGCATTTGAGAGGTAGGGAGATGGGTTATCTACTCCCACCTCCCTCTCAGGGCACCTGTGTTTACATGAATTGGAAATCATAAACAAAATCCAGAACAGTATGATGGTATTACTTGGGTAAGTAATTTGTACAACTAAGGCATTAAACAGTTTAGTTTCTTCATTAACCATACACTCTTTACCATTTGCACATATGTTTTCTTTGGGGGGAAGAAAAAAAAACTAGTACAGTATGATATATTTTTCAATTGCTCTTGAAGAGAGTAAATGTATTCTTGAATAAAATGTACATCATGTCTTTCAAAATAATGAACTTCTATCCCATTTCTCCTACATTCATGCAGATACAAAAAAGTATACCTTTAGCAAGAACTTCCACATGATACTAAATAACTTTGTTTGAAACATTCTTCCATTTTATGCATAAGAAAAGTTATTTTGGGTGAGCAAGATAAATGAAACAGCTGTATATGTATAACGATAGATTCTAAACGTGTCAGCTCAGCTATACAAACCTCAAAAAGCTTATCATAACCTAAATATTCAAATATAGAAATTGAATTCACTTTAATGTCATATTTTACACATAAACTAGATTCCTATTATTTTTTCCTTTCTACAATAACTAATTTTTAGTAAGTATTTAAATTATACAGTTCAATTTCATCTTGTTTAAGCCAGTGCTCCATTAAGATAACAGCATTAGTATGCTTTAAATTGTTATTTCAGAGCACCTATAAATTAATATTCTTATTTCTTGCACTTTGAATATTTTGATGAAAAAATGTTAAATCAAATTGATCAGCAATGACATTGCTAATGCCCTATTTATTGTTTTATTGGGCTTTTCTGAAACTGGATTATTATTTATAACTTCATTAGGTATCAATATTCTTTTCCCTGGAATGAGTATGATAATGACACTTATTTGGCTGTTACTCACTTTACTTACAATAATATTTTTTTCCTCTTTTATTTCAGTTTCTCCCAAATAACTTAGATGTACACCATGTCTTATTTAATCTATTTATGCATGATACCATAGCTGCAGTTTCACCTTCATCTTAATATAATTTATTTATGTTTCCTCCCTTCCCAATTATCTTAATGTCTAATCATGTCTGATAATGAGTATATTTTCTGTTTGGTATTTTGGTGGAAAACCTTATGTATTTGTAATATGCAGGAAGCAGTGCTTTTGTTGAATATAGCATTGAGAAAAAAACGGCAGTCTAAGGGGGAAACAGCCTTTGTTAAGAGCCTAGGGTAAACAGGCCAAGGTCAGTCTTTTGTTATAGAGGGGTGTCTTTAAAAGCAACAGAAAGTGAACATGTATTCTCCCACACATATAAACACAAGTTAAATACCTGTGGAAAAGGAAACTACCTGAGTAGGAATGCGGTTGAAAGTTTAAAACTCCAAATGAGAAAAGAGAAATTTAAAGGTCCTACAAGCTGATAAATCAGAAATAAACAAGTGAATTCACTATAGCCAATCTTGAGTCAGTATTCCATTTTAAAACAGAGAAGCAACATAGACACGACTATTCTGTGGGAAGTTATGTCCCAAACGTTTAGAATTTAAGTAGCATATAAATAAGTGTGTTTGGGCATCTAGCAGCACTCTGGTATTCAAGACTCTCTCGTATATTCTATTCAGTTACCCTGCAAGCAGCTGTCTGGTACCCACAATCTGCAAGAAACACACTCACAATGGGCATTAAGTGGCAATCTCAGCATTTAGTTTTTCTTTTGTTACTCTCACACTCAGCATTCTGATTGTGTATTCTAACTTTTTTTGGCTTCCAACTCTATATAAAACAAAGAAGTACGTGGAATAAACAAATGATCAAAATAATCTTCCAAACATCTCTTTATTTGTGACGCCTAATTTCCTTCCTCACCATAGCTGAGTTTTAGCTCAACAAAAACAGCAGGAATTTCCTGAAGCAACACTGTTTCTCCTTGGGACAGAACCAGTGTTTCAATGCCCATTACCAGATACATCTTCACAGCTGGAGTTAACAATGTCATCTTCAATGCCCCCCCCCCACACACACACACACACAAAAATACAGTCCCAAGCAATGATCTGATCATTTGCAAAATGCTTACAAATTTTCTTTAGTCTTAATTAGTCATTTACCACTATGTTTACTCAACAGTTCTAATAAGTCACGTCTTTGTGGTAATTTATAGCAATCATATTTGGTAATGTGAATACTCTACTTTTATCTTCATTCCTTGAGATATTATTTGCACCGAAAATCACCACATAATCATTTCCCTTCTTACTTTCAGCTTCTTTGTTTACACACTTTACCACCATTTCTATTTTTCCACCAGATTGATATATTCATACACACCAGCATCTCCCAGCAGTTAATGTAATTCCTTAGTAACTTTCTTCCTTTCCTGTCTGCAAAAGTTCTGTTTTCTTTACTTCTTTGTTGACATAACCTTCATGCTCTTGACTCTCTTCAGCAAAATACCAAATAGACATTTACACTTATGGGCAAGGCAGATTATCTGCTTCTTTTCTGTTTACATGTTGTTCCATAAATACTATTACAAACTTTTGAAAGGATGTTATGGCAATCTAATAAGAATGGTGCTGCCAAACAAGATTACCCTTAATGTTAAGTTCACGTGCAGGTGAAAAAGACATTACTTGAGTTTTATACATGAAATAAGATTATGAAAGCAATTTTGCTTTAATACCCTTCATAGGGTTGGAAATCACAAAGTGAGATTTTCCAGATAAGGATAGAAATATTATAATTCATTTAAATTTCTTACTTGTGAAAGAAGAAAATATTTATTGTAAAAGAAATGTGTAAAAAAAGTAAACTGAACTTCAAGTATCTGTAAATATTGTGTGAGCATTGCTTGTTACCCTAAATAACATCAACATAATTAAAAAAAAATATAAGTAAAACATGACTAAAGACATTCATATATCAAGTAAAAAATTAAAACTTTTAAATAAAATGTTGAAGGAAACTACATTATTGAAAAATGTTAAAATTGTGTTATTTAAATTAAACAGGTAATGATAAATAAACATTATCACCATTAAACATATAATAAATGCATGGAGATCTATAAAACAAATTAAAAGAGAAGAGCATTCAAAATATAAAAGTAATAATAATAATAATAATAATAATAATAATAATAATAATAATAATAATAATAAAAAATTGTACCTTAGCTAGTTCAATTATAAAACATATTTTGCTGATGTAGCTAAAATGATGATTACACCTACCACAGTCCGCAAATTTAAAATGAAATGTAAAATAGTTTATCAACTTTCTTTCTCACACCTATAACAGATGGAGAATAATTGAACACAATTAAAAATATGAAGCAAAATGTCAACTAATCTAGAAGGCTGTTCTAAAATATTACTTAAAGAATATTCTGCATATACAGTCGAAACATTATGATATATAATGAACGCATCAATGAGTGAGGACCATTTTTCAGAAAGTTTTAAGACTGCAAAAATAAAATTACAGTCAATATGTAAAATCAGAGCTAAAGAATCATCAATTAATTTCATTATCATCATTTTTTCCCAAAATATTTTAAAGAGTTGTATTTTAAACTTTCTACTTTGAAATATGTTAAAATTGATTATGATATCACATTCACAATATAGCTTACAAAAAGGAAAAATTAACTGTAATGGCATTATTTAAGCTTTAGGATAACATTTATAAGAAAGTATATAACTTGGGAAAATCTACTGGTGTATTTCTTGACCTATAAAAGGCTTTTGATATTGTTGATCACGATATTTTACTTGGAACATTTTCATAATATGATACAAGAGGCGTAGCAGTTCAAAGGGACTGAATACATATAATATTTACTGTACAGTACTAATTAGGATCTTTATTATTCATCTTATATATCAATGATCTAATTTTAAATTCAAATAATAACACTATGAACTATGTTTTGCCGTCTATATATACTAAAAATATAGGGTATAAAAAGCATTCAATAACTAGATTAACACTTTGTTGACCTTAATGCTCCAAAGACCTTGAGTATTAATTGTTCTGCACCAGCCTAAATGCTCTAAAATGCTCTTGCCAATTTCTTCCTTAAGCTATTGCAGTATGAGAACAAAAAAGAAATGGCTGTTGCTTGACATGATGAAATCATGTATTATACATACCTGCAAGAGTGAGTAAGTTTTTTTTTTCATTTGGTTTATTTAAGTATGCTCTTTAACATCTCAGGTCAGCATCAGCTTCCCATTCAATTCAGCGCGTGAAACGGTCGACAAATTTTGCTCAGAAGCCTCTTCTTTCAGGCTTGAGGTTCTTTTTTGTGCCGTAAATGTATGACATGGGACCCACGGCTTTACTTCCCTTCCAAAGGAAGCCATACTTATGATTTTTATGTCCGAAAAAATCCATCAATCCTCCCGGGTTTGAACCCGTGATCTTGGGTTTAGAAGGCAAATATGGTAACCACTACACCACCAGGAATGAGTGAGTGAATGTACACTAATTAGCAGTAAACAATGATCCAGGAGACAGACATTTCATTTCAAATATTAAGAGACTTCCTGAGAGCTCAGCTGAGCTTGAGAGATGATGACATCTATAGCTCACACATCACATAAAAGACTAATTGATGAAGAAATTTTTAGATGAAACCACTGACAGTGCACTGATGCCATTTTCACCTTAGTAAGATGAAGATAAAGATTACAAAGTAGCAGGGGATCAGTGTTAAGAAAACATGGAAATGAATGAAGATGGAGGCATCAGTAATAGCTGTGCAACAACTCTGCAGATATAATGGAGTAGTCATTCAAACTTCAAAGTATGTATCTTATGAGGCCTTAATCACACATTAGCAATTTGAAACTGCAAATTAAGATATTTCTGAGTTAGTTATGTCAAAGAGTTTTTACATTTAGTTGCAGAAGAAATTAATAAATATGCAGCTTTATCACAAACAAAAGTTGGGACAATAGGTAACAATTAGGAAGACACAAATGCAGGAAAAATATGGGCCTATATATTAATTATGATCTATATGAAATTTATTGATCTTCCAGAAACACATTGTTTTCAAGGTATTTCTGTGTCTGTCCATTAGTGAGACAAGCCGTGAAACTTAAATGATTTTAAAAATTGGGGCAACATTTACATTTGAATAGTGAAGAATAAAGACCTGACAAACACAGTACAGATTTTGACATACTGCATAAAACAGGACCAACTATGGATCTAATGGGTAAACTCAAACATGCATACACACCAGGCTGCAAATTTGCCATGGATGAAGCGATGTTTTTGAAAAGGGGCAAATCCAAAAAATTGCAGGAATAAGATAAGACATTGATAGTATGGCAAATTAAACATGTTGTTCTTACCTGTAATCTGATCACTGGACTGATAATACGGTTACAAGAAAAACTGGGGGGAAAAAAAAAAATCAAAATGTCATGTCCAAAGGCCATTATAAATTACATGATGGGTGATGTGGACATATGTGATCAGAAGTGTAAATATTAAGGTGTTGACCAATCTTAAAAAAAAATTAGTGGAAATTAAAATTACATTGTGTTTTAAATGTGCAATTTGAACTCTCTGAACTTGTATAACCTGACAAACTCACCTCTGTTTGCAGTTTGTAGAAACAGGCAGCCAAATGACCTTCGGACAAAACTTTGTGCATCAGCTGATTTGCCTCACAAATGTACTGGCAGGAAGTGAAATTTGCTCATCAGAACTGCATAATCTAATCTTTGTCACTACTTAGAAAAAATATCAGACCATGCAAAAATGTGTATGGAGAAAAAGAAAAGAACTCTGTCAGGAAGAAGTAAACAGACAACATATAAATACCAAGTACTGTGTCCTTCCATTGCAACATGTGGGGTGTTTTTTGGAGTATCACAGCAGTAAAATGTGTGGGTGCAATATAGGTAGTTATCTACTACATGCATAAAAGTATTTGGAAGTATATAGTTCTATCTTTTTTGGTTTCATTCTCTCTCTCTCTCTCTCTCACCCTGAAGAAAAGATATAGCTTTTATTACAGGTGTTTTCAATTTAAAAAATATAAGCATCTACACCTTGAAGTGTTGCATTAAATAGGCCAAGTATTCAAATAGGTTTACCTAAACAGCTGCAAATGTTAAGAGAGCAAGCATAACAAATTATAAGTGACAGAGATATCTACTTAAGATTTGCACCATTTCTAAGACATGAATTTTACCCCCAAATATCAAATGACTGCTTTGAGTTTTAGACACATAATAATATCAGCTCTTACATTTATAATAAACTGCCTTTTTATTTTCAGAATTTCCTTTTTTAATTTATATTATTATATTATAGCATCTTTAACAGTACAAACTACCATGCTGCTTTAGATACCCTTAAAGTTTGTTCATTATCATAATCACCTTCATCATTTCCCTTTTTATGATAGTGTACTAAGTCCACATGTAACAGTCAATTAGATACATGATGGAATCTTGTGATATCAAATTTCCACAACATATTCACTGCAAAAAGCAGCTTTAAGACCTATTTATACAAACCATTGCAGCGCCAACAGCAATGCCAGCAAATCCCATTTCTGTGATAGGAGTGTCTATTACCCGCTTATCACCATATTTCTTCCATAAACCTCGTGAAACTTTGTAAGCTCCATCATACATGGCAACCTCTTCACCAAGAAGAAACACTCGCTCATCTCGTTCCATCTCTTCATCTAGTGCTGCATTTAGAGCATCTCGGACTGTAATCTGTCAACACAGTAATCATGTAAGGAATGTATCAATTTAATTATATTATTAATACCTGCATACTTCAGAGATCTATACTATCAACATGACACCATTAAACAAACTCATTATGCCAGTTCTGATAGCTGATTAATAATTTACTTTGAGAAATCTGGTTACAGGTTGAAAATGGATAATTTATTTTATATTCTCGACAGAGCTTACTGTTCTGTAACATTACAGCAGAAAATAGCTGCTAATGGTTATCTTTCCAATTACAATCCCTTGATCCCATTAAAAAATTAAGTGTAGATAATCATAAAAAATGCATCACATCTGCAATGAATGTAATTAAATGAGAACATTTAATGTAATTAATGTAATGTAATTAACATGTTCTAATTTCATTAAATGCCATTTTAAAATAGGACAGCTAATAATGATCTAAACAGATAAGGGGCCACAGGACAGATAAAGATTTTAACTTCATAACGAATGCTTTGAGCACAGTCAGACATTGAATTATGAATGAGGATTTTATTTCTTCTTCAGATTACATAAGATTAATGCAGAATTCTAGAGCAACACTCAATAATAGTGTTTTTAAATAAATGCGTTGGAAGTTATATTATTTTCCAGGTTGTTTTTTGTGCATGTGTGTGTTCCAGTAGACATGGCAAGAAATGCTAGGGATATAACATGCAGTTAAATTTTTCAACTGTTTTGGTGCATCTAGTACTTTATTTGTCTTGGTTGCTTGATGCTTTACTCTTTTAAATCATGAGAGAAATGCAGGACCTGTCCAGTTACCTTGTTAAAGGGTGTCTAAAATTGTATGCTACTTTTATTTTATTATGGCAAGTTAATAAAATTTAAACTGTGCCACACACACACATTTTTGCAACACAGAGGGTGCCAAAAAATGTATACACACTTTCACAGTAGATATCTATTTAATATATTTCTAAGTTGGACCGAAAAACAAGAGTAATGTATAGTACGATGTTTTGTAAACAGATGTGAATCACATTGTTATGCTAGCATTGCTACAACAAAATGGAGCCAAGATTATCATTTGAATAGCGGAAAATAATTTTGAAGTGGTATTGGAAAACCGAGAATGCTGTTGAAGCTTAAAGGCAATGAGGCATGTGTACAGAACAGAACTGCCAACGTGAGTAACAAATGCATGCATTCGAGACAAAACCCATTGTACTATATGCAATGTTCACAAGGGCAGATCTGGGAGACCTCGCAAAGCAACAAGCCCCACATCCTCGGCTATGATTTTGGAATGTTTTGAGCACTCACTGCAGAAATCTACAAAACAAAGTGCACGTTTCCAACTCGTTTTCCGGATCTAACTCCATTGGATTTCTACCTATGGGGGACTCTTAAGGATGTTGTATAACATAGAAAACCAGATACATTGGCAATACTTTAGGAAGAAATTGAAATGGCATGTGCTGCAATCACTTAGGACACTTTTGCAAACGTTGCTCAATTGGTAGCTCAACATACTCAGAAGTGTATCAACGCTGATGCTGGGCATTTTGAGCAACTGTTGTAGCTGTAAAAGTATAAGATGATTAATGCTCATCATTTTCTGTTTGTGTGAATTCAGCTTTGACTTTTCTTTATTTGAAAAGTGTATATATTTTAGCACCATCTGCATGTATGTATATGTGTGTGTATACATACATACACCTAATACAGTTATGTCAAGCTAAAAAGCAACCAGAAAGCTAACACAGTAAGGTGGGAGGTTGGGGATGATATAATATAACTGCTCTGATTGAGTGGTTAGAGACATAAACATATAAGTTTGCAGTGCATGGGGTTATGTGCATGTTTGCTACCAAATGGCTGTATCCAAAAGTAAATCTTTACATTCCTGCAAAAGTTTATTTTATAAATGCAATTATAGGATGATGAGATAAGGAATAAAAGCTAATATTTTATATATCAAATCGTATGTTATATTAAACAGTAACCTTAATGATATAAACCATACTCTCCTTAATATTTAAAATGGAACATGAAAATAAATACTGATCGCTTCTGTTTTATAATTATTCATGGTAACTAAATTTTAAAGTTACCTGAAGAAAATTGTCTTTGATGGGATGGTCCACAAAATCATACATCTATTGAAGTAGTAATCTGTTGCTTTGGAATACTTCTCTAGCTTTCTAGTAAGCATAAAGTGTATGTATGTGTTTTGTTAATTTTCTTTATTTACTGCATGCTCCATTACTATAATAATTAGTACTACTACATGCACTGGTATTATTTTACTGTTACATGTTATCCTTAATACTATTTCTTTACACTGTTACATTCTTATTTTAACCTAATAGACATATTTTGGAGATTGTTAAAATAGGTACCATATGCGAATCAATTACATTACAATTAATTACATCAACATTCTTCATCAAATAGGCAAATATGTTATTTACAAAATTCCAATAGTTATATAATTCACAATTTAAATACTAATGGCCATTTCTTTATCTATGATCGGTTCTCAGGAGCTTCATTATGAAGAATCCATGTTCACAACAGTACATGTTGCAAAACAATGCTATGCTCCTTGGATATTTGAAAATCAAATTCAGAAACTGAGCTTTCTCAAGATTTCTGCAAAAGTGTATTAATTGCTCTGAGTTTATATTATCAAAGTTATCTTTGGTACAGTGTCACATTTCATCTTGAGTTCAATTTGCATCATTTCATTTCTTCATTTATTTTACCTGAGAATAGAGTAGCAAATACAGAAAGCTATTTGAACATCATTGAATCAAGCACTGAACTCTGCCATCAGATTTTGCACATATTCCACGTACTCTTTGATGTAGCAAATTTTCAGCATTGTAAAATGACATGAGAGTAGAAAAATAAAGGAAAGATCTGATTTCAATTACTCCATACAGAGATCCAACTTCATTTAAAAACCATGGTTTAAATCCGACCTGCCTGTCATTGGCAATATTTGAATATACTGCACTTTATTCCAGAGATTAGATTACCCATTGTGCACAGGAGTTGGAATGAGGGATTGTGGGAGTAAAACTGCTCAGTGACAGTATGTTCATGTAGCAGAAAATAGAAAATGGGCAGGAAATGTTACATGCAAAGTAATTATATGCACTGTGATGTATGTGAACTTGTTTACAACAAAATGTTTCCAGCACTTGAATGAAATTCTTTTTAAGACTGAAAGGTAGATCTTTTGTACATGTTTTAATGTGTGAATAAAAAAAAAATATTTTGTTGCACGTATGGGTTACCTGGCTATGCCATTCTAGATCAGAGTCTATAAAAAAAACACCTAGGTTATTTGCCGTGCTGGTATTCTTAATCACATTGTCATTTATCATGATGGGCGGCGCATCGTTTGAATTTATTTTAGTAGTGCATGTTATGTCCCACAACCATATTTTCCGTAATTGATGAAATTACAGAATTTGTGCATTCAAACACATTTTGTTGTAAACTTGTACTCTCAATTGACTCCAGAAGCTTCACTCCCATAACCCCTCATTCCAACTCCAAGGCATCACAGGTTAGCTAACCTTTGGAATAAAGTGCAGTATATTCAAGCATTAACCTGTCACCATTAGTTTTTTTTTTTCCCTTGCAATTTAATGTTTAAATCATTAAAACTACCAGTTATATCAATGAGAAATTCACAAATTACTACCCACTACGGAACCATCAACTCTCTTGCCAGCTATTTTTTCCATTCAGGAAAATTACAATGCTTCTTCTCAGTTCAAAGAATGAATTTAATACTTTCCCTCAGCTTTGTCATTCTACATCATAGTGGTATGGAATGCCTGTGTGATCCAAATATATGACTCCAAAATGCATTTAAATTGTTGGTAGTTCAATGTGTGGCTGGTTATTTGTATACCAGTGTCCATAACATTTTTCAGTTTAGCATCTTAGCACTAAGCTTTCTTGACATAAAAGGTAATGAATAGGAATAAACTATGCGATGTTATCATCATTAAATTTGGACTTTTGTCACCGTCCATGGCTATGTACCATCAGTTGCTACCCATGATCAATTTTTCCCTACATAAATCCTATGTATCTATGCTTTCTTCAACACTGTTAAAAATGTCATGCCTCATTGTAGTTCCCTTCATTAATATTATATCAAGGAACTCCTCAGAGACTTTCAGTTTATTGTTGACTCTTAAATATATAAAGTCAATTGTACTGTGGTACTATTATTAATGCTCTCATTCAGCACTATTGAAAACCACAAGAAATCATGAATTATGTTCATTAGATAAAGTTCTATGTCACTTGCAATTTCTTATGCATGATTTACGGCATGTTTTGTGACAAATTTATTAATCCAAATTATATTATTTCATTAGAATACACTCTTAGTTGTAGTTAAAAAGCAGTTCTTAATAAACTTGTCATCTCAATAGGGTTGGTGTCTTGCAACTATCATGCATGTTAACTCAAAACTGGCAGTCACAAAACACTGGCTACCTCTTTAATCAGAAGAAAAGAACAAGCAATTTATAAGAGTGCCTACAATAAATAGTTCTTACAATATATTTATGTAACAACTGTAAATATATTTTAGACATTATCAATCCCCAATATATTTCATGCTCACTAAAATATTCTGAAACTTTAAACTTATTGTACTACATAGGCTGTAGACTTTATAATATAAATTGGGTATTTACATCAGATGTATTTCCTCTTATATCCTTTACCAACTTAGCTTTTCCATCATCATCATCCTTCCTGAAATATGCATGACATTTATCTTATGTCTTTTATATTGTACTTTGTTACAAATAAATACTGTTTGCACACTAAACATTATACATCATTTCTTGCAACTATGCACATGCACTCACATACGGGAACACATGCACATACACACTTACTAGAAAGTTAGAGAAGTATTACAAAGCAACATATTACCACTTCTACAGGTGTATTTTGTACAGCAGCATTTGGAAGAACTGAAATTATGGCACTCTTAACCAAGCAATTGGCCATGTTACTTGTCCACTTAACACAAGAGCTTTTTTATTCCATTAAGCATGATTGCTCTTTAAGCCAACATTTTGGAATTATGCCAGTAATATTTGTCATTTCTGTATTAGTTTCTTTTTGTTTGTTTTCAGTTTAAGGTCTCTAAGTGGATATAATAATAAACTGTGTTCATAAAGTTCCTCTAAAATAATTAAACCACAAAATACAAAATAATTATATATATACAAATGAGTCAGTATTATGTGACACTAAAACTTCACTAACTGGTTAATTCTTCAGAACATGTTTCAAGAGCATTAGCTCTGATCCTCAGCTGGGTACCAACTAGTGCTGCTGGCAGGTGACATAGTGACCTCTGGTAGTTCCATTAGATAACGGAACAGGAAGTCTATTGGTGGAATGTCAAAGTTCATAACTGTATATTTATTTTTGAAATATAAATATTTTCCCAAATTGCCATTCCTTGGGATTGGTGGTAGCTTTTAACAGTTTGGCTTCTCTTGCTATGTCGTGATCGTAAGTCGAAAAATGATCTGCAACTACCGATTTATCCACTTGCTTATATCTTACATTTCTGAAGTGTTCTTTGGTCCTTGTCCCCAAATTTCATATTGTTTTGCCTATATATATATATATATATCAGATCACACTCCAAACAATCTATCCGATATACTCCTGCCTTTTTGCTGGGTGGAAAATATCTTTTATGGTCCTGTTCAGAAGTTTTCCAATACTAAATTTATTTTGTGTTGCCAAACAAATATCATAATTTTTAAAAATCTTCATGAATGCCCTGTTTGCCCATGGATGCTATAACCACGTCCTTTTTTATCTCGTAGAGGTTTGTGGTGTTTTTAATATCTTTCTGTCTTTTGAAATGTCTGATCTTATCAACTAAAGAGCTGCTGAATCCATTGTTGAGGGCCGTTTTGATGATATAGGGATATTTTGCTGAATATTCTTCTTTGTTGAATGTGATGTTTACCAATTTATGAACAAGGCTGTTAATAATGGCATGTTGGAGTGGTTTAGGGTTGAAACTGTTATTCTTTATGTGATTATCTGAATGTGTATGTTTCCTATATATGCCAAATGAAATTATGTTGTTTCTTCTGTATATTCTTAGGTCCAAAACAACCATCCTCTTCCAGTTCCATAGTGAATTTAATATTTTGGTCCTGCAAATTTAGTAATTTTAGAGCATCCTCTGTTTGTTATTTTGGTACAATTGCAAGTATGTCATCCACATAATGAAACCATGATTTGAAGGCGAAAGGAAATGCCTTAATAATGTGTTTTTCTATAGCACCCATGAATAAATTTGCCAGAAATGGAGAGAGAGGGTTACCCATAGCTAAGCTTTCTTACTGTCCTTACTGAAGATTTTCATTAAGACTATTTTTCTATCTAATTTAAACCATTTCTCATTTATAAACTTGTTCCTCCAGAATCCCATCCTTTTGTACTCAAATACTATATGTTCCATATCTTCCTTTCCCCCACATATTGGACACTGATTCTGATGAAACCCTTTCCTTATTCCTTTTAATCTCCACATGCTTGTTCTTAACCATGCAATGCCCTCTATTTGTTACTTATTTGATTTATCTTTCCCATTTATTTTTTTATCAGTATATAAAATACTAAAGATCTTTTACCTACTATCTCACTAAACTGTTTTTGTATTTCTATATCTTCCAATCTCTTTCTTACTACTTTTCAAAAACCCTTTTCATTGTTCTCCCTCCTCCAAATATCCCCCATTCCATTGTTCTCCAGAATTATTCTAAGTCTATTATTCCACCCATTGTTCCTTAGATTCTTTTCTTGAAATTATAAGCATTTCCTTCACAAATTTCTTTCATCTAAGTTTAGGATTCTGAACTAATATTTGAGAATTCTTTCCATAATCACACCTTTCCTTGACATTCTTCCCACTTCAATTTGTGCAACTTCCTTTGCTGTTGCGCTTGGTACACCTAAATATTTTCTGCAAACCCCCATCTATTTTAACTTCTAGATAAATGCAATCCCTAACTACCTTATGTTTTTATCCCCTTTCCTCCACTTCTCATATTTACTCAATTTTACTCCTTTCTTAAATACTACTATTTGAGTCTTCTTCTGATTTATCCTCAAGCTCCAATCATTACAGTATTTGTCTGTTTGCTGCAAGGATTACTTTAAGCCAATTGTTGAGATAGATTAAACAACTAAGTCATCTGCAAATGGGATTGTGACATTATTAATAACTGGAAATGAATGGTTACTCTTTCCTATCTCAGTTAAAATGTCATCAATAAACAAATTAAATAACACTGGGCTTAACATACACCCTTGCCTTAACTCCTTCTCTTGAATTATTTCTCTTGTTACTATTCCTTCCCCTACTTTCACACAGAAGATACTTCTCTTGTATAATGCTTTATGAATATTACCATATGAAAACTTACTCCCTTACTCAGTAATTTATCCCACAATTGTAAATCTATACAATAATGTGCTTTCTCTAAGTCCGTCTGTCCTAGTGGTGTAGTTGTAACCATACATGCTTCCTAAACTCAAGATCCTGTGTTCAAACCCGGCCAAGATTGATGGATTTTTTGGGCATAAAAATCGTAAGTAGAAGTAAAGCCATGGGTCCCGCGTCGCACATTTATGGCATGAAAAAGAACCTCAAGCCTGAAAGAAGAGGCCTCTGAGCAAAATTTGTTGGCCGTTTCATGCCCTGAATTGAATGGGATGCTGATGACCTCAGATGTTAAAAAGCATTCTACTTCATACAATCTCTCCAACCAACTTATAGACATTTTTAGTACCTTATAAAAACATATTCTCACTCCTTTCATACCTAATTTTCTTTTGGCAATCACTTTCTTACCATGTGACTCCCAGACTCCATTACTACTTATTTTTGCTCCTAAATAATCAAATTCTTTCACTATTTCCAACTCCTCTGCATTCATATATATTTTTTCACCTTTTCTTTTACGCTGATGACCTGAGATGTTAAAGAGCATTGGTAAATAAAACAAATCACCTGTTCTTAGTCTACTTCCTTTTTTAGATACCATTATTTTAGATTTTCTAACATTAAATCTTATCCTCACTCTCTGTAGAATTTGCTGATTTCATTAATTGCTTTCTGTAACCCTACAATTGCATCTACCATTAGATAATCCACATAAAGTAATCCTAGTAACTTTTTCTTACCTATCACTGGACTATGTGAGTTACTTTTTGCAACTCTTTCTAAAATTTCATTAATAAATACATTAAATAAAACAGGAGTCAACTTACATCACTGTCTCAGCCCCAGCTCCTGATTCACTACTTCTTTGCATTCCATTTCTATCGCATCTAGCACAAAACTTCACTCCTTCATATATTTTCTTGATCCGTATAACGAATTCCTTGCTTACACATGTTTCCCTTAACTTCCATTATAATGCATCCCTATTAATAGCATCAATTTCCCCCCCCCCAAAATCAGCAAAGAACATAAACGCCCTATTTCCCACGTTTATATAAAATGCATAAGGTAAAAAATTGTTTCATACATGAAGCATAAGCCACCATTTAATTAATTTTGGTAATTTAAATATGAATTACTTAATTTCTTTAAGCTTTGTTAATAATTGGCATACAAAATATTTAATAAAAATTGCATTCATCCATGTTTTACAACTCTTCATTGATCATTACTATACCAAATAAAAGATGAAATATTTTGATTTACTTACTAATTTCTAATTATGAGTTATTACTATGGTTAGGATGTTTATGACATGTCACATTGCTTTCCTGGCTTTCATTTCGGCCATAAGTTCAATTAAACACGAATTTAATATTTCTGATTACTTTTAGAGATGTTTTGTATGTCATACATTTGCATATTTAGATAATTTTCTCAATTTTAGCCATGTTGCGGATATTTTGGAGCTTAAAAGTCATATTTTAGTTATATTTGTAGACATGAACTTATATTAAGATATGCTTAAACATGTTGGATATTTAAAAAATAATATGCGCTACATTTCATGAATGGACTACTTCCTTGATCTAGAGGTTCGCATTGCTGAATGCTGGCTGGGAGGCTCGGGTTCAATTCTCAGTACTTATTTAGAACTTTTTCTAAGTTAGGGAGGTCTGGAATGGGGTCCACCCAGCCTCATGAGGGCAAATGGGAAGTTGCCTGATGGAGAGGTGGCATTCTTCAATTACCAACGCTGCATGTTAGGTGACTGGCAGGGTCCTGGCATGCTGATCACATGCCCCCCTGCAATACTCAATTACTCACGGTGTAGACAAATGGGCACTGACTCCTTTGGTGCAGATAGCTGTCTCCTATGCTACATATTTTAGTAGAAACGAATTTGAAGAGTTACAGTAGGCCAGTGAACATCAACATGCCAAAAACAAAGTGTGAAAGTGCAAAGTTAAGAAGTTGTGTTAAAGAGTTTGGAGAGAAATATTCAGTACAGATGGAAAAATCCTTTTCTGAAATTAAAGTAATTTCAGGAAAGCAATTTAGTGTACAACAGCATTATGTTGCAACAAAACACAAGAGCAATGTAACTTGGAAATTCACTCAACAAATCAGGAAAAGTCACTTGTTTAACGTAGTTTTAACTGTGCTATCAAAACTATCAGACTTTTCTATGTACCTCTGTGAGATGATAGTATCCACTAATATTCCTCTTAATAAAGTGAACAATGAACATTTCATAAACTGCATGGAAAAATATATGACACAGCAGATTGCAAACAAATGAATATTGAGAAGGAATTATCTACCTACTTGTTATGCCAGTGCAATGTAAAAAATTAAAAGTAGTGTAGGGTCCATTGATGAAAGACTGATGCATATGGTAGGTATGTTGCAAATGTTAATTGGCACATTCTTTGCCAATTGGCCTGGTGATGCATTTTTATGACATTCATAAGTTCTTGACGTAGTAAATCATTTAACAATTGTGGTACTATTCAATAATGCTATTAAACTGTTGTGGGATGGTGAAGTTAAGCTGGAACATGTTTTGTTGTTCCTAATAGATGCAGCATTGCACACGGTAAAAGCTGCCAATGACCTTTGAGATTCTGTGTGAAAAAATAGTTCATATTGCTTAGCTCATGGTTTGCATAGAGCTACAGAGAAGATATGACCTAATTTACCTGATGTGGATAAATTGATATCAAATGTCAAAAAAATATTTGCCAAGGCACCACTGAGAGTGAAAAAATTTAAAGAAATAGGATCCTCCATCCCATTTTCTCCCCAACCGATACTTACCCAGTCAGGCACTTGGTTCAATGCAGTTTAATATTACTGTCAGAATTATGAAGACAAAGAAAATGTGTTAACATTTGATAGCACTGATGTATTTTACATCAAAATTGTCCAGGAATTGTTAGAGAATTTGGGATTACATAAAATCAAAATATGGAGGTATTGCAGAATCAATTTCTTGCCTGGAAGCAACTGGTTTAGAGCTACATAAAAGCTTGGAACCAGTGAAAAATGTACAGTGCGAAGTAGGGGGAGAAAAGGACAGTGCAGCAGATTCCATAAAGAACAAACTTAGAAACTGCTGGATGGAAATCATGGATTTTCAATAAAGTGAAAAATTAGTGAGATTTTAAATGATTTTAAAGCTGTTTTTGGTGAAGACGGTTCACTACTAGAGTGCAGGAACTTCATTCTATTTAAATATGCTTCCATAGCATATTGCAACATTGAAAGAAGCTTCTCATGATATAAGACAATTATAACTGACAATGGAAGAAGATTCCTCTTCGGGAATTTAAAGATGCACTTGGTGATATACTGTAATACTGCCATAAATGGAGAATGAAAATAGGAAGTATACATTGTTCCTTTTTTTTCCATTTAAGACAGGTTCTTTTTTTTCCATTTAAGACATTTGATTTATTTATGGACGCTCTTTAACATCTCAGGTCATCAGAAAGAATTTAAGACAGCTTAATACTGGTTTTTGTTCTTTACAGGAACAAGAGTTGTGAATAACAGAAGAAAATATGCCATCTACTTAAACTATTTCAAGAAAAATTTACACTGGTGAATTAATGCTAAATAATGTGACTCAAATGATGTATCAACTGTGTGTATCTAAATTATCATGCATTTGGTCATATTTAGCTATAGAAATAATGTCGCAAATTATTTAATGAAATTTTTTAGTATTTGCTTGGTCATATTTGCTTTTATATTTCCCACTTTTTAGGTGATAAATTTCTAAACTCTAGCTTATTACATAAAAATTATATTTACCTTACACTGTTGTATACATATCAAAAGAGAGCAATTATTGTAAAAAATGTCTTTACCAATTATTCATTTTACTCTCTGTATAAATAAATTATTTTATTAATTAGTTTTTAATGATTTATAAAGCTAAATAATCATGACAAACACTAACATGTAGCATGAAAATGTAAACGCTACTTGATTTCAAAACTTCCATTATAGTATTAATATGCCATAAAAACACCAGATTCTTTGCTTTTAAATTTAAACATTAAATAGCAATAACACTACACACTAGTAACAAAATGTATCAATAATCATCACACACACTTAAACTTTCATTTGAAGACATTAATAAACATGCACTAACTTTTTTGATTTTTCAAATGAAAGACAATTTCTGTTAGCACTATCGACAAAAGACCAGCTGAAAAACTCTTTGCCAGCTGCACAGATGAAACTGGAAAGTTTATGAACTTATTAATAAAAAGTGCTGGCTTCCTATTGTGCATATTAACAAAAAACCAGAATGTTTTTGAGGATTTAACACCCCTATTCAAAAGATTTACCAAATATTCCTGACTTTTCACGATAATGCTGAAAATTAACTAGACATGCATCTAGAGTTTCCAATATGAATTCTTTCAATTCATCATGATGATCTTCATTAAGACTATGTCCTTGATATTATGGGTTAAGTGCATTTGCATTTAGAGATTATTTTCTCTGCTTTTCAAGAAGATGTAGATTGCAAATTCAAGTTCATTATTGCCACATTTCCACATATTTTCAAGTTTTGGCACAGATATGTAGACAATGTATTTGCTATTACAAAACAATAAGCAGGTAGAAGATGCACTAAAACCTTTAAATCTTCAAGAGCCTTCAATTAAGTTAACTGTCAAAACAGAGAGACATAATATGTTACCATTTTTGGATCTGAAGACAATAAAATGTAATAATAAACTTGAAAAAAATTCTTTTAAAAAATACTTTTAAAAAATTCACATATCATCCATGGGCCACAAAAAAATTTCAGAATATTCTTAAAGATTTTAATATCAGGTTGGCACCGATTAATAGATTTAATGTTCAAAATTTGCTGATAGATAATGTTAATGACAGTATTCCACAAGAAGAAAAATCAGGTATTTACAAAATAAACTGTGCAGAATGTGAAAAAAATCTACATAGGGAAAACAAAGAGAAACATTGGCACACGGTTAAAGGAACATAAAGTACAAGCAAATAGAGAAATCAGCAGTAGCATATCATTTTTGGACACAAAATCACGACATAATAAATAAAACAAAATTATTAAAATCAGTACAAGGACCTACGGAATTAGCAACCTGGGAGAAAATCTACATCTACAAATACAAAAACAGCATAATGAACTTCGACATTGTCGGGGATGAAAACATAAACTACAAGTTTATCATACCGCCATCAGAGCAGAATATACATTCCCACAGCTCAACGAATGATCCGACAGTTGAACCTTAGCATGGCTGAAGATGGGAACAAAATGTTCTCGAAACCGGTTCCATACATTTATGAAAAGTAAGTGAAGCTTTAAGAGTGTGTAGTTCAACTAATCATACAATGATATCCATTAATAAACTTGAATTTGGCATCTATAGAAAGGACAAACATACAGACAACCATATCAAAGCCTATGGTTTCAATCCAAGATACATAAGGATGCAGCATTCAGCAGCATGATATAGGCTAATAAATATACCACTGAGCAAAGAAGAATACAAGAATGAATATCTACACATAATAGAAGTTGCTAAATCCAATGGATTCAACAAACAGATTATTAACCAAATAATCAAGATTCCAGAAACAAAAAAGAATTAAACAAATAACAACTTTTAATAATTTATCAGGGGAAAAAACATTTAAAAAGTTCAATTACCACCCATCAGCCAATAAGAAATTTCAAAAAATTTTCAAGCAGTACATTATCATCTTAGCAACTCAAAATTGATACAGTGTAAAAAATTTATTGAAATTAAACGAAACAGATTCCAGGCCCAAAGAGAAAAAATCTGGTATTTACCAGATTAATTGTAAGGATTGTGAAAATTTCTACATAAGGAAGACAAAGAGAGATACAGGCATTATGTTGAAGGAACATTGGAGAAACATTCGTTACAAACAAATAGATAAATCAGTTGTGGCAGCACATTTTTGGAATGAAAACCATGCAATAGAAAAAGGCATCAAGTTATTAAAAACAGTTCAACAACCAAAAGAACTAAACATATGGGAAAGGATTTATATAAAATAACATGAGCATAACCTTATGAATTTTGATATCTCGGAAGCACTTTATTTAAGTTTATCACTAGACCACCAGAATCAACCAGGATACCTACCTACCCAGCTCCTACGAATGATCCAACAGTCATTTAACAGCTGATGATGTGGACGATAGTTCCAAGAAACATATGTCCTGAGTAAATCTCATTTAAGTGAAACCATAAAGAGTGTTCTAAACATCTGACTCAGAAGAGCTTATTAATGGGTGTTTCACTGTGTTCGATTTGAAATTGAATATTAAAATTCTTCTCATTACTGATTCACTTTTCCATTCAGTGATAAGTAAAGCTTAGTTAATCAACATGTATTTGGTTAGATTCTTCTTCATGCAAGGTTTGTAGGAAGAGAGCAACTCCTGCAGAATGTCCTTATATGATCACTATCCACAACACTAAATGGAGTACTGCAACAAAAAACAAATTTAGCAAATGCAAAGATGATTTCCTTTTTTTTTCAAAACATGTATCTCACTAATGTAACTTCTTGTTGTACATCCAGATGTAGAGCTGAAGGGTCACTTTGCAGAGTGGCTAGCTTCCTTTTTTTTTTCAAAACATGTATCTCACTAATGTAACTTCTTGTTGTACATCCAGATGTAGAGCTGAAGGGTCACTTTGCAGAGTGGCTAGCAGTAAAATCCAATCAGCTCAGGGATTGAATTGTAAGTGCTGATTTCTAGGTCCTCTTGTTCCATAGACCTGATGCATCCACAATTTGACTGACTGACATATCAAATGTAGAATACGAACATTCTAAAATTCTGGTTCTTGGGTGTTTCTTCTATTATTGATTCTTCTATCTATAGCTTTAAGGCTCTCCTTTGTTATATTTTTAATAATCACTTAACATAAGCTATATTTAGCACAATTCTTATTTTCGACCCTCATATAAACAAAATTAGGTTCTTCATATAGGTTGCAAAGTGGTCCACCACCATGGTTCATAATTAAAAAAAAACCAGCATAGACAGATTAATATAATAATATGTTATATCTTGTTAAGATCTGCTTAATCATTGAATCTATTAGCTTAGATGCATTTATGGTTCTCAGAAAGAAGGTTCTGCATTACAATAAAATGATTTCAATTCCTATTTAGTTCTGTACGTTTCTAGGCATTTACAGTTTTCATAAAGAACGTTCTGGTTATTTCTCAACAACAAAAAATGTTTGGGTCATCATAGCATGTCCATGCATTATGATCTGGCATGTTTTCATTAATGGTTGGTTGGTCACCTGACATTTCTCTTGGTCCTGGTGGTCTAGCGGCAACCATACTTGCCTCATAAACCCAAGATCACCGGTTCAATCCAGGCTATGGTAGATGGATTTTTTTGGGCATTAAATTCCTAAGTATGGCTTCCTTTGGAGGGGAAGTAAAGCCATGGGTTCTGTTCTGTAAATTTACAGCACAAAAAAGAACTCAAGCCTGAAAGAAGAGGCCTCTGAGGAAAATTTACTGGCCATTTCATATCCTAAATTCAATGGGATGCAGATGACCTGAGATGTTAAAGAGCATCCATAATAATAGAAATTAGCAATGCACATTTAACCTTACACTGATCTTTCAAGGACATCACGAAATCACAACTTGTACGCTGACATTGGAATTCCACATCAACAGGTTCCAGTTCAGTTATTGAATATTATGTGGAATATAAAATGGTGAAAGGACACAGCTTATTATAAATTTTATATGTAATTTTACATTTATTATGTTAATTGTGCATATTTTTCAAGTTATGTAAAAACATTTTCACATGCCAAGTGTCATCTCTGAATACAGCACAAAAATCACATTATGCAAATAAAATGAAACACAAAATTGAACAAAATTTTCAGGGGAGATTTTCAAAATATCAACTCTTGTTACATGCAAAAAATAAAAAAATACATCTCAAAACTGAGTTATGCACTCATTACCCCTCACAAGCAGCACAAAGCTGTGCCATCATTTCCCCAGATTCTACATCTCAAGATTTGCAAGTAATGGAACAGCCTATCCACTTGTTTGGGAACATTCAATTTAGACACATGGATGTAACAAATGGGCCTTACATCCTTTATGCTGGAATCACATACAGTGTCTTGACATTTAATGGAATTTATTCCAAAAGTAATGGTGAAGTGTTTTCCACAAATACTCAGCATGTTTGTCCATTCAGTTTCTCAGGTAGTAGGTAAGGCCCAAGTAGCCTTTTGGAACTAATCCATATCCATAAGTTCTCATAAAATGCTAATACCCACACTGTACAGTAAATTAAGAATTGCCTTCTACTCAATAAAGTTCATTAGAGCTGAGGAAAGTTGTTCTCATCAGACAGCGACTTCATAAGTGAGTAGAATCATTAATAAAGTTTGTGTCCTCCTGCAAGTGTTGTAAATACCACTGATAATACTGAACTCTTGGAGGAAAGTCTTATGGTGTTAAAGAATACTTTTTATAAAAACAGATATGAGATGCTATATTCTCCATACTGCAGCATGGTCTAACTTCAGGAATGTTAGCTGTTTATGTGTATTGGTGTAAACTGAGATTCTCCGTAGGGCCTCACTGTTTTAATGTTTTCCCTCTGTATGGCATTATAATTCTGTACTTAAAAGTTTCAGATTCTCAACGACAACATTCAAGTTTCTCCTCTGTATGGCATTATAATTCTGTACCTAAAAGTTTCAGATTCTCAAAGACAACATTAAGTGCTGCAAATGTAAAATGTGAGGGATGCAGTGACCAGGAGTGTTCATGATAGATCTGGTATGCTTTCATCAGCTCTTCCATATGCAAGGATTATGGAATTCATCTATCATTTTTGTTTACATGGAATTTATGAGATGTTCTAAGGGTTTACTAACTCATTCTTAAAATATTTTACTAGTCTAAAACTAATTTCATTTCAATCTGATATATTTTTACAGAGTAAATAAGATATTATTTAAATAATTTCATTCATGTTTGTGGGATTTTATTTATTTATCATCATCATCATCATCATCATCATCATTATTATTATTTGGGGGGTATCTGTAATAATATAATTTTAACTACTTGTTGATATTTGAAGTACTACATTCAGATAATAACTATTATTACATCTACAAATTTTATTTGGATGTCTCAAAATTTTCCCAGTAATATTTAGTGATAGACTATCCAATTGATTGTACTAATCCCTATTTTGTTTACAATTTTACAGTAGTTTTAGACACATTTTTAGAATAATGCATTATCTACATAAATGCTGTTCTTTAAATTGTTTAAATTTTCTTTCCTAAGTCTTTAATACATAGTTTTTAAAATTCCATTGCAATGGACAAGTACAATTAATGATATTCACTGGCCTTTTCCTTTAGTTTGATTAATTTGGAGGATGTATTTTTTTACACTTATCACTTGCTCTTTTTGTTACTATGGTACATGCGGTAACATAGTAGATTTTAAATAAGTAATAAAATACACCCCCTTTGTCTTCAATTGTAAACCTCCTCTAAGTAGAATATTATTAATTTTATTAGATTTGGTCCTTTTAATTGTCTAAAAGTTTTAGTAACAACCTTGTTAAGTTTCCTATTCATATGAATTATATATAAATAACCTGATATAGAATCTTTCATGTCAAATTGCACACCTATGAAACACATCTTTTATTAATTTCTATATTGTGAATTATTTGTTTAATTATGCCTATTTGAAATTAGGCAAGTTAAGCCCATACTTTAATATGAAATTCCTTGGTACTCCAAGTCCATATATAGCTGAGATTTGGGGTTTGGTGCACTTGAAAGGATAAATACATACTTAACTGTTTTAGTCTATAAGTAACATTTTAATTTGGTCCAATTTTTAAATATTTTTTTCAAAATAAAATATCAGCATTAACTCAATGAGTTAAAAATATGGGGGAGGAAGGCCATATTACCCAATGCTTCATAATATTCAAAAGTGTGCATTCTGTATAAGTAACAATTTATTTTCTGGAGGCAAGCATGTGCTTGCAATCCCTGTCTAAAAAGCATTCACATATATTTGCATGAGAAGCAAGTTGCTGGACATTTTTGGAAATCCCATTGCATATACTACCTGATGACTTCACTATTAAACAAAATATGAAGTGGTTAATGAAACAATAAATACTTAAAGAATCAGTAAGCAGCATCTAAATTTTCTTTTTAAGGTAGCCATCTTAACTGAGAGAGGATGCCTTCCATCACTTCCTGACAAACAGATAAAAGTGTCCAGCCAAAGGACATATTCTGAATAAGAAAAAATAATCAATTAGGATTTGAATTTCATGGGATGGAGATTGTTTGAGGTGACTTGTACAACATAAATAACAATACAGATCACATAACATATGATAAGTGCTTAAATCCATCCTAATCACTCTCTTAACAAAAGTTTACTAAAATGAAATGTTGCAATTTACGGATAAAAGTCAATTTAGCAGAGTTTGGTGGGCGGGGGGGCCTGGTTGATAATCTTTTCCTCTGAGTGTGGCTTTTAGCCAACTCAGAATTAGGTTATGTGAGCCACTCAGTAATACACAATTAAATATCTTGAAAATCTCGATTTTCAGTGAAACTGTAGGAAATTAAGATGATTATGCCCCCTGTAAATGTTAATTAATTTTAACAGAATTTTCTTTTAAAGTTTCCACCTTTAACTAGAACCTTTTGAACGAGTAGGGGAATTACCTTCCACGCAACTTTACAAGCATGTATCCGCTAGGCCGTATAAAACACATATAAACTTAAACAGATTTCAAGCAAAACAGCTCTAAATGTAACACCTACCTGTTGCGAATTTGCAATTCTGGAAGTGGACAATGCTCGTCTGCTGATAAGCCTCGTAGCACACTGTAACAATTTTTTATAACTGCTGTATTAATGATCATTATATGAAACACGCACATATTTAATCCAAAGTAACACAAATCAGCTTACCATCAACATCGTGTTCGTTAAGCCTGACCCAACCATGTCCTTATTCTTAACCTCTGGTATTTGTGTTGCACAATCCACATATAACAATTAACCAATTAACACTCACTTAACTGCACTTTACCTTACAATCTCCACGTTGCCAACTTCCAAACACAAATGGACCGTACATGTTTTGAAATTGGGGCATATTTATACCCTCAGGGCCTTATGTCAGTAGCTTTCACATTAAATTGTTTAATTAATGAAAACTATGCCATTTTAGAGTTTAAAAGAAATAATTTGTGATGCAGCATCACCATTGATTTGGGCACAAAGGAATTAAATTAATGACTTACTGAATGCTAGAAGTAAAAATTATGTCATGGTGATACCCAACGTTTGGAACCAGTGATTGTGCGGATGAACTGTTAGATGCTGTCAGACAACTTTTTGGATGCTCTTTAGTATGTCATCGATAGGAATAAACTTCCAGCAAGATGAACCACCACTATTTACGCACTGATGGAAATCACACCCTCTTTGATTGTTATATCCAGACGAGTTTTTTTTTTTTTTTTTTTTTTTATTGAATTTATCTTGCTGAAAACACGTTCACACTCGGCATTAGAGTGAAGCAGTGATAAGGGTGTAACTGAGAAGTCAAATGATATAACATCTTATTGAGAGTAGTGTCCTCAAGTCTGATGAATTTAGTCCAAAATTCATGGGTTCAGAACATGATTTAATGTCCATTGAGATGTTGGTAATTGGTACTTACACCATTCCTCAACAATTTTTCGAAGGAGGTCAGTGTCTGAACTATCGACAATCCTTACTAAGTTACAACAGATACAAGAGAAGGAAACATATCTCGCCCACGGTGTGAAATTGCCTTTTTAGGTTACAGAAGTAGCAGGTAGGTGTGAATCATCTTCAGAAGCTACAATCCTCTCCTCAAGACAGCCCAAATTACAGAATGTAAAGAAAGCCACCTAGTTTGAGAGAAATGGAGCATTTTGTGTACTGGTAAGTTGACAAAAGTTGGGAAAAACATGCCACTGTGCCTGTCTCTTTACACTTACAGGGGAAAAAAAAAAGTAAATATTACAAGTCAAATACTTATAACCTTTGGGAAGAAATTTTCATGCCTCTCTTGCACATAAAAAAAGTGAATGTCTATAGACTCATAGGTTAAAATACTGAACTTGATACTTTTAAGCAGTTTGCTAGTTCCGCTTTATGACTTTTTCCAACTACATTTTTTTTTACTACAGTTGCGTGCGTTTCATTTGCACGGTTTCTGCAATTGTTTAATCTGGAAATAACGGCTTTATTATGCCCTGCAAGAGTTCATTAACTAGAAAGGGTATGCTGTGTCTCGCAAAGAAAACTGCAAACTTTATTTCTGCTATATATGCCAATATATGCTTGAAAGATTGCTGACTTTCTAGAAATAAGCTCATATTACTCTGACTTCACACTGAATTCCCTTTCATTTTGTTCTCATGGTGTTCACTCTTGTTATTTCTCTTTTCATTGGTAAGGTCTGGTACAATTACGTTGCAAAATTTTGCAATTAGCTTTATCTAAATTACTGCGATCGCAAAATGTCAGCTTTTAATTTCTGGTATATTTTCCCAATTCTTTCTAAATTTTTGTTTCCTCCTGGGGTCATTGTTTAATGTTATTCTTGTCTCTTCTAAAAAGACAACAATCGTATGCCTATCATTATGAAATCTGACCAAACATTTCAATTATGTTTACAACTTCAAACGCCAACAGCCAGATTACCTTCGTGAAGTATCAGGTGGAAAGAAATCAACGAATTCATTTTATTTAGTCATGAAGCAACAAATTACGTCCTGGTAATCAAGTGGAGACTATGCTTGCCTCGTAAACCCAAGATCGCGGATTCAATCCTAGCTTGAGTCGAGGGATTTTTAGGACATAAAAATTCTAAGTATGACTTCCTTCGGAAGGAATCCTGTGAATTAGATTTACGGCACGTAATACCTCAAGCCTGAAAAAAGTGGCCTCTGAGCAAAATTTATTGACTGTTTCATGTCCTGAATTAAATGGGACCTGATGAACTAAATGTTAAAGAGCGTCCACGTATAAATCAAACACTAACTACGTGAAGCAACAATGACTTTTGTTTTATTTGGGGATTTAGAATCAGTCCATGAAGTAAAAGTAAAACACTCGAAGAAGAAAATTGAGGAGACAATGGGGTTAATATTTGTGAAAAATTATGATTCTCATATTGCTTCTAACAATACTCTAAGGCGTGTCATCGCTCAGGCAACTTTGTTTCTAAAAGTAAAGATGTCAGACACTTAAAACTGCAAGGAAGCAATGAAATCTGTAACGCATGTCCTGCAAAAATACGAGCCAGTCAAAGATGGAAAATGCCGATTTAAACATATTTCAACTCATACTGGTCATCAACATGACTTCAGTCATTTGGTTCTATCAGAAAAAGAAAAGAGCAGCATAGCTGTAAATATTGCTAACAAAGTTTCTTTTAAATCTATTCTGGACGAAATTTAAAATTCGTTGCCAAATTTCAAATTAAAAAGGATACATCTATTAATCATTCAGGATTTATATAATAATGAATTGCGCAATAATTTGTGTTCCTCATCAAAATAATGGGACTAGTGTTGAGGTATGGGTTCATGAAGTGAACTCGAGTGACAGCTCCTGGATGTTGTTTTATATACCACAAGACACGGTCAGTAGCTTCCACCCGGGATTAAAAAGCAGATTTTGTATTAATTATTATGAACCATCTACAAGATGAACTATCGAAAAGTATGGGAATGCCAGTGTGTGTATTTAAACACTACTGATATTGGAGACATGAGGCAGGGGTTTCCATGCGCCTTCCTTATATTCAAAAGAGTGATTTATCATGTGTAATTCATATTTTTCCAGTGCATAAACTCAGGAGCTAGAATATGTTCTCTAAAGTTTTGTCAAATTTAGCATATTCCTTCTATAATGCTTGTATTGCACAAAGGAAGAGCCAACAACGACACTGTATTGTATATGGTACATGGACAAAGCCTGGAGGAAAAATGTAAACAAAATCAAAGGCTAAGAAAAGCAATCAGACGTTTACAATATTGTAAGAACATTACTGGAAGAGAGAGAGAGAGTCCACCGCAATTGAGATAATACTTCCTACTCTGATAGATAAATTGATATGCATCCTGACATCTCGGAGTTTACTTCATACTTCCTGGAAAACTACACGAGTAATGCAAAATGAGGGCTTACTGCCTCAGATTGCATGCTGAACTTAACACAAACATGACATAGAACGAATGCATCTCACGCTGAAATATATCTATCTGCGTGGAAAATATGTGAAACGTCTGAATAAAGCAATTCGTTTAAATGTCGTTTGTTAATGACAAGCTGTTCGACAGGCTCATTGTGCTTACGAAAGGAAAACTTAGGGGCAAAATGAAGGTTTTTTTGTCGTAGACACAAACCAAACATGGACATTATTATTAAGGAAGACTGTGGTTGGTAGATAGTTCCTCATCGAAAATAGTCGAGATATATTTTGTACAAGATAATAATGTACACTGTAAATGTAAATTAATCTGAAGCAAGTGTAATACATACAAAAACAAATACTTTTGCAGACGCGTTGATTTCAGCATTAAATGGAATGTATGTAAACACATACACAGCATATGTCAATTTCAGGTCCGCTATGACACCATGTAGAATATATTGAAGGTGTTAATGACTTTATAATAGATATGTTTGATATGAAGATGTTTGTGTTGTCAATGAAAATGAGGAAACATTAACCCAAATGAACAAACAAGAAGGTTTCTAATGTACTGCATACGTAGCAGCCTAATAGCATATCTCTCCTTCAATATTTTCTTTGAATCTTCCCAATTGTTTCGTGCCTCTATCAGAACAAAAATATACAATTACTTTCGAATTGTTGGACGTAATTAAGGAAATTTCTAAACACACAGGTTCCTTAAAGGCAACATTAGCCGCAATTCGCAACGAAAACGAACAAGTACCCAAGCCCAAAACTAAAGTAATGTTCCAAAAGAGGGAAAAAAATGTTGCACAGAGAAGACTATTTGCGCGTGCGCACACGCACACGCACACACGCACACGCACGCACACACACACACTCAAACTCATCGCATTCCTTTTACAAACCCTGAGACAATGAAAGCCAATATCATCGCGGTTTCTTTGCTGCAAGATCGAAAAGACCGATGAGTGTCACCTCAAATTAACAATTGTCTGATATTTTGGATTACATCTAAAATTGTTAGTGTAGCAAGTTAAAACATAATTTCCAGGCTTAAAAGTATATGTCTTCCCGTATCATTATTTTGTTGTGTTATATTGTTAAATTAACGTTTCCCATTGCACTTAGCTGTATAATAACTGAAACTGATGTAATTAACATTTACGCTACAAATTAAATTTCAGACATACGACTGCTTGCTTTTCTGTGTTAAGATTCTTTGCTGAAACCGTTCTGTTCTCTCCGCCTGCATTTGTTTTACACAACCACTTACGATTTGTACATCCCTGAAATTCGGTTCTTTCGGCTGCTGCTCGGGAATGAAACTGCAGAACGATCGCTGTCTACAAGGGTTAGTTAAACACGACTTATCTCAGAGTTATGGCTACCAACTCCATTTTGCGGATATGTTACCAACATTTCAAAATTGTGCAATAACGGAATTTTATTTTCATAAATACTAGTCGATAAATTAAAAATTTAAAGTTAGCAATAAGGATTTATAGCATTAACCCAACCAAAAGTTAAGTTTAATTATAATTATAAGAATTTTTCACCAGCTAATAAAGCTGTATTAAATTCTGGACACATCCATCCTTAATTGATGTGTTTTTCATACTTTAAACTAATATGTTTACATATATGCGTCTGCAGGTGTATTGTTTCTTGTGGCTATGGCCACAAACATAAGAAATTGTATATTATACCACATATCAGTGATGAATTCAGAAGGTGGCCCGGGGCGTAATAAAGTTCCATTTGAAGCTCAAAGATAAGTGCGTTTAGAGAGGCCGGACTGGTGTAATGTAATAAGCTTTCATTGTTGTAATGAATTGCACATTCTTACAATTGCAGCTTTTTTAACCGTTAGTTAGTCAGTCAACAGCATACTGTGGAATGTTGATGTGCTTGTGTGATGTTATAGAAAGAATCATTGCCGAAATACAATATCTAAAAAAACAAGCATTTTCTCAAATTAAAGATATAGTATTGCAGAAGGCTCTATTGAGAGAAATGTTAGTAATGGTGAATTGCTTAGTGATTCTTCCGTTACCCTTCTTCAAACTTCGAACCAAAAGGGTTATTTTTCTATTAAGTCATCATCTCGAATTAAGGGTAAAAACTGTGGAACGCGAGATTAAGTACCAGCAAAAATGGGAGTGTAAGTATAATTGATTGCACTATGATCGCGATCGAGGTGAGGCTTTTTTACAAATTATGTGAAATGCGTTTAAAACATTATATTAAACCAAAACACAGATGGAGTGTTTTTGAAAAGCTACTGGAAATGCGACAAGTCAGAAAAACACGCAATAACAGGGATTAAACACACTAATTTATGCGCAAAAATTTCTGCAAAATTAAACTGAACATGCGCTGAATCGACAAGCTGTGTCTTTTTTTTTTTTTTTATTTGAAGTGTGAAGTTTCTTAGTAAGGAAGAGAACCACAAAACAACGAAACATGAACCTCTAATCCCTATACTAGTTCTAAAAACCAACATTAACCTTAAAAGCGGTTAAATTTTAGAGTGAAAGTTGACATATGTTAGCAAGTATTATGGTATGGAATTATTAAATAGCATTGCTGAGATTTTAGACAGTTAAGATGAAATAATTCTCCGTTATAAACATTTCTACAAATGTTTCTAACCAAAGTGAGCTTTTTTAGTTAGTTCATTATGTTGCGCCGTCTCCGTATTTTGAAGTGAAAGAAGGTTTTTATGTCTATATTTACAGTATTTGATAGGAAAGTAAAAGAACTGAAACATTTTACGACGAATCAGTAACATGCTCTTTCGAGAGTGCTGCTAACGTTAGTGGTTCTGTCACTGGAGTTCGCGTTCGGTTATCAAAAAAAAAAAAAAAAAAAAAAGGTAGGATACGAGTTGTCATACATTAATTGCAGAGCACATGTTTTGTCGATTGCTGTCACCAATTGTTGGAATAAACACCTATAAAATCGCATATTACATGTTGTTAAGGATATATATATACGTGTTTTCGTGTTTTCGTGCTTCTCCTAAACAGAAAATATTATGTTGCGCGAAATTCATTATGTTTTCGAACAATCTGTTTTAAAAATACCCAAAGCTGTTGACATCCTCTGGTTGAGTGCCCATCGCACAGTTCATGCTACATTCCTGAACTACCATTCCATTATGATAGCATGAGAAGATACATGCAAAGACGGTGCAGACTTAGCCAGTTTTGCAGGGAGGATCTTGTTAGAAATTAAGTTACAAATTCATTGATGTTTAAGTTATTTTAGACGAAACATGAAACACCGTTTGAAACATAAGTACATTTCTGCAAAAACAATCATTGAAGATTTCACAACTCCCTCCTACTTGTTTCTGAAACTCTGGTACATTTAAGAAACACCGACCACCTTTGTGATGAACATAGTGCGGAAAATGAAACACCAAATAACATTTAAAAACTGCAAGTGGACGCAGCAGGAGATAAAAGTGTGCTCTTCATGGAAAACGAGAGAGAGAGAGAGAGAGAGAGAGAGACAGAGAGAGAGAGAAAAATTAAAGGGAAATTAAATGGGGCAAACGTTCAATGACAAGGCTGTGAAAGTGATAGAACTAAATGCATATTTTTAAAATTTTAAAACATTTCAAGATTTTAGTGAAAACGATTGTAAAGAACTGTCCTTGATATTATCACTTAAAATTGTTGACGCTGTTATTACACACTTATGATACATTAAGTTCGTTGCTCCTAATAAATCAGAAGTTTCGTCTTCTGATGTTGCTTCTTTTATCTTAAGGGTCAATATCGGATATGAAGCTCTAAGGACACTTGACGAATGTGTACTGTGCATTCCTGTTTTCCATGACAACGAAGAAAGTCATTCAGCATTATGAATAGGGTGATGACAAAATTAAGAAATTGGAAACTGTATGAAAGTTTCAAATGAAGGGGCTCAGGAACACACAGAAGGTTTCATTTATGTCAACTACAGATATGCTGTAAAAACACCTCGACGCATTAGTTTGCTGCAAATGTAAGCTATTGCATGATATAATATTGTTTTATTGATCTCATAACTTCATTCCTAAATATAATATCTAATTACACTTAATTCAATAACATATCAGAGATAAAGGGAAATTTAAAAATAATAGTACCATTGATATTTTATTACTTTGACCAAAATTTGAGGTCTATGAAAACCCCCTCCCACGTGAAGTTCTATAACCTCACTGATGAAAGTGATGACCTATGACAATTACAATGTGTGGCAGTGTTGAATCTGAGTTCAGATTTTTTGGGTATTGGTGAAGATTTTCTAACCCATTATGATGAATGGACCTTTGTCTTAACACCTTAGACCATTGAGTTATGAAATATTGTCAGCAATAGGTGGATGTACATTTTGCAAGCTAGTTGGGTAGCTATCTCTCCTTTTTATTGTTTAGGAATTTCACAGCATATGCGCCTTGTGTAAAGAAAATGTTTTAATGTATTTTAAAAAGTTCTCCATTTTTATTGCAAACAGTATAATTATTTACTTCATGTAATACTTGGTTGTTCAAGGTGCCGTAATATACGATAATTTTATCAGATATTGTGCATTAAATCTGGTTAATGTTGCTAAATCCTTATTTTCTTTACGAAATCACACAACAGTCCGTTTCCAAAGACCCTTTAAGCTTTTAAGCTATATGTATGGGTACGGCATGATTTTCGTGGGCAAAGATTGGTAATAATTAAAAGGGACTATTTAATAATTGTAATGCTATTTTCACCTCATTTGGTTCATCAATATGTAATTTTCATACTACAACTTTGACAGGAGATTTGTGTTATTCGATGAAGATGGAATGTTATATAATGCACTTTAAAGTAAATTTAGCCACTCCACTGATTACACCTATTCTCTAAGATCCGAGCCGCGGGGTATTGCTATAGCATGAAGGGACCCATTGATATTTATTATTATGTTTATCGTCCTTATAAATCATACAATACACCGATATGATAGATATAGGACAAGTCAGAAAATCTTGAATTTACATGAAATTTCAAATTATATAAGGTTAGTTATAATATACAAAGTTTTCATATGCTACACCATATTGTAAAACAAATCTTTGAAACCTATTCACCATATGCTACACCGTATTGTAAAATAAATCTATAAAACCTATTCAAACACATTAGAACAAAATGATTTATCAAAAGAAAAATAAATAGATTAACTCAACCACTTTACAAATGTAGATAATTGTAATAATAAAACAAATATTATTTCATAAAGTATAAACATATCTCTTTTATTTAAAAGCTCATTTAATGAGTACAAGCAGCAATAAAAAATATGCCCTTTTAAACCTAGCTAAAATTTTAATTGCTTTAATTTGGAGTGGTAATTTGCTGTTTAATTCTATGGGCATTGCAGTTGCACTATTTTTATATGTTTTGGTGTTGGTTCTTATTATATGAAGATCTGCTTTTCTTCTTGTATTGTGTTAATGTATTACTTCATTTGTTAAGTGTATTCTATTTTGCTACAAGCTTGTTTCACATAAATAATGCTGCCTCATATATGTACACCATTTGAAAAATAAACAACCAAATAAATAAAAGAATAATTTCTTGAACGCAATTTTTTTCTAATTTCTACTTGCTACAGTGCACAGCAAAGCTGTGTAGCCACTGCTAAAGACGCTAACTAGTGTGCAAGTTCCGTTAGCTCTTTAGCTCTGTGGCAAAGTGTGCAGCGATGCCGTGGCTTGGGGCGCAGACCGTTTCCCGACATAAAACGCTTATTTTTAATAAACCTTTGTAACATACTATGACAATTTAGTTTCGTAACATTGTTTCCCATACATAGCAAACATTAACTTTAATATATCATTCATATTATAATGAATATTATGTTTCTTTCTGTATTTGTTCTATCTAAATACAATATGCTGCACACACATTCCCTGTACATGCGCGAGGAACAAAAGATGGCTTATGGATACACATTCAAGAAGCCTGGGATATTGTAGCCTCTCGTCCACACTACCGTAGAAATTTGATATTATTTATGCTCCGAAGACTGAGAGCAGCTATGCATGCTGAGGGTTCATACACCTTATATTAACTTCTTTTATTTATATGTGTTTTCACTTTAGAAGACAAATGTTTCTTTCGTTGTAATTATTTACTTATTTGTAAAGAATACATTAGTTAGTGATTATGTTTTTGTGTGCATAGTTAATGCCATAAAACTGAAATGATACGTTAAAATATAATATGATATTAACGAAATATGATGTTCTACATATATGTACACTTATAAATCCAATAATAAAAAAATAAAACAATTCTGTGGAGTTTGAACTCAGGAGCCTACACAGAAGGTCAATGGCTTCTAAACCGCTTGGTCACCAATATCGTACCCGAGATTCGATATTCGAGATTTTTTATTAGAATGTTCATTCTCCAAAAGTTTATGATTGTGACCATTACGTTTACGGGCAAAGCGCCCGCTTTAACGTGCCAGTGACTGAATAGCGTTTACGAGCGTACCCGCAGTTCTCCAATAGATACGTACAATATTGGGAAGACCCATTTTTTCTCTCAAAAGGTGTACATGCAATGATGGAAATGGCCAATTGATTGCTTTTGTTTGTTTATTCTTTTTAAGTTAAGTTTTGAATCATTAACTTGAGAAATGTTCCCTCTGCTTCCGTGTTTGCATGATGTATGATCATAACAGAGAGGGGCTAAACTCGGAAGATCCTTAAAAAGCCCGTTTTCTTCATTCTTCGTTTTGCGGGTTTGCGTGACTATAAAGAAAATAAAATAAATATATTATTAGTAACTGATAGAAACAACCGCCTCCTTGGTTTGCCAATTACTGACAAGGAAATCCGGTCAGACACCTCGGAAAGTTTTTTAGTTAGAGGTCTGGAACCCAGCCTCCCGAGAACAATTGGGGATCTGCTTGATAAAGAGAAGGTATCCTTTCTATCTCTTAAGCCGAGTGGTGGCGACTGGTGGCTTGCCGGTATGCTGATCAATTACACCGTTGCTCTACCAAACAGTTTATAAAGGCGCTTATAAACCATTTTGCTACATGGCCCTTTGCCAACTGGAGGCAAAAGAAACAGCGGTTGCTGCGGCAAGCCGTGGCCTCAGTAAGAGCTGTCGTACCATAAGAACGAAGGAACAGATACAAACATGATGTTCTTTATCTAAGTTTTTAAATCTATTTACTACTTCTTACTTTATACTTCTAAAGTGAAGAGAATGTCATCATTAGCGTGGATTTTGCTCTATTTTCCTACTTTATTTCTTTGTTCAGAAACAAACTTTGACCTTAAAGGAGGTCTGGGATTCGAATCCCGCCAGGACCGTCCTCCCTGACTGAGGTTTTTTCCAGGTTTTCCTCAGTTCTCATAAATAGCAAATGCCGGAGAGGTACCCTAAACTTAGGCCTGGAACAATTCCTTTCTTAAAAATAAATCCTTTCCCAATATATCATTTCATCTGATGTATCACCAGTGTCCATCGCCTGTGGTGCCTCTGTAGCAAAAACGGGCGTTAAACACAATTCATTCATTCATTCATTCTACGCTACCCTACTTGGTTGACTTAGTGCATTGAAACTATTGCATTTAGTATATTTCTACTGTTCCTATTCAATCACTACACTACACTTTACTATTACAATTGTCCATTAATTGATATGTCTTGCTATTTACTTATACACATAACCCTTGTTCACCAAATCATTTACTCACTACTCTTCACTTTACTAATTGTTCACTACTTCCGTCTTTTACATATTTTATCTGATATTTCCATTACAGTTTATTACTCAATTTTATTCACTCACTAATCACTTAAACACTTTTGTCATCACCATTTTCCTTCTCCTCGAACCCCTGGCACCTCTTTTCCTCGTGACCCTTGGCTCAAATTTTCAATCTTTCTCTGCCTATGCAGTATGTTGTTTATTATAGTGGCTCTCACTTATATGTGATCGCTAATTATTTCTCTTTTATTTCTTCCTCGCTTACTCTTCGTCTTCTTTTTTCTTCTCCTTACCTCCACCTTCTCTCTTCTTTCCAGTCCCCATACTCTGCTCTTCCAATTCGTAGCCATCTTCTGTGATTGACTACCCTTTGTCTTCTTCCCGACCCCGTAACTTACATCTTTTAACAAACTTTCGCTTCTACAATGTTTCCTATCCATTTCAAACTCCCCCTCTATGGACACTATTCCCTCATTCTTTATCGCTCCTTCTTTTACTCCTCTCTCCTTTGTTCTCCTTCCTCCCTCCTCTTAAATTTTGTTTACCTTTTTTCCCCTTTTCCACCTTACTCTCTTCTCTCGTCATCTTTACCATTCCCTCCATTCTCTTCTTCCTCATACCTCGGTACTGTGTTTGCTGAATTTAATATTTGTAATCTTGCTGATCTTCTAATCCCATCTTCAGCTTGTACTATAGCTGTTTTGGTATCTCTTCCTGTGCCAACTTTTCTTCCCATGCAATTCTATTAATTTCTTGAGCCAGTTTCTACCAATGCTTATATAAACGTTTATTCCTTGTGATAAATGATATTTCTAATCCACCTAAAATTTCCCTTTTATTCTTAGCATGTTGTGAATAAAGTACAAATTAAAAAAGGGCATTTTTGCAGTCCCTTGCACATTATAGTAGCAACGAATATAATTAGGCGATTTATTAATTTTGTTCCTATGGATTTTATATGGTCCATGACCTGTTAAATAATGTATTAATTCTTTAGTAGGGACGATGCGTTTTAACCTTTTCCGGAATATGGACGTGTTCAGACGTCCAGAGAAAAATGGGCACGAGCGATATGGACATGTTTACACGTCCGTGAAGCGCTGCAAATCGAATGGTTTTCAACCCGTAATTATTTTAATATTTCTTTAAATAATAAACTGAAATAAATTCTATAAAACAGTTCAACGCTGCCTTTAAAAGTTGCGTTTTGAATGATACACCTCGATACACCACACGTGCATACCGCACATTTCTGAAACGGACGCAACTTTTTACCGTAGACAGTATCCTTTTGGGAAAATGTCTTTCCCCCAATCTGAGGGTGGCAGAGGTTTTAGAATTTCTACCCCCTTTGTATACAGACCTGTGAATTTGATGGCTTCCAATTAGGCTGCGGGCAATTGATAAGCGAAAATCTAGATATGTCATTGTTTTTTGTGGGTTTAGAGCTCCCCAAATTACCAACCAATTGTATAAGGTTATATTCAATACACGAAAAAATAGTTTTTTTCCATGGCTGGAGTGTGGTGTTATCGATCTTAGCAAGTATTATCAAAATTAATGGGGCCAAAATCTCAGGGACACATAAAAGGGTTACAAGAGCAAAGAAGAAATTAGAGCTATTTATATGGAAGAAATGGCTAAGAGAATCATGTAATCTGAATGAGTTGAACCTAAGGCCCTGGAGAACTCTTGAATTTTCTGAAAGACAACTAAATTAAAAGTGAGTTGCTATTATCGCTCTTTATATACCCAGCCAGTTTGCTTTCATTTGCAGTTGACAAAAGTGTGTTTCATTTTGATAACATTGTCACCATCCATAACAAAAAATACTGCTGGGAGCCGGACAGATGGTTAAAGGAATGTGTTGGTAATGTTCAAATGTTCACTATTAATATTCTGCATTTGTTAACGCAAAGAAAGAACCGACTCTTAGGTATTTGAATAGATGATGATACACATGCAGTGCGTAATATTTTACTTGGCAGATAGAGACCTCTCCCAGCATACTATCTAGCCATCTCTATTCTAAGATTCTATTCTCTAAGATCCGAGCCGCGGGGTATTACTACAGCATGAAGGGACCCATTGATATTTATTATTATGTTTATCGTCCTTATAAATCATACAATACATCGATATGATAGATATAACTTTCTCAAACTAGTCCCCATTGGATGCAACATACCCCTCCCATTTTTTCTGCCAAGTCCTCAAGGGAATGCGGGATACTATTTTTGACAGGTCTTTCAGAACTGCCTCATCAACTTTAGCCATTGCTTCTTGTGATGGCAAATACCTCCCCACGAGGATTTTTTTTTCTATCTGCTTGGGGAAAAAGGACAAAGAGGCATGCAAGGTTGAATCTGGACTTTAGAATGCTTAAGGGACACACTTCACATTTGTTTTTGTGAGATATTCAGAACAACATTTGCGGTGTGCGACCTGCATTATCGTGATGCAGCATCCATCTCTTTGCACGTAAATATTGCCTTTTGTTTGTGGTATAGCCTCACAGAGTTTTTAGGACACTTATGTACTATTGCCCGGTTACAATTGTGTGCATGTACGATATAAAGGTAAACAATTCCTTGAATATCGATAAATGAGAATCCATAACTTCCCTAGCAGAAGCAATCGGTATATATATATATATATAATGTAGCCAAGCAACATCAGCAGTTGAAACATACTCTGCTTCTTACTATAACATCATCATCTTCAACAGCATGCAAAACTACACGGGAACGTCCTTTCGTTCGGGAATCAGCAATCTTGGAACCTACTCTGTACAATCACGTCTCATATACAACTTTTCAAGTACCGACGTTTGGATGGCACCCAGTGAAATTTTCAAATCGCTGAGAATCCCCTTATTCGATGATCCTCCGTCACAATGACAGCAGAGGTGTTAACGATTTATTCCATTAGAGCACAAACTAAAGCGCCGGGTCCAGCTTCCTTTAGAAGTTGATTACCTCCCCTCTTTAAACATTTTAAACCATCTTTGAGCTGTGCTATAGGGAAGAACAGACTCTCCATAGACCTCAGCTGAAGATTTGTTGAAATGAAAGCAGAATTTCAAAGCAGTATATGTTCGTTGCACATTACCTCATTTTGTTGTAGGTGGAACTGAGCACGTCTCAATTCGCACGCCTTTCACAGCTGAGAACCGGAAGTGACAACAATGAAATTAGAGTCACCTTTACATTACGCATTAAAAACTACCAAATAATTGGAAAAATAAATTTTAGCTTGAGAAATTATGACTGTAAAAGGATTATAATTCTTTGTTGAACAGCCCTCGCACGTATTAACACTACATAAATTAAAATTCAGAAATAAATACTGATTTTTAATGAATAAAATCATGCCTTCGAATTATGGAAATAAAATATTTAAATTTTATATGTAAAAGGACCTTAAAACATTGTTTTCGATAGGGATTTCAAGGGGAATAAACTTCTGTTCAAATTATGCAACAATTCGAAACTATTGACGGTCGAATTAAAAAGGGTCTATTGTCTATATAGCATTTCTACTACAGGCATCAAAGTGGCCTTTTAAGATGGCGTTTCTTGCATCGAATTTAAAATGCACAAGGTCATGGAAAACGACTTTAGGTTCTTACTGCAAAGATGCCAGTCACCACCACCAATAAACTGTAGTCTTTTGCCTGTTTTCTTTAATTTCTCTTTGGTAAGCATGAGCTACTTGCTGACAACATTTATTTGTTTTTCGTCACATCCAAGAAGTTGCTCGAATTATTTACAGCCTAACGAAGCCAAGATGGCTTCATACGCTCACGCGCTGACACATGGAAATTTACTTAGTAAACACGCGCACAATAAATGCACCTTGAATTCCATGATTTACTTTCGGTTGAAAAATCACGCATTATCGACACAAAGCTCCTTTCTTATTAGCGGAGTACACAAACAAAGATGATAATTAGTAAGCCATTTATATCGGAATGACTGATTTACATCTGATTTGAAGTTGTGGAAAATATCCGAGAACTGTTGATAAGTTCATTACCTTAAGTGATTGTGATTGATTGAAAAAGGCTAAGTAGAGAAAGCTAAGTAGAGAAACTGTGCGAGTATGCCATTGAAGCAATTTATTGCTACTGATCCATCGTTCACTATAGGTGGAAAAATAGTTTTCTGCCGTGAGTGTATGAAAGGTTTAAATTTAATACCTTTATTTTACTATTACTTTAATTAATTGGTTTAAATTAATTGCTGTAATAAAATTGTTTTTATATAATGTGCATTTAATTAGGAACATCATTATATCGGCCCTATTGTTTTAGTTAAATGTGAGATAAAGGATCATCTAATACAACACAAGACGGCGAAGCATTAGAAAATTTTGGTTTCTGGAAACCAGCAATTCTTCCTTGAGATAAAGGACGTGGATCGTCGTTAATTCTGTTCGGAATTGGGTCTTGTAATGATAGTCGCCGTTAGTTCATAGATAAAAAATAGAAAATTTATTTTCAGGAAATTTCTACAGTAATAAAGGGTGAACTATTTGGTAGAGATAATATTAAATATTATTATAAAAACCAACATGATAGTGGAAGATATTTCTTGCTGGTGATAATTTGCTTAACAGATGGCATTTTTAGTATATGGCAAGTTATTTTTAATGGTGTTTAACGCCCGTTTTTATTACTGAGGCACCACAGGTGGTGGATACTGGGGATACATGAGACGAAATGATAAATTGGGAAAGGATTTTTTTTAAGGAAGGAAGCATTCCAGGGCTAAGTTTAGGATACCTGCCCAGCATTTGCCATTTATGAGGACTGAGGAAAACCTGGAAACATCCTCAGTCGGGGAGGACGGTCCTGGTGGTAATCGAACCCCAGACCTTCCGCTCACGACTCTGCGCCCTAAAACCCTCGGTTTTCTGTGGTGGTACATGACAAGAATGAAAATCAACAATGTATAATGAGAAATCAAAATCATGGGTGATTGAAATGGCTGCTACAAATCAACAGCGAGCGCTATGAATCTCATTTGGATATGCCGCAACAGTTTCTGTTGCCCAAACTTGATAAAGGCAACAATATGAGCATTGTATTGTAGAAAGGATCACCAAAGGCTACTAAATGCGCTCAAGAAGCGAGGAATAAAACAATTTTCCTTTGCTGTCGATAAGGCGTGCGATATTTGCCGTATCATTAGCGAGCTGCCAGCGGATTCTCCGGTTGAAGACATAGCTGCGGGCCTCCAACACCAGGGCATAAACCCTAAAATCGTTAAACAAATTACCAAACCCGCCCAAGAAGACAACCCAACCAAAAGAATCCTCATCTCGTTATTATTAGCAATTGTAGAGCGGGCTGATGACTCTGAGGTAGCGAAAGACAAGAAAGCGTCAAATGCAAAGTTAATGACAAAGAGAAGCATCCCGACGCCATGGCGGCCCAGCACAATGCCACCGCTGCTTGGGCTTTACTAGAGCCAGTTCTGCTGCAGGAACCCTTGATGCCTTCGATGCGGTGGCCCCATCCCCGCAAGGCCTATCAGCGAACCCTCACGGCGACCCCAATTTGGGCCAATTGCAAGGGGGATCATGTGGTTGCTATGGTGGATGTTCCACCAGGTTGAGGATCATCAACAACAATAACAACCGCAGAGTCCAACCCGGGGAAGAAAGACCTGGAGACAACTCAGCCTCAACTACCTCAAGAACAGTCTCTGAACCCGACGCCACAGCACGCCAACCAGGCACCACTATCACCGACTAAACAAGCAGAGCAAGAACAACAACCGATTCGACTGGCACAATCTCCTACGCTAGTGACGCAAGTATAGACCGCTGTTGATCGAAAATTATCGCGAGCTACAACCCAGACAGCACAAGTCACACCCACAACAGCCCAAAACAAAACCGCTACCAAATCATAGAGGCAAAGCCGCCCTACCAGGAGAACTCCAGCTGCTGAGGAGCAGGGGGTCGTTACTGCCCAGCAGGGGGAACCCCTGAAGAGACGGAAGGCCCCTGGGTTTACTTCCAACCACAGCAACTCCCAACTGAGCAAAGGCACACTACTCTTGCTGCAGTGGACGTCACAATTGTGGCAGGAACATGGCAGAAAGCTACAGGAGTTTCTCACTCGATTCCGACATGCCCCTGACTCCTCCAGCAATATGATGAGTCTTCGAGGCTATTGCCCTTCTTCTCAAGAACAACGTGCGACCCAAAATGACGGGCAGTACCAGGTCTCGTACCTCAATCCGGTTCGCAATTTGGAATGCCAATGGACTTGCCGAGAGGAGGGACGAGCTTCAACATTTTGGTACCCGGTTTGCCCTGGACCCATTTAGTCGGCGAAATGCATTTCCATCAATACACCACCTTCCACCTTCCGAGCTACACCTGTCTCCTCACTGACCGAGATGCCCCTGGCGGTGGCATAGCGTCTTTATTTAGAGAAATGTAGTCCACCGTCCAATCCAGATCTCACAAATTCAAACATTAGAGACCACATTTGCTTCCGTCGAACTCGGAGACACGGAGGTTCTGATGGTTTCTGCATACTACCCCCCATCCAGAGATTTTGTGGTGGCTGATTACCAATCCATTCTCGCCCTGCATCCTAGTGTTATATTCACAGGATATTTCAATGCCAAATACTCACGTTGGCATTGCTTGCGACGCGCAGATACCAGAGGCAACGCAATCGTTCGCTTTATTGATCAGGATCCTCGAGTACAGGTTCCTGGAAACCCACCCGCTTAGTATAAGACAATCGTTTGTCACCGACTTTACGATTCTCAAACACTTCCCACACCATCTCACCCTCACATCAATCAACATACTACATTCCGACCACAACCCCGTGTTGGCAAAAATCAACAGAAAGATTTCCAGCCATGATGTTGCAGGTCTAAGCCGCGAGATCAACTGGAAAAGCGTTAAGGAATGTCTCAGCATTATCATCCCTCCAAATCCCAAAATCACAGATATCCAATCCATAGAGACTGCAGTCTCATCCTTCTCCCTTTCAGTCACCAAAGTCACACACAGCCTCATGATCCACACTTCCCCTCCCCTTCATCCAGATGTTATTTCTCTACACCTCGAACTTCTCATCAGACGTTCCTGGGTCGCCCGCAGACTCTACCAGCGTCACCGCGCGCCACATCATCGAAGGTTGTTAAGGACTTTGCACCGACAAGTCAATGTCCGCCTCCACGAGCACAAAAAGCGCGCTTGGGAAGACATAATGGCAAGACAGAATTTAATCGATGGTGACGTGTGGGGGATAGCCAACAACGAGATAAAGTGTTCCATCCTATTCATGCCACTAGAGGCCTCGTTTATGATCCTTATGTTAAAGCCAATGCTCTCGCCGACTACCTGGATCGTCCATTCAGGCCTAAATACGTCCCCCAGGACGATACCTTCTCAACTCAGGCTCGTCGCGACTTCCGTCGATTTCTCGACCGACCGGTGGACGAACACGACTATAAGATTCCTATCTTCCACCCCCACCAAGTCCAGAGCGCACGACAGCATCGCAACCTCAAAAAGGCTACCGGACCTGACTGGTAACTCCCCTCATGATTCGCAACCTTCCTTTCAAGGCTGTGATCTTTGTCATAATTTTTTTTCAATGAGTGCATCAGCCTGGGCCACTTTCCACGAGAGTGGAGGGAGGCACGAGTTATATGCATACTGAAACAGGGCAAAGACCCAGCCCAGCCTTCTAGTTACTGATCTATCAGCCTCCTTTCCACACTGTCAAAAGTGTTCCAGAGATTACTTCTTGCCCGTTTGCTTCCCCTGTTGGGAAACATCCAAACCATCCCCCCGTCAATTTGGTAACCGTTCTGGGCATTCAACTACCCAACAGCTGCTGAGGGTAGTGGAGGCCACAGCCCTGGGATTTCAGGAGAGGTCCTTCACCCCAGCGGTGTCTTTGGGTGTAAAAAATATCTTGTGAACGACCTGGCACGCCGGACTCCTACAAAAACTCATACTCCTGGAGCTTCCCAAAACATACGTACATACATACAGTTAATACACTCATACTTAAAACACTGCACGTTCAAAGTTACGGTGGAGGGAAACAACTCATCACTAAGACCAATACGTGGCGGAATCCCCCAAGGTTCTGTTCTATCCCCAATACTTTTCAACATATACATGCCAGGCTTCCCCCACGCAGCAGATGTCAATACTGCTCAATACGCAGATGACGTCCTGTTATACAAAACAAACAGGAATCTATCAGAGTCATAATCCACATTCAAAGACTGCTACATCTAATCGAAAGGTGATGTAGGCGTTGGCGAATTTCAACCAACCCGGCAAAAAGCAATGCTATAATTTTCTCAAAACGTCGGTATCCGCAAACCCCCCCACACTCACATAATGGCATCCAAGGATAAAGTGGGAAAATTTCATGGCCTACTTGGGCGTGCAACTCAACAAAGATCTACTCTTCAAGGGACATATAGCTGAGATGCTCACAGGGCGCAGGGAGCTATAGCTCAACTGTTTCTTGTGCTCAGTTCCAAGGCGATGCCAGTTCACTTGAAATTACTCCTGTTTAAAGCCTTGATTAACCCTGTCATGCTATGCACCTCTAAAATCTCCGGTATAGCAGCAGACAGTTGACTGGCACTTCTGCAAAGGTTACTGAATAAAGGATTCAGGTACATCAATTCTGTGTATCGCTGCTTTCCAGTTATGCTACTGCATGATACCTCTTCCCTCCCATATATTGAGGAGGAAATTACACGCGGGGCCATAAAGTTATACGCCCATTTGTCTTACCAAGAGAGCGCTCTTGTTCAGTCACTCAGCTGCTACTCCTGTCGCAATAGGCCTAAGCCAAAATTCAAGGTGTCACGCCTGGCATGTGGCCACCCTGGGTAACGAAGGGCAAAACCTAGCAACAGGTACACTTTCCAACAAAACAGAAACCAAAAACACATAATCAAATAGCGATATGCCCATGCTGTTCCCAAAACAAGCTAGCAGCATGTACATAAAAAGCAACATCCAAGGATGGCAAATCCGCCCAAATCATCGTGAAGGCGTTTTTAACCACACTCCCTTCACTCCACACCCAAAACAATAGAACTAACCTACACTCCCATCCCTTTTCTGTGGTTAAACCCACACAAGGTAGGGACGCAGCAAACACACACGGGCTGATCACTAACCTCAGTCTGCCAGCAAGCTTCGGCTTCGGCACTCGACCACCCAGCAATTGCTGAGAGTGGTGAAGAAGGCCGCATTGGGATTCAGACAGCCCATGTACTCAGCCGCACTGCTGCTTGAAACAGAGAAAGCATTTTCCAGCATCTGGCACGTGGGGCTTATCTATAAGCACATTCAAGCCGGACTGTCACGTACTGTTATCGAACTAATAATTAGTTTCTTATCAAATCAGGTGTTCTGTGTCAAGGATGAAGGTCGAAAATCGGACACATGAAAAACACAGATGGGAATACCAGAGGGCAATGTTTTGTAACCAACACTTTTTCGGTCTACATGTCGGTCTTGGAGGAATGGATGATACCTAGCGCATGCACATTAGTAGAGAGAAGAACGAGGTGATTCTAATCACTAATCGCCGCAAACTAGCCAATCCAAGGATTCTGAGTCTACAGAGCCAGGCAATACCCTGAAGGAACCGAGCACAAGGAGCGAAGGCCCGTACGGCCATTTCAAAATTGACGCCAATTTTTAAACTATCCCCCTAGCATCAAACTGCGAATCTGCAAAACCATTATACCAGCGATAATGTTGCATGCTAGCGAGGTGTGAGGCTACACAGCTCCATCCAACGTTTTTTATTTGCAAAAGGCGCAAAACATCGCCTTGGGGAACATTTTTGTTACAGATTTTTTCCCAATGTTTTCATTCATGAAACTTGTGGCCTTAAGTACATTATTGACACGTAAGGAGGCTGGCACATAAAGACTACACTCGCTATGCCAGACATTCAAACCGGCTTGTACGCACCTTGGGCAATTATGACTCAAGGCGAGGCCCACCTTCTGCCAAGGGAAGAGCTTGGGCCAGGATGACAATAAGGAGCACAAAGAAACCCCAGCCTTTGCGGGCTTGGTGCAAAAGTTCTGTAATCAGTCTAAACAGCCTGAATCCTCACCCCGCTGACACCAAGCCAATCGACTGACGTACTCTGGCAGCCCCCATCGGAACTGCCAAGCTAGTTAAGCCGAATTGGGCGTGGTCGACACTTGGATGGGAGGCCAGATGCTCTCTTATCGGGCGCAAGCAAGTTACACTAAGCGTGTTAGCAAGAAAGTAAGTGCAAGGGACTGCACTTGCGTCCCATCTCCGAACCATCAACCATCCGACACATACCGCAATATTACTATACACGACACCTCAGCAGACCGAAGGAGTACAGAGAGATATAGCCACTTATTGGCCACGCGCTCCCAGGATCCGGCTCCATAAAAGCCAAGGAGTCAGCTCGACGCGAACTTAGACCCAAATAATCGCTGGAGGTCAACAACTAGCTACTTATGTAAATGCAGACGCCTCTTTTGACTTGCAGGGGCCGCGATGTCCTACTTACAGACCTCGCATTGGCCGGCCCAGTGTGATTGATATTGTCATAACAAAGTATGCTCCGTATTACTTACACTTAAATAACATTAATGATTTACATTCACCTTATTAGCCTGTTATCGGCGAGCTGCTAACATGTCCTTTAGGCAATGTTCGAAAAAATTGGATTTACATGTTGAATTGGGATGCTGCAACTGTAGATCTAGATATTGCGTTCCAGCCCAATCTTACAATCATTACAGTATAATACTCAATGAGACCCATTAAATTTCAAGAGATTATTCATAACACTGTGAAACAGCATACTTACAAATTTCCAGCAGATGATGTTAATCCATATACACTACCACAGAACATTCATGAGCTATGAAAATGAGTCAAAATGATAAGAAGGGCGGCACAAAGACATCATACCCATCCAATATTTCATAGAATCTATCGTGAGTTCCAGATGTCTAATGAGACAGCATAGAGCTGAAGCCTGTGAGAACACGATAAATAAGTATAATTTAAATGATAAACGGCAGTGGAGAATAATTAAGATATTAAGGGCAGATCGAGAGGACCATTCATATCCACTCCATGGCTGCAGAGGAAGATTAGTTTACACACCAGAAGAAAAGATCACTGCGTGGCGGACCAATTGGAGAAACAATATGATCCCTGGGATGACCCCCCAAACACGTAGAATAATTAGGTTTGTCCGCGGCTAACTGGACACGCACCAAAATGATCCCGAAAAGCCTAGTAGACGAGATGTGATCACTGCAAAGGAAGTAGAAAAATAGCGTCGAAGTCTAGATGAATGTAAAATGCTGGGCATGAAGGGCTTACACCTGATACGCTACGTCGACTCCCTAAGAAGCCTATTTTCCACCTGACAAAATTATTCAATTGCAGCATAAATTCCCGCCATTTTCCACAAACGTTGGGAAAAAACCGAAATAGTATGCATTTTGAAAAAAAAAAAAAAAAGACAAAAAAAGGTAAAGACCCGGTTCTCCCTTCAAGTTGCCGGATATTAGCCTGCTTCCTACGGTATTTAAAATATTTGAAAGAAAGATTGACCCAAACAGCCTAACCGAAAAGGCATATAAGCCGATTTTCGTGAACTCGTATGAAGGGAAAGTATGATGAGCTTCCTTAAGTAATACCCCTTCTCAAGAGGGGAGTACAAAGTGATTCGGACGGAACATACAGATTCCCGGCAATAAGTATTTGAGGATTATCAAAGATTGCTGAACTCACTTAAAGAGAGGGGAACCCAAAATTTCCATTTTGCCCTTAATAAAGTACGCCATATTACACCCATCATCTGAGGGTTGACAGTGAATATTCCAATAGGAGACACCCCGGGGTACCTCAAACACCACAGAATTACTTCTAATTTTAAAAATTCTGACAAAAGTAGCTCAAAATGGGCAAACTCCCAGAAGAATTCCCAAATCCGTTTTCTAGTATTTGTGGAGCGAAAGACAATCCTGATGTACAAATATAGAACATACAGCCTATTTGTTACCTCAGTAAGAAAATGAAAATGTCCGACATATTGGCGAACCTGTTCAATGTCACCGCTGTTTGGGGCTTCAACCATGCAAGTCAGTTCTGCTCCCGGTATCCTCGCTACGTCAGATGTGGTGCCCTCAATTTCCGTGAGGCATGTAGTTCAGGTGCCACGGAGTCCTTAATCTGTACTAGCTGCAAAAAGAATTCCACGGTAGAAGCCTAACTAGACCGTGGATCATTTACAAGAGACGAGAACCAACACCGGAATAAATAACACTGCCAATATAACTGCTGTTGAAACGCCAGCATTAACTTCTACACCAACAAGCCAGCCAAGGCAAAGAAGAACGAGGGCATACGTAGCAATAACGGTCGAACATCCTCTGATGTGCGAACTTTACATGCTTCCACACAACAGTAGCTTAAACCTGGTGCATCTGTCCAAGGAAAGTAAACCTTACCCCGCTACCTATCCATGGGAAAATACGCAACGCCTCGCACTAAAGGCAATCTGAGAAACTCAGAGAACAGCAGCTGGCGTCACCTATTGACCTGAATCTTGCCGGACTGGGGAGTTCAGAGAAAAACCAAAGCACCTTAGGACCATTACTGGTCCAACAAACACCACAAGCGGAATAACCGTTAACGAACAGCGAAAATACTCTGAAGTCTGCAGTGGCTGTCACATATGTATAAGACTTATGGCTGGCGATTGTAGGGAACTTTTCAACTGATTTCTGAACACAGCGTCTCAACCCCAAAAAGGTTGCCGGGATAATGGGTTAACCCCCTTCATGCTTCGCAACCTTACTTTAAAGCTGTGCTCCTCATCTCCAAGGTTTTCAATATGTCCTCTAACTTGGATCAGTTCCTGCGTGAGTGAAGGGAGGCCCGGTGGTATGCATATAGAAGCATGAAAAAGGTCCAGTGAATACATCCAGTTACTTATTAGCCTCCTTTAGACTCTCTCTAAGGACTTTGATATGATTCATCATATCTTGCTTGTCCCCCCTACTGGGAAACATTCAAGTCATCCCTCCCTTCAATTTGTAATTCGTCCTGGACACTCTTAGTGTCGAGCCTGCAGCCCTGAGTTTGAAGATAAGCCATTTTGGAGGTAAAGATGACCTTGCACGACGGGCTTCTGCACATTCTTATCGTCCTTAGGCCTCCAGAAAATATGCATTGTATATAATACACTAATATGTCAAACACCATACTTTTAAATTAATGGTGGAGGGAATTATTCCACACTGAGACCTATACACAGAGGAGTCCACTTTACGCGCTCCGTATCATAGCCAACACTATTTAACTTTCCTGACACACCAGGCTTTATAGCCGAATACGCTGCCGATGTTATGGTTTTCAAAACACACGAAAACCTAGTAAGCGTCATTAATCTAATGCAAATACTAGCACACCTAATCAAAAAATCGTGCACACCTTGGCATAGGTCAATAATGCGGCTACGATATTCGGTAAACGTAACATACTATTAAACTACCTTAAACTGAGATACAGGTAACAAAGAATGCAGCGAGAAAAATTCCCTTATTTATTTGAGTACTGAACTGGATAACGGTCTAGCCTTTCATGGACACATCACAAATACTACTCGCAAAGTTGAGAAAGCAATTGCTCAACTGATCCCAATGTTCAGTTCAAATTCGATGTCAGTCTATTTTTCACATCTGATAACCACCATCACGCTGTATGCCTGTGAAATTTTGTACATAGCAACAGATAGTTGACTGCTAATTCCACAAAAGGCACAGAAAACGGGACTCCGCTCCCCACTATGTGTACTACTACTTTCTCACAATATTATTGCATTTAATCTCTTCTCATCCATATATGGAAGATTAATTATGCGTCGGGCACGGGCATTATGCAACAAGTTACTACTATATTAGAGTGTATTCATCCATTCCTTAGGCAATTGCGATTGACAAACAAAATTCAACCATTTATTCAAATTGCTATGCCTGGCCAGCAGGAACCTTGAATAAGAAAAGCATTAATGCAGTAAGCTGGTATAAACTTAAAGAATTTCAAAAGGCACGTTGACAATTTAAAACAGCATTATGAACATGCTATTAACCGTAAACTGCCCATATTTATCTTCACCCAAAAGTCACATCCACCCATTACAATAGAGAAATCTAGCACTACCCCTTATACCTCCTTCCCTATACCACAAATCCTACAATAGGCATTCCTTGCTGCCGTTAAACCCCTTGCACGGGTAGTTTGGCAGTAAGAAACTTAACCAGACTGTTTGTGTTGCTCTGACATATGCGTTTTTAGCTTGGAAAAGGTGAGTTCGGATCATCTTGGACACCTAGAAGCAGTTAGCCAGCTAGCGCCGCATCATCCACAATTGGTCGGTAATGGTCCCTAGACCTCTCTAGTATACTTATAAATCCAGCATCCGTCATTCAGATAAAGTATGTGCAACATGTAGTGGGCAGCGGTCCTAATTTAGCGTGTCTTCTACTCACCATTCCCTGCATTTCTCCCAGCGCATCGTTCCTGGCGAGATAGAGGAAACCCCCCAATTTCACCTTTGCTGCAGGCATGGTTTGGAGCATTATAGACATAACAAGCTGTAAAGGCGTTAGTTAACTGAACATTAATCTAGAGTATCCGGGAAATTTTTCGCTAATCCCGCAACTTACCGACCGACTTGTCTACCGTTTTGTGGGTCTACAATGCCAGACAAGGTTTCGAACTTAGGTCAGAACCAGTGTTCATTTTTTCTGAAAACTCTACTGTGATTGCACCGCTGCTAAATTAGTAAATATTTCGCAAATTAAAATGTTCCACAATTCTTGTAAGTTGATAAAATTGGTTGGCATTTTTACAAATGGAGCTTTGAACCACATACAAAAAGCGTATTAAGATACTTTGAATAAGTTTGATAAGTGAGCTGTAGTAATTGCTTTAACCTATATTAAATTACTATTTTAAAATTAAACATTTTTTTAAATTTATTTTTTGTGTCACTATGTATTTTGCCTTGGAGAATATTGTGGTTGCTTTTATACATTCTGGAAAATTATAATTGAATTTAAGCAAAAACTGAGATGCGAGGAACATTTTGCGGCAGCTGACCTACTGCTCTCGTAGACCAATCGTTTCCCAGGTTTTACTGAATCTTTGAAGCAGGTGCAGAATATTCCTCGTCCCTTAACACAGATCTCAGCTCCTGAGAAGCTGAACGGCCCATATTAAAATTAGAACCATTTAATACCTAATTTCTAGCCGCTGCTTAGAAATAAAATTTTCTTTGGGACACACTTCCACATTAGTGAGTGAGCACTTTCATTTGAATTTTGTGTCCCTCCACGAGCACAGCATGCCAGTAGTTCATGGAGAGCAAGTCTATGGTAGATGCGAGGAATTCTCCTAACTATACTATTAAATTGAACAGACTTCCTGCAATGGCTCTGCGAAGTCTTACTGAAAGCTATGCTCCTATTATGGAAACACTTAAGTGTACATCCCTGTGGGACACTTCTGATGTGGCTTCTGGTCTGTTGGTCTATAATGATAAAGTATGGAATATATGAACTTTTTCATGGCCTATGCTTCTGCATGGCCAGTATGTAGTAGCTGGTTAGTCGTTTTATACTTTCTAACTTCAGCTTACCACGGCCACGATCACCCAGTCTACTGTCATAGTATTTTTCTTTAGCTTGAGGAAAGCTGTATTCATCCTCTTTGTTACACGACTGACACTTTCTTCCGCCACTACCTTTAGATGTTGGTGAGTCTTTGCGTCTACATCAGACAGAAGTGCAATTCTGTATTTCATTCCACACTTTTGTATTGAGAGACTGTGGTAGGCTTGGAAGGGTCACGCGGAGATGTTTTAACGATTATAGAGCCGAAAGGGAGGGTTGAAAATGCAAATGCTGACTTTCTGTGGATGCCCAATGTTTCAAAGAACCATTCGAAAAAAAAAAAATATATAAATAAAAAAATAAACATTTACATTTTACCCTATTTTGACTAAAAACTCACTCCCAACGTCTGCTAAAGAAAAGCTGCGAAGCATGAAAGGGATTAGCAAATTAGTCTGGCAGCATTTTTGGGGTTGAGAGGCTGTAGTGCGTTTAGGCTTCGTTGGGAAGGAATATGAGGGTTTGCTTTGGCTTACAGACCAGGCCTTTGGTGCCAAGAATATAGTACAAGCTTTAATTTCGTTGCCCAAAGAGGTAATTGGCGATCCTCCACACGTCACCAAAAGATTGTCTGTCCATGGTGTCCATCCATGCAAAATTTTCAGGGCGCAAACGCCTTGACAGTATTCAGTGACGTGGCGTGCATTGTCCCAGGTAGTCTGCGGGCAGTCCAGAACCGGCAAAGTAGGATCATAAGGACTATAGGGATGATATCTAGGTGGAAATCGTAATACCGAGAGAGAGAGAGAGAGAGAGAGAGAGAGAGAGAGAGAGAGAGAGAACGACGAGATGCCAGTGATTCTCGGGGGATTTGGAGGGATGATCGTGCATAGGAGTCCGTGATTTTCCATTCAATCTCAAGGGAAAATCTGCAATATCGTAGCTGGCAAAACTTGTGTTGTTTTCTACGAATACTATATTGTCGGAATGTAATGGGTGAATGATGTTAGGGTGAGATTGTATGGGTATTATTCATTGTACCATGGTCGATGAATGATGGTTGTCCCATCTTAATGGTGATTGTGTGCATTGCTATAGACTCTGTACTCGAGGTAGAGAATCCTGATTTAATAAGCGACTAATAGCATTGTCTCTGGCATCTGCTCGATGCATATGATGCCAACGTGGATATTTGCCATTGAAATTGCCATCCAGAATTTACTAGCATGTAGGGCTAGTCAGAATTTGTTGTCTGCCTCCGTAAATGCTTTGGAGGAGGAGTGGTACAAGAATACTAACAAAATCTATCTGCAGTCGAATTCGATGTAGATTGTGGTGGCCTGCAGTTTTTAATAGGTGAGAACTGGCTTGGGTGGTGAATTATATTTCTTCTAAACAATATCGCTATCTTCCTTAAACGATGCGCCCTGTGCTAAGACAAGTGTAAGTGAAAATACTTTTCCTGACAAGTATGACGTAGAGCTCTACTGGGCAGCAAAATACTGGAGTTTGCCTCTCTGTTCCTTAAGGCCGTTTGACCGCCTGTGGTGCCTCAGTAGTGAAAACGGGCGTTAAACACTACTCAAAAAAAAAAAAAAGGCCGTTTGAATTCCAAATGCAAACTGGAGTGAGGTAAACCTAATTGCGTTCGCACTTTGACCCGTATTATTATTATTATTATTATTATTATTATTATTATTATTATTATTATTATTATTATTATTATTATAATAACCCTCAACAGTTTTATATCTTGCTCGGGTAATCTGGTATGTTCAGGAATCAGGTGAAAAGTTTCTTAAGCTGCCCTGCGACTGTTTTATTGTTTGTAGTTTTCTACAAATGTGACAACCACTGCACACTTCAGAGTATTTTCACTGTTCGTTAACAGTTGTTCGTGGTTGGACTAATAACGGGTTTAAGGTGGTTGGTCTTTCCCTGAACTGCCTAGCCCGGTAAGATTAAAATGCATAGGTGAGGCCAGCAGCTGTTCTCTTTGTTTCTGGGGTTGCCTTTGGTGAGGGACAATCTCTCTTTACCCCTGGAGAGGTAGCTGGTAAGGTTTGCACATTAAGGAGCTATCCCGGTGCCATGCTGCGATGTCCTCGCTCCTTTTTGTCTTGATTGGCTTGCTAAAGAATTTTTCCCACTGTAATAAAGAACCAATGTCACAAAAATGTCCCCCTCCCCAAATTTTATAAGTTTAAATCGTGCATGGCTGAGGATGCAAATGATTTCAACAGGCAGCAGTACGAACTTGAAAATTACCTGAGGGGAAATAATGTTATGCGAAACGAAACTAATAGCAGAGGACAAATTTGAACTTCCATGGTATAACATTTTTCGAAATGACAGATTGGTTGACAAGGTGGGGGCACCGGTTGCTTGTGCTAGTGGAGCTGGAAGCACTTGAATGTTCAGTCGTATATGTTAGTGTAAACGGCAAAAGGCACTCTGGTTGTGGTTAGCATTATCGACTTACCCCATTTCGTTAATTTCTGAGAGACTCAAGAATATCCTCCAAATGGATAATTTAATTCTTGCAGGACATTTCTGTTATGCACCCATGGAGGAGTGCTTGCTTAGTAAATGCGACCGGAAATCTCCTTGCAAATTATTTAGCAGGGAACGATGGCGTGTGCTTCACGACCCCACAGAACCATTTTTTTGGGGGGGGGGCATATATCGAATTCTGCATTACCGACAATTTGGATATTGCAATTAAAAAAACGTGACGTCAACTAATTTTACTATTACAACTTAGACTCCAACCCTCTCCCATACCATTCGACAAGTGGCGTCATACCTGCAAAAACCTTGGATTAAAAGACGGCCAGTTACATATTGGAATCTGTTGAAACTCCAAGGGATGGCTGAATATTAGTTGCCGTAATAGCAAAGAAGAAACATACGTCGCCATTAAAAAAGAAATCCTGCGAGCTGCCAAAGTATACGCTATTATACACCGTTCCTCCGCCCAGCTGTATTACATACCCCGAGGAGGAGCAAAGTGATGGCATACTGGCTAAACGGGAATTAAAGTGCTGGCACAGTGGCTTCGCAAGATTATTAGACACCAAGTTTTACATTCAACGTGTGCGAATTGCGGGAGCAAAAAAACAAAATGCACTACACATTTATACAACTATCTTTGGAAATTATTAAAGGAATTTAAGGAATCCTCCAGCTGCAACTTTGACAATGACTCTCTTTGGACTCCTGCAGGTTTATTCTACTCCTCCGAACATTAGTACTTCTTTGCAGAGGCACTTAAGGAACATTATGAGGAAAATATTGATGCAGATCCTGAACATATGTAAATGGTTCAAACTTGGGTACGATCCCGAGTAACACAAAAGCATCAGCAACCTATTTCCCTGACGAAACCTCAGGAAGTTTTCCAAGTTAATTCGCAAGCTTGATATTAAAGCCTTGGCCCCGGGAGAATCATTAATGAATGTCTTGAACATCTCCCAAGGAAAGCCCTGGTACAGTTATCCAAAATATGTCATGCTTTTTTTAAAACTAATTATAACCCCTACTACTTGAAAACTATCAAGTAATCCCAACGCAAGGGAAAAGCACCAGGCAACCTCAAAATTATCGTCGCATTAGTCATCTGTTCACTATCGGAAAACTGTTGGTGATACTTTTCCGGCTTAAAAATCAAATTGCGGAGGTCGCCCAGGTTTCAAACTTCCAATTTGGCTTTAGAAAAATACACTAAGTAGCTGCAAACTTTGTGTATTGCAAATGAAATAAGAAGAGCATTTGCAATATTTTCAGACGTAGACGCGGCCTTTGATAGGAGCTTTCTCGTGTGCTTTATTTACAAGCTGTTAAATAACTTTCCTGGTCTCAGAAATGAAATGTTTTGCTGAATTTTATTTATTTTTCATCCCCGTTTCTACGTCCAGGTAAACTGCCGCTATTATCTTATGTGTATCTTGCAGGCTCGCTACAATGGGCAATAATATCCCCTTACCTATATATACTTTTTACATATGACTTTCCCATGGTCGCCATGCAGGCTGACAAAACCGCAATAACAAACTGCCTCATAAATAAATATAAAATTCAGCAATCTAAATGTCTATAAGTTTCATGCTGTTACTATTACATAAAAAAGTAGATTTCATGAAGTCTCAAGAACTGTGACAGGAGCATGAACTTTCAGTAAGGAGAAAAAGCGACTGGCATTATAAGAGGTACCCATTCTTCCGCCTTTATTTTATCTATTTATTTTTTTTCCCCCTATTCCTTTAACACATCTTCTTTCCATGCCCAATATTTGTAGCGCCTCAATAACTTCAATCAGCTTAAATTTCTTTTCAAAATTGTTTCCCTCATCATTGCACATTTCAACACCAATCTTTTAAAGTTTCTTTAATTGTAAAATATAGAGATATTAATGATGCTAACTTCAATAAAATGGCCGAGATACCTCAACAAGAATCATGGAATAGTGTCTTCAGTGAAAATGATGTTAATAGTAAATTCAACAATTGTTTACAGATTTTTAATTGCATTTTGAAGCATATTTCCCACTAAATATTAAAAAAAGAAGTTATAATATGAGCAGGGAATGGTTAACCCACGGAATTAACAAATCTTGTCAACATAAAAGACAATTATATAATAAGCAAAAGCTCAGTAAAGACCCTATATTAAAAATACATTTATACATTTTAGAAAGTATTATAAGATACTTAGGAAAGTCATAAAAGCAGCGAAAGGCCTCCATTACCAAACACTTATCAGTCAATCAAAAAATAAAATAAATACTACAAGGAATATAATAAAACAAGAAACGGGCAAAAATTTGCAACAAGAGGATGAAATAATCTTAAACATTAACAATCAAGAGATACAACACCCTGCAGATGTAGCAAATATGTTTAATGATTACTTTCTTAATGTAACAAAAAATTTAAATTTATATTCTGGAGATAAAAGAGATGCTTTAAAAATTTTACAACAATCAACTCCCCATCAAATTAATGAATTCAAACCAGATATCACTACCCCACCAGAAATTAGTAATATCATTAGAAAACTAAAATCTAAAAACTCTTCTGGCTATGATGAGATCAACAGCAAAGTCATAAAGGCCTGTGCAAAGGAAATTAGTACCCCCCTTATCCACTTGTGTAATGAATCTTTAACATTGGGTGTATTTCCTGAGAGGTTAAAATATTCAATATTGGGGCCTCTGTACAAAAAGGGAGAAAAGATAAATTTCTCTAATTATAGACCTATAGCTATTTCACCTACATTTTCTAAGGTGTTTGAGAAAGTAATGTACAATAGGCTTTACCATTACCTTGAAAGTAACAATATTCTAGTTAGTGACCAATTTGGCTTTAGAAACGGAATTTCAACAGAAAATGCAATCTATAAACTCACTAATGAAATTTTAACTGCATTTAATGAAAGAGCACACGTAGGAGGAATATTTTGTGACTTAGCAAAGGCTTTTAGTGTCAATCATGAAATTCTGATAGATAAATTAGCTTTCTGTGGAATAAAAAACCAGTATTTAAAATTGTTTATATCCTACCTTGACAAAAGGAAATAAATAGTAGTGATAAACTGTCCCTTCAAAAATAAAAACAATGCATCAGAGTGGGGGATGATTAACCATGGAGTGCCTCACGGATCTGTTCTGGGCCCTCTTCATTTTCTAACATATATAAATGATCTCTCCCTATCTATCCAAGATGTAGAAATGCCGTTCTATTTGCAGATGACGCAAGCATATTGATAAATGGAAAGAGCCTTAATGATTGTGCCATTAAATTGAATCTGATTCTTAGTTCATTGTGTGTATGGTTCAAAGCAAACAAATTGTCTGTAAATCTATGTAAAACAAATGTTATGAAATTCATTACTCACAGATCTCCAGATCCATAATTACAGATAGGAATTTGTAACAGTGTACTTTCCAAAACCAAATATATTAAATTCCTTGGTTTAATAAGTGATAACCATCTGAATTGAAAAGATCAGATTGACCTTATTACACCTAAACTTAACAGTGTATGCTATGCAATACGTGCATTAGTAATGTTGGAGTCAATTAAGACTTTAAAGCTAGTTTATTATGCTTATTTCAACTCAATAATAAAGTACAGTCTAATATTTTGGGGAAATTCAGTTAAAAGTGAACATGACTTCCTGTTACAGAAAAAAGTCATACGAATAATCGCTGGTACAAATAGCAGACATCCATGCAGAAACCTCTTTATGAAATTTGAAATTTTAACTCTTCCTTGTGAATATATTTTATCCCTCATGAACCTTTATATAAGAAATAAACAAAAATTTGTTCAAAATCAAAATATACATGACAAGAATACTAGATAAAAAAGCAAATCTACATTGCCCAAATTCAGCACTTTCATGCCATCAAAAAGGCATTTATTAGGAGTGCATTTTAGTATACAACACTCTTCCCTCTAGCCTAAAAGCCTTAATAAATAATGCCAATTCCTTTAAATCTGCTCTTAGAAAATACCTATGTAAAAAGGCCTATTATTCTGTAAAGGAATATATGAGTGACAATATTATACTGTACAACATATCTATGTATATGTAAACATGTATATAATAAAATTTGTATGATTAAGTGACTTGTCTGTTTTTGTTGTTTGATTCAGTTGTTCTAGGTGTTCTTTTTTATTTTTATTGTAATTATTTATGTAGATGCAGACAAATTTTTGTAAATATGAATTAAAAGCTACTGTGGTAATTGTATATGACAAGTTCTATTTTCGTAGGTCTCTGTGGCTGCTCCACAAACTCACTGAATGCTCCGAGAATGAACTGACTGACTAACCAACCTAGATCTATCTTTATTTTATCTTTTTGTGTAAAATAAAACTTTCTTTTAATATTTTCTTCCTCTATATGTTGATCCTGAACCAATACTTGAATGTTCTTTCCATTATTTTCTCCTTATTCCCTTTTCACCCCATTGAACCAAAATTAGTAAACAGAAACTTCTGAGAATCAAATTGGCATTAACCAACACTCAAATATCCCCCAAATCTCTATGCCATATAGCGTTTTTGCCTCAACCATAGCTGCTCTCTCCAAACACTTAATTTGCATTCCTGGCAATTTCTCCAAACACACACACATGCTCGCTTGCAATGTCAATTTTCTCCATTATATTTTTATTTTTCCTTTTGCTAATGCCATCCTCCATTACTACATTTTCTCCTAGATATTCAAATTTAGTTACCAAATCAGTTTCTGCTCTTTCCTCAAAGGATAGTAAGAGAAATATTAATAATTGGCAAAAAGAAGTGATGCATTTGGGTAGTCCAAATCAGTTTACAGGAAATGGTTGAAAATGCTGGTCTTTTACGATACAGCCAAGTGTTGGACAGAAATGCAGTGCACATCAAACATGTTAATAGTGGTCAAAACCATGCACTCATAGACAGTGACTGTTGCTGGGTGTTATAAACTCCATGCCATTAACTTTGGATTATGAGTACCCAGCAAGATGTCACTGCCAACACCTTAACACATAAGAGCATAAGTTCAATGGGCTAAACTCCAGAACTAGACAGCAGAGAACTAAAAAGCATCATTTGATCAGAGGAGTACCATTTCTGCTTTTAAAGTAATAATGGCAGATCAAATAAGGCTTTTCATTAGGACCACGTACAGAGTGTGGCACAGGTGGAGTTGGATCTGTGATGTTCTGGGAATGGTTCATGTGCACTAAACTGACTCTCTTGTAGTGAATTTATACATGAATGAGCAGGGCTACATTCAGCATCTAGATGACCAGGTGCCATCTTTTGTTCAACATCCCACTGATAATCTGTGGACAAACCAATTTTTTAGAATGATAAATGTCCAGTGAATCACTGTCAAGCATGTCAAAGAGCTCTCTCACCTTCTCTGGCCAAAAAATTCCCATATTTGACTCCTATTGAAAACCTTTAAAACCACTTGGAATAATGGGTCAAGCAGACCCATAGGCATCTTAGGAATCTTGCCTAATTTTGGGACTGGTTAATGGCAAAAAGGCTTTCAAAGATTTGTGAACATATTCACAGACTTGTCAAATTTATGCCATGGAGAAATGCTGCTGCTATTTGAACCAAGGGCAGACTAACATAGGATCTAATTTGTGTCCAGTATGCTTACATTTTTCAACATTTTTGCTACCATGCACATTACCAGAAAAAATGATCTGACACCGACAAATAATATTATAAACATCACTTGAAATGCTCTATAGATGGCACGCTTTTTCATTCTGCATATTTTTAGTGGTACTGTGAATGTATGGTGGACCTCTCAACGCATGTCCTGGATGTGAACCTAAGGGCTGACAGTAGAATTTACATGGCATCTGTGCAGATTTTCTTCAGGAACTCTAGTTTCCCATCTTTATTCAACAAACAGCTGCATCATTACCCTCATCTCATTATCTTTTATCATTTGGCACAATCCAGTCTTCCTTTAGAAAATGGACTATATAACTGATTTCTGATGAAAACAAATAGAACTCTTAATGCACACTAGACAGTCAGTTGACTCAGAAAAATATTAAGTATTTATATTGCTTTTAGATCTTGATCATTAGAGATTAGGACATTTTTAAGAAAATAAATGAAATAATTGTATCATTTAAATATTATACTTATGAAGCTGTTGACAATGGAGTGGCAATATAACGTCAAATTAGGTATTCATTTTTTACAATGAACTCCATTCACTTACACAAAAGTAAGACGCATTTCGGGAGAATCTCTCCCATCTTCAGTTACTTACTGAACCGCCGTTACTTGAAACTATGGCTGGACAATGGATGTTCCTGTGGTGGCCTCTGTTGGTTGAAGTAGAAAGTTGCTGTGCTCATCCATAGGAGGAAACTCGAAATGCATTAGGTTTTCTCTATTTTTTAATATGAAAATTTTTTACCATGTGGATAACTCCAATGGGCTGTGAAGATGTTTCATTCCTGGTTTTATTTCATAGTTTTTGGTTCAAAGTGAGCTGCTCCTGCTGATTTATCCACCTGTTTAAACCGAATATTCCTAAAATGTTCTTTCCTCCAAATTTCCAAATTTCTTTTTGTTTTGCCTATGTAGTTCTGTTCACAATCTGCACATTTTATTTCATAAATTCCTGATTTCTGTTCTGGTGGTATGGAGTCTTTTACTGTGCAACCTAAGAACATTTTAGGAATATTCGGTTTAAACAGGTGGATAAATCAGCAGTAGCAGCTCACTTTTGGACCAAAAACCATGAAATAAAACCAGGAATAAAACTGTTGAAACATCTTCACAGCCCATTGAAGTTATCCACTTGGCAAAAAATTTTCATATTAAAAAATAGAGAAAACCTAATGAATTTCAAGTTTCCTCCTATGGATGAGCTCAGCAACTTCCTACTTCAACCAACAGAGGCCACCACAGGAACATCCATTGTCTAGTCATAGTTTCGAGTAATGGCGGTTCAGTAAGCAACTGAAGATGGAAGAGATTCTCCCGAAACGTGTCTTACTTTTGTGTAAGTGTAAAAAATGAATACCTAAGTTGAGGTTAAATTGTATCATTGTTCACAACAGATTTAATGGAAATGCGTTCTTAAAATCACTTGAATTTCAAAATTACAACAGGAGATCAAAGACTGGCTTGGACTGTAGTTGTTGCTCAAAAAGCTGTTTTTTAAACATTTTTACATTTTAATGAGTGACTAACTATGAAAGCTGTTATACCCTTGTAATGGAACAATGAATTTTAAAACAAAAGTACACACTTGTAGGATCGAAATAAAATAAGTTAAGGAGCCCAATTTTATTCAAACACTTCATTGGCATGACCCGGCCAGATTAAATTGGAATTTGTTAAGCCTTGTTCATTACATAAATCACAAGTGATAAAGTTCATTTCATGAACCGCCTCCCCCCCCTGAAAAAATTTGTATTACTTTGGGTAATGAAAATTATCTTTAATGATAATTTAATCGGAGCAAGTTGCAATATTTAGTATTAACTGAAGTGTATCCACAAAAACCCCAGACTTAAATTAACATGAACATTTGTGGGAAGAATCAAATTGAAAGTTGGGGCTTTTATCTACAAGTTTTTCATTAAACTTTGTACTATATTTGTTCAACATTAAAATATATATTTAAATAATAAAAAATATACAGACTTTCTAAATTTTGACCAATAATGTGAATGTGTCCCCATTATTATGAAGTTTCAAATGATATTTAATAATCTTACTAATAAAAACCATTAGTGATCAATTAAAAAAATTTTCAATACCATCTCAAAATAACTCTGAAAAATAATTTAATTAGGAGATGTGATTCAAACTATTCTTAATTACAGTTGCTTTGAGTTAGCAGATGAGTAATTTCTATTTAGTTAAACTTAAGTTTGAAACATAAAATAAGTGATGCATTAAAATAAGTAATGAATTGCAAGCAGTATTCCGTCTAATACCATTTCATGATGGAAGAACCTAGAGGCATCAAATTCCACTTTATTTATCTAAATCATATGTAACAGTAAATAAGAGAACTTAAAACACTTGATTATTTTTCTTTTTTAATTTTTCTACTTTCTTCTTCACAAGAACTATTGTGTAGCCATTTTTCTGTGTTATATCTATAATTTTACGGTAAATTATTAACACCATCTACAAATCAACAGAGTTCTGCATTAGGTTCTCTTATCCTGTTTGTTCACTGCAAGAATCTGCACAAAATAAACTTGGACAAGAAAATTCCTAAATTATAACCTCTCTGGTGTTCAGCCATGTCAAGTCGATGAAACCTCAACTTGAACTTCACCAAGCTGATTAGCCAATAAGCCATTCATAATAATCAATGCTGTGAAAGCTTCAAGTATAACATTCCTAATTTTGGGATATTCATCACATTGTTTAGTCTAAAATGGCATGTGATTCTATCTGAAATCTCCTAGTGTACATCAGGAAACCATGAGTTCTCTTGTTAAAGGCTTGTTCCTTAGCACTTAATAATAGTCAAGACTTTTTGAACCTTTATACCAAATATGTGTTTCCATATATACCTGAAATGCCATCAAGGAAAGGGATATAATTACTATGCTTCTTTGTGAAAGTCAAAAGTAGCATTCTGAGATAAGAATCATAAGCTCTATTCTGCAGTACTTCTTTTGTCCTACAAGAAAACATTTCTAACCACTCAACTAAATACAATAATAATAGAGAAAACATCAATGTGTCAGAAACAACACAACTTACAAACAGGTTTGTATATATCCTGCTATTCTGTTGTTGTAATTCTATTGAGAAAGGTTTCAAGAAGGGAGTTTTGCTTCATTGTAGTGACTTTGAGAACAAGGAATAAGAAATTTTAGCATCTTCTGATTAGCTAAAGAAATGTGACTTTAATTACTCCAAAACAAAAGTTGATTCAATAAACTCATAATTCCTTTAGATTAAGTATACAAATGTTCATTTAAAAATGAATGGAATACAAATATAATAATTTTAAAGAAAATATGCTTGAAATACATTTTCATTTTAAGCTTCAATTTACATGCAATATAATTTGCATTTGGTTATGAAAGCCCTAAGCTCACACATTAGATTCACAGTTCCAGCACAAATCTGTTGTGTGATCTCGTGTATTAACAAACCACTTTATTTTAAACATGCTTTAAATATATAAAATAATAAATATTCTATTTCAAAATAATTCTGTTCTTATTTTGACATATCAATTCATCAGCAATGTTAATAGAAAAAGTGAATATTTTTCATTGACCTGAGGAAGGACCCCATTTTAATTACTGTATTAGATATATTTGCATAAATAATATCATTGAAAAGAGTTATGAACTACCATTGAAATAGATCAAAAACTCTGTCAAGCTATTTATGACATATGCACTATGAGCTGCAATGCCTGAAGGGCCATTAATGCTTGAATGGCTGCCAGTTTCCTTTCTTAAACAATATCCTTGTCCATTTATAGAGTTTCATTTTATGTTACCAGTTATCAAGAAAATCAAAACCTGTTTTTGGAACTGTATCAGTCTTGGATGGAGTTTGAAGTTCTATGTGAAAACTACCCAAACTATCTTTACTGTCATTGATGCATCTAATTCTGCCAGTACCATCTTCCATTTTCAACAGTTGTACATCAAGATCATCTGCAGAGGTTTCCTGCAAGAGTGCTACTTTCTCTGAGTCTGCATGTAAATTAGGAACAAACTGAGATTTCTGTTTTGCTGATAGTGGAGGGGGTGGCGGTGGTGTTTTAGGCTTTGAAATCATGGGCTTTCCACCTGCTGACTTTGGTACTTTTGCACATGAAACTAACACATATGTGTTTTTTGACTCTACCAAACTTTTTCTTTCTGTGGATACCTTGCAAAGAGAATCCTCTGCAACTTTTTTGCTTATATAAGAGTTCACTGTATTAACCTGCAATAATGTGGTCTTACTCATAAGTTTTGAAAGTAAGCTGTCATCCGTGGTTGAAGTTCTAAGTGGAAATGTTAGTTTTGAATTTTGTGTAGGAGCTACTTTTGAAGATGAACCTCCTAAGACAATGCTAGGAGGATCCAAAAATGAAACACTTGCATGTGCAGCAATTTTCTTTTCTGGAGAAGCCGAAGTTTCCTTTTTAATGGGTGCACAGTTCACTGCAATTGAATTCAGCCTCTTTTTCTCCTGCTCAGCTTCTTCATTTATGCACAGGTTTAACTGGCTTTGTGTCATCCATGTAAAAGGTGCAGAATGCTCATCACGCCATCTGAAGCCCTGTAAGAAAGATAAAGTAGGAAGAAACTTGTATTAAACAAATATCAGTCATTAATAAGCACATGTAATAATAATAATAATAATAATAATAATAATAATAATAATAATAATAATAATAATAATCATCATCATCATAACAACAGCAAGAGCAGTGATGACAGCAATAGAAGATTTAGAAGCCTGAATACATAGAGCATTACTTTTCCCCTTTAATAGAATGATATAATAATCATAAGAAAAATAAATTAATGTGCCATTTTAGTAAATTACCATGTAAAATATTTAATGAGCTATTTTTATTCCCTATACCTATGCATTTTACACTATATGCACATTTTGATATATGTGTTGTTTGGCTAACATCAGTATCAGTTCCTGAAAAAAAAATTCTTTTCTTGTAACATCTTTGTGACAATTTGCCTACTTCTCCAACCACAAGATATATATATATATATCAAAGTCGCAAACTTTGTTTTGGGGACATATGAAACAATGGTCAAATTTTTGGTGAAGCCAAAGCACAATTTTCTTCTTTCTGTGCAATGGGTAAAAATTCTTGTGGTATTTCCTTTTTGTTACTCTTGTTTGAACAAGAGTATTATATTTATTAATCAACTTTACTGCATGTAGTACAGAAGTAAAGTTATCTGTAGTAATTCCTCTTCCAGATAAAAAATATGGTTTAACCATGCCTAAAATAATGCATAGTCCCCGAATAATTTCTTTCTGATTATTTCATACTTGAAAATTACATAGGTAACCATTTTTAGCCTCGACATATGCAAAAATTTTATTTTCAAGATTTTCAGAATTGTATTTCATTTTGCCCAAAATGGACATTTACAATGAAAAGTTGTTAGTGCTTCATATATTATTAGGTAATCATTACGGCTAACTATTATTTATGCACGCTTTCACAAATATAGAAAAGGTTTCTCTTATTGCCTGAAGCTTATCACTTGTGTCTGCATTTCTGTTGTTGCGAGTCTTTTATTATGAAATATCAACTATGGAAATAATATTTGGAATCAGGTACACTCATTGATGAAAAATATGGCTGATATACATAGCAGTTTTCACTTTGACTTGAAGCTGCACTCAGTTCGCCATGCTGCTTATCAGGTCAATGACTTGTGCCTCAGATTACCTTGGATGTCACATCATAAGATGGTGCTGGAAATGACCTACGATTTTTTGATACAAAGAAGCAGACTTCCATTAATGTGAACGAAAAGTAAGAAATAGGTGCATAATGATTACAGTTCACACATTCTTTCCTTAAGAAATGCAAAGGGAATTTCTATCAATTTGTTCACGAGTCATTAACTAAAAACCCCAAATTGCTTTATAATCTATAAGGAAAGGAATGAGAGGTAAAAAAGCTAGTCATTCATTCAATTACGGGAAAAACATTTATTTTTATGCTTATTAAATATGAAACTTCTATATGGTTTCACCCCTAATATTAATATAAATTATCTACGTTTTCCCTTTCCCATAATTACTATAATATTTAATTATCTTTAATATTGTATTTCTAACTTCGTATTTTTCTATCATATGTTGCATAGCTGGACATCTTTGTACAAACAGGAAACTCGGTGCTTTGCCCACAATAGCGTCGATCATACGTCGCACAATAGAACATTGTGCGGGTAGTTCTTTCGTTCGCCAAAGTTAAGCAAGCTCACGGTCAGTCCTTTTGTACTCAAGATATGTTTGACAAGAGAAGGCTTGTGATTCCTTTAAAATCGCGTAACCAGGAAAATTTAAATGCCAGGGAAGGCGGATGACCCCGATTAGCAGAAAATAGTTAGAATTTAAAGTAAGGTATCGTTAAGACAGACTTTTGAAGCTCTTGCTAGCTAGCGAATCACATGAAGACAGCCAGATTTAAAGTAACCAGTATTAAGGCAGGGTTTAAATTTTGAAGCACAGACGTGACGCTATTACGTATTTCGCGCGGCTTGTGCGCCGCAACGATTTCTGTTTGAATTATGTACATAAGAGTAAGTTTGGGGGCCATGCTTCAATCGCTTCGTTCGCTTCAGTCGCTTCTCAGTTTTACTCTGTGCTTCGTGGAATTTTTGGATTGTTGGTTCTCAATTCTATTCTGGGCTTGATTCAATTCAGCGCTGAACATTTCGGCATTCCGCGTATTCGGGCAACCGGAATTTGAAGCTTATATTTGCGTAGGAAACATTTGTCAAGCCTTCGTTTCAGTAAATATTATATAATTCATCGGGACAAACAGTTCGATAATAAAACAGCGCGAAATAATTATACATAGCGCGTTGACTCTATTAACGGCAAGGCACCGAAATGTGACGCTGAAAAAAATCATTATTAGTAACATCTAACAGCCTGCTCATTTATATCGCCAGAACCTCTTCCTTCGCTCGTTGATCTTGGATCAACTAAGTTAGCGGAAATAACCCTGAGTAATTATTGTTTCTTCTGGTACGGAAGCAATAACTAGGTATCACCTACGAGCAACCATCACCACCAGAGGTAACGCTGTAGCAAATCTAGGCTCACCATGTGTGGCCATTAACATCACAGCCGACAGCGTAAAGCCCAGTCGCAAATATCACTCTGATAATAGACAAAACATTAATATGTGACAATATTTTATGTGATATAAAACAAATCCTTTCTAAAATAGAAATGCTCATTTATCTAAATTTACGAATAATAATTACAAAAACAAACTGAGTAGATATTAAAGTCACCATATGATCTCGCAGTTAAAGGGTAATGGATGGAGCTTTCAACATCATCCCAGGCCTCTGTAACAAGTTTCCAAACTCATGTACATTTCAAAGTTGCGGTCTCTGAATTTTTTTGCATTATATTCTGCTTTCAACCACGTGTAGTCTATGGAATTCAAATCCAGACTATTGGCACCCATTGGACCTCTTTGACGTCAATAGGTTTGTGGCACCACTATATGTTTTCCATTTGCAGCATGCAAATACTGGGCAGTAGTAAATTTTCCAGAATGGTGGAATATTGAAGACCATTCAGCTGAACATCAACACTCCACAAGGCACTACCAGTCGGTCCTGGTGGTGTAGTGGTAACCATACTTGCCTCCTAAACCCAAGATCGCGGGTTCAATCCCGTCAGGACCGATGGATTTTTTCGAGCGTAAAAATCCTAAGTATGGCTTCTTTCGTAGGAGAAGTAAAGCCGTGAGTCCCGTGACGTACATTTAGGGTACGATAAAGAACCTCAAGCCTGAAAAAAGAGACCTCTGAGCAAAATTTGTCGGCCGTTTCACGCCCTGATTTGAATGGGTCGCTTAAAAAACATCCGAAAAACACAAGGAACATTTAGGGCACGATAAAGAACCTCAAGCCTGAAAAAAGAGGTCTCTGAGCAAAATTTGTCGGTCGTTTCACACCCTGATTTGAATGGGTCGCTTATGGTCTGAGATGTTAAAAAACATCCGAAAAACACAAGGAACATTTAGGGCACGATAAAGAACCTCAAGCCTGAAAAAAGAGGCCTCTGAGCAAAATTTATCGGTCGTTTCACACCCTGATTTGAATGGGTCGCTTATGATCTGAGATGTTAAAGAACATCACAAGGAACTACCGAAAAAAACCCACTTCCACACAACAAAAGCTCCTGGTCACTAATTGCCTTTGGATACCATGTTGATCAATTATTATAACACATGTGGCAAAATTCTACATGATCAACATGCTGATCTTCTGTAAATGCTATCATTTTTGTTGCTTCTTAGCACAATTCCTGCACAACAAAGACAAAACCTTCAGCAGGTGATTCTGTAGGGCAGGGGATCCCGTCTCAGTCACAAGTATTCTGAAGGTGTTGAATGAAAATCATCTCTGTGTGTTCAACAAGGCATCTGCAATGTGCCGATGGCTTCCTTCTTCTGCTACAATGTTTGCGTGTGAGTATTCTTTCTTTTGATACAGTGCCCACCACCTTGAAGCTGCTTAGCAAGCAATCCGATAGTGCTCTCCTTCTTGTACTGCACTAAATTCTTCCTCAATCAATGCTATTGGATTTGCTTTAGTTTCCTTATTGTCAAACTGAGATATAAGCACTTCTAAGGCAGCCTGACATTCACCATCCCTGCATAAGCTAAAGTGCAAAATACATTCTTTTATACTTACAATGGGAGCAGAGGAGAGGTAGAGGAAAAATACTTTTTAAAAACTCTTCTTCTCAACATGATCTATGGGTTGTTACCTAGCTAGATTATGTTCTTGCACAAAGGTTTTAAGTCGAGATGCAGATCGCTAAGCATATTGATAATTTTTTTTTTCTTTCCAGGAGTGTACGTGACATTACAGTTATGATACATAATTTTTAGAAGACAGAGTGGGTGATCTATAATTGGAAAGATTAGTATGATTTACATTAAACTTTCCTGAAGTTAACAAATTGGAAATGAATGATGACTATAAGTTCTGACAAATTATGTCATTGTTTGGGATTCTTTAGATGGGCTTCATTATATTCCTCAAAAAATTTTATAATTGGTATATTTACTTTTTTCCCTAATGAAGTTCTTTAATGCTCTTCTCCCTTAATGGAATCACAAACCGTACCATATTACACCACTTTTGTATTTGAATATACCTGCATCTGATGACTTTTTATCATTGCTGCTATTTCAGTCCCTAGTATTTTTTTCTACATCCAACTGTTTATTCACTTGACTTAGCTCACTAATATAACAATGCCAACTTCTTCCAAATTCTTCAACAATGGATATTATCAGCATCATCCAAACATAAGTTATACATTTCAAGATCCTCTTTGCATAAATAATTTGCACCGTCTATATTTATAATCATGTCATGCTGCTCAAGGATACGTTTTGACATAGTAATGAATGAGCTTACAGTTGCAACTGTCACAGAAGTATAACAGTATAAGGAGAATGGTTGGTATTCTAAACATATAGTACAGAACAAGTCTTAATGTCTTTGTTTCTGGAATTGAGATTACAAAAATTCAGATATTTATTTATGTTATGTTCACACGCCATGCATGATGAATGTGTATCACGTTCACTCTGGAAAACAACAATGTCACATCTTCGCAATCTCTTTCAGTAAATGTTTAGTACTATGAGAGTTTGGGTGCAGAAGTAAGAGCAAACTATTTATTTATTAATGCACCCTCAGATATTCTTAATATGAGAAACAGGAAATATTCATAGGTTCTGCTCAATTTTTTTATGTACAAAAGTTACTGACAATGTTGGAAAATTCCCAAATATTTCTTAGTTGTGTGTTACTCCTTAGACAAAGACGATAACACTGCACATTTGATACTTGATGGGATGGGTTATTAAGGTTTGTCCTGTACATTACAAGTGTACTACCAATAATAATATTAACAGTGCAAGAAAAGAACATAAAAAATATTTTTAATAATAACTTTTTGCTATTATACTAACACACATAAATAACCGAATAACAAAATATGGTAACCAATTTTTTTTTAAGTGTTAATGCCTGATTTTACATTCGGTGGGCACTAATGATGCATTCAATGAAATAATAAATTAGGAAAATATTTTTTATGCAAGGAAGCGCTCCAGACGTAAGTTTTGCGTACCTCTACAGCATTTGCTATTTAAAAGAACTGAGGAAAATTAAAAAATAAATAAATAAATAATCATCATCATTATCATCATCTCAACCAGGGGATCAGTACCAGTGGGAATGGAACCTAATACAATGATTCAAATTAGAAAGGGATTGATAGTTTCACGTTTGGAATGGAGTGGGAGTACGTAGCTATGGCAACAGCCAATAACAGAGCGCATTCAAACCTGATGTCACCACAGTGTTGCCGATACTAAAAGTTAAAATGAATGGTTAAGATGCGAGTTAATATTTGCAAGACGTAGTGCGGTTGATTCATAGACATTGGTCAAATGCAGGAACCATGTGCTGAGGGATGTAGCCAAGGATATCAGGCCAAAATATTGAAAAACATGTCTTGTAATTGTTATTTTTATGACTTATAAGCAGGCACCTCATTAATATAAATTTTTGTTTGTTTTTATTCTACTGTTGCCGAAACTGTTACTATCACTAATTGCACAGCTCTCTTGAATAATATTTTCTGCAACACCGTCATTTCATAATAACATCCCTAAAACAGCTAAGGGCAAAATGACTAAATAATACTGATTAGAAATTTATCTAACAGTGAATTATTTAAAGACAAGAAGGCCTTAGTACTCCAGTTAAAATTGGCGTAGAAATCGTGGTCTTCTTGGCCCAGGATTTGAATTGCCATGTATGGTAGTAGAAAATAAAATCCATGATTAGTAATGTCGAGTTTGTTTATTTATTTTCTTTTAAACAGTGATTAACGTGCATTTTCATTACTTAGGTATCAAAGCAGTGCATACTGCCCATGCTTTAGATGAAATGATAAATTGCGGAAGGATTTCTTATTATAGAAAGAAGCCTTTTAAGCCTAAGCTTAGGTATTATCCGGCATTTTCCTTTGTGAGGCATGGGAAAAAAAAAAAAAAAAAAAAAACTGGAAAAAACCCGAACTCAGGGAGCGCGATCCTGGTAGAAGTCGAACCCCAGACCTCCATCTCATGCATGCCCTAAAGACCTCGGCTACCCATGTCCGTGTTGCGTTGTTTCTCGCACTTGCTCTATATACGATTACATTTTATTTATAATTGACGTCTTGTGTAGATTGTCATGATTGTGAGGACGGTTTACGTCTGTCAAAAACGAGATGAGTATCGTCTAATCAACTTAATCGTTGGTTATGTCCTGAATTCCAACTTATGTCGTGTTAACGGCCATTTTCAAGAAATTTAGCACGCGTTAGACAGCAAACAGAATAAGACAATTTCAGCTGATTTATAATTATCCAAAGACAGTTGTAGGGAAGTATGCTTTTAATTTTGTTTTATTGATTTTATTTTAAATATCCATATGTTGTTGCTCATTCGAACGTTGCAATTGTAAACACTTGCATACAAAAGAGTTAGGAAACGTCAATGGGAGACGGGAATTAAAAAGAGTCAAATATATTAAATATACTACAGATATATATTATCAAGAAAATTGCTTTATGCGTAATTTTTACATAACAATGCTCCTTTCTCTCTTTCTTTCTGTCAATTTTGAGGCTTGCCTTCCTCGTTTTATCAAAGCACCTTTTTGACCACAGCTTAGCGGTCTCTTAAAGTTTCCCTTTTTATTAATTGTTAAATAACAAAAGATATTGTTTTAACCAAATCGAAACATTACATTTCTCCTTTTAAGATTTTACTCACTGTCAAAATTAAACGCTTGTGAGTGCAGCTGGGATGCAATTTTCAACACAACAGTTTCTATAGAGACTGTACTGCAGGTAACGGGACCTTTTGTTATCTTTCGAAACTCAACAGTTCCCAGATGTGATGGGGAGGAAGCTAGGATGTAAACAAATAAGAGCCCGCTTGCTGTATTGGTTGGAGACAAGCAATATTTTCTAGTTGCATTTGTTAAATCTGGAACTGTAGTGCGATTTGCTGTGAAGCAAGTGCTCGTTTATGTTCTTAATTCCTATGTTTTGTTTTTCATATTTATTTCGTAATTTTAACGATTCAAGTTTCAGAAACGTAACATCATACAGCGACTCGAAATACGTGGAGTTTTTCCTCTGAAATGTTCTCCCGAGTAATATTTCTGCAACCCATGTGACAAATTGCACAAAATGTAGTGCGCTAAGCTATATTAAGTATTTTGTGAGATACAATATAAAGTAACTGGGGAGAGCTTCATTTTATTAATAGTGCATCTAGTAATGTAGCTGCGCGATCTCCGGATGCTGAAATTTATGCCAAAGTAGTAAAGTGTAAGTACGTTATGCATGTTAGTAAATTATTCTATTTAATTTCTACTATTAAATTGCTATTGCTAAGAGAGTTGCAACAGAATAGGTTATGTGCGCGCTAGGCGATCACGTGGTGTAAGTGATTACGTCTGGCAACGCCGCTCCCCTCCACTCACAACTGTCAATCCCTTTCTAATTTTAATCTCCTGCTGACAAGTACGTGCCTCAACGACCTCAGCCATCTGTGGAGGTGAAACCAAAAGTAATGATAATATGTATAAAAATGGCAATAAACATTTACCTCATCAGGCCCCATTCACAATAAAAATTAAACATAAACATAATAAAATAAGACGTAACATGTTAAGTTAGTAGTATGTAGGCATTCACAATGAAAGAGGCAAGTGTACGTATTAGTCATTCAAAAATAAGAACAAGTGAAGATCAACTAACAGCTGATTGAAAATGGGTGCTGCTGAGCAAACGGCGGTAGCGTTTATGCATATGCAAAGTGCATTAACTAATTTGCTTGGAGCAATATGAACATGGATAACTTTCTTATAATGCAATTACTCTTTTTGTCCATTGACGCCATTCTGTCTACAGAGTCACTGATCTTCAGATCTCTCTACCATTTTTTTATTAGTGTTTAACGCCCTTTTTACTGCCGAGGCACCACAGGCGATATTCTACCATAACTTGAAATAACGCGGAGCACGGAAATCAAGTACAACTCTTGCTGCTAGCTGCTGCAAGACCCGAGGGACAGCGGAGAGATTCTAACTACTGTGCGTGGCAAAAATAATGTGGCACGTATTATTATTATTATTATTATTATTATTATTATTATTATTATTATTATTTTAAACATAATGTAACCTATGTGCTGTCCTCCGAAACTTTTAAATATAAATTGATAGCGGATTGATAAGTGGGTAAAATATTGTAACGGTGGCATATCTGCTCTTATTGGAATTAGCAATATTAAGGTAAATCCTAGAAACTGGTAGACCCAGTGGTTTTTCATAAATATAAATTGACAGGGACGGTTAATCACTGTAATTGTGGCAATTCTCCTTTGATTGCAGCACAAAAAAATCATGGGTATCAATTTATAGCGCATTCTGTGCGTGGTGCTATTCATTGAAAGCCTTATTATCTAGCTACATCTCTGAAAGTCACTACTTTCGGCTCTCTCCGCCGTTGCTTGGGACTTGCAGGAGCAAGCAGCATTTGATTTCCGTGCTCCGCGTATGAATAAATTCTGCCATATAGCTCTACAAACAGAGCAGCTGTATTCTGATTGACTGATTTCGTAAGTTTAAGTAAGACGTAGATGCAAAACATTGGACCTTGCAAGCTTCTAATTTACATCTAATTGTACGTTTATTTTTTGTTTACGCGATTCATTGGGAATGGTTCAGTACACAACATATAGTTTTTACGTTTAAGTTTAGTTACGTTTTATTTTCATTGTGAATGGGGGGCCTTACACAGTCTACTAAGGTAAGAAATGCAAATTTTACACCATGTAAGTAGTGCAAAATGGCTCCGAAAATGAATCAAACATTTGTGTTTTATTTCAGAAAATAAATGGATATACCAGATGGGTCACCAGTCCATTTGAATTTGAATTTATACAACCTGCAGTTTATAAATGTTTTAAAAGCATTGGTGCCAGTTCCCATCCAGGATTAACAGAACAATGTGCTTGAAGTGATGCTCAAGGAGATAATCATTACTGTGGGTTTAACTTAAACATTAGAAACTCTCATGAAATATTAGAGTGACTACAAATGTGAATAAGAATTTTAGTAGGAGGACACTGAACAGAAGCTGTATACTGCTTACAAGTTGTAAGTTATAAGCAGTAGCTCAGATTGATTAAGCACTAGTCTATTTGGTTCAATCTTCATGCTATGCCAATGCAAGTTCCAATAGTTCTTTTTTTTTTTTTTTTTCCCAAATACTATTTTTATTTTGTTAACTTAACTTTTTCTTTAGTTTTTTGCTCAATAATTTATGAACCCCTTCCTACAAATAGTGTGATGCATTTTAATTTGAATGCAACTAAACATGCTAACAAAAGCTGTACAATGTTTGAAAATGCCATGAAATGACATAAAAACTTTTTCTAGAAGTAAACTAGAGTTATTCGGGCAAGCAAAGAAAGATATGACAAAAATAAGTTGAATATAAACTATAGCTAAGTAAAATAGCAAATCAAATCTGCATTCATAATTTTTTTTTAATGAAGCAGAAGGTTGAAATCATTACTACACGTATGAGAAAATTGGTGTAACAAAAACGTGGAATGTTGCAACATATGAGGTGTAAGGGATCTACAGGCCTCAGTAATCTACTGCCGAAGGTGATCAGGGTTCTCCGGTTCCATTGGTTATAAATGGTCCCATAGGAAGAAGTCAAGTGACGGGTGATGTGGCGAGACAGGTCCTCCTCCTCTTTCTATCTATTTTTCTGAATGTATTACCTGGAGATTGCGCTGAAAGACCATGGATCGGTGCGGTGGAGCACTATCATGTTGAAACTGCATTCTTAATCTATCAGGCAGTGGCACATGATCCAGCAGCTGAGGGAAATCGTTGTCAAAGGAATGAAAAGTAGCATGCTACTGTTATCCGATTAGTCATCACCCAAATGCCACGTCACACATTTACTCCCCAATGAACTTGAAACCCTGCCTGTGTAATACAATGTGGGTCATCAACACTCCAGTAGTGCATGCTACGGCGATTCACACTTCCGTTGTTGTGAAATCCCAATTTGTCCGAAATATAAATCTTCATAAAACCAGCTGCACCACTTATCACGTAATACGGTGTTGGCAAAAATCCATTCGAACTTCAAAGTCACGACCATAGACTCCTAAACCCAATATCACGGGTTCGAACCCGGCCAGGATCGATGGATTTTTTTCGGGCGTAAAAATCCTAAGTATGGCTTCCTTCGGAAGGAAAGAAAAGCCGTGGGTCCCGTGTCGTACATTTACGGCAAGAAAAAGAACATCAAGCCTGAAAGAAGAGGTCTCTGAACAAAATTTGTCGACCGTTTCACGCCCTGAATTGAATGGGATGCTAATGACCTGAGATGTTAAAGAGCGTCCATAAATAAATCAATTAAAAAAAAAAGGACCATGGAACTCCTGGATTAGCTGAAGATGGTATGTATGTAAGGAATTTATTGCCATGCAATACTCGCACAGTAGACGCCTGATGTCTTGTGCCAATGCTCGCGTGCTGATATGTCGATTATTTAAGACGGCATCTAAAACAACCTTTTCTTTATGGCCAGAGGTAACTGTTGAAACTCTATCGGATCTGTCCTTCTAAGTGCCCGTCATAAGCAAACATCGTTCAATATTATGAAAAGCAGTGAATGTAGGTTGTTTCCTTTTCGGAAAATTGTCTTGATGTAGGCGTTATTTCAGTAAGATACCGTGACATATTTTAATTGGGTATGCGATGAATCAATGAACAAACAAATAAAACTGTATGCATGTCCTGGGATTCAAACCACTATATCCCCAACCTGCTCTGGATGAAATACTGTGTACACTTACTCAAATAATAAATAGCCTCTTGTCGGAAACAAAGAGCACTTGGAACATAACCGAGGTCGCAGGCAGGTTCCTATAAGTGACGTTATTACATTACATATGATTGCGAGTAGTATTGACACAAATTAACCTTCAGGAAAACCATACAAGTTGACCACTTTCTTCCTTAACACCATAAATGTACAGAAGTATTGGATTTTCATTGATTAAACAAAATAAACTCGGCAACTGTTTTCTAATGTGAAAGCGTGTCGGAAAGTACAGCTTTGACGTTCCAACCTCAAAGTGCCCGAGCAGTTAAAGCCATTACTTGATAATCTTTTTCATATATTTAATTTATTTAAGGACACTTTTTAACATCAACGGCCGAAAAGTTTTGCTCAGAGGCCTCTTCTTTAAGACTAGAGATTCTTTTTAAGGACACTCTTTAACATCAACGGCCGAAAAGTTTTGCTCAGAGGCTTCTTTAAGACTAGAGATTCTTTTAAGTGCTGTAAATCTATGACACGGGACGCATGGCTTTATTTCCCTTCCGAAGCATACTTACGATTTTACGCCTGAAAAAATCAATTGACTCTGGCCGGTATTGAATCCACGGTCTTGGGTCTGTGAGTCTATCTCCAAGGACAAACATTAGTCTAAACCTTCGGAAACACTGGCACAGTTTTTCCGGCAGAAGTATTTGCTATCCTAAACTGTGCTTTAGGAGGACTTGAGGAAAATTACCATGTAAACGAATTCTCATACTCTCAGACAGTCGAGTGCTTGAAACCCCTTTCCTCGGCCAGGTTAAATCTAAATGCAAATTGCCCTCGCAACAGGCTTGAAGTGCAGTGGGCATCGGAGCATCGGAGAGTTTACGGAAATGATAAAGACCAGCTGGTCAAAAGGTTTCTAAAACAGCCTATGTTGGCCCTGAACCCATGGTTGGAATCAGCACATGTGTTGCCAAAACCTCGATAAAAACACGAGTAAGGGAAAAACACCAACTTAGGTGGCAAACCTATCCTGGACAAAGACAGCTTGGAAATTGGCCTTAGGTCAATGTAGCACTCTTTCCTTCTCTCTCTTCAAATTGGGTATAATAGATAAAAGGAAAGTAGTTGCGTTAATTACTGGACATGATCACTTCAGGAAACATTTAATGAAAAGTGGAACTCTCGTTGAAGGCATGTGCAAGAAGGTTCAAGACGTGTTCATCATAGGACCTCCTGACATGTAGCTAAGTAGTTGCCTAAACCATACTCTCTACAGCGATTCCTTACGGTATGTAAAGAACAAAGAAAAAGACAAGCCGCCTTCAATTGCGCAGCAGATGAAAAGGGTCTTCTTTCTACCTCTGCCCGAAGCGTTCACCATCCTCCCAAAGTAGAAAGTCTTTTACGACCTTTTCTAACTGTCGGTCTTCACCCGTCTCCCAGTTCGCTCTGGTATGCCATTTCTACGAGCAGCCTCAGATGGCGTAAACCCCGCGTTACTCGAAGTTAATACAGTGGAGCGATACGTCTGTCCATCAAGGCAGCCATATCTCAATTAAAACCAAACATGTCTACAGCAAGCGGTCTTGAAAGTCGAAATAGCACCCTTTAGTACGACTAGTCGATGAGAGGGGTAGTGGTGTGCCATAGCAGATGGGCTGAGTGACTTGCTTTAGAGTAGAATAAAAGAAATAATACGAGTACTTGTAGCACTGACCCAAACCTCATTTAAATACTGTGATAAAAGTATTATAATTATACCAAATAAGTTCATTATATAGCAAGATATTCATATTTATTAAATGACTACATGAAATATTTTATTTTAATGAAATGAAAAATTATATATGTTTTCTTCCTTAATCAGTGGAAAGATGGTGATAATTTACATATAATTTACTTTAAAAAGATATATTCAATTTTGGAAAAAATTATATTGTTCATAAAAACAAAGAGAATACAAAAAATGGGTAAAATTATGAGGTTCAAGCATTAAAAGAAGACAAAATTTCTAACTTGCATAATTTCCAACAGCACATTCAATTTGAGTCATTTACATCATTTGGCTACAGCTGCTATTTATCTGTAGGCTTGCTGTGGGGATTACCAGTGTCTTCCTTAAACACTGTCCCTCTGAAATACATCATATGTAGGTGCCTCAATTTGAAAGGAACTTTATATTTTTCATCCAAGAAAGTGTATGTACCTTTTCAGCCATGAGGGCTAAAGTTAATTTGCTCTTAGAGCACGTGGATAGTGAGTACTTTGACCTAATTGACTTCAAGAGTTTGAAATGTTGCCCATTTCAAGAAATATAAGGCACATGGTTGGTATAAGGACAAATACCAGAATAATAGAAATTACAAAATTTATGGAGTTACAAATGCAAATCATTATTGGCAAATTTTTATTACTCCTTTAGTAACAGGAGAGTTTAATATGTAAAACAGCATATTAATAATCTTCCTGTAGAAACTAGCCATTAGTCCAAAATTGAGTGGGAATGGGTTCATACTTGTAATTTCTCAGTAATGTGTACTAGTTGCATTATTTACTCTGAGATGAAAACAAACATGTCCCTATAAAGAAACAGTGCTATAGGATAGATTTTGGTACTAATTTTAATTTCAATTTGGCAAAACCAAAATTTCAAATGCTCAATATAAAAAAAAAAAAAAACACACACATACATAATATCTGATATGCATAGACCCTTTCACTTTCTCTTTTGATGAGTAAGAGATATTTATTTGTACAAGAGAAAAAATATCTACATTTCATCTTAAGTGCACAACTGTGAAGAAAATAATTACAGAATCGAACTTGATACCCTATTCATGTAACTGTGATGCCCAGAATTTATAAAAGTAAGCAGTTTTGTGTGCAGTTTGGTAATTCATTTTCAGTTTAAAGTAACAAAATATTCTTTTCTGCTCAATAAAGGCACTTAGAAATTGGAAACCATTTTTTGGATTAGATGACTTTAGTTTGATTAATTGTAGTAAAAACAAAACATTTTCTGTAGTAAAAAAATGCTTCAGATTCAAAACAAAGAAGCCATTTAAAAGTTCTGCTACTTTATAATTTAAATGAAAACATTTAAAATTAATGACCACACTCAAACTTGTAGAAGGAAACATCTATTGGGATGTCCAATTATGTGATAATGCAGCAATGGAGGACTGCATTGGCCAATAAGCCATCACTCAAGGCCTGCTGAGGTCAGGGAGGATGGGGTGTAATAAACTGCTACTCAGCCAATATCTTTGGACAATTAAAGAAACAACACATGTCTATTCCTAGAGTTAAGTTTGCTAACAATACTATGTAAATGGCATACACTAGGCCCAATTATTGTATTCCACTAGTGTTCTATACTGGATTATGCTGCCATATTATTTGAAGAGAAATTCCCAGGTGACTGAATTTAAGTAGTATGCAATTCATAAATTAGTATTATCCACACACTTTAGACAAATTAAAGGATAATGGACAATTTTATTAGCAGAAGTGAAAAATAAAGGCAGGCAGTTCCAGCATCTCCTTGTGTGACATGTGTGAGTGCATTAGAATTTATTAGACTGTCAATCTAACATTTAAACCACTGAATTTTATTTTGCCTTGTCAACCTGTTCCTATTCTATTGTAGCCTACCCGGCTGACTGAGAGTGATGACTTATTAGCTTATTTCCCCACTGCTACATTGGTCAATGACCCAATATTACGGCTATCTTTAGTACCTTCACCATATAACTGAAGGTATGCATATAATGGCTCTCTGAGGTAATGAAAACAAAGTGTTAGAACTATTCTTAACTTATTTGTTTATTATTTTAATTATTCACAGCTTTTACAAGGTTTACTGTATAATGAAATATTATGGAACATAGTAGTAATGTAGGAAAGTAGGCCCAATGGTTTGTAATAAGATTTGGAACCAAAACTGGACAAATACATCTTAATGCAGAATTGAATTATTATTATTATTATTATTATTATTATTATTATTATTATTATTATTATTATTATTATTATTATTAATGCATATGGAAATATTGTACCACTATGGTACACTAACTGCTATATACTCTATAAGAGTATACATATGTAGTATTTCTTGATAAAGGTTTCAGAAGAAAGCTGGGTTTTGCTTCCAAATTGTGCTCCAGTGACAAGGTACCATGCTATTAAGAAATGCTTTCAGCCATAAGCAGAATGGACAACCTTTGAATGATGTCAAATTTAGTACTGTATACTTTGCTGTACTAATATGAATTGTTTTAACTGCACTCAACTGAAATATTAACCCTAACCAACCTGCATCAATCATGCATATTGTACCTCTTTGACGAATAAAGTTAGTCATTCCTTGAATGCAAATTTCTTCTAAGTCCTACTTGCTACAGCACGCGGTTCACAAAGTATCCAGCAAAGCTGTATAGCCACTGCAGTAGTTGTGTTATATGGCATGTACTAAAGATGATGACTATTGTGTATGTGTGTGTGTTGCATTAGCTTTGTGGCAGAGTGTACCGTGTTTTGTGGATAATAGTGCAGGTTTGCCTCCTGGCATGAAGCACATTTTTTAAATAAACCTTTATAACATTACAGTAAATTAGTTTCATAATTTTGTTTCCCATACGCAGTAAGCTTTAGCATTAACATACTACATACATATAATGAATATTATGTAATATTTCCGTCAGTATTTGTTCTATCTAAATATAATATGCTGCACACTCATTCCCTGCATATGCACAAAGGACAAAAGATGGCTAATGGGCACAAATTCAAGAAGCCTGTGATATTGTAGCTTTCATCCTCACTACAGTAGAAATCTGATATCATCTATACCCTGAAGATTGAGGGCAGGTATACATGCTCATGGTTCATAAATCTGATATTATTTTCACTTGAAGATAAAGGTTTCTGTTCAGGTATTTATTTAGTTATTTATAAAGAATACGTTAGTTTGTGATTACATTCTTTTGTGTGCATAGGTAATGCCATAATTTTCAATTGATTTATTGAAATATGATACTAAATTGAACCAGGAGCTTACGCAGAAGAGCAATGCCTTTTAAAACAGCTTGGCCACCTCTAATCTACCCTAATGTTCTCTTTCCAGTTGCTTATGATTGTGGCCATTACCTTTACAGGCAAAGTGCCCACTGCAGTGTGCACGCATCATATGCACATTGTGAATACAGAATTTACAAAGTTCTCTGATCTAAACATAGAATCTGGGGATGACTAATTTTTTTTTTTGTCAAAGCGTGCACATTAATGGAAGAAATGACTGATATCTTGGTTAATCTCTTGGAAAAGTTCTGACATGAAATTATAAGCTGATTAAATAATACATTGCAAATAGTTTAACAAATAGTGAAAAAGATTTAAATATTGCAGTTCTGCCAAAGGCTGCAGCATGCATGAGATTGATAAATAATTTGAAGCATCAAATTATTTGGTAAGGAAATCAAAATAATTAATAAATGAATGTGAAAACTAGCAACCCCTAACCCTAGACCTTGATAAATCTTGATTGAGAACATTGCCACTCACATCAGTACACTGACAGTGATGACATTAGTAACTGTTTGCCTGGAAAGAACAATTTTGTTTCTGTGAAGAAAATGGGAACTGATAAATGGAACAACTTTCTGAATGGTGTTTAACACCTGTTTTTACTACATAGGCACCACAGGAGGTGGACACTGATGATGCATTAGATGAAATGATATATTGGGAAAGGATATTTTTATTTTAGGAAGGAAACGTTCCAGGCCTAAGTTTAGGGTACCTCCCCAGCATTTGCCATTTATGAGGACTGAGGAAAATATGGAAAAAACCTCAGTCAGGAAGGACAGTCCTGGCAGGATTCAAACCCCAGATCCCCCGCGCACGAGTCTGCACCTTAACAACCTCAGCCATCTATCGGAACTTGATTTTAGGAAACTTTAAATAGGTGTATAAATAACTTTAAGGAGCAGAAAATAGGATTGAGTAGTCTGAAGCTTTCACGGCCGGAGTCACACTTATAAATGGAAGTTTCTTTCGGGCTTAGGAGCTTCCTCCCCACCTGTGGAGGAAACATTTGGACTCCTTAGCTCCAACAGACCACAGTTCCTAAGCCCGGAAGAAACTTTTAGTTATAAGAAAATAGGATTCTCCAACTCATGTGAATTACAGCCTGAAAACTATGCATGTTATGTCCAATGTGTATACATATGCTACGAGGGTAAATCAAATAAAATCAGAATTATATTTTACAATTTTATTGAATCTACCAACAAAAACAAAACAATAACCTCATTTTTCTACATAGTCTCCCAAATTTATTACACATTCTTGCCAGAGAATGTTCAACTTTTTGATGAGTTCCTGAAAGAAAGAAGAGGAACATGTGTGCAGCCAATCATGCATGTACTCCTCTACTGCTGCGTAATCAAATCACTTTCCTCCCAGCTCTCCTTTCAGTGGCCCAAACAAATGGTAGTCATAGGGTGACAAATCTGGACTGTAAGGAGGATGTTCCAGAGGTGTCCAATGCATTTCCTCCAGTTTTTCCTGTATTAAGACAGCAATGTGTGGCTTTGCATTGTCATGCAGAAGAATCACATCTTGGATCGGTTGCCATATGCAGCTTATGTCTTGACCAAAAGATGGCAGTAATAGGCTGCATTCACTGTCTTTTGTTCATTCAGTAAACCCACCAGCAAAATGCCTGCAGAGCCCACCCCCCTCCAAAAAGTTGCAAGCACTTTTTAAGCAGAAAGGTATGTTTTGGCCTTAACTGGCCCAGCTTCACCTCATTCCTGCCACTCCATGCTTGCTTGTTTCGACTCTGGGGCATAACGATGAACCCAAGTTTCATCACAAGTTATGATACGACTCAAGAAATCATCTCCTTCCTCCTTGTAGTAACTCAGATGCCTCTGGTACAAATTTTTTGTTCCTGGATGAGAAGACGAGGAACCCACCTGGCAGACAATTTTCGGAAGTTTAGTTCATCATTCATGATGGCCTGAACACTTCCAAACCTTATTTCTATGAGTGAAGCAATTTCAGAAATTATTATGCATCGATCTTCTTCAATAAGTTCACTTAAAGCACGGATGTTGTTTGCAATGATGCTTGTCCATGGTCGTTTTTGGTCTACTTTTATAATGATGCTGCAGGAGTGGCATTTCTTTGCTGCATCCCATGGCATGTTATGTATGGCAGGTAGTGTCAAGAGACTTATTGTCTGTGCCAATTTACAGTGTTCAGTGTATATACAACTTGAAGATGATACAAATAAAATTACTAGAATTTGGTATTAAAAATATAATCGATCCAATTTTAATTATATCGCTAATGTGAACTGTTATATAGATTCTTTTTAGAAAGCATTTTGAAAATAAATTCATACAAAGCACATAAACAAATGTTATGCCATATTATTGCTAGGTAGCTATAATACATTAGAGTGAATGTTTCTACAATTCTTAAGGTAAGAATGTATACCAAGATACTGATGAAGTTTCTGCATCCTATGGATACTTATGTTCATTTATACATCCTAAGAAAACTGAAATTTCCATGCAAAAGACAGCCAAACTTACAAATGCACACAAGAACAGCATTAGGATGAATTGTTGTATCACTACAATTAGCATAAAGGTCTTGCAGGTCATCACTGAAGAAAATGAAACACTGTGGCTGTCTTTTTATAACCCTTACCATTTTAAATTAAAATTAATACCAATTTATTTGAAACACATTACTGTCTTTTTTTTTTTGATTGATTGATTTATTTATGGATGCTCTCTAACATCTCAGGTCATCAGTGTCCCATTCAACTCAGGGCATGAAACAAAGGACAAATTTTGCTCAGAGGCCCCTCTTTCAGGCTTGAGGTTCTTTTTCATGCCATAAATGTACGACATGGGACCCACGGCTTTACTTCCCTTACGAAGGAAGTCATACTTAGGAACACATTACTGTGAATAGATATTGTGCTGTATATGAATGAATTTATTTCAGCAAACATTACAATTAAATTTACACAACAACTTTTACAAATTATACAACTAATCTTGGAGTGTGTCTCTCATCTTATATAATTAACACCATGGTTGTATATGTACTAGATCCTACTTTCTACTGACCACTCCTTTAAAAATTAACTGATAAATGTCCTCTTCCTTGATTAATCACTTTCTTCCACCACTTCTTTCTTGCCGTGCTTATCCGTTACCCAATTTTCTTGCTCTACCTCGAGTAAATCCCTACCTTCCCCTTTTGTTAATTCCTAATTCTTCCATATGAAGTGCTCTTATTTCACCTTTGCCCTTATAATCCTCTTGTCTGTCCCCGAATTTTTTTGGCGGCATCTATTTAAAAAACATTCCCCAAGGGCCACAATCCATCCTCCTGTGCCTTTCCAAACCCCCAGGCCACACTCGAGTCCCCCCCACCCCTACCAACACATTTTCCTCACTCAGCTGTTTTGGTGGACTTGCTCTGGATGGATAAATGTCTTTACAATAATAAATGAAAATGGAGAGAAGATGCAATAAAAGTACCAAACCTACAAGCCAACACTGCCAAATTCACAATGCAAATAGCAAACAACAAGGTTTTTCCATTCCTGAATATAAAAATGTTAAAAAAAGGGAATATAATGGAATTTGGCATTTTCAAAAAAGATACCCATACAGATAATTACATAAAAAACAGCAGCCACAATCCAAAAAAACAACTTAAACTCACAACAATTATCAGACTCTGATTCAGATTAAGAAACCTACCAATAAGAAAGACAGAATAAAAATCTGAGTACCAAAAAATTATAGATATAGCACAAAAACTGGTAGGATACACAATAGATCTGGTCAACAATAAAAGAGAAAATTTCAAAAAATAATAAGAACTAAGAGACATCACCATGCTACAAAAGAGATCACATATAAAGATTCACATTCTATCCACAGGAACACTAAAAATTTCAAAAGATTTTTAAAGATGCAAGCAAATGCAATTTAAAAACCTCCTATAAACTAACACAAAACACAAAATTCTGCCAGGAAAACAATCAGGCATTTACAAAATAGTTGTAAAGACTGCAATATAAAAGACAAAACAAAACGAAACATTACCCTATGGTTTAAGGAACACATGAGAAATGCAATAGCATACCATTGGTGCATAAAAAAAAATATATATATATATACACAAATAAAAAATAAATATATAAAAATAAAAAAGAGAGATAATTCCAAATGGAACCGAAACTCTTAAATGCTCTTCAAAAACTCAAAGAATTAACAGCATGGCAAAATATAATCATAAACAAAAACGAGGAACAATTAGTTAATGTTGATTTTCAGAAAAAAAAAAAAAAAAACAAACAAAAACAGTAATCTCATCACTACATCCGTAAAATCTACTGAACAACATTTTAATACCATGCTGGGAAGCTATCAGTGGCACCAAACTGATGAGCTCAGCAGTCTTCAAAACATATCCAAGTGGAACAAAATTAGTGAAATTTGAATGATTTCCTTATAAAGAGTTGCAGTATTATACTATATTTCACTGTGAAAATTTCCCCTGTTCAAAACTACAGATTAAATGTTTATCAGGTATCAATTAAGTAGTGACTACTGGGCCCAAGACCACAGGTTCAAGTCAGACCAGGGTCAATTTTTAGGGTGTAAAAATCCTATGTATGGCTTCCTTTGGAAGTAAAGTTGTACTTCTCCTGTAATAGATTTATGGCACATAAAAGAACCTCAAGTCTGAAAGAAGAGGCATCTGAGCAAAATTTATCTGGCATTTCATGCCCTGAAATTAATGACCAGAGATGTTAAAAGGCATTATTAAATAAACAAAATATTAACATATGTAACTATCAGGCTTCCAGAATGTATCCTCGCCTCTTGCACAGGGTTTTGCATTTCAGACAAGGGCAGTCATCTCCCCATTGACAGCTCCGCCTTGCCTGACCATGAACTTCTGAGTGGTTATCAGCCTACATTAATATGCAAAGATGGCAAGATGGCTGACTTGAGAGCAATCAATTTTGTGTGTAAATGTTATTATAAATATAGTTCAGCTCATTATGTTCTCAAGGAATTTATTTGGATGTTCCCTGGATAATTGCCTACCTCCAGAACATCAATTCACAAGTTTGTGAATAAATTTGATACTACTGGTTCAATGCTATACAGTTACACATATGAAGACACGTAGTTTCAACATCAGACAAATTAGGTAAAATTGGTGCAAATCTTGAATGTTGCGAACAGAAATCACTACCAAAATTATTTCAGTTTTTTCTGCACACACAGCAACAAAATTGTTAAAACTCAAACTTTACAAGTGAACATGTGTCCAATGTTTATGAGAAGGTGATCCCATAGCATGATTGAGTGATTTCTTTCATTGACCGAAACCTATGTTAGTTTCAGACAAGGTATGGTTCCATCAAAATGGACATGTGAACACTCGAAACATTCACTATTGGTGTCTGAAAATCCAAATTGTACACAAGAAATTGCATTTTATGATAGGAAAATTGGAGTTTGATGTGTGATTAGAGCAAGATATATAATCAGTCCAATTTTTTATGAGCAGACAGTGGGGTGTTATGGGTCGTGAGTATAAAAGAAAGGAAGGAACTAAGCCCAGGAAAAAAATTTACCCAAGAAGCATGGAAATGGCAATGAAAGCTTGTTTAGAAAGAAAAAGTATTGAGGTGCAGCAAAGGAATTTCAAGTCCCAGTAATGATGCTTGAAAGATATATTTGTAAACAGAAGGCTCAAGATTTACAAATAACTTATACTTCAGTGTGTAATAAAGCATTTGTATTTTCAAAAGATGAGGAAGGTGCTTTAGAAGAATACCTCAAAATGGCTTGTAAATTACACCATGGCTTAACAGTAAAATATGTTTGTGTTTTTGCATATCAGTGAGCAAAAGAGAATAATAAAAAATTCCCAGAACTTTGGAACAGGGATGGCCAGGGTGGGTATGATTGATTTACAGGTTTCAAGTCAAGACACAAAGATTTATCATTCTGTAAACCAGAAGACACCAGCTTAAACAGGGGAAGAGTTTCAACAAACAAAATGTTAGGAAAATGTTTGATAATCTTTGTCTTGTTATGACAAAGGAATCCCTTGGTCCAGATTCATTATGGAATATCAATAAACAGGCTAACAACTGTTCATAAACCACGTAAAATAGTTCCTGTAAAAGGTGAAAGCAAATGGGCAAAGTAGGGGAGGTGAACTTGTTACTGTATGTTTTGCAGGCAATGCAATAGGTCACATACCTCCATTCACGGTATTTCCATAAGTGAATTGGCAAAGTAGAATGCTTGCACAGCTCTCCTTGAGACTTCTATCCATTTGAATGGTTGGATGACAGAAGATTTTACTGTTTTCACGAAGCATTTCCTAAAATATGTGAAATGTTCTGCAGAGAGCAAAGCACTTATTATCATGGACAACCATGATAGCCATATTAACTTAGAATCCCTTAAATTTGCCAAACAGAATGGTATAATGTTCATTACAATACCATCACACACATCCCATAAAATGCAGCCAATGAATAGGTTTGTGTATGGTCCACTGAAAGCATTTTAAAGCAATGCAGCTGTAGACTGGATGACAGACTACTGGATATATGACATTAATGAAATTTTTGGCATAGCTTTCCATTCAGCACTTACACCACACAATGTTATGAGTGGATTAGAGTTACAGGAATTTGACCCTTTAATTTGGAAATTTTTACAGATTAAGATATATCACCCAGAACCAGAAGAATCTAATTCTTCAAATAAAGAAACAGCCATAATGGGAACCAGACATTCAACTTCTGGAGTTGCTGTGTACAGATCACCCAACATCAACACCTTAAGGCATTAGTTTGGAAACCATGCAAGGAAGAAAAAAGTCAACTTCCATCTTAACTTACACATCCAAAAAATTTAGACTGGAACAAGAACTCACGGCAAAAATTGCTTGCAAGAAAACTGTGGCCCAGTGCAGACTGAATTTGTAGTCCAAGCCTCAGGGGAGGAAAGAAGAAATAAAAACAACTGAATCATTTCAAGCCAGTCTAATGACATTCAGGAAACACTGATAATTTTAATGGCAACACAAATATAAACTAGGTATATTAGAAAATGGTTTATTGTTAAGTTTCTAACAAAGATGGCTGAGAAGTATTATGCAGGAGAGATTATTGATGTGCCAGATAATAAAAATTTTACAATAAAATTTGCAAGGAAGTTGAAGGATCAGCATTTCAAATGGGCAGATATTGATATATGTGACACGAAAACTGTAAAAGAAACTAGCTTCATTTTTGATATGGTGAAATTTTATGGATATGATATACAAAGTGTCATTACTTGTATGACACAGGTTTTTTAAATACTGCCACGGGTGGCTGAGGTCATTAAGGCGCAGACTCGTGAGTAGGAGGTCTGGGCTGGAATCCCACTAGGACCGTTCTCCCTGACTGAGTATTTTTCCAGGTTTTCCTCAGTCCTCATAAATGGCAAATGCCGGAGAGGTACCCTAAACTTAGGCCTGGAACGTTTCCTTCCTTAAAAAAAAGTCTTTTCCCAATATATCATTTCATATCATGTATCATCAGTGTCCACTCCTTGTGGTGCCTCAGTAGTAAAAACAGATGTAAAAACACTATAAAAATAAATAAATAAATAAATTAAATGAAAAAATTATGAAACTTGTTCTATTATTATCATTATTATTGATTGTTGTTGTTGTTGTTGCTGTACTTAGATTTTAAAGAAGTAGGAAATGCCATTTCCAATAGGCCTAATAATATTTGTTCACTTTTAAAAAAACAAGATGCAAATAAAATAAAATGCAAGAAGAATTGTAAGTATTTGCACTTCATGAATACTACAAAAGTTAATGTTATTTTTCAGTCTTACGATTTTTCTGTATTTATTTAATATTGTAACAGAATAAATTACTGTTTAAATTGATTTTAATTTGTTCATTGTTTGCAAGTTCTCACGTGGAACAAGTCTCCCCATTTAGTGGGTTCAGTTTTCCCAGTCATGGTGAGACTTGATCCTGCTTGCAGTATGTCATATGTTAATTTTTTCGAATATTTGCTGAAGTGAAAACTATTGGTTTAGGTGTGTACATGAATAGCTAAGAAAGCGAGATATGTGAAGAATATTTTTGTTCAGGTCTTGAACTAATACAATGAATTCAAGAGAGTGAAGAGTCAAAAGTGGGATCAAGTCTCTTCATCTCCCTAAATGGAGACAGTTACTTAAATAACATTCTAACCCCATTTTTTAATCAGCTGACAGAAGAAGAGCATGATATGGGTGGTTTCAACAAGATTCTGCCACTGCTCATACAGCAGATTAGTCCGTGGGTAAAATTAGGGGAGAATTTGAAGGTTCGATGATTGGTGTTGCTGTATGGCCTTCTCACTCTCCAGATCTAACAGTCCATGAATTTTAATTGTAAGATAGCCTGAAGGACAAAATGTACAATACAAATCCTCACACATGGGAAGAACTCAAGGAAAACATACAAAATTAAATCAGAAACTTTGGTGGTCAAACTCAATCATGTCAATTGGAATGTGTTTACCGGTACATTGAGAAAGGACGACATTTCCAGCATTTTCTATAAGGTAACATTTTATACATAGTTTTAAGATGCAAAGTCAGAGTACAGGCACGGCAAACTGTGGTATGTTCAGCTGCTGAGATGCAAAGTTCTGTGCAAATGGTAAGAACACATTCTATAAGCCTTGTATGTAATAGATTAATTGTATTCACTCTTTCATATGTCATACACAGCTTTTAATATTTTGTTGTGTATTGTTATTAATCTCATTGTGAAGTATAGATCCATAATGTTACCAATTAAAATGTAATATTCTATTCTACTCTTCCTTATATGCAATCGCGTACCCAATTAAATTATACATTATTTAATCAAACATTTACTTGATTGACATTGGCAATACTCTTAATGGATTTATAAATCTCTACAAAAAATAAGCAAACTAAGAAATATTGCACTTGAACTAAAGCTCACTTTTATCAAACCTAATCTTTTTTACCTTCTAAAAAATTTTAATGTGTGTACTGCAGTTACTATACTAAAACTATAACTATGCTTGCTACCTAGCTTAAACCTTTTTAATAGCTCTAAAAACTACTCCAATGAAATAATGAATTAATGGGATAAAGTGTAAAATTTAAAGAAAATAGATTTTTGTGTGAAACATCTTTTCTATGGCAAGATGCATATTATACAACTTAAAAATGTTGAATCTCTCAGCCCATTATTATACTATAGTAACAGAAAATTTCAAATTATGTAATAAGGTTTGATATCCTGGACTTCAGGAACAATTACATTTACTAAATGATAGTGTTAGCTGCCCACTACTTGTTGAGTATTAAGACATTAGCATTATTTAGACCACCAAAGCAGACTTTGTGAAGTCACAACAATGGCTGCTACCACCACAGGTGGCCGAGGTCATTAAGGCGTGGACTGGTGAACAGGAGGTCTGGGGTTCGAATCCCGCCAGACCGTCCTCCATGACTGAGGTTTTTACCAGATTTTCCCCAGTCCTCAGAAATGGCTATTGCTAGGGAGGTACCCTGAACTTAGGTCTGGAACGTTTCCTTCCTTAAAAAGAAAATCCTTTTCCAGTTTATCATTTCATCTCATGTATCATCAGTGTCCACTGCCTGTGGTACCTCAGCAGTAAAAACGGATGTTAAGCACCATTAAAAAAAAAAAAAAAAAAAAAAAAAAAAAAAAAAAAAAAACCCACAATGGCTGCAGTCAGAGTTAGATTGTTCTCCAAGAACAGGTAAGAAATAACAGTTTATAGGCTTGAAATATTTGAAAAGCACAAAGAACTGATCTGAAATATATAAGCATCACTGGTAAAATAATTCCAGCTACAATTACAGCAAATCAGTGCAGGTATATTACATTTTCTAGTGGTTTTTAATGTGGTTAGTTACTATATATGTTTGAAGGAGATACTAGCATTTTTGTTAATTATTGCCATGTAACTGTGGGTAGAATGCTTTACAAAATGTTCAGATGCAGCCAAAGATAATTTTTTTTCCATCATTTTAACAAATTGGGGTCACAGGATGCAAAAGATGCATATTTACAAAGCTTTATATCAGCAAATTATGCAAAGAAGGCTATCCTACATCCCAAGGGACCATACTTGTTTGTATTATTACAAGGCATGCTGTTTTACTGAATGATGAAATGCTGCTTAATTCAAATTACTTTTGCTTTTACATGTAGTAAAACTTTATTAATAGGTAAAGGGTAAATTTAAAAATTCCCTATTACAAGTCATGCTTGGCTTGCCATGATCAATATGCTAGAGCTCACACTTTCTTGACCTCTGAAACCTTGCTGGTGCAGTCATAGTGCAGCCATTCCAGGTGTGGTGGTGTTATTAATTTCTTAATTCAACAATAAACATAAAGTGTATTATGCCTTGTGTGCTTACAAGGGCATAGCATGTCTTTATGTACAATTCATGTTTGTTAATTCAATGGTGAAAGAATCATAGGACCAATTTTTTGAGCATATAGTTAAGTGTAGAATAAGAATACAATATTAATCCTTTTTTAGAGAATTAACCAAAAATAATAATATTAATAATTTCATGAGAGCAGTTTACAATGTATTTCCACAAGAGAGAGTTATTAGCAGAGATTTGTGACCTGGATTCCCTGATTTAACATCCTGTAATTATCATCTCTGGAGTAAATTAAAAAGGGCTTTGTACAAGACAAACCCACACATCATACAAGAATTCAACAGATCATATTAGTCATGAAATTGTCTGGATTTCTCAAAATGAACTACAAAGAGTGAAGAATAATTTCCTAAAGTGATGCCAAAAATGTCTGGAGAATGAAGGAGGGTAGTTTCAATACCTCATTGAATAATTTGGTAAGTAATGAGCCTCTTAAATCAGTTTGTGCATTCTTGTATGTTTGGTTTGTTTTATTGCTTTACTATCCTACTAATACTGGGACCTGGCCGGCCGGCTAATAAGCAGCATGCTCACCCATAGGCAAAACACTCCAAAGGCAAACAAAATTGGTCGCATGGTAGAGGAAGGTTTATCCTCAGAAAATTTGCAACACTCATTTTATAGTTGGCTGAGTATTTAGACACATTTAAAGTCATTTACATGAAGAAAAATCCCTTTGCTTGGGATGAAAGAGAGCTGTCTAGCCCAAAATAACCAATCAGTAATCCAAGTGAGTTAAACAACCCAAAATAACAACAACAAATAATGTAAGAATGGTGCTAATGCACAACCCTCAGTTCCATAAAATTTACGTTCTAATTAGGAAACATCTCATCTAAAAATGCATAAATTTCTACATGCAGGAAATTTCTACATGCAGGTGTATCTTTCATCTAAAGAGAAGGTGGTATGTAGAGAAGCTTTCACTAATCTTCATGGCATAGGGTGACATGAGTTTCTAGGGATACTCATTTTGCTGCACTAGGAGTGATTAGGATCAAAGATGACACCATCACAATTAAGAATATCACAGAACATATTGACCAGCATGTTAGTTTTCACATTTAAGTTTGTCAATATGGAATAAGAGTTCAAATTCAGATGCATTTTTGCACATTTCTTAAAACAATATTATCCAACAGATACTGAGTCATATACTTCAGATTTTAAGAATTAACATATGCTCTGCAGTTATGAATTTCTCTGAAAATACTTTCAGAAATATTTTGGTTACTGTTTTGTAAACCATTTACAGATGTATGTAGAGTATGCTCAGAATTTGTGATGTCAAAATAACCAGAGAAAAAAATGTATCTCCAAAGAAAAATTTAAACACAAAGAAATGTCAATAAAAGAAAGACTCAGCACTTTTACAATGAAATAATACTTCCAGTACAAAAAAAATATTACAATAGACAGTACTGGTTGCATCGTGTTGCAACTATTACTGGTAAAAGTGGAAAATTTGTTATGCATATGTGGCCCAAATATGAAGGGCAAAAGGGCAAGAACTCAGTTTTGCCATGTATTGATTACTACTTTGACAATTTTTATCTCTGCTGGAATCAAAGGCTCTTCTTGTTTCGTGATGGGTCCTTAGACAAAATCTTAATACAATGATCCAATATTGTTTCACGCAAATTTTACTTGATACATTAAAGATGTGCTTTGTTTTCCTGTAAGAGGGCACAGTTATCTTCCTTGTGATAGACATTTTGGTGTAATTGAGAAGAAAAAAAAAAACAAGGTAGCAACAGTAGATACTCCAAACGAATGGGTTGAACTTGATAACTGCCACTTTAAAGTCAAAGAAATGACAAATCAAATTTAAAATTTCTTTCTGAAAAGAATCAAGTGTTTCAAATGACAAAATAAGGATTTTCAAATACCACTATCTGCATAAATATCAGGAGGTGAACAAACTAATAAGCATGCTTCAAACTCCTTATTCATAACTTGACTCTCAATCTTAATGCATAACTGCACCAAGAGCAGTTACAAATTAAGAGTGGAAATATTAGTGATATACCATGACTCCTGAAGCTCTTATGAGAGAATGCACAGAATTACTTAAAACAAGGTAAGGCAGAAAGCAGAACTCAGATTGATAACAGTAGTAGGGACTAACATAAAATTTCTGATTGTACTGAAACTTGCTTTTTTCCCCCTAGATTAATGATGCAGTAATAGCGTGGAATAATTATAACAATATTTATATACTGATCATACAGAGCTCTTGTTTGGCTGTGTGATCTGCCTAACGGGGATTTGCTTGGTACCAAGAAGCGCCTTGTTTGTCGGTGCAGTCTGATATTCATAGTCCCTTAAATTCAAGTGCATAGATATCTCATTCAAATTATAACTACAACAACCACATACCTTCCATCATAGAATATGTTGGAAATGATGTCCTTATGCAGCTAAACATCTCTCATACCACATAAGAAAATTTCCATTAACACTCATTAATTCTTCTTTTCAAATTGCAGCAATTTCTCCTCTTATAAGCCTATAATTCTGTAAGCATTCATAGCACACCAAACACCTATTTTTTTGATCATAAAATGGCATTTCATGTAAAAGATCTGGTTTTTCTGCTCTTCAGTATCTATTATTTTGTGTCACTACATGACCATGTAAATAAAACCATGCTTTGTGGATAAAAAAATTAAATATGGGTCAATAGAGCGATTAACATTATCGAACACCTAAGTGCAGAAATTAACTCTACTCATAATTATAATTCCTGAACTATAGTTCTCTTATAGGGTTTTAATTTTAAAAATTTTGTGGCATTCCAAGCCAAGGTTTGCAAAATTTCTGATTTCTGTGCAAGCTTTCTCCGAGATTTCTTTGGACTTCAGTCTAACTTTTCTCAGATGTCATAGAGTTTTTCCTCTATAAGAACATAATATTTTACTTTTGGTTTCTTATGAAGTACAGAACCAGTTCCTAAATCCATACACAAGATTATGAACACTTTCTTTGTTAGATGCATGAACAGTTAGGAATCTGTCTATAAATCACCATCTCACTTCTCTAAAAGAGTTTGTTGTCACATAGGAATCATACACGAAGATTATGTGTGCCAAGGTATATGGACTTTTTGGCATTTTAACAGCATTAACACAATATAACACTGAAATACGTGGTCTCACAATATTTTAACTTCTGTACAACACAGACTTAACAACAACTGATTAGCCAGCCTATGGAGAATGAAAGTGGAGGGGGAAACAACCAGTTAGAAACAGTGCAGGACCAAACAGCAAATTCACATTTATTCAGCCATGCATCTATATGAAGACTGTATGATTTCTTCAAATTATATTTATTCAGAGAGTTCTGCCTCTCTATTTCACTTAATTCAATATAACAAGGACCAAGTACACCACTTTGTGAGTCTATTTACATGCAAGTGTAATTATCAGACACATTGATACATTATTAACTACATTGATGCTCTAGACCTGACTCAAACTTTCCTCCCATACCATACAATAACTAATATTTATCTTGCCTCCCCTTAAAGCTTCAGCTAAGAAATAATGGGTTTAGGATACTTTGGAATGGAAATAAGATGGAAATTGGGTTAGAAATAGTATATAAAAACCAGCAGGGCCAGATTATGATTAGAGTTTTGATCTTTGAAAAAATAAAAGAGGATACATCTACAACATATGCATTTACACTAGTAAAAGGCATGATGACACAAAAATATCAGTCTGTCTGGTTCCATTTCCACAGTAATGCACCTCATGAATCCTCTTCTTGATCAGGGTAGAACTTTGTGTTTAAGATAACTGGTATAAATGGTAGAGCTCACCAAAAATTATTCCTTATGTAACAGAATGATGAATACATTTAGCAACGGTATATTTAAATCCTATTGGTTTGCTAATGGGAATAAAAAAAACAGGTACTAAAGCGAAAATGGAGAATAAATACAGGTGTGTCAGTTCTTATCATTGACATACATTGCTTGGCAAAATGGTGACAGCATTATTAAATTGTAGTTAAAAAATTACTATATCTGTTTACCATTACCAAACACTTATCAATCAGTCAAAAAACAAAATAAAAACTACTTGGAATATAATAACACAAGAAACAGGCAAAAATCTGCAACGATGTAATAATCTTAAATATTAACAATCAAGAGATACAACACCCTTCAGACGTAGCAAATGAGTTTATTGATTACTTTCTGAATGTAACAAAAAATTTAAATTTATATTCTGGAGATAAAAGAGATGCTTTAAAAATTATACAACAACCAACTCCCCGTCAAAATAATGAATTCAAACTAGATATCACTACCCCACCCAGAAATTAGTAATATCACTAGAAAACTAAAATCTAAAAACTCTTCTGGCTATGATGAGATCACCAGCAAAGTCATAAAGGCCTGTGCAAAGGAAATTAGTACCCCCCTTAGTCACTTGTATAATGAATCTTTAACATTGGGGTATTTCCTGAGAGGTTAAAATATTCAATATTGGGGCCTCTGTACAAAAAGGGAGAAAAGATAAATTTCTCTAATTATAGACCTATAGCTATTTCACCTACATTTTCTAAGGTGTTTGAGAAAGTAATGTACAATAGGCTTTACCATTACCTTGAAAGTAACAATATTCTAGTTAGTGACCAATTTGGCTTTAGAAAAGGAATTTCAACAGAAAATGCAATCTATAAACTCACTAATGAAATTTTAACTGCATTTAATAAAAGAGCACACGTAGGAGGAATATTTTGTGACTTGGCAAAGGCTTTTGATTGAGTCAATCATGAAATTCTGATAGATAAATTAGCTTTCTATGGAATAAAAAACCAGTATTTAAAATTGTTTATATCCTACCTTGACAAAAGGAAACAAATAGTAGTGATAAACTGTCCCTTCAAAAATAAAAACAATGCATCAGAGTGGGGGATGATTAACCATGGAGTGCCTCAAGGATCTGTTCTGGGCCCTCTTCTTTTTCTAATATATATAAATGATCTCTCCCTATCTATCCAAGATGTAGAAATGCCGTTCTATTTGCAGATGACACAAGCATATTGATAAATGGAAAGAGCCTTAATGAGTATGCCATTAAATTGAATCTGGTTCTCAGTTCATTGTGTGTATGGTTCAAAGCAAACAAACTGTCTCTAAATCTAGATAAAACAAATGTTATGAAATTCATTACTCACAGATCTCCAGATTCACAATTACAGATAGGATATTATAACAGTGTACTTTCACAAACCAAATATATTAAATTCCTTGGTTTAATAATTGATAACCATCTGAATTGGAAAGATCACATTGATCTTATTACACCTAAATTTAACAGTGCATGCTATGCAATAGGTGCATTAGTAATGTTGGAGTCAATTAAGATTTTAAAACTAGTTTATTATGCTTATTTCAACTCAATAATAAAGTACAGTCTAATATTTTGAGGAAATTCAGTTAAAAGTGAACATGTCTTCCTGTTACAGAAAAAAGTCATACCAATAATCGCTGGTACACATAGCAGACATTCATGCAGAAAGCTCTTTATGAAATTTGAAATTTTAACTCTTCCTTGTGAATATATGTCCCTCATGAACCTTTATATAAGAAATAAATAAAAATTTGTTCAAAATCAAAATATACATGACAATAATACTAGACAAAAAGCAAATCTACATCACCCAAATTCAGCACTTTCATGCCATCAAAAAGGCATTTATTATGAGTGCATTTTAGTATACAACACTCTTCCCTCTAGCCTAAGAGCCTTAATAAACAATGACAATTCCTTTAAATCTGCTCTTAGAAAATACCTGTATAAAAAGGCCTATTATTCTGTAAAGGAATATATGAGTGACAATATTATACTGCACAACATATCAATGTATATGTAAATATGTATATAATAAAATTTGTATGATTGATTTGTCTGTTTTTGGTGTTGGTTGAGTTGTTCTAAGTGTTCTTTTTTATTTTTATTGTAATTATTTATGTAGATGCAAACAAATTTTTGTAAATACAGATTGAAAACTACTGTGGTAATTGTATATGACAAGTTCAATGTTCGTAGGTCTCTGTGGCTGCTCCACGAACTCACTGAATTCTCCGAGAACTAACTAACTAACTAGCTGATGCAGAAAAATGAATGCCCATAATAATATTTTCAAGCTTGACATTTATATAGAAATATAATATGAATTTGGATGATTATTTAGTGGATCAAGTATGGCAGACATATCCCTCTTTATGAAAAATAAAATGCTACAATAATTTTTTTTCACAAATTGGATATTAATAATAGCTGTTTAGTTATTTGAGGATCTCTAAACACCATATACCAATGACATGGATTTTTATCTTTAGCTTCTGTTTAATTGCTGGGTACAACATTCAGTGCCCTGTACATATAGGGCATAAAAAATTTAACAATCCTGCAACATTTAGATTAACAGGAAAACACTTTTTTAAAAGAACTCTGATCACAGCAAAGAAGGTAACGGTTCAGAATAGTTCATCCAATGGATTTGTTGCTTTTGCACATGGTAATAGTTCTAGCACAAAAGACAATGTGAGGTAAAAAGTGATAAAATAATGTTAAAACATACCTCAAAAACTTAATTTAGTAATATGGAACAACATATTGCTGCCAGAAAGTTATAAAAACAGCATAATCTTACAGTTATAAATATGTTTATGGGGGACTTGGATCTACCAGCTAGTAACTTACTCCCAAATGGGCGGTTGGTGCATTACTTATACAGCCATCCCCTACAGTCCATATATAAGAATGGGCAACATAACTGGGATTCCCACAGAATTTTGGCAGAGAACACGGAAAAAATGGAATTTGCAGTCAATTCATATACACCACTAACCTTAACCAAACTTCAGATAAATCCTAGAATACAGTGGACCCAGTGGTTGGCTACGGCCTGACAGTCTACGTTCGCCTCCTTTTTGTAAATATAAATTCATAGCAGATAAGTGTGTTACTATGTTAGTAGGTAAATCGTGTTGTCTGGTGGAAAATCTTTAACTCCAGCAGAACCTATGTAGTGTCATCTAAAGGCAGAAATCATTAGCAACTAGTCATGATAAACAAAAAAGTGCGTGCAACAAGAACTTAAGTGCTGGATGAAGTATTTGGTACAATTACTGAAAAAACATTTCGGAAATGTATGGTATGCTGAAAAGGAAAATATGCTAGGAAACACTTGTGATTTGTAGCGATTGTGGAAATCTACTCTTGTGTACTTATTCCGTTTAAAATATATATCATATACATTGCAAATTTTAGAGGTAAACTTGAATTGTGTAATTTATATAAATCGTTTCGCGGAAAAAGTTATCAAAATGAAGGTTTCAAAGGCATTAGGTTCCATGCGTGTGCAGGACGTCTATGCCCATCCATATCTGGAAGAGGTTAAGACAAAAGCATATTTACACCTAACTTCCTAAAGAATTTACATTTTCATTTATATGTTACCCAAAGTAAAATTGTGTCAATAAAAAAATGAATTACTTAGTTCACCAATTACGGTGGGTTTTTTGCTTGCGAACAGTAATTGCTAAAATTCTAATACAAATATTGGCAGCTGCACATCCATATCTGGAAGAGGTTAAGATAAAAGCATATTTACAGCTAACTTCCTAAAGAATTTACATTTTCATTTATATGATTACCCAAAGTAAAATTGGTCAATAAAAAAATGAATTACTTAGTTCACTAATTACGGTGGGTTTTTTGCTTGTGAACAGTAATTGCTAAAATTCTAATACAAATATTGGCAGCTAATTTTTTAATAGCCATAACTTGCAGCTTAAACTAAACAATCATAAAATACACTAACACAAAATATTATTTTGTAATTGCACTATGGTGCTTACCGTTCCTTTGCCCTCTTCGTCCAAAACATATTTGTCACCGGTTTGAAGGCGTAGTCTAGGGAAGCATTCCAGGCAAGCTTCGTTTGAACGATGAAATGAATATTTCAGTACTGCTTCTGGATGAATAATGGTTTCATTGATGACTTGACTTTGGTCTTTATAACTTAAAGTATGCCACAAACTTTCATATGCATTTTTTGTCACAGCAACATCTACACTGATTCGTTCAGCTATTGGATTCAGTGAGCTAAAATATTCTTCCGCATAACTCTGAAGAGAACTTAAACTCATTTCCAACTTCACTTTATTGTGTTCTTAATTATTCCGGTAACATTAGGCAGAACTACTTTAAATTATAAAAAACTAAATTATTCCAATCCTCCAATTCCTAAGCTACCATCATTGCAGTGTTGCCAGCTCCTAATAGAGAAAACATAAAAATGTAATTTAAAACCGCCATAAAAAGCTATAAAATACAGCGATGTAAAAATACCAAATATTAAAAATCCATATTTTATATATTTATATCGTAATCAAAATATATTCGGTGGTGGGGTAAAAGCTTATGTCAAGAAATTTAATCGCATAAATATACGTAGGATAGTCAATAGACTACAGCGGGTTCCAAATGGTACTTGATTTGGTTCATAGTTTGATTACTATGCTTCGTAGCTAATAAGACGCGCATATTACATATTTTATTCCAATGGCCAAGGCTTTTCGATGGAATAATTATGGCCCACGTTTCGTTCATGTTCACAATTGGTCTACTGAAGGCTCAGCGAAACTTTTCTATCCCAAGAAGCAGTTTTCATCGGTAACCAAAGAAGAATTAATAGTTGACAATGGTCTTTGGGAACCCGCAATTTTATGAGATGCGGGTAGTTGCAAAGTATTGTCGGAATAATAATTCCACTCTACTTATCCAGGGGCAGTTCCATCGGTTCTGGTGGTGTAGTGGTAACCATACTTGCCTTCTAGATCCAAGGTCGCGGGTTCAAACAAGGCCAGGATCGACGGATTTTTCGGGCGTAAAAATTCTAAGTATGGCTTCCTTTAGAAGGGAAGTAAAGTCGTGGGTCCCGTGTCGTACATTTACGCCACGAAAAACAACCTCAAGCCTGAAAGAAGAGGCTCTGAGCAAAATTTGTCGGCCGTTTCACGCCCGGAATTGAATGGAACGCTGATAACCTGAGATGTTAAAGAGCGTCCGTAAATAAACCTAATCTAAAAAGGGGGGCAGTTCTAGGATCTAAACTGGGTGAATAGCACACACACGCACATATATATTAAAATATGACAATAGCCATATCGAATTTTAGATTTAATTAGATACGACGTTAATTACAGATTATGACAAATCAATATGAAACGATACCTAAATGTATTTTGTATAAACAGCTATCTTGTAAATGTATCCGTCGCTGTGCAGCAGCATGAAATACTTAGTCTATGAACTCGGGATTCTTCATAAGATATGTTTTTTTTTCCCCCTTTACTTTGAGGAAAAGCCTCATTCCCCAGTAGCACTGGTAAGAGGCAGTGTAATATAAAGGACAATTATTTGTCCAGTTCAGAGGATTCCTTAATACGTGAATTTTCTTTTGAGAAGAAATAGAGTATTGTTCCACTAAGACAGAAAAATAATGTTTGGATACATCCATTTCATATTTCAATTTATTGCTTATGTCCAAGAACTTCTTTTATATACCGACTCACACAATTTATTTTGAGAATCTTGCAATTTCTGGGGATTCATTGCATTAAATTCTATCTATGTGATCATTCATCTTCATATTTTCTCTTCAGCTTACAATTCATTTGACAGCACCTCAAAAAAGCAGTCTTCTGTGTTTTTTCGTACCTAATTTCGTAAGAGGTATGCTTACCGGATATACGTGTCTATGTCTACCTTCAAGTCGTTCCTCTCTCCCAGGTACTTTGAAGTGCTACTCTATTGGCAAGAGTACATACAACATAAATTACCCCAAGAGAAATATCGAGTGTCAAGTTATACGACGAAAGCAGTATACATATTTTAACACAGTATGAAAGCTTAAATTTCTTTATTCTAACGAAATTGCCAGAATATTGTGCACTAAGATAGCTTGTATTTTAAATATTAATTTTCTTCATTGTTTGTCTGAAAGTAGACTTCGTGTGAAATATAGGCTAAAGCAAGTTGTAAATACTTAATCAGTTAATGGTGTTTATCAAGACTGTGATAATTTATTTGTTGTTAAGTGTATTAATGTATTGATACAGTGTTTCCTAAATTAATAAAACGGTCGGAAAAACAAGAAATATATGACTAAGAATTCAAAGGCAAAAAGGTTATGCATGAATGAACAACGAATGAATAGCGTTTAACGACTGTTTTTGCTACAGAGGCACCACAGGCGATGGACACTGGTGATACATGAGATGAAATTATATATTGGGAAAGGATTTATTTGTTTAAGGGAAGAAACATTCCAGGCCTAATTTTAGGTACCTTTCAGCATTTGCCATTTATGAGGAATGAGGAAAACCTGGAAAAAACTTCAGTCAGGGCGGACGGTCCTGGCGGGATTGGAACCCCAAACCTCTCACTCACGAGTCCGCGCCTTAACGACCTCGGCCACCCGTGGCGATATGAATGAACAGAATATGACTCATTCTCTAAATGAGAATCGAGCAAAACCTTATAACTCATCAAATACACAGAAATAAATCATGAAAATGAGATTGACAATTGAATTGATCTACTTTTTTTAATTCCTTATTAAAAACATAAGAGAAACTAATATCTGCTAAGTAACAGAAATATTTCCATGAAAAAAAAAAACATATAATGAGTGACAATTAGAACTTGACGCCCGTTGTCAGGTTGCGCCTCTATGAGCGCAAGTGAGCAATTGTCTATCATGTTAATATGGAGAAAACTGTTAAAGAGTCGCGTATTATCCATAGTGTATTTATTTTAACACATGGCATGGGTCTAGTACTGCATGAACATTACAATTAACTGATTCGCGTTTGATTAGAAATAACATGTCTATCTTTAAGGGAACAACCCAACATTTTCAGAGTCTGAATATTATCGAAAACTCCATCACATGTAACAGCATGCATCAAAGCACCAAGTTCATACAGTTTGATAAGGCAAGTATTTATTAACCGTGTTAAAAGACCAGTAGAAACCCCATTGAAAAAAATGCTACTGGACACTTAAATATTATCCTCTATAGCAACATTTTAAACAAAAGAGCTTCCCTAGTCAGTTTATCGACTTCTGTTAAAACAATCTGGCAACATTAACAAAACCTCTTTTAACTTTATTACTATTGTCCTATCCTCGTTTCTTTCTTATCATCATACTGTCAAACACTAAAGTAAATTCTTTCCAGTATGGTTGCTTATCATCTTTTTGTTTCAAATAATCCAATACCTCAGGGACAAATCCAGGTTCACAGTTCACCAATGAATTTCATGACCTGATAGACTTTGGGTATGGCAAAGAAAATAATATCCTTATATTTATGTACGCTTTTGTTGAATGTAAGTGTAGCGATAAAGCAAACTGTATTGTAATATAATTATTACCTTTTTACACGCTTGCTCATTTAAGAAATCTGAAACTGATTAATAATAAAGTACAAGGGAATGCTACTAAAGTTCAATTTCAAGATACTTTCTAAGTCACTAATTATACACACTTTCTCCTTCATATCTGAAATAATTTCAGTCAAGCTACTGTTCTTTTTGCTCCTGCAGTGAACAGCATCGGCAGTCATTTTTCCTTGCATGGAGATGGTGGCAGCTGATCTGAGATCCTTTATATTTTTTTAATACTTTCAGAGGGATCTTGTTCAGAAATCTGCTCCAATCTTTTTTCTTCTTGCAATTAAAAACTAGCATCTGAAACCTACAAGCATAATGATACTAAGTCGAAATTATATTTACCTTTTTATTACTTTCAATGTTAAGTATATTACTCGCAAACCTGACTTTTTTTTTCGAATCAGTTCTTACGAATTCTTCTTTCAAAAGCTTTTCCTTGAAGATGACCAGGAAATATGAAGTCAGGCGATACGTCATCTTCTTTAAGAAGTTTTACAGGTGCGCCAGCTCTTGACTGATAGTAATTAGGTGTGAAGTGTTTGCTTCATAAAGTACTATATGTTATGTGTTACCAGTGATCTCTGTTTACTGCATGAATCCGTTTTTTTTTCAAAATATTTGGACGATGACATGAAAACCTGAATTAAAAATTAATCTGAAAAGAAAAGAATAAAGGAATTATATAAGACTGTAGATTGCTTAAGATTAAGTAGGCAAGCTTCCCTTTTTCCTTGGTTTTCCCACCGGTCAATTACTCCACATATAACTAGCCGATTCGTACTGCGTAGCCAACTTACAAAAATTCAGCGTCAAGGTTTACGGACTTCCTCAGCACAGCTATATGTATCCTATTTATACTAAGAGCACTGTCATTTTCAAATGCAACGCTAACTCCAGATTGTTACAGTATAAAGAGAAATTATTTTCAGAAAGGATAATCAAAATCTATTGAAGTAAAATGGCAGTTGCATGCATGCATGCAGAAAAGCAAAAAGTGTTGGAAGTGGCCAAACAAGGAATTGCTGTTTTATAAAGCAATGCATTAATTTGTCTAACTAAAGTTTTCGTAAATATAAAAATATGCATTTTCCAATAATATCATTGTATTGTTTTCATTCAGTAAAAGCGTACATAAATATGAGGACATTATTTCCTTTGCAACACCAAAACTCCTTTGTAGCTTTCCCATTCATAATAATGTGAAATGTTACTAGAAACTTGAGTGTCACAATGTAACCCCTTATATTTTGAAACATCCAGATTACTCACCCAAACTGCATTAGATCATGAAATTCATTAGTGAATTGTGAACGTGGATTTGTCTCTGAGGTATTGGATTATTTGAAATAAAATGTACTAAAAAATATGGAGCGAATTTCTAAGTCATGTACTCTTTCTTCTTCAAGCCTGAAATCAATTCAACCAAGCTACTGTTCTTCTTGCTCCTGCATCGGCAGTAATTTTTTTCTTGGATGGAGATGGTGACAGCTGATCTATCCAAAATATCGCACAAAGTATCTCCGGGTAACGATATTCATATAAATGTAAATATGACCTATACTAAAATCATTAAAACCGATAGGCATTTTTAACTGCTATTAGTTTACTTAATGGCATTTTTAAGCGTATAAAATAATGAAATATATTACTTTCACTAAGTACTATTCTTAATATTTGTTGCATGTTGCGTGGGTTTTAAGGAATAAAATGGCGTTTTATGCTATTAGTGTATGCAATTATGCATAGAGGAAAAGTGACAACCATCCGAAAATTAGTTTCACTAAACACAACCATAAATTTTGTACTCGCGGTTTTTTTTTTTTTTTGTAATATTTGCTGCATAGCGTTAGTTGTCCATACATACCCTACGATTTGGTACTGCATAACCAAACGTATCACCTGTCTATTTGAGCTGAGGGTAATTTAATCCAAGTATTCTTTATTATTACACTAAAGGGAAGACATGCGTTTAATACCACAAATGTACAGAATCAGTTCCACCTAAAGTAATAAAGCCACTAACAGAGAAATGGCAATGGTGTAGTGGCATGAAGTAGTGTTTATATATGCAGGTCATTAAGGTTATTGACAGTATGCATATATTGGGTAGGTAGGTAGGTAGGTAGGTAGGTAGGTAGGTAGGTAGGTAGGTAGGTAGGTAGGTAGGTAGGTAGGTAGGTAGGTAGGTAGGTAGGTAGGTAGGTGATGGGATTTAATGGAATTAGAACGACATCCGCCACGTCAGTCCATGTCTTATTATGCTACCCCATTGAAAGAGGCGTCATCATTGTTTCCCAAAATCTATTCCTTAAACAAGTTGCAATATATTTGTTTCCATGCTGGCGTCCGTTCCTAGGTTTTTCCTGGTTATAGAACAAAAACCTGTTGCCAGGGCATACAGGACATTTTGAAATTCCCATGCCAGTTTAACTTTCACCTGGCTGGAGGATAGTACTTATAGGGCACTTTGTCTGAGAGGGTGAGGATTCGTATTAGGTGATAACGCTTCTCAAGTCCTCCATAAGCACAGTACAGGATAGCAAATACTTCTACCTAAAAACTGTGCAATTTTTGCCAAGACTTGTACTAATGTTGGTCCTTGGAGAAAGGTCATATATGCCTGAACCCAAATGTATCCCTTTGCGGGATCCATCGGTAAACAATACAAGTTGGTTATGTTCTTTTGTGTGCATGGTTCCTTCCGTTCCCTCTTCTCGAGATCTGAGAGTTACTTAAAATGGAGGGAAAGTACAGTATTGAGTGTTCATTAGGTCAGACCTCTTCCTCAGTTCTGGAGTGTCCAGGAAATTTAGAATTAGGGTATGTCCAGATGCTGCAAAGTTGCTTCTCTAGTTCCCTGTGTACCCAGGCGATATGCTGTTAGCCTAGCTTCCGCTTGTAAATAGATATCCATGGGAGGGAGACCCAACAGAGTCTACAATGTAATGGTTGGAGTGCTTCTGAAGAACCCTGTAACATATAGATATGTCCATCTCTGTAACTTGGTAAGTTTAACAGCTATAGTACACTTTTAAAGTAGTCCGCCACCAAACAATGACGCCGTAAGATATCTGGCACCTGTTTACTACAACATATAGTCAGTGACTAATGTATGGTTTAAGGCCCCAAGTGGATCCAACTGTGCGTTTGGTGGTTACAAGAGACCAGCTGGTTCTACGAAGAATATTGTTAATATGGTTGTTCCAGGTCAGTTTCTTATCCAGTTCAACATTAGACATTTAACTGATTCGGAATATTCCAGGATTGAGCTGCCTAGTTTAAATTTTTCTGGGATTTTCAGATTTCTCCTGTTATAAATGAAATTACAACTGTTTTGCTAGAATCGATAGACAGATTCTCCTGCATTCACCAACTGCAAATTTTCACCAGCCCACAATTCATCACGTCTGAAACTGTATTGGGAAATTTCCCGAAAATTATAAGTGCATATCGTTGAATATAATATAATATTCAAGTCTTAAAGTAAACTATCCACCACGAAACTCCAAAGAAGGGGGAAGGAATACCCCCTATGGGCAGCACTTGTCAGCGACGTTTCCTTTCGTTTCCTGTCAAAAGGTAGTTGTAATATTTCTACTCCTGAGCTTGGAGTTTATCCACCTACATTGTGGATACATGTATCATTGACTCCACATTTCGGAGCAGTCAAACCATAGATTCATAAGAAGTGTTATAAAACGCACACTCTATATCTAGGAAGGCCACTAGAGCTATTTATATCCAGCTATAGAGTTCTCCAGTCAGCTAAAAAGGCGGAGTAGCGCCGTTATGCCAGATTTGGATGACTGATATAGTAGTTGCTTTCGGTGGAGAGGAGTGTCTGACAACACCCTCCTTCGGATATATCTTTCGATCAGTCTTTCCAAAATCTCTAAAAGAAATGATGCAAGGCTAATGGGTTTATGAGCCTTAGTTCCAGTGTAATTGTTACGACCACGCTTAGAAATAAACTGTACTCTGGTAAATTTCCAGGCCCGAGGAATATAACTGAAGGCTTTACTGGAGCGAAAGAGGTTACAGAGAAAGATATAAAACGAGTTAGGTCATTTCTGCAACAAAGCAAGAAACATACCATCTCCACTTGGGGGCTTAAAAGGGTTAAATATATTAACTGCCCATTTAACACCTGACGTGGAAATTCCCAGACTTACTGCGATGCTCTTTGTCTAGAGATCTGTCACAGGTGTTGTCATCAAATATGCACCTAGAGAAGTGTACCTCAAAGAGAACTTTGAGTGTTTCTTCAGCTGAGGATGTAAATCCTCCCGTGGGCTTACATATTTTTTCCAATAGGGCTTATAGGACCATGGGGCAATGCTCTATGTAAGCGGACTGCCTTTACCGACTAGATATTTCCTAACAGAAGGATTGCCATGAAGAACTTTTGGCTTTGTGTATACTTTTATTGTAGTCTGTGAGGACTGTATGATATGCCCCCCAGGTCCTCAGTTCTTTTTGCCTGGTTAAAGAAATGTCATACTCTGCCTCTCTTATGTTCAAGGTCTTTGATGCAACGTGACACTTTCTGGGGTTTTATCCGTGATTGCATGGGGAAATTATAGTGATAACTGTCAAACATAGTCTCTGGGATAAGATAGGCGACATTGTCAATATCACCGAAAGATCTAATCTTATCAATGTGCTCATTCCTACCTGAGATATCCTGCATATAGGGCTCCCACTAGGTTCTCCTGGAATGCATGTAGATTGGCATTTTTTACTACGCTAACATTAAATTATATTATATTAAATAATATATAGTTGTAGTCCGAAAGTGGTGGTTCATCTAATACCCTCCATTCTATAGTCTGATTACTGATATTACTTCTTGTATATCAGCAATGTGAATAACTGTGTCTTATGCGATTAGTAAGGTTTCTTACCAACATCAAGTATATATAGATTGTTTGCTGCAGAGCAGAAGATACTTATCACTTTTCTTTGTATCTTACTGTCACAGATGTCATGGTGAGAGCTGGCGTCACACCCAAAGATGATCTGGTCCCCTATTTGAATGTAGTGTGCGTCAATCTGCTCTAGTTTTCGGTAGGTGGATTGCCGCCATCGAAGGGGAGATAGACAGAGCTGAGCAACAGGCCCTTATTAGGTCCTATGTTGCAGTCAGTTTTCACTGTGGTGATATGGCTAAAACAAAATTCTAGAAGAGGTACGCATTGAATTCCATTTTGAGTAAGAACACTACTGTTGAGTCAATTACCCTTGTTGCAATGTATAAACTTACCTTGAAATTCTCCTAATCCTTTGATTCAGTCCTTGTCAAACCATGGTTCTTGAATCAGGGCCTGGCCTATTCCTTCTTCATTAGAAGTTCTACAGAAGGCAGCAGAGTTTGATCTGGAGGACCTTTAAGGCCATCCTAGGCTAGAGTCACAATGTAACTCTTCCGGGGCACAAAGGCTCTTTCGCCCAGACCCCCCCCCCCGGAAGAGTAAATATCCTTCAAATCTGAGGTTTCCTCCAAGAGAGCTTCCTCGTTGAGGGATGTGATTGCAACAGCTAAAGGCTCACAACTGTGGCCCTCAGGGGAGGATTATTAATTTTCTTAGTGGTTTCAATAAGGTACAAGAGAAGCCATGGATTTGTAAGGTCCATTCAGGCAGAACCCCTCATACCTGAGCAGGGTTTACACTCTGGAGGTCGCCAAGTATCCAGAGGCCCCATTTAAGACACATTATCCCTGTGCTATACACCCTCTCAGCACCGGTCGCACTACACTTTAGGGTTGGGCATGTTAAGCCGCTTCTTAGTCTGGTATCTCCCTTACGGCCTACCTGGCATCAGTGACTCTGCCGGTGATTACCAACGCCAGTACAGCTCACGAGATCACAGATACAAAGAAGCCCTCCCTCCCCCAGCGGCAAAGCCATGTGGCTTCTAGGGGAGATAGTAGTAACATAAAATTTGAGGATATCTTTACTTATATTAAAATTAAATTCGCTATATGAAACATATATATGCTGTAGCAAAATAATTACTTCTGCAAAAAATAAATGAATAAATAAATAAATAAATAAATAATGGCGGAATAGACTTCTGCAGGTGTTCAAATCGACTGATGCGTAACGCTTAACACAATGTACACCGCTATTCTATCCGAACCTACCCCACTAAGTTAGAATTTAACCCTATACATATCTCCTTGCTACATTGTCACGATTTCGATACAAAACAATTACTTAGATGAAAATAAAGTACTTGTTACGATCCACATATATTCTTAACACAAAAAATTATTTACGAAAACATAAATGAAAACATTTACCAAACTACGCATGTACTTATGTGTTACATATGTTATACTATTTAAAAGTTGGTAATTTTCTTTTCTTCATTTCACTACCTTAATAAATTGTTAGTTTTGTATAATTATTCAACAGAAAATTTGTATATTGCAAATAAATAAATAAACAAATGAATAAAAACAGAATTATATTTTTAAGAGGAACTTTACTGCCACACACTTCAATATGCCTACTTTAAAAATATTACTGCTTTCTAAGCTGAGCATGGACAAATCTATCAGAACGTTCTTCTGATGAGTGCATTTTACAAATTTACTCTCCCATTAATAATTATTTAACATAAACTGTAATGATGCATAAATGAGAAACAAAGCAATGCTCACTATATCACTAGATCTACAGATTGCTCCTTGCTGCAGCTCATCAAAACATTTATCCCCAACTTGACCACATTTTTCTTCTATTAATGTATCCTACACAGTTTACAATTTATCTATTTTACAGCAGCACTTACTACACAACTATGAACATAATAAGTTAGGTATTATCAAATTTACAAGTATGTAGATAATCAGAGATTAAGGTATTCTTAAATTCACATACATTATATGTTTCAAATGTACTTCTGCCACGAAATAATCTGCTCACTCGTTGCAAATTTATCTGATTTCCGTTCACCAATTTCAGTTTTTTTCTTTCTCTCCCCCCCCCCCCCCAATCCTAATGCTTGATGATTTTATATACAATAAGTGCATCCTAAAAGCCTGCGGTACTTTCCAAACCGACTTTCAAGACTGTCAATTTGGAACCTACGCAACAAAATACTTATTTTGGAACTTAGAGAATGCAATTTCTATCATCTTCAACAAAAGAAGTATGCTTCTTTCAATCGCAATGAATGAGTCATTTGAAAGGCCCGATTTATTCGTTTCACACAGTACTTATGAAGCCTTAATCTATTCCAAAAATCTTGCTAAAATGTAAGCTTACAGTCGCCTATACTACTTAACGGACCTCTACATATTTAACTTGCGCACACCTTTAAAGATTGATAATGTACCATGTCCCATCAATTTCACGTTTTAAGAATATTAGAACATGGCCGAGGAGAACATATTCCGTTAAACATTTATTTACCCTGATTTTGAGAGATCGGCATGCTTTAAACACCTGCATGTTTTCTAAATGCGACCACATACTAAGAAATTCCAACAAAATTATGTGTGGATTTCATTAATTATTAAAATAAATTTTTACCTTCTATTCTGCAGGGCTCCATGTGTCAGTCATGCCTCCTTTCACGAACAGCAGCGGGGCGTATCGGAGAAAACCGAGCCCAAATGATCACCTAATGTAAGCTGATAATTACGATGATTTTCATGTCGGTCTACCTAACCTAACCCAGTTGGTTAGAGCATAGTGCTACCTAAGATAAGGAAATGGGTTCGCTTCCTCTTGGTACACATTTTTTTTTTAATCTTCATAATTTGTGTACACTCTTACTATGATAAAGGTTACCATTTTTAGGGAGGACAACGCATAGGCTACAATTTTACTTTTATTTCATATACGTTGCAAATTTAGGTTAGGTTAGCTTAAGTTTAACAAAATTACGAAAGTTATACTATTAACGCATAAATTGCAAGTTGGTTTGGTTGGGTTAGCTAGCTTATGTTAAATCAAATACTGTTAAAAAAGCGTATGCAGTTTCCTGTATCAATTATTTCCTTTACGCTTTACATTGCTACATTACTGTTTCCCATTTGCTTTCGCTGTATACTGAATGTGTTTAACTACTAACATACGTAGTACAAAGCTACTTTTGGCGTACGATTGTTTGTTTCTGTGCGTTAAGACTGTTATATTCGCCTGTATTTGTTGAATTCGCAGGTCAAATTCTCCGCATTGGTGCAGTCACTCCTTCGATTTGTCTCGTTTTCTCTGCTGCCCTCCCTGGCGTTCGTGAAAGGAGGTATGACTGGTACAAGGACACCTGCTTAATATAAGGGTAAGTTAAATTAACAAGGCGACCTCTTTTGCTACATGCTGTAGATAATGTGTTGTCGTGCCATTAGCATCAAGTATTACATGATAACGCGTTGTTAACTGCTTAATGTTCCTTTCTTTAGGCAAATAAAATAGTCTATCAAATAACTGAAAGGTGCACATAAGGAGAGCACAATGAATAAAAACAAAATATTTATGGGGGAATACCTAGGTTGATTAAGTACCAATAATTTTACCTGAACTTTAAGAAATTTTACATTTTCCCCCTAAATTTCTTTCTGGCAAAGGGCAGAGAACTTCACTCATTGCTCTTTGCATTTTAATTAAACATTAGTAAACGTATCAAGATTATTACACGCACTTTCATATACATATGTATAACACTTAAAATATTTTCCGCTTAGAACCGCATGCAAAACAGTAATCACAAGGTAAAATCTTCTTATGATCATGTGCACTGATATCATTGTCATTATCGCCACGGGTGGCCGAGGTCGTTAAGGCGCCGGCTCGTGAGCGGGAGGTCTGGGGTTCCAATTCCACCAGGACCGTCCTCCCTGACTGAGGTATTTTTTCAGGTTTTCCTCAGTCCTCATAAATGGTAAATGTCGGAGAGGTACCCTAAACTTAGGCCTGGGACGTTTCCTTCCTTAAAAAAAGCCTTTCCCAATTTATCATTTCATTTCATGTATCATAGTGTCACCGCCTGTGGTGCCTCAGTAGTAAAAACGTGCGTTAAACAATATTAAAAGTAATCATTGTCATTTACAGAGGTAAATAAACTGTCATTCAATGTGCACTTAACCTTTGATACATTAACACTTTCTGCGTCCATCTCATTACTATTTAATCTATAAAACCATATACAATCTTCTCCCTCTTTGAAGTTCCAGTACTTAATTTTACCTACTTTGTTCATGAATATTTCTGCCAAGTCTTTGAAATCAGGTATTATTCTGAATGTAAAAACCATTCTATATTCTTCTTGTTTGCTTTAATAGGAGTCTTGCTTCGGCATTCTGAATCTTTTCTGTGTGTTTTGATCCTTTGCAGTGGCATGGTGGCAAACCACTGAATATTCTAGGAATAGCATTGCTTTTTAATTTTGAATGATTAAATATTGTGCTGCATATCACCAATTTTCAACTTTAAGGGATTTTAAGGGATTGAGTCTTTCTCTTCAAAGGGCCTGAGGTAAACAGAAGATTATTTTGTAGGCTCCCTGTCTTTCCTTGGAATTGCTTTTATCCACTTTTTGTGCAGTTTCTCGTCTCTGGGGAACTGAAATATACTAACTAAAGAACGGCTACTTTTCGAAGTGCTGTTATAATTTGAATTGTTGCCAGGGACACAGCACCTCCGTGGCATTTGCAACACAAAGGAGAAGATGATGATGACGATGAAGAAGAAGAACAAGAACAAGAACAAGAAGAAGAACAAGAACAAGAACAAGAAGAAGAACAAGAACAAGAACTGTAAATTATGTGCAAACATTACAAACAAGAGAAAAATGGTTTTAGGTCATAAATTGCATTCATAAACTGTACTGTACTATACTGTACTGGTTGCAGTAAAGAGTCAATAGTATGAAAAGGATGGTTTACATATAATTCACGAAAAAGCAATACTGCTGTTTATACGCAATTTCGTTACTAGGCAAGCACCACTATGATATGCACATGGCAAGCTACTGCACGCTAGACACAATCTGCATGGAACTTATAGAGGTAAAAGACCACTCTCTAATGGCTTTCTTACATTAGGTGGCACTGACAGAACCCAGCCGCAGGCCCATCTAGGACTGAGTTGTTATTTCATTATAACGTTCTATCTAATCTCGATAGCCTCGCCAGAGACTTCGCCATTGTATGACCTTGGGTATATAGATGGTGCCTACTAGGTAGGAGGAGCACGATAGCTATGCCGATGAGCTGGCCATCATATTGTCCGGTCAAGAAACTCGCAATAAGCACGTGGTTGACGTTTTAAAACAAAAACAAAATGTACAGTGGAATATGATATCCACCAATTTGTAACAAAGGTTTAAATTGCATTAACTAGAATAAATAACAACAACAACAACAACAACAATAATAATAATAATAATAATAATAATAATAATAATCATCATCATCATCATGATGATGATTATTATTATTATTATTATTATTATTATTATTATTATTATTATTATTATTATTATTATTACTAATGTTTGACCACGGTGATGTCGGTGAGCTAGCCATCATATTGTCCAAACAAATCGCCCAACAATGTGTATATGGTGATATGTTACAGACACTACAGGTGCGGATGAAAAACCGCCCCTCGTTTTGGAGGAGGGCCTCCAAGCTGTTGCCATATCCGGACTAGGTCCTTTGCCGGCAGAAAGTACGGGGTGTGGAAAAAGGGACGGTGGGATGACTGTGAGGTGAATGTGTTGTAAGATAGGCTTTAAACGTCGGTCCTGGTGATCTAGTGGCAACCATACTTGCTTTCTAGACCCAGGATCGTGGGTTCGATTCCGGCCAGAATTGATGGATTTTTTCGGGCGTAAAGTCCTATGCATGGCTTCCTTCGGAAAGTAAGTAAAACCGTAGGTCCCATATTGTAGATTTACTGTATGCAAAAGAACCCGTAAGTCTCTGAGCAAAATTTATTGGCCGTTGCGCGACCTATAGTGAATGGGACGCTGACGACCAGAGATGTTAAAGAGTGTCCGCCAGACGAATAACAATAAAAGTTATCATGCTGGCAAGGCATTTCACTAGTTTCAAACAAAGGTCTTAATTACATTAATCTGAACATTTACATAAAATTATGCTTTTTATGTTTTATTTTATATTAAATAATTTATACTGCACAATCACAATGAATAGCTAGTTTTACCGATATAAAATAGTTATGTTGACTCGATATGTTATGTCGTCATGCAGTGCCAGTGGGGTACTAATATATGGAACTACGGATAGTCTTTCCTTTTGAACATTGTTCGCCATATTGAGCGGGTGTGTTTTGTGTGAATTAAAAATAATATTACTGTACCAAAAGAGTAGTGTATCCTAGAACTTACGGAGGGGTTTATTGTAATATATATCTCGCAGGTGTCGCTTCGAAAATGTGGCAGTCTCTACTAGAAACAGCTAAAACTAACCCACTTGGAAAGCCATTTCATGTAGCCCACTGCGAAGGAAATAAGATATCTGACGCAGATCTTGTTCCTAGCAGACGGATTGCAGCAGCAGCTGTTGCAACATCTCCTGGAGGTTAGCATTCTGGTTAAATTTTATTCATGTTAACTGACCAATAACCAAATCTTGTATGTAGTACACTAACATGGGACAGTAACTTGACTACTTGCACTACCTTAACATTTAAGGGATAACATTTAGTATTACCAAGATAGTAGTAAGAAATGCACATCCAAAAAAAAAAAAACCAATTCTGCCAATCATATTATGACACTATTTAATTAAAAGTTCATTCTTCTCCTTAGCTAGTTAAAGCATATTCCGTTTGCTTTGGCTAAATTTGTGTCGTGCGGTTGCACCTTATTAATCTTAGCAGGTTTTAAATCTGGCAACTGCAATCTGAGAATGAAAAGAGCTGATCAGCAGTTGCTATTACATAGTATTAAAGTTAATCTGACAAAACTGCTGTATGGTATATCACTTGAATTATGGAAAATAAATGTCAAATTCACCAATATAGAGACCAATAGAATGCAGGTAGTTTAGTTCCTGGAGCATTCTGAGAGTTTGCAAAGCGGTCACAGAGGCTTACAAACATAGAATTTGTCATTTTCATTTACCACAGTAACATACAATATACATTTACATAGTTACAATAAAAATGAAAAAGCAACACCTGAAACAAAACAAAAATCAGAGAAGCAGAAACAGACACATCAGTCACACAAATTTTACTATGTACATATGCATTGATATAAAATTATTGCACTGTTTTTATCTCAGTATTATATGTTGTCACTCGGTATTTCTTTAAAGAATAATTAGCCTTTTACATAGATATTTTCTAAGGGTGGATTTAAAGGATTTACCATTGTTTATTAAGGCTTTTATGCCAAAGAGAAGAGCATGTTTTACTAAAATGCAATTGTAATAAACTCCTTGTTAATGGCAGAAAGTGTTTGAATCCAGTCTATGTAGATTTGCTGTTTGTCTAGCTTGTCATGTATATTTGTTAACATTTTTCTTTATTTCTTATATAAAAGTTAATGAGGGATAATATATATTCACGCAGAAGAGTTAAAATTTCAAATTGCCTAAAGAGGTTTCTGCATGAAGGTCTGCTATGTTTACCAATGATTATTCTTATGGCTTTTTTCTGTAATGGGAAGATATGCTCACTTCCTTTAACATCGGGTGTATTTCTTGAAAGATTAAAATGTTCAGTAGTGAAGCCTCTGTTCAAAAACAGGAGAAAAGATAAATGTCTGTAATTCAACAGGTATAGCTAGTAATAGTTAACAAGAATTCTACAATAAAACTCAAAAGGATGTTATAAATATATAAAATATAGAGATGATATGATGCAAACCTCGGTAAAATGGTGGAGACACTTCAACAAAAATTGTGGGACAGAGTCTACAATAATTGATTTTAACAGTAAATTCAACATTTTTTACTAATTTGCATTTTGAATCATATTTCCCGCAAAAATTTTTTAAGAAAGTTATAATATGAATAGGGAATGGTTAATCCTAGGAATTAAAAAAAAATCTAGTCAACATAAAAGACAATTATGTAGTCGGCTAAAGCTTGGTAAAGACCCTAAATTAAAAATACATTTAAAAATTATTGTAAGATGCTTAGGAAATTCATAAAAGCAGCAAAATGCCTCCATTATCAAACACTTATCAGTCGGTTAAAAAAACAAAAAGATCAATTGGAATATAATAAAACAAGATACAAAAATTAGCAACAAGATGACTCCATAATCTTAAGCATTAACAACCAAAAGATGCAACACCCTTCAGACATACCGAAAGTGTTGAATGATTTCTTTCTTAATATAACAAAAAATTTAAATGTATAATCTGGTAAAGGAGGTGCATTAAGGATTTTACAATCATCAATTCCCAGTCAAAATAATGAATTCAAACCAAGTACCACTACTCCACTAGAAATTAGTAATATCATTAGAAAACTAAAATAAAATAACTCTTCTGGCTATGATGATTTTAACAACAAAGTCATAAAAGGCCCAAGCAAAGGAAATTAGTACTCTCCTTAGTCACTTGTGTAATGAGTTCAACATTGGGCATATTTTCTGAAAGGCTAAAATATTCAGTGATGAAGCCTCTGTTCAAAAAGGGAGAAAGGATAAATGTGTCTAATTATAGACCTATAGCTATTTCACCTACATTTTGAGAAAGTAATGTACTATAGGCTTTGCCATTACATTGAAAGTAACAATATTCTAGTTAATGATCAGTTTGGCTTTAGAAAAAAATTTCAATGGAAAATGCAATCTTTAAACTCACAAATGAAATTTTAACTGTATTCAATTAAAGAGTATGTGTAGGAGGAATATTTTGTGATTTAGCAAAGGCTTTGGATTGTGTCAATCATGGAATTCTGATAGATAAATTAGTTTTCTTTGGAGTAAAAAAACCAATATTTGAAATGGTTTATATCCTACCTTGCCAAAAGGAAATCAAAAGTAATAATAAATTGCCACTTTAAAAATAAAAACTATGCCTCATAGTCGGGAATGATTAACCATGGAGTGCCTCAAGGAAATATTCTGGTTCCGCTTCTTTTTCTGATATATATGTAAATGATCTCTTCTTATCTATCCAGGAATTAGGAAATACCGTTCTATATGCAGATGACACAAGCATATTGATAAATGGAAATAGTGCTAATGATTGTACTGTTAAATTAAATCTAGTTCAGAGCTCTTTGTATGGTTCAAAGAAAACAATTGTCTATAAATCTAGATAAAACTAAATGAAATTCATCACTCACAGATCTCCAAATCCATTATTAGTGTACTTCTACAAACCAAAGATATTAAATTCCTTGTATTAATTATTGATAACCATCTGAGTTGGAATGATCATACCATCTTATCATACCTAAAATTTAATGTATTCTACTAAATATGTGCATTGGTAACACTGGACTCAATTAAGACTTTAAAACTAGTTTATTATGCTTATTTCAACTGAATAATGAAATATGATCTTATATTTTGGGGAAACTGTTAAAAGGGAGCGTGTCTTCCTATTACAGAAAAAAGCCATATGAATATGCTGGTACACATAGCAGACATTCAAGCAGAAACCTCCTAAGGCAATTTGAAATTTTAACTCTTCCATGTGAATATATATTATAACTCATGAACTTTTATATGAGAAACGAAGAAAAATTTGTACAAAATGAACATCTACATGACCAGAATCAAAAAGCAAATCTACATAAACCAGTTTCAACATTTTCCTGCCATCAAAAGGAAGAATTTGTACAAAATCAAAATGTACATGACAAGAATACTAGACAAAAAGCAAATCTACATAGACCACTTTTAACAATTTGCTACTATCAATAAGGAATTTATTTGAATGCATATTAGTACAAAATGCTGATCCCTCTAACTTAAAAGCCTTAATAAATTATGGTAAATCCTTTAAATTTGCTTTTAGAAAATATCAATGTAAAAAGGCCAATTATTCTGTAAAGGAATATATGAGTGACAACATATTATACTGAGCTAAAACAGTGCAATAATTTTATATCAATGCACATGTAAACATGTATATAGTACAATTTTTGTGATTGAGTGATTTGTCTGGTTCTTCTTCTCTGATTTTTGTTTTGTTTGCCGAGTTGTTCTAGGTGTTAGTTTTTTCATTTTTATGGTAACTATGCAATGTAAATTATATATTTTGTAAATGTAAAATATATTCTATACTGTGGTAATTGTAAATGACAAATTCTATGTTAAGTATCTTGTGACTGCTTCGCAAACTCACTGAATGCTTCAGGAACTAAAGTAAACTAATTCTATTAACTTGCTGTTTAGAATATGGATATGGTAACATACTAATATGTGATTTATTAATACAGATCTGGTAACAGACTAATAGTAGTAGTATTTATTTCTCATGCATCAACACACAGAATTTTTTTTAACGAAATAAACACAAATTAAAACCAATACTTTTAAATGTAACAATTAGTAACAGTGCCTTCGGTAATTCCAGAAGGTACTAACTCCAATCAAAATTTATTCCAATTTGATTGGCTCAGCCCCCCAGTCCCTGGTTCATCAGCAGCTACCTACTGGAATATCTAGGGGACTGGGCTCCAATCCAACCAAAAACAAAACACAACATTAAAAGTAATTTATACATTCAATACAATATTAAGTTATATTTCCTACAATACTAAGCCATCCTTTCTTTTTTTTTGGGGGGGGGCAAATTTCTATCCTTGAGAGTTGGTTATTCCTTAGGACCTTATACACGCTAACACTCCGGTTATTGGTGTATAAGGATCCTGTTTAACTAATACTAAATAACTAGTCCCACACCCTCGCCTACTCATTTCATCCTCCTTTCACTATCCGACAATACTATTCTCAAGCACATTTCCTAACTATTTTACACCCATAACCATATTTGTTTTACCTTGCCTATGTATTTTTTCCAGTTCCTTAATGTTTTCATCTGATTTCAAATTTAAAATTCTTCTACCTCTTATTTCATCTGGTAGGTTTTCCCATATTTGTAATGGGAACTGTTCCCTTCAAAACTTGATTTGCTTATATTTTAGTATACAGTGCCAATTACTATCTGGTTCTTCACCTATAGGACATATCCCCTTAGTGTATCCATTTTTAACGTACTTAAATATTTTACCCCTGTTCTAAACATGCCAAACCTTCCCTTCCTACCTTATCACAAATTTCATATATCTTTCTCTTCCCCACACATTTTTAGTGTACGATATTACTATATAATTTCATAGATTTTTGGTGTTATGATTTGCCCATATTTCCTGTTTTTGAATATCCTCAAACATATTGCTATCTCTTTCCAAAATCCTTAACCCAATCTTTCTTCCTCTATCCTACTGATCCCGTGCTTGCTTCTTGAAGGATATTTTGGATTTTAGATAACCAAGTTTCTCTTCCCTTAATTTTTCCTTGTGCTTCCAAACACTGATTAACGATATTCTCCTCTAGTCTCCCTATTCTATATCAATATTTCAATACTCTTTCAATGACCTTGCTTTTATACCTCCATCTTCCTAGGGTAACCTCGTTAGGTGAAGATCTAGGTAAGCCTAAAACAATTCTACAAAATCTATTTATCCCTTTCCATCCTTTGTCTGGCCCCCAAATTTCTATCCCATACATCGTTCTGCTCTCCACTATTGAGCCATATATTTTCTCTAACCAGTATATTTGGTATACAAGCTCATGGCTACTTTTCCTTCTGCTACTGCTTTCCCTTTTTGATTGCCGCATTTCCCATTGCTAGACGATCTACACATAAATAATCAATTTTCATGACAACCTCAATTTCTGTGCCCTCCCACCACCATTTTTCCTGTTTTAATTTGAAACATTTTTTCATCACATAATCTTAGATTTGTTTTTATTTATCTTAAGCCCCCATTCTCTACAAAATGTGCATATAGCTTCTAATGATTGTTTTAATCCTACACTTGTTAAAAAAACCTGTTACCAAATCATCTCCAAAGAACAGACTTGTTATCTTTATTATTTATAGTTGACAAATGTACATTACCTTTACTAATTTCTTCTAGAACATAATAAATAAATAGATTGAAGAGAACTGGGCTTAAATGACATCCTTGTCTTAGACCTACAATTTTGATATTTTTTCTGTTACCCTCCCTCTTTCATATTTAACACAAAATTAGTTTTCCTTATAAATATTCTGAATTACCTTTATAAAATTCTGGCTTACTCCTTTCTTTCTCATTTTAACCCAAACTACTTCTCTAGAAATTGTGTCAAAAGCTTTTTCTGAGTTCAGAAACAACAAATAGATTCTACATCTTTTGTTACTAAGATATTTATTGACTAATGTTCAAATTGTAAAAATATTCTCAACTGTTATTTTACCTTTCCTGAAGCCTGATTGAAATACTGAAATTTTCTTTTCTTTCTCTGCCCATTCTTGTAATCTTTTTGCTAACACTTCAGTGAAGACTTTTCCAATAATTGAAAGTGAACTTATTCTTCTATAATTTGTTGGGTTCCTAATATCTGCTCTACCTTTATAAATTGGTGTTACAATTACCACTCCAATTTTTTGTATTTTTCCATCTTTAAAGATTACGTTCAGTAACTGCCTCAGTATGTTTAATCTATTAAGGTCTTCTACCCAAATTTTCCAACATTCCACTGGTATTCCATCTATTCCGCATGCTTCGTTAGGTCTTAAATATTTTAGTTTATTCCAAACTTGAAGTTTATTGAATTGGTTTATTTACGGACGCTCTTTAACATCTCAGGTCATCAGCGTCCCATTCTATTCAGAGTGTGAAACGGCTAAAAATTTTGCTCAGAGGCCTCTTCTTTCAGGCTCGAGGTTCTTTATCGTGCGGTAAAAGTACGACATGGGATCCATGGCTTTACTTTCATTCCAAAGGAAGCCATACTTAGGATTTTTACACCCCAAAAAATCCATCGATCCTGGCCGGGTTTGAACCCGCGATCTTAGGTTTAGAAGGCAAGTATGGTTACCACTATACCACCAGGACCAACCCAAACTTGAAGTAACAGACTAATATGTAATCTATTTTGTTTATTTCATATTTTGTCAAAATTTGTGAATGTTACAGTATTAATTGAAACTTCAATATATATATCCTACTTTCAAACTTTTTTTTTTTTTTTTTTTTTTTTTAATTTCAACCGTTCATTTTATATATACATACATTTTTTAAAATGCCAAAAAGCTCACATAATTTGTTAACCACCACATATTTAAATGTTAGTTATTTAAAAACTTTCAGAGGTGCATATCTTAGACAGGTATCATTTTAAATCTTATGAGTAGGGCCTTCATTTGATGCATAAGATGACACTATTATGGATATTTCCAAAATTCCCTGCTTCTCAAAATTTTCAATTTTCAGAGAAGTGGAATTTTTAAATTTTCTTAAAATACATAAAGGTACTTGTCTTCTAGCTACTAAGTCCAAATTTTAAGGTGATATCTCAGGATATTATACAAAACGTAAAATTTTTTCTTTGCAGTGACAAGGAATTAAATGCTAAGGGTTCATTTTTATACCATTTCTGTAGATAAAAATTATGTGCTATACTTTAAATGAATCTAATAAATGTATATAAATTATCTTCCCTCATCTGTTCATCCAAGATTTAGGTAATACGTTATATTTGGAGATGACACAAGCATATTGTTAATTTGAAATAGCCTTAATGATTGTGCCATTAAATTAAATCAAGTTCTGAGCTTCTTGTGTGTATGTTTGAAAGTAAACAAATTGTCTCTAAATCTAGATAAAACAAATGTGAAATTCATCACTCACAGATCTCAAAATATCCTATTACAGATAAGATATAACAGTGTACTTCTACAAACCAAAGATATTCAATTCCTTCTTTTAATAATTGATAACCATCTGAATTGAAAAGATCACATCAATCTTATCATATCTAAACTTAGCAGTTGTTGCTATGCAATATGTGCATTATTAACATTGGATTCAGTTAAGACTTCAAAATTAGTTTATTATGCCTATTTCAACTCAATAATGAAATATGGTCTTATATTTTGGGAAAACTTGGTTAAAAGTGGCCATGTCTTCTTATTACAGAAAAAAGCCACATGAATAATTGCTGGTACACATAGTTGTTCATGCAGAAACTTCTTTAGGCAATTTGAAATTTTAACTCCTCCGTGTGAATATATATATTATTCCTCATGGACTTTTATTTAAGAAATAAAGAAAAAAATTGTACAAAATCAAAATATACATGACATGAATACTAGACTATATATGTATATATATTCTGCTTCTCGTTGCTTTGACTGAGTTCTATGTGCTGCATTTTCATTTTTATTGTAACCATTTATGCAGATGTACATGATACTTTTTGTAAATGTAGAATGTGTGCTACTGTGGTAATTGTAAATGACAAATTATATGTTCGTAAGCCTTTGACTGTTTTGGGAACTCATAGAATGCTCCAGGAACTGAAGTGAAAGTTATAATTTGATATATTACATACTGAACTTGGAAATAAAGAGTAGTGTGAGGTCGGAGTCCTTTGACTTCAAACAAATTCAGGCCTGTTTCTACCTGCTTGGCCAGATGATCCATTCATCCTATCATCTTTCCTCACACCTCAGTTGAGAGCTGTTTCTATTTATGTGTACTTAAAATTTTTTTTGAATAGTGTATATTTAGTGGAGTTATGTATATTTATCCTTCAAAATTTCTGTGAAATTGGGCAGTGGTGTGGGTCAATATAATAAAAAAAAAATTTTTCTTAACACAATCAGTAGGACTTTTAAATGCTTGGACCACTATTTTAATGCCACACCCTCCCTCTATACACCAATTTGTAAAAGTCAGTATTGCTCCTGAATTAACAAGTAAAAATATGAAGTTTTGTACGTACTTCTACTAACCTTTGAGTGTGCGATATCTGGTGTCACAGGTTCCTGGATGAAGGAGAACATACACTTTTCACAGTATCATGATTTATCACTTCTAGTTTTTTCATGCACAATGTGCACTTTCTAGAAGAGATAGTTTTATTTTGAGTTAGGATAATTTCTTCTTCTGTAAGAAACTTCTTTGTTTGATAAGATATGGCTATAAACCTTCAACACAAGCACTACACAGAAATGCTGACATGCACTGCAATCTCAAGTACTTGACATTGACGTGGGACGAAGCTGAGATATTTATTCTGTGAACACCAGGGATAAATCAGACACCCTCTCATGTGATATATATTTATATGGAAGGAGAATGTCATCACTACTTCCATCTATAAGAAGCAACATTAACTAAATCATACTAATGGCTAGGCATGGAATATAAACAGAGTTATTTCAATTGTGGCATTAAATATTGCTTGCCATCCATGGCTCGTAGCATAAATAGCTCGTCATTTGCTGTCTATGGTACTGAATGTGTTAAGTGAGGCTTCTTTATGAAGTTAACTAATCAGGTTTGTGATAATTGTTTCAATTTAAATATGAAGGAGAATAATTATCAAAAATCTGGCATTTCTTTTAAAAAAATAGGGACTTTGGGTCAGTAAAGACTCTGAGAAAAGAACTCATTGGATGGTTTCACTTAATTATGAAATCAAACCACACATGAAAATATCTATTGGTCCTGGTGATTAGTGGAAATCATATTTGCCTCATAGATGGAAGATTGCAGGTTCAATCCCGGCCAGGATCAATGGAATTTTTGGGGCTTAAAAATCCTAAGTATGGCTTCCTTAATGGGTCCTGTGTCATGGATTTCTGGAACATAAAAGAACCTCAAGCCAGAAAAAAATGCCTATGAGCAGTGGACAGTTGGACATAATCAACTCTCCAGCTCAATCTCTGACTAGATATCTCTCCAGCTCCCAGCAGTATTTATGTTTGTATATTTAGCAAACAACTTTGTGAGATCAAAATTGTTCACTAATGCAAAACTTAGGAACTTCTTGTAACACTATGCTGGCCAATCAGTTTCGAGTGATACTATTTTAAAAAGAAATAATCCTCAATGCTATGAAGACATCAAGACACCATAAGAATTAGACAAATGCTTGTCACATTGGTTACTCTTTAGGTCATGCCATTGTGAGGACTATGGAAATCAACAGCCCGGGTCAAGTATTTCTTCTGAGCACTGAAGTTTTGAAAGCAGTTAACCATTCAACAGTCTGTTCACTGTTTAACTGCTCCATGCATCTGCTGTGGCTCGTGGGATTTTGACATGATGTCCTGCTGTTTGTCACCAGTGCAGTAATGTACATGGTAAACACCATTGCTAGTATTAAATGCTTTTATTCAAAGGTGGTGCACCTAACTTGCTTTGGATATGCTTTGCACAGGGCCACAGAAGAAGTTTGCCCCACTATCCTGTGAACTAACTTGTGTCAGAAACAAAGAAAATTTTTGCTGAAGCTCCATCAAGAAGAGAAATCTTCAGATCCACAGCTCCAGGTATTTTCCTTTTGCTGGAATGCATAATTTAAATGGTGCGGCTCCTGGATTGAATGTTTCTGTGTACTACTGCAACAACTTCCAAGCTGTGAAACTGGTTGATGCTCTGAAAATGCCAGATGATAACGACATCCAGCAAGCTCAGAAACTGTTTTTAATAAAATTGAGGGGAGCTGGCATACCTAAAAACATACTTCGACTTCCTATCCTGTAAAATTGCAAAACAATAAGAAATTGATCTGAAACTTAAAACTTCCACTGAACTTGTTAGCAAAACTTAAGTTGTGCTTGGTGATGTGCTTGATAAAGTTGATGAAATGGTAAAAAGTCAAATGAAATGTTTGCTAAGTAAAAATCTGGAGTACTGCTCCATGTGCTTGATTTCTGAAGTGTTAATTGGTGAAAACTTAACACATGGATTATTAAGAACTGGCAACTAGTGACTTTGCATGCTCAGTATGCTCCAATTGTCTTAAGTGTTGGTGTTGAAAGGAGCTTTTCAAAATATAAGATTGTTCTTCCAGACAATCAGCATTCCTTTTCTTTTGAGAATCTGTATATGTACATTGCAATTTACGGCAATGGAAAATAAGGTGCCTATATAAACAATGTATACAGTTTTTTTCACACTGACTCCATTCACTTACATAAATTTGGAACATATGTTTCGGGAGCGATCCCTCCCATCTTCAGCCTGTTGACAAACTGTCGTTAAACGTGGCGGTTGGGTCTCTTGATGTTCTTGTGGCGGCATCTGTTGGTATTATTAGGAATTTGCTGAGTTCATCCAATGGAGGGATATCGAAATTCATCAAATTATCCTTATTTTTTGTAATGAAAATGTTTTCCCAAGTGGAAAGTTCTATTGCATTATGAAGTTGTTTAAGTAGTTTTATCTCTGATTTAATTTCATGATTTTTATTCCAAAAGTGCGCTGCTATTGCTGATTTATCAATTTGTTTTAAGCGAAAATCAGCAATAGCAGCGCACTTTTGGAATAAAAATCATGAAATTAAATCAGAGATAAAACTACTTAAACAACTTCATAATGCAATAGAACTTTCCACTTGGGAAAACACTTTCATTACAAAAAATAAGGATAATTTGATGAATTTCGATATCCCTCCATTGGATGAACTCAGCAAATTCCTAATAATACCAACAGATGCCGCCACAAGAACATCAAGAGACCCAACTGCCACGTTTAACGACAGTTTGTCAACAGGCTGAAGATGGGAGGGATCGCTCCCGAAACATATGTTCCAAATTTATGTAAGTGAATGGAGTCGGTGTGAAAAAAACTGTATACATTGTTTATATATATATCACTCCATTGTCAACAGCTTCGTAAGTACACTTATTTAAGGTGCCTATGTTTTTATAGTGGACTTTTTAAGTTCCTTTTTGTTTATTGCAAGTGAATGTAAAATATGTTTTTTAAAAAGGTTGGTAACTTGTAAGTAAAAAATGTGATACAAGCTAATCTACATAATTTTTCATGAATTTTTGGGTGGTTTTTTTTTTATATAATTTTATGGATAATTTCTAAGATAATTTTAGGTAGTAAACATCCTGGTCCTGGTGATGATACATGAAATGAAATGATAAATTGAGAAAGAATTTTATTTGATAGAGAGAAGTTTTAGGTGTAAGTTTTGGGTATCTCTCCAACATTTGCCATTGATGAGAATTAAGGAAAACCTGGAAAAAACCTCAAGAAAGACAATCTGGTTGGAAATGGAACTGCAGACCTCCCAGTAAATATTCTGTCCTAGCAACTTTGGCCGCTCGTGTAGGGAATAGGTCCAATGGGCCCTTAAGGAAAACGATAGATAAAAACCTAAAGACCTGATGTACAGTCATAGCAGGTTTACTGTACTGCAATTGTTGTAGAAAATTTTGGAATGTTTTCTGTCTCATTAATCATAGTATTGTCAGGGTGTAATGCAATGTGTAAACTGTGAACCAAGTTACATTGGTATACGTTCACCATAAGCAATAATTTCCTCTGTATTTGGCAATGATACAAAGTTTTGTGTAGTCTTAATACAAAATGCTTCTTGCAAGGTTCTCATGAGCACTAAAATATCCTAGGAAAAGGCACAAAATGAATAAAATAATGCACATAGGCATATGCAATTCTATCCTGCTTTTACATTTCATTACTGTTTTCACAGCACTCATCCCATGATTGAAACACTATGAAAAGAAAGATTAGGAATGAAAATAGTACTTTTATAGGACACTGGATTTTTGCTGGAAATTACATGTTACAGGGGGTGAAATGGCTGAGGAATAATTGAGCAATGAAAATTTATGTTGGATTTAGAAATATATATTTTTTTCCTGAAATTACATTTGTGTAACCAAGCAAACTTTAACTTCATGCAAATTAAAATTGGACGTGAAAATGCAAGATGTTTATTAAAATACCTTTCCTAATGAATGTACAATCAGGAAATTTAATTATGTTCACTGGTATGAAAAGTTGTATCAATTATCATGCTAATCCAAAGTTGCTTAACTCACTGTATCTGCTGTTAGTGTTTGTCAAGAGATGGCAAATAGCAGTAATAAATGCATGTAGTTGGCCAATTAGCCATTCCAGGTTTGATTCCTATGTACAAAAGTTTACCAGATTAGAATGTTTTACCCTTTATTGGAATTTTCCCCCTTGGAGCCAATTGACTGCAGGCGCTCTCTCTCTCTCGCTCTCTCTGTATTAGAGCAAGCAAGGGGAAAGTAAACTTTTATTGTCAGAGAAGGCTGACATCCAGTATAATTTTACAAAAAATAATATTGATTGTGAATATTAGTAGCTACATTTCGTTCTACACTGACTATTAAATACCAATTTGGAGTCACCTATATTCATAGAGCAGGGTTTGCCATGCCAAGCGAAATTAAGAGTTTTACTATGCTTGCAAAGCATAGCAGCGAAGGATCACAGTATGTTATTGATTGATGGTGTTATGGTTCAATGACTTTGGAACTCTGTCTGCCAATTGGAAATGAAGTGATGTGGGTTGCAAACCTTTAATTTGATTCAGCGTTGGCAATCAGCACATTAATGGAATGGGTTACATGTTAGATATATTAATCCCTTGGTTGTAACTCATATTTGAAAAATCTAAAGCTCCATTCTCTAGAACTCTAATCAGGTATACTGTTTTGAGGAAGCTGGCATTATTCATTTATGGTGAGTTATTTCAGAAGAGAGTGCATTTTACTGACCGTATACTAGAAAGACCAATTGCATAAGTGATTCTCAATAGTGGTAACCAACACTGTACACGCAGAACAGTACTTGCATTGTAAACAGAACCTCAGTTAATGCAAGGAAAGAAAACTTCATAAAGATTATCTAATGTTAGGTAATAAATGTTGATATCCTTCATCACAGAACACTCAGTCCCAAATTTTAAAACATGAATAGGTTAGTTGCCGATAGGTGAAAGATGTGGGTCAGGGTATCAATGGATAGTAATTGAATTCAACATAAATTTGTTTCATTTGTCAAAGTAGCAATGTAGCAGTATTAACATTTGCTTTTATACCATAAATAAGAGCATTTAACAGCTCTCATTTGTTTGTACTGTAGTGTCTTCTTCTTTAAAAATGCTATATAATTTTAAGGACATTAATTTATCAGTGGCATAATTTGCATTAATTATAGTCATTGCAACATTTATAAGCACCAAAAAGCTTTATTTTAATTAATGTTTATAATGTAAAACACTCAATTCCTAACAAAATATAAATATTATAGAATTTAAATGTAAATTGGAACTTGCACAGTAAAACTAATCATATTAATTGATATTGTATGATTCAGTTGAACTACACACTTACTTTTCATAAATGTGTGGAACCGGTTTCGAGAACATTTATGAAAAGTAAGTGAAGCTTTAAGAGTGTGTAGTTCAACTGAATCATACAATGATATCAATTAAATACAGAACTTTTAAAATGAGCATTTTTCTGTGAGATTTATAAACTTTGTTAAAATTATTCCTGCAGGTCAGTATTTGCAACCTTTATTTCCATACATTAATGTATAGCAAATTAAAGGTACAGATGAGGTATTTACTTGTAAAATACAAGCAAAATGATGTAAGTTGTAATAATTTCTGCATTTATATTGGAAAAATAACAAAGCTTATTAATTTAGTTTATTTATGGATGCTTTTTAACATCTCGAGTCATCAGCATCCCATTCAATTCAGGGCGTGAAATGACTTGACAAATTTGCTCAGAAGCCTCTTCTTTCAATCTTGAGTTTTTTATTTGTTTTTTGTTTTTGTATGACACGGGAACCACAGCTGTACTTCCCTTCCGAAGGAAACCATACTTAGGATTTTTATACCCGAAAAAATCCATTGATCCTGGCTGGGTTTGAACCCGCAATCTTGGGTTTAGAAGGCAAGTATGGTTACCACTACACCACCAGGGCCAACAACAACAAAGCAAATAACTGTGCAAGCCACATACTAAAATTAGAGTTGTTATTACTGTGTCTTGGATTCTTAGGTAAATACATGTTTTATTTACATTGTAAAAGTAACTGATTTTAAAATTTGGATCGAGTAAACTCGAAACTCGGCTATTTTTTAAATTTTATATCACATTAAAATGCATATTTTATAAAATTTAAGTAAATAAATATTTTATAAAATTAAATAAATTTTAGCAAAATCCACTTTCATATTTATTATTGCAGGAACAGGACCCTTTACCCTTTGCCTTGTGTTTCATATCAGTGGTTACTCAGCAATATTGCCTAAAATAGCAGTAGCATTGATATAAATATCCGAATTCTGAAAATTAGAGTAGTGCTGTATCTATCATGGGCTGCTCTGTTTGTTCTTTCAAGACACTATCACTATTTTTGCTATAAGGAGTTTTGAATATATTATCACTTCACCCTGCTTCTTTCTCCCATTGCCAGATGATAGTGTACAGTTAGTATAGTGTGTGAACTTTAAAATGTGATGGTGTGAATGTGTGAGCATACAGTTGAAAAAATTGAAATTATCCCAATATACTACATAATATACTACATTCAAATGTACATACTTTATCAATCCATTACAAAATGGGAACTAAAAATACACAAAAATAATCTAATCTTATTTATTAAATATTTTCTTTCTAGAGTAGCTTATTTGCATTCTGATCTCAATACACAGAACTCCAGGGAGCATGTTATTGAAATGTATATTTTTTTAAGAACTTGGCTTAATGTGAATCCACCACTGTTGCTTGGACTCACCCTTGTTCCTCTATGTATCCATTAATACAAAATATCTATACTCCTGTGTTAGTCCTATGTTAAAGAGAACACCACCCTTACTTAGGTGTCTAATCAATGTACTATCTGCAGCTTTATACCAACTCATATCAATGATGTGATTCAATAGAATGGTGTTATGAGAGAGAGCTATTGTATTCTACCACTACTGTTAGTAGTTTGAGCTCTGAGTAGAAATCATTCATGTTGTTAACTTGGCGTTTTGAGGTCATAGTTTTCACAGTTATCTTTTTTATTAATAATGCACAAGGCACAAGCAAATAAAGTTATCATTTGCAGCAATATGTTGCAGAACTTAGGATACTTTTATTTCTTCAGGAGTTATTATCTGACAGTGTTTAATGACATGGCATATATCTCCATTAATTTGATTTTCCTGTTCATTGAAATTTAAAAACTTTAAAAACTTGAAATGAAAATATTTACACACACTGTATGTAAAATTGCAAATCTGTTGGTTGGCCAGCAGGAAAATATTTCTCTAAGTGTGAGTGATATGCACAGGTATAATTTTTCCAGACTGACATTTTGTGACGTGAAATGTTCTTTTTACCTGTATAAGTCAATACTACACAATAATCATCAGTCATTTCAGATGGGTAACTTGAAGATGAGTCTCATTATGTATTGTAATTTTTTTCTACAGTTTGGGAGGCACAGATAGTATAAATTATATTGGTAAATATTCCATATGCTTTATATTCACATAAAATATTTTTAGATAGCATTGCTGAAAAATTGATGCTATGAAATTTAAATTATTGGAAGAAGGCATTATTTATGATAAGTTCAGTTTTTCTTTGATTTCAAATTTTAATGCATATAATTAAATTTTGTGAATGTGATAAATGTTTTAGGCCCATACACATACCCATTGTTATGCATTAAAGATTGTTGCATTGCTTTAGATCTAAAATTTTAATTCAGTTATTTACTGTGCTGTCAGTTTTGTTTCGATAATTGGGAAAAATCATATTTACTACATTTTAAGTGTAGGATACAGTTTTAATGTTACATCCATATGTAACAAGAATGATTTGAAAACACTGAATGAGCCAAAGTCATAAATATAATTATTGGAAAGTTTAATGTCCTGTATAACAGCAAAGGTCCAAAGAGCCAAATGAATGAATGTTTAATGAAATGAGTGAGTAAATGAATCCAGAGTCCACAATACTTAAAGTTACCTGGCATTCACCTTTTCAGGGTAAGGAAAAACTCTGGAAAATACCTTACCCAGGCAACTGATCTTACAGGATTTGAATGTGGGACCTGTGCAATTGCAGGCAGATATGCTGATATACCCAAGACCATGAAGGTAGGTGTTGGTGCAAATGAAATATTGGAATATGTTTTATTCCATTCAGATTCATTTCCATTTGGGGCCCTAACAAACCCTTTCAATTTGACATTTTTGTGTCCATATTAGAATACAAGATCAGATAGTTTCGCATATTCTGTATAGCTCATGAGATAGTCATATGTATAGCTTTCATGTAACTCGAAAACCACTTCTTCAGTTTTATTTTATGTATGATGCTGCACTTATAAGAATAATTAGTACATGGTTGTATTTAATACTCTTTAACCATAATATATGCATACTTCCATTGAATAACCTAGGGATAGTATTATGGTTTGCTGCTGATATTTCTTTGTAAGCCAGGGAAATAAAACTATTTCATTGTTTTTAAGCACATAGAGAACCAACTTTTCCATTTTTCTGCCTGTTGAGTCTGTAGCTTTATCAATGCACATTATGTTTTCTCATTTTCAACACATTTTCTAATGTTTCTTCATAGCACTTAAAAAAGTGTTCCTTCAAGTATATTCATCTGGAGAAATAAGTTCATATATTTTACAAGACATATTTTAACCTCTGTGGCCTCTAATCATAGTCGTGTAACTGAGTGAATTTGGAGTTGCATCTTCATTGCCATAGCCATCACCAAGAAATCTCAGAAATTGGCTACAAGACTTGTTTGGTACTTCCACTAGATGTCTCTCAATTAAAATGAAGGCCATAACAAGTAATCAATGGAAAATTCAAAGCTATTGCCTTATGAAAAATAAATGTTCAGTATTTATTGTATTAACAGTTTGTTTATAGACTTCTAGCACATCAGAAACCCAAAAATACTTGCACTGCAAATAAGCTTTCATGTGTTCAAGGTAGTTTGCAGTATGCAGAAATTTGCAATTATTGTGCATTGCATTTGCAGATAAGCACTTTACTAAATGTCATTAAAGGTATTGCAATGTATTTGACTAGAAATCTTTTTATATTTATTGCATTATACATATTGCAAAAGGTTGAAATATCAAAGAAAGCAAGATGGAAACAAAACTGTTTTGGTACTTGAAAAATCCTGTTTAGTAAGTAACATTTAAGAATTTTTATTGGCATATTTATAGTTGATTGACAGAGATAGAGGTGTATATTGCACAAGTTGTGTTGAAGGATAATTCCCCACTTCATTGCATACTTAAAATAATTCAATTACTTTATAAGTCCACAACCATACTTTGTGCTTCATTATGTTTGATAATATAGGTACATTAAATACATAATTAATTTCAATAACTTTCTGATAATCATTTTGTTTTTCAATTTCATGACATTTATGTTGGTAAAAAGATGCATGTTGATATGTATACAATAACTATTTATCTCATAATAAATTCTAACTTTGGATCACTTATTTGTGAAACTGTAGAACCCCTGAAATTGATGTTGCTAGATGTTTTTGTATAAATATGTGATTAACATGTATAATTTTTTGCTAATAAATATTTTGTTAATGCTTTAGTACATATTTAAGCAATTTTGGATTCATATTTCTCAATATATTACATAAAATCCAGGCTGTACTTAAGACACATGTAGATGCTTCCCTGTTCACGTACAAAAAATGGAATAAACTGAGAAATCTAGAACACTGAATTAAAACATAAAAAATGTGCATTTATGGCCCAATTATTAATAATAATGTAATGACATATTTTATTCTGAAAATATGGAATTTTATATGAAATAAAATGTATTTTTGCAAGTGATACCATACCAATGATTTTAAACTTAATTGCAGACATATAATCAGAAGTATTAACACACTCCACACAATGCCTCTAAATTTTATAGGCTTGTTTTTTTTAAATTTACCAAGCTAATTGTTTATACAAAGTGGACAATAACATTTCATTTGAAAATTGCTGCCCACAAATGTTATGGTTGACCGCCAGTCAACAGCTGATGATGGAAGCGACTGTTTCCAAAACATGTATTAATGTGTGTAAGTGGAGTTAGTGTAAACATTTTTAATACATGAATGTAGAGTAATTGAATTATTGAATGCAGACAATAATATTAGCAGCTTTTATAGTAAATTATGTAAAATGAAAAATACTAGCATGTTTTAAAGTATGTGTCATAAAATACTTTGCCAAACATAACATTTTCAATATATTTTTTCGAAATGTAGGCCTAGTTTTTATCGTCAGAGTGTCTTTGGGGGAGTATTAATTTTATTTTCTTGGCAACATTCGTAGTGGTAGCAGCTCTTTTGATGACACTTAAGGCTGTATTGATGTTAGTGGTGGTTTGCAACAAATATGTTTGAAGTATTTTTTTTTTCAACTTATAATGTAATAAAGAATATAGCAATACTTTTAGAACCATTAAAATATTTAAATACAATAAATAGAATAAAATTTTTCGCATTAATCTGTGACAGTTCTAATGGCTTTACTTCTGTTCTGAAGGGAACAACACTTAGGAATTTTTAAGCCCTAAAATTCCATCAACCTGGCTGGGTTTGAACCTGTGACCTTGAGTCTACAAGGCAAGTATAATTACCACTAGACCACCAGGATCAACAAATGAGCCTGATTGGACAGTATACTGCATACTACAAGATCAAATTGATCCTATTTGAAAAATACTTTAAAAGAAACACTTAGGGCCAGTTTTATCAACAGATGTTCAAAGTTAAGGTGTTGGATTGCGGTAACATTCAAATTAACAAAAATCCTGTTTCATCAACCAATGTTCAATCTGTTAACCCAACATCAGCTTTCCCTTGTGTTAAAAGTTTAGCAACTAATAACAGTTTGAAAATGGCAGTCATAAACTGAGCTGTAGATGTCCAAATTCTGTATTTGGATATTAAATTCATAACGGAAAATGGGATGTCAGATGTAGTGAATGAAATTTTTAAGCAAAAGAGCAATTTGTACAAAGGTACAGAATGTAAAAAAGAGTCATAGGATTGTAGATGAAATGCGAGAGAGGTTAGAACATCTTTTGTGCCTCTTCTCCTTTTAATGTTCTTTGCATGAGCCACATATTTTAATTAAACTATTCAAACAAAGTACATTGGAGTGCATTCAAAATTCTTTCAGTTATGACATTGCCTTCTGAATCCATGCTATTTACAGTACTCTAGAACCTTAACAATGTGTTAACTAACATTATGCTACAAAAACTTGGTGGAATGCAAGATTTTTAACATTATTAAAATATTAACACAATGTTAACAAACAACATATTAAAAGTATTTTTAATATCTGTTGATGAAACTGGCCCTTAAAGGGTCTACTATGTGTATCTTTCAATTAAAATAGATAATAACATTAACATCATTCTTGATGCCAAATCATTTGATGACTAAACATTAAGAGTTCCACAATAGCATGGCAGAAGGCAAAAGCATAGCCCCATTTATAATTTGTACACTGGAATCTGGCAGACTATATAACTTTAGAGAATGAAGGTGAAGATGAAGATGAGGTAGATGATGGAGCAATAGTGGATTGAATCAGTGAAAGCTGGAGAATCCAGAAAAAACCTAGTTTTGTCTGCAACAAATCCCACTTAAGGCTACTGGATTCAAATTTAAGTCTTCTTGGTGAGAGGTGCAGTTGGTCTGTTTTAAATGATCTCTGTTTTATTGGTTTTAAACCAAAGAACTGAAAAGATGGTTTTAAACTAGATTTAACTGTGTGAGATCAAAAATAAGGTGATTACAAATTATACCTGTAATAATAATACTACAAACTTTATCAAACACTGAGGTTCTGTTTGTTGTTTCAAACTGAAATAAAGCTTTTAAATCAACTGAACATCAAACCCCCTTCACTATTGATAAATTATAACGCCAAACCTTTTCACATTTCTTGCTCCTCTTCCTCATATGTTGCTTCATCCAATGTTTCAGGCTGAAATTTGATGTACCAGATCCAGTGAACTTCTGATTCATATAACCATAACCAGTTTTTCCATTCTTTCAGGAGATAGCCTAATTATCACTTTTGTGTGGATCCTTCCCTGAGTGCACCAATTGCTCTCTCACAGAGCTGAATACAGTGCAACATTTAATATCCAAGAAACAACAGAATATAAAAGCTGTTGTGAACACAGATCTTTCCACCAAGTAAAGAGGGAACATATTTGCAGCATCCCATAATGAAACT